>OU342679.1:27500000-28750000 GCA_910589285.2 Mythimna ferrago
CGGCTACAGAGGTCTAATTGTCTTGTCTCTTAACAATATAGCCTAGAAATATGTAGCAAAAAATGTAAACTAAAATTGAATAAATTCATTATTATTATTATTATATTATTATGAATTCCTGGCAGATTACGAACTTTTAGCAAAATGACAATGTGATCGTGTTGGAATGACGAAATTATAAAAATAGCAAACTTGGGCCCCTGTTGTGACTTATTTTGTACTTAGTGTCGATGGTATCCAACTTGTAGCCTTTGTAAATATTTTGGAAAAAAAATTAACATGGTGTAAAAACTATTGGAATCCATTCAGTTATCGATTCTGAACAAACTACATATATTCAGGTTTCGGATATACTAATAATAATATTAAAAATGTTAATAATAATGTTAATGTTGACCCCACTTACCAGCCACTTTAGACGCGGGTTTGCAGACGAGAAACAAACGCAGTCTGCCCGTCCGGTATATAATCGACCAGAGCGAGCCTGAATCGTCCGCAGCTGATCCACGCGCGATGCGCTTTCTATGAGATTTCAGCAAAATCGTAAGAGCTCAGCAGGACTGATGGCTATTAGGACCATGATTGGTTGAAATAGTTTTTTATTTTTTTTTCACAACTATCACACAACGCCGCGCCGTCTAGTCCCAAGCTAAGCAGAGCTTGTGTTATGGACAACTGATGAACATATTTATATATTTCTAAATACATACATATTATAGATAAATTACACCCAGTCACAGAACAAAATTAAATGATCATGCTCATCACATAAACATTTGTCCTGGGTGGGAATCGAACCTACGACCTGCGGCATAGCAGTCAGGGCCACTAACCACTAGACCAACAAGCCAGTCAAAAAAAGTTATCCGTGGTCTTAGCACGCAAAGGGCAACTGAAGAAACATAGCTATGATTTCAGTCAGTAAGTCTGGCAAATCCTCCCGCTACGTCTAGAACAAGAGAGATCATGATCACCATAGATAAAATTACCCACCTCAAAAAATAATTAATTTTAGCCTAAAATATATTCCAATATCTGAAACTGTTATACAACAGTGTATACATACCCTCGTTTCACGTTAAATGAGTTCTCTGTTTATGTAATGGAGGCTCCCTCGGTCGTAATTGATTCTGAATTAATCCGGGCCAGTGATAAAATTCACATTTTGACCGACAGTCGGTCGGGGTACGGCCCGTCATTATGGGGCTAAATCTTCGTGGATGCTTCCAAAAATGGCCGCTCGTGTTGAAATTGACGCTTAATTTTGTTTTGTACATTTTGCTGCGGGTTTATCTTGTTTCTTTGTAACTTTTGGTGAAGAATTTCCGTTTTGGATGGCTTGAGTTGCTATTAGCTGAAACATCAGCGTTTCATCAGGCGAGATCAAAGTCAAGAACTAGTTCTTTGTAAAATAAATGTTGTAGGTACTTATGGAGACTACAGAGGCAAATTGCGAGTTTTACAATTTGCCTAAGTTTATGATCCATTGCACTAAACAGAATTTGAAAAATATATGTTTTTCTTCAAGATAGGATTTAAAATGCTAGAGAGATAAATGATATTTATTTTGCAAATAGGTTTTTAAAACACTTTAACACGTCGATTTTTTCGTCAGTTTTAAACTAGATGAGGCCGGTGTTTCCTAAGGAACTACCGTGAGAAGAAACTCCGAAACAAAATAAGAGGTAAAAATCCCTTGATTTTTTTTATCCCTTTTTTTTATCCATGCAGAAAACATGATAAAAAAACATAAGAACCGTGCAGATTAGTGTCTGAGATAGTATTTTGAGGTAAGAACCACACAGCTTTGAGTGGACCTGTCCAGTCAGACAGAGGTAGACAGAGAGAGATAAGGTGTTCAGAACATAATTAAGCTCAAAAATATATAATAATACGATAGAAAAAAATCACAAAGATACCTCTAAAAATTACTTTTATGTTTAAAAAACAAAACTAATTTACAAGCAAGCTGGTTATTTGTCAGATTAATGATATTATTATACAAGGAACCATTTATCATTATAGCGTTTTAATTTTATAATCGAATTTTTAGTTTTTAATAAATCTTTAACACTTCATTCTTTGCGTATTTATTTCTTTTGTATGAAAAGGAGGTGAATTTTACTTTATGTTTGTCTGGTATCAGACAAAGTATTTTTAAAACATCCTTGTCGACATGTGTCATGTTATAATCCATAGTAATATTATAAATGTCAAATTAATTATGTTTGTCTGTCTCAGTTTAACCATGAAAGCGTAGTGCTTTCACGATTAAACTGCTGAACCAATTTTGATGAAATTTGGTATGGAGGAAACTTGCGCCAAGAGTGGACATAGGCTACTTTATATTCGTTTTTGAAGTCGACTACGCGTCCGTAATAACCAACACGCACACTGACGAAGCCGCTGGCAGAAGCTAGTCTAACATATGTATAAAAATTTCGTGTCTCACTGTTTGTTATTGAACTCCTCCCAAAAAGTTTGATCGATTTTTGTTTTTTTTTTTGTGTATATTTGGTAGATCTGAGAATATGTCTTAGTCTGTTTTTACCCTCCTACCTCGATCCCCAATTATTTTTTTTTATAATTTGTATGGCAGAACAACATTGGCTAAGTCAGCTAGTAACTACATACCTTTCTGTGTTATATCAACGATTGGCATGAACATCGAAGAGTCTGTCTAATAAGTTAACCGACTTGGGTAATTAATATGGTAAAATAAAATCTGATGTAATCAACACTGGGTCAATAATCAAGGTTGATTAAGAGATATTTATCATTATTTACTACTAGAAGAACCTTATAAAAAGAATCGAATATAAGTATTTTTTTTAAATAATTAAATATTGTACAAAATTCCCAAGTCAGTTGACTTTTTAGACAATAAACTAAAAGGAACACAGATACAACAGACAAACTTGAGCGTGTAACTATAGCGTATATATGTAAATATCAATTTACCTTTCCATACACATTATTCAGGTGTATATCAAATAATACGATTAATATTCTCTATGTTTCAAACCTCAGTAGTATGCAGAAGTGCAACTACCCATTACACATTTAAGAGGGCCGTTCCCGACCTTTCTATCATCAACGTGAGCACTGAGCACAGTCGTAAAAGCTTGTTTCATCCAACGCAACCTAACACAATGTTTGATAAATAAGCAACGTGAAAAAAGAGATAATGCCTGAACGATCAATTAAGAATTCGGTAATTCCATCAGTCACTCCAATATTTCACAAAACTTGTTCCAGGAAATACGTGAATTTTTTAATGAATATTTTTTTTTAAATCAGAATCTCGATTAAATGTGCAAGGTTCTGTAATTATAATATTAGATTTACTTTACTCCTTTAATTTATGAATACATTATGAAAAGACAAAGTTCATGCAAAATAGCAGATTTTTAGAAGTCTTTGCTGGATTAGTTTTATGCAAAATTACCTGTTTAGATTTCATTAGAAACCATATATCTGTGGCCCTAGTGAAAAGGGGTATAAGTCCGATTTTGTCGAAAATGAGTTAAGTATACCGAAATGATCAGAAAAAATGCTCTATCGTTTGGTGAAAACAGATCTAAGCTAACCCTAAAAATAAGGAAGTTACTTGGTGCAAAAGGATTCAACTGACTGGTATAAGTCACTATCTTAAAAACTATTAACATTACATAAAAAATAACCCAATAATAGTAAAGAGCATAAATTGTTTACCTATAAAAAACATCACATGTATTTCATTTGGTAGCGGTTTGAATGACACACGAGGTCAAACACGAATTTGAAGCACGCAGAGTGTTTTTTACATCTCCTGTAAAGTTGTATTTTTGGACTTAGATCCTTTTTCACTAGGGCCACAGATATATCCACAAGATATCTATGCTTCCAAAATATATAGAGAAAGATATATAATAACGTCATAATTACGTAAGAGCGATTGTTTGGTAACGTATCTTGGATTGGGCGCTCTTAAGATGCAAGCATAATTATGATAGTTAATTTCTACTTTTAATGTTTTTAGCCACACCTACCAGCTGTCAGACATGACTACCTTTACGCGTTATAAAAATGTCTGTTTTTAAAAAAGGAATTGTCACTACTTTTATGGGGCCTCCAAATGGAATGAGGTGATAAAAGGGACTAGAAGTTAATGTAGTTCTCGTATTAATACACTGTTTGTGTATTCTCATCTTTTTTTAGGTGAGAAAATCATCCAATGACACCCCCCGCTCTTGGGCGCAGTGCGAGGGCGTGTCAGACTTTTACTGACTAAAAACCCACTCCAGTTCCTTCGTTGCCTTTCATACCAGGGTCGAGTCTTCCTTTCAGAAGCAGACCCTTGGCCCCAATAGGCTTCGACCCTGCTGGGCCCCTACGGCTTGCTGACATCTCCTTGAGGCGCGCGTGGAACAATACGCGCCGTCCGGACGGTTACCAGACGATCGAACGGCGAGCTACTCAGTGTTCACCGTCCGATTAATACGCTGACTAGAATATAAGCACTATAAACACATTGAACTTAAAAAATATCGGATTAGGTACCTAGTGTATGTAGGTGTGGTAGTGTGTGTGTGATGGTATGCGTGGGTATGTGTAATGGAATACCGAATGTTTAAAAGCAAGCCTACTTTTGCTACTCATCCCCTTAAGAAAACCAGTCATACGTGTAGGAACCATAATCGTTTTCGCTTCACTACATACTCGTAGGTACATCACTAATCTTGCAAAGGACCGAAACGTCGTTCATCTAAATACCGACGGCTGAATATACTATATAACGAGTATGTTACTCGGACTAGTAACACAAAATAGATAGGTACAGAAGACAATCTACATACAAAGCGCGCTTGAGCAACGCACACATAGACACCACTCACAGACACGATATCTCGGCTGAATCACCCGGTCGCACTCGTACAGTTCGGCGCAACGCGCTGACCCTAGCGTGATCGCCTAGCGTAGGTATATAATGTGAAGTACATACATGGGATTGCCTTCTGTGCGTATCTATTTTATGCTAGTTGTCTTAGGATAATACGAGTATTAACAATGTGTGCACTGAACATCACGTACAACAGAACGTCTTGCCGTTTATTTAGAGCAAGGGTGCCTAAATTTCCAGGCTCGCGAGATTGTTCAAAAGAGCTACCGTGGCTCTAGAACGGAATAGGTAAATGGAGGAACACAGGCGAGTTTTAATCAGTAAAAGTGATACTCCTCGCTCCACTCTGACCGGAAGATATCATTTGATGATCTGTTGCCCAAAAAAGTGTACCCAGATTTAGATTGTCTACGATTGACCACTTAATAGAACAAAAGGTTAGTTGGTTGCAATTTAGCTTCACTCTTCTTGGACTGACCGACATTTGACTATTCAAAAGTGCCTGTAAATGGTCTATTTGAAATAAATGATTTGACTTTGACTTTGACTTTGGTAAGTCTGTCTGTAAGAGATTGCCTTCTGCAATTGTACACTAAGTTTTTTCAAATGTTTATCCTGTCTATATTTTATGGTGTACGATAAAGTATAAAATAAATAAATAAACAAACAAAATTATAACTATTTGACAGTGTATATCGTAAATATTCTCCGACCTAGTCAACGTAGTTAAACAACAAATTTTGGGAATTCCCGCGTATGATAGTAAATTAACATCGATCCACCAACGATTACTTTAATATAAACAAACAAACCTTCCCATCTCATCGCTCAAAAGACACATTGCATCACGTAACCATTTTTTGCACTTTGATAAAACTTTGTCAAGCCCCAACAGCGAAGGACCAAAGAAAGCCCCCTCCCTACCACATTATCTTCCAAAAGTCACGTCAAAAACCTTGGAAAAAAACTTTTTCCATAAAATAACGTTAGGGGAATATCTCAAACGTTAAAAACTGTTTAATAGTATCACAGCGATGCCGTTGAGCGCCGCGAACAAATCGGGTGAGAGTTGGAACTCGGCCGCGTTCAGACCATTACCAGTAGTTCTGACAACTCGTTACAGACTCAAGCGCACACAGAAAAAGTTTTGGAGCTTCTGCTGAAACCAACCGCGAGCCACAGTGCAGGGTCGAGTGAATCAAGTCCTCGTTTGTACATGTTGAAAGGTTCAATTACAGTTGTGGTTCTGAATGTATGGTTTCACATACAAGTTCGAACAGTTTCAGATTCTCTATAACGTTACAGAAGTTGTGATTTAGTTTATGTACATTCTTAGAAAAAGTTTATCAACGAGCATTGAAATCTGTACGACCAAGCTATGTTAGATCGTAGGCTCGGGCTTGCGGACAGTGAGCAATGGGTAGCTCACTGTCCGGCCGTCCGGTAATTGTCCGGACCAAGCCCAAGTCGTCGACGGCGCGCACTGTTCCCGCACACCTCAAGGAGTTGTCAGCAACAGCAGGGACCCAGCCGGGTCGAAGCCTACTGGGGCCAAGGTTATCCGAAAAGGCGCTCGAGCCCCGGTATGAAGGCTAGAAGGAACGGGGTGGGTCTTTTAGTCAGTAAGAGTCTGACACTATCTCCCGCTCCGCCCAAGGGCGGGGGATGTCAATACATGATTTTTTCCCACCATAAAAAAAAAAAAGCTATGTTGGATACGTAAAGTTAAAGGAGCTCTATAACGCGACGTAATATTAAAATTTTCTGAATATGTCCTTTTTAGAGGTAGAAGACAAGTAATATTTGTTTCTAGTTTTATCTTCTTGATCTTTTTTTCCGTGGCTAGAATATTTACCTACCGCCGCAAGGGTGGTCTCCAAGCCAAGCTCACCGAGACTCACTTCATGGCTCGGAGAGTACAAAATAAACTGTTGGTCCCAACTGTCATTTGTAGGCTTTTGACAGTCATTACGGATAGTTAGAAACGACAACGACGCGACGGCAAGCCATGGGTAGTTACTTAGTTAGTTGTCCGATCATCCAGTTAGAACTAAGCCCAAAGTGACGGTGCGTTGTGTTCTATTTACGCCACAAAGAGATTTCAACAAACTTGATGGAGCCAGTAAGAACCGACGCCTGCCAAGTTTGTGAATAATTTGAAGGAGTCACCGCAGCTCTCGCAAAAAAAGGCAACTGAAGAAACCTTGTGAGTTTTAGTCAGTTCAAAAACAGTCACTCTCCTGCTCCACCCAGATGTTATTTGATGGATATCGTCTTACCCTATTGCTGGATTCTGGAGGTCAAATGAAATATTGATATCCCACTGCATCATAGTTTGACTAGAAGTCAACCCCAGGATAATTTGGAAAAGTAAGGGCCTTTTCCAAATTATCCTGGGGTTGACTTCTAGTCAAACTATGATGCAGTGGGATACACTAGTGCACCGAATAAACTAGTGTGCCTCACCATCAGAGATTGCATAACTGGTTACCTTCAGGTAGGATCGCAGTCAAGAAATTTTTCTCATATTGATCAAAAATCAGAACTTGATTCACTGCAGTTCAGTTACTGTGCCACGCTCTCTATAACCGACCTTGCAGTTTTTATCAGTGATTCACGCTATGAGGTACAATTTGCAACACAGCGTCCGAAGTAAGTTACAGCCCAGCGCAATATGTACGTGAGTTACATTTTTCACAGCTTATTCCCTTGACAATGCACTAGGACAGAGATCGCGAACCCTTATTGGAGAACGTGCCACTAAATATATGAAAAAAAAATGTGGTTATAACGTGCCGCAAAGTATCTTGAGATTGATTCAATATTGATGTGTTTAAGTTTCTATATAATTGTTACTACATGACCAACTTTGAAATTAATTACTTAATTTGCAACTCGAAATTTTACCGTTGTTTGTTTACTTATTTACAGTCTGTTGCCATCACGGATTTTGAGCACTTGTGCAGAAGTCAAATATTCGGTCTCTTTAGTGGTGCGAAGTGCGACGCGGGGGCGGGGAGTGTCAGTGATTTGCTGGCCGCGCCATCGCGTCATAGACGTCACTCCCGATTCGTTCACTGCGTTGCAGCATGTATCTAACAACGAAGACGATAGGCTCGCCATGCGCAAAGCGATCCCCACTCTGACGCCGAGCGTTCAAGATCCGTGATGGCAACTGCAATTGAATTAAAGTGAAAATTAGTCAGATTTACTGCTGTATTATCATCATCACATACATGTTTTTACACTGCCGTACTTGAATCATTTTACCGCATGCTACCACTGTCACGCGTACCATGGGTTCACCATCCCTGGACTACAAAAATTAAATGCCAAAAGTTCGAACGTTGGTGAGGAAAAAATTATTTTGTAGAATATCCATTTTTTTGCATGGACATTTTTTCGAGCGCAAAAACTTCTACATTGAACGACGGTGCTTTCAGTACTGTGTTACATTTCACTGTCATGTGCGTTAGTGTGATTTGTGGCGCAATAACTGTGAAAGTAAAAATTACGTGGGTTGCCCGAACGGGAACCTGGGGTCCTGGGACAAGGACAAGTGTCAGCAAAAGTCTGACATGCAGAGGGCATGTCAGACTCTCCACCCTAGAGCGGGACAAGTCATTGGATGATTTCAGACCTAAAAAAAATGACTAAAAATTTAAAAGGTATGGTCAAGTGAAGAGGAGGATTGAATACATGTTACCTATTTAAAGATTTATATATGTGGATGAATTAAGAAGGAGAGGGAGGCCAAAGAAAAGATGTTAGTGATAGCATGACGGGTGACGGGACAGAATGGAAGAAAAAAACGTGTTTTTGCATCGATTCTAAATATCACAAGACAAAGGCAGTAAGATGAAGGTATGGGTTCATATTTTGGGGAAACTCTACCGAAAGAGAAATCGCCTTCAAGGCACAAAAAAGATGTGTCCGAGCCATGTTTAAGCTAAAATCTACAGATAGTTGTAAACCATATTTTCAAAATTACAAGATTTTGACATTGCCTTGTTTGTATATCCAAGAAGTAGCTGTGTTTGTGAAGACAAATCCTAGTCGTTTTAAACGCATAGCCGATGTATTTCCCCGCAACAGACGCGATAATAGCCTGCTATGTCAGGAGCCAGCTAAGACAGCACTTATGCGCAAAAGTGTCTACTGCATGGCTCCAGTCATTTATAATAAGATGCCTAAGAGTTGGAAAGAGCTTCCACTGCCATTATTTAAAAAAAAAACTCCGAAGCTTTTTAGTGGTGAAAGCTTATTATAATTTAAGTGAGTACCTGAGTGAGAAAGATTTTTTTTAAGTATAAATAATAGTTTAAGAAATTAATAAGTGTAAAAGTGTAAATATTTTTAGTTACGTTAAATATTTTCTTTGTATTTACTTGTTTATATTTTAAAATTGTATTTAGTGGTGGTAGATATGTTAGATTTTATATGTCTTTTGCATGCCTACATGGTAAAATATGGCTGAACTTGTTTCCTATATTTTTCTGTCATCTTTACTGTTACCCATATTTGCAAAATAAAATTATCTTTATCTTTATCTTTATGAAAAGGTGCGTTAGTGTGAGTCAGGCGCTGAACCAATTTGTTGCTTGGCTAAAGCCAGGTAATTGGCTAGTTGCCGTAAAAAATGTAATTAGTCCGTCTTTTAGATTATTCAAAAATAAGTGACACGTATTTATTTATTTGTAAATTAAACCCATTAAAGTTACGTCTAATGTCACGCCATGCTGCATTTTGTCGCACGGGGTGACGTCACATGTAACTCTAATGGGCTATATCTTTGTTATTTTTTGTTTAATCGAAAAAAGAAAAAATACGTGTCCAATATTTTTTTTATAATCTAAAATACGGACTAAATAAAATGTAATTATTTTGACCCTGGAAACTGCTCTATTACTGTTCGCAAACCTCTTGCACTCTACGTTCGTGCAATTATCCCACATTGCGAACGTTTCCAACGTCCGCGTTCCTAGAGCGTTCAAAGGTGCGCGCGCGCTCCGTACTCCAGTCGGTGGCGGTTTTTGGGTGAACATAAAAAGGTGCTCAGTCTGTGCGTGGACGCGAGCAAAATACCACGCGAGAACTATATTCAACCGACGCACATGTGGATATCGCCTAATTTGTACATAGCGGCGCGTAATGTTGCGTTGCGTGAAGTGTGTCTTATGTAGCCATAAGTCTAGTTTTCACATAAAATGTATGGACACTGACGCGCCCAGCTCTGTGTACAAAACTTACTAGAGTGCAACCCAGGGCCATTCTTTTATAACTCGAGTAGCTACCCTAGAATTAACCCAACTAACTCTAATTCTGAACCAACTCTGGTTGGAGTAAGCGGCCATATGCTTGACATTGACAGTTGAACTCTACGTTTGCGTTCCAAAATGCTAGGGTAGAGTATTTACCCTATGACGTCATTAGAGTTAACTCTAAACCCAAATTACACGTAGCACACGCGAGCTCAGTGTAGTTCTACCTTCAGAGCGTTTGCAGATGCGTAGAACACATCTAGTTCAAGTACATAGTAGATACCTGGTTTCAGAGCGGTGAGAAATGCGCGAAGCACGGTTAGTTCGCGAACCTACAGGGCCTCAAGTCTGCTATTACAATAGTGTCAGAATGGTCTATCATTGATGTCATAATTGTCGATTTTGACAAGTTTGGTAATCTACTAATATAATGGCGTCATTATGACTTTCCAATGGTCAACCACTGACACTCCATTGAAAGAAGTGGCATAGAATGGTAATCTCGTACATATTGACAAATGAATATTTGACGTTTGCGGTAATCTGCAAAAACTTTGACAGTTTATTTGATCAGTGTTTTACCATTAGAACGTTATTGTGCAGTTATTGGTTTTAATATGCTCGAAATTATCATTCTACCACAATTCTATTACAAGACCAATGACCGATCAATGATCGATCATTATGAATTAGCAGATTACAAACTTTTAGCAAAATGACAATGGGATCGTGTTGGAATGACGAATTTATAAAAATAGCAGACTTGGGGCCCCGGATACCCGACTTAAAACTGTTGCACTATAGCTCAGCCACATACATAGTTCCTGCTAATACTGTAGAAGAAATCCCAACAGTACACTTTGTAAATAGCTATCCTTATTTATTGAGAGTTCGAAGCTTCAACTGACCACTGAACTAACACATGTAGTTCATTACGAGCAAAACTTACGTCGAAACTTTTCTTGATGAACTGGTAAACTTGTGGAAGGACTAATGAACAGCTAGTACTTAATACGTGGTTGGAGTTTCCTGCAGTGCTTTGTTTTTTAAGTCTTTTGTTTTCTGATGGTTTTTAGAGTTCCTAATCCAAAGGGTAAAAGTATTATGAACATTTCACTGTCCGTCTGTCTGTCACCAGGCTGTACCTCATGAACTATGATAGCTAGGCAGTTGAAATTTTCATAGATGATGTATTTCTATTGCCTCTTTAACAAAAAATACTAAAAACAGAATAAAATAAATTGTGTAAAAATAGTTGTTCAGATAGTACGGAAACCCTTCGAACGCGCTATACTTTGCCAGAAAAAACTTTTTACAAAAAAAATAACCGACTTCCAACAAAAAAAATATTTTTTCAAATCGGTTGGCAAGTGACGAAGTTATGCGCGAACATACATAAAAAAAAAATACAAACATCCGAATTGAGAACCTCCTCCTTTTTTAAAAAGAGTACAAAATTAAGGCAAAAAAGCCAAGCAAATAAAATAAATTACATTAATACAATTAAATATAATCAAATAATTCTAAATAAAAAAAAAAAACTACGATTATATCAGTTGTCGTTCTCCAAAATTAAATTGAAGCTGTGGTTATTCAAATTATATCTTGGATTAATTAACTAATTTGATATAAATAATAGTAATTTGTAATAATAATTTTATTCAAATGACTGTTATTTACAAATTATTAATTAATCAGTATGTCTGATCTTCATACCTCTTATCAGCAATAAACTCTGCGTTGAAATAATAAGTATAATAGTTTTCTCGTATTGCATGATTTTCTTAGTACGTAAGTGCAATCACCATGGGTTACAAAGCACAGTAAACGTTTTGAGTTAACTGAGTGAGAGTGCCTGGGGCGTATATAATGTATATTATACCTTCACACACCATTCTTCACTCGCATTCCTGCTTCACAAAAGGAGGTGACTGCTACCCATTCCCTCTCGCTCTAGACCATGGCCTGAACTAGGGTCGGACACGAGAGGTCACCACCACCAATCGCCTCCACAAGAATACGGAATTGCTCCAACTAAGCGGTCTTGTGGGCATCCGCATAATGATAATACCTTGGCGTTTCTTCCCGCCAAATTTGAAACAAAGTGTAAGACTCTGAGTTCCTCAAGCGAACGCCACTGGTCTACTATCTCCCACTTTATTGTAGACCTAATTTTCGAAAGGGAAGATACAACCGCAAAATTAAGAAACAGGTTAAAAAATGTTTTGTTAGAGAAAGCTTATTAAAGCATTAACCTTCCGTAATTAGAGACACATTAAAAAGTTATTGTGTCCCGCGTGGATCCACGTTCCGGCCATACAACGTGTTAAGGAATTTTTGACCGATAAACTAACATAACTCTGTCTTGTCGACATGTATTAAATTTTTGAATTATTCACCATGATTATTATGATGTTTGGAACAAATAATTTTTGGGAACTCATACATGAGTTAATAATGTTATGATTCTTACTCAATTATAATATTTTGTACGCCATTATGGCAAAACATGACAGTGGCTCGACTGATTTTTATGTAACATCTTGCATTTATGTGTACCTATACTCATGATTTAGCGAAATAAATAATCTTGAATCTTGAATCTTGATATGTTCAGATTTTATAATCTATGCGGTGTTTGCACGCACCAGTTCGTCAAACACCAATGTTTGACGAAATGGTGTGATGACATCACGCGCGAACCGCGACGTTCACTTGGGGATTGAATGGTAATTTATTATTCAGATGGGATTAGGACGGCTATCAAGCCGTTAAGAGGGTCTTAATTTAATTTTATACTAATCTTTACTATAGTTTTCTAAGAAAAATCCTGTATGTAGAGCTTATACCCTTAATCTGTCGAATAAACGCCTGTCATTGGTTTCCCGAGTATTACAATATTTACTAACAAATCTAAGAAATTATATTTATTAGAGTATAAACCATTAATTTTTTTAACGATAATAACTTTTATTTTATTTTATTTTAATTACTAGCTGACGCGGTGCACTTCGTACCGCCTAACAGTAAATGAATATAGTACAGGCTTTTTTTTTCTGTAAAAATCACTCAAATGACATTCTCCGCCCTTGGGCGGAGCGGGAGATTGTGTCAGACTTTTACTGACAAAAAAACCCACCCCGTTCCTTCGAGTCTTTCATACCGGGGCTGAGCCACCTTTCGAAAACAGACCCTGGCCCCAGTAGGCTTCGACCCAGCTGGATCCCTACGGTTGCTGACAACTCCTCTATATCTTTTGATATAGTCAACCGAAGAAACAAAGCCTTAGTAATTTTCAAGTTACACAATCTATAAAAGTTATCTACATCAATTTCGTTCATTTTACGTGATGCGCACACTACTAAAACTAATAATCATCATCAGCCTTTTTTTTAATGTTCCCACTGCTACGACTCAGACCTCCTCTCTAGGAGAGGGAATGGGCCGTAATCCACCACGCGGGCCCAGTGCGGGTTGGTCAATGTCACATGTCTTCGAATTTTTGGTTCTAGGACATGCCGGTTTCCTCACGATATTTTCCTTCACCGTTTTGAGAGCAGATTTATTATATGTATAGTTTTATTATAAGTAAGTATACTATATTAATTAGGAACAAAAACAACATTACATGTTACGATGTTACAAAAAAAATATTAGATAAATAAGCTAGTTAAAAGAACTAGCATTTATAAATTAATAAACATTTAAAAACATGAGTTCTCCAAGTGTAAATTTCTCACGGTCCACTTCACCAAGACATGTAGTACATTAACATGAGCAGAAACTAATGTCTTAACTTTTCTTGATGAACTAGCGAAGTTCGTCGTGTGTACTTGCTGTGAGAACGTCTTACTGTGCAGTGTGCAGCGCTTGGAACTGAACACGACGTTTTCAACGTTAACTATAATATTAAACATAGAAGTTTATTCAACTGGGAAATTTTCGTTTGCTTTGCATTAGTGTTTGCGTTGAGAATCAACATCTTTGATCGATTAAAAATCTATAATATGAAAATGAATCGCAAAATGTGTTGGTAAGCGCATAACTCAACAACGCCTGGACCGATTTCGCTATTTTTTTTATTTTGTGTTCGTTATTATGAGAAGGTTCTTATGGAAAAAAAAATGAAAATTCGGGTAGTGTAGGGTAGAGTAGGGTAGTGTAGGGTAGTGTAGGGTAGAGTAAGGTAGAGGAGGGTAGAGTAGGGTAGAGTAGAGTAGGGTAGGGTAGAGTAGGGTAGAGTAGGGTAGACTAAGGTAGAGGAGGGTAGAGTAGGATAGAGTAGAGTAGGGTAGGGTAGAGTAGGGTAGAGTAGGGTAGAGTAGGGTAGAGTAGGGTAGAGTAGGGTAGAGTAGGGTAGAGTAGGGTAGAGTAGAGTAGAGTAGGTTAGGGTAGAGTAGGGTATAGTAGGGTATAGTAGGGTAGAGTAGGCTGAAGTAGGGAAGAGCGGGAGCGAAGCCGCGCGGGCAAAAGCTAGTAATATTATAATAATCTAGTTTCTGCCAACGCCATCATCCGTAGGAGTGTCGAAAATTGATTACTTGCTTGTATTTGTTTTATTGTTAGAACAAAATGTTATACTAAATAACAAATAACACTATAACTATTTTTTTTTTTGAAAACCTTATCTACGAACCGTATATAAATATTGATTACTAGCTTCTGCCAGCGGCTTCGCCCGCGCACATAAAATGTAGCCTATGTCACTCAGGAATGAAGCAGCTTTCTATCGGTGAAAAAATTTTAGCAATCGGATCAGTACTTCCAGAGATTACCTAGTACAAACAAAAAAGCAAAAAAGTAAACTTTACCTCTTCATTATATTAGTGTAAATGTACATTATGTATTTAGTTAGGTTTTAGTATAAATAGTTTAGTTAATATTTCAGTTTTTTTATGTAGGTATGTACATAAGTAAATTTTATCTGGATTTAATGTGAATTGAATAACACAAATAATAGGTTGTATCAAAATTGATTTTAAAATCAAAGTTCCTTAAGTACGGACTGAATAAATTAACCGACTTGGTATTACCACAGAACACAGGAATCATACAGGGTATTACATTGATCTCACAATTTTTTACGGTACAAGAATTGAGTTGCGTGCCTTGGTTTAATATAATAATAATATTCTACAACTACCACACAACGCCGTCTAGTCCCAAGCTAAGCAGAGCTTGTGTGTATGGGTACTAGACAACTGATAAACATACTTATATATTTCTAAATACATACATATTATAGATAAATTACACCCAGACACAACAAATGATCATGCACATTACATAAACATTTGTCCTGGGTGGGAATCGAACCCACGACCTGCGGCATAGCAGTCACTAACCACTAGACCAACAGGCCAGTCAAAACAGGTTTGTCTTACAGTTATATTTTTGATGGCATTCCCTTTATCTAGAGAAACTGGCAAATTTTCACGTCTGTACACCTAACGACTGGTGTAGAAAGAATTCCTCCGCATTAAGCTACGTCCAGTTTATATAAAAATACAATCTGAATGTAAGATAAGGTCGTCGTGGAACCTCGGAGCTTCTTTCCTGAATACAGAACTTCTGCAAGTAGTCAAGCAAAAAAAAAATCTGTAAAGTAACTTTCATGTTTGTTACAAAATAAAACCTGAAATTTAAGCAAGTCCAATGAGCTGTGGGCCCTTAAGACGCAGGATTGATGCCCAGACACAGCGACACGGCATCGCAGCAGACCACGAAGGAGATGGCGGGACGACCTGGATGGCTTCCTTAAGAATTGAATGAGAAAGCAAGAAACCGTGATCATTGGTAATAATGGAGGGAGGCCTTTGCCTACCAGTGCAATATAGGCTAGCTTTTTTTTTTATTATTATAGATAGGCTTGCGTTTGACCACCATTTCACCTGATGGTAAGCGATGATGCGGTCGACGATGGAGCACGCTTGCCTAGAAGTAACCTAATCACTCTCGACTTAAAGACCCCAAGTCGTAGCTATCAGGAAATACAGACTCCGGCAGGGAATTACACTCCTTGGCTGTACGCACAATAAACGTGTTCCCAAAATGCTTTGTGCGTTAGGGTAGGATGTCTACCATGTACCGGTGGCGCGACGCTGTACGTCGTGTGGTTCGATGATGGAACGGACTTGGCGGAATTAGTATGTGCATTTTCTGTGCACACTCCCCGAAATGTAAACGATAAAAAACCGACAGACTAGCAACTTGGCGGCGCTGCTCAAGGCTTTGGAGCTTTGACTCTACAAGTGCATCATTGCCGATGATTCTCTTGGCTCGCCTCTCAATCGAGTCCAGCGCATCAAGCTGGTATTTAGCAGACCCATCCCAAAGATAAGAACAGTACTCCATACACGATCGAACTTGGGCTTGATAAAGATTGAGTAGCTGTTCCGGCGTGAAGTACCGTCTCACCTTTGCTAAATTGGGGATCTTATCCCCAATTTAGCTATAATAATAATATTAAAATTTTAAGACCAAGATAAGTTGATGGATGTTACACAACGCACTCCAGGCCTGCATGATGGATTACGGCCCTTACCATCTCCTCGAGAGGAGGCCTGGGTCCTAACAGTGGAAAAATTATAAGGCTAACAATGATATCATCTAATGATTTCTGCCGCTCTATTGTGTTAGACTTTTACTGACAAAAACTCAGGTTCGGATGATTACCGGATGACCAGAGTGTAAGTTTTCTATTGCTAGTCACCCGAGCGATTCTTTCCTCCAAATCAGATGCAGGAACCTCCCGAACTTCCATGTCCAGTCATGCGTACGGCGAGTATCCACCCTTACGTTGTTGAAACCTCTACGGTCCGGACTAAGCGTTTCGCCTCGTCATTTATACCGCGTACATCGAAGGACTCGAACAGTTTGTCTGCTGCGGTCTTCCCGTCTGATTATAATTTAGGTGTCTTCAAGGCTAGAGTGAATAGGCTCTTAATAAATGCCGTAACGCTTTTCCAGCCTCACCTCAAATAAGGGACTTACTCCCATGAGTATGATTTGCGCAAGCTATTGGAAGGTGGGACTAAGATTTGCATCCTACTTTGTATCACTATGTGTCACTGAATACACTTCGACATACTTTGGTATCAACCTGTGCCACTTTAAGCTCGCCGTGAGTCATCCTAGACTATGGATGACGCAGGATATGTATTTCCCGTGGAGACAGTTTAGTTTTTAGTTACTTCAGTGAAGCCTTCATTCCTCTTTGATCTTGACTTGATTTTTTTTTTGTGGTGGGAAACTATCCAGTGATTTCTTCTAATTTAAGGTGGAGCGCAAGGGTGTGTCAGACTTCCACTGACTAAAAGCTCATCAATATTTAATTGCCCTTTGCGTTCTAGGGCCCGACTCAGCAGGCATCGGACCTGCCAGGCCTTTACAGTCTTGCTTAGATCTCTTTGAAGCGCCCGTGAAACACTATAATTATGCCGTCAACGACTCGGGCTCGATTTGGACGGTTACCAGACAGCCGGACGGTGGGCTACCAAGTGCTCCGGTTGTGGTCAGTGGTCGTCCTGCGACTCCTTAAATAGGTAAACGCCTCGAGTTTTTACCTATTTATGTTGCTAATCTTACAGAAACTCTACCGCTAACGCTTCTTTTAGTTTCTAAAAATCTTTTTATCCACAACATAATTAATTCAATACACACAGCAGTAAACGTAGAAACACTTTCAACAACTTCGCACCGAGATTAATACGAATATGACCTATTAAGTCCTGAAACTACGTGTGAAGAATCTCGTACGTGACCGGGAATTAGAGAGAGACAGAAGATCGTGCCATCTCTCTCCAAGAAGTACTTAAACAGCTTAATAAGTTTCGGATGTTTGTTAGATTGCAACGCAAAATGAATCGGGAAACAGTCTAGGGTTTTGGCTGTTGTTCCGTTGTTCCTGTTTGATTATTCTGAAGGCGTTAGGATAAAGTTAGTTTTCTTTGTTGTTAGATGTGTAGGGATTTAATGATTATCGTTTAGATAAAGGGGATTAAATTACAGGTATATCGGTTCTCGTCGCGCTTCATTGCTTTGGTGCTTTTTAAAGGGTTTAGGGCAAGTCTTTTAACTTTTTTTTCTAACAGGTCTCTATCTATATCCTGAAATAATGATTATTTACAAATTATTTATTTGAATACGTTTGTAATTTATATTTTTCAATTTAAAAAGACATTTATTGGTTTAACTCATTGAATGCCGTAATTAGAGAAACAATAGAAAGACAATTGCTTATGTCGAACTGTGTAACTTGAGACATTCAAAAGGTGAAGTATCATAGGTACTCAATAACCTTAACGTAAACGTTAGCTTCTGTCAAATTGAATCGTATGGGAAAGAAGAGGCTTTCTATGATAACGGTGCATACATTTTTTTGTTTGCTAAATTAAATACCGTTTAGCTCTTTTTTTAGGTGGGAATATCATCCAATGACATCTGCCGCTCTTGGGAGGAGTGGGAGTGTGTCAGACTTTTACTGACTAAAAACCTACTTCTGTTCCTTCGTTGCCTTTCATACCAGAGCCGAGTTTTCCTTTCAAAAATAGACTCTTGGCCCCAAAAGGCTTCGACGCTGCTTTGCGACGTGACGTCATCTCAACGCTCAGTCATGTGTTCAGAACCAAGAAATCGGAGGCGTGGCCAACTCGAGAATCGAAACGAAACGGTCGTAATTTGGCTAGCGGGCTGTTATAATATTATTGTTATTATAAAACGAGCTTTCTTTTTATATTGTTATATCCCTATCTAAGTTCCATTAGTAAACGTAGGTACTTCTTAGTTTAATAGTCTATACTCTGCAGTCTGTTATCTTCTAGAATAAGCATACATTGCAAATTACGTTCAGTTGTATTTTATTTAATTAAATCAACTAAGACATGTTTGAAAAGATTACATTATGTATGTCTAGGTTTATTAAAGAAGACTTATTTTTCTTCAGACATCTGCGTCAGACAAAACAAAGCCTGCTCGTTATAAATGACACCGTTATTACATTTGAGATTTAATCAAAGTATATATTACTTGTTTTTCTTTTTTTAATGGGATATTATCTTCTTAATTACATCTCTCGCTCTAAGGTGTAATGGGAGGGCGTAACAAACTTTTACTGACTAAAAAATAGATGTGTTTGTCCCTTCAATTACCTTTTGTGTTCTAGGATCATGGGTTTCCATTTCAAAAATCAACCCAGTAGGCTTCGGCCCTGCTGGGTTCTACGCTTTTGCTGACATATCTTTGAGGCTTACGTGGAACACTGCGCGCTGTGGGCGACTCGAGTTTGGTCCGGGCGGTTACCAGACGGTAGGATGGCGAGTTACCCATTGCTCGATGTCCGCAAGCCGGCGGCGGCGTCTAAAATGGCTGGTAGTCGGAGTCAGGGTCTCGGCAGCTGGGGCATGATGATGTTTGTTCCCTCACGCGTGCAAAGGGGGAGGCCCCTTCGCTAGTATTACTACTTCACAGAAGGAGGCGTCCGCCTGCTCTGGACTATAGCCTGAACCAGGACTCCACGAGGAAACGGCGAGGCTCTACGACCGTGTCCTCCAGGCGGTTCATACAATGGTGACCGCCAGACGTTTATTCCACCTGAATCCAAAGCAGAAACCTCTCGAATTGACCTAATCCCAATCCACGCTCTCCTCTAAGAGATGTCAGAAAACCGCAAGGGCTCGGGCTGATGCCTGCTAGGTTCGCGGGAATTTTCTGAAAAGTAAACCCATAGTCCGATAACGCAAAAAGCAACTGAAGGACACTAGTGTGGTTTTAGTCCGTAAAAGTCTGACACTCTTTCTTGAAGACATTGGATGATAACCCACTTTAAAAAATAAAAACCTTAAATAAATAAGTGCACTCGATTTTAGTTCGTGTCGCCACAATGCACGATCCTGTTGGTCTCGCATCCATCGGATTCACGTAACCTTCACCAGGTCATCGGTCCACCTTGTAGGAGGCCTTCTGACGCTGCGTCTTCCGGTACGTGGTTGCCACTCCTGAACCTTTCGGCCCCAACGGCCATATTATGCTCCATTTAGGAGCATATTACACGTAGATTCTGAGTCTCGCTAGGAAATCAAAATCTTTGCGTACTTTAGGTTGACATAAAATCCTGAAATTTAGCATTTATGCTAAATTTCAGGATTTTGTAAAAATTTTGCAAAGTCTGTAAATTTGTAGTTACAACAATTAAAAATACATTTTTGAGATTTAGAGAAATCTTCAAGACTCTAATTGAACTATTTACATTATGTAAGTTTTTTACGGAACCCTCAGGGAGCGAGCCCAACTCGTATTTGCCCAGTTTTGTTAAATAAGAACGCGGAGGTCTTCCTTTCGACAATATAAGTAAACATTACACGCTGGTCTACGTAACATGTTACACATGTACTATAATTTTAATCAATTACTATCATCCGAGCTAAACCACTGGCAAAGAATCGATGTTTTACTATTTTCCAACAAGGTGTATCTTCACCAAAGACCACAAGCCATTATAATAATGAGCAAATGTTCTAGTCGTGTGAGCAAGAAACGCTCAGTGACATTGACTTATGATAGCTCAACCTTAGTAGAATATATCATCTTTCGAGCCCCATTTATTAAAAAAACATAATTTTTTAACTATCCGTAACTGCTACATACTAATTATTGGCCGCGAGTTTATCCGTGTGAATTTTGTTTATTGATGAATTTGAAGATGACAAAAAGTAACCTATGTCATTCCTCGGAGTTCATCCATTTGGATGAGTCGATCGATTGAGTATTTAAACCGCAAAAGTGTAACAGACAGACAGAGTTACTCTGGCATTTAAAATATATTTATATAACTACATGTAAGAATCGATGTAGTTGCCGAGTGGTAACGGGACCGACTTACAGGTTGTAGGTCGCAGGTTCAAACCCAACCAGGCGTATTACTTTATGTAATTTATTTCATCACCACTGCTCTCAAATCGGTGACGAAAAACATCTTAAGAAAACCGATATGTCCTAGAACCAAGAAGACATGTGACATCCATCAGCTTGCATTGGGCCCACGCGGTGAATTACGGCCCATTCCCTGTTCTAGAGAGGAGACTCGAGTCCCAGCAGAAGGTACATCATAAGGCTGATTTATGCTCAAGCTAATAAACATGTTATTTCAGTCTTTAGTTTAAGATTTCACATACTCTACTTCCCTTGTTTTATAAACTACTGTCTACATTTCTTTTAGAAGAATGAAATTTCCTTTCAAATAACCGCAGTACTTTTGTACCAACACGTATTCTCTTTTTCTGTTTTCTCGTATGGAAAATGGGTAAACGCATAGTCAACAATTGTTATTGCTATTTTTTTTAAATTTCTGAATATTTGTTTCTTTTTTAGGGTTCCGCACCTCAAAAGGAAAAAACGGAACCCTTATAGGATCACTTTGTTGTCTGTCCGTCCGTCTGTCTGTCTGTCAAGACCCTTTATCTCGAGAATACGTGAAGGTATCGAGTTGAAATTAAAACCATATACTCAGGTCTGCGGTCCCTTCATGCTGTGAAACAAACAAAAAAGATACGACCGTTTATGTCGCAAAACAACGTATACATTTTTTAGCTCTCAAAGACCGAAATTCATAGGGCCAGAATCCTGAAATTTGGCACAATGCAAGGTCTCACAGGTATAGGAACAAATCTGAAAACAGTAAATTTGTTGTTACCTACGTCACAAAAAAAAATTGTTTTGCAATACGCAAAAATTTTCGAAACTGCATTCGGGAATTGTAGTTTGCACGGAACCCTCAGTACGCAAGCCCGACTCGCACTTCCCCGGGTTTCTTTAGTTGATATAATAAATTTGTTGAAAGCAGTGATGCAATCATTAATGGTGAAGCGCACAAATTTAATAAGAGCCTCTTCACTTTAGCCCTGAAGACACCTAAATTATAATTGGACGAGAAAATCGCATCATTGTGTGTGTGTGCTAATTAAACGCGTTTTCATTCTTCAATCATAACATACCCATTTGCTAATTAACTAGACCTGAACAATAATTAAACGCCAGTCTTTTGTTTTACTTTCAAAATTCTAAATTATTCGGCCGAAAAATAAGTTTCACCAGATCCTCACCTCGTAAAAAGTTGAGCACGGTTGGAAAGCAGAAAAGTATTTAAATGAGAGTAGGTAATTATGCCTGAAGTTAAAGCGAGTTTGCCTGAGTTTTAAATATAGGTAGACCTTTATAATGTTAATTAGGATGGCAAAGCATGTGGATTTCAGCTTTGGAAATAAATCGTATCTAATGCCTTTCCAACTTGTTTAGTAAAATAAATGTTGAATTCAAAGTCTACTACTCGTACTAGGCATTCACAGTCTTCTAGCAGGCATAAAGGTTTAACCGATATAAAAAGGATGGTAAAGAATCTAAAATGGGTCACAAAAAAAAAATCAGGAAATCATCTTGTTACTTCGTACAATACAATAACGCGTTCCGGGTGCTGATGGGGCTGCCGCGCCACTGCAGCGCCTCCGCGATGTTCGCGGCGGCTGACACAGACGGCTTCGCGGCCATCATGCGCAAACGGTGCGCTTCTATCATGCGCCGCACGCGCGACAGTCCCAACACCATTCTGCGCGCGCTGACAGATCTGGGACTGGATCACTGGGACTCTCCGATGCTGGCTCGCTGGATACGACTGCACTCAGTCATATAATGATTTGCCACCATAAGTGTCAATTTATTACTAACACTAGTTTATAAGCTTGCAAATGTACTAACACATTTAATAATAATAAATAATAATAATATTCCGCAACTATCACACAGCGCCGTCTAGTCCCAAGCTAAGCAGAGCTTGTGTTATGGGTACTAGACAACTGATAAACATACTTATATATTTCTAAATACATACATATTATAGATAAATTACACCCAGACACAGAACAAATTAATGATCGTGCTCATCACACAAACATTTGTCCTGGATGGGAATCGAACCCACGACCTCCGGCATAGCAGTCAAGGTCACTAACCACTAGACCAACAGGCCTGTCAATATGGATGTAGATGAGTCTGAAATAAATTATTATTATTATATTATTATTATTACTTCTCCCACTCTAAGGCGAAGCGGGAGTGCGAGTGAGACGTTTACTGACAAAAACCACACCTATGCAAGGAGCATAGGTGTGGTTTGCCATTTGAGTTCTAGGACTTTCATTTTCATACTTTTCCCCATGCATACCAGGCATTGGACCTAAACTGACCCTCTATTTTTAATTATTGATAGGTTTGCGCTTGACCGCTATCTCATGAAACGACGAAAGCGGAGATATGGTCGACGATGGAGCGCGCTTACCTAAAAGTAGCCTACCCACTCTTGAGTTAAAGATTCCCGGGTTGTAGTCATCAGGAAGCCCCTACGGTGAAGATGTTCTATGAAGTTGAACCCGTGCTGTTATTACTTATCTACAAATTTTTCTTAAACCTTCATTATTGAGATTAATTTTCTTGTAGTGATTGTGTTTCGACTTTCGAAAAATAATTGGTGCTCTAAGGGCACGGACATGAAGTCAGCGGGTAGCGACGCAGCGGCAGCGGCGGTGGCGGTGCGGTGAGCGGTGCGGAAATACAGACCAGCTCTCGAAGCCAACAAGAAGATCGCGTGGTGCTAGAGCGGTGTAGTGTTGTATTATGAGAGATCTGTTTCTTTATTTGCAAACAAATAGTCTGAACAGCGCCGACAATATATTTTTGATGTAAACTTTTTCGTAGTGTTAGATTTATGTAACTATCATATAACTGCATTGGCGTAGTGTTATAACAACGCCAATTCAAACTTTTGGGCACCACTTGACTGTACGCCGCTTCCTGCGCCACTATCTTCGATACCAATGCCATAATTACAATACAATATTCCACAACCATCACACAACGCCGTCTAGTCTCAAGCTAAGCAGAGCTTGTGTAAAGAGTATTAGACAACTGCTAAACATACTTTCATCATCATCATCATCATATCAGCCGAAAGACGTCCACTGTTGGACATAGGCCTCCCCCAAGCGTCGCCACAACGACCGGTCCTGTGCATCACGCATCCATCGGATTCCCGCGACCCTGACCAGGTCATCGGTCCACCTTGTTGGAGGCCGTTCAACGCTGCGTCTTCCGGTACGTGGTCGCCACTCCAGAACCTTTCGTCCCCATCGACCATCCGTTCTGCGTGCAATGTGCCCTGCCCATTGCCACTTAAGCATACTATATATATTTCTAAATACATACATATTATATATAGATAAAACACCCAGACACAGAACAAATGATCGTGCATAGAGATGTGAATATTGCCCAAAATGGGAACATTACTGGCAATATTGCCACCAATATTCATACTTCGGGTAATATTGCCACCAATATTCATACTTCGGGCAATATTGCCACCAAAATTCATACTTCAGGCAATATTGCCACCAATATTCATACTTCGGGCACTATTGCCACCAATACTCATACTTCGGGTAATATTGCCACCAATATTCATACTTCGGGCAATATTGCCACCAATATTCATACTTCGGGTAATATTGCCACCTATATTCATACTTCGGGCAATATTGCCCCAATATTCATACTTCGGGCAGTATTGCCACCAATATTCATACTTCGGGCAATATTGCCACCAATATTCATACTTCGGGTAATATTGCCACCTATATTCATACTTCGGGCAATATTGCCCCAATATTCATACTTCGGGCAGTATTGCCACCAATATTCATACTTCGGGCAATATTGCCACCAATATTCATACTTCGGGCAATATTGCCACCAATATTCATACTTCGGGCAATGTTGCTGACAATATTCCCACTAATATTTCCACTTGACAGTAATATTGCCGGCAACGGCACATCTCTAATCGTGCACTCACACAAACGTTTGTCCTGGGTGGGAATTAAACTCAACCTCCGGCATAGCCGCCAGGGTCACTAACCACTAGACCAACAGGCCAATCAAATTATATATTATCTGTTCATTGGAACGCGCTACCACTGCGCCGCCGGTTACTCCGTGTTCGTGGCTTAAACCACTCTCACCCCACAAGCGAAATAGAGCATAAAGATAATTATGAAGTCATAATTTTATCACAGCTGAAAACTTTGAACTTCCAGACTACGCTTATATCCGACAAATTGTCACAAACTTGAAAATTATGGATCATCACAATGAATAATTTAATTAATGTCTTAAAATTAAGATAAGTTACTGTTACAGGCAGTCACGCCGAGATTTAAATATCTTACAAGCGTTTGTGCTTAAAATTTTAACTAACTTTTTTCTCACTCTATAAAATGAAAGAAAAAGATAGAGACATGTTTTGTTCTTGTCATACTAGTTGTTTTAATTGGCAAAGATCTACAGAAAAAGCTCCTCAAAGTAATATTTCGCGTTTTATAAAACTGACCAACGAAGCAACAACTTCGTAGAATGTTTAATTATTCATTTTAATTAGTATAATTTTCGGTGTAGTAATAAAGAGAGCCCTACATGGTTTGTCTATATACACCGTTAAATTTTGATCGTTTTAATCCCTTGGATAGTCGATCCGGTACATGAAACACTATCGATTTGATTAATTAATTTCTATAGGAAAACGTCAACTCAGCGAGTCCAATGACCTGTAGGTAGTAGTCGGCGTTGCGCACAAACCACCTACGGGTCATTGGACCCGCTCAGCTGACGTTTTCTTAAAGAAATTAATTTCGTACATGCGTAAATTAATACGAGTTTTGCAAAAAAGGTACTTTATTTTTTAATTTTATCTTTACAAATCGATAGTGTTCCATGTACCGGATCGACCTTTTGGGATTAAAACGATCAAACTAAATTTTGATGTATATGTATATAACAGGACAAACTGAATAACACGTAAAATGTACGAAATCGATGTAGCTATAGTCTTTTATAAATTAAAATAGTATGTAACTTGATATATTACTTAGGCTTTGCTTCATCGCAATCGGTTGACTATATCGAAAGATATACTACATTGTCTGACTGTTAGGCAGTACGAAGTTCGACGGGTCAGCTAGTTCTACATAAAGATCCTTTTTAGGGTTCCGTAGCCAAATGGCAAAAAACGGAACCCTTATAGATTCGTCATGTCTGTCTGTCTGTCTGTCTGTCCGTCCGTATGTCACAGTCACTTTTTTCCGAAACTATAAGAGCTATACTGTTGAAACTTAGTAAGTAGATGTATTCTGTGAACCGCTTTAAGATTGTCATATAAAAATAGAAAAAAAGCAATAAATTTTGGGGGTCCCCATACTTAGAACTGAAACTCAAAAAATTTTTTTTTCATCAAACCCATACGTGTGGGGTATCTATGAATAGGTCTTCAAAAATGATATTGAGGTTTCTAGTAATATTTTTTTCTAAATTGAATAGTTTACGCGAGAGACACTTCCAAAGTGGTAAAATGTGTGTCCCCCCCCCCTCTAACTTCTAAAATAAGAGAATGATAAAACTAAAAAAAATATATAATGTACATTACCATGTAAACTACCAACGAAAATTGGTTTGAACGAGATCTAGTAAGTAGTTTTTTTTTTAATACGACATAAATCAAAAAAAAAAAAAAAAAAATTTCTCTTGCCCAAACACTGATTCAACCCATCATTGACTACGCTGATGCCTGTTATTTGGATGCCACCGAGGAGCTTTTAAATAAACTTGAGCGTTTGCAAAATATCTGTATTCGTTTTGTTTTCAACCTTAAAAAGTATGATCATGTCTCAGGCTTTCGCATGGTTCTCAAGTGGCTCCCTATTCGACTTCGCAGGAACACTCGGATATTATGTCTGCTATTTAACATCCTTTTCAACCCTAAAACTCCCTCTTACCTGCGGGAACGTTTCTCCTACTCCCGTCCTTCTGATGCACCTTGCAGGTCGCATCTTAAGAATCTCCTTAAATCCCCTCCCCACTCCACCGACTTCTATTCCTATTCCTTCACTTCGCACGCAGTACGGTTGTGGAATTCACTTCCGCCTGACATCAGGGGCTGCCAAACTCTTGCAGTTTTTAAAAGAAGAGTGAAAGAGCACTATCTTTCTATTTCGTCATAATTGCATATTTAAACTAGTATGTATTATATTATTTTAGGTATTATTTAGTATGTATTTGTGTGGTATTTATTTTATTATGTGTATGTTTATAATTATAGTAGTATATATATATCTTTAATTATTATTATTTTTTTATTCTATTTAATTGTTAACTATAACTATTTTGTGTGTACTAATTTTCCTTTTACTTTTACACACGGTGTCTACTTCTCTTTTTTCTTCAACTTTCCTGTCGCAGGTATGCTGGAAGAGATTTCATTAGAAATAAGCATCACCTTTGTACTATTTTTTCTGTTTCCTTCCTCTTTTCTTGTATTTCTATGTGTGTACATAAATAGTTAAATAAATAAATAAATAAATAAATCTAAAAAAATACACTATTATTAAAACATCGATCAAAGTTACAACGAACTACAAGAACTTTTATATTATGTTACTTGCTGCTACGGAACCCTCCATGGGCGAGTCCGACTCGCACTTGGCCGGTTTTTATGACTTAGGCGAGCACTAAGAAAGGATTTTCCAAAATTTACTCCTTATGGGAATGAAATGGGGGTCTAAAATCTGTATGGAAAAACTACTATCACGCAGGCGAAGCCACTGGCAGAAGCTAGTATTACACCTATATTCGGGAGTGTCACCTTAAGTGCGCGACGTCATACACGAAATTTCACTTTAAAACGTCGCTGTAAAATATAACTCTTGGCTACAGGTAAGATGGATCAGTTTTCACGAAAAGTGGTGTTGATAGCTACTAGGTTAGTCAGTATTTTTTCATGGTAATTTGTTGATATTTATAAGGAATTAAAAAAAATCGTTTTAAATTAAACTTAAATGAATCTAAACGATTGTAATACATAGTTCCTTTTCATAGAACAATAGTTTTTAAGCTATTGCATAGCTTCTATCGCGGGCCTTGAGCGTGGAGACCGAATCCAGAAATTCCGTAACGAAAATAACCTAACACCTCCCACTCATTTGTTTTTTGAGCGTGGTGACCGATAAGATAAAATGAGTGAACAATCAATCAAAATTTAATTCAATGTGTGAAAGTGTAACTTCAATTAATATCAAAGAAAAAAAAAAAAAGGAAAAAAAATACTGCATAAATAAAATAAATAAATAATTATAATTGCATAAGTTGATAAAAATGCTATGCAATAGCTTTACCGCGGCAGTCCCCGAGTGCCACACGTCTTTTTTTTTATTATAGCGATCCCACCTGATTGTAAGCAGTTAGTAACATCGTTGATGGTGAGGCGCACTAATTTGTTAAAAGTCTATTCATTCCCACTTGAAGACACCTAAATTTTATAATTTCCCATTATTGGGACGGGAATTTCATATTTTAATATGTCGGCACAGAATGACCTTCTCCAACATCCCTGTACTTACTGTTTTTCCACTACAATGAACGCCACGGTTATCTGCGATCAAAATCTCGGTATAGACGAAAAGAACTCTCAAAAGAATGTTTCTAACAAGGCGAGCTTGCAGTAAGACTTTTCAATTGGTTCCCCAAAGTATACCCTGGGGAAACTTTCTCCAAATCTTGCTCACTTTTGTCATCAAATGTCGAGACTTTCGCTTTGGGAGAAACTTTGTATCGCCATGACACGGGGTAATGAGAGCTGGGTTTCTTTAATTCTTATATCGAGATTCTGTTGGTCTTGTTTGGAATCTTTTTGATCCACTTTGGGTTTGTTTTAGGGTTCCGTATCACAAAAAAAAAAACTAAACCCTTATAGGATCACTTTTTTGTCCGTCCGTTTGTCTCTCTGTCTTACAAAACCCTTTATCTCGGGATCGCATGGAGGTACTGAGTTGAAATTAACCATATAAACCATATATTCAGGTCTGCAGTCCCTTGCAGGTGTGAAAAAATCATATTTCGCAAAAAAAGTGTATTTCGACACTCTCAAGATAAACACAATTCATAGGGTACTTCCCGTTAACCTAGAAGCCTGAAAAGCATGAAGCAAGGTCTTATAGCACAAGTAAAGGAAAAATTCTGATTACTGTATGAGTATAATTTGTATTCGCTTTAATAAATCTTCGTAACTCAATTCAGTAATTGAACTGTTTTCATAGGTAAGTTTGTACGGAAATGTCAGTGCTTGAGTCCGACTCGTACTTTTTATTTTCATTATTGACTGGCTTCTGCCAGCAGGTTCGTTCGCGTGAAAGTAGATTTATCTATACCAACTTTGAACCCTCGTTTCACCCCACTAAAAGAATTTCTTAAAATCCCTGCTTAGGGATCCCCTATGTCATAAAAACAAGCCCTGGACAATTTTTTTGTAGGTTAGCATTTGGCCGCTATCTTACCTAATGGAAAGCGAAGATGCGGTCGAAGATGGAGCGCGCTTACCTAGAAGAATCCTATTCACTCTTAACTTAAAGATTCCCGGGTTGTAGCCATGTAATTTCATGTTTCTAAGCGCAAATATTACGGCTGTGCGTCATATGTCATCCAGTTTCTCGATGGGCTCGCGTTTATCCGCTATCTCTTGATGGTCCAATGGATCTACCAAATGGTAAGTGATGATGTGATTGACGGTGGAGCACGCTTGTCTAAAAGTAATCTATGCACTCATAATTTAAAGATCCCTAGGTCGTATCTATCACGAAATACAGACTCTGATAGGGAATTACACTCCTTAGCTATACAAATAATGAAATATGCTAGTTTTGTTGTTGTTCAAGCAAATTTTGTAATGGAATCTTAAGCGCAATACTAGTATACTTCCACCTAGTCTTTTCCATCATCGGACCATCATAAAACGATTTTGGATATTGATTTGACGAGAGGTCAGATTTGCTACTAGAATCTGTGTTTCCTGATAGCTAAAACCGAAGGGTAGGAATTTAAGTCAAGAATTAATAGGGTATTTCTAGACAAGCGTGCTCCATCGTCAACCACATCATCGCTTACCATCAGGTGAGATAGTGATGAAATGCAAGCCTATCAATAACAAGAAAAAAACACAAGCGTTGAACTAGATACAAACGTATCATAAACAACCTAGTGGGGCTTATGAAAGGCTAGGTGTCCCAAGGCCCCCAAACCAAAAAATACTCCCACCTTCGAAATCTAAAAAAAATAGATTGCAATAAGAATCAAAATTGAATTGATCGAAATAAGGTTCAGTTGAAAACCAGCGTCAGGCAACTACCATGTAGTTGTCTGGCATTATTGTTGAACTGGACCTATGTGGCGCCGCCCTGTGAGACATACATTGCTAGTTGTCTTTTTTTTTTTAATTATAATAATTTATTAGTGTCTACATGTTGTTACTACATTGTGTGTATCTACGAGTGTGTATGCCAAATAAAATAGTTTTCTTTCTTTCTTTCTTTCTTTCAACACTACTTTAATCATGGCAACTCCTTTTAGTCAGTAAAAGTCTGACACTCCGTCCCACTCAACCCAGGGCAAGAGAAGTTATTTGATAGTTACCCACGTAAAAAAGGGGCCCCACATTTTTTCTACAAGGTCATCTAGCTACGTCACTGCATATACATACATGACTTCAGGCAGAACTAGTACAGACATATGTCCCTCTCCCAGCGCCATTTATTAACATGCAATGGACAAGCCAGGACAAGTGTCCGTGTCTTGTCCCAGTCTGTCGTTAATGGTCCGTTGTGCATCGCCGCCATGTGCGTACTTTAAGACTGCGGTTCCACTAGAGGTAGATAAACGGTGAAACTAAGCTACGAAACAATGTGTCAAGTTCCATTAGAGCTAAGTTGCGTAGCTGTGCGAATAATATGGGCTCATAAATGCATAGCTAAGTCAGTGAAATGGGACGATGGCAAGGCCTTGGTTTATAACATTGTAGAGATAGACAGAACAAGGTGTAAAGTCCCACACAGAGGTGTAGCGTGGGCTAGTTTAGACCTGAGCGAAGGAGCATTTTTTTTTTTTATTTTTTTTTTATGGTGGGAAAAAATCATGCGCCCAAGAGCGGGGGATGTCAATCATCCCCCGCTCTTGGGCGGAGCGGGAGATAGTGTCAGACTCTTACTGACTAAAAGACCCACCCCGTTCCTTCTAGCCTTCATACCGGGGCTCGACCGCCCTTTCGGATAACCCTGGCCCCAGTAGGCTTCGACCCGGCTTGGTCCCTGCTGTTGCTGACAACTCCTTGAGGCGTGCGGGAACAGTGCGCGCCGTCGACGACTTGGGCTTGGTCCGGACAGTTACCGGACGGCCGGACAGTGAGCTACCCATTGCTCACTGTCCGCAAGCCCGCGTCTACGTTGGCCGGAAATCGGGATCAGAATCCCGGCGACGGCGGCGGCGATAACGCCGTTGCCTGATGCGTTCGGCCTCCTCCTTTGCGAGCATTACTGCTTCGCAGAAGTCGGCGTCCACCTGCCACTCCTCCTCGCTCCGGACCATGGCCTCTACCAAGGCCCGGCGCGAGAGGTCTCCACCGCCGATCGCCCCCACGAGGGCACGGCGATGCTCCGCCCAAGCAGGGCACACCTCGACTGTGTACTCCACCGTGTCCTCCGGGCGTTCCGCACAGTGGCGACACCCGGGCGTCACTTCCGCATGAATCGAGTGCAGGAAACTCCCGAACGAACCATGTCCGGTGAGTACCTGCGTCATGCGGAAGGTAAGGACGCCGTGAGGTCTTTCCGCCTTTTTCTACTGTAAATTCGAAAAGAAGACAGCGACAGTCACAACCCATTGTTCGACCACATTGTCGCTTACCATCGGGTGAAATAGTGGTCAACGCGAACCTATAAATTATAAAGCAAAACCTTCGTCTTTAGAGCCCTCGCACACACGAGGCCCACTTTGCCCACGCCTAGCTACGCTACTAGTCCCACCTCTGTTGAAAAAAAAGATCCTCCAACCAGACCGGTATTACGTCTAATCTTAAACATTTTAAGGGGCCGGCGACGGATGAATTTCCATACAAACGTAATACCACGCTCATTTGCAGTTGGAGCATATTTCCAACATATTATGATGATATTCGGTTATAGACAATATTTATCTAGGTTCCTACGTCTTTCTTTTTTAAAAAAACCAAAAGAAATTTAAGCGAATTGTATTTCGCACTTTTTTAAAGCGTAAATGGCCAAAAATGCCATTTGGCTTTTCCTGTATTAAAAATAACAATATTTCTAATTTCTCGACGTTGGAACCTAGATAAATATTGTCTATAACCGAATATCATCATGATATGTTGGAAATATGCTCCAACTGCAAATGAGCGTGCTATTACGTTTGTTTGGAAATTCATCTGTCGCCGGCCTCTTAAGGTTGATTATGCTTTTCGCATAACAGCATATAAACCTACGTTTAGTTCATTATCAACATCTTATGACGCCTCTCTCACCGTCTGTCTATAGCAAAGTTTATGGACAATAATTATATTATTTACCAGTAAATTAACCTGTCGGAAATTATGCAGAAGCGTCAGTCAATGATGGTAAATGTCAAAGGGGTGTTTTCCGTAGTTACCTTGTAGTTCCGAACTAAGTTGTAATGGAGTTGTCTTCAACATTAAACGCACCTGCTTTGGTAAATTTTGGAATTTGGAAAACAAGGACCGAATGGAAACCCTTTTGTGTATTATTAGAAACTGGATTTTATTATGAAATGAACCAACTTCCAAACAAACAGTCATTTAAATACTACACGGAATTAGTCATCAAAAACTCTTGTGCTGAAAAAGTTGAATCATAGCTACTATTGATTGGTTGGGTTCGTAGTGTCAATATATTTTCAATACACTTACTCGGAAACCCTCTTTTATCCCACCGCTTTTAGGCACGCAACAGACTGTTTTCCACACTAGTGCAGAAAACTGCGCAAGATCTCCCCACCACAATTTTATTTTATCATATCAGGCTGAGCGCGTGTTGCGTCAGCCCCCACGAGTAGCCGGTCAATTCCCGTTTATTCATTTCCGTAAATTTATTGAAAAAAGTCGTAAAAAACTTCTGCAAATATCCATAAGTTTCTTAAAAAATGTCTTCTGTAAAATTTACTCACTGGTCTATTGGTCACTTAAACACTAAGGCGGCGATACGATTCTTAAACGTGTTTGCTCATAATGGCTCTCATCAGAAGGCTTAAAGTCACCCAAAGGGCTAAGAAAATATAGCCCTTTCCAGCAGTTACAGATTCGAATTGACAATTATTTTAGTGTTGGATAGCCCATTTATCTAAGAAGCTATACAGCATTACGTTACGACCCACAGGAGTGGAGCAATTAAAAAGGCGCGGGGGAGACCGCAGAAAACAGCTTGTATTTAAGAAATAAAATTTAATGTTATATTCAGAATGCGCTTCTTTGATAACTTTTCCGTATGAAGTACAATATTCCAACTTATAGGTTATGCAAAATTCGTAGAAAGGCCGACATGAAGCCTAAGGCGTTTTCCTCTAATCGTCTTTATTTAAGATAAACAAAACAATTCTCAGAAACCCGCCCTTCAATCTTCAATCAACCATAATTAGTTTACAACTAAATGAGCTGCATGTCAAAAACGATCAAGAAATTACAGTAATTATAAAGTGCCCAAAGTCTTCGGAAGCCCAACAAACATGAAATAAAGAGAAACAGAAGGTCGGTACTTCATAACTAGCCCTGCGTTCCAAGTCACGATAATATCGAAGTTAGCGCGCCATCAGTTGTTCACGATTTTTTGACGAGCTAACAGCGATGTTATCGTGACATGGAACGCGAGGCAGATTCTCTCTATGTAAGGTTCAGCTTCCAGTCTATCAGGTGGCTGTACGACCGCGGGATTATTTGTAAGAGTCACTGCAGCCCTAGAAGGCAAAAGGCAAAGGAAGGAACAAGAAGAAAGAAGAGTGAGTTTTAGACACTATTTCTTGCTACCCCCAGAGCGAAAGAAGTTTGATTTCCTAGTCTGAAAAAGAAACAAAATACCAATATATGAAGAATTTAATAAAAATCATTTATTCGACACAGGGAGAGAGTAGTGACAACGGCCCTGACTTACGAGTTTTAAACCGCGAGTTCAAACTGCAGACAGGCGCATTACTTTGTGTAATTTATTTCATCACCACTGCTCTCAAAACGGTGAAGGAAAACATCGTGAGGAAACCGACATGTCCTAGAACCAAAAATTCGAAAACATGTGACATCCACCAACCCGCACTGGGCCTGCGTGGTGAATTACGACCCATTCCCTCTTCCAGAGAGGAGGCCTGAGTCCCAATAGTGGGAACATGCTATGCTATTTGACATAGGTACAATATAAAAACAGTAAAGACGAGATAAAACCAAAGAATATCCCTATAGAACGACAAGACTGTCCATCACACATGCGGCCGCCTTCTTCACTAGCATTACAGACTGCTTTCTGCAGAAGGAGGTGACCGCTGCCCTCTACCTCTTCACCAGGCGATTTTACTATTAAAATCTATAAGGCACTCTGTATATTGATAGAGAACCTTCTGCATCAATCTTCTTTGTACGAGAAACCTTCAGGGCTCCGTGTCAAATACACTTTGCGAAACTTTCAAACATTTCAATAGTACAACTTTGATTAACCAGTTTCATGGTAACTTGCTCTTAAGTGACCGCTGGGGATTGTGTTATTTAATTTGGCTGTATTCTGAATGTCCGCTACTTAATCGACTGTTTGATCGTGTCAGTACAGTATCGATTAGTTAGCTTAGATGGATGTGAGAGATACTTGAAGTTGTATAAAAGCGAATATAGTATTTGGTATATGCCGATATCAACTTTCTGAATCGGTTGATATTTATATGTTTTACAGGTTCCGTACATCAATAAGAAAAAAAACGGTACCCTTATAGGATCACGTTATTGTCCAGCTGTCTGTCTGTCTGGCAAGACCTTTTAACGCCTGGAGATATCCAGTTGAAATTAAAATCTTATACTTAGGTCGATTCGAAAAAATCGTCGAAACTCAATTCGGGAATTGAACTGTTTTCATAGTCACACTGTCAGACTAGATGGTAAATGATCATGCGATTGACGATGGAGGTTTTTTTTTTAGGAAAAGCAATGTTACCGACAAACCCGAAAATTCACTAAACTTTAGTGACAGTGCACATTGCTCGTACAGTAGATAGTAGATGGATCCGAAAGGTTCCAAAGCGGCGGCCACTACTGTTGGGAAGCCTTCCACAAGGTGGACCAGAAACCTGGTGAGGATCGCGGAATTTCGATAGATGCGAGACGCAAGGACCGGTCGTTATGGTGACACTTAGTCTTCTATCAACTGAAATGTTGATGATGATAAGTGATTTAGTTTTATTTAATAATTTTGGTCTAATTTTGACTGGCCTGTTGGTCTAGTGGTTAGTGACCCTGACTGCTATGCCGGAGGAAACCCACGACGGTTTGATTCCCACCCAGGACAAATGTTTGTGTGATGAGCATAATCATTTGTTCTGTGTGTGGGTGTAATTTATCTTTTATAATATATGTATGTATTTACAAATATATAAGTATCTTTATCAGTTGTCTAGTACCCATAACACAAGCTCTGCTTAGCTTGGGACTAGACGGCGTTGTGTGTTAGTTGTGGAATATTATTATATTATTATTATTAATTTGAGTTCGAAGATCGATGGCCGAATAGGCACTGGCTCGTAATATTGCTTTTGCAAACTTTATGAAAAAGCGCGAAAGTAAAAGTGCTTAGCTGTTCGATTGTGTTGTTCCGAAACCTTGATACTTCGCATTGCTCAAGGTGTAAGTTTCGGGGATCTGGTGTGTACAAAACTACACCAATTTTACACCACAACATCTACTTAGAATCAATTTGCGCGTAATTAAAATACCCACTAAACTTCACTCGAAAGAATCCTACCAAAAACTCTACACATGTTGACAATTAACAGAACAAAGATAATTTTAAATCACCACTCAACTGGAAGTGCTCATCAATAAAACAAAATGACCATTTACAAAACAGCTGTTATAATAACATTAAATTACTCTCATTAAAAATAGAAACCAATAAAATAATTCCATACATTGTATTGTGCCTAGCATTTGTTTGAATCATTCGAACGAATGCCACAAGTTATCTGTTATTTCTAGTGTCCGACCGAAACTGGTTTTTAAACCGAAACCGAATTTCGGCAACAGTCTCAGTTTCGGCCGACACCAAAACCGAAACCGAAACTTCCTTACAATGATTATGTTTTAAGGGAAAAATAAAGAAAACGTTATTATAAATCAGTCAGTCCTTATTTTTTTTTTAATGCATTTTAAATTTAGGTATTTATATTCGTTGACTATAATGAATTTACTGCACTCGAGTTTAGTTTAGGAGTAGGTAAAACGAATGCAAACCAGTCACGACATGATTAGGCACTCACTCGCTTGAAAGAAATGTAACGCGCAGAACTTGACCAATCACAGCGCAAGAACTCTTGAGTGCAGTTTCGGTTTCCGTCGTAGTTTCGATAGATTTGTTTCCAAAACCGAAACTCGTTTTGTTTTGCCGAAACTCGACCGAAACCGAACATTCGGTCGGACACTAGTTATTTAATTTAAATGAATGCAATCGGATGAAATCGACGCGAAATATTAATTACCATGTTTGATTGGAAGCACTCGCCCGAAATATTATGTTGAATGATAAACTTAATTATTCAGTGGACAGTGCAGGCAAGTGATCTTTGTGATCAGATTAGAAATTAATTTGATGGGTAAGTGTATGGAAGTGGAAAGAGCAAGTGGCGTAGGTAAGAGGCCCTTTTAAAGTATGTTATGTTTTGGCCTTAAGAAAATTGTATAACAGTTTCGTAATGAATGCTCACTATTGTTCACTTGGAATGATATGATTCTATTTTTTTTTTATTCTGTGTATTATTTATTTATTCATAGCTTACCTATTTATAGTGAACCAATAAATAAATTAATAAATTACAATCGGTTGATATTTATATGTTTTACAGGTTCCGTACCTACATCAAAAGGAAAAAAATTGAACCCTTTTAGGATCACTTTGTTGTCCATCCGTGGAAATTACAGACACAATACAAAGACAATAGGTGCGTTGCTATCAAAATTACAATGAGTCAAGTTGCTTGAAGAAAAATATTTTATTAATTCAATTACTGTTAAAAGTTTTCTTCGCAGAAGTAGTTATTTCGTCCTATTTTTGTGACATTTCTTACTTACTAGACACAAATTTTTAGAATAAGTACTTTAACTTTTCCTAGAGACGGCCTACTTTCATGTACAAGAACTTTTAAATAAGTATGAGCAAATATCTCGACTTACCAATAGTTATATATACGGATTTTTTTTTCACAATTTTTTAGGGATAAACTCAATCGGTAAAAAGAAAACCCTTTTAGGATCACTATATTGTCCGTTTGTCAACACTCTTATTCAAAGAAACGTATGGAGATATTAAGATGTAATTAATATCAAATACACAGGTCTACAACCTGCAACCCTTTGAAGTAGTGAAAAAATCAAACTCTAAAGATAAAGCTGTTCATGTTTCATTGAGGCACATACTTTGACACTCGCGAGGTTAAAACCTATAGTGTACTTCCTGTTGACCTTGAATTCTGTATTTTTGCAAAAAGCTAGGCCTCTCTGAAAACCGTTTTGTAGTTTCATCACAAAATAGTAGTTATTTTTACGATCCAGAAAAATCTTTTGGACTCGATTCAGGAATCGAACTGTGTTTTTACTTAGAAAAAATTATATAGTGCTAGTCTTACTTGACTAGTTTTTGCACCAGCACATTTCTCTGTGTCTGGCTTTTGAAGTTCTTTATTTGTTGTACACACAAATATACAACAAAAAAAAATAGGACAGCTTGTAGCGACGTTTATAGCGTCACATAAGAACTAATCCAGCATCGCGCAATTAAAGTTCTCCGCGCGATTTGAACGTATTGAATAGCTCGAAATCATCTATCGGGCAATTGCCCACCAGACATAACACCCGTCTGGCCGGACGATCCTTCATTTCCAACGGAGGTATGTGGGACTTTACTCTCTGTTCCGTATACCTCCAAAAACTGATACACAGGTGAGCTTAACCCACGTATGGTTTTTCTTACATCAAACCTTATATAAATGAGAGAGTTTTGTACTTGAAGTTTTATTTCTTTCTCTAAAAGACACGTTAACATTTCATTAACCCTTTAAACACCTGATTTGGAACCCCTGTCTGACTCACAACAATGAGTCAGAGAGGGTTAAAGAATCGCGTGTGCATTATGACGCGCAACTTATTAGCGCTAAATGTTAGGGTTACGGCGCACGCAACACATTTGCAGCATTAACTTGTGGCAGGAATAACGGACCGGGCTGTTACATTGTACCGGTGCGTGACTAATTCTACGTTATTTGTTGAACTGTAGTTAGATATATATACAATGATTTGCATCAGAAGGCTTAAGGTCACCCAAAGGGTAATGGAAAGGGCTTTGCTCGGAGTTTCACTGCGTGATCGAATCAGAAATGAAGATATCCGCAGGAGAACCAGGATTGCCGACATAGCACGAAGAATCGCCAAACTTAAGTGGCAATGGGCAGAGCACATTGCTCGCAGAACGGATGGCCGTTGGGGCCGAAAGGTTCTGGAGTGGCGACCGCGTACTGGAAGACACAGCGTCGCAAGGACTGCTACAAAGTGGACCGATGACCTGGTGAAGGATGCGAGACGCACAGGATCGTGCATTGTGGCGACACTTGGGGGAGCCTATGTCCAACAGTAGACGTCTATCAGCTGAAATGATGATTAGCATCCTCCTGATCAATTAAGAGACAAAAAATAACTTATCTGCGAAAATATGTAGTTCAATTTCCGAATTGAGCTACGAAGATTGTTCCAAATCGCATTTTTTTTTTTGTGACGTAGCTACAAATTTACTGTTTTAATTTTTTTTCTTATATTTGTGCTATAAGACCTTGCTTCTTGCCAAATTTCAGGATTCTAGGTCAACGGGAAGTATATGAATTTTGATTTCCTCGAGAGGGTCCAACCATAAACGTAAGTATCTTTTTTTTTTGTTTACTCTGAACTTTAATTTTTGACAGCTTCAAGAAACTGCAGATTTGAGTATGAGGCTTTTTAATGTAATTTCAACTTGATACCTCCACGCGTTCTTGAGATAAAGGGTCTAGACAGACATACGGACAACATATTGATCCGGAATACGGGTTTTAGGGTTCCGATTTTTTGCCTTTGAAGTACGGAACCTGAAAAGAATATAATCACCAAACCTAGTAAAGAAATTGGATATCACAGAAAGCACTATGGTGGATGCAATTATTATCTTGTATGTGACAGTTTCAAAAACTGTCATCATTGTTCACTCCAAAAACCAGTTTTTTATCAAGATTTTCCGGGTTTTGAGTAACAGATACGACACTTCATTTACCTCGTGTCCGCGAGCTTGTGCGGCGAACCGATCCATTCACTTAATTAACTTTTCAACGCGTCTTTTGTTCAAAACCGCGACATGCACGCTTCGCTAATAATTAAGGATTTAATCCGCTTTGATTTAATTAAAATTAGGTGTTGGAAGTATCGTTGTTTAACACGTAGATGTATTTTAAAAGGTTTGCTGCACACAAGATGCTTTTAACTTTATTAAAAAAAAACCAGCCAAGTGCGAGTCGGACTCGCTCATGAAGGGTTCCGTAGCAGCTAGTAACATAATATAAAAGTTCTTGTAGTTCGTTGTAACTTTGATCGATGTTTTAATAAAAGTGTATTTTTTTAGATTTATGACGTATTAAAAAAAAACTACTTACTAGATCTCGTTCAAACCAATTTTCGTTGGTGGTTTGCATGGTACCTGGTACATCATACATTTTTTTTAGTTTTATCATTCTCTTATTTTAGAAGTTAGAGGGGACACACACACATTTTACCACTTTGGAAGTGTCTCTCGCGCAAACTATTTAATTTAGAAAAAAATGATATTAGAAACCTCAATGTCATTTTTGAAGACCTATCACACACACACTTATGGGTTTGATGATAAAAAAATTTTTGAGTTTCAGTTCTTAGTATGGGGCCCCCAAAAATTGCTATTTTTCTATTTTTGTGTGACAATCGTAATGCGGTTCACAGAATACATCTACTTACTAAGTTTCAACAGTATAGCTCTTATAGTTATGGAAAAAAGTGGCTGTGACATACGGACGGACAGACAGACAGACATGACGAATCTATAAGGGTTCCGTTTTTTGCCATTTGGCTACGGAACCCTAAAAAGAGAAACTGACTGACTGACATATGAACGCACAGCCGTCACTATTGGGAATAGAAGTGTGAAATTTTGTACTAGGCTTCCTTTTATGACGAAGGCAAGCACTAAGAGAAGAATTTCCAAAAGTTACACCGTAAGGAGAAGAGAAGAGGAGAAGAAGCTAGTATTTACAGACTCCGGCAGGGAATTCCACTTCTTAGCTGTATGCATAATCAATGAGTTCCTAAAACGCTTTGTACATACGTATAAAGTACGGGTGGGATGTTCTCCATGTACCCGCTGGCGCAACGCCGCCGTACGTCTAATGGCCCGATGATGGAATGGACGTAAACGTATTGTAACAATTTCTAACACTCGTGCGAAGCTGAGGCAGGTATAAAACCGACTTGTAATGTTCGGCCAAAATTAAAAAAACGAGTGCGGGGCGTGCGTTGCGCATCTATCTCAAACAGGAGAGCTTCATTTGGGTCTCCTTAGTGGCACGCGGCAGAACGGGACGCGCGCGAGCAACTCACGCCGTAGCTCGTTCATACAAGTGGCTACAGTTAGTGCACGGGCGGCGAGAGGAAACCCTGAACCAGCACCGCTCCCCGCACCGCGCTGCCAGTGTGACCAAGCACGCTAGTCTCTGACTGCCCTTCTAGCTAATACCAATTCACACTACCACAAAATATGAATAACCATTGTTGTTTCATTTGGTTAAGTCCTTTGTCCAATATAGTGCCAATCCCGATCGTGCCATCATTAAAATAATTACAATAATGAGCATGTCAAATAGACTGCAAAGGCCCGCGGCTATCAGCGATCACATTAATGTGTTGATATAGTTCCAAAATATTTGCGCCAGTATTATCTACACTAATTTAAAGAGGTAAAGTTTGTTTTTTGTTTGTAGGAGGTAATCTCTGAAAATACTGGTCCGATTGCTAAAATTTTTCCACCGATAGAAAGCTGTTTTATTCCTGAGTGTCATAGGCTATTCTTTATGTACGCGGGCGAAGTCGCGGGGAAAAGCTAGTACTACAATAAAGGTAACAATACTTTTTTTTAAACTTTGAAAGGTATTTTAAAATTTATACTAGTTGGATGTCATCATGCTTGTATAGAGTTATTTGTTCAGTGAGAGTAAGGTATTATCAAATAATTTCTCTTGCTCTAGGTGGAGCCAGGGAGTGTCAGACTTTTACTGACTAAAACTTTTACTGAATAAAACTTTTACTGAATAAAACAATTACTGACTAAAACTTTTACTGACTAGAACTTTTACTGACTAAAACTTTTACTAACAGCTGGTTTCCTTTTCCGAAATTCTACCAGGCATCGACCCTACTAGGCGCCAACGGTTTTGCTGACATCTCTTAGAGAAGTGCGTGGAACACAATGCGCTCTAGCTACACCTCAAAGAGGAAACTTACCTGCATGAATGTGGCGTGCCCAGCGCTGGGTTGCGATGTTACGACAGTCTTCCGCTGACACCATGTCACTATGAGATCCCGCAGGAATTTCGTCCACAATGCCATGAGTTGTCGTGGCAGCAGAGTTCTGCCAAGACGTTGCATTTCTATGCGCAAATTGTGCATGCGTGCAAGGACTTTTGACTGCCACAAGGAAGCTCGCTAGATTGCGATTGAATTATCGGATGAGGGTGAGGTATCATGAAATAATTTCTCTCGGTGTAGGTGGAGCCAAGGACTTTTATTGTTTAAGCTCCACCCTTGTTCCATAAGTTGCTCTTTATATTTCAGGTTCACGGTGACTCTTTTGAATAGCCCTGCAGCCCTGGTAGCAGACCTTGCCCATTTTACTGAAACTTCTTGAAGTGCGTATGGAACATAAGATTCAATCGTCCCGGGCTTAGTCCTTATCGGACTCACATTTATTTATTTGTAAACAACATCATTATCAACATTTCAGCCAAAACGTCCACTGTTGGACATAGGCCTCTTCCAAGTATCGCCACAGTGAAAGACCGTTCATGAACATAGGTTACATATACACAAGTATTTAAGATGTTCCATTTTTGTTGGAAGGTGAGCTTTCCACTGTGCACCGCAAGCTCACACGTTATTCTCCTAATAATGAAATCAAATTTAATTTTAAAAATCTAATAGGCACTGTAATGAGTATATAATAATAACCACACAATCAGATAAGATGTACCTAATAAATCAACCGAACACACAAGTCCTGAAAATTCCAAATCATTTGATTGCCATTATGATATCACTATTAACAAATAATAAGCTTTCCACAATTTGCATCATCCAACCAGCTGGATATCGCAATAATAAAATAATATGAGATCTATATCGGCCTCCCCTATGGAACATAAATTACTTTCGCACGCGCGCCCTATGTATTTAATTATAAATAATCAGGTCAGTCTGGATACCGGAATAATTTGAGGAGAATATTTTGAATAAAGTCCCAATTTGTTGGGAAATAATGTGTGTGATGAGAATGATAAATGGGGCAGGGTATTAAAGAATATAAAAAGATATAGGCTATGGGAGGTAAATAATATAATCTCGTTATTGAAAGGAGGAAGGTTGATGGAATTAAACGACTAAACTACAGTACTAGAGCAATCTTTGTCACTAACGACGAAGAATCATGTACATTAGGGAACAGGCTTCTGCTATTTCTCCATACCAACTTTGGATCTCCGTTTCATCATCTTAGGGACTTTTTGATAATTCCCCTTATTCTTTGTAAACATTAGAAGGAAATCTTTATGCTAAATATATTTAAAAAATTAAAAAATAAAGGGAAAAACAAAGAACAAAGGCACAAAGGGAATATGTTTCTAAATGCATACAACTTAAAGACCAATTAGACCTGAAAACAGAACAAATGATAGTGCTTATCAATCAATTTGTATTTGTACATGTAAATTATTGAACGGAATGTGTCTTCTCAAATATGTCTGAATAAATGGTCCTTCCTTAGATTAATACAAATCTTCTATTAAGATAACAAATCCTTTATAATCTTGTTTGGAATACAAAGTCTTTGAAATTAAACCTAGGTTGTTAAGTTAGTCACAATGAATACTAATCGAGAAACTACGAGGACAGTCCTGTCAACCATCATACTATCACTATCTTCCTTTTCTTTCATATCACTCCTGGCACAACCCATCCATTTTTACTTTGGCCTCTCTCTCTCCCTTTCCATCTATTTACATGTATACTCATAACTCTTTTATTTCCTACATAGCATTTTAAATCCTTTTTACTCGTCTTCGCTGGTCGAGTTCTTCGGGGTGAATCTGATTGTCCTGGATTAGTTGCTCAGCTGGTGAGGTTGTTTGTTCCTCCTGTACCTAAACAACACCTCAGGCCGCAAACACACCGTTTGTTAGCTGATCCTTTATCGCAGACAGTGTCGCGAGCTAACTCGCCACTCGCGCGTTCTGTGCTTAATGCTCTTTTGACTCTATGCTCTTCTAACCGGAGTGCGACTTGTGTGCTGGGAGAGATAGATAGACGTGTGTCATGAATGTCCGAGGTTTTGTGAGAGGATGGATGAAAAATAATTAAACGTTGTCCTATTTGGTTTTGTGGGATATTTTATTTTATATTAGTGGTAATGTATATGTTTTCTTCTTTTTTTTTCTTGTTTCTGTGCAACTCATTAGTTTAGGCAGTAATGTGGTTCAATTAAATTGTAAATAAATAAATAACATGTGATTCATCCCTCCTCTTCACAACACCATACCAAGACAACATAAATACAAAAGCCTTCATACTGGCAAAAACCAAAAGCTTATACCTAATCCTCTAATAGATACAAATACCTATTTACATTTATAATACGTATATACATACATATTTTATCTATTCCTTGAGCGCGTCGAGCCGAGAGATTTGATCCAAAGATTCTGGAAACTTGTATTTATATTAAGAACTTAGATAATTTCGTTATCTCGATTAGGACTTAACTTCGATGTTATCTGGCTGTTAAAAAGGTAGTTACTGACATAGTTTTCTGATGGTAATAAAGGGTAAATGGCTCGAATTTCGTTAGTGTTGATTGTGTACTTTCTATTGACAAAGAAAATTGGAGCTGTTACTGCTTTATACCCCTAGCTTATCGATTTTATACAAGTTTTGGTCGTTAAGAATCCTTATAGCTCACTAGTTTGAAGCAAAATATTGTGATGATCTCAAGATATATTTTTGGTGTACAATAAAGAATATATGTGTATAAAAATAAAAATTTCTTTAGGAACTCAAAATCAAAGGAGTGTCACAACTGTTGTACTTGTGACATCCCTTTAATTTTGAGTTACACACTACTATTACTACTACTAACTAATGAGATTTAAGAACACCTATTTGTATTACTTGGTTACTTAAATCATTCAGATCTAACCCTTTAATTTGCTTGTTTATCAATACCGGTAAATCTCGTGACAAGCTTTTTTATCAAATAAATTGCACAATGACGTTACTAGTTGATAGTAAGAGTTTAAAAGGAAAAGTTTATTATATCATTTTCAACGCATTTAATTAAAAGCTAGGTTTTAAAAAGGATTTTTTTACTTCTTTTTTCAGTTATTTCTTTTTTAACTCGCATTCGTATTCACAGAAAGTCCTTTCATTTGATACCCGTGATAAAGGAATAATATACCAGCATTTTTAGAAGTCCACAATAATGGATTTAGAGTGAAGTATCTTTATTTTTCAAGTTATTTTCAGCATGTCCTTTTATTTGATTCCCATATTATAGAAGTGTATTAAAAATAACTAGTCCGCCATCTTGGGTTTTCCACTATGTTAGGTTTAGAATGACGTCACACAACTAACCATTTATTGTCATCCAAGCTAAAAGTATACAAAAAATTCAAACTCTATCAGTTAAAGATATCTGCTTAAGGCCTCTGCCTCGAATCTTGCGGGCAGCGGGGCGGCGGCGGTGGCGGCGCGGGAGCGGCGCGGGCAACGCAGACCCGTTCTCGAAACCAGCGGGCGGGGCGCGCGGCACTATAGCGGCGTAGTGTTGTGTTCGTGATTGTGTCGTCGAGATATTTGTTCAACGGCGACAACATCTTTTTGATTCAAATTTATTCCTAACACTCAATTTATTGTGGGCAAAAGAAGAAATTATCGAAATTATGAAGAACAGAGACAATGTCCTGACAAATTCTACGACTAAAATAAATTGCACAACACTGCAATGCAGACGCGCGCCGCACCGCTTGACTAGAGCGCACCGCTCGTTACCCAACCTCGCGCCGCTGCCATGCCGCGCCGCTATTTTCGAGAACCAGTCCATTTGATTTTACGCATTAGATCCGGCCGCTCCCGCGCCGCCACCGCCGCCACCGCCCCGCTGCCCGCAAGATTCGAGGCAGAGGCCTAAAAGTTGAGTTGCAAGATTCCACCCAAACAAACATAGTTACTTATGTATGAGTCATCATCATCATTTTAGCCGAGAGACGTCTACTGTTGGACATAGGCCTCTTCAAGTGCGCCACAACGACCTATCCTGTGCATCTCGCATCCATATCGGATACCCACGACCTTTTTTACGTTATCGATCCACCTTATGAGACTCCTTACAACGCTACGTCTTCCGGTTTGTGGTCTACATTTGAATTGCATAAAAATGACAAGTGGAAGTGTGGAGTCACCTAATACAAGCCTTGCTTAAAAGGTGATCTCCTATAATATGTATCCAAATGCCTATAATAATAATAATTCTAGCCCATACTGTCCCACTGCTGGACAAAAGCCTGCCTCCACTCCTTCCAATGTTCCCGGCTTTGAGCCACTTCTTTCCAATTCCCAAGGAAGACATCCAAGTCGTCTCGCCATCTCCTTCTTGGTTTGCCGCGACCCCGTCGTGCGATTTCAGGGCACCAATTTTGCGTTTTACTGGCCCACCGCTCGATCGGCATGCGGCAGACATACTCAGCTCAGTCCCACTTAAACTGGGCAGCCTTCTGAATTACGTCAATGATTTGTGTTTTGGAGCGCAGTGTAGTGTTTCGAACGCGATCCGTTATTTTAACACCTAGTATGCTGCGCTCCATAGAACGTTGGCAAACCTTAAGTTTGGACCTTTGGATGTCTATTGTAATTTTTCTATTTTTACCTTATGAGAGGCCTTCCAACGCAGCGTCTTCCGGTACGCGGTTGCCGCTCCAAAACCGCCAATACTTGTGACAAACAAGAAAATCGAAACCTTTCCTTAAAAATGATAATGAATCCAAGAAAATCGTTGTAACCGACATTTCACGTAGTAAAACTTCACTAAGATTCCTGGCGTACGATCCAAAAACGATAAAGTCACTTTAAAGGTTCTATCGTGGTTTTAAAACTAACACTTACTGCCAAACGGGGCTTCGAATAGTGCCAAAGAACGTGCATGAGATTTTTATTATTTCCACTGTGCTCTGTTTGAAAAGAATTTACACGTTTGTAAGATATTGTAACGAGGTTCTGAAGATATTAAAATTTAGTAGTATTTAAAAAGTTTGTACCTATATGTGTTTGGTATTCCGTCACAATCAAATGTCTGAACAGATTTTGATGAAATTTAATACAAAAGTTAATCATTTTCGTCATGGTCGAATCACACTTAACTTCTACTGGAACGAGTAGTGTATAGAATAACTTTGTTTCAAAAATTGTCACTGCCATCATCATCCCTGTACCAAATTGAGTACCTACTTGATTAAATAGTGACTCGGAGCGGGTGCGGCCCACAGTTCAATGATACGAGTACAAATACCGGCACGGATCTTGAGCGCTGACTTGAACTTGAAATCGCGCAGACTTGAATGAGAAATGAAGTATTGGGTCTCTTTAGTGGTATGAAGTGAGACGCGGGAGCTGGGAGTACATCTTTGTAGTTAAAGTGATTGGCTCGACGATGTGTACGATGCGCAAATTGATCCTCACTCTTTCGCCGAGCGCTCAAGATTCGTGCCGGTATTTATAACATAGTTTCAAATAAATCCTTTTTTTCCATTAATACTAGCATTTGTCCACGGCTTCGCCCGCGTACTTAAAATATAGCCTATGTCACTCAGAAATATAGCAACAGTGAAAACTTTTTCACCGATGGAAATATCGGTGGAAAATTTTTCACAATCGGACCAGACCAAAACAAAAAAAGAAACTTTACTTCTTTATAATAAAAGTTAGATAGTATATACTATTAATTTTTTTTTACTATCACGTGGGTTCGACGGCGCGCACTGTTCCCGCGCGCCTCAAGGAGTTGTCAGCAACAGCAGGGGCCTAGCTGGGTCGAAGCCTACTGGGGCTAGGGTTTGTTTCCAAAAGGCAAGAAGGATGTGCATTGAAGGGTGGATTTTTAGTCAATAAAAGTCTGACACTATCTCCCGTTCTGGCCAAGGGCGGGGTACCTATGTCATTTGGATGATTTTTAGCCACCGAATAAAAAAAAACTATCGCGTTGGTGAAACTGCCAAAAGAAGCTAGATAAAAGATAATATACGATAAAAAATGTAACTGTTATCTTAAGGGTTCTTGGAGAAAAAGTAAAAAACGCCATTACTCATCTTCACTGGAGTCGGTATAAAACAGGTATCTGATTGTGGCAGGTGCTTGTTAATCATTTTATTCTTTAGCTACGGAACTCCTGAAAAGTATTTTATTTTTAGGGTTCCGTACTCAAAGGGTCAAAACGGGCCCCTATTACTAAAACTCCATTGTCAGTCGGTCAGTTATCACGCTGTATCTCATAACCTAATAGACACAGGTGAAATTTTCACAGATGATGTATTTTTGTAACCGGCATATAACAAACACTAAAATCCGAATAAAATAAGTATCTAATTGGAATGCCCAAACAACAAACGAGATTGTTTGCCGTTTTATGTTACAAACGGCATAACAAAAAAGCTACGGAATTCTATGTGCACGAGTCCGACTCATTCGGCCGGTTTTTGGAAAATGTCCTAGGTCTCAGAAATGAAGTAGTGCTTGTATAATTTTCAAATAATTTTTCGTTGGGCTTTTATTACCATTTATATGTCATAGTGGAAATATTCTTTTCGCAAAAGACCTAAAGGTAGACTTGATATAATTAATTCGTGCTTTTGCTTTATGTTTTCCTTTCTAACGTTTCCTTCAATCTCTTTTTATCTTTTGAAATTAGTAGATACCGTAAAGATTTTCACAAAACCGCTCATGCAAGTCTATCCTTTAAGTTCAAAATTCTTATATACTTATGGAGTTTTCATAAATGATTCTAGTCGTTTTGCGCCTAAACAGTCACATCCTGAAGAGTAGTGGTGACCGAGTGGCAACGGAGCTGACTTATGAGTTGTAGGTCGTAGGTTCAAACCCAGCCAGGCGCACTACTTTGTGTAATTTATTTCATTACCACTGCTCTCTAAACGGTGAAGGAAAACATCGTGAGGAAACCGGCATGTCCTGCATGTCCACTGGGTCCGCGTGGTGTATTAATCCCCCCCCTCTCCTAGAGAGGAAGCCTGAGTCCAAACAGTGGGAACATTATAAAAAAAAAGGCCGACTATGCTATGTAGTCACTTCCTAATTCACTTATAACTCAAAAAATCATTAAACCAAAACCATCAACACTCAATTTACCCCATTGATACACAAAATCAGGGTCATCAATCCAACACGGAAATAAGGTAGACACACCAATTCAAAGCCTTCGGGAGTCAGTGAACCCAGAACTCATTACGTCCCTATCAGTGGCGTAGTTAGTCGTAATGTTTATTGATATGGGGCCCCCCATATCAAATACTACCTTCTGTCAGCGGCTACGCTCGCGTTAAAATGGACTTTCATACAAATTCCCAATCCCTGTTTTACCCCTTTAACTCTACCCGAGTTTCGTAAAATCCTAAATAACGGATTTCTACACCCCTTATGAAACCTACCTGCCAAATTTTAAGTTTGTGTCCCACCCTATATTGTCATCTCTCTCTATCGCTCAAAGGTTTGCTAAAAGAAAACTCAACTTTGAGTTAAGCTCGCCCTTTGATATTCACTTATTTTATAAGTTGTTATAGTGTACAATAAGGAATTAAATTTAATTTATAAGTTTTAGTTTCTAAGATTTAGTGATTAATCAGCGAGTGGTATTTCGCTTTTTATAAAGACTGTTAAAGTTTGTTTTTTTTTTTGTACGAAATAGCTTCTGATAGCATAGAAATAGTGCCTTGTGAAGCCTCAAAATTTAAAATGAGTTCATTTAATGGATTATTCATAGGGTACTTACTAAAATAGGTTGAGTTTTTATTGTAGTCTTTTTTTTTAGCCTATTGTTTGTCCCACTGCTGAACAAAGGCCTCTCCTTTTTTCTTCCGAACTTCTCTGTCTAAGGCGATCTCTGGCCAAGTTTGCCCCGCAAACATGATCAAATGGTCACACCACCTTCGCCGCGGTCGACCTCAATAGCATCGACTTCTTTCTGGCGTCCAGTGAGTGACAATCCTCGCTTACCTGTCCGGCTGCATTCGTGAGAAGTAGCCAGCCCACTTCACTTCAGCCTACCTGTTTGTTTCCGGACATTTGCTCTTGTATGTACAAAATGCTAAAGCGAGAGAAGCGTGCTAAAAACTATTTACAGAGTATAATACAAGGTAGGGCCAGGCAAGGAATTTAACTAGTTTTGCCATCGATACGATAAGAAGAAGAAGATACAAGGTGTAAAGGACAGCCCTCCGCAAACTTTTAGGGCTTGCTCAGTAGACGAAACTGAACAACCTTCCACAATTTTTTTTTTTCAGGAAACAAAAAAGAAATCGGCCTCACCATACAAATTGTACAATCAAGTTTATCATTTTGTATGGTGAGGCTGATTTTTTTTTTTCGTTTCCTGAAAAAAAATCTTGTGGAAGGTTGTTCAGTTTCGTCTACTGAGCAAGCCCTTAAAGTTTGCGGAGGGCTGTCCCTTACACCTTTTTTAGTCATTATTCATTCACTCCTGGCCTTTTATTAATATGACAATTTAATATTGTAAAGAAAGAAAAGAAATCTAGAAAAACATTTTATTTGGTGGAACAAGGCGAAAATTAAGAACTAACAAATTATAAGTATACTTAGTGAAAAATACGCGCCTTAACCGCGCAAAATTTCCCGACGCTCAGCATAATGCCGTGACCACACGCAAAATGCGACGAGTCTACGGCGCTGGTTTTAAGCGTGGGCCGGTAACGGTGTCGACATAAAGACATCGGCTCGGTATTGTGAGCGAGTAGATTTGAACAAGATAGATAAATAAATATAAATTTTAGGAAAAAAAATACAATAATCTACACTTATCATTAATATTAATTATAATATTATTAAAGTTTGTTTTTTTTTTTTCATGTTTCGTTTGTAGGGGGTAATCTCTGGAAGTACTGGGTCGATTGCTAAAATTTTTTTAACCGTTAGAAAGTTATTTTATTTCTGAGTGACACAAGCTATATTTTATGTACGCGAGCGAAGCCGCTGGCAAAAGCTAGTTATTAATATAATAAAGAGGTAAAGTTCGTTTTTATTGTTTGTAGGAGGTAATCTCTGAAAGTAATGGTCCGATTGCTAAAATTTTTTCATCGATAGAAAGCTGCTTTATTCCCTAGTGGCTTAGGCTATATTTTATGTACCTACGCGGGCGAAGCTTAGTTACGATTTTAGCCTTATGTCGGGGCCCCAGTAGCTCGAGGGCCTCGTATCACTGATACGGCTGATAGCTACGCCCCTGGTCCCTATCTGCTAATATTTCGGGACATCAATCTTGTATCAAGAATACAGAAGCCCATCAAATAACCATTACCTATGGAAATTTAAAAGCGTTTCTTCGCTTGAAGGAGCTTGATGGCTTGACATGTGGCGTTTTTATTACTTTCTGTTGATGTTTGATGATTCAGGTGGGCTGAGGACTGTTTGGGAATTGAAAACGATTGCTGATGACGTCGAGCATTTTCAGGAGTGAGCGACGGTTTACGGTTATGCATAAAGGGATTTTTCCTTTAGTAATAAAAATCATGGTTCACTTTATAATATTTATAGTCAAATATCTTAAAATAGTGTTAGTAGTATACAAACAAATATATAAAAACATACAGTAAATCACTGTATTTGTGGGTCACTGGTGTGTGATGCAAGATGTGCAGAGAATGATAAAGCAAAGAGTAAACTATCTGACCATTTCACATAGCGGATCAAAATAAAAGAGCAAGAACTCTCAACCCCTGTTTTTATTGTCAGGCAACTATTTTTTTAATTTGTTTAAGGAAAAACAAACAATAGCATAATAAAGGATAGTCGTAAATACTTAATTACATTATAAAATAATTATGCTACCTACTACGTTCTCCACAGATTTTACGAGTATTTAAAATTAGCTAGTAATCCAGTTTACAGTAAATACCTAAACAACACTGATCATCTCTGGAATTTTAAATAACTACACACTTCCAAATTTTAATTAGTACAAATACTTGAAGGGCTTATTAGAAACGGTCTTGATATTATTTGAGTAAAGTCTCATTAAATAATGATAAATGATCTTTATTTTGCAAGTAGGTTTTATAAAAACAGTTTTACACGTCTATTTTTTTTTTCGACAATTAATGCTAGATGAGGCCGGTGTTTCCCAGCTGACTACCCTGAGAAGAAACACCGAAACAAACTCAGGGGTAAATATTCATAAACAGCAAAGTTATTAGCGTTTATTTACATATATCCCAAAATGTCACTCAATTTATGGAAGTAGTGTACAAGTTTATTAAATGAATGAATAAATTACGATCAAAATGGAAAAACATTGGACGTAGTATTTTCTCGTAGCAATTGTTATAAATTATTGACTAGATTATGAATTTACCAATTATGAAAAATTTTTGTATTTCAGTTTTTTTTCTTTTGACAAAAATATGATCAGTAACGAGTACAGATAGAGCCCTTTTATTTTTTGTATATGAAGTAAGACGATGATAAAAATTGAACTTGTGTGCGTACATTAATTAACATTACGTTATTATTTGCATGATAATTTGCTGATCCTTTAGGATTGCTTGGATTCACTTCTTAAATACATTTTACTAAGAAAAAGAATGTCGATTGTCTAACCAAACAATGCAGTGGAACGCGAGCAAGCGTTAAATTTACAAAGGCTAGTAGCGTATAAACGTCTAGTGCGTGCTTCACGTACATGAACTGTTCGAGGAACCAGGTAACACAAATTCTTAACTAAGTCTGGACATCAAAATGATTAAGACACTCTTTTTCCTGCCCTCATCCCATATTACTCGGGGTCGGTGCAACACGTTTTTTCCTTCCATTCTGTCATGTCGCCCGTCAAACTATCACAAAAATGATTAGGTAAAACACATATTAAACGGACTTATAACTTCTAGAAGTACATATTTTGTGTTGACACACAACTGGACAATATGTGGAATCATTTAAACAGGCGCATGCTCCATAAAATGCTGCTATGAAGAAAAGGGAGTTAGTGATAGCGTGACGAGTGACAGGACAGAATGGAAGAAGAAAACGTGTTGCGCCGACCCCAAATAAAACGGGACTAGGGCAGGAAGAAGAAGAAGATTGACTACCTTAATGAAGCTTGACTCTTTTCATTTACTGCACTGCAAAAAAAAATTGACTTTGTTATTACATTTGCCCAACCACTGCTGAAAACAATTGACTGTCTACCGTATCAAAAACGAAATCTTCTATACATCTATACATATAAATAAAATTGGAGTGTCTGTTTGTAATATTGAAATAACTGCTTTTTACTACATGCATATGAATATATATACGGTACATACACCAAAATATCATTTATTACAATTTTTGTCTGTCTGTTTGTCCGGGCTAATCTCTGAAATGGCTGGACCGATTTTGACGTACTTTTTACGAGTAATAAGGAGTAACAGAGGCTACTTTTATTTTAGAAAAAATAAATTCAAAGTCCTGGAGTCCACGCGAACGAAGTCGCGGGCACAGCTAGTAATTTCTAAATTCAAAGCTAGCTGCACTAATAGCGCGAAGCTAAAAATAAAAAAAGCTAAAAATAAATTTACAAAATTATCCAATTGTCACGTTTAGGCTTCGGTATTATTAAACAGACTGAAAAAAATAAGTAAAAGAGAAGATATCATATTTCTGTCTGGGTCTTTGGTGTTCTTGTTCTACGAGAGTACAGTAAGCTGACTTCAAATATACATCGTCATCATTATTTCAGCTGAAAGACTTTTATTGTTGGACATAGGCCTGCTCCGAATGTCACAACAACGACCATTTTTAGGGTTCCGTACCTCAAAAAGAAAAAGCGGAACCCTTATAGGATAACTTTGTTGTCCGTCCGTCCGTCTGTCTGTCTGTCTGTCAAGACCCTTTATCTCATATACTCATGTCTGCGGTCCCTTTAAACTGTGAAAAAATCAAACTTCTAAGTTAACGAATAAAAAAGATATGGCCGTTTATGTCGCAAAAAAAAAAGTATATTTTGATACTCTAAAAGATCGGAATTCATAGAGTACTTCCTGTTAACACAGAATCCTGAAATTTGGCACAAAGCAAGACCTTTTAGTACAGATATAGGAAAAAATCTGAAAATAGTAAATTTGTTGTTACCTACGTCACAAAAAAAAATGCAATTCGGCAAAATCTTTGACGCTCCATCCGAGAATTGCAGTTTGCACGGAGCCTTCAGTGCGCGAAGCCGACTCGCACTTGCCCAGTTTTTTTTCAGTTATAATTTTCATTGCATTCCTTCAAATAATTGAAACGTTAAAAATAGGTTGTTTTTTTTGCTTAGGTCGGAAAATCATCCAATGACATTTCCTGGGGTCCAAATCTGCTATTTTTTTATAAATTCGTCATTCTAACACGATCCCATTGTCATTTTGCTAAAAGTTCCAAATCTGCTAATTCATAATGATCGATCATTGATCGGTCAATGGTCTCGTAATAGAGTTGCGGTAAAATGACAATATCGAGCTTATTAAAAGCAATGACTGCACAATGACGTTCTAATGGTAGGTCACTGATCAAAGTGTCAGTGGTTGATCGTTGGAAAGTCATAATGACGCCATTACATTAGTAGATTACCAAACTTACTCAAAATCAACAATTATGAAATCAATGATAGACCATTCTGACACTATTGTAATAGCAGACTTGGCCTTGTCTTATTGGTCTTGGGCGGAGCAGAAGAGTGTTAGACTTTAACAGACTAAAAACCCACTCCTGTTCCTTCTTTGCCTTTCACACCAGGGCCGGGTTTTCCTTTCAAAAGCGAACCCATGGGCCCAGTAGGCTTCGGACCATGCGACCCACTACCACCGGCGCAAGAAATTGGTGCCGCCGATTGCACCCTTGAGGACACGGCGATGCTCTGCCCAAGCGGGGCACACCTCTAGTATACTCAGTGAGTACCTGCGTCATGCGTTATTATAAGTATTAAGACCATATTAACGTTATAAATGTGAAAGTCTGTCTGTTACAGTTATAGCACAGTTCTGCTTAGTTTGGGATTAGATGTTGTGTGGTAGTTGTGAATATTACATAACCAATTCCAAGAAAAGTATTATGAAACCTAAAACAAAGCAACCACCTAAAACACTGAGTGTAGAAAGCCTGAGTTCTTATCAAAAATGTTGTACTTCTATTCCTAAGCGGATTATAACTATAGGCTGAAAACACACTAGTGGTACGAGTATATTGTAGAAAGAAAGGCCTTTGACGAAGTAATACTCCTGTTGGCATAAAAATTTAAGGCATAATATAGTTTGGCATAACGTTTTCGCATAACTTTTACTAGCATAATAATACTGCAGCATAATAATACTTTGGCATAATGCAAAGGTTAGGTTAGGTGAGGTTTGTAACGGCTTTTCGCGCTTTGCGAAGCACTGGGAATTAGTAATGTCCTAGACAAACTAAGACGGAAGAAATTGAGAAGTGCGCAGTAGCAGTATTTGTGGCAACAAGCATTGTGGCAAAACATTTATGCCTAATAATATTATGCGTAATGACCATTATGCTGAATTTCATTATGCCAATGAAAATTATGACAATATTATTATACAAGGTGCAGTTTTAAAGGTGCAAAAAAATTCAGGAGGTAATTATGTTAGTGATTCTCGACCCGAATCAATAATAAAATGAGTAGGTATTTTTTTTCTTATATATGGAAATCGGTATGTGTGAACTACCTTTTTTATAAACTCTGCTAGTCTGATACCTCCCTTATAACCGCGCTTTCACACACACAAACGCGCCATTATTTAAACCGCGCTTTCACACACATACACGCAACGTAAAGCACCAATAATCTCCCGCACGACACACCCTAGCCACGTCCCCGCGCCATCGATCAATCGATCATGTTTAGTGTAACTGACGTCGCCGACGTGTGCATACACGCGCTTGCAATATTCGCCCACACGCGCCTTCGGTTAACGGTTGCGGTATCTAGTGATGAAAGATGACAGACCAATACTCCAATGTAGAGTTGGTGGAGATAGTCCGCTTGTATGCTATCAGTGGAAACATCGTAACGTCCATCTCAAAGGGTAATACTGGCTGCTACGCAAAGACTCCGCGAGTTTCGACGATTCGGCGTTCCCCGGCTTGCTGACGGTCGCGGCAACGAAGGCCTGCTTGTCGCCTTGCAGGAAAATATCCTGGAATACTTCAAGCGAGAGCCACGGGCCAGCACGCGGGATGCTGGTCTACGGTTTGGTTTCCTCACTACGGTCGGCAAGTACGTTACGTGAAAAGGTGATCACTAGTGATTAGTGCTTTCGACACTTTAAAACGAATGTGTTTGTGCTACGAAATTAAAAGAAAATCAGCAACGTCGTGCTAGACTGCTGTCTGTTTGAACAACACCTCCAGGTAACATAAGTACCTGCTTAGGTATTTATTTTATTTTATTAGTAAGTACATAAAAAGTCATTTGTAAATACGTTGTTAGCCGAATCAATTTGATTAGTGTAAATAAATTGATTTAAAAATTTTAACTACGGTAAAAATACCTACCTAACAGGCAAGATAAATCACTTAAAAACCTACCTATCTACGTAACTAGCACAAATTATCTTGAAGTGTTTTTTGTCGGTCCTCAGCCCATTAAAAAGTACGAAGGGAAATTTCACATCCACCAATTTAATCTACAAATAAAAACGAAATTATTACGGAAAACTGACCTTGAGAATGACATTACCTACAGACTGCGTCTGGTAGGTACGTTCATGTACCACTGCGTATCTAAATCTCGAGCGCGCGCGCTCCATGATACCTACGGACGGAGGCACGGACGCCTCATAAGGTTTATTGATCTCGGCCTAACATTTTATTCATCAGCTGATACGTAAGTACCTATCGACGCGACGTCAACGTGACTTTTAAAAGATTTTCACATTGTGATGATGCTTAAAAGCGAGTAATTAAATAGCGAAATTTAAGACATTAATGTACATTATGATCATCGAATTCGATCTACATCTAAGGTTAAATTATTCATTTCGTAAAATAAGTGGGCGGAGCCTCGTACAGGTTGATGCACTCACACACACAGTGACACGGCGTGCGATAAATCGCAACGGGTGATTCTGTATTTTTTTAAGAAGTTTATTTAGAGAGTTATTCTGAAAAACGGTTAAAATTAAAAAATATAAAATAACAAGTTTTACTGATTATTGACCAGGTATCGTATTTTTATATGATTATTTATGAGTTTTATTACAACCTCCTGAAATATTGTGCAGTTTTAAAACTGCACCTTGTATTTTATGCTTATCATTCGAAAACCCTTTGACAGGCCTGTTGGTCTAGTGGTTAATGATCCTGACTGCTATGCCGGAGATCGTAGGTTGGATTCCCACCCAGGACCAGTATTTGTGTAATGAGCATGATCATTTGTTCTGTGTCTTGGTGTAATTTATCTATTAGGTATGTATGTATTTAGAAATATATTATAAGTATGTTTATCAGTTGTCTAGTACCCATAACACAAGCTCTGCTTAGCTTGGGACTAAACGGCGTTGTGTGATAGTTCTGGAATATTATTGTTATTAAAAAGAAAGAAAATCTATTATACGAGTACGTCGGAGCTAGACACGACCTCTCCGAGTGCCTCGGTGGATTGTATTTCAGTGAATTAAGACGATTTAAGCCCAGGGGAGAGATGGTATTGGACGCGAAAAGTGACTTTTAATCTTATATAGTAGTGTAGGTCCTGATATACCTATCTACCAAATGTTTTAATGACGTGGGTATAATCTATTTAATAAGAGTTAAAATTCTTCAGGATAGAATATGGAATTTAAGGAATGCTTGACTTCTTGATGAAAATACTAAAATCGATTTATTGTTATACAACATTAATGTTAGTATATGCGAAACCCGAAACAAGTATCTAGTATTTTTATGTAAAAAATCTATGTAAAAAACTATAGCTCTGCGAGCAATGTGCCCTGTCCAATGCCACTTAAGTTTGGCTATTCTTTGGGTAGATATCTTCATTTCTGATGTGATCACGCAAGGAAACTCCAAGCATAGCCCTTTCCATTGCCCTTTGAGTGACTTTAAGCCTTCAGCCACGTTTGAAAAACACATAAAACAAAACAATACATAATGAGAAAAGAAAAGTGATAGATAACGTCTCCATAGACAACCCCGAAATAAATTCAAATTCATGATTCAGGAAAAAAAGTTAAGACACCTGAAACAGGAAACATACCGACCCCATCAAATAGTCATACATCATAAGACTGTTTAGGGAAAAAAAAAGCCTGAATATCCATCAGTTATCCAATCAAAATCTGATTTAAACATTTATCCAGCGTATTTTCCTCATCTCTTTAATTCCACCATCGGTGAACCCCTAGCTTATACATTGCTCGGATCGTTCAGGGATTTACCAAAGAATTTGTTCGCGGTTCAAAACGGGAAAATTAAGGTATTTTTTTTTTATATAATAAACGTGGCGAAAATAATTTTGTATATAATATCCTTGAAAGATATGAGATTCTTTAAGATACGTTATTTTTTCCACGCTCTTTTGATAATACAGATTTTGAGAGAAATTGACGGTGGAAAGAGGTATCTTTATAATGTTAAATTGTCTGTTATGAAAATATTGAAAAAATACATCTATTTTTTAATGTATGTTATCTACCTTTTGTTAGCGGTTTTGCTCGCGTGATTGCAGAAAAATATTCCAAGAGAACATACAGACAGCAGCTAGTAATATTATAAAGGTGAAAATTTGTGAGTGTGTCTTTGTTACTTTTTCACGCTCAAACGGCTGAACGGATTTGAATGAAACTTGGCACACGAGTAGACCATGCCCCAAAATAGTACATCATGTACTGTTTATCCCAGGATTGTGTCTCCTTGGGACTACTTTTTTTTATCTCGTAGGCGAAGCCGAAGACAGTATCTAGATCTACATATATATCGCAGGGAAATGACGGTATCAGGGATTTCACGAAATCCCTAGGGATATCACGAAATCCGAATATTTGATGATGGTAATATCCGCTTTTCTGACATTTTACAAGATTTAGTTTAGTGAAACGACAAATCACTGACGATAACTTGGTGTTTTGTCATATCACTAGATACTTTCAGTAAGAAGACGTAATAAACAAGAATATTCGACATCTGCCGGGATTTCGTGATATCCCTAGGGATTTCGTGAAATCCCTAATATCCTCATTTCCTTGCGACATATACAATTCTCGTAACTTGCTTTCTTACGGTGTATGGTAGCCAAATTGCCGTATGTAACTAGAGTTAGAGGTTCATTAAGTTCTACACAGTAGGGAGCACGAGTAAGTCACCCAAGTTCTGTTTTATTTTGAACTAACCAACCAGTATGTTTAGTGACAATCAGCGATGTTTGTCTAGCAGAGGTAGTTCCGCCACAAAATAGATAGGTACAGAAGTTAATCTCATGTATGTACTTCACTTTTTATACCTACGCTAGGCGATTGCGCTAGAGTCAGCGTGTTGCGCCAAACTGTACGAGTATGACCGGGTGATTGAGGCGAGATATCTTGTCCGTGAGCGGTGTCTATGTGTGCGTTGCTCGAGCGCGCTTTGTAAGTAGATTGTCTTCTGTACCTATCTATTTTGCGGTTCAGTCGAGGTCGGAACGAATACCTACTTACTTGTCTATTTACATAAGACTTGCTTTTGTTCTATTCGTGTAGCTGTCTTTATTTTGGTCTAGGTTTTTTTCAAAGGATTAAGAGTAGGTCCTTTTTACCTTATCGAGGTAACAATATTTTTAGGATTTCATTGTGAAATGGTTGTTCTGTAAAGTCGAATAGTTTAGAAGCTTGAGAAACAGGGTGTAAAGTCCTACATACCTCCATTGAAAAGGGAGGATACTCCAACTTGATGGGTTTTGTGTCTGGTCCGGGCAACTACCCGATCGTTAATCTCATTCTATTGTATGTGTGTAAAGAACTCCGAAGATACCGTGATTCAAGATTATAAATTGTTAGTTTCTATGTGACTTCATGGAACTTAGACGTCGCATCAATACAAACGGCATGTATAGCATAGGATATTATTGAGTCTTTTTTTTCTTCATGTTTTCTTTTCATTAGGCCCATATTCATTTATATCTTTTTTTCTGGAGATAAGGTCGTCTTTGTGGAAATTACAACTACTGAGCAGGCCGTAGTCCCCACTCTGAGAAGTGGCTGGAATGATGTCACAGCATCCTCACCTTCTGCATGACAAAGGTCTTAATTGGACGTGGTAAGTTCAGGAGGTTCCTGCACTAGATTTATGTGGAAGAAACGCCCAGGTGTCATCATTGTGTGGACTGCCCGGAGAACACGGTAGAGAATACCCCCGCCACCCACCCGCTTCGATGTAACACCACTGTATCCTCATATGGGCGATCGGCGGTAACAACCTCTCCCGCTGGGCCCTAGTACAGGCCATGGTCTAGCATATTAGATTTAGCATAAAAAGTAGACATCCTCATTAAGAAAATGTACTATATAACCTTTCATCTTTTAATCGCCTAAATAGGATATATGCGACAAACACTCTTTCGTTTGTAGCGACATCTATGGCGCCACATAAGAACTACGAAGAAAATACGAAATCCTGCATCGCGCAATCAAAGTTCTCCGCACGATTTGAACATTATACGACAGCCCGAAATCATCTATCGGGCAGTCACCCACCAGACCATAACACCTGTCTGGTCCGAGGATCCTCTCTTTTCAACGGAGGTATGTGGGACTTTACTCTCTGTTCCGCCTACCTCCAAACTGGTGACCCTCGACTATGAACGTCAGCGCAGCCTTCGTGCAGCTACTACTTTGTGAGGTCATCATCACTTCCTCATGCTTTCGAGCAGCGAGTCATACAGCCAGAACCCACGGCTATGAAGGGTATCCTGACCACTAGCATGACTACCTGGTCATACCTGGTCTTCCTCCTCAGCCTCATCAGCCGCAGCCGACCTTGGCACACTGCACCTTCGGCCAGTCACATGACGAGCTATGAAGTACCTCTCCTGGTCGACGCCAGCAGTCAAGCCTTACGTCACACAGCACCGCTCCGACTCACTGGAGCCAGCAGCACTACTCCAACTCACTGGAGCCTGCAGCATCATCCTGACTCACTGAGATAGCACCACCCCGACTCACTGGGGCATCATCCTGACTCACTGGGATATCATCACCCCGACTCACTGGGGCATCATCCCGACTCACAGGGATAGCAACACCCCGACTCACTGATGCATCACCGCAGACAGTTCCGACTCACCGAGAACTATGCGGCATCGGTTCCAACCCACTGGAATCAACCTACGCTGGCCTGGCGGGCAAAGAACCATCGATCTCCGATCTCCGGAGGGGAGTGAAGTAGCGACATCTATGGTGCCACATAAGAACTACGAAGAAAATACGAAATCCTGCATCGCGCAATCAAAGTTCTCCGCGCGATTTGAACATATACGACAGCCCGAAATCATCTATCGGGCAGTCGCCCACCAGACCATAACACCTCTCTGGTCGGAGGATCCTCCCTCACCCAATGGAGGCATGTGGGACTTTACTCTCTGTTCCGCATACCCCCAAACGTTTATTCCGCCACGATCGCAAATCCACGACCAAACACTCCATCTCGTCAGCTCTTCAGTCAACGATGGGGACTAAAGAGTTAAACGAGATGGAGTACTCAGTCGCAACCACACGACAATTGCGAATAGGACACGATAACACTCGTCAGGGCGATCCGACGCAAGCGGTTAAAGGGTTAAAACAATGTCAAATTAAACTGGTTTATTTTACAGTTAGGCATACAGACATTTGAAGGTCTATCGTGTAGAACAGACAACTAAACGGGACAATCAGCAATATTTGATCTCGACAGTCAATTCGCCCCAGGTCGAGACAAATATTTGAAGGGGTGTTTTCAACAACAAATTAGTAGTTTAGTATTTGTTTAGGGTGTTTGTACAAGTCTTAATTTGGATCAGCGTTGTTATTTTTGCGTTTAATTATTAGTTTTGTGGATTTTGGTGGGGACTTATTCCGAATAATTTGGTAAAATTTATTTGCGTCGATTTTGATAAATGGGTACTTGCCAAACGGCTAGCTAAACGCAAGCCCAACCCTGCCGAAGCTGGCATTCTGGGTCTGGGTCGCGGTGGCTGAAGCGCGAAGCGGTTGTCTCCTTCGCTAGTATTACAACTTTGCTCTTAATAAACTAGTGCGCCTCACCATCAACGATTGCATCACTGCTTACCATCAGGCGGGAACGCAGTCAAGTACTAGTTTATAACAGATAAAAAAAAGAATGTGACTACCTGCGATTCCCCTTGGCTCCATACCATGGCCTGAACCACGGCTCGGTGCGAGAGGTCACCGACGCTGATCGCCTCCTAGAGGACACGGCGGTGCTCTGCGCAAGCGGGATATACCTCCACAATAGTCATCGCTTGTCTAAGAATGTTATAGAACTTTTTGCTTAAAGAGCACTTCCTTTCATTATTGACATAATATTAGTATATGTATGTATAACATAATTATATATTAGACTTAGTTATGTAGGTTTATATTGTGCACTAGATCCTACCCTCGAATATGTCCTCTTTCTATTACTCAAAAGTTTGCTGGGAGAAGACTCATTGCTGAGTTAAACTCGCTTTTGTACGTGAACTGTCTGTATCTCCATATGTTATTTTATGTCTTTGTGTTCAATAAATAATTAAGAATAGGATTGACAATTTGGATATGCTAGTCACCAAAGAGCACCTAAAATAGAAGCAAATATGCTTTCAACCAAATTGAGAAGCAGCAGGGGCAAAAATCAGTTAAACGGCATCATTTTGTTACTTCAAACGCACATAGACATAACAAATAGATGCTCAGTCCTTCCAAAGTACCACTGCCTGAAGATCAAGAAGCATTCTTGAGATGTTCTCTCCTTTTAAACAGCATTAGTCCGAATGTAAGACGGGTCTGTTTTTATTCAGAGACGCTATTAGTTCGGAGCAGATATCGTACCACTTAAAATGTTTAGGCAAAAGGTTGACTGTATACAAAAAGGGACGATTGACCTTGAACGTGAAGAATATTACTAGATATAAGTATTCTGCTGAAAATATGCGTAATCTTCCACACGTGGCTTAAACAGGCGTCAGCAAAACCATAGAGGCTCAGCAGGGCCAATGCCTTCTAGTCCTACAACGCAAAGGGCAACTGAAGGATACAGTCGTGGTTTTAGTCAGTAAAAATCTGACACTGTCTTTCGCGTACTTTAAGTATTTGGAGTATATTTTTCCTTTAAATGGGAAATTTTTCAATGACTTTCTCCTCTTTAGTGCAAAACTGAAGAGGAGAAACATAGGAGTGGGTTTTAGTCAGCAAAAGTCAGCTGACTAAAACCCACTCCTATGTTTCTTCTTTGCCTTGCGTTCTAGAACTCCAGGTTTTCTTTTCGAAAGTGAATCTATGGCCCCAGTTGGTTTTGGCCCAGCTGGAGCCATCTCTTTAAGACGCCGCTCAGAACACTACGCGCCCTATGGTTTTGATGACATCTCCTTGAAGTGCGCGTGGAAGACTAAGCGCCATCAACGTCTTGGGCTCGGTCCAGACGGTTACCGGACGGCCGTACTGCGAGCTACCCATTGCTCGTCGTCCGCAAGCCTACGCCCACGGTAGCTGGAAATCGGGTTTGAGTTACTTATAAGTACACTGCAAGGCAGATTGCTCGCAGAACAGATGGCCATTGGGGCCGAAAGTTTCTGGAATGGCGACCTCGTACCGGAAGACGCAGCATTGGAAGGCCTCCTACAAGGTGGACCAATGACCTGGTGAAGGTTGCGGGAATCCGATGGATGCGGGACGCACAGGATCGTTCATTGTGGCGACACTTGGGTGAGGCTTATGGCCAACAGTGGACGTCTATCGGCTGAAATGATGAGGACGATGATGATGACTCTGCAAGGAATACTACTATGTTCTTAACTTGTAACTTCTGTCTTTATCTTTTCTCACTTATTTACTAAGAACATTGTATCCATTTTGTTCTGTTCCCTTTTATTTTAGTGAAATCTCACGGGTTTTGATGATTTTTCCTTATTCCTTAACAGTCTTTTGTTTGTTAGAAACAAGTTTCTTCCCATTGTTTTTACGTTCGCCTTTATTTTGCCTCGTTTTGTTCAGATTGGACTTAATGGGAGTTTAGTGACCTCATCTAAGAATCATTAGTGTGAGAAAGCTAGGAACTTTCATATTGCACTAGCTGACCCGGCAAACGTTGTTTTGCCACATATATATATATTTTTTTTTTTAAGCTATCGCATAGCTTCTATCGCGGGCCTTGAGCGTGGAGACCGAATCCAGAAATTCTGTAACGAAAATAACCTAACACGGACTCATTTGTTTTTTGAGCGTGGTGACCGATAAGAAAACAAATGAGTGAACAATCAATCAAAATTCAATTCAATGTGTGAAAGTGTAACTTCACTCAATATCAAAGAAAAAAAAAACAAAGGAAAAAAAATACTGCATAATTAAAATAAATAAATAAATATAATTGCATAAGTTGATGAAAATGCTATGCAATAGCTTTACCGCGGTAGTCCCCGAGTGCCACACGTCTTTTTTTTATCACTAAGGGGTATGAAAAATAGATGTTGGCTGATTCTCAGACCTACTCAATATGCTCACAAAATTTCATGAGAATCGGTCAAGCCGTTTCGGAGGAGTACGGGAACGAACATTGTGACACGAGAATTTTATATATAAGATTAATGTTTAAGGTCGTAGGGGGTTGCTGCTGTACTTACAATAGTTAGTTTAGAAACTATTTAAATGAGGATCTCTCACGAGATAAGAACAGAGGTGGCCGAGTGGTAACGGGTCCGACTTACGAGTTGTAGGTCGCGGGTTCAAACCCAGCCAGGCGCATTACTTTGTGTAATTTATTTCATCACCACTGCTCTCAAAACGGTGAAGGAAAACATCGTGAGGAAACTGACATGTCCTAGAACCGAAAATTCGAAGACATGTGACATTCATCAACCCGCACTGGGCCCCCGTGGTAGATTACGGCCCATTCCCTCTCCTGTAGATGAGGCCTGAGTCCCAGCAGTGGGAACATTAAAAGGCTAATTATGCTATTATGTTTATGCTCTCGAGAGATTATCCCTGCAAATGTGAGCATAAGGTAACCGTAAAATGCAATTTGTTATAATAAAAACAATAAAGCTTTTGTATCAGTTCATTCAGTGGTTATGCGGAACCAATATTTGTACGTTCTTTTTTTTCTCCCACATTGAAGCGGAACAGAACAACAGACTTTTACAAAAATTGTATAGAAATGTTAAATAAATGTAAACGTAGCAACTAAGGCAATGTATTATATTAATTAAATAATTTTGCATGCCGTAAGGCAAAATGTATCGGGACTTTCCATAAATTAACACCATATCTGTTACCTACATTATTGGCAAATAAATGATTTCTATTTCTAACTAAAACCCACTCCGGTTTCTTCTTTGCCTTCTTTCCTTCGATTCGCAAACAAATGGTCTCAATAGGCGTCGACCCTGCTGGGGCCCCTATGGTTTTGTTAATATCTCCTTGAGGCGTGTAACACTAGACGTCGTCGACGACTTGGGCTCGGTCCGGATGGTCGAACGGTAAGCTATCACGCTAATAACATCATCATTTCAGACTAAATACAGTACCAGCTGAGTCCCGGTACTACTGAGACTAGGTTGACGTATGCAGCTGAAATTGGACTCAGATTAAATACCCCTTGTGAATGCTACTTAACTGGTCATAAGAAACTAATCAGCTTTGTGTTATTCCATAGTGACCTATCCAGTAGAAAATCCAATAACCTCGCGAATGAAGTCTCTGGTAAAATGCTAGTTATTTCCATAAAACATTTAAAAAGAAACAGTATGAAATTATCACTGTCGAGCTCTGCTTAATCAAATGAGCGACGAAATGCGAAAAACGTGTATCGTTGTGACGAAACGGACATATTCACTCGTCATCTGCTGGCAGAGGACTCGGAGTAAAGCGAACGATTTAATTACCTCTCTGTGGTTGAACGTTGCTTAAAATTATTTATAACTAACTGCACAATGCTATTTGGTTTTTAAAACAAAAAAAAAATGGGGCTCTATCCGTAATCCCAAAATTGTCCACGTAAAGTCATAATTGGTAAGTAATTCAGAATTGAATCAATATTGTTCGTAATAATTGCTACTAGAAAATATGACCCGTAGTTGTTTTTCCCTTTTGATCGCCATTTATTCATTCATAATTAATCAATAGCCTGTACAATATAATATATATTTATATAATATAAATCAAGTGATATTTTGGGATATAAACAAACGTTAATAACTTTGCTGTTTATGAATATTATTTGTTGAGACTTTACTTATATAATAACAAAACCTTTTCTAATAAGACCTTTAGATATTTGTACTAATTAAAAATTAGTGATGTACCTTGCACAAGATTCTTTTTCCGGAAATGAAAAAAATTATCGGGCATTTCATACAAAATTCGTAACTTGATTGGACAGTTTGTATGAAGAGGTCGTTTTTTTTTTCAAAAAAAAGGAAATACGATGGAAGGTTGTTCAGTTTCGTCTACTGAGTAAACCCTTAAAGTTTGCGGAGAACTGTCCCTTGCATCTTGTATAATAAATAAACTTTTTAGACATTCTAAAGAATACCAAGAGAAAATCAAGCAAAATGACAATACTAAGTGAGTGCCCACTCGATCCCGACATCTTCCGAACTAATTAGTCCAATGAACAAGCAAAGTAAACTCGGAAACGACCACCAATTACTTTGGTGACAGAACACTAAACAAAAGAATACCTATTGAACAGTCTGCCAGCCATAAGGAGTTGGGCACGCCACAATCATGGCGGTAAGTCCCCTCTTTGAGGCGTGGCTGGAAAGACCTCACGGCGTCCATACCTCCCGCATGACGCAGGTACTCACTGGACATGGTTCGTTCGGGAGTTTCCTGCACGGGGTTCATGCGGAGGTGACGCCCGGGTGTAGCCACTGTGCGGAACGCCCGGAGGACACGGTGGAGCACACAGTCGAGGTGTGCCCTGCTTGGGCGGAGCATCGCCGTGAGAAAAAAAAAAAAAAGACATAAGGAGTGAAATAAACAAAAATAGATTTAGACGTAATTTCAAATTATATTATTTAGAAAAGTTTTAAGTTTTATTTTAGAGTAAGTTTAAATAATATTTAGTTATAAGTACATTTAAGTATATCTAGAGACTCATCGACTTCACAGTCAATCCATTACGAAGGTTTTGTGGAGCTTAGCTTATAAGACTTACCTTTTTGGGAATAAAGATAAATAAAAAAAAAATTAAAAAAAATCTTCTCATCATCTTGCTTTCCTCAAATAAGTTATTGTCAGTTTCCAATCTAACCGAATGCCGGCCGTCAGGTAACCGTCCGGGCGGAGCCGAAGTCGTCGACGGTGCGTTGTGCTCCACGCGCGCCTCTAGATGTCAGCATACCGTAGGGGCCCAGCAGGGTCGAAGCCTACTGGAGCCGTGGACTGTGCAAAACATGGAATGAAGACAAAGAAGGAACCGCAATGGGTTTTAGTCAGTAAAAGGAGTTACTGTAAGTACTAAAAACTGCACAGAGGGTTCCGTGTAAACTACAATTCCCAAATGGAGTCTCGAAGATTTTTCCGAATAGCATTTTTTTTTTTGGGACATACGTAACAACGAATTTACTATTTTCAGATTTTTTCCTATAAGTACCTTTGCTAGAAGAGCTTGCTTTGTGTCAAATTTCAGGATTCTGGGTCAACGGGAAGTACGCTATGAATTTCGATCTTTGAGAGTATCAAAATATACGTTTTTTTGCGACATAAACGTCCGTATCGTTTTTTTTCGTTAACTTAGAAGTTTAATTTTACACAGCTTAAAGGGACCGCAGACTTGAGTATATGGTTTTAATTTCAGCTCGATACCTCTACGCATTCTCGAAATAAAGGGTCCTGACAGACAGACAGACAGACAAACAGACAGACAGACATACGGGCGGACAACAAAGTGATCCTGTAAGGGTTACGTTTTTTCCTATTGAGGTACGGAACCCTAAAAAGACGTCTGGAAAACCTTTTTTGAGATGGGAAATTATCAAATAACTTCTCCCGCTCTAAGTGGAGCGAGAGGGTGTATCAGACTTTTATTGACTGAAACTTAAGTGCAATCCTTGAGTATCTCTTTGTATTTAGGCCCTTGGTAACCCTGCTGAACAATGTTGCAGCCCTGGTAAGCATTTACCCTACTGGGCATCGTCGTTTTGCTGGCTTCTCTTTTTCTTTTAATAATAACCATGGAGTTTCTTGCTGGTTCTTCTCCATAGGACACGACCAATTTGGAACCGTGCTCTAGCTTCTGACGTCTTATAAGTGACCGTGTAGGCCTATTATATATATATTTATTTATTGTACACCACATAAACAAAAAATACAGGACAAACATTATTAAATAATATTTGAATTTTGAATTCTTTTTTTAATCCGATTGTGGAACACAATGCTCCGTTGACTGGGGCTTGGTTTTTACCGGAAAGCCAAACAGCGAGCAAACTATTACTCATCATCCACCGCTGCGTCCAGCGGCCGAGAAATGTGTTACATGATTCCGAAAAACTAAACATCAAAAACTAAACGCCTCCGTAAGTTTACTAATTCGAAATACGTTACAACGAATGCACGCGGTATCAAAAAAACTTAACGCCGTAGCCATACGATCACGAATAATCAAATCTCTAAGTTACCATTTCGAATCATTTAACAAAAAATGTATACTATGTTATGACTCAGTATGGTTTCCGCACTTAGTCCTGTGCGGTCCATTGTGCCTGGGCCATGGCAGCCAAAACCTTTGGTGGATATAGTCTGTCTAATAAGTCAACCGACTTGGGAATTTTGTATAATATTTAATCATTTAAAAAATACTTATATTCAATACTTTTCATTTATGATTCTTCTGTTAGTAAACAATGATGTATATCTCTTAATCAACCTTGATTATTGAACCCGTGTTGACTACATCAGATTTCGTTAAATCCTAATAATTACCCAAGTCGTTTAACTTGTTAGACAGACTCTAACAAGTAGGTATGTATTAGGTATTAGGTACAACGGGCTGTTGTCTGCAACTCCACGACTAAAGCGCGTATTTTGCGTACGAAAAATAAGTAGGTAAGTCCCCGTAAGTTTCCTAATCCGAAATACGTAACAACGAATGCACGACACACAATAAACCTCGCAAAAACTGTCATAATTCGAGTTTCTAACCACCAGTAAGATCTGTCAGTGTCATATTTATCCATCGTTCACCAAAATTTCCAGTGTTTAGATTATTTTTGTCCCAGTTTCATTAAAAATTTGCATTGTATTTCCTTATTTATGATAATTTCTGTCTCGGATGAAGGGGAGATGTAAGTAGCTGTCACTCAAGACGGGTCCATTATAATTTGGAACGTAATGGTACTTCATCTGTTTATTTTAATCTCCGTTACGGGGTGAGTAGAAATTCAAGTTGTGTTTTTCTGAATTTTAAAAGAGTTGTTAATAAAACTCACACTCGTCACTCACACTAGGAATTACTACTGTATTTCGGGTTTGATCACAAACATTATACACTCACATACACAAAAAACTTAGACCCAGAACAATATATACCAAACAACTATTTGATCCGTGCAGAAATCGAACCCGCAACACGCAGTTCAGGTACCGATTGCTCAACCACCACATTAACCATACGGTCACGTCTATTAAGCGTTCCCGCACACGGGCCTCAAAATAACGCCGCTACAAAAAAACGCTAGAAGCGGCCACAAAAAAAAAGCTAGGAGCGGCCGCAAAAAAAAGCTGAAGCGCGCGCGATACTTTGTAGCCGGTGTAGTTTTTGGGGACCGAGTCACCCGCGTCCGTAGGAGAATACCCAAAGTAAGACCCTACACGTAGTCCTCGGGTGGTGCTAATCAGGTGACACTAACTGGTGGTAGGTTTCGACCGTTGGCTTGCGACCACCCACTGAGCAAAGACGTACCGCCAAGTGGCCTGGCTGTGTTCCGGAATGATGCTCAGTGTAGCCAGTCTAGAGGAGTTGGGTCGAAATGGCTGTTCTAACGCAAGCAGACCAACCTGGCTCGTACTGATATGGATGTATCGGGAGACTGGTCGCGGAGGGTAGCGGGATCCGAGGCACGGTGCACCGCTGGCCGACCGCAGATAGTTGGGGGCCCAAGTAATGTGCTAGCCACACATGAAAGGCTGCCCCGCCATCTGTCGAAAAATCCCGGAATGCGCCATCGTGCTGGTTGGCGACCAGATGAGAGGGCCCGATGGACATTCTCGGGGGGGCTCGGGCGTCCCCGCAGTCTCCAGACTAGTCCCCTAATGATGTCGTCCTTTCAGTGCGTGCCTGAAGGTTAGCAGCGTGGCTCCCCATTTCACTTCCTTCTCCTCTCCTCCATTCACTCTCAAATTATGAAAAGGAATAGAAAGAGTAAAGTTAAACAGCGGCTGCACTCCCTCTCTCACAAAGTGCACCTCTCAAATATACGAGGTCTGCACTCTAATCTCGTTGCAGTCCATCACCACCTGGAGACTGAAAAACCAGCTCTACTATTCCTTACGGAGACGCAGATCAGAGGTCCGTCCGACGTGTCGTATCTTTCATACCCAGGGTTTACCTTGGAGCACAATTTCAAACCACACGCGGGCATATGTATGTATGCCCGGGACGACATCTGCTATTGGCGTCTCCGCAATCTTGAAGACTCCAGGTTCTCAACGCTTTGGGCTTTGGTCGACACAGGCCTAGATAAAATAATCTACGCTTGTGTTTACCGCGCGCATAGTGGAGATCAGGAGACGTCCGGGCTTACACAGCATCTGAGTGAGGCGGCAGATGCGGCTCAGCAGCGGTACCCTTCCGCCCAATTGGTGTTACTGGGGGACTTTAATGCGCACCACCAAGAGTGGCTTTTCCCATACCAGTGCACAGATCATGCTGGTCGTGAGATGCGGAAGCTAGCGCTGGAATTGAATCTCACCCAGCTGGTCCAGGGGGCAACGAGGGTACCTGATGTGGATTCGCACACAGCCAATTGCTTGGACCTTCTGCTGACCACAGATCCAGACCGCTACTCCGTGTCGATATCTTCGCCTTTAGGCAGTTCTGACCACTGTCTGGTTAAATCTGTGTCAGTCTACTCCCCGCCCGATCCTAGTCCTAGAGGCACTCGGCGGGTTTGGCGATACAGGTCAGCAGACTGGGATGGCATGCGGTCTTTCTTCGCATGCTATCCTTGGCAGCCCACTTGCTTTTCTTCGAAGGATGCATCGTCGTGCGCTGATGCCGTAACGGAAGTGTTGCGACGGGGAATGGAGTATTACATCCCATTCTCTGACGTAGCAATGTCGGATCGAGCTCGACCTTGGTTTGGCGCCGAGTGTTCTCGCGCCGACGCGAAAAAACATGCGGCATACCAAGCTTGGGCCGATGCTCGTATGCGCAAAGCCAGCGACGTGACTCTTAAGAAGAAGGCCTTTAACAGGGCTGCCAAGTCCTGCAAAAAGGTGTTGAGAAAGTCTCGGTTCGACCACATTAGCCGAATAGGGAACAAACTTGCTTCATACCCCGCTGGTAGTAAAGCGTTTTGGTCCCTGGCAAAGTCGGTTGAATCGAACTTCTGCCGTCCCTCACTTCCGCCACTGCTGAGACCCGATGGGACACTGGCCCACACCGCTGAGGAGAAAGCAAACCTATTTGCTTCTCTTTTTGCGGAATCTTCGCGTCTGGACTCCGGTGACGCGCGACCCCCTGTTTCTCCTGATGGGTGCGTGACGAATATGTCGGATATTCGTATCCATCAGAAGGACGTTCGTAGGGTCTTGAGTAACCTTGACGTGAATAAAGCCAGTGGCCCCGACGGGATACCAGCGGTCGTTCTATAAACTTGTGCGCCTGAATTGTCTCCGATCTTGACTCGCCTATTTCGCCTCTCATATAAGACTGGAAAAGTGCCGATGGCTTGGAAGCAAGCCAACGTGCAGCCTGTGCCCAAGAAGGGCAGTAGAGCTGACCCGGCAAACTACCGACCCATCTCTGTTACGTCCATCCTCTGTAAGAGTATGGAACGGGTAATTAACAGGAAGCTTCTGGCATACCTGGAAGCTAACGACATCCTCAGCGACCAGCAATACGGCTTTCGTCAAATTCGGTCTACTGGGGACCTTCTTGCGTATGCCATTCACATCTTGAGCGAGGCCATTGAGAAGCATGGGGAAGCGCTTGCCGTGTCCCTTGATATCTCGAAGGCCTTCGATAGGGTCTGGCACGAAAGCCTTCTTGCTAAGCTTCCTTCCTTCGGTCTACCCACTGGTCTGTGTGATTGGATCGCAGACTTCTTGAGGGATCGATCCATCCGAGTGGTAATTGATGGATGCTCGTCCGGTCAAATGGATATTAATGCCGGAGTCCCTCAAGGGTCGGTACTCTCGGCAACACTGTTTTTGCTGCACATAAATGACCTACTTAAACCCGGAACCTTTGGGTATGCAGACGACAGCACTGTTGCTGAGAGATATGTGTCTAACGCACGAGCTAGTGGGTCACAGATCCAGTTATTTCGAGAGGCTATGGTTGGACGCTTGAACTCGTCTTTAGCGGCAGTCTCAGAATGGGGCGATGCCAATCTGGTCAAGTTCAATGCGACGAAAACCCAGGCGTGTCTTTTCTCCGCTAAACGGAGCCAATTCCACCCGGCTCCATCTTTCCGGGGTGTAACCGTACCAATTACCGACCACCTTGAACTTCTTGGGGTAACGCTATCGTCTACCCTTAATTTCGGCTCCTACATCGAGGCAAAAGCCCAACTAGCTGCCAAAAAATTGGGGATCTTAGCAAAGGTGAGACGGTATTTCACGCCGGAACAGCTGCTCAACCTCTATCAAGCGCAAGTTCGATCGTGTATGGAGTACTGCTCTCATCTTTGGGATGGGTCAGCCAAATACCAGCTAGATGCACTAGAGTCTATTAAAAAGCGTGCCAAGAAGATCATAGGCAATGATGCTCTTGTGAAGTCAAAACTCCAAAGTCTTGAGCATCGACGCCGAGTTGCTAGCTTGTCTGTTTTCTATCGTTTACACTTCGGGGAGTGTGCTCTAGAGTTACACAATTTAATTCCGCCAAGTCCGTTCCATCATCGGACCACAAGACGTACGGCGTTGCGCCACCGGTACATGGTGGACATCCCACCTATACGTACAAAGCGTTTTGGGAGTACATTCATTATGCGTACAGCTAAGGAATGGAATTCCCTGCCGGAGTCTGTGTTTCCTGATAGCTATAACCTAGGGGTCTTTAAGTCAAGAGTGAATAGATTGCTTCTAGGCAAGCGTGCTCCATCGTCGGCCACATCATCGCTTACCATCAGGTGAGATTGGGTGTGAGCCTATCCATTATAAAAAAAAAAAACCACAAAAAAGGCCGCCTCAAAAAGAAGCTTGTAGTGGCGTTTTTTTGTGGCCCGTGTGCGGGGACAGTAACACGTATATTAACAACAATTAGTATTTTATGTAATAAGAAAGCAGTACAAGTTAAAACAGCGGCCTGCCAATTTATTTTAGTAGTTAGTAGGTACCCGTCTCGATTTATCTAGAAAACGTCAGCTGAGCGAGTCCAATGACCTGTAGGTAGTTTGTACGCAACGCCGACTACTACTTATAGAAATTAATTTTGTACATGCGTAAATTAATACGAGTTTTGAAAAAAAAGGTACTTTACTTTTTATTTTATCTTTACAAATCGATAGTGTTTCATGTACCGGATCGACCCTCCACGGGATTAAAACGATCAAAATTTAGGGGTCTAAAAGAGACTAAGAGAATATTTGCAGTTTTTCAAACAGTAAGATCTTGGGCAATGTTATGGTGACTCTTAACCTGGAAAGACCAACTGACCATCAGTCTTATCTTGCAGTCGCTCGATGTTAGATTTAGCTGCAACTGAAGAGTTCGAAAAGTGAAGCTAAATTACACGTTCCAAAGCGCAGATCCCTATGGAGAAGAACGTGCAAGAAACTCCATGGACACTCTTTTAAATCATATTACGTATTACATAATTATAATGCTTGGTTACATATTTCATGTTGCTTCTATTATGTGAGCACAATGTAATTAAAATAATTAAAAGAGATAAGATAATTAAAAGATACAAACTGAATTAAGCCACTGGCAGCTAAGACATGACCAGTCTCAACTGACTGCACCCGTTCTGTCTAATAATAGTCTGCTAAGTCAATTTCAACCTCACCTGTTACAGAATCCCAATAGGGCCCAGGATAATTTCTGAAACCAACCGTGATCACAATTTTTGTCGGTCTGTCTGTGTGTTTGTCCGGGCTAATCTCTCAAATGGCTGGACCGATTCTGACGGGACTTTTTTTGGCAGGCAGCTGATGTAATAAGGAGTAACATAGGCTACTTTTATTTTAGAAAAAATAAATTCAAAATCCTGTAGTCCACGCGAACAAAGTCGCGGGCACAGCTAGTATAGAATAATTTTAACTCCACCAGAATGTTCTTTTGGGATAATTATAAGATTTCATACAGGTGAACCCGCTGCCAGAAGCTAGTCTAATATATTAAGGAAAATTCAGTAGTTAATTGAACTCGAACATAAAGTCATCGTTCCTAATAACTCTCTCCACTATTACCACAAGCCCATTCTTCTTTAAACCTCTAAGATATTACACTTTCACAATATTATTTCAAAAGACCAATGGCTCCTTAGACAAAGCCGCTTGCAACCTCTTTGCCTTCGTATCCTTTAGCTTCGTCTATCTTTAATCCTTCCTTAACTACCACCTTACAATTACCGTCTCACCCACCTTTACTACTTACAAAATAAACCTCAATATTGCGTAACCTAGCTCCAACTCTAATTTTGTTCTTTTAATGACCTTCGTACAGATACAAACGTCTTTGTTGCTACTGAAATAAGGTTAAATTTTGCTTGCAAGAGTCTTGTTGCTAGGGTTGTCTTGTGTAATGAGCAGTATTGACCAGTGTCTCCATAGGGGCGAGCGACATGAACAAATTGTAGAACAATAGACAATTTGGGTGGTAGAGGGTAGTTCTGATTGTAGGTGTGAAAATGAATGGGGAATTGTAGTGATATCTTTAGAGATATTCTCTCAGATTTTGAGCAGTAATAAAGTACGTATAGAAGAGTATGAGTCCATTATCAGTAAACGGACACAAAAATTAATAAGTTAACACGGAAATGTTTTCATGTTGTCTAGTTACTCATGAGGGGTACACTTTGCCAAATCGAATGCCAAATAATCGAACGTCAATTAATCGAACACTTTCAAAACACACATTTAATATTTTGAACATTCGACGTATTGAGTGTTCGATATATTTAACCATTCGATATTATGGACGTTTGAGTATGAACGAGCCCAAGTCGTTGACGGCGCGCACTGTTTCCGCACGCCTCAAGGATTTGTCAGCAACAGTAGGGGCCCAGCTGAGTCGAAGCCTACTGAGGCCATGGGTCTGCTTCTGAAAGGAAGGTTCGGCCCCGGTATGAAAGGCAAGAAGGAACGGGGTGGGTTTTTTAGTCAGTAAGAGTCTGACATTATCTCTGTTATTTGGATGATTTTTACCCAACAAAAAAAGGTCCAGTATTTAGATGTTCGATTTAAAGTGTTAATTTAATTCGTTTTCTTCAGTTTTTATTGAGAATGTGATGTAGTATAATTAGTAATAGTTTATTTTTCTCAATTCGTGAAAAGAAAGAACACGGTTTTAGTCAGTGAAAGCCTAACTCCCTTTCACATCTAGATGATGTGAAAGAGAGGGAAAAAATCAATGCTTTTTTTTATTAATATTATAGACTTGTACTCGCAACTCAAATGTCCAAATAGTCGAAAGAATATCGAAAATACACATCAGAGTGCCATGAAAATAGCTGATGTATGAATTTCACACATCAGCTATTTTGAAGTCTACGGAAGCTCTTCCATTCGACTTATTTATTGTAATAGTATAGCAGCACGGTCGCAAAAGGTTGTATTGTGTGGATTGAAATGAAAACAAATGTAATATTTTCCCAAAATGGCATACAATTTTATAGTAACAAGGACAATACATGTACACAACTAAAAAACACTTTGAAGTCCTACCACAGTGTTGTCTCTTTTAACTCAAAGGTTGACTGGGAGAGAATGCCTTGTTGCATTAAGTCCGCCTATGTGCCACTACTGTACAGTTGCCACAAAGGATCTTGAGCACTCGGCGACAGAGTGGTGATCGCTTTGCGCATTCCATACATTGGCGAGCCAATCGTCGTCGTCGGGAGGTACGTGCTGCAAGCGAAATGAACGAATCACGAGTGGCGTCTATGACGTGATGCGCGGCGAGCCAATCACTGACGCTCCCCGCCCCCGCGTCTCAGGTCGCACCACCTAAAGAGACCCGATTTTTGACTTCTGCGCAACTTGAAGCCAGCGCTCAAGATCCTTTGTGGCAACTGTACATGAAGTTTAAATAAACAAATAAATAAGTTTGCCACATGCATACGCATGCCGTATCATTACAGCCAACATAATGAATGGCCGGACCGATAGAGACAAATCGTATTTGTCTTTGCTCAGACTCTCTCGATACGAAAAAGTTTTTGGTAGCAGTCGTTATCTACAAATTTATTGGGTATACAACTAAACAAGTGCAAATAATGGATAGAAAAGCAGATAGCTTGGTATTTGTTTAGTTTACCTTTGGTTACAGCATTCTAATGTTCACACTTTTAACTGCTTCTTAATGCTGTAACCACAGAGCGGAAAAACTATTTGATAATATTTCAACAAAATAATAGCAAAAATAAAAATTTAAAAAATCCTCGTCGCATAAAATCTATAAAAAGTAAAAGAACTGGTTAAAACGAGTCTAATAAGCCCAAAAAATGTTTATAGCTTTTTTTTTATAGTGGGAAAAAATCATCCAATGACAAGCCCCGTTCTTGGGTGGAGCGGGAGATAGTGTCAGACTCTTTCTGACTAAAAAACCCACTCCGTTCCTTCAAGCCTTCATACCGGGGCTTGAGTTCCCTTTCGGATAACCCTGGCCCCAGTAGACTTCGACCCGGCTGGGCCCCTGCTGTTGCTGACAACTCCTTGAGGCGCGCGGGAATAGTGCGCGCCGTCGACGACTTGGGCTTGGTCCAGACAGTTACCGGACGGCCGGACAGCGAGCTACCCATTGCTCACTGTCCGCAAGCCCGCGCATACGGTGGCCGGAAATCGGGATAAGAATCCCGGCGACGGCGGCTAGAACGCCGTTGCCTGATGCGGTCGGCCTCCTCCTTTGCGAGCATTACTGCTTCGCAGAAGTCGGCGACCGCCTGCCACTCCTCCTCGCTCCGGACCATGGCCTCAACTAAGGCCCAGTGCGAGAGGTCTTCGCCGCCGATCGCCCCCACGAGTGCACGGCGATGCTCCGCCCAAGCAGGGCACACCTCGACTGTGTCCTCCGGGCGTTTCGGACAGTGGCGACACCCGAGCGTCTCTTCCGCTCGAATCCGGAACAGGTACCTCCCGAACGTGCCATGTCCGGTGAGGACCTGCGTCATGCGGAAGGTAAGGACGCCGTGAGGTTTTTCCAGCCACGCCTCAAAGAGGGGACTTACCAAAATGTTTAGAGCTGGCTAAGACGAATCTTACGAGCTCAAACTCGACGTGTTTACTAGTACGCATTCCAAGCTTTCATCAGCCACTTTCCAGTTCTAGTATCAGGTCTTCGTCATCACATTTTAAGACTGATTAAGCTAGGTGTAAGCACCTAAAGCATAATCAGCCTTAAAATGTCTCTAAAACTGGGAATCAGGACTTAATTCCAAAAGAGGGAATGGATCGCAATCCCCCACGCAAGCCTAGTATGGGCTGATAGATCTTACATGTCTTAAAATTTTTAGTGCTACAACATTGATTTCTCATGATGTTTTTCTTCGCCGTTTTGAGAGCAGTGGTGATGAAATAAATTACACGAATAAAAGTTTCAGCTGTATTTGAACCCGCGTCGTAAAACTCGTAAGTCGGGACTGTTACCACTAGATCACCTTTTTTTGACTGCGATCCCACGTGATGGTAAACAGTGATGCAATTGATGATGGTGGATCGTTCTAGTTTATTAAGATTATTAAAAGTCCGCCTAAATTATTACAATTTTGAGCGTTTTATTTATGCGTGTTATGTATCTAAGAATGTAAATAAGAAATTCTTCATAAAGTAGTCTGTAAATTTCGAAAATAAGCAACCTTTCCATTTTTCCCGTATTTATACCTATTTAAATGCTTGGGGTCTCAGGGGAACAAGATTTATCATTCCGATAAATACTTACAATATTGACTAAAATTGCACTACAGTAAACAATAAATACGTATAAATGTCATGTACCCTACTTAATATAAAGTTAAAGACATTACACAAGTCTTCGCTAGTAGATACACATGTTTTCCCCGCGAGATCACTCGCACACGGGTAACCAACTGATGAGCTACAATTAGCTTCACCTATTATGCTGATTGCGGACACGGCTCCACACGTGTCCTGTATCGTAAGTGCTTGTAACTTACTGTAAACTGTTTTGTTAGGAAGAGGTAATAGAGCAATACGTTGGTTTGTTTACGTCCAATTTGATTGGCCTGTTGGTCTAGTGGTTAGTGACCCTGACTGCTATGCCGGACGTCGTGGGTTCGGTACTCAAGAAAGACGTGTGAGTGGGAATCAAACTGACGACTTCCGTCATAGCAGTCAGGGCCACTAACCACTAGACCAACACGCCAGTCAATGTCAAAAGATTTGGAATATACTTGTGCATTTTTTGAACATCTTAATCGTGATCATCCTGCATAAGCCAATCTATTAAATAGTTCAGTATATAGTCTCCTAAGTGGTTTTAGTCAATTTGTGTCTACAGAGGCTTAAGAAAAATTAATAGATAGTGGCTGAATGGTTGCCGCAGTAAACAGTAAAAAGATATAGAAGAGTGCCATTACTACTTCTCGTCCCAATGAGGCAATGTTCTGTTGATTTGTTCCTAAACAGGCCAGAAGTTGGTACATTATGTTAACATAGAATTGAATAGCATATAATAGAATAGAATAAAATAGATTAGAATAGAATAGAATAGAATAGAATAGAATAGAATAGAATAGTATAGAATAGAATAGAATAGAATAGAATAGAATAGAATAGAATAGAATAGAATAGAATAGAATAGAATAGAACGGAACGGAACGGAACGGAACGGAACGGAACGGAACAGAATAGAATAAACTTTATTGTATACCGCATAAGTAACACCACTTAAAAATAAACTTAAATCAATGGGTACAATGGCGGTCTATTCGCGGATAGCAATATCTACCAGACGACCTTAGGATGGATCAAAAGGACAAAAACACATGGGCCTTTTATAATACGGCCTTAAGTTGCTACCAAGCTACCTATTTAACTCGCTTCAATAAAATCAATGCGGAACAGCGTCACCAATCTATCCTCGTATCCCCCTTCTAAAGGAACCTCACATCAGCCACACTACATGGCTCCCTACAGACAATGACAATGTAATTCCGCTAGCCCCGGAGCCGGAGAGGTCACAGTACAAATGACGAACAATTAGCTCCACCTATTATGTTGATTGCGGGCAGAGTGCCACCGTGTTACTGTGTGCGATGTATTTCTGTTCACTTCCTGGAATATATTCAGTACTTTTGTCAATACAGTTTTGCTGGGAAAGCTCTAGAGTTACAGATTTAATTTCAACGGGTTGTGTGCTTTTCAATTCGATTATTTATTCTTTTACATAAACGTTTTCTCAAATAAAAAACTTTTTACAAAAAAAATATAACCGACTTACTAAAAAAAACACTAAAACTATCAAAATAACTTTAATTTCGGAAGTCGGTGTTTCTATAATAGTTTTTACTCTTCGTTATTTAACACCGACTTCCGAAATTAAAGTTATTTTGATAGTTTTAGTGTTTTTTTTAGTAAGTCGGTTATATTTTTTTTGTAAAAAGTTTTTTATTTCACACTTTTTAGTTGCAATACACTTACAGCCAGAGTACCTTTTTCTCATGACAATTCCTATTAACTCAAACCCTGCTAGGATACATTGTTTTATTATGAGGTTCCCGTGTCTACCTTCCGGCTCCATCATCATCATCAGATCAGTTCGATAATACCTGATAGCCAAAGTGCATCTCATGACAATACTAATAAGCCCAAACACGGCTAGGATACATTGATTAATTACGAAGTTTCGGTGCCTATCTTCCGGCTCCATCATCATCATCAGATCAGTTCGATCGTACCTTATAGCCAAAGTGCATCTCATGATAATTGTAATAAGCCCAAACACGGCTAGGATACATTGATTAATTTCGGAGTTCCGGTACCTATCTTCCAGCTCCATCATCATCATCAGGTCACATCAATGATACCATTTTCAACATACCTATTCAGAACTATTATTTATTTGTAACTATGTTCATTGGGAGATCTGTGGGAGTATGAACTTCCGTTGGCCATTTCTGGTCTTCTTTACCAGTTCCACTTCATCAAATGTCATGTTTTGACTATAAATGCTTAAGTCTTTGATGAAAATACCAAAAGAACTATATGGTTGCTTATAATATTTGAGGAGTTCCCTCGATTTCGCCAAGATTCCATCATCAGATCCCGACTTGGTGACTATGGGACCATTTGGGAAGTAAACCCTTTCCAACAAAAAAAGAATTTTTCAAATCGGTTGGCAAGTGACGAAGTTATGCGCGAACATACATAAAAAAAAAAAATAAAAAAAATACAAACATCCGAATTGAGAACCTCCTCCTTTTTTAGAAGTCGGTTAAAAAAGAAATCTTATCACTATCTGCGATAAGACCACCATTGTAATTATATATATTATATATAGTGTATTAGTATCTTATGTACCTATTTGTATGAAAATTTTAATTTTATAAGCAATTGATAATATTACACCTACCACAATTTGTCTCTGCATCACCCAAAGGTTGACTGGGAGAAAATGCCTTAAGGCATTAAGTCCGCCTTTGTACTCTTTTGTGCATGAAGTATAAAATAAATAAATTGTATAGTCTGTCTATAAAGTCAAATGACTTGGAAATTTTTAAACAAATCAAAAAATCTGATAAACATATTACATACACTACTTTTTGTAAGATTCTATAATTAAACAATGATCATCTCTTTGCAACTTTAATTGTTCAACCAGTGTTGACTGTAGCAGATTTCAAGAATTTGATTAGACTACTACTAGACTTTATCTACAGATTTAAGTAAGTATAAAAAGTTTTGTTACTATTTTGGTGTACAATAGAGTTTAATCTATTATATTTTATTTTATTGTTTTATTTATGTTCACTCATAAAATAAAAGACAAGAAAAAGGAAACGGAAAAATAGATACAAAAATGGTGCTTATTTCTATAGAATTTTTTTCCAGCATATCTGCGAAAGAAAAGTTGAAAAAAATAGAGATGTAGACAACGTGTGCAGATAAAACATTTAAAAAAAAAATAGTCGTTCGCTGGTATCAGGAGCAGAGTGTACGCTTCTAGTGGTAAGGGCATCAAAAACAAAAGCCATCGCATAATACTAGCCGTATCGAAAAGTACTGCCTTCTGTATCGAGACCATGATCCAACAGATCAATGATAGCTTCGATACCTATTTAGGTATCGAAGACTAAACTACCACGTGGTAGTCTACCATCTAAGTAGACTACCATCTGGGCCCCAAGTCTGCTATTTTTATAAATTCGTCATTCCAACACGATCCCATTGTCATTTTGCTAAAAGTTTGTAATCTGCTAATTCATAATGATCGATCATTGATCGGTCACTGGTCTTGTAATAGAATTGTGGTAGAATGATAATTTCGAGCATATTAAAACCAATAACTGCACAATAACGTTCTAATGGTAAAACGCTGATCAAATAAACTGTCAAAGTTTTAGCAAATTACCGCAAACGTCAAATATTCATTTGTCAATATGTACGAGATTACCATTCTATGTCACTTCTTTCAATGGAGTGTCAGCGGTTGACCATTGGAAAGTCATAATGACGCCATTATATTAGTAGATTACCAAACTTGTCAAAATCGACAATTATGACATCAATGATAGACCATTCTGACAATATTGTAATAGCAGACTTGAGGCCCAGGTAGTTGCAGCTTTTGGCTATCAGGTCAGCAGGTTCAGATATAAGTAATGGATTACTGTTGTACACCCTGCTATTCAGATAACTATCCGGAGTATAAAATCCGAAGGTCTGGGTCTCTCACAGAGAGAGGAATAAAATATTTTTACAGGAAATCACTGTCTAACTTCCACATCCAAAACTCAGTAACTGTGTAACCAAGAAAATAAGTTACTCTTCAAACCGACATGTTGTTAACAATAAACAAAGACAGGACAGGAACACATGAATGAGCAATATCCCCAATCTGTGTCATACACGGAACATAATGTTCCGAGGCAATCGGCCATTAATGTACAGGCACAAAATAGATAGATACAGAAGACAATCTATATACAAAGAACGCTCGAGCAACGCACACATAGACACCGCTCACGGACACGGTATTTCGGCTCAATCGCCCGGTCGCGCCCATACAGTTCGGAGCAACGCGCTGACGTGTGTGTAATCGCCTAGCGTAGGTATAAAAAGTGAAGTACATACATGAGATTGACTTCTGTACCTATCTATTTTGTGGTTCAGGTTCCTCGAACCGACACAATATTCACTCAAAGCTGATAAATGGAGCGGGGTGAGCTCGACTGTGTAATTAGCCATTAGTTTAGAAAGTACTGTTGGGAATGTCTTTAAAATAAGTGAACTACGTGACAATATAGTCACTATATTGCTGAATAATTTATTTATTTATTTATTATTTATTATATACTTTATTGTACATACAAAACATAACAAAGAAAAACTTATATCTAAAACACGAAAAATAATAATAATCATTGTAAGAGCAGTAGTGGTCGAGTGGTAATGGCCCCGACATACGAGTTAGCCAGCCAGGCGCATTACTTCGCGGGCTTGCGGACAGCAATGGGTAGCTCGCTGTCCGGCCGTCCGGTAACTGTCCGGATCAAGCCCAAGTCGTCGACGGCGCGCACTGTTCCCGCGCGCCTCAAGGAGTTGTGAGGGACCCAGCCGGGTGGAAGCCTACTGGGGCCAGGGTTATCCAAAAGGGAACTCGAGCCCCGGTATGAAGGCTAGAAGGAACGGGGTGGGTCTTTTAGTCAGTAAGAGTCTGACACTATCTCCCGCTCCGCCCAAGAGCGGGGGTTGTCATTGGATGATTTTTCCCACCATAAAAAAAAGCCAGGCGCATTACTTTGTGTAATTTATTTCATCACCACTGCTCTCAAAACGGTGAAGGAAAACATCGTGAGGACTGGCATGTCCTAGAACAAAAAATTCGTAGACATGTGACATCCACCAACCTACACTGGGCCCGCGTGGTGGATTACGGCCCATTCTCTCTCCCAGAGAAGAGGTCTGAGTCCCAACTGTGGGAACATTACAAAGACCGACTATGCTAATCATTAAAAAAAAAAAAAAACATAAGGCCCTTGAAACGCAAAGGCTAGGTAACAGAAAGAACACTCCCGGCATTTACCTACTCATGCCTGGCATTTACTTAAAGTGAAAGAATTTATTTTTGATATCTTGCCACCCTCAAAAAAGCAGTTGGCTCCTTTTGCGAAGCTGTAATGCTAGCGAAGGAGACGGCCGCACGCGTGATAGAATGTACAATTGCCGTCACAGATCTTGAGCGCTGGCTTCAAGTTGCGCAGAAGTCAAATATTTGGTCTCTTTAGTGGTGCAAAGTGAGACGCGGGGGCGGGGAGTCTCAGTGATTGGCTCGCCGCGCCATCGCGTCATAGACGTCACTCCTGATTCATTCCCTGCGTTGCTGCATGTATCTAACAACGAAGACGATTGGTTCGCCAATGTATGGAATGCGCAAAGCGATCCCCACTTTGACGCCGAGCGCTCAAGATCCGTTACGGCAATAGTACATTCTGACGCCCAAGCCGCCAAACGCTGACCAACCGCTGTAGGCGTGGGCTTGTGGACGACGAGGAATGGGTAGCTTGCTGTGCAGCAAAACGGACTAAGCCCGAGTCGTCGATGGCGCGTAGTGTTCCGCGCGTGCTTCAAAAAGTTGTGAGCAAAACCGTAGGGGGCCAGCAGGTTCGAAGCCTAATGAGGCCATAGGTTGACTTCTGAAAGGGAAACTCGTGGTTATAGAACGTAATGCAACTGAAAGAACTTATGCATGCTTTTTTTTAGTCAGTTACACCCTCCAATACTGCCCTAGAGCAAAAAGTCATTAGATGATTTCCCTCATAAAAAAAAACAGATAAGTATACTTACAATTATTTTATAATAATGTCTAATAATATCTAATTATTTTATAATATAACACTTTCCGCCTCGCTGTTGCCTTACGTCTAGGTGCTCCATGCTGTTCTCCTCATCGCTGCCACTGTGGCGAAGTTGTCAACAGCCTCGGACACCACGGTCTGTCATGCAGCCGTAGTGCGGGTCGCATAGCGCGACACGCGAATATCAACGATATAATCAAACGCGCTCTTGTCACCGTCGGCGTTCCAGCCGTATTGGAACCCCATGGCCTGGCACGCGACGATGGCAAGAGACCGGACGGCATGTCGTTATTCCCTTGGAAGATGGGAAGGCCTTTAGTATGGGACGCTACTTGTGTCGATACTCTTGCGCCTTCACATCTTCCTAGCTCGTCGTGTCGTGCTGGTGCTGCCGCTGCGGCTGCGGAGAACCTCAAGCGGCGGAAATATAACAACCTTGTTGGAAGTTATATTTTCGAACCGTTTGGGGTTGAAACTCTTGGATCGTGGGGTCCGAGTGCTCACAAGTTGTTTAAAGATCTATCGAAACGTCTAGTTGACACTTCGCGTGACCCAAGGGCTGGCTTTTACCTCGGACAGAGGATAAGCATTGCCATACAGCGTGGCAATGCCGCCAGCCTTTTGGGCACATTACCAGTCGACAGCGATGTGGAAGAGTTTTTTGACGCCATATTTTAGTTTGATTTTAGTTAGTTGTAATTAGCGTAGGGTTTTACTATTATTATTTTTTTAATTTACTGTAATTATAGTTTTTAGTTGTGTATGTAATAAGTTAAATTGATTTAAAGTTAATAAATTGATGACGATAAAAAGAAAAAAAATAAAAAAATATAATAAAATTTCAAAATACAATAATATGTTACAATAATATGTTGAAATTATAATGCAATAATATGTTGAATTATAATTATGTTGTTGTATATGTTGTATACAATAATATGTTGAAATTTTATGTAAATATAAACCAATGTTATGACGCTGAAGATGTTTTTTGTATAATTTGAACGCGTTAATTTCAAGACCGGTTTGAATTAAAAAACATTTTTTAACCCATATACTGAGGATGGCAGAAGATTATATAATATCTTGCTATAAACCGCACGACATTAACCAAAGATGCGGATGAAATCACGTGAAACAGCTAGTATTTGGGTATTGTACATTACTAAGTAGCTTTATCATTTTCCCTTGTTATGTTAGGCCCAGTTTTTCAAAAGAATATTATTACAAACTTATTGAAACAAGTCGTTAAAGATGCGTTAGCTGCTTTGATTGATTGCGAATTGATACCGGCTCCTTTCAAACCATGAAAAAATTTTTATTAAAGAAAATATACTGGACACGAAGACTGGTTCAAGACAGCACGTAAGAAGAATTTCTACACCGCTAAATTTTGATCGTTTTAATCCCGTGGAGGGTCGATCCGGTACCATGAAACACTATCGATCTGTAAAAATAAAATTAAAAAATAAAGTACCTTTTTTTCAAAACTCGTATTAATTTACGCGTGTACGAAATTAATTTCTTGAAGAATACGTCAGCTGAGCGAGTCCAATGACCTGTAGGTAGTTTGCACGTGACGCCGACTACTACTCACAGGTCATTGGACTCGCTCAGCTGACGTATTCTTAAAGAAATTAATTTCGTACATGCGTAAATTAATACGAGTTTTGAAAAAAAATCAAAATTTAAGGATGTATAATAGTACGAAATCCGTAGAAGAGATCTCTTCCATAGTCTGTTATTCGATTAAGATAAATATTATGTGACCGATAATTCGTTTCATTCGTACATTCTGGTTGTCTGGCTGAATCTGGTGCCAATGATGTTTAACAATATTTATCTGAGATCGCGACCATTTTATACTTTCGACTTTATCCAAATACTATTCTATCGCCACTAATAGCTTCTATTAGACTAAAAAATACTAATTAACATGAAAAACAATACGATTAAATAACAGATAAGGGTAAATTATGGCTATTTTCTCACTGAGGCAATTTACACCAAAAAAAGGAGGCAACCTATCGTTTTTCTGTTCCTTGGGGCATATCCTTTCAGCTGATGCTCGATTTTTCCCAAATAACAAATGAAGAGTAATGGATGTCAAAAATGTAATAACAAATTTTTTTGTTTAACATCATTGGCACCAGATTTAGCTAGGCAACCTATTCGCAATGTTTTATGAGCGCATTATCTAGCATACAATATTTATCACAATCAAATAACAAATGAGGAAAGAGATTTATTCTACCGGATCTTAGATCATAAGGCCTTTTTATGCTCCTGAGCATAAAAAGGCCTTATAATAATATAATATTCCACAATTATCACACAACGCCGTCTAGTCCCAAGCAAAGCAGAGCTTGTGTTATGAGTACTAGACAACTGATAAACATACTTATATATTTCTAAATAACATATATATAAATGGTGTAAGGGACAGCCCTCCACAAACTTTAATGGCTTGCTCAGTAGACCGTCTTGCTGATTATGCTCATCACACAAACATTCGTCCTGGGTGGGAATCGAACCCACGACCTCCGGCATAGCAGTCAGGGCCACTAACTACTAGACGAACAGGCCAGTCAATCTAAGATTCAGCAGGATAGTGAAGGCTAAGAAAATAAAAATACTTAATTTCGACCATCTCAAACGCCTAGACGCATAGCTCATGTACATAACCATGGTATGTAACAGGACACAGATAGCGTCACTTGTCATGTCGGCCGTACATTACCCCCGAACGTGTACGCTTGTTGTGCCAAGTATTTACTGCTATGAGTTATGTTTTGGACTATTTGTGTATATGTCGGTTTTGTGTCACTAGGAAAATAATGTTAGTCTAAATGTTATGCCTCATACTTTTGTTTCAGCAGTGAGGATACCATGTTAGGGTCATTGCTTTTTACTCGTATATGATTCGAAACTCCATCTCCAAATGGGTGGTCATATTTTAAATACTTACTGCTTCTGCCCATACAGATCAACTTTCTTCAAGTATCTATCCAAAGAAGGCTATAATAATAATAAATAAATCATCATCATTCAGGTCTCCTCGCCATAATCACTCCAAAATCTTTCGGCCCGAACTCGCTTCAGAATTTTGCCATCTGAACATAGCACGGTTCATTATTATTTATATTTAAGAAAATATTAATTAAGTCTGTAAATAATTTTGAATAAATATTTATTAATTGCACAAAGGTTGACGACAAAGCCCGAAGAATCAGCAAACTTAAGTGGTAGTGCGCAAAGTGGGCACATTGCTCGCAGAACAGATGTTCGATGCGGCTGAAAAGTTTTGGAATGGCGACCGCCCACCGGAAGATTGGTGACCTAGAAATTAGAGTCCGATGGATACAAGACGCACTCGTCCAATCATTGTAGCGACACTTGGAGAATGCCTATATCCAATAATGGACGTCTTTTGGCTGACACGATTATGATAATGATGTGTGTCTACCAGTCAACCACAACAGTCTTTACTGTATGTATCTGATAATCACTTTTTTTTACTCATACTTGACCACTATCTCATATATTGAAATAAAGTTATAAAAATATGTACATAGGTAAATAATGATGTAAAATAATTAAAAATACTTTTTTTCTGTATCATCGAGTGCTTTCTTATTTCCACACGGACGATAAATGATAAATGATATTTATTTTGCAAGTAGGGGTTTAAAAACACTTTTACACGTCAATTTTTTTAGTCAATTTAAACCAGATGACACCAGAGTTTCCTAGCTAACTACCCTGAGAAGAAATACCGAAACAAACTCAGGGATTATATTAACTTTGCTCGTGATTAATAAGTCAGGACGAGTTCAGTGACCGATCACAATTGACCCAGTTTTTCTTTCAGAAATCGAATACTATTGCTTTCAAAAGCAATAGTTTCAATAGCATAAAAGTTTTGCAGCTGTGGCAGTATTCAATTCACAAAGCAATATGTACAAATTATGCCAAAAAAAACTGACTTGGTGCCAAAACCAGTGAAAATTACAAATTTTATTAAGATGCTGATTTGATTAGCTCAAATGTTAGCTGTGATACATTTAAGTATATTGTTACATAAAAAGTTAAAATGTAATTTTTTTTTATTTATTATATTTATTTATTATTAATGAGTAATAAAGAGCGTTTATTTTTCTCCACCACACAATGAAAAAAACTTACATAATATAAATATAAATGTAACTATATTAAATGCTCAGGTCTTTCGACATTATAATAATTTTAAAGTTAAATATAAACTCTAAATATTCCGAAATAGCAAATGTTACAGGCTATAACTAGTCCATAGTTATTTATGTGCCGTCAAAGCGTTGTTTAATAAGCAACCACATCAGTAAAATTGTTAGACAAAGGGAACATCAGTTGCCTAGTTAAAACGCCCACAAAGAGGAGACCCAGTAGCGAGAACATAAATGGACTGATTATTCTTCTCACTACACGCTTTATTCATAAAAGTAATTTTCTCAGAACCTCCAACGTTTCTTTCCAAGGCAACAAATGCCCTCGAGAAGAGAACAACACACCAACTGTTAACTCCACACTAACAATGCCCACAAAAACGCCACTTGAACAGCCCTGTAAAGAAAACTGGGAAAGCGGCACAGTCTATGGGTAGGTACAGTATACCCCGGACTAAGTAAAAGCTTTTGCAGTATAATAACCAGTTCTAGTATAAGGGAGGTTTTCTAACAGAGATGAACGAGGTAGCGAGGCTGCAAGATTATTCGCAAAAAAAAAGAAAAAAACATGTTTATTCTGTTCGAATAGACGCACAATAAATTACAAAAAACCAAAATCAGTTGTAGAGAAACAGTGCAGAGAGAGAAAACAGTAGAACAGAGCATAAAACAGCAGAGTAGGGAGAGGAGAAAGAGCAGGAGGAGGATAGAGGGGGTAAGAGTAGAGCAGAAGTAGTAAAGAGTTACCGTAGCCCGGAATACAAATGGAAACTGAAATCATAGAGGTTTTCATAAGTGAAAGTCTGATCTTTCGCTGAACTCCAAGTTGTAGGAATTGAAAAAGCTAGGCGGTGTGCGGTCCTAAAGGTTGACTAGTAGAGAGTTTTTTGTGACACTTCGGGTCTCTTTTCTAGGAGACCTGAGCCTTAATTCAACACGCGTTCCCAGTGCGGGTTAGTGAATGTAACCTGTCTTCGAATTTTTGGAATTTCCATTACACAAATATCTTTTATTTAATAGTGTGTTTTATTCAATGTGCAGCTCGGTATTTTTAAATACTCAAAAGCGAAAGTTGATGTGAGAGAGATATGAATGAAAGATGTATAAAGTATACAACGTTAAATTTTAATCGTTTTAATCCTAAGCGAGTTCAATGACTGCAGGTAATAGTCGGCGTTACGTACAAACTACCTACAGGTCATTGAACTCGCTCAGCTGACTTTATCTTAAAGAAACTAATTTCGTACATGCGTAAATTAATACGAGTTTTGAAAAAAAGGTACTTTATTTTTTAATTTTATCTCTACAAATCAATAGTGTTTCATGTACCAGATCGACCATCCACGGGATTAAAACGATTAAAATTTAGTGGTGTATAAAGAATATGTGTGAGGCCGCAAATGACACCTGTGCATAGTTAAAAACAGTCTGCTCCGTATCATCGTACATGTCAGCTGTACACCATTTCACAGCTTCGCCATGCATAGCACACAAGCTCATATTGGTGGGAATTTATCAACATTTAACAGCGCCGTTACACATCTTCGCAACCGCCTCGCTACTTCGCACATCTTTGTTAGAAATGCGCTCTATGGCTGTGCGAGTAATGTGAATGAAAGAAATGAGCAAGGAATATGTGTGCATGGACACAAGCGATGTCAGTATACAGCTGAAATGAGACCGCTACGCATATTCATTTCACAGTTCATTATACGGGTGGAAATTTAACAACATTATGAAAAACTTATCGGAAGAAGTTTAATATTTCAAAAATGTCTTCGATATGGGATTTTGTACATGTGAAATCCTGGAGTAGCGCTGGCCTGATGCTGCGGAAGCAAGCGTACGTGACCCACTGCCGCGCCGCTCCTGTGATGACTTCTACTCCACTGCGAACATTATTTATTTATTTAGTACATGGAGGACTTACAGCTAATAAAACCAGACAAAAAAAAGGAATCCATAATCACTAGAAAGCTAAGTTCTCACGTGTAGACATTATAGTATACATTAAATATGGTGTAAGCACAAAAACAAAAAGCTGAGCTTCTTAGTTAAGTAGGATACAGCAAAAATCACCAAAATTATGATAAAAGTAGCCGATTCTGAATTAATAGTGCTCCATTGGTGTAATTGCTGCAAAGCGTTCCGATGTGAGGATAAACAATATAAATAAATAAATTAACAGCACCGCTGAACATCTTCGCAACCGCCTCGCTACTTCGCACATCTTTGGCAGAAATGCGTCCTATGGCTGTGCATTTTTCACTCTGTACCATTATGCGCGCACACGACAGGCGTAATGAAGTGGTGTGCCGTGGCGTCATCACTGTTACTCTACGTGACCAAATGGCAGGCTGACGAATTAGATGCAGACCGAATTGTGGGGCGTTCTTTTTTTAGGTTGCTGGGTAAAAAGAGGGGTGATGTTAGTTGTGAAAGAAAATAGCTTCCTAATCTAAATACACCATTATTTTTAGTTTGTGCAAAACCTAATTATATAGCTTGTTCAGAATCAGTGACTGATTATCCAATCAGTCCCTAGTATCCAATCTACACTAATATAATAAAGAGGTAAAGTTTTTTTTTTTATTTTATTTTTTTTGTTTGTAGGAGGTAATCTCTGGAAGTACTGGTCCATTTACTAATTTTTTTTCTCCGATAGAAAGCTGCTTTATTCTTGAGTGACATAGGCTATATTTTATGTACGCGGGCGAAGCTGCGGGCAAAAGCTAGTAGTTTATATCATCATCATCATCAGCCTTTTTAATGTTCCCACTGCTGGGACTCAGGCCTTCTCTATTGGAGAGGGAATGGGTCGTAATCCACCACGCGGGCCCAGTTCGGGTTAGTGAATGTCACATGTCTTCGAATTTTTGGTTCTAGGACATGCCGGTTTCCTCACGATGCATGAGAGCATCTCCCCAGCAACCCCAAACATAATTCCAACTTTGTATTTTTGTTGACGTAACAAGCTTATAACTCTGTGATTTTTCATGATGCAGTTATCAATTTTTGTACATACCTAGATTCTTTACTTAACATTACACAAATGTTTCACATATCGACTGGCCTGTTGGTCTAGTGGTTAGTGACCCTGACTGCTATGGCGGATGTCGTAGGTTCGATTCCCACCCAGGACAAATGTTTGTGTGATGTGCATAATCATTTGTTCTGTGTCTGGGTGTATTTATCTATAATATGTATAGTATGTATTTAGAAATATATAAGTATGTTTTTACACCACCTGCTTGATAATGTCGTTTTACACGTCATACAAACCTCACCTAAAGCAAGTCATTATATGCCTAGGGAGATAATGCAGTATGGCCGATCCCTAGGGAATAATAAGATTTGAATTTCGAGCATCAAGAATCGTCAACATTGCGAATTAAAATGTAGGCGCATCGAACAAGTTGACTCGAAATTCAAACCAAAGAGTATCATCACTATGATTCAAACTGGCCACTAACAAAAAAAAAAAGAAAAGAGAATAAAACGTGCTTACTGACGACACGGGAGCATTATAGAAAATTGAAACTATAGAATCTTGGAGTAGTGAATTTTGTTTGTTTGATGAACTTGTAAATATAATACTTATATTTCTCTAATATATGATTTGGTCGACCAAATTGTCTTTTAATTATCTCACAGATGGTGTAAAAAGTAGAGTATGCAACACGGGGATAAAGCTGTCTTTGTCTTGGGCGGCTTAAATTCCTCACTTTACTCAGGTTTCTTTATTAACTCCCTCGCAATGCTCGGGAGTTAATTTTATAAATCCCTCACTATCGTTCGGGATTAAAATCAGCAGCCTTCGTTTCGTTCGGAATTCAACATGCCGCCCGCGACTTAAAGACATTGCTTTATCCCCTAGTCACATAAACTACTATTTTACATCACCTGCTCGATAATGTCGTTTTATACGTCATACAAACCTCACTCAAAGCAAGTCATTCTATCCCTAGGGAGATAATGCAGTATGGCCGATCCCTAGGGAATAATGAGATTTGAATTTGGAACATTAAAAATCGTCAACATTGTGAATTAAAATGTAGGCGCATCGAACAAGTGACTTGAAATTCAAACCAAAGAGTATGTAATCACTATGATTCAAACTGGCCACTAACAAAAAAAAAGAAAATAGAATAAAACGTGCGTACTAACGGGAGCGTTATAGAAAATTGAAACTATAGAATCTTGGAGTAGTGAATTTTGTTTGTTTGATGAACTTTTAAATATAATACTTATATTTCTTTGGTATATGATTTAGTCGACCAAATTGTCTTTTAATTATCTCACAGATGGTGTAAAAAGTAGAGTATGCAACACGGGGATAAAGCTGTCTTTGTCTTGGGCGGCTTGAATTCCTCACTTAACTCAGGTTTCTTTATTAACTCCCTCGCAATGCTCGGGAGTTAATTTTATTAATCCCTCACTATCGTTCGGGATTAAAATCAGCAACCTTCGTTTCGTTCAGAATTCAACATGCCGCCCGCGACTTAAAGACACTGCTTTATCCCCTAGTCACATAAACTACTATTATCAGTTGTCTAGTACTCATAACACAAGCTCTGCTTAGCTTGGGACTAGACGGCGTTGTGTGATAGTTGTGGAGTTGTGGAATATTATTATATTACATATACTAAAACTAATGTGGTACCTATATGAATGGAGAAACTGACTGAATGGCATATTAATACACAGCCGAAACTATTAATACTAGGAGGAACCAATTTTTCATGAAGCTTCCTTTTTTGATGTAGGCGAGAACTAAGAAAGCATTTTTTTTAAATTTACCCCCTGAAGGAATAAGATGGAGGTCCAAAGTTTGTATGGAAACCTACTTTCAAGCGGGTGAAGTCGCTGGCAGAAGCTAGTGTAGGATATAATTGTTTTTCAGGCGAGGTTAAGGGGCCGGCGACGGATGAATTTCCATACAAACGTATTACCACGCTCATTTGCAGTTGGAGCATATTTCCAACATATTATGATGATATTCGGTTATAGACAATATTTATCTAGGTTCCTACGTCTTTCTTTTTTAAAAAAACAAAAAGAAATTTAAGCGAATCGTATTTCGCTCTTTTTTAAAGCGTAAATGGCAAAACATGCCATTTGGCTTTTCCTGTATTAAAAATAACAATATTTCTAATATTCTCGACGTAGGAACCTAGATAAATATTGTCTATAACCGAATATCATCATACTAAGTTGGAAATATGCTCCAACTGCAAATGAGCGTCGTATTACGTTTGTATGGAAATTCATTCGTCGCCGGCCCCTTAAGAATGAACCAGAGAGCTAATTTTCGTTTTTAAATAACGTTCAAATTCAAGCCTCAGTCTTAACTAAGAACGAATCTATGATAAAAATGTAATAAAATGTATGGGATTTAGAAGTATTTTAGATAGATTTTGTCATTATTTTATAAGGGATTATCTAATATGTACTAACTAAATCACAGGCCATGATCATAGGCAGTAGATTCGTCCGCAATGCGGCAGTAGTTTCTTCTCTGCAGCCTTTAGTTCTCGATGGTGTCTGTATTGACTACACCGAAACTGCAAAGGATCTGGGTGTCATCATCGACTCCAATCTTTCGTGGCGTGCGCAGGTCAATGAAGTCAGTCGGAAGGTAAATTTCTCCTTCCATTCACTCAAATGCCTCCAGGGTCTCTTGCCTTTGAAAACGAAAATCTCTTTGGCCCAAACACTTATTCAGCCGATTATAGATTATGCCGACGCCTGCTACCTGGATGCTACTGAGGAGCTATTAAACAAGCTTGAGCGACTGCAAAACTTATGCATTCGGTTTGCTTTTGGTCTACGAAAGTATGATCATGTTTCTCATCTTCGCAAGGAACTCAAGTGGCTCCCCATCCGTCTTCGCAGGAACACTCGGATTTTATGTCTCCTTTTCAACATCCTACACAACCCTTCTTATCCCTCCTACCTGCGCGACCGTTTTTCTTACGCACGCGCTAGCGACGCGCCGTGCAGATCACACCTGAGATCCCTTCTTAAATCCCCCCCTCATAAATCCAGCTACTATTCCTACTCTTTCTCTGTCCATGCAGTAAGGTTGTGGAACTCTCTTCCGCCTAACATTCGTGAGTTAAAAACTATTTCTCTCTTTAAGACTCAAGTAAAAGAGCACTATCTTTCCTCTCTTGTGTGATAATCTTATTTGTGTATATATATTATGTATTTTTAGTATAAGGTGTATATATAGTTATATAAGTATTTATTAGTTTAAGATTTCACTAACTCTACTTTACTTATTTCTGCACACTATTGTCTACATCTCTTCTGATCTTTCCTTTCGCAGGTCTGCTGGAAGAAATTTCTTCATGAAATAAGCAGTACCTTTGTACATAATTTATAATAATGTTGTATCTTCTTCTTTTTACTGTGTGTACATAAATTATAAAAAAATAAATAAATAAAATAAATATGTTAAATGTGGCATGCGGTGTTAAGCTGTAAAAAAAAAATTACACTAACCATAGAATAAGGCGCTTTAAATATTTATGGTGTAAACAATTGTTGGTTGGCCAATAACGAAAAACAAAATTAAAATAAAAGACCTAATAATAATACCCACACCATGTTATGTTTCTGCACCACCCAAAGGTCGACTAGTAGAAAATGCCTAAGTTAAGTCCGCCTTTGTACTTTACTTACTAGTGCATTAATTTTTAATTTTTTATTTATTCATACTCACACTCACACTTTTTTATTTATAGTATACTCTATTGTTCTTTGTTGTTGTCGTTTTTTTTTTAAAGTGCTCATGTGTAGTAATCCTGGGTTCGTGGCATAAAACCATTCGGACCTATTTTAATTTTATTCTAAAGGGGTTATTTATTTACGCAGAACCATTTCACCCATTTAATCGCTAGCTTCCTTATTTAATGTAGACGTCGGGTAATAAATAATTTAAATTATACCGTCACACCCTTTGGCTAACACGATGTCCGTTTCAGGACATCCTTTGTAAATTAAAACGGGTCAGTAACTAAAAAGATTCACCCTGTATGTGATGTACGTAACGTAACAAAAAAAAAAGCCTTGACTAGAGAAAAAATTCTGTGCGTGACAAGTAAAAAGATACATTGCATAATGTGTGTTAAAAAATTGCATTGTTTTCCCTTATTTCATTAAACCCCAAGCGAAAGCGGTTCGCGCACCTATTGCCTTTTCTATTGTGTCTCTAATTGACACAATTGAAAGGTTTAAAAGAAAAACAAATAAATGTAGTTACCTATTTTCCTTAGCATCTCGTGACATTGTTTGAAAGAATCACCGAAGTCGTGGAACATAAAGAGCAACTACAGGTAAAAACGGGTGTGTTTTAGTCAGTAAAGATCTGACAGTCCCTCTCTCTCAAAACACTGTAGAAGAAGTTATTCAATGAATTCTCACTCTCAAAAAATGCTTATTTACCCCATGACAAAGACCCAAACAGAGCTGTTTTATTAGGAGAACATAAATTAATTTCAACATAACAAATAAAGTTAAATGTCTCGTTTTGCCCCGTCTTGTCTTGTCTTGTCCCGAATTGTCCCGTTTGGCTGAACGACGTCATTTCGGTCATCACCCTTTCAATATTACTCACGATCATGACGCCATCTTTTGTTGGGAATGGGCACGTCATAATTATAACAGTAAGTCCCCTCTTTACCTTTCGTATGACACAGGTTAGCTAAGTTCGGGAAGTTCTTGCACCTCATTCAGATGGAAGAAATATCCGGGTATCATATCTATTGTGCAGATCGCCCGGAAGACAGAGGAATTAACGAGGTAGAGGTGTACCCCACTCGAGCGGTGCACCGCCGTGACCTCGTGGAACATGTGTATATTCAAACCATTCAGAGACCACCAGGCGTACGGTGATGGTGGGCATCCCATCTACACGCACAAATTGTTTTGGGAACACTTTCATTGTGCGTACAGCTGAGGAGTGGAATTCCCTGCCGGAGCCTGTATTTCCTGATGGCTACAAACCGGGAATCTTTAATTTAAGAGTGAATAGCTTACTTCTAGGTAAGTGCGCTCCATCGTCGACCGATCAGGTGAGATAGCGATCAAGTGCAAACCTATCAACAATAAAAAAAAACACTTCAATATACACATGTAATTTTATCTAAATCAGTCAAACCGTTTAGGAAGAGTTAGGTGACAAACATACGTACAGAAGAATTATATATAGAAAGGTAGATAAACAAGCAGAATATTGCATCCCCTCATCAAAAACTACCTGCAAACCCAATCAAGTCTTGTAAATTACCAAGAAGCCAGTCCATTCCCCAGTCGTAAACAAATCTAGTTATAATGAATTATGGTCACGTAGTTGTGGTGTTGTCGTCGACTATACGCGAATTAATCTCTGGCAGCCCTCAGCCATTCCTCTCACGTCTCTCTTGCACAAATAAGCAGACTTCTACGTGACTCTCTTCAAGCACTAAATGAGTTAATGTGGTCATTACGGTTATTTTTTTCGTCGCTTGTTGAAAATGGAACAAAAAAAGAAATCAAATATTGGCTTGGCTCGGTAATTCCAAGTTTGAATTTATTCCTTTGTTGTCTATTACGCTTCAAAACATAAAAATAGCCATAGAATAACTAAAAAATGACGATGTTTGTATTCCCCATCGATATATACGTATGTACTACGTACTAGATAATGCGATAGTGTTGGGTAAACACTCACTTTAATCGACTCAGGTGTAATCTTTAACATTACACTATGTTGAACGAAACGCGTAAGTGCCACGAAATTCATGGCGCAAACATTTTAGTCGCGAAAAAAGTGTCCTCTAAAAGCTATCTTAGCGCTGTGTGTGTTTTAATAGTTCTGTTAGACGACAAAATGCCAATGTAGCGCTGCAGCGAAAATTTGTTTCAACTTTTCAGTATTTAGACAAATAGTTTCCATGAAAGAGCTTGTCTATCTACTAAAATATAAGTCGATGGTATTCCCGAAAATTAATATTTCGGCTTATTGCCTTAAACAGGACATACTCCAGATACCTAGCCGCTACAGAGAGTTTTCACAGAATGAAAACTACATTAATTCACACAGATTAACACATATTTTTTGCGTGCATAGATACACGCAAAATGTATTTTTCTATTATAGCAAAAAATTCCCAAAATTAATGAAGAATTCCCAATATTGATCAAGTAGGGAAACTTAGTCATTGCGACTAAAGCGGAATTTGCCTAGGTGAGGGTATTAAAGAGCCAAGTGTTTCAATGACAAATTTCCAAGTGTATCAAAGACGACGTTTTTCAATACACTTACGAAAAACCGTACTATTCAATACAAGTGAAGAAGTGTCATTGCGACAGAGGCGGAATTCACCCGAGCCGTTGGCGAAGGAGTCGAGTAATGCAATGACAAATTTCCACGTGTACGAAATAATGTTTTTTTATACACTTATTCTAGATAGAGAATCATCGGTCGTCATTATCACTTCAGGTGTTGGTAGCTGAGGGTTTAATACCCTTACAAAAATATATATAAACGAGTATTGACGCGTGACCCCAGGGGGTCGTTTAGCATCAGCCTGATATGATAAATGTAATAAATTGTGGTGGGGGCGTGCTCGCTCAGATTTCTGCACAAGTGCAGAAAACAGTATAGTACCTGTCCGAGCAAGTGTATTGAAAATAAATAAACGGGGGCTGCTTGGCGACTAGCCTGACACGGTCAGTGTTATAAATTGTGGTGCGGGTTTACTAGCACACTTTTCGGAACTAGTGTGTGTTTTGATAAATGCAGGTTTTCGAGTAAGTTTGTTAAAAAAAAAAAAAAATTGGGTGTACCAAACAATTCTACCTCTTTAACTTATCAGTTTAGATTATAATATTAGTTTAAATATTATTAAAGGTATTTTTTTATAATTAATCCTTACATTACCATAATCCTATCATATCAGTTAAAAAAAACACAAACAACATAGTAACGAGAGATTTAATCGAGTCTTCGCCTTTTAATCGAATCAAATCTTTTTCTGTTGTGATCCCTAGTTCAGTATAAAATCATCATCATCATCAGCCCTTTTAATGTTCCCATTGCTGGGACCCAGGCCTCCTCTCTAGGAGAGGGAATGGGCCGTAATCTACCACGCGGGCCCAGTGCGGGCTGGTGAATGTCACATGTCTTCGAAGTTTTGGTTCTAGGACATGCCGGTTTCCTCACGATGTCCGATCCCGATTTCCAGCCACCGTAGGCGTGGGCTTGCGGACAGTGAGCAATGGGTAGCTCGCTGTCCGGACCAAGCCCAAGTCGACGATGGCGCGCGCTGTTCCCGCGCGCCTCAAGGAGTTGTCAGCAACAGCAGGGGCTCAGCCGGGTCATCCAATGACAGGGTTGTCATTGACAGCGGGGGTCCGCTGGGTTGTCATTGGATGATTTTTCCCATCGAAAAAAAAAAAAAGTATAAAATAGAAACTTTGAATTATCTCATTGTTTTATAACTTGATTAAATCAGGGTTGGTAGCCGCTATTTTTGGTAAAAATGTCAATTGGTTCCCGATTCGAGTAAAGTAGTTTTTTTTTTTTGCTTGACTACGATCCCACCTGTTGGTAAGCAGTGATACAAACGTTGATGATGAGGCGCATAGTTTTTTGCTAGTGTGAACACTAGTGCATTAGTGTGCGGAAAAGTAAAGCAAGGAGTGGGCCTGACGGAGTCTGTGTTTCCTGATAGCTATAAGCTAGGGGTTTTTTTAAGTGTTATTGGGTTTTTCCATCTGGAACTTCTTAGTAACAGTTCGGAGTTTAAACTTATGTCTGACTAATGGGAATTGGCTCATTTCTTATTGCATGAGACTTAAATAATCCATCAGCCTGCCTTTTCCCAACTTTGTATAAGTTCAACTTTATTTTTAGTAGGTACATACGAAACCTGAATATAGTTTTTTCAAAATCAGTAACTGATTCGATTCCAATATTTTTAACACCATGTTATAATTTAACCAAAAATATTTTTAAAAAGTCATAAGTTGGACACCACCAACACTAAGTACAACATAGGTTACGAGAGGTCATATCGGATATTAGGCGCCAGCGCACAGCTTGGTGCGGGAGCAAAATAATCCTTCTGTCACCCGGATGGCCCGGTGACCATGTATTTTTGCGGTCAGGTAATATAACAAGCTTATTACTTTGTACTTTTTCATGATACAGTTATGAAATTTTGTACTTAAAATTTTGACATAAAAAATATTAGACACGTGTTTCGGATTTCGCATAAGTATACTAAAAGTAACGCTGTGTATAAATATCAATTTTATAATAGCAACATTTGAGGTAAAATAAATGCCATTTATCATCTACCCTATTCGGTCCTCAGCCCCATCAAAATTCAGCACAACACTCAACCACTAGATTTAATGTAAAATCCCAAGTGGTCTCTCATATCGTCTACGTTACTATTTGGAATTCCAAATAGTAATATGGAATTTCAATAAATGTTCTTATTCCTAGAACTAGCTGACCCGGCGAACTTCGTAGAGCCTAACATTTAATATCTTTCGATACAGTCAAGCGATTACGATAAAACAAAGCTTAAGTACTATATCAAGTTATATACAATTTTAATGTATAAAAGTTATTTACGTCGATTTCGTATATTTTATGTGAAGAGCGCACAATTAAAAACTTCTATAAATTTATTACACAATTTAGTATGTATAGATTAAGTGCGTAGTACATTTATATCGATGATTAAAACTCATGTATGCTTTATTATATATACCACATTAGTTTAAGCACCTATATGCAAAACTAGTCTAGTATTTTTATAGAATCTATCTACTTTATATCTATATCATGAAAAATCATAAAGTTATAAGCTTATTATGTTACTTGGTTGTCCGCAAAAATACATGGTCACCGGGCCATCCGAGCGACTGAGGGGTTATTTTGTTCCCACAGCCAGCTGTGCGCTGGCGGCTAATGCCCGCTATGACCTGCCATGACTTGTGCTGTACTTAGTGTCGGTGGTGTCCAACTTGTGCCCTTTTTTAAATATCTATTTTTGGGAAAAAATATAAACATGTTGAAAAAAATATTGGAACGGATTCAGAACAAACTATATTCCGGTTTCTCATTTAAAAGACAAGAATTTTAAGATTTTATTTGCGTCAAACATGGCGCCTACCTTAAAATATAAATCAAATAACAAAAATAATGTTGTAAGTATACGTTTGTTTTTTTCAGATGTTCCATCTGGAATAAACTTAACTAATACCAGAAATTCGACAGTTTAGATATTTGAGTCCGTTTGAACAGATTCTAGTTAGAATTTACAGCACAAATGAATTTACAGCACTAATGAAATTCTGGGGCAAGTGTACTGTGTATGTGTACAGTACAAATCTGTTTTGAGTTCTAGGAATTTTCTGGTTATGTACGTTAGTATGTTAGGCAGTTAATGTTACTGAAATTGTCTCCTCAACTAAAAGTAAACGCAAATACCGTGATACATGGGCTTGACCTGGATAAATATGTGAGGATTGTTGAACTTGCTGTCTGCTTAATATTAACTAGCTTTTGCCCGTGGTTTCGCACGCGTACATAAAATATAGCCTATGTCACTCAGGAATAAAGCAGCTTGCTATAGATGGAAAAATTTTAGCAATAGGACCAGTAGGTACTTCCAGAGATGAGAAAGAGGTATTTAGAGCTCCTACAAAAAAAAGGGAAAATTACAATGAATTCTCGATACTTTTGCATCGGAAAACCTCTGGTACTGCTTTAAAGGTAAGCGGAACTGAGAGATGTCCCGTAAACCACCATTGAAAAGGGAGGATTCTTCGACTAGACGGGTAAGTCTGATCCAGGCAACAGCCCGATAGATGATTTTGGGCTGTCAAATAAGCGGTAGTGGGTAGGATACTCTGCTCGCAGAACAGATGGCAGATGGAGCTGTAGGGTTCTGAAGTGGCGACCACGTACCGAAAGACGCAGCGTTAGAAGACCTCCCATAAGATGGATGGATGACTAGAGAGTCGCGGGAATTCGTTGTATGCGGGACGCACAGGGCGGGTCGTTTCGTTCAGCGACGCTTGGGGGAGGTAAAGACATCACACAGTAGACGTCTTTCGGCTGAAATACTCGTAAACTATATCATCATGTTGTTTTTAATTTTTTTCTGCCACCGCGTCAATTTTGTCCTAGAACACACAGGTTAACTGAAAGAACATAGATGAGGTTTTAGCACAAAATAGATAGGTACAGAAGACAATCTCATGTATGTACTTCACTTTTTATACCTACGCTCAGTGGACGCACACTAATGAGCGTTTGAGCCGGAACTGTTCGACGAGTGGTCCGAGACGCGACCGAGATATCGTGTCCGTGAGCGGAGTCTGTGTGCGTTGCTCGAGCGCGTTTTGTATGTATTTAGATTGATTTCTGTACCAATCTATTTTGTGGTTTTAGTCAGTAAAAATCTGACACGCTTTCTCACTCCATCTAAGAGCGGGAGAAGTCATTAAATGATTTCTTCTCTTAGAAAGATATACAGTACAACAGAAAATTAAATCCCCTATTTATTCTTACCTACCCTAGGTGAAATTCTTGCTTTGTTTAGTCATTACGAACTAAATGAACCAACAATAATTAGGTAATGTGTTTGCGTAATATTAAACGAATGCGGAGGTTTAGGAATACTGAGCCAACATAATACAGTTTAAAAACAAATACAGATACTAGTATGGGTGGGTAACAGAGTGAATTAGAGCATTCAGCTTTCGTATAGACTATTAATTAAATAAATTGTGTTAGATTATTTTAAATATCGTTTTGAGAAATAACTGTAAATTTTTACTGCAGATTCGTGTCAGTGGCCCAGGTCACAAAATAGATGGGTACAGAAGTCAATCTCATGTATATACTTAAATTTTTATACCTGCACTCGGTGGACGCACACTAATGAGCGTTTGAGCCGGAACTGTTCGACGAGTGGTCCGAGACGCGACCGAGATATCGTGTCCGTGAGCGGTGTCTATGGCGCGTTGCTCGAGCGCGCTTTGTATGTAAATCTACATCTGTTAGTACCTATCTATTTTGTGCCTAGGTATCTCCAATAGTAGGTAGCCAGTAGTATAGTTTAGTTTTTTTTTTTTTTTGTAATAAAATCAGTACTTCCGGAACTTTTTTTTTTGTAAATGTTTTTGGCTTGGATATTAAGTTACTTAAGCTATGAATAGTTAATTTATTTATAAATAGAATATAGATGTACATATTCTAATGTTTTTGTAGTATTTGGCAGCAAATGTATCAAGTCATACACAAAGGTTACCGACATAGCACAAAGAATCGCCAAACTTAAGTGGCAATGGGCAGGGCACATTGCTCGCAGAACAGATGGTGACCACGTACCGGAAAACGCAGTGTTGAAAGGCCTCCTACAAGGTGGACTGATGACCTGGTGAAGGTAGCGGGAATCCGATGGATGCGGGACGCACATGATCGTTCGTTGTGGCGACGCTTGGGGGAGGCCTATGTCCAACAGTGGACGTCTATCGGCTGAAATGATGATGATGAATGATGTATCAAGTCAACCTTCTCGACAAACTTGGCTGAGAATAGTAATTTACCGAGATCGCGCCTGTTTCAATGATTCCACATATGTATTGTCAAGTCACGCAGACACGTGAGATACAACACTTTTACATAACAATATTCACTGAGAATCAATTTGTGAATAATTAAAACGGCCACTGAACTTCACTCGAAGAAATTTTGGCAAAAACTCTTCTTGAACTTAAATTTTATTAGCAGATAAAAATAAATAAATTTAAATGAAATAATTAATTATTTTTTTAATTTTATAAAATAAATTGCCCTGTGCAATAAGACCGCCTATTGTACACTTATTCTTTTTGTAAATGTTTGTCCTCCTTTCAATCGTGGAAATTACAGACACAATAGAAAGACAATAGGTGCGCGAACGCCGGCGTTCGCTTGGGGTTTAATGAATTAATGAGTTAAGGTGGGCAATAAAGTAATAAATAAATAAATAATATATTTTGTCATCATCATCTAAATAAATAATATATAATACCGGGTTGCCTGGATTAGATCGCGGAATGCGATAAGGCCGCCAATTGTACTATATTTTTAAATGTAAGGCTCAAATGTATAATTTATTATCTTGATGTACAATAAAGTATATATAAATAAATAATATGAACAAATAATTTACGATAATATTATAAAGGAGTAAAGTTGTTTTTTTTTTGTTTGTAGGAGGTAATCTCTGAAAGTACTGGTCCGATTGCTAAAATTTTTTTACCGATAGAAAGTTGCTTTATTCCTGAGTGACACAGGCTTAAAGTCACCTAAAGGGCAATGGACAGGGCTATGCTCAGAGTTTCCTTGCGTGATCGAATCAGAAATGAAGCTTGGTAGTAGGAAGGTGGAAGTAGGTTGCCGACATAGCACGAAGAACCACCAAAGTGGCAATGCTCAGGGCACATTGTTCGCAGAACAGATGACCTTTGGGGTCGAAAAGTTCTGGAATGGTGATCGCGTACCTGAAGACGCAGCGTTGGAAGGCCTCCTACAAGGTAGACCGCTGACCAGGTGAAGGTTACGGGAATCCGATGGATGCGGGACGCACAGGATCGTTAATTGTGGCGACACATGGGGGAAGCCTATGTCCAACAGTGGACATCTAGCGGCTGAAATGATGATGATGATGATGATGATGACATAGGCTTTGTATATTTTAAGTAGGTACGTGAGCTAAGCTGTGGATGAAAGGTAGTTTTTAATAAGTAACTACCTACTAACGTTATAGAAATAAACAAGTAAATAACACATACAACATAGTATCATACACTAAAAATCAGAGCTCAAGTGACCAGGAGCACATAAATCAGTGGGAATTTAAACGGTGCCCGTGCCTCCCCAGGGAGTACGAGTACACTGGCGAGATGAGGGTGAAATACTGAGTTAAGAGGTAGAAATATGTTCCGAGGTAGAAAAGTTAGCCACTATCTGCGCACCTGCTGTGGCGTGTGGAGAATTCTGAATAATTCAAAAATGTATGAGCAGATTTTTATTGTTTTTCGTTTTTTAGTGTTCTGTACGTAAAAGGAAAAACCGGCCAAGAGCGTGTCGGGCCACGCTCAGTGTAGGGTTCCGTAGTTTCCCGTCCGTCATAATAAGTGTACCCACTTATGAGTGTAAAAAAATGCTTGCATATACGATTATACTACAAACTTAGTCCAGAAATTATTTTCTACAACATTTTTGTCTTTTTTGTACAAAAACTGTTCTTTCCATCAAGTTCAAAATAATTTTCCTAGAAAGTCCTTATAAAGTTCTACTTTTCAGATTTTTTTCATATTTTCTAAACTTATGGTTCAAAAGTTAGAGGGGGGGACACATTGTTTTTTACTTTTGGAGCGATTATTTCCGAAATTATTGACATTATCAAAAAATGATTTTAGTAAACCCCTATTCATTTTTAAATACCTATCCAACAATATATCACACGTTAGGGTTGAAATAAAAAAAAAAATCACTTTCCACTTTACATGTATAGGGGGGCTACCCTAATAAAACATTTTTTTCCAATTTTTACCACTTTGTCGGCGTAATTAATATACATATTGGTACCAAATTTCAGCTTTCTAGTGCTAACGATCACAGAGATTAAGCGAGGACAGACAGACAGACGGACAGACAGACATGGCGGAACTATAAGGGTTCCTAGTTGACTACGGAACCCTAAAAACGGAACCCTTATACGATCAGTTTGTGGTCCGTCCGTCCGTCTGTCTGTCTGTCTGTCTATCTGTCGAAGCCCTTTATCTCGAGAACGCGTGGAGGTATCGAGTTAAAATTAAAACCATATACTTATGTCTGCGGTTCCTTCAAGCTGTGTATCCAAAATTCTAAGTTAACGAATAAAAAAGATACGACCGTTTATGTCGCAGAAAACGTATATTTTGATACTCTTAAAGATCGAAATTCATAGGGTACTTCCCGTTGACCCAGAATCCTGAAATTTGGCACAAAGCAAGGTCTTATAGCATGGGTCTTTAAATAAATAGGTTTATAAATCTGAAAACAGTAAAGTTGTTACAAACGGCACAAAACAAAAATTGCAATTCGGAAAAGTCTTCGAGACTCTATTCGGGAATTTTAGTTTTCACAGAACCCTCAGTGCGCGAGTCCGACACGCACTTGCCCAGCTTTTTTTTTAAAAACTTAACCTCACACTTTAAATTACTCTTGTATGTTAATGCATCATCATCATTTCAGTCGATAGACGTCCACTGTTGGACATAGGCCTCCCCAAGTGTTGCCACAATGAACGGTCCTGTGTGTCTCACATCCATCGGATTCCCGCAACCTTTACCAGGTCATCGTTAATGCGTTAAAAAACATTTTAAGCTCTACAACGAGCTCATAACGCGATTAATTTCAGGGCTTAAACTGATGTGTAAGAGAGTATCTTCTATCTCGCTCGAATGCTTGACATTTTAACACATCATGTGGTCTATTTATTTTTTTCTCTCTTTTTCATGCACCTGCTATGTTTTCTCTTCACCACCTTTGGTTGACTGGTAGAGAATGCCTAAGGCATTAAGTCCACCTTTGTACATTTGTGTTGCATGAAGTTCTAATACATAAATAAGACCCCTTATATTTATATTTTGAGGTGAAAAATCACTAAATATCTCTTCCCGATCTTGGTTAAGCGAGAGCACACTCTCTCACTCCAAAGTCTGACACTCTTGTCAGACTTTTCCTGCCCAAAACCCACTCGTTTGTTCTTTCTTTGCCTTGTGTTCCATGACTCCGGGGGTTCATTTTCACTTAACCCATGGCCCCAACGTTGCTTTCTTGTTGTTACGTCATTTCGTGCTAGCGACCGTTTTTGGGGGCCCGTTTACTGAGCGTACCAGTCAGCCCCTGGCCTGCCTTTTTATGAAAAAAGTGGCCACATATTCTGAGGTGCTACTCGGCTATCAGGATCAATCCCGGAAGTACTTAGGTAATTATTATTTATTTCAGATTTATTACATATAATAGATCTCCCATTTCTTCTGCCATACTTACCGGATGTGTGTTTTTTAGGTGGAAAAAATATGTAATTATATCTCTCGTACTTGGGCGAAGCGGATGTGTTAGTATCAAATTGAAGATTTTCTCGCTATTTGGCCAGTGTGATATTTAGACGTATTTACTCCAAGTGTTAGAAATTTTGAAGACTTTCAAATAAATGTCTGTTACTACAGGCTGGTTTGTTTATTTTGTAGAAGCCGTTTAAAAGCAAACCATCTCAAAGGTCAAGAAAACGGTTGCCAGTTAATTTGAATAATAGAACACAATTTTCGAATAAGGAATCCGAATTGAATATAGGTCAACAGTCAATCGGGGGCCAGTGAGTTGGCGACGTCACTAATTATACCAGTCAATCGAAACCAATTATTGACATTACAGTGAACAATTGGGCCTTTAGAATTTAGTCTTATCTGGTCTTGACTTTCGTAACCCATTTAAGTATTTACAATGATGAATGTTGCCTACAGCAATATATTAATCGCTTTCTTAGAAAAAAAGGAAATACTAATTTGAACTGAAACAGAAATCTGGATCTTTCCAAGGTCTAGCAAATTCTAGAAAAAGTCACATTTACATCTATTATTATTAGTTCATAATAGTTGATAAGGAAATTAGTTCTTTCCGTCTTAAACAATATACCTAGTTCATGATTTCAACTCGCTCTTATTAGACGTTTATAATATTATTTAATATCTCGCGATACGACTAGAATCTAGAATTTTTCTGGCTCTGCATTTAAATACGAGCCCCGACCGGGAAAGGGTCAGTTTGATTTCGACAGCGACACAAGTGCAATACAGGCTTTTTTTTTTATGGTGGGAAAAAATCATGCATTGACATCCCCCGCTCTTGGGCGGAGCGGGAGATAGTGTCAGACTCTTACTGACTAAAAGACCCACCCCGTTCCTTCTAGCCTTCATACCGGGGCTCGAGCGCCCTTTCGGATAACCCTGGCCCCAGTAGGCTTCGACCCGGCTGGGTCCCTGCTGTTGCTGACAACTCCTTGAGGCGCGCGGGAACAGTGCGCGCCGTCGACGACTTGGGCTTGGTCCGGACAGTTACCGGACGGCCGGACAGCGAGCTACCCATTGCTCACTGTCCGCAAGCCCGCGCCTACGGTGGCCGGAAATCGGGATCAGAATCCCGGCGGCGGCGGCGGCGGCGATAACGCCGTTGCCTGATGCGTTCGGCCTCCTCCTTTGTGAGCATTACTGCTTCGCAGAAGTCGGCGACCGCCTGCCACTCCTCCTCGCTCCGGACCATGGCCTCAACCAAGGCCCGGCGCGAGAGGTCTCCGCCGCCGATCGCCCCCACGAGGGCACGGCGATGCTCCGCCCAAGCAGGGCACACCTCGACTGTGTGCTCCACCGTGTCCTCCGGCCATTCCGCACAGTGGCGACACCCGGGCGTCACTTCCGCACAAATCCGGTGCAGGAAACTCCCGAACGAAATGTCCGGTAAGGACCTGCGTCATGCGGAAGGTAAGGACGCCGTGAGGTCTTTCCAGCCACGCCTCAAAGAGGGGACCTACCGCCACGATTGTGGCGTGCCCAGCACCGGGTTGCGATAGTCGTTGACGCCATTTCACCATAAGATCCCGCCGGAGCTCTGTCCGCCATGCCGTGACCTGTCGCGGCAGCGGACTTTCACCCCGGCGTTGCATCTCCACGCGCATATCGTGCATGTGTGCAAGGACTGTTGCCTCCAGATCCCACGGTGGTAGGCCAGCCAGAAGGCTCGCCGCATCGCGGGAGATCGTGCAGTATCCCCGCACCATCCTTATCACCATGACCCTCTGGCAGGCGTTCAGTATGGCCGCCGGTCGCTTTTTCAGCGATGGCGCCCACACCGGCGCTCCGTAGAGGGCCATGGACCGAACGATCCCCGCGTAGAGCCTCCGGCAGGAGGCGTCTGGACCCCCAAGGTTGGGCAGGAACCGCTTGAGCGCAGCCCCAGCCCGGTTGAGTTTGGGAGCCAGACGTCGGAAATGCTCCACGAAATTCCACCGGCTGTCGAGGACGAGTCCCAGGTACTTCATCGTCGACCCGACACCGATGTGAACTCCTCCTACCGTTAGTTGGGAACTCGATGGCGGCGCGTTCCGAGAGCGGCGACCGTGGAAACACATCGCCTCGGATTTGTGAAGCGCCACCTCGAGTCCCAACTCCTGGATCCTATCAACGACCATCGCAACCCCGCGTGTCGCTAGAGCGACCGCCGCCTGGTATGACTCTCCCTGCGCTAGAACCAGCGTGTCGTCTGCGTAGCAGACCACGCTGACCCCGTCAGGGAGGTCGCCTCGCAGCACGTAATCGTACCCGATGTTCCACAAGGGTGGCCCTAGTACCGACCCCTGCGGAACACCGCACGACATCTCTCGACGTTTCCAGTCTCCCTGGTGACCGGGGTAGACAATGTACCTGTCCGACAGGTAAGCCTCGACCACTTGACAAAGTGCAATACAGGCTGTGAAGTGATATCTAACGACCTAAGCGACAGTGAAACGGATTCTAGAACTTATAAGGGATTGATTATTATTATTGATTGTACTTGTTATTGTTTGTGGTAAATAAAGTTCTTTACTAGTAAACCGGCATTTAATTACTCACGTTCGTAACAGTACATCAACCTTAATCTATGAAGTACAAATAATTTGTTAACATTGATTGGTTGTGGAGCAGTACACAGTAAATGATCAACTAACTTCCAAATTCCGCCTGAGCTAAGCCTGACATGTGTTATAAAAGTTAGTGATTCTGCTGATGCTCGATTTTTACACAAATCTCTCAACTCTCATTTTACACTTTGTAACCCAGATATAGACTTCGAATTCATGATCACAGTAATATTATCACACCGAAAGTTTATGTAATGGTGTGTGGGTTTATCTTTGTGTATGCACACACAAACCTTTGTTACTTCTTCACGTTTGAACGGCTTAACGAATTTTGACGAAACTTGGTACACTGGTAGGCCATGTCCTAGCTAGAATACACATAGGATTATTTTCCAGGAAGTATTTTCCTTTGGGGCAATATTATTTATTTATTAAAACTTTATGCACTAGTAAACACTGTACAGAGGCGGACTTAATGCCTTAGATTATTTTCTATCAGTCGACCTGGAGACAGGCACGAGGTGGTGCAAAAACATAACATGGTAGGTGCAACTTAATGGCAAACAAACAAATATTATCTACTTTTACGTAGGCAAATTCGCTGGTAGCTGTTAGGTTTAAATAAACCTAATTTAGACTAATCAGGCTAATAGCAAAATAACACGTATTCGGTACCGATACGTTAATTTACCACCTAATTTACCGCTACATTATGTAGGTAAATACTGGTTTATCATTTTATCCGTTTAGTAGAGAATACTGAATTAATCTTAATACAATGATAATACCAATATGCTGAATATGCCATGTGTTAGGTAGACGTGTAGAGCTCAAATTAATCAGGTGTCAAGCATTCAACCACGGCGGTCGACACTAGATTAGGTAATACCGACATGTCAACACATACACTTCATGTCATGTTATGGATCTATAGAGACCTGTGTAGATGTTTTACGGGTTATTTTTAAGCTATTGCATAGCTTCTATCGCGGGCCTTGAGCGTAGAGACCGAATCCAGAAATTCCGTAACGAAAATAACCTAACACCCCCCACTCATTTGTTTTTTGAGCGTGGTGACCGATAAGAAAACAAATGAGTGAACAATCAATCAAAATTCAATTCAATGTGTGAAGTGAACGGTCTCTTCGAGTTGTTGTCGATGGATGCTCATCAGAGCCCATGACGACTAATGCCGGAGTTCCTCAGGGGTCAGTGCTCTCTGCAACTCTTTTCCTGCTGCATATTAATGATCTGCTGATGCCCGGTATCTATGGGTATGCAGATGATAGCACAGTTGTAGAGAGATACCTGCCAGGTGCTCGGGCTAGTAAAGAGCAAATCTGGTCCGAACGAGAGGCTATGGTAAAGCGTACGAATATCTCGCTTCAGGCAGTCTCCAAGTGGGGCGAAACCAATCTGGTGGGATTCAACGCCGCCAAAACACAGGCGTGTCTGTTCACCGCCAAAAGGAGCCCGTTCACCTCGGCTCCTACTTTTCAGAATGTATCATTGGATTGTACCGACCGCCTTCAGCTCTTGGGTGTCGAAATTTCCTCCGACCTCAATTTTGGGCGGTTCATTGAGTCCAAAGCCAAAGTAGCTGCTAGGAAACTAGGCGTTCTCGCAAAAGTCCGGCGGTACTTCACACCGAGACAGCTTTTAATGTTATACAAAGCACAGGTCCGATCGTGTGTGGAGTACTGCAGCCACATATGGGCTGGTGCTGCAAAGTGCCACCTGGCAGCTTTGGACTCGGTGGAAAGGCGTGCGAAGAGGCTGATTGGTGATCCAGATTTGGTTGAGTCCAATCTTCAAAGCCTTGATCACAGGCGTAGGGTAGCCAGCCTTTCGGTGTTTTACAGATTGCATTTTGGAGAGTGTGCGCAGGAATTGCATGACTTGATTCCGCCATCTCATTTCTACCATCGGACAAACCGACGCACGGCGAGTATCCACCCTTACGTTGTTGAAACATCTACGGTCCGGACTAAGCGTTTCGCCTCGTCATTTATACCGCGAACTTCGAAGGACTGGAACAGTTTGCCTGCTGCGGTCTTTCCGTCTGATTATAATTTGGGTGTCTTCAAGGCTAGAGTGAATAGGCTCTTAATAAACTAGTGCGCCTCACCATCAACGATTGCATCACTGCTTACCATCAGGCGGGATCGCAGTCAAGTACTAGTTTATAACAGATAAAAAAAAAAAAAAAAAAAAGTGTAACTTCAATTAATATCAAAGAAAAAAAAAACAAAGGAAAAAAAATACTGCATAAATAAAATAAATAAATAATTATAATTGCAAAAGTTGATAAAAATGCTATGCAATAGCTTTACTGCGGCAGTCCCCGAGTGCCACACGTCTTTTTTTTAACTTTCAAATGGTTTTAAAGATCTAGATGAAATTTGGCATACCTACGGGTAGATCCCGGTATAACACTTGGAATACTTTTGTCCCGAAAGTATCCTTTTCAAAAAACCATTGCCAAGGAGCCATTGGATAATTTCCTGCCACAAAAAAAATATAAAATCTAAGAACTGCAAGTTTTTTATGTATAAAAAATAAAAACCAGTGCTTGACTGCGATTCCGCCTGATGGCAAGCAGTGATGCAATTATTGCTGGTGTAGCGCACTAGTCTATTTAGAGCTTATTTACTGTTGGCTTACAGACATCTAAATTCTAATCGGATGGGAAGACCGCAGCTGGCAAATGATTCCAGTCCGTCGATGTACGCGGTATAAAAGACGAGGCGAAACATTTAGTCCTGACGGTATGGGTCTCAACAACGTAAGGGTGGATACTCGTCGTACGTCAAATAGTTCGATGGTAGAAAGAAATTGCAGAATCCAATCATGCAATTCCCGCGCATACTCTCCAAAATGCATTCTGTAAAATACCGAAAGGCTGACGACCGTAACTATTTAGTAGGCAATTTAAAGAGACCCCTACTGACTGCTACTTACACTTCATCAGGAATCTCGGCATCCGATCTACTTCCACTTTAACTAAATGTAGTTAAACGACAGTATCTCCGCCATCCTATGAATATTTTCTATCACTCCAGTTTGGATGGCCCGGGGCGGAATTGTAACAGTTACGGGAACATCACTGCGAGCTGCGCCCAACGATAAGTGATATCACCGACGATTTAACGAGGAGGCCACTAGGTTGGAGAGAGGGTGAGTACTCTGAGAGTGAGGTTCGTTCGAAAGTAGTTTCAACCTTTCAAATACCGTAATTAGAGACAATAGAAAGTCAACGAGAGAGCGAACGCCAGCGTTTGCTTGGGGTTTAATGAATTAAGAGTACTTTTGCTAACATAGGATCTTTTTTTTTTTCAATTAAGTATATTAAAAATTCAGTCAAAAAGGAAACAAAAAGACATGTAGAAAATTTTCAAAAATAATACAATAGATTCTAGTAGTGAATCTTCAATTGTTTCCATGTTTTTTTATGTCACCACTTTTTATTTTAATACTAGCTTTGCCCGCGCGGCTTCGCTCCCGCTCTTCCTTACTCCACCCTCCTCTACCTTACTCTACCCTACTCTACCCTACTCTACCCTACTCTACCCTACTCTACCCTACTCTACCCTACTCTAACCTACTCTACCCTACTCTACCCTACTCTACCCTACTCTACCCTACCCTACTCTACCCTACTCTACCCTACTTTACCCTCCTCTACCTTACTCTACCCTACACTACCCTACACTACCCTACTCTACCCTACACTACCCTAATTTTCATTTTTTTTTCCATAAGAACCTTCTTCTCATATTAACGAATACAATAAAAAAAAAATTAGCGAAATCGGTCCAGGCGTTGTTGAGTTATGCGCTTACCAACACATTTTGCGATTCATTTTTATATTATAGACAAGCTTTTATTTAGTTTCACCTGTCCCGATGTTTGTATATCTGTTGTTACCGATTGACCTGAAATTTTGGATGCTTGTGAAAATTATATGAAAATAAAAAAATATATAAATTATGACATAGAGCTGATCTGATGATGGAACCGGAAGGTGGCCATCGAACCTTAGATAACTGCCCTCTCTATACACAATTACAAACTTGATTGGACAGTTTTTTCGAAAGCTGATTTTTTTTTGTTTCCTGAAAATCTTGTGGAAAGTTGTTTCGTCTGCTGGGTAAGCACTTAAAGCTTGCGAAAACCCTTACACCCTGTAGATATAGCTCCATTTTTACGACAATTCAGTTTAGGTCCCAAAATTAATCGTGAAAAGAGCTTTGTAGCAGGGCCTCAGTTACGTTTTAAAGTGAAGACCAATCATACATCATTTACATCACATTTTAAACCGATTAACGAATTTATATAATGTTTGACTCGCGCTAGTAAATTACGCAATTTAAATATTGAATGTTAGTTGCAATCCGTTTCGAATGGAAAATCACTTTGGCAAATTAACTGTAAACGGTTTCATTTAAATCGTTTGTACGTTGTGACACCATGTTATATCACCACTTATAGCAAAAACCACAACTACATCAATAATTTTACGTTGAAATCAAAGCATGTTTTTTTTTCGGTGGGTAAAAAACCATCAAATTACATCCTCCGCCCTTGGGCTGAGCGGGAGATAGTGTCAAACTCTTACTGACTAAAAACCCCACCCCGTTTCTTCTTGCCTTTCATACCGGGTCCGAGCCTCCCTTTCAGAAACAGACCCTAGCACCAATAGGCTTCGACCCAGCTGGGCCCCTACAAAATTAAAGCATGTTGTGAATTTTATAAGATTGAATAGCAGGAATAAGGTTAAGCGTACCTCCGTTGATAGAGGCGGATCCTCCGACCAGACGAGTGTTGTGTCCGGTCTGGACAACTGCCTAGTAATTGACTTCGTGAGTGTTTTAATAACGCAGAGAATTCTAATACCGCGCTGACGAATTTGAATTTTAGTTCCTACGCAGCTTCATAGATGTCGCTACAAAACTAATCAGAAGTAAAATAACGACCTAATGTGAAATGTGAAATCTGAATCGATGTCATATTAGTTCGTTATAATTTCAACCCCTCAACATAAGTAATATGATTATACAACTACAACAGTTGGAATTTTCTCAAAAATCTATAGCATCGCTCAATCACATTATACACGTCCATGACAGTTTCGACAATCATCCACCGCAGTTATAGTGGTCTGATCTGATGAATAATTGGCGGTGTGGTAAGAGGATTGTTACTTTAATAATTATTTATGATGAGCTCTGAATATTGTTGCAAATATTAAAATTTCAGTTTGTTTTTTTTTTTATGCAACTGCCATATTTTCTCTTCACTACCTTTGGATTGGTAGAAAACGCCTATGGCATGATGTCCGCCTTTGTATCTTTGTGTTTCATGAAGTAAAGTTATAATAAATAAATTAATCTAAGGAGCTCTGCATTTTTTCAATAGTCAATTGGTTATTTTAACCAATCGACTATTGAAAAACACTTGCCTAGTTTTTATTTTAAAAATAAAAACTAGGCAAGTGCGAGTCGGATTCGCGCACTGAGGGTTCCGTGCAAACTACGATTCCCGAATGGAGTCTCGAAAGTTTTTCCGAATAGCAATTTTTTTTGTGACGTAGCTCGTAGGTAAGTAACAACAAATTTACTGTTTCCAGTTTCCTACATTTGTGCTATAAGACTTTGCTTCTTTGAGATCTTTTAGAGTATCAAAATATGCGTTTTTTTGCGACATAAACGGCCGTATCTTTTTTATTCATTAACTTAAAAGTTTGATTTTTCACAGCTTGAAGAGACCGCAGACCTGAGTATCTATATGGTTTTAATTTCATTTCGATACCTCCGCGCATTCTCGAGATAAAGGGTCTTGCCAGACAGACAGACAGACAAACAGACAGACAGACGGACGGACAACAAAGTGATCGTATAATGGTTCCATATTTTCCTTTTGAACCCTCACTAAGGTTCGGGATTAAAATCAGCAACCTTTGTTTCGTTCGGAATTCAACATGCCACCCGCGACTTAAAGACACTGCTTTATCCCCTAGTCACATAATCTACTATTTTATCCAGATAGTATATATTCCTTAGATAAGTAATTTTTTATCTCAGGAATAAATGTTCCCTTGGGACAATTTCTACTACGGGCGAAGCCACTTGCGGGAATCCGATGGATGCGAGACACAGTCCCGTTCATTGTGGTGACACTTAGGGGAGGCCTATGTCGACGTCTTTCGACTGAAATGATGATGATGAAGCCGCTTGCAGCAGCTAGAATCTACTCTAGATAGATAAATAGTAGGTAGACCAGAAACTATCTGCAAATAGTTCTCTTTCTATGCCAAATCCATCCAAAGATTATATCTTTAAAAAATATTTTAGCAATATGACCGCCCATTGTTTTTCTTCTCAATGGTACACTTCTGGCGGAGTGGTTGTAGATCGTCTGGTAGGTTGGTTGCGGCTTTTATGAGACTTCTTCATCTCTCTCATTCAAGGCACTGCGTATACTTTTAATGAGAGAACAACTTCAAAGAAGATTTTATGAGTTTGTGAGAACGTTGGCCCTCTACTCTTCCCTGTACCTCTAAATGTTCCAAAAAGCTTTCATTCCAGACGATGTGTCCAAACATCCAGTTGCACGTAAAATTCTATGTTTGATGCGAAGCTCTTTTAGAATAGAAACGTTAGTGCGGTGAGTAGACCATTTTATTCTCACTAAACGCCTTCAGTACCACATCTAAAAAATGTGAACCCATTGTTGCACACCATTTTTTTTTTGGTTGCGCAATATCAATCCTAATATAGCCTTTTATTCCTAATTTTGATAAATTTTTCAATAAAATCTGAAATTACAGTTAGGTATATAAAGTCCCTTAACCTTTCGAATGTCTTAAGTTACACAGTCCGACATAAGGTAATTGTCTTTCTATTGTGTCTCTAATTACGACATTCAAAGAGTTAATTTGGAGTCATCATCATCATCATTTCAGCCGATACACGTCCACTGTTGGACATAGGCCTCCCCCAAGCGTCGCCACATCGAACGTTCCTGTGCGTCCCGCATCCATCGGTTTCCCGCTACCTTCACCAGGTCATCGGTCCACCTTGTAGGAGGCCTTCCAACGCTGCGTCTTCTGGTACGCGGTTGCGGTCCAGAACCTTTCAGCCCCAACGGCCATCTGTTCTGCGAGCAATGTGCCCTGCCCATTGCCACTTAAGTTTGGCAATTCTTCGTGCTATGTCGACAACCTTAGTTTTCTTGCGGATATCTTCATTTTTTATTCGATCACGCAAGGAAACTCCGAGCATAGCCCTTTCCATTGCTCTATAGGTGACTTTGGAGTGCTTAATGGCAAAGGCCTCCTCCAATGCTTTCCATGTTGCCAGTCATGAACAACCCGTCTCCAGTTTGGTTCTACTGTCAATTTAATTTCTTCAGAACAAAATAAAATTGTCAGCGGCATACCTACGTCTATGTCGACACCGTTATCGGCCCACGCTGGAAACCAGCGCCGTAGACTCGCCGCTTTTACGTGTGGTCACAGCATTATGCTGAGCGTTCGGCCGTTTTATTTGAAAAAGGCGCATTCTTTTCATTAAGTATATTTTGTTAATACTTTTCGACCTTTCCGACAAATAAAATGTTTTTTTTTTCCGTCTTTCTTTTTTATCACCAAACTCTTTTGATCTTCTTGACCAAAAGTCTCCATTTCCATGGCCCAACACTGCCACAATCTCTTTATTAGACTCCAGTTAAATTTGCAAATGGTACAAGCTATATAGCAGTAAGGACGTAACGACACCGATATGCATAATTAAAATGTCTTAAAGTGTTTGACGGAATCTGCTTAAGTGATATAATTATTTCAATTGTTCCGTTTTGGGTACATTTTGGTGTGAATTAAGTTGCAAGTAATTTCAGTGAAATGGGTTGCAGTGTTTGAATTAGGGAATGTTCTTTGGTGGCTATATGCATTAGTTTGAGTTGATTATGTTTGTGACAAACTCAGTGCAAGTTTTTTGTTTTGGGTAATTACGAAATATCTTCTCCCGTTCTGGGTGGAACGAGAGGGAATCTTTGATAACTACTTACTTTTTATTGAGACAATCAATAAGGCACGATGTTTTTATTACCTCAGTTTATTATCAATCAATCAATCAATCAGAACATTTATTTGATAGAATATGGTACATAAAGTGTTACAGTAAATTCATTTCCGCATATCCTGCCATAACATGGCGTGCAAATATATTCATAGTCAGTGTCGTCAATAAGTGTAACTTGCACATTACAGATTCTATTGACTTGTCTTCTAAATAGCCCTTAACAGCATAATATTTTTTTTAATAGTAACAGACTGAAAAGCATTTTTTAAACATTTTCAATGGTAAATCTTGTAAACTATTTGATAAATTATTATTTTACGAACTTCTACCAGCGGTTTCATCTACAAGAAAATAGAAAACCTCCTAAGATAAAAAAAAACTCAAAAAACCTATATCCTATTCCAATACACGGCCATATGATACCCGTATGCCAAATTGCACCTAAATCTGGTCAACCATTTGGGCGTAAAGGTGTGACAAATATACACACATATAATCTTAATAAGTAAGTTATATTTTCGTCTTTATAAGTTTTTTTTTTATTTTTTATTAGCCTCTTGTGTGCGCCCACTGCGGGGCAAAGGCTTTTCCTTTCTCCTTCCAAACTTTTCTGTATAGGGCGATCTCTGGCCAAGTTTGCCGCGCGAACATGATCAGGCGTGCTAATCTGTAAGAAAACAGCCTTGAGCGCAGCGTTGGCCGCAGCGACGAAATCCAAATAGGTACATGGGATTATCAATTCAATGTACCTAAATATTGGATTGTTAATTCAAAGTGCTGCGCTCTCGACTCGTCGCTGCGGCCAGCGCTGCGCTCAAGGCTGTTTTCTTAGAGAATAGCACCGCAGATCATCACACTACCTTCGCCACGGTCGACTCGATGGCGTGGACCTCCTTCTGGCGTCTTTATAATAATTGTAACAAAACAGAGTCCAATTATTGGATACCAAACAGCACGAGTAAGGTCTTAGGAGGATTTTCCTTCAAAGACCTCATTTGTAAGATCCTGTCAAAACGTCTATGAAAAGGCAATTATTTCGAGATATTCCTTTTGTACAGCTTCATAAAGGAAACTATTGTATTCGATAATACTTTATGTAAACAACGTACTTAAAATAAATTGTTATTTTACTTGGATATTTATTCAGTCAACAAGAGTTATTGTTTGAACATCGTTCGTTATAATTATTAAATTCAGCATGAATTTAACCGCATCGTATAGTTTAAAGTCTGATGTTCCCATAAATATTACTCTCGTGGTTATAATTGCTCTTAAATAAGCCAAAAATTACTTATTGCAACAACGGTTTTTGCCTGCGCATTACAGCTATAAATTATTTTTTTAATGTTTAAATGGTATGACTTGATATCCATGATTAAATCTGGCTATCTTTAAATATGTGTTTAAATACTGGAGTCTAACTTTCCTGATAGCTATCTCTCTCTCTCTTAAGTTAAAAACGTTTAAGTTGTATTAGTTGTACCTACAACTTTGGGGTCTTTAAGTCCAGAATGTACTTATAGATTATCTTTGTGCAAGAGTGCTCCATCATTGACAACATTATCAGTTAATATCAAGTTTTTATCACCTCTTTTATTGTCAATAATATTACTTTTAATTTTTAATAATAATTTTGAATTACAGTAATCTTTAAAAAAATTACTTTTGTTTTCTAAATCTAATTTAATTTAATATCCTTATTAAATTTTAAGAGTAAAATAATGTATTTCAATCAATTTATTTAATTTAATTTTTCAATTTAAGTAGTGCACTGAATATTTGGTAGAAGACACTGATGCCTGATACTACCTGCTCCCAACTAGTATAGACAGAAATCAGGGCCTCAATCTATTTGTACATTTTGTCAATAAAATCTTATTTATCTTATCTTACCACTAGGTGAGATAGAGGTCACGCACGGGAATCTTTCAATATTTTTCATATGTTGATAAGAGTAGTGACATTGAAACAGAGTTTGCCAATATATCAGTGGATATAAATGATAAATGATATTTATTTTGTAAATAGGTTTAAAAAACACTTTTACACGTCAATTTTTTTTCGTCAGTTTATGCTAGATGAGGCCGGTGTTTCCTATCTGACTACCCTGAGAAGAAACATCGAAACAAACTCAGGGGTCAAAGTCTCTTTTAAAGTCCATACAGTAAATATGTAATGGTCAAATCATATGAGAACCATGCAGATTTGTCTGAGATGGTTTTTTGAAGAAAGAACCATACAGATTTGAGTGGACCTGTCCAATCAGTGTAAGCATTTGTCGGTATTCGAAAAGCTCAACTTAGGACTATTATGGAACTCCATGACTTGACGAACAATACCAAAGAAAGGACATTTGGGTAGGCCGCAGAAAATACTCAAATTGCCAGACATACGTTAAAATTACTGAAAAGAAAAGAAAAAGCAATCAACATAGTCCTCACATTTACAATAATATAAGGAAATTGATAGTTTACAATATATTTAGCAAAGTAAATATTTATGTCAAAGAAAAAAAAAAAACTTAAGTACTTAAAATGTATACACGTCAATTTGTAAAATAAAAATAATCTCCAATGTCAAATTGTAAAAAATTAAATAAAATAAAAAGAAAAAGGACATTTGAAAATAAAAATAATTAAAAAAATACAAAAAGAAGAAAAATATAAATATCACCAGTTGTGGTAGGTACTGGAGCAGGTCAATCCCAAGCCTTGTCGTCCTGAATATAGTCCTTTACAGTGTAAAAAGCCTTTTGACAAAGTTTTCGTTTTACAAATGATTTGAAATTATTAAGGCTTAGTTGTTGAATATGACTAGGAAGCTTATTATAGAAGTGTATACATTGGCATTTAAATGAGCCCCCTATTTTTTTGAGCCTGGTTGCAGGAACTACAAATTTATGTTTGTTTCTTGTATTAAAATTATGAATATCACTGTGTTTTTTAAACATGTCTACATTTTTATGGGCATACAAAATATTCTCTTAAATATACTGTGAAGGCACATTCATTACATTAATTTCTTTAAATTTATCTCTGAGGGAGTATCTGGGACTTAATTTATTAATTGAACGAATAGCCCTTTTCTGTAAAACGAAAATTGTCTGTATATCGGCGACATTTCCCCATAATAGAATACCGTACGACATGACATTATGAAAATAGCTAAAGTAAACTAAACGGGCTGTCTCTAAATCAGTTAAATTTCGAATTTGTCTTACAGCATATGCTGCTGAACTAAGTTTTTTCGACAATTTGTCCCACTGAAGCTTAGCGTCTAGAGTAATGCCCAAGAACACTGTAGTGTCTTCAGGACTCAACTCTTTACCTTTTATTAGCACACTGGTTTCTACTTGCCTAACATGAGGCATGGTAAACTTAATACTTGGTTTTTTTTTCATTAAGAAGCAGGTTATTTACATTAAACCAGTGTACTATTTTTGAAAGAGCTTTAGTTATATCGTCAGTAACCTGCTGCTGGCGTTCAAGTTTAAACAAAAGTGAAGTGTCGTCTGCAAACAACACTATATTATGATTGTCTTCTATGAGGTAAGGTAAGTCGTTTATGTAAATTAGAAACAAAAATGGGCCAAGAATTGAGCCCTGGGGGACACCCATTTTTACAATAGATCCGGGAGATCTTTGTCCGTTTACGTCAACTCTCTGAATCCTTTCACTCAGATATGATGTAAGAAGATCCAGGGAGGAGTTCCGGATTCCGTAATATACCGTATATATATATATCAATTGCTTTTTATCTTGATATACATCAATTGACTTTTTCTTGTGTTCTAAACTACAAAATTTTGGTACAGATTAATGTTTACCCTGGCAACACGAAGCGAAAAACTACATTTCAGAATAATTTAGATTGTTTCCCAAAATGGCAACCTCATTTAAAGTTGGAGAAATCCCCTTTAACCTACCAGTACGACTAGTTTTTTATTGAAATTCAAACCTTAACTTCACATCATCTTTTATTACAAATTATTATTAAAATTAGTCATGCATTCATGATTTTTTATTTAAATCAATTTAACTTATTACATACACAACTAAAAACCCTAATTACAGTAAATTACAAAAAAATATAATAATAAAACCCTACGCTAATTACAACTAACTAAAATCAAAATAAAATATGGTGTCAAAAAACTCTTCCACATCGCTGTCGACTGGTAATGTGCCCAAAAGGCTAGCGGCATTGCCACGCTGTATGGCAATGCTTATCCTTTGTCCGAGGTAAAAGCCAGCCCTTGGGTCGATTAAAGCCAGCCCTTGGTAAATTAGTTGATTTATCTCACAAACAAATGAAGATTTTTATAATAATGGGTACTTGTTTTTTTTAACCGACTTCTAAAAAAGGAGGAGGTTCTCAATTCGGATGTTTGTATTTTTTTTATTTTTTTATTTATGTTCGCGCATAACTTCGTCCCTTGCCAACCGATTTGAAAAATTCTTTTTTGTTGGAAAGGGTACACTTCCCAAATGGTCCCATAGTCACCGAGTCGGGATCTGATGATGGAATCTTGGCGAAATCGAGGGAACTCCTCAAATATTATAGGCAACCATATAGTTCTTTTGGTATTTTCATCAAAGACTTAAGCATTTATAGTCAAAACATGAAATTTGATGAACATAGTTACAAATAACTGAATTGGTATGTTGAAAATGGTATCATCGAAGTGACCTGATGATGATGATGGAGCCGCAAGATAGGCACTGGAACTCCATAATTAATCAATGTATCCTAGCCGTGTTTGGGCTTATTAGAATTGTCATGAGATGCACTTTGGCTATAAGGTACTATCGAACTGATCTGATGATGATGATGGAGCCGGAAGGTAGACACGGGAACTTCATAATAAAATAATGTATCCTAGCAGGGTTTGAGTTAATTGGAATTGTCATGAGAAAAAGGTACTCTGGCTGCAAGTGTATTTTGCAACTAAAAAGTGTGAAATAAAAAACTTTTTACAAAAAAAAAACCGACTTACTAAAAAAAAAACACTAAAACTATCAAAATAACTTTATTTTCGGAAGTCGGTGATAAATAACAAAGGGGCAAAACTATTATAGAAACACCGACTTCCGAAATTAAAGTTATTTTGACAGTTTTAGTGTTTTTTTTAGTAAGTCGGTTTTTTTTTTTTTTTTGTAAAAAGTTTTTTTAAGTGTTCATTCAAAAATTATTTCTGAAATAAACACTAATTCTTTTGTTACTTTTTTTTTTAATATAAAATGAGGCAATTATTAAAATAGTTTCATTTGTAAAATAAGTAGGACACTTACCTATTTTATTTTACAAATTCCTATCACATTTTTAAGTGTTTAATCCCTTTACAGAATCAAATTAACTTCTTTTTCTTAGCCTGGATATATATTCGATATATATTGACTATTTATAAAAAAATCTGGTTTTTGGATATTTAATATAAACATCGGATTTTTTCGAACTCAGATTTTTTTAAAATTATTTTGCTGTGTTTACTTCGAGATGGGATATTTCACACATTGCCAGCCCCAATCACAAGTCCATTACGTCGTACCTACAAATATTTCAACGGAACCATTACAAGAAGCGCAGTTGACACCGGTCTGTGCACTCAAAGCGAATGAATACATAATTACCACATCACGACGGTATACCTTTCGTGACGGTATACCGGATACCTCACTAAAGGTATACCGGTTAAGTGCAGATCCATGTGAATTAAAAGCTAGAATGGTTAGTGATGTTGGAATTCTTTATGACGTCACTAGTCTAGTACAGTCAAGCATGCAGCGCTTAGCCAGTCAGGTTAGCTTTCGGAAATGGTACATCTCAACCAATAAAGTATACAGAAGACAGGACTAACACGTAAATGAAAAGCATAGAGGATTTATCCAATCGTCCACATGACGAAACGCGTTGTTATACTTACGCTTATACGCTTTGGTACTAAGCAATTATTTAATATAATATCTAATCTTTAAGTTATCAAACCTCTGAATACGTAATTATGTGTATTAAGATAATAAGCATAGCAAAACCAGCCTTTTAATGTTCCCAGTGCTGGGAGTCAGGCCTCCTCTCTTGGAGTGGGAATGGGCCGTAATCCACCACGCGGGCACAGTGCGGGTTGGTGAATGTCACATGTCTTCCAGTTTTTGGTTCTAAGACATACCGGTTTCCTCACGATGTTTTTCTTCACCTTTTTGAGAGCAGAGGTGATGAAATAAATCACACAAAGTAATGTGCCTAGCTGGCTTTGAACCCGCGACCTACAACTCGTAAGTCGGGGCCGTTACCTACCACTCGGTCACTACTTCTCTACTCTACTAGTAATGTGTTCTCAATTACTGAGATAATCTCTGAAGTATTTAATGTCATCAGGATATTCGTACTCGGTGTCGAAAAATCCTGAGTCATTAAACCTGCCTATGCACTTTTGTGCGCATAAAGTATTAATAAACAAATACATATAGTAAGAAAACTTAGTTGAAGTTCTCTGAACGGATTTCGTAATCAAATATTGGTAAAAAAAGCCAAGAGACATCTCTTAAATTATCTAAACATGATCAAGCAAGCTCAATGAAATAAAAATGCTGTACATAACACTCCCATTATGATTAATGCATTAGCCTATTTATGTGATACTCAGAGATATGAAAGTTACTATACATTACTAGGATCCCGGACCAAGCTCGAGTCATTCACACGCGTCTCAATGAGGTGCCAGCCAAACCGTAGGGTCCCAGCAGGAACCCAGGGTCCTGGTACACAAGGCAAAGAAGGAACGGAACACGGCCTCTCGCTCTCCGTCCTCGCCTTAGGGCGAGTGAAATCCGTCATCATCATCTCTTCCAGCCCTTGTTCCGTTTTATTTGGGGTCGGCGCAACACGTTTTTTTCTTCTATTCTGTCCCGTCACTCGTCACGCTATCACTAACTCCCATTTCTTTCATATCACTTTTTACACAATCCATCTATCTTTTCTTTGGCCTCCCTCTCCATCTAGTGACTGAAGTTATTGGATGATATTTCACCATAAAAAAAGTATGTACACCAAAATAGAATAATTTCATACTAGGAATAAATATCGTTACTGTTTTCCATCAGAAACATCAAAGAAAAACAGGAAATCCAACAAAACATTCGTCGATTTTCGCTTAAATCGTCAAATGCAATAAATATTTCGCTCACATATCAAAGAATTTCTGGAGGTAGTCGAATTTTCTCGAACATCGGGGGCGGTTGCATCGGAGCGGATCCAATGAATATCTAATCAGCCCATATGGTGTGATCTGAAGGAATTGAATGCACGACTCAGCTGTGTTTCAAATTATTTTATTTTGTACTCTATATGGTAACTTTTGGGTTATGTGGAAGACACAATCCAATAGTTACCGATATACGAGTAGCTTTTTTGGAAAATATTGAAATTAATCACAATCTTATTGCTGGATAAGTAGGTACGTCTTTGGGCCGTTCGTGGTTTTAGTCTCCTTGATATTTTTCGTCGATTGATCGATACTTTGCCTGACCAGAAGGCTGAGTCGCTCTTTGCTCATAAAATTAGCAGTGCCATTTAACGTGACAATACTATTAGTCTTCTGTACAATTTATGTTTTTTGGCATCTATACGCCATCGAGAGTATCACCACCATCAGCAAATATACATCATTAAGGGCTATATTTCACCGAGACACCATGGCGGTCAATACATGCAACTGTCGTTAACGCTGTTACAATCTCACATTGTCTAGATTTCTAAGTTTAATTGACCTGATTTTTAAGTACTACTAAACTTCTGAGTTTAAAACAGCGCAGTATGGAGCTTCTTAACCAACTTTGTTTCGTTTATATGAAAAAAGAAAACGTTTTGCAGAGCAAAAATAGGTGCCTAAATTTCAACGCAAATTGTGAATGCGGTAGCATAGCCGCACTCAATGTAATGGAGCTTCTTTGATTTATATCTTTTATGTTTAATATATTTAAAAAAAAAAACTTATTGAATCAATGAATTACATTTTTTATTTTGTATCTAATTCACTAATTCTACATTTTTAAGCTTTCAAGGTTCTGGATTTGTAGTTAATTATGTTTTCGATTACCAGGATACCAAGGCTTGGAAGGATCTCAGAAGTATTAAATAATCGTTACCATAATAAATAGATCGCAACCAACACCGCTTCCTTATTTCACTGCTCTGCTCAATCGATTCTAGCTCTTATTACCCAACCTTAAGCACCCTTGTAACACCTACCTAAGCTTGGTGGGGATTGGTGGCCATTCTAACCTCTTTCATCTGTCATGTGAGTGTGATTGTATCGTATTTATAATTTGGCATAATTTGTCAGGGTCGCGGGAATCCGATGGATGCGTGACGCACAGGACCGGATGTTGTGACGACGCTTGGGGGAGCCCATGATGATGATGATAAACTCTAAACCTACTACAGAAATGCTCCACTGGAAAACCCGTGGTCCTGAAACGCATAGGGCAAGTGAAGGACACAAATATATTTTAAGTCAGTAAACGGCTTCCCGCTCCACCCTAGAGTGGGAGAAATCATTGGATGATTTTTCACATCTATACCTACATATAATAAATCTGTAGAAGTTTTTAATTCTGCGCAGATCACGGAAAATGTACGAATTTGTAATAGACGACTTAAAAAAAATCATTTTAGTTTAGTTTAGTTCGCCGGGGTCAGTTACTCAAAATAAAACTACAGAAGTCTGTAGTATAACTATCTTAATAATCTACACCATCTACACTAATATTATAAAGAAGTAAATTTTGTTTTTTTTTTGTTTATAGAAGGTAATAATCTGTGAAAGTACTCGTCGTATTGCTAAAAATTTTATGTAGACTATATTTTATGTAGGTACATGGGTGAAGCTGCGGGCTAAAGTTAGTATATAATAAATGATAATAAACATATTACACCATCAAAGTACACTGATTTCTGATATCTATTTATCTGGCGGCGCGGCGTGGTGCTAAGTGAGTTCCTGGACGTTAGATGCGAACAATAGAATCGATCAGGATGTACTAATAGAGGAGGCATTGCAGGAGTCAGTGAATACGGTATTGAAGTAAGTACCTTCATCCACTAATATAATGTACATATAAACTAGCTAGGCAAACTAGCGGCTTCAACCATATGAAATTTAAAAAAAATTTATAGGAACATAGAATAGAGTAGTTGGCCTTATGTTACCACTGTTGGGACTCAGGCCTCCTCTCTAGGAGAGGGAATGAGCCGTAATCCACCACGCAAGCCTAGTGCGGTTTGGTGGATGTCACATGTCTACGAATTTTTGGTTCTAGGACATACCGGTTTCCTCACGATGTTTTTCTTCACCGTTTTGAGAGCAGTGGTGATGAAATAAAATACACAAAGTAATGTGCCTGGCTGGCTTTGAACCCACAACCTAGAACTCGTAAGTCGGGGCCGTTACCACTCAGCCACCACTGCTACAAGGAACATACTTCGTGTTAAAAAGAAAAAATAATCTATGTGCCCTTCCAGGACATAGTTTACCCGTGACCCACATCGCATCTAAATTTGTTCAACCGTTTGAGCGTGAAGGAGTAACAAACATACTCACACACATACAAACTTTTGCCTTTATAATACTAGCTGATTGACTAACTGACTTTTTAACATTTCAAAAGTGCCTGTATGGGGTTTACTTGAATCTTTGAATCTTAATATGATGTGTCATCATCGTTTTCCTGTCTTCCTGTCTGCCTTTCTTCCATATTACTTGGAAAGAAAGAAAGAGAAAAAAAGAAATTAAAGAAAGAAAGTAAAAAAGAAAAGAAGGAAAGAAAAGAAAGAAAGAAAGAAAAGACAAGAAAAGAAAGAAAGAAAAATCGTTTATTCGTACCTCACACATACAGTAGAATTCAATATAAAAAAAAGATAACTTAGGGCGACGCAACATAGTTTTTTCTTCCATTCCGTCCTGAGACCCTGACGTGTCTTCGTGGGGGCGACCGCCTGCCACTCCTTCTCGCTCCGGACCATGGCCTGTACCAAAGCCTGGCTCGAGAGGTTGCTACCGCCGATCGCTCCCACGAGGACACAGGGGAGCTCTGCCCAAGCGGGGCACACCTCTATCGTATGCTCCACCGTGTATGGTAAGGCCTCTGTTACTTGACATACCTACTAAAATGTGTATTAGAAAATTAATCACGTCTCAACATATGAACGGATTTTTATGATATTTGGAATATATAGACTGACCCAGATTAGGACATAATATATAAATATACCCAATTTATATCCCAGTTATTCCAGTAGGAGAATATTCGACATTTAGGTACGCAAACTAAACCTTGAATAAGTTAGCTTTATTCAAGATTTAGCCTTGAATAAAATGAGCTTTATGCTCATAATTATAAGCGTTAATTAATAAACAATTCGACGTATTGGAATAAAATGAACATCAATGGCGGAAACAGCAATAAATTAATCGTAATCACTTGTGTGTGAACAAGCCAACAGCCTGTAAACCATATTGCTTGTTTCTTCAGCACTGAAGTGGAATGTGGCGGAAAAAGGTCGGAAAGAATTAAATTTTATATTAAAGATCGCCTTATTGGCCTTTTTTTTCAATGGGAAATCAATAATTGAACTTAGGGGCCTTCAAGTCAAGAGTGAACAGATTACATCTAGGCAAGCGCGCTCCATCGTCTACCACATCATCGCTTACCATCAGGTGAGACGGTGGTCAAACGCGAGCCTATCAATGATTAAAAAAAAATTGAGCCCACCTGTTCTAGGTGGGACGAGAGGGATTATCAGACTTTTACTGACTAAAACCACATCTGTGTTCTTCTGTTGCCTTTTGCTTTCTAAGGCCACACTCTTTCAAACATATCCGCAGCCCTAGCAAGCATCAGCCCAACTGCACCCCTTCAATTTTGCTGACATCTTTTTGAGGAGTGCCTCAAATGGCTTAGTCTTTACCGGACGGGTTGATGATGATAGTTACCTCTTGATCGTCGACCGCAAGCTAGCGCCTTCGGTATTATTTTAGCTACCGAGAGTAGAGTCTGTTTAAAAAGTCCAATGACTTGGGTACCTAATTATTAGGGTAAAATGAAATCTGATGTAGTCAACACTTGTTCAATAATCAAGATTGATTAAGAGATCTTGATCAGTGTTTACTAATAGAAGAACCGTATAAAAAGTATCGAATATAAGTATTTTTAAATGATTAAATATTATACTAAACTCTCAAGTCGTTTAATTTTTTGGACAGACTATACCAAAAATATATATAAAAGGTGTAAGGGACAGCCCTCCACAAACTTTAAGGGCTTGCTCAGTAGACGAAACTGAACAACCTTCCACAACTTTTTTTTACAGGAAAAAATCAGCCTCATCATACCAAATGATAAACTTGATTGGACAATTTGAATGGCGAGGCCGACTATTTTTTTCCTTTCCTGAAAAAAAATTTTGTGGAAGGTTGTTCAGTTTCGTCTATTGAGCAAGCCCTTAAAGTTTGTGGAGGGCTGTCTCTTACACCTTGTATATTTTAATAAATCAAGTAGGTACCTACAAACTAGGCATATTATTATGGACTCATAAACTGTTAATGTAATATTTTTTTTGGCAAGGAAACCATCTTAGATTGGGAGAAGTCAAAGGATGTTTACAACCTCAAAAAAAGCCCTCATTGGAAAAAACTAGACAGATTGACAGTAAATGTAACTTGAGAAGATCACACACGACTAGTGGATACCTCGCGTAACCCAAGGGCTGGTTTTTACCCCGATCAGAGATAAAGGCGATTATCACACTAACTAAAATGAAATAATTAGGGACCTGGGTCCCTAATTTTCACGAAAGCTGAAGTAAAATTTTAAAAAAAGGGAATAAAATTAAACTGAGGAAAAATTTCTTCTCCTCGTTTTCGCGCGAATTAGAGTCATGGGTTAGGGTCCCATTACTCTAATTCTCGCAATTTAAATTTGACGAACACTGAAAAAAAGTTCCGCCACCAAAATTGAAAAAGAAAACTAAAAATAATAAAAATAATGTTGTATTTTTAATATTTAATTCATTTCGCATAGAAGACCGCAGCATTTCAATTCCTAACCTAAAACATAAAGGTTGCTGAACTAAAAGACTCGACTCGTACATCACAAAGCGACACATAACTCACAAACTGCTGAAGTGCCAGTGCATGTAATATGTTCCATTTTGCTACGTTCATGGCATGTGTCTACACTATCTTGTCCTGTTCTAGTCGGAATGTTTTTGGTTGGAAATAAACTGTAGCGGTATGTTTTGATGTTAGAAGATTGTGGTCTATGTTTTTGTCAATTTATTATTTTTATGTTTCGGAAACTTTCTACATTTGTAGTTCACTCAAAATGTGATACTGTTTCCCAACTACCGCTCTTACATATAAAGAGTGGTGGCCGAGTGGTAACGACCACGACTTACGACTTGTAAGTCGCGGGTACAAACCCAGCCAGGCGCATTACTTTGTGTAATTTATTTCATCACCACTGCTCTCAAAACGGTGAAGGAAAACATCGTGAGGAAACCGGCATGTCTTAGAACCAAAAATTCGAAGACACGTGATATCCACCAACCCGCACTGGGCCCGCGTGTTGATTAAGACCTATTCCTTCTCCTAGACCGGCGGCCTGAGTCCCAACAGTGGAAACATTATAAGGTCGACTATGTTATATGCTATGTTATGCTCTTACGTGATTATGACGTCGTTACACACATCTTTCTCTATATCTAGCATTTACTGTCCCACAGCTGAACAAAGGCTTCCCACCATTCTTTTCATTGTGTCTTGCTCTGAGCCACTTTTTGCCAATTCCTAAGAAAGACATTAAGGTTGTCCCGCTATCTCCTTCGTGATGTCGTTTGATTTCAGGAGTTTTATGTTTTACCTGCCCACCACTAGATTGGTATGCAGTCCCACTTAAGTCACGCAGCCTTCTGAGCCACGTCAATAATCTGCGGTTTAGAGCTCAGTAAAATGTTTCGAATGCGATCCGTTATTTTAAGACCTAGTATGCTGCGTTGCATAGCACGTTAGCGAATCTTTCTCCATTTTTTCAGTACATGTGGTCAAAACTCACCACAATCGTTTTCAATTTCTATTGCTTTTCAAAATTTCTTATAAAAAAAAATCACTTTTATCAAATAATTTCTACTACGTTTTTTAGTGATTTTATTTATTTATTTATTCAAGAAACTATGTTCAAAAAACTGACTTCAATTGAAAGCCTTACAAAATCTTCTACTTTTGAAGAACCATCTGTTGAACTTAGCACGTCTCACTCAGTTACCTAAAATACACTCCCGATAATTATAACTTAATAATAATTTATTTGGAAACCACAATAGAACTCCGACTCCACCTCAATAACTAATCTAGGATAATCCCAGTATTCGTATAAAGGTACTCCCTCACCGGGATCATTCGTGTGTAATGTAACGTTACAGATTTGAGCATTGATTTGAGAACCGAGCATTACACACCTTGTAATGATACAAAACGGGTATACATCAGTGAAGGAGGAGAACCGAGCACCTTGTAATGATACAATGTGTAATATCTTGATACGAATAAAAGAATCAATCGACCCATAAGTTGTACGTTATAAACTTATAACAATTCTCCGATTCTTTCTCCGATGTTGAAATAATTCATGACACCAAAATCGTTTCTTCTGGTTTTTTTACGTAAATAACAATGTTGAATTAACCCGTCGTGTGTCTAAACGTGGATCCACGCGAGACACAATGGCTTTTTAATTGTGTCTCTAATTACGGCACACCGAGAGGTTAATATTGCCGCTCGTCTGACATTATGGAATCATTTAAAAGCTAATGCTCAAAGTCGAATCTATAACTATACATTACACGCGAATACTCGTCAGTCAGCGAGGTAGTATTGTTATGTGATGCTCAAAGTGGAATCTATAATGTTACATTACACAGGAATGTTCGTCAGTCAGAGAGGTCGTATTGTAATGTAATACTCAAAGTCGAATCTATAATGTTACATTACACGCGAATTTATATAATAATCCGCAGGAGAACTTAGGTTGCCTGTTGGCAATCTGTGCTATGTCTCGCACGAAAAATTGCCAAACTTAAGAGGCAATTCGGCAGGGCACATTGCTCGCAAAACAGATGGCCGTTGGGGCCGAAAGGTTCTAGAGTGACAAACGCACACCGGAAGACGCAGCGTTGGAAGGCCTCCTACAAGTTGGACCGATGACCTGGTGAGGGTTTCGGGAAACCGATGAATGCGAGACGAACATGATCGTTCATTATGGCGACACTTGGGGGAAGCCTATGTCCAACAGTGGCCGTATATCGGCTGAAATGATGATGCTCCTGGCATGCCAGCACATGAGAATACTCCCGGTGAGGGAGCACCTTAACGACAAAAGGTAAGTATTCTTCAGTATAAAAGATAAGCCTGAGCCAGCCTGGTGTAAGTGGATAGTGATTCAGTAGTAAATAATGAGCGTTTGAATGCTGCCAGTGAGCTCTCTCGAAGCTTGATATCGCCTCGCTCAGCCGCCGGGGAAAGACGGCAGTATTGTTAGGGGGGGTATGCGGACGAACGATACTGGAAGTATTTTGAATACATTCCCAAGTTGTTCACAACACTTTTGGAGTAATTTCCTGATGTTTTTGATATTATTTTTAACGAAATGGAATTAATGTTTTAGTTTTGAATAGTTGCCAATACCAATAAACTTTATTGTAACCCTAAAAACAATTTCACAGTAACTTAAATCTATGGATACAATGATGGTCTTATTGCTGACAGCTATATCTACCAAAGAACCTTAAGATGGACTATAAGAACTTAAGGCTTATAGTCCCTTGAACCATCTGGCCTTAATTAAATGGATGCAACTCTCGCACCCGCCTAGGCGGCAGTGCGCATATCTGTGCATTTATTTGCGCCCGGAAAGCGGCTGACTTTTAATCCATTTTCTTTGCGAAATATTGATTGATTTACATGTGCTATGTTTACTTTGAAGAATATTTAACCACCAATTTTTATGTGTAAAAATGATTCTAAAGATCCAAGCCGTTTCGAAGGAGTAGAGAAAAGTTGCGAAATTGCTAAATATTTTTTTTAGACAAAAGCATTAATAGAACGAAAAAATCAAATTTTGATAATGTTGTTCATGAACCTATAATAAACATATATTTTTTTCAAACCTATAAACCTGGCCGTTACCGAGGGGTAGGCTTCAGAAAGTCACTGTTTTATAGCACTTTTCGGGCGCTTGGGCCTTAAACTAAAATAGGAGGTATAGATACCGGCACGGATCTTGAGCGCTGGCTTCAGATTGCGCAGAAGTAAAATATCGGGTCTCTATAGTGGTGCGACGTAAGACGCGGGGGCGGAGAATGTCAGTGATTGGCTCGCCGCGTCATCGCGTCATATACAAGGTGTCGTTTTGAAGCTGCAAAATATTTCAGGAGGTAATTATGTTAGTGATTCTCGACCCGAATCAATAATAAAATAAGTAGGTAATTTTTTTTTTTTTTATAACCGCGCTTTTGTTCACACACACAAACACGGAACAATAAAGGGCGTTTTCACACACACTAACTCGCAACGATAGTTTCATAAATAATGTATCATCCAATCATCATCCCGCACGCCACACCCTAGCCACGCCCCCGCGGCCATCGATCAATCGATTTAGTTTAGTGTAATTAAAAAATTAAATAACAAGTATTACTGATTATTGACCAGGTATCGTTTTTTTATATGATTATTTATGAGTTTTATTACAACCTCCTGAAATATTGTGCAGTTTTAAAACTGCACCTTGTATGTCACTCGTGATTCGTTCCCTGTGCTTGCTGCATGTATCTAACAACGACGACGATTGGCTGGCCAATTGCTGGGAGGAAATTCAGCATTCTTTATACCCAATGGAAAACGATGAACAGACCCCTGAGACACTCTGGTATAAAGGTCAAAGCACACTCAAACGACTCTGCTCCAACACCGCTCGCACCCAAAACCGCCCTAAACTAAGACGACTGCTCGCAGTCCACGCGGCGTCAGCTAGCAAGCACCCAGCAGTCCACGCAGCGACAGCTAACAGTCGGCCAGCTGTCCACCCGCCGACTGCTCTCGCTTTTATGTAATACTGACCTAATGATCAGCGACTGCTAGCGGTCAGCAGTAAGCGCGCGGACACCGCGCCGATCGCTCGTCTACAACGTGCGGCCAGCGAGGCGTCAACTACCGAGCAGTCTGACAGCGGTGAGCTCACTGACAGCGAGCTGTCTGCTAATTTATGATGTCAATGTAAAATATATCTTAAGTGCAATACTTAAAGCCCATATTTGAATGATATTCTTACCTTTAGTCGTCATAGGCCTCAATAATAATAATAATAATAATAATAATATTCCACAACTAACACACAGTGCCGTCTAGACCCAAGCTAAGCAGAGCTTGTGTTATGAGTACTAGACAACTGATAAACATACTTATATATTTCTAAATACATACATATTATAGATAAAATACACCCAGACACAGAACAAATGATCGTGCTCATCACACAAACATTTGTCCTGGGTGGGAAACGAACCCACGACCTCCGGCATAGCAGTCAGGGTCACTAACCACTAGACCAACAGGCCTGTCATAGCAATGAGCATCCATTGACAAGAACTCGATTAGCCAGACCAGGAGAAGGGTACAATCGTCGAAAGTATTTTAAAATAATTGAATAAATATACATTATTTTTAGTATATGCGAAACCTGAATACAGTTTGTTCTGAATCAGTTACTGAATGGATTCCAATAGTTTTTACACCATGCTAATTTTTTTTCCAATATTTAAAAAAGGTCACAAGTTGGACACCACCGTCACTAAGTATAACAAAGGTCACGGCAAGTCATAGCGGGCATTAGCCGCCAGCGCACAGCTGGCTGCGGGAGCAAAATAACCCCTCAGTCGCTCAGATGACCCGGTGACTATGTATTTTTGCTGATATAACAAGCTTAATAACTTTGTGATTTTTCATGATACAGTTACGAAATGTTGTACATAGATTCTTTGCATAAAAATACGGAACAGAACTAAAGATAAGGTTAACTCTCCTGTCGCAGGTCTGCTGTAAGAAATTTCATTTGAAATAACCAATACTTTTGTACCCTTCTATCTGTATTTGTTCATTTCATTTTTAAGTGTGATGTTCTGTGTGTACATAAATGAATAAATAAATAAATAAACAAACATTAAAAAAATATTCATATGAATAGGTTCAAATTAAAAGCTCGATATAAAATCCTCCCTCTGCATAAGAGCATTGTTTTCAGCGCATCGATGTCAAAGATTTAATATTGAAGCATCGCTCGCTCTTGCGCTTCGTCACCTGCATTATTCATCACACCTGGATACTGATTTTAAAACTATATTTACATTCGCAGTTTGTTGACTCTCTGAATAGCGTAGTTTATAGGAACCGCATGTCTTTGTGATGCGGTTTTCAAAGGAACAAGACTTTTGAATTATTGAAATGAAAATTCTCATGTGACTTCATTTGTGCACGTCTTTCCGTATATTGAAATCTTTTGTAAAATATTTTATAGAACGGTAGTTTAATTTTTTTTTCCGATATTGGAAAGGTGGTTTGCCTGTAGTGGAGTTAAAGGGTGGGAGACAAGCGGCGACACTCGTTACAGCACAAATCGGAAAGTATTTCCTTTTTAACCTCTTTCATCTGTTCTGTGGGATTAACAGCCAGCATATACCACCATATATATTGTGTCGACTATGAAGGTCACATATTAGTTGTAGTTAAAACTGGCCACATAGTGGATCGTTTAAGGTTTATGGTATTTAAAAAATAGATTCGAATATGATAGATAGTTGTCAACAAGAAAAATATTAATTTGATTTTGTATATTAACATAATTTAAAGGCCTCATTCAATATAATTAGTCTTAATTAAACTAAAAGCTTTTCATTAGCGTCTCCCCCGTTACAATATTTAGTCTATAAACCAGAGCTATTTACGAGAATACCAAAAATGATTACCATACTAAACTGCGTCAATATCAACACATCATAATCAAATAATTTGTAGTATCGGCTAAAAGCATATTAATGTGATAACCGGCTCTAAAACAATTACATTATTGGAATGAACATTAAATATTATGTGGCGCACTTCGGACTGTCCGCGCCATAGAACACGGAGCGGGGTATTTATACAACATTGCTTTTAGTTTTTTTTTTTATTGTTGATAGTTTCACGCTTGACTGCTATCTCACCTGATAGAAAGCGACGATGCGGTCGACGATGGAGCTCGCTTACCTAGAAGAAACCTATTCACTGTTGACTTACTTAGGTTGTAGCCATCTGAAAACACAGACTCCAGCAAGGAATTCCACTCCTTAGATGTATGCACAATGAATGTGTTCCCAAAACGTTTTTTGCGAGTAGGTGGGATATCCACCATGTACCGGTGGCGCATCGCCGTACGTCTGGTAGTCCGATGATGGAATGGGCTAGGCGGAATTAAGTTATGCAATTCCGACGAATTCACACTCCCCGATATGCAACCGGTAGAAAATTGACAGTATATAATGCAAACCCTGAATATGGTTTGTTCAGAATCAGTAACTGAATCTATTAAAATAATTTTTACACTATGTTATATTTTTCTCAAAAATATTGAAAAAGGGTCACAAGTTACCGACACTAGGTACTACACAGATCACGGCAGGTCATAGCGGGCATTAGGCGCCAGCGCACATCTGGATGCGGCAACCCCTCAGCCGCCAGGATGGCCCGGTGATACGTATTTGTGCGAACAACCAGGGCCCCAAGTCTGCTATTTTTATAAATTCGTCATTCCAACACGATCCCGTTGTCATTTTGCTAAAAGTTTGTAATCTGCTAATTCATAATGATAGATCATTAATCGGTCAATGGTCTTGTAATAGAAACGTGGTAGAATGATAATTTCGAGCATATTAAAACCAATAACTGCACAATAACGTTCTAATGGTCAAACACTGATCAAATAAACTGTCAAAGTTTTAGCAGATTACCGCAAACGTCAAATATTCATACCATTTTAAGCCACTTCTTTCAATGGAGTGTCAGTGGTTGACCACTGGAAAGTCATAATGACGCCATTATATTAGTAGATTACCAAACTTGTCAAAATCGACAATTATGACATCAATGATAGACCATTCTGACACTATTGTAATAGCAGACTTGAGGCCCTGGTAACATAACAAACTTATAACTTTGTGATTTTTCATGATACATTTATGAAATTTTGTACATAGATTCTTCACAAAAAATACTAGATATGTGTTTCGGGTTAAGCATATCCTAAAACTAATATTGTATATGCCTACTAAAACTTCATGCAACACATGATACAACTCAATCGTTGAATCCGGTTCAGCTGGGCTGTATTCGGGAAGCTGCGCGGTATCTTCTCGTCCAACATAGTGTCAAGACGAAAGTCTCTGTCCATTCCGTGTTGCAAGTGATGATGATGATGATGGCACCGAAACGTGGTCGCTTACAATGGACCTCATCAAAAGGTTTAAAGTCACCCAGAGGGCCATGGAAAGGGCTATGTTTGGAGCTCCTTTGCGTAATCGCACCAGGAATGAAGATATCCACATTCACAGTAAAATCAAAGTCGCCCACATAAATATTACCCGAAGAATCACAAAGTGGCAGTAGGCAGTGCACTTTTTTCGTAGAACAGATGATTGATGGGGCCGAAATGTCCTGGAGTGGTGACCACACACCGAAAGACGCAGTTTTGCAAGGCCTCCCTATAGGTGGACTGATAACCTGGTAAGAGTCGCGGAAAGGCGATCAGTACGAGTCGTACAGGATCGTTCCTTGTGCTGACACTTGGGGGAGGTCCATGTCCAGCCGTGGACATCTTTCGACTGAAATGATGATATTAATGAAAAATATTTAAAAAAAAAAGATTCTACGCATGGTTGATAGTAGTCGTACAAGAAACAAAAAGGTTTTAGCAGAAATCAGAAACGTTTATTTCAAATAGACCAATTACAGGCTTTTGAATTGTCAAAATGTCGGTCAGTCAAAAAGCTAAATTGAACGTTCTAAAGCGTAAATCTCAAATGGAGAAGAACGTGCAGGAAACACATTGGACACTCTTTTAAATCATATTATGAGTTACATAACTCTTCTTTACATATTTTTTGTTGCTTCTTTTATTTAAGAACAATGTAGATAAGTAATAACAACAAAAAAAAAATAGAAATTGAATTACTAAGAGATGAAAAGTCTCAATTAACGGCACCCCTTCACGAGCATGACGCGTGCATCAGCCCCACTCAACTGGTGAAATGGCGTCAGCGACTATCGCAACCCAGTGCTGGGCACGCCACAATTATGGCGGTAAGTCCCCTCTTTCAGGCGTGGCTGGAAAGACCTCACGGCGTCCTTACCTTCCGCATGACACAGGTACTCACCGGACATGGTTCGTTCGGGAGATTCCTGCACTCGATTCATGCGGAGGTGACGCCCGGGTGTCGCCACTGTGCGGAACGCCCGGAGGACACGGTGGAGCACACAGTCGAAGTGTGCCCTGCTTGGGCTGAGCATCGCCGTGCCCTCGTGGGGGCGATCGGCGGCGGAGACCTCTCGCGCCGGGCCTTGGTTGAGGCCATGGTCCGAAGCGAGGAGGAGTGGCAGGCGGTCGCCGACTTCTGCGAAGCAGTAATGCTCGCAAAGGAGGAGGCCGAACGCATCAGGCAACGGCGTTATCGCCGCCGCCGTCGCCGGGATTCTGATCCCGATTTCCGGCCAACGTAGACGCGGGCTTGCGGACAGTGAGCAATGGGTAGCTCACTGTCCGGCCGTCCGGTAACTGTCCGGACCAAGCCCAAGTCGTCGACGGCGCGCACTGTTCCCGCGCGCCTCAAGGAGTTGTCAGCAACAGCAGGGACCCAGCCGGGTCGAAGCCTACTGGGGCCAGGGTTATCCGAAAGGGCGCTCGAGCCCCGGTATGAAGGCTAGAAGGAACGGGGTGGGTCTTTTAGTCAGTAAGAGTCTGACACTATCTCCCGCTCCGCCCAAAGGCGGGGGATGTCAATGCATGATTTTTACCCACCGTAAAAAAAAAAAAAAAAAAAAAAGCCCCACTCAACTCAACCATTTTGAAGGGAACCGAATGAGCCAATAACACTTGCCACCATCAGTGAGACATTTGAGTAAGCAGCCGCCACTACGCCATTTCCCTACTCTATGGTCGCCGTCAATATTTATGAACGTGAAGCCGTAACGCATACACTCGTTAAGTCGGAGGTGCACTTATAGCAATAACTTTTATTATTGTCATGACATTTTTCCAGCTAAAAGAACGCAACTATGTGTAGATGCAGTAAGTGCGCCAAATGATCGCATGTTGTGCGATTTTATACCTTCAGAACTATGTGACCGCAATCAGAACTTTAATATTTGTTTGAATCGAGTTAATAATTCTTAAGTCTCGAAACTTATACATGATGTACATGGATAGAGAGGGAGAGGAAGGCCAAAGAAAAGATGGATTGATTGTGTGAGGAGTGATATGAAAGAGAAGGAAGTTAGTGATAGTGTGACAGGTGGGATGGAAGAAAACAACGTGTTGCGCCGACCCCAAGTAATATGGGATAAGGACTGGAAGAAGAAGGCAACTTTCAAATGATTGCATTTTTTTTTTAATAGAAGAAGGCAGATACTCCAGAAAAACTAAACTACAACTACAAGTGTATTTTTATTGGTGACGTATACATTCTATTAGTGACAATTGAATCAATATTCGTTGCGTGGTTTATGAGATAGTGGATAAACACACGCGGAAAGCGGGTTTTATTTTATAGTGTGTAGAGATTGCGTACAAAAACAAATAAATACACACTGCAATACCTACAAAAACAGTTTATGCGCAAAGGCGCTCTTAACCGAGAATTTCGATCACAGTGACAAATCTCAACAGAGTTGGCTAAAATAACGTATAAGATATTATAGTGCAGAAATGTTTGCACAAACACAGGTGCACTCTTGACGGAAATCCCGCACGACTGGAGAGAGATCTGTAAAACCAACGGCTTGAAGTGTTTTCCGAGGCATGGGGGTGAATTACTACCAACTTCTAATGAAAAAACTCATAACACTTTTTACCTGACCCTGGGATCGAACCCAGAGCCCCATGCCCAGCAGCCGCGCTTCTGACCACAAGACCAACAAAACAGTCATAATAATGTGATGACAGGCAATATTCCCCAATTCTTTTTTCTACAAAAGCAAATGCCAACTAAACACTTTAAGTAAATGGATACTATAACTTACGTCGATACATCTACTACGTGAATTGGTACTCTAATAATAACAATAGTAGTAAATCTAGCCGGCACTACAAATTCTATCGAAGCCACACACACCTCTTTGGTATCGGTACAATATATGAGGTGGAATGCATCGCGATTTCTATACAGAGCTTCTGTAGCGTATACGTAAAGTAGAAAATTATCCCAAAGAAACATACTTCTGGGAGAAAAAGTATCCTATGTCCTGTATGACGACATAGTCTATCTATGTACCAAATTGGATCCAAAGCAGTTCGGCCGTTTAAACGTGATAAGAGTAGGTACGTATAATTGTTCGTGAACACACAATCACATTAATTATACATAATTTTCGCCTTTATTTTAAAGATGTTTCAGTCCTTCAGTTGATAATTTTTCTTTATTGTCCGTCTCTGCTCATCGGGAAAAATCATCCAATGATAACCCCCGCTCCTGGGCGTGTCAGACTCTTACTGACTAAAAGACCCACCCCGTTCCTTCTAGCCTTCATACCGGGGCTCGAGCACCCTTTCGGATAACCCTGGCCCCAGTAGACTTCGACCCGGCTGGGTCCCTGCTGTTGCTGACAACCTCCCGAATTTACAAAGTCCGGTGAGGACCTGCGTCATGCGGAAGGTAAGGACGCCGTGAGGTCTTTCCAGCCACGCCTCAAAGAGGGGACTTACCGCCATGATTGTGGCGTGCCCAGTCCGTCTCTGCTCCTATTATCTGAGTTTGGGTATCCTCACAATTCTGCGCCAGGAAAGTCTGTTTTAGGTTGTCGATTTAAGCAATTGGCTTTCTTGAGGTCTCACTCGTTGTTAGACTACCAGGTTGGTGACAGGCGACCACTACTTCTCTTTTGTTCGGGTTAAACAGCTCTAAGCTGTTTTACCCCATGGTCTTCGCTACACTTCATCACAATTCCATACCATTTTGTCCGTGATGGGCGTAACACCAAAGCTGGTCCGTACGTACTGGTTGCGCATTCTGTCTGTCTTGGTCACAGTCTTCCACCCACCGCAGCATCTTCATTTCATTTATAATAATATATGCATTGTGCATGTATTTAGAAATATATAAGTATGTTTATCAGTTGTCTAGTACTCATAACACAAGCTCTGCTTAGCTTGACCGTTGGCGTTGTGTGATAATTTTGGAATATTATTATTATTATTTACGTGGCTCTTTTGCTCGAGTGTCTTTTTTACTGTCCAGTATTCAGAACCGTACAAAAATGGTACTGCCGTCTTATAGACTTTGACTTTAGTATTTACGGCCATTAGACGATCATACAGAAATCCGCCGCGAAGTGGCCGCCATTTTTGCCATGCTGCAATGCAAGATTTAACACTCTGTTTACATACAAACTCTTTATATTATTATTCATACTAACTTACTTCTTTATAGTATTTATACTCTGTTCAAAATAACATTAGATATTTATGAAAACCTTTGATTACTGTCCGTTCAATCAATTTTGACTTTTATTACGATGACAAATGGCGGCTGCAGTAAATAGTTGATATTGTAACCACTTTTTTACTTTTAATGCCATCCTGTACGTACGAAATAGAAGTTAAAATCGGTAGAACAGTATTCAACGTGATAGTAGGAATGTAAGCTTCATTGTTGAATTATTAATAGCTTGATTCGATAGATGGCGTTGAGCCGTTTTCTACATCGCAGTGTTAAGATTTTACGGCGACACTATATATAACCCCTATTTACTTGTATAAACCTCTCTTTCTACGAAAATATACACTCGGAACAGGGTTGCAATTTTTTTTTCTTGTGTGGCTCCCTGATTACATCCAAAACCCTGTGCGGACCCTGGCTGGTTATTAGCAGGTCGAACATGTCGTCCTTCGAGCCGGATTAAAGAAAAGATTTTTCTTCAACATTAAAAAAGGTTTTTTTAACTGTCTAATTTTAACGCGAATAGGTGTAGTATTATTCGTATTAAGACAGATCTGTTTATTCCTACTTACCATTTCGGCAATTCCAGTTGTGCCTCAAACCTAATCAAAGTACTAATAACGTCAGTTCATTATACTCGGTATCACAATACTCATGTTTGTTTGGCTGTTTGTTTTGTTAAACTCACTCATTGTTCTGGATCCTATGTAATTGTTTGAAAACTAATTGAAACCAGTATTTAAACAGCATTTCATGTTCATGGGAATCAAACGTCAAACATATATGTAGCATGTTCGGGACTTTGCTTGTAAGAGAATTTTCTATGAGTTGGTTGTGACAATGTCTTTTTTTTTTCTGGTGAAGCTAGAAATAACCGTGCAATTGCGATTTGCACTCGAACAGTGAGGGTTCTGTACAAACTTACCTATGAGAACAGTTCAATTCCAGAATTGAAATAGTTACGACGTTTTTTCCGCATCGTAAAAAAAGTGTTTTTTTTTTGCGACGCAACTACAAATCTACAGTTTTCAGACATTTCCCTCTATTTGTCCTATGAGACCTTGCTTCATGCCTTTCAGAATTTTAGGTCAACGGAAAGTACCCTATAAATTTTGAATCCGTTGAGAATGTCGAAATATTCGTTTTTATTGTGAAATGAACGGTCGATTTTTTTTTTTTCGTTAACACAGAAGTTTGGTTTTACCACAGCTTCAAAGGACCGCAGACCTAAATATATGGTTTAAATTTCAACCCAATACCTTGATGCGTTCTCGAGATAAAGGGTCTTGACAGACATACACACAGAAAGACAACCATTTAACTCTCTGGAAGCACTGGTCCGATTGCTAAATTTTTTTTCATCGATAGAAAGCTGCTTTATTCCTGAGTGTCATAATTATACATGACTATACTTTATGGCTGTATTTTATGTACGCGGGCGAAGCGGTGGCCAAAAACTAATAAATTATAAACAAGGTCTTTGCTAATTTCTTAAAAATGTTTTTGTCAGTTCTAGCAGTTAAATAATAAAACAGTAGAAGATCTACCCGGTTGAAACCTGCTTTAAATCAACGGCACATAGTATATAACTCTTGTATCTTTTTTTTTCGATGGAAAAAATCATCCAATGACAACCCCCACTCTTGGGCGGAGCGGGAGATAGTGTCAGACTCTTACTGACTAAAAAACCCATCCCGTTCCTTCAAGCCTTCATACCGGGGCTCGAGCGCCCTTTCGGATAACCCTGGCCCCAGTAGGCTTCGACCCGGCTGGGCCCCTGCTGTTGCTGACAACTTCTTGAGGCGCGCGGGAACAGCGCGCACCGTCGACGACTTGGGCTTGGTCCGGACAGTTACCGGACGGCATGACAGCGAGCTACCCATTGCTCACTGTCCGCAAACCCGCGCCTACGGTGTCTGGAAATCAGGATCGGAATCCCAGCGGCGGCGAGAGCACCGTTGCCTGATGCTAACTTCTGTATGTCATTCATAAATTCGAAACTCTTTCCATATCATCAAAAAACCATTCACTAATCCCATCACAACTAAACTCATCCCTGACGACAATCCAGGCAGATTTAATAACGCGCCCTCACCATGCATATTTTAGTAGCATTTCATCTAGTGGTTTTTTGGCCCTTGAAACTTTGCCGGTGGATATTCCAATGCCCGAAGTGCGAATTACAGAGCACTCGCTGTTCACATGGATCCATATTTTATCACCGGGCCGGTTTTGATTTGAATATTTTAGTGTTTGACTAAAAATGGTCTAGGAATTTTGATCTGTACTAAACTAGCTCACAATAATATATTGTAGGTATCTAAAAAGTAATGGCTAAACTGTAACTAAGATTTTAAGATTGTATGTTATTTAAATAAAGCGGAAAACATATTCTCCTTCAAGCATTATTTGGAATTACTACTTGAAGTTCTCTCAACCTTAGTTTGACCTTCATCACAATTGTTATAATTTAAGTTCGTAGTTACATCTAATGATTTGATATTTATCGTAGTATTTATTAGTTTGCAATTTAAGCATATAAGTGTATTTTATTATTCTATGCAAACTATGTTTATGATACTTCATTCTATTTGAAATATCTAATTATTTATGCACAATGCACACCTACCACAGTGTTGTCTTTTTTAATTAAAAAGGTTGAATGGTTGAAAATGCTTTGTTGCGTTAAGTCCGACTATGTACCTACCACTATATATACGAAGTCTAAATAAATAAATTTAATAAAGACCGGGTCAACAGGACTGTAGACAATCAAAGTAAGAAAGAAAAAGACAGAAAGATAAAAATAGAGTAAGAAAACGCATTTATTAGGACCATAATTCAGTAATTGACCGAACTTTTTATATTCTAAAAACTGAAATAATAACTGCCTATTACCCCAGAACAGCAAAATCTTCTGATGCACACATATAAGCTCGAACATTAGTTACCATGACCAACCTAGAGGCTTTATTAAGAAAAGAAAAAAAACAATGACATAAACACGTCCTTTTTTACAGCCAATTAAAAACAATATGCAGTTTAACCCAAAATCCTAAGTAAAACAAAATAATGCTGCTTAGCAGCAGAAACAATGACAATGGTATTACTTACTGGCCCGCACAAGGGTTTTCACAAAGAGCTTAACATTGCTAAAGCTATTACGTGTACAATGCAAGCTTCCCCTAATAAAATCAACTAATGGGGTCAAATTAGGGGCACGGCATAGTACCTCGTTTTCCCAAAATCAACGAGGCTCCAATGAAGCTCCTAAAACTTGCATATAGATTGATAGCAGAAATGGCTGACTACACTGCGCTTAAGCAGAATTCAGTTTGAAAATATATTTTTATTATTAAGTCGGAGCTGCACTTATAGCAATAACTTTTATTACTGTGTATATGTGTGCCAAAGGATCTCGTTTTGTACTGCAGGACTTTGATATTTCTGTTTGCAATCGGGTTTAAAAATTTCTTTCTTTTCTTTGATTTTCTAAACTTATACCTTTTCTCTATGAACAAAAAGTCCAGAATAACTAATGGGGTCAAATTAAGGGCAAAACTTGCATATAGATTGATAGCACAAGTGGCTGGCCACACTATGCATAAGCAAAATTCGGTTTGTGATTTTTAAACATTTTTTTTTTTAATGTATACGACTATCTGCGGGCAATTGTAGAATCCAATCTATAAAACAAGTCCCGTAAAATTGTAAACTCTATTTTTGTGCTGATGTACTGATAGATAACTTCTTCTTCTTTCTGCCCTTGTCCCATCTTATTTGGAGTCGGCGCAACACGTTTTTTCTTCCATTTTACCCTGTCACTCGTCATGCTATCACTAACGTCCTTTTCTTTCATATCGCTCTTCACGCAATCCATCCATCTTTTTTTTTTTTTTTGATGTGAGTGATAGTATAACTAGGTATCAAAATTTTTGGTGGGATTATTTTTTATTTGAAATTATGTACCCTAAACCTAGGTATTCACCAAATAAATATGTATTGAGAAATCCATATTTCAGTTTTAAGTACCTATTAAAACCTACTCACAGAGTTTTAAACAATTCGGTTTACATATTATTGTAACCATGTTTAAAAATTTTCAACACCGTTTTAAAATCAGGCAAACAATTGACTTTAAAATATAGGTAAACTTATAACATATATTTAAGTACTATGTATACCTACATATTAAGTAACATCGCAATATGTGTTCGCTACTATACCTACATATGATTTTACGTAATAAAAACCAATTTAATAACTAACACCTAAACTCTTCTCAAACTGCATACTCTCAGACCTCGTTCCAAACAAATATTTAGGTCAACATTGTGCCCCACATTCTTAAAACGCCAAAAAAATGGCTACCGTCTTTTGAAAGAAGAAAAGCTGACATTATGCGTTCTTTTAAAGCGAGATGCTTTTCACTACAAACTAGGTAACATCGCTTGCATATTTCTGCAAGAATAACAAGTTTAAGATCCAGAGAAGCCACCGTAACGGGTAGAATGGCGCGCGGCAGATAAATTAATAAAATGCTTTAGCTACGGAGCCGTCGACGTGATGAATGGAATCATGCCGGTTGTTCCGCTTGTAGGTTCGTGGGGCCACGGAAATGGAGCTGACTGACCTGTTTTTCCTCTAGCTACCTTTTTTTTAAAGGGAACTGGTTTATCAACATATATATATAGCATAGTCAGCCTTATAATGTTCCCACTGCTGGGACTCAGGCCTCCTCTCTCTAGGAATGGGAGATGAGCCGTAAGCCACCACGCGGGCCAAGTGCGGGTTGGTGAATGTCACATGTCTTCAAATTTTTGGTTCTATTACATGCCGGTTTCCTCACGATGTTTTCCTTCACCATTTTGAGAGCAGTGGTGATGAAATAAATTACTGCTGCTGCTGGGCTGGGTTTGAACTCGCGACCTACAACTCGTAAGTCGAGGCCGTTACCACTCGGCCACCACTGTTCTCAAGTGTAAGGTTTATCAACTCCATCAACAAACACCATCATCATTTTAGCCGCAAAAAACTCAACAGCTGAACATAAGCCACGTATCGCCACCACGACCGGTCCTGTGTGCCTTGCATCCACCAGATTCCCATGACCCCTCACCAGTTCTCATAGGTCAGGTTGAAACTCGCGTATCGGAAGCGTATCGCGTAATAAAATGCCTCTCACAAGGTGGACCGATGACCTGGTGCTACTCCAAAACATTTTGGTCTTATAGACCATCAGACGGGTCGAGATCGAAACACTATACTGCGCTCCAAAACTAAAATAGTTGATGTGGCTCAAAAGGCTGCCAAACTGAAATGGTATTGGACTGGATATGTCTGCCGCATGCCCGATAAACTGTGGGCCAAAGTAGCACAAAGTTTGTGCCCTGAAACAGTGAGACGGGGTCGCAGCAGACCACGAAGAAGATGACGCGACGAACTAGACAGATTCCACCAGAACTGGTAAGAGGAAGCCCGGGTGCGCAAAAGAAGGAAGGAGTGTGGGACAGAACAGGTTAATAAAAAAAAACGAACATCTTTTCTGCAAAATTTCATTTACTAATAAACAATGAAAAAACTGGTTCCTTATCTAAAAATATTAGAAATGAAAAAGAATAGAATAATAAAAGTTTGTCTATGTGTTTGTCTGTGTGCGTTTAATTTGGTTGTTTGTCTGTAATTTTTATTTCTGCTGTTCAATTATAGTCTTCACAGACATTTCAAAGTCTTAAAAAACTATTACCACACACTAGAAAATACACTTTTATCGATGGATGCGCTCACACTAATTTCGGAATATCTATCTCTAGACCATAGACATGATTGTTCCGTGAGGGAATCACTGACGCAACAGCGCAGCAGTCAATCTCATAACCAATATGCCAACTGTGTAAGCGTAACCTTCGTCTTGAAACGCCTAGTACTTTTTCCATATCTTCCTCTATGGTCCGAAACGAGGAGGAGTAACAAGAGGTCGCCTCCTTCTGCGAAGCTGTAATGCTAGCCAAGGCGGAGGCCGCAAATGCACGCACAAGGAAACGGCCCTCACGCATCAGCCGCCGGGATCCCGATCCCGGTTTCCGCCCATCGTGGACGCGAGCGAGCAATGGGTAGCTCGCCGTTCGACCATCCGGTAACTGTCCGGACCGAGCTCAAGTCGTCGGCGGCGCGTACTGTTCCACGCGTGCCTCAAGAAGATGTCAGCAAACCGTAGAGGCCCAGCAGGGTCGAAGCCTACTGGGGCCAAGGGTTTATTTCTGAAAGGAAAACTCAACCCTGGTATGTGAGGCAACGAAGGAATTGGAGTGGGTTTTTAGTAAATAAAAGTCTGAGACACACCGTTGCGCTCCGCCCTCGATGTCATTGGATGATTTTACCACCTGAAAAAAAAAATATCTTCCTCTATAATTCTTAACCTAATCCCTCCTATCCTCGCTAGTCTCCTGGCCTCACCTGTCAGCCCGTGAGGTGAGTTAGCTGGGTATCTCGCCGAGACTTCCGCGCATTGTGTGCGCTCGTGTCTCATGCCACTGTTGCTTCGGCATTATGCGCATACATGTGCGATTGTTTTGTTGCCGAGATAACTCTGTCACTGATCAAGATGAGACAGGAGGTTATGAATTATTGGTCTAACTTTTATTCAACTGACGAAGGAATGTAATGCTTCTCAAGTGATATGCATATTAGGGTATATGTATGCATATTGGGTGTATGCATGTGTGTAACAGATTCAAATTTTTCGATATATTATGCAAAAATCATTTTCTATGCTGTAAATCACATCTGACATTAGTTTTCAACACAACCGAGCCTTATTTAGAAAAAAATAACCTTATGGCCTTTGCAATATTCCGGTGACATATTAGGGTTTCCTTGTGCATATTAGGGTATATGTATGTAATGAAATGACCTCCTTGGAAATGACATTTCATTTTTTTAATTTTTAAGCTGTGGATACGGGGTGAAGTATCATTCAATGACAGATGATGTTTAGATTATTTTGTGCATTTTATTGTTATAAAAACTTGTAGAGAGATAATTAAAGGGATATAATTGAAGAGGCGATATTATTAAACTTTAAATATCGTTTTATAATGGATTTTATTGAGGATTTTCGAAATAAACCACAAATTGTTTCTCTGAAAACAAAGATTTGTTTTATTCAACATGCTTTTACAGTATAACAATTATCGTTTAACTAAAATTACACTTTTATCTCACCTGAAAACAAAGAAACGACATTTAAAGTTTAATAATATCGCCTCCTCAATTATATCCCTTTAATTATCTACAAGTTTTTATAACAATAAAATGCACAAAATAATCTAAACATCATCTGTCATTGAATGATACGTCACCCCGTATCCACAGCTTAAAAATTAAAATAATGAAATGTCTTTTCCAAGGAGGTCATTTCATTACATGTATGCAAATTGAAGTGTCAAAAAACAGCCTTTTATGTATAAGATATTGGCCTACATCGTATTATTCATCTGCAAAAATATAATATTCAAAATAGTTTAGAATGGGCTAAGATCTAAAGTAATTTGATACTCGATCGATTACGAAATTGTATTTCATACCATTTTTTGTTAATGTTTATATTATTATTATATAGTGAGACACAAATTATCAGCTATTAGTTGATGCGTGTGTTTCATATAGTTTGAAGATGTTTAGTCCGTCCAATCGATTTTTAAAGCAATTCATTGTGGGAGCTTTTACAACACTTTCCGGGAGCCAGTTCCATGCCGATACAACTCGGTTAGGTTAAAATTGTTTTAAACGCTTCTTTTTGGATGCATTTCCCCATAACTTGAAGGAATGTCCTCGTAAATGTTTGTTGGCATTCAGTGTGTAAAGGTCATGAAGGCTTTCATTTTTTTATGGTGGGAAAAAATCATCCAATGACAACCCCCGCTCTTGAGCGGAGCGGGAGATTGTGTCAAACTCTTACTGACTAAAAGACCCACCCCGTTCCTTCTAGCCTTCATACCGGGGCTCGAGCTCCCTTTCGGATAAACCTGGCCCCAGTAGGCTTCGACTCGGCTGGGTCCCTGCTGTTGCTGACAACTCCTTGAGGCGCGCGGGAACAGTGCGCGCTGTTGACGAGGTCATGAAGGCTGGGCACATCGTAATATTCTGTGAGCATTTTGTAGCTAGTATTTTCTTTTTATTTAAATATACTAAGTGTTGTCTATACGCTATTGTTCATATTATCATTTATGACATCTCCTATTCTAAAATTCCTCAGTTTTAACGACCCTTTGATTTCGATCCACTCTACATTTAAACTCAGAGCAGTGTTGGCGGCACAGAACACTGTATGATCCCTGTGTTCTATGGGTGGCGGAATTTGAACGGCTCTGACTTACGAATTGTAGCTTGCAGGTTAAAACCCAGCAAGGCGCACTACTTTGTGTACCTTATTTCATCACCACTGCTTTCAAAACGGTGAAAGAAAACATCGTGAGGAAACCGGCATGTCTTAGAACTAAAAATTCGAAGACATATATATGTGGCATTCATCAACCCGCACAGGGCTCACGTGGTTGGCGGTAAGTCCCCTCTTTGAGGCGTGGCTGGAAAGACCTCACGGCGTCCTTACCTTCCGCATGACGCAGGTACTCACCGGACATGGTTCGTTCGGGAGTTTCCTGCACCGGATTCATGCGGAAGTGACGCCCGGGTGTCGCCACTGTGCGGAACGCCCGGAGGACACGGTGGAGCACACAGTCGAGGTGTGCCCTGCTTGGGCGGAGCATCGCCGTGCCCTCGTGGGGGCGATCGGCGGCGGAGACCTCTCGCGCCGGGCCTTGGTTGAGGCCATGGTCCGGAGCGAGGAGGAGTGGCAGGCGGTCGCCGACTTCTGCGAAGCAGTAATGCTCGCAAAGGAGGAGGCCGAACGCATCAGGCAACGGCGTTATCGCCGCCGCCGCCGGGATTCTGATCCCGATTTCCGGCCACCGTAGGCGCGGGCTTGCGGACAGTGAGCAATGGGTAGCTCGCTGTCCGGCTGTCCGGTAACTGTCCGGACCAAGCCCAAGTCGTCGACGGCGCGCACTGTTCCCGCGCGCCTCAAGGAGTTGTCAGCAACAGCAGGGACCCAGCCGGGTCGAAGCCTACTGGGACCAGGGTTATCCGAAAGGGCGCTCGAGCCCCGGTATGAAGGCTAGAAGGAACGGGGTGGGTCTTTTAGTCAGTAAGAGTCTGACACTATGTCCCGCTCCGCCCAAGGGCGGGGGATGTCAATGCATGATTTTTTCCCACCATAAAAAAAAAAAAAAAAATGGCTCACGTGGTGGATTACCGCCCATTCTCTCTTCTAGAGAGGTGGCTTGAGTCCCAGCAGTGGGAACATTGAAAGGCTGATTACGTTGTTATTATGTTACATTTAAACTCATCCCTAAAGTAGGTATGCAGCACTAACTATTATTATTCCCACCTAATTTTAAGCTAATTAATTCACCTCTCCACAATCAACCGCCTCACTATCTCAGTGTAAACGGACAGAGCCAGTTAACTGAAGCCCCTACCTCGAGACAAACCCGAACAAGTCCCACGACATGTTGATATGTAAACAGACTAATTTCGGAGACGGACGTGTGGCTAATGACTAACTGTCTTGTGAACTTGACTAAATTATAGAGATAGAATTGAAGTTGAGTATTTCTTAAACTATAGTTTAGCCTGCAAACCTATAAAAATGTGGCATTAAAGTACGGTTTGAGACGTGCTTAACCTTTCAGATACCGTCATTTTGAGACACAATAGTAAGACATTAGATGTGCGAACGCCGGCGTTCGCTTGGGGTTTAACGACAAAATACTCAATTCATAAACCCACCCTTTAATATGGAGACAGGTAGAATGGTATGATTGAGAAAATAAGTTACTGCTCTTAGTACGTATACTTTTGGTTGATGGTGGTACTTAAGTAACAAAAAATCATTACCAGATTTTAATTTCGAAAGTCGGTGTTAAATAACACACGAGTCGGACTCGCGCACTGAGGTCCCGTACATACGAAGGCGGGGTAAAAAGTTCTCAGCCTGACCCAGAGACAGTACTCCTATCAGCAAAATTTTATTGTTCCTGCCTGGATGTGCTTTTAATGTGTTCATATGAGAAGTATCAACTTTTTATCACAAGTAATTTGTGTGCAAGAACGGTTACAGTAAAGGTCTTGAGTGTTATTTGTGAAATTGGGTAAAATTGAGTATCATATGGTAATTAAATTCTTTATTTCGATGGATTAACCTCAACAAAAACTTATCCAAAGTTGACACAAGTTTACGGGGACTCTGCTCCTCTTATATCGACCATTAAAAAGTAACCATCTGAATTTAAACATGGTCGCACATCCCTCGAAAATGACTCTCGTGAAAGAAGGCCGAAAACTGCTCCAACTCCAGAAACTATCGACAAAGTGCATCTTACTGTATTGAATGACGGATAAATGAAGGTGAGTGAGATAGCTGAGAGTAAGGAGAAATAGGTGTGAAACATTTGGCAAAAATAAATAGGGTTATAAAACCTTTGCGCGTTATGGGTGCCGCATTTGCTGAATGCCGACCAAAAATTTCGCAACAATCTTTGGACCGTTTCAAAAGGGATCCGACTGATTTTGTGCAGCGATTTGTAAGAATGGGCGAGACATGGGACCGCCACTATACGCCAAAATTGAAAAAGCAGTCCAAGCAGTGGGTGGAAGCCGATGGTGCAGCGTCAAAGAAAGCGAAGACGATCGCAATTGCTTAAAAGCTCATTGTCAGTGTGTTATGGAATTCGAAAGGGATGCTTCCTTGTTAATTAAAGAAAGAAAGAAAGAAAACATGTTTATTCTGCCCGTCTAGACACACAAATAATAACAAAATAAAAATTAATAAAAGAAAAACAAAATAAAAATAAAAATTAAAAAAAGAAAAACAAAATAAAAATAAAAATTAATAAAAGAAAAACAAAATAAAGATAAAAATTTGTTGCCATAACGTCAAGTGTAGACCAGGCCTAACAGATTTGAACCATAGACAACTTTGTTGCCTAGGTTGTCTATTAAAACACGCGTAATGATAACAATGTAATCTGTGCGACGCCGGCCGCCTCGAGATAGACAAACAAAAATAAAAGTTAAAAACAAAACAAATACAATATAAATACATTCAAATTGTGCGTCGCATCTAGGCAAGAATAGGCCGTTGCTCAGCTTATACTGTGACGCTGGACAAATCCAGCAAAAGACAAATTGCATCAGGTTAATTGATTTTCTTATATAATAGAAAACAATTTCAGGTGAATATTATTTCAACTTTCTTGGCCAGCTGAATGCCAAAATTCACCAGAAAAGAACTGGATTGAAGAAGAAAATCATCTTTCATCAGGACAAGGGACCTGTGTGCAAGGGTGTGTTGGCGGTGGGAAAACTGCGGGATTTGGGGTTCGATTTCCTCGGCCATCTCCCATATTCTCTTGATTGGGCATCATCTGACTCTTATCTGTTCCCAACCTTAAATAATTTTCTTTCTGGCAAGCGCTTCACATCGAATGAAAAAGTTGAGAGGCCCATAGATGACTATTTTCATAACCTTCCAGACTCACACTCCCAGAAATGAAAAGTGACGTTAGAAAAACGTTGGACCAAGTGTATTGAAGTTAAGAGAGACTAAGTAGAAAAATAAAATCACATCTTAGCTGAAATTTGTAGTCTTTCGATATTTAATAGGCCGAGAACTTTTCACCCCGCCCTAGTACTTACCTATAAAAACAGTTCAATTTCCGAAATGAGTTACAAAGATTTTTCCGAATCTCATTTTTTTTTTATTGTTACGTAACCTCAAAACAGCTTTCAGATTTTTTTCCTATGCAACAAGACCTTGCTTCGAGGTGATAAATCATCCAATGACTTCTTCTGCTCTGAGTGGAGCGGGAGGTCGTTTCAGACTTTTACTGACTAAACCACACCTTTGCCCTTTACATTCTAGGACCGCCATTTCCACAATTAATAACAATAATATTATTACAAGCTTCGATCAATACTTCCACTAACTGTATATATAGGTACCTATCTACGTATTTCCAACGTGACTATACACCCCAGTCACGTTTCAGTTTTATATAAATTTTGTTGGTGGCTCCCAAAGGTGACAATTTAACTAATTCCCTTGAGCCCAATTAACCCATTGCGTGAACTGAATTGTTTGAAGATACGGAACGACTGGATAATTTAATTTTGGTTTTAAACTCTTAGTGAGCATGTAATTGCTTAAAAGGGTGGTGGGTGATTTAAATAATGAAGGATGGTGCGGAAAATATTTTTAAATTATTTATTAATGTCAAGGATTTCTAATAATTATATCTATAGTCCTAACACCACATCAGTCAAAAACAGGAGCTTTTCAGGAAGGAAAAAAGCTGTTAAGTAGAAAAAAAACTGACTTATGTACGTACTAGTTGTACCTAATACTGCCATAGCAAGGCAGTAGGTACCACGGTATCTTCTCATCCAATATACCACAGTGTCTCAAGACGAAAGTCTATGTCCAGTGCGTGTTGCCAGTGATGACATATGGCTCCAAAACGTGGTGGCTTACAATGGGCCTCATCAGAAGACTTAAAGTCACCCAGAGGGCCACTGTTGGACATAAACCTCCACCAAATGTTGCCACAACGGGCGTTTCGCATCCATCGGTTTCCCGCAACCTTCACCAGGTCATCGGTCCATCTTGTAGGAGGCCTTCCAACGCTGCGTCTTCCGGTACGCGGTCGCCAGTCCAGAACCTTTCGGCCCCAACGGCCATCTGTTCTGCGAGCAACGTGCCCTGCCCATTGTCACTTAAGTTTAGCAATTCTTCGTGCTATGTCGGCAACCTTAGTTCTCCTGCGGATATCTTAATTCGTATAAATTAGTTATTTAGTTAGTGTGTGTACCGGAAGAAAGCTATAGAAAAGATGGATGGACGGCGCGATGAGTGATAAGAACGAAAGGGAGTGAGTGATAGCGTGGCGGTTCACATGACGGAACGGGAGAGGAAACCGTGTTGCTCCGACCTCTAGTTATATAGGTCAAGGCCAGGAAAATAATACTGTGTATAACACGTACCACCTTAGTTTTAATATATACAAAACCCGAAACACGTGTCTATTTTTATATAAAAGAATCTATGTACAAAATTTCATAACTGTATCATGAAAAATCACAAAGTTGTAGCTTGTTATGTCAGCAAAAATACATAGTCACCGAGCCATCCAGGTGACTGAGCGGTTATTTTTCATTTGTAAATGTAATTGGTGTAATTTATCTATAATATGTATTTAGAAATATATAAGTATGTTTATCAGTTGTCTAGTACTCATAACACAAGCTCTGCTTAGCTTGAGACTAGACGGCGTTGTGTGATAGTTGTGGAATATTATTATTATTATTATTTGCATCCAGCTGTTTATTGGCGCCTAATGCCCGCTATGACTGTGTTGCACTGAGTGTCGGTGGTGTCCAACTTGTGACCTTTTTAAATATTTTTGGGGAAAAATATAACATGGTGAATAAACTTACTATTAGAAACCATTCAGTTACTAATTCTGAAAAAACTATATTAATAAGGTTTCGTATTAACTAGAAATAATCAATCAATCAATCAATCAATCAATCAATCTTTATTTGTGAACATAGGTATTACAATAAAGGTCTTATAAAACATTTTAGTCGTGCTCTATGTCCTACCAATAAAATCGGTGTACAAATATATTAGTCTTTTAGTAAGTAATATGTTTTTAATCCATACAATGCAATGTCAAATTATATTTAGTAAGTAATGTCAAATAAATGTAAGTAATACGTCTAAATCCATACAATGCAATGTCAAATTATATTTAGTAAATAATGTCAAATAAATGTAAGAAATACGTCTAAATCCATACAATGCAATGTCAAATTATATTTAGTAAATCATGTCAAATAAATGTAAGTAATACGTCTAAATCCATAAAATGCAATGTCAAATTATATTTAGTAAATAATGTCAAATAAATGTAATACTAACAATAGATAAATTAATAAATTATAATCAATTTCAAATACATGTCAATGGTAATAGTAAAAGGCTGGTAATGTCATAGTCTATCATTTAAAAATTCTTCAACAGAGTAATAAGTCTTGTCTATTAGAAACAAAAACAATTTACTTTTGAATTTGCGGACATTATCTTCATTTCTTATACATTTTGGTAATTTATTATAGACCCTTGGAGCCATTACAAAAATACTGTTTCTGTATAATGCAGTACAAGATCCGACAGTTTGTAACCGATCACAACGGCGCTGACTAGTCACTCGAGCAAACTTATGTAGATTTCTTTTAACGAACATAGTTGTTTCATAGATGTACATTGATGGCATTGTTAATATCTTCGAATTTCTAAAAAATGGTTTGCAGCTGTCTGTTGTCTGCAAATTATATATGGCTCTTATGCACCTTTTTTGGCATTTAAATACCATATCTTTACCCGTGGCATTTCCCCAAAATATGATTCCATATCTTAATGTTGAGGCTACCAAACCATGATACGCTGTTAAGACTGTTGCTCGATTGGCCGTTTTACTTAACATGTGCAAGGCATAGGAATGCTGGTTTAGCTTATTGCATACATGGTCAATATGTGAATTCCATTTTAAAGTGTTTTCTATATTTAGTCCAAGAAACTTAGTCACATTTATTTCATTAATAATTTTATCATTATAATTAATATTCAAGTCCGGATTGTAGTTTAGTCTTTGTCGAAATTTCATTAATACTGTTTTGTCAAGATTTATAACTAAATTATTGTTCTGCAACCAATGCACAACTGATTGTAAGGTAGAATTAATTTCGGACTCTAATGTGCTAACCTCGTCACTATTAAAAAGTATTGTGCTGTCATCTGCAAACATTGTCATAGGATATGATGATGCTGTCGGAAAGTCATTAATATAAACAACGAAAAGAGGCGGCCCGAGTACACTACCTTGTGGTACTCCACAATTAACCGTTCTCTTACTAGAATTATATGTTATTAGGTTTTTGTTTGAAATTTTTCTAATCGTTGTTATTTGTTGCCTATTACAAAGAAAAGATTCTATTAATTTTGATACATTTCCTCTTATTCCGTATGCATTAAGCTTACTAATCAATATTTTATGGTCCACGCGATCAAAAGCTTTTGACATGTCCATATAAAGCGCCAGAGTCGGTAGTCTCTTATCCAGTCTGCCGCTAACCATATGTAAAAAATCGTAGATGGCCATATCTATAGATCTGTTTTTCCTAAAACCTTTCTGGTTATCTACGAATAGGCTATTCTTTTCAAAGTATGAAGTAAGCTGGTCAGAAATGGCTTTCTCGAATATTTTTGAAAAAACAGGTACTAGCGCTATAGGTCGGTAGCAGGACATATCTTCTCTGTTGTCTTTCTTGAACAGAGGCTTTATTATGGTTAATTTTAATTCATCGGGAAAGTGACCATGGAAAATGCACATATTGATAAGATGACTCAACACAGGAGCAATTATTGTGGATACACGTTTAACAATGTTTGTATTTATATCGTCATACCCAGTGCTAGATGTGTTTTTTAGCGACATTATAATTTTATAAATATCTTGTGGTATTGTAGGTGTCATAAACATAGAGGTAGATTTATTACTGATTTTATGTTTACTTTCATTAATGTCTAAATTAGCAACTGGTTTAACTTGATCTACAAAGTAATCATTAAAAGCTTGTGCAATATCAAGAGGATTAGTTAAGATTTTGTCATTTGTTTTGATTTTTGTTATGGTTTCGTCTGGCAAATTATATTTATTGTTTTTTTTATTTATTACTTTCCATGTTGCTTTACATAGATTTTGAGCTGAATGTATATACCGATTATTATGGGCTCTCTGTGTAAGATTTATAATCTTCTTCAGTCGATTTGAAAGCTTTTTAAAGTTTGCTTTATTTTGCTTATTTGGTAATGACCGATATTTCCATAGCAATTCTCTTTTTCTCCTACTGCAAATTCTAATACCACGACTAATCCATTTTGCTTTTTCTTTGGTCGATATCCGTATTTTTATATTTGGAAAGCATAAATCATATAACAACTTAAACAGGTCATAGAACAATTTGAATGCTTTCGCGGGATCCACTTCCTCGTATACATCAGTAAATGTAATAGCACTGATACTATCTATGAATTTCTGAACATTTTCTTTTGAGTAATCTCGTTTAGTTGAGAACCAGTGACTTAATATACAAGTTCGCCGAACTGGACAACGTAAAAGTTGTGCCGAATGATCAGACACCGCAAGCTCTAAGACTTCCCCTTTTGATCCTCTTATGTTATGGATTATATTATCTATACAAGTCCCGCTGCCTAATCTTGTTGGAACTTTTATTTCAAATTTGAGATTGTAACTCGTTATAAGGTCCTTGAATTGCTCTAAACATGTGGTCTTTTTTAAAAGATCAATATTGAAATCACCGCATAAAATAAGTTTTTTGTTATTGTGTAATGCAACAGACTTTAAAAGAATATTCAAATGATTAAAAAATATCTCAAGTTTACTTTTCATGTCTTTACTATGTGGGCTTCTATAGACACACATCATAATGATGTTGTGGTCAGTGAGTTCTACAGCGCAACATTCAATTATATTAGAAACACAACACTTTCCCACCGACTCCAAAGGTCTATACTTAATGCCGTTTCGTACCATGATACATGTACCTCCATGTCGGGATTTCCGAGTGAAATGAGCAGCAAGTTTAAAATTAGGAATATGTAATAAGTTAACATCAGACAATATCATATTGTGCTCTGAAAAACACAAAACATCTATTATTTTTTCTGCATTGTAAAGTTCATTAAGTGCGACAGTAAACATATGAGATTTGTTCAAAAGACCATTTATATTTTGATGCAGAATATTAATATTTTTATACACGAAAAAAGTTTTCATGTTCACAATTTTTTTCATCTACATAAAAGTCACATTGCGTCGCCGATATCTCTGTTATGGTTAACAATAAATTTTGAAAGATAATGCGCATACCGCAGTCATTAATTTTCCTATTGAATTTAGAGAACATTGTGAAGTCATACAAAAGATTTAAATTTGAATCAAATGCAGTTGCATAGTTATATGTTTGCAAGTCTAGATGTAGTAAATTATTAAACGTCTCTATACGCCAATTAAACATTGTGGAGTAATTACTCAATTTAAAAGTAGGAGAACATAAGATTATATTCGTATTCTGTACTGTCATTAATGTCTCTCTTAGGTTTATAATGATATTAACATAATTTTCAGTTTGTAAAAAGTCTTCTTCTCCAATCAAAATAACACAATAGTCATTCATTGAATAATCAATTAGTTTTTTATCTAAGTCTTTAGTGAGTCGAAGTGTACCGCAATTAGGCATAACGTAATGACAAATTTGAAAGTTTTTAAATATTTCTTGAGCTGTGAACAAAACTTTGTTATTTTTATTCGCACTAATGATGCACAGTTTTCTTTTTATGGGAATAATCGGAGATTGGTTATCACATTCTTCCATTTGTGTTGTTGTGCTACTTAGTTCTACCGTTGAGGCGTCAAATGTGTCATGTTTTTTCGAAAATAGTTGTGTCTTCTTTGTCTTCTTTTTTAACTTTATTTGAGAATTTAGGCGCGGAGTAGATGTATTTGAGCTTTTATTAGGAGTTCCTATTGTACTCGTTAATTTTTTTGTTGCCTTTTTTAGTAATTCATTTTTACTTGTTAATTCAGTAACCGATTTCTTAAGCTGAGTATTTTCTATATTTAAGTTCTGTATCTCCTCGTGTGCTGAATTAAGTTGTGAAGTTAGTTGCGTAATTTGGTTTTGTAGTTCCTGTATTTGTACATTGTTTTCGTCACTTGATATATTTGGCAAGCTATTAGTGCTGCCATCTAACTTCGAACTACTAAGGCTATTTTCTTCGGACATTTCTGTAGAACATGTTTTTGTTGTCTTTCTAAACGTTATGTTGTCAAAGAAGTTCATTTTCGGTTGATAAATTAATTATTAAATATTATTTTAACTTCTGATAAAATGGAAAAAGATTATGTTGTACCTGAGTCTCGAACTCGCGCCTTATAGCGCAGCCACTCCGACCGCAATGCAGTAACCATTTAGCTAGCTGATCGTTGATTCCATTAGTGAAATTTGTCCTCCACTAGTAAGCTTATGATTCCGTTACTATTCATATTTGGATATTGGTGGTGAATTGAAAATAATTTGTTCTTGTATGTTTTGTTAAATGTTTTTGTTGTTACTCACTATTTTGGGTTCACTGCTTGATTTTGAATAGTTTGTTTGTTTGGTTTGTTAGTTTCTTCACCAGCGTAATTATTATCACTTCATACGATAATTCACTTAGAATGATATTTTAAGCAGTCGTTTATTTTTTATTTTATAGTGTCAGATTTTGGTCATTAATAACTTTATTGTTTGTGAATATTATCACTAGATAACAATATCGATTGAATATTGTACTACACTTTCACTAATTAACTACTTTAGAACACTTAACAGTGGATAAACTATTTTTATTTATTATTAAAATACGGAGCTGTTGTTATCGCAGTGACAGTGGCGCCACCAGTCCAATAATGTTATATACCTACTACATTTTTTTTTATGACGATATGGTCGACGATGGAGCACGCTTGCCTAGAAGTACTCACTCTTGACTTATAGATCCCCAGGTTATAACTATCAGGAAACATAGACCCCATTTCTGTCGCTTCTTCTTCCACTTAGGGTAAAGCGAGAAACCGTGACAGACTTTTACTGACTAAAACCACACCTGTGTTTTTAAGTTACCCTTTGCGTACTAGGCCCCTTAGTTTTTGCTATTATCTCTTTGTAGCACGCTTGGAATACTACGCTATGCCATCGACCTACCATTTTTTAGTGTAGTAAATCTGGTCCGGACTAAGCGTTTCGCCTCGTCGTTTATACCGCGTACATCGAAGAACTGGAACAGTTTGCCTGCTGCGGTCTTCCCGTCCGATTATAATTTGGGTGTCTTCAAGGCTAGAGTGAATAGGCTCTTAATAAACTAGTGCGCCTCACCATCAAAGATTGCATCGCTGCTTACCATCAGATGGGATCGCAGTCAAGCAATAGTTTAAATCAATAAAAAAAAATTGACAAATAATAATCTTCTCCCGCTCGGGGTAGTGCAAGAGGGTAAATCAGACTTTGACTGACTGAAATCTTCTTCTCTTTTCGCGGCGGCAGAAGCACACGCGTGTGTCCCTGAAAAGCTAGGGCGTTTCAGGGCCGCGGGAACAATTTCGAACAAACCACCCTGACTTCTATAATATACTCTTCATCATCATCATTTCAGCCCGAAGACGTTCACTGTTGGGCATAGGCCTCCCCCGGGTGTCGACAACCAGCGGTCCTATACGTCTCGCATACATCGGATTCCCGCGACGTCACGAATTCATCAGTTCATTTCGATCCTACTATACTGCAGTCATCGAAAATTCTGTAAAATACTAACGAAAAATGCCTTTCACAATAAAATTATGTAGACACTAATAACACTATTATTACAATAAGTACCTAACAGTATTATTGAGTATCTGCATAAATAACTAATCCGTTTTGTAACAAACCAAAAAACACACAAGTTTTGTAACACAACATTCAAAATAGGCAACTATGTACACAGACAAGTTACTAAACACCCAACAATAATGTTTTTACATAAGCAAGTTTCTATAAACACACATTTAGGAGAAACCGTTCCTATGTGCGGATAAACTTGGCGCAATTGTTTGGTAGAGACAATAAAACCCGGAGGGCGGCCCAACGTAACCGCTGGGAAATCACTAATAAACGCTCTTGTGCGTTACAGATAATAAGGCTGCTTTGAGACTGGCGGTTGAAACGCGGAGTTGGTATCAAAACTAAGGATGACATTAATTTGTGATGCCACATAGGAACTAAAATCCGTCATCATTTCAGCCGAAAGCTGACCACTGTTACATCGATCATTCGAAATCTACCGGAATTTCGTGAAATCCCTGATATCCTCATTTCCCTACGACATTATATATCGACGCCCCCCGCGAATAATCCGGTAATCGTAAAAGTGTAAATGTTCAGGAAAAATAAAAAACCATTTTTCCTTAATAACTCCATTAAACAACAAGTATCAGAGATTTTTTATATCGCATATGGAAGCTAATTTTTTCAACTATCTGGTTATTTCAACAAAATTTAAGTAGTCCCAAGGGCTTCGTTATAATTTAGCTGGATGCATTTTACTATATTAGTGTAGGTCAAGCTCTGGTCAGTAATGTCACTTACGATATTGTTCGTGTAAATTTATATTTTCGACGGCAACAGTAAAATCTTGTTGCGATATTATTCGTTTGAATTTATATTTTCGACGGCAACGGTAAAATCGTGTTGCGCTATTATTCGTGTAATTTGTTTTGTATACTGAACATTTGTAAAAAGCAATTATTAGGTTATTCGATTGTTTAACAGTAACGTACATTTTATTGTTATGACTGTTACTGTTTTTTCGAATAGTTTACTTAAGTATTATTTGATGATTATTATAGTATATTTTATGAAATAAAGGACATCCTAGTAAATGAAACAACTTTGGCTAGTTTGACAAAACATGATAGTTATTATTATCATAAAAAATAGACACTGGACTGAAAACACGGCTATTATACATGATTACACAATCATGGAAATTATAATAAGGTCCTATTACATTTAAAAATCTTAATCAGAGTCCTCATCGTAACCTGATTCAGTATCACAAAAGCTTAAGTTCCTATAAAATGGTTGATAATGATGGGGAATTGCTTGGGAGTTACACAGGCTTAGGAGATCATTATACAAAGCTTTTTTAATAGGAAGGGGCTTGTAATATGCTGGCTTTAATTCAATACTTTCAATTGTTTTGGACACCTGTTTCTACCAACGCTGTCTACTTCTGCCTGCATTGTAATCCAATTCAATATAATCCTGATCAAAATCATATTTGAAAAGAAAACAGTTAGGTTTACTGTATGATACACTAACCTCCATCACATCGGACCATCATACTTTTTCTCCTGTCTTATCTTGAAGCCATCTTTTGGGTTCAACAAGTTCTTTTATGTTGAGGATTTCAGATTGTTGCATTTCTTTTAGGATATATATTTGTCTCCGGAGACTTTAGCGTTCATGATGATACTATATACTTGGTCCGGTGTATACAAAACTTTGTTTTTCAGAGCTCTTTCTATACATGCGTGCATAGAGTCGCCTTCATTATGGCTATGCCTACCAACAAAAAACCGATGGGTAATGTCAATTTGAAGAGTCATTGCAATATAAAGATACAATGCAAAAATGTATCTGTTTTTATTCTGGCCATAACAACCATCAGAGTAAAATATAATTTTGCATAAACCTCTTTCATGTACGGTCTTGACAAATTGAAACAAGGTACTCCCTATTTCGATGCACCCTAGTTTGTTGAATGGTAAAATTATAAATCGGGTATTTACGTTTGTAGTGGAAAATTGGCACTTCAGACTGGTAAATTCAAAACCTTTTCTAAATAAAAAATGGCCACAACGGTATCATTTTTATTTAGTGTTTCTTTTTCTTCTTTTTTATTTTCACGAACTCTTTCTTTCATACTCAAATGTTTCCTGTAATTTTCTTCTAAAGACGCCTTTTCAACGGAGTCAGCTTGCTGATATTGTGAACATAAAGTACACTGATCCTTTTTAGGCTTAAAAAGGAATAGTTGTAGTTAGTATTAAACTCTCTTTATTAATACTGCCGTTTTGAAGCCATCTCAACAATATCTGGATAGTTCTGATTTGCAAACGATGACTTGTAAAGTCGGTACATTTTTAAAATACCTTTCAATCGTGGTAATTAGAGACACAATAGTAAGACAATAGGTGCGCGAACGCCGGCGTTCGCTTGGGGTTTAATGAATTAAGACATTCAGACAAATATTCTCGTTTAGACTCTTTTCTCGTGTAATGCGATTCTACTTTGGGAAATAAATCAATATGATTCCTGAATGTATGTATATTATTTTTAATTGGATTGGATAAAGAAGGTATTTTATTTTTTAATTTTATCTTTACAAATCGATAGTGTTTCATTCATGTACCGGATCGACCCTCCACGGGATTAAAACGATCAAAATTTAGCGGTGTATTATAACTTACACGAATAATATCGTAATATAAGCCTGTACTAGCACTTACTTAAATAAGTTAGAAAACTATTTACCCGAATAATATCGTAACAATGTTTACTGTCAAATCATATCGATATTTTTTTTCGTAAAGATCTAAAACCATGTTATTCGTTTAAACTACATTTTCAAGAATTTTTATGGAATATACGCGTAGTTTTTCATATCTTCGTAAATAAAGACAGAAAAAATCTGGAAAAAAATTATATGATGTATTTTAACTTCTAGATGCCGAAAAACGCATAACATGAAAAACCCCGTAATAGGTCATTACCGGATTATTCGCGGGGGACGTCGATATGTACGATGAGCTATTCTTATGAGATTTATTTGTTTGTATAGAATAGAACTTTTACACAATGTTAAATCTATGGGTACAATAATGTACTGCATTATTTTTTGGAGATCATTAAATTATTCCTCCTGCTCTAAGTTGAGCGATAAAAAGTTGTTTTTATAAAATAGGTTATAAAAATAAATATAATTTTTTATTACACTGTTGTATTTGTTCAAAAAACTATCGGTTATCCAAATTGGTCTTCAGTAGTCTTCACTTTGGCGGTTAAACTGGCAAGTCTGTTCACCGCCTAAAAATATTTCCAAAAGACGCTAGGTTTACCGTTTTCTCAAATGAATATTGTATTTACTTGTTACCTTTCGGTAAGGTAACTGAGGATTTTTCGTATAAACGTGTGTATTATCTTACTTTTCTATCTCGGTACTATAGGGAAAACAATACGGTCGACTTTTGTGGTGTGTTTGCAAACTATTTGGTAAGAAGGTAAAGGTAAAATAAACCTAGACATTATATCCTTTAGTTATTTTTGATGGTTATTATGCTTCGTTTAAGATAGAACTACACACACTGCGCACGCGTGTGCCACACGATCGCTAAATTTTGATCGTTTTAATCTCGTGGAGGGTCGACCGGCTACATGGAACACTATCGATTTGTAACGATAAAATTAAAAAATAAAGTAACTTTTTTAAAAAAATCGTATTAATTTACGCATGTACGAAATTAATTGATTTAAGAAAACGTCAGCTGAGCGAGTGGAATGACTTGTAGGTAGTAGTCGGCATTGCGTACTAATAGGATTTTTTTTTTTAAAGTACCTTATTTTTTTAAATTTTATCATTACAAATCGATGGTGTTCCATGTACCCGATCGACCTTCCACGGGATTAAAACGATCTAAATTTAGCGGTGTATAAGCAGCCAGTACCTAACCTACCTATTATAAACACATTTCGTAAGCGAAGTTGTAGTTTAGTTCACTTGCTAACTCAAATTAAACTGCCCTTTAACTATTTCATATCGACGCAAGATTAACAAAAGCGTTTGGCAAAATGTTCATGCATGCTAATTAAGTTCTAAATAAAGACTTACTTCAATAGTGATAGGATTGATAACAAACTTTTATTTTTCTCATTTCTACCAACGGACAACCCGACGTACGGCGAGTATCTACCCATACGTTGTTGAAACGTCTACGGTCCGGACTAAGCGTTTTGCGTCATCGTTTATATCGTGTACGCCGAAGGACTGGAACAATTTGCCTGCTGCTGTCTTCCCGTCCGATTATAACTTGAGTCTCTTCAAGGCAAGAGTGAATAGGCTCATAAACTAGTGCGCCTCACCATCAGAGATTGCATCACTGCTTACCATCAGGTGGGATCGCAGTCAAGCACTAGTTTACACCAACGCTGGGCAAAGACCAAGTTTTTCCAGACATTCTTTTCCCGCACCATCTTGAACCAGTCCTCATAGTACGCTTCTAGATCATATGGCTGCCTCTTTTTGGGCAGGATGTCACCATTATGTGGACCGCCCGGAGGACACGGTAGAAGTGTGCCCCGCCTGAGCAGAGCACCGCCGTGTCCTCGTTGGGGTCGTCCGGCAGCTACGATCTCTCACGCTGGGCCTTGGTACAGGCCATGGTCTGAAGCAAGGAGGAGTGGCAGGTGACCGCCTCCTGCTGTGAAGCAGCAATGCTAGCAAGGGAGGCAGTCGCTTGCAATTCCTCCTCGGACCACGGTATTTTCAGTCACGCTTCAAACAGTAATTCCTAGTATGGATCAATGTTTTCAAAAAGAAGAAAAGAAATATAAAAAATAACTTTCAGTGTGTTTTGTTTTTGAGATGGCAAATCATCCGATGATATGACGATGAATTTTACTGGCTAAAACCACAGCTGAGTCCTTCAGTTGCCCTTTGCGGTCTAAAACTTTTTAGTCTTTAAATCTTTAATTCTTTATTGTACACTATTATAACACAAAATAAGTGGATAACAAAGTTCATGTACATAGGCGAGCTTAACTCAAAGTTGAGTTTTCTTCCAGCAAACCATTGAGCGATAGAGAGAGATGACAATAGAGGGTAGGGTCCAGTGTATAATTTTAAAATTAGAAATATTATGAATAAAATAATAATACATAAATTAGTCGTGAGATAATAAACAACATTTTTTTATTGGTATAAGTCAATAAAAGTCTGACACACTCTTGCTCTACAACAGAAGAAGTTATATGAAACTTTCTCACCTTGAAAAAAAAAGGAAAAACAAAGCGAATTCCAAGAAAAATGCATTTCCTCACAATTTCCGCCACGACAAACCAAACATAACATTAGCAGTTAGCATCGATCGAGGGTGCAGCCGAGTTTGAAGCAATATTCACCTCAAACAGTCCATAGAGGCAACAAAAAGCGTTAATGTGGCAAAATGTTTTTAACACAGAACAACCTGAGCAACTCGCTTAATGAAATAGATTTTGTAGGTAGCATATCTTTATATAGGTAGGTAGGTCAATTAGTACAAAATAATGCTTAAAGGGTTTATTAGAAAAGGTCTTGTTATTATTTATGTACCTATCTAAAAGTCTAAATAAAAAATATTTAAAAAAAAAAAAAGGCAAAGATATTAGCGTTTGTTTATATCCCAAAATGTCGCTTAATTTATGGAAATATTGTACAGGATTATGATTTATAAATGAATAAATGACGATCAAAATGTAGAAACATGGCGCGCAGTTTTTTTAGTAAATTGATTTTATGTATTATGAATTTTGGACAATTATGGGTTATCTTTTTTTTACTTTTGACTACAAAAATATGATCAGTAATGGGTACGGATAAAGCCCAACTTTTTTTGTACTATTAAAAAATAAATAAAATAAAATTATTTTATTTTATATTCTTATGTTACTTAGGAGCCCTGCGTCCGAGTAGTGGGTGGCAGTATAAGGTTGATTATGCTTATGCTATTAAGTAAGACATAGCGCGCACTGGTGACTTTTGTCACGGTGACAATAATTTTTCTACCCATTTTTTGTAACGGTCACGTCTTCAAGTGCGCGCACTACATGTTGGGTTCATAAGCATGGTGACTTTTTGGTCAAAAGTCACGGTGACAAAGTCACCAGTGCGCAATATGGCTAATACATCAAGGAACACAGTTTCAAAGTATAAAAGTTATCGACATCGATTTCGTACATTTTCCGTGATGTGCGCACAACTGAAAACTTCTGCAGATTTATTATGTGTATATTATAGATATACCTACCATATATTTTTTTTCACTTTCAAACAAATCTCAGACTACGCAAAACTTTCGCCCGTCACGCCACCCAAAGTGGCTTGATGTGCGTGTCAAACATGTCATGTTCATGTAAACAAGACGTTGACGAGGCCGTGACGACGCCGTGACGAGGCCGTGACAAATTTCCGCTAGTCTGAGCCCGTCTAAGTACGTCCTTTAAAAGCTACTTACAGTCACAAGGGTGCTATCAGTTGAAATCGGGGGTTTGGTGGCAGACATGAGTGGATGGCGGAGCTACTGTGGAATGAGGAAGATTTGTTTTATGATAGTGAGTTCATAAAATTAAAGAACGAATGTTAATTTTTAACACATTTGTTACTGTCGAGTTGAAGATACTTCAGTAATAAACTGACATTACGCAACATCCCACTAATAAGTAGGTATATAAGTGTATTATTTAATCGAATTATAAAATGCCACATGGCTCGCAGAAAAAAAATACAAAAGTTGAGTCTTGTGATGAAAAATATACAAAATTAATTTCTAAACAATTTTGTCTTAGACATTACCATTAATAGAATTTTTATATTAAAGATATTCCAGTTTAAAGTTAGTAGTAGTTAGTACCTCCGAATTATAAAAAAAACATTTTTGAATGAACGACAAGATATCTTGTCAAATGTTATGTTTTCTTTTTCTCTATGTCATTAGGCTGGATAGCTGTTGAAATGTCTAATGCCATGCTTTTTCTGGTGATTTGATTCTCGATATTGTATCTAATGTTGTGACAACATCATATATTGTGTCATTTTAGCCAATATATTCTAAGCACAAACAGTTATTTTTATATTTATTACCTAATGCAGAAGAAATGTATTTCCTAAGTATTTATTATCAATACATAAAGCAAAGCATATAATGTTACTTGCCCCAGATTTATATTAGTGGCAACATTAAGAGTTTAGTTTACCCAAAAGTCCATATAGCCAAGAAAGCAAAAATAAATAAACAAGCCATGATTATTTAGTATCGTAAAAAATCTAGTTAATTCAGTTTCCAATTATGACGATTTTTTTGCAGTCGATAATCTGGCCATAATCTTGATTGGATAAAACATAGTCAATTATTTTGTTGATATATATCATGTTTACTTATACAAGGAAGTACTTATATAAGTTTCATCAGCAATTTCCTCGCCGCTGTTCTTTGTATTCATATTTATGTATTTGTTATTTTTTCACGCTGGCGGGACTTTTTGAGGAGTGGCTGAAAAGACGTCACAAGTTCTTAACCTTCCGCATGACGCAGGTCCCATTGTAAATTTGAGAGGTTCTAGCACCAGATTCATGCGGAAGAAACGCCCGGGTATCACCATTATGTGGACCGCCCGGAGGACACGGTGGAGCGTACAGTGAAGTTGAGCCCAGCTTGGGTGAAGCATCACCGCCCCGCTGTCCTCGTGAATGTGTTGTCAAAACAATTTGTGGGTGTGCGCACAAGACTCACACCCACATAAACTTTTTGCCCGTCCCGCTCATCGAACCCAAGACCTCACATTTAGCAATCACGCTCTCAACCACTTACCAACACGACAGTTCAAAAAATAAAAAGGTACTGAATAAAAGTATTATCACAGTAAACCGTCGACGTTGTGTACGGTCTTGATATCAGGTCTTTTTGCTTCCCGTCCCTTAGGGAAATTAAATATCGTACTGTGATGTATTAGTCATTTTGTGATAGCATTTTTCTGATAGTTGACGTGTAGGTATTGTGAGATAGGCTCACACGTGTCCGAAAAACGAATACTATGTATTTTTATCGACTTAATAAATTAGGAAGTTTCAGCTATTCGAATGTTCTTTTTTTGTCAACCTATCATTGACATTACTTTATTTTATTTTATATATTTATATTAAGTATATTTTACTCTTCTATATTAATACTTCTATACTCTAATATTGTAAGTCGATGGGGACTGACGGCACGCACTGTTCCGGCGCGCCTCAAGGAGTTGTCAGCAACAGCAGGGGCCCAGCTGGGTCGAAGCCTACTGGCGCCGGGGTTAGCTCCGAAAGGTAGCTCAGCCCCGGTATGAAAGGCAAGAAGGAGTGGATTTTTTAGTCAGTAAAAGTCTGACACTATCTCCCGCTCCGCTTAAGGGCGGAGGATGTCATTTGGATGATTTTTACCCACCAAAAACTAAAAAAAGTCGATGTGGACGAAAGGTTCTGGAGTGGCGACCACGCACCGAAAGACACAGCGTTGGTAGGCCTCTAACAAGGTGGACCGATGACCTGGTTAGGGTCGCGGGAACCCGATGAACGCGTGACGCACAGGACTGGCCATTGCGCGTTGTGGCGACGCTTGGGGGAGGCCTATGTCCAACAGTGCACGTCTATCGGCTGATATGATGATGAATATCAAACTTTTACTAGCCAAAATCCACCTGTGTCCTTGAACATTTCCGCAGCCCAAAGATAGCAGGGCTGAAGACTTCCGGGGCCATGGCTTGACTTCTGGAAGGGAAACCCGTAGCTTTAGAATGCAAAGGCAACCGGAGGAACATAGGTATGTATGTATTTAGAAATATATAAGTATGTTTATCAGTTGTCTAGTACTCATAACACAAGCTCTGCTTAGCTTGGGACTAGACGACGTTGTGTGATAGTTGTGGAAATATTATTATTATTAATTATAGTTCTACGGTCTACTCGGCCGATAGTGAAACATAATTATAATTTAAATATGCTTATTTCTCTCTTGTCTTACGCCTGTTATAACTTTACCTGTAATATCGTCAATACCCAACGGCTAAGTTAAACTAGCGACGCTCTCCGGCGATTACACCGACAACTGCACAATACCACTTACGTTGTGTATGACTGAACTTGTCTGAGTTTCAGAGAGATGTAAATTGAGGTAATTATCATTTGCACACTGCAGAATGTAGTTTCCTCACAAATCTTAGTTGTTGTGAAAATATATTTGAAATTGTTTTTAAAGTGATTCTTCTTTGAAGCTCGAGAAAATGATTTGCTGCTTGTATATGCTGAACAATAGTGCTGTAACTGTCTGCCTGTATAAGGGAACTACTTTTAAAGAATGTCACTTTAATTTGTTAATATAACATGTAATATATCAAACGCTCGTCTTGAAAGTAGTATGCTCAGAATCGGTTACTGAATCGATTTAATCGGGTATTTTTTTTATTCCGAATTGTTTAAAGATACACGCTAGGGTATACCTGTCAGGTAAGCCTGTGTGGAAACCTACACAGTTGTGCAATATACACGCTCCGGTTTACCTGTAACACTCAATTGTACCGACAAATCTATCAGGAATAACCCTAGCGACCTTAAGAATTTTGAGATAAAAATTACCTACTTTGCTATATTTTTGATAAATGTTGATTGGGTCACTAGTGTTTGTGTGTGAGTGCTTAGATACTAATACTAAAGTGCTACTAGTGTAGTGCTTCGTGCGTCGTTTCCCATACTATTTACACCTATTATGATTAGGTACTAATTTTTCAAAAAAACACTACTTAAGTGCATTAAGTAAAATTTCAGTGTTAGGGCATACCCTACAACGTAGTATTATTGAAATAATGCATACATTATTTCAGTAAAATGTTGTGTAATATTTAAATTAAGTACAGTTTTTTTTCGGTAGACACTGACTTCAATAAATATACAAGCAGTATTTTTAGGGTTCCGTAACCAAATGGCAAAAAACGGAACCCTTATAGATTCGTCATGTCTGTCTGTCTGTCCGTCCGTATGTCACAGCCTCTTTTTTCCGAAACCATAAGAGCTATACTGTTGAAACTTAGTAAGTAGGTGTATTCTGTGAACCGCTTTAAGATTTTCACACAAAAATAGAAAAAAAGCAATAAATTTTGGGGGTCCCCATACTTAGAACTGAAACTCAAAAATTTTTTTTCATCAATCCCATACGTGTGGGGTATCTATAAATAGGTCTTCAAAAATGATATTGAGGTTTCTAATATCATTTTTTTCTAAATTGAATAGTTTACGCGAGAGACACTTCCAAAGTGGTAAAATGTGTGTCCCCCCCCCCTGTAACTTCTAAAATAAGAGAATGATAAAACTAAAAAAAATATATGATGTACATTACCATGTAAACTACCAACGAAAATTGGTTTGAACGAGATCTAGTAAGTAGTTTTTTTTTAATACGTCATAAATCTAAAAAAATACACTATTATTAAAACATCGATCAAAGTTACAACGAACTACAAGAACTTTTATATTATGTTACTTGCTGCAACGGAACCCTCCATGGGCGAGTCGGACTCGCACTTGGCCGGTTTTTTTAATTATTTATAGGCTCGTGCTTGACCACCTGATGGTAAGCGATGATATGATCGACGATAGGTACCTAAAACTTGCTTAGAAGTAACCTATTCACTCTTGATTTAGACGGTTATCACACTGCCGCGCATCACTCACGCACCATGTTGCGTGTCAACGCACCTACGCGCGTACTCCCGGATGTGCAGATCTGCATCATCGTGCGAATTTTGTACGCACTCACGCGCGTAGGTGCGTACGCAGGTTCTGACTCATTTCATACAAAATCACGCATGGGACTACGAGACTCAGTGTGCCATACCTTGCGTGTCACCCCGCACCAACTCGCATGAGTGCATGTTTCTCCACATAGGTGCGTGATCTGCATGAACGCGCGTGGATGCATTTTCGGTGTATTGGACTGTGCGTGTTTTTTATACTTACAAAAGGATATACTTACAAGCAGCGTTAAGACACGCATTCACGTACTACGATGCGTGGTGCGTGGCAGTGTAACAATCGCCTTAAAGACCCCAAGTTGTAGTTATCAGGAAACACAGACTTTACAAAATACTAGCTTTTACCCGCGCGGCTTCGCTCCCGCTCTTCCCTACTCTACCCTACTATACCCTACTCTACCCTACCCTATCCTACTGTACCCTACTCTACACTACTCTACACTACCGTACCCTACTATACCCTACTCTACCCTTACTAAACTTCACATAAACCATCTACTAAACAGTCCGAACAAAGCCTAAACATTTGGTTTGGATAGATGAGCCCGTTCTTGAGTTATAGAATTACAACGAAATTGGCATTGATTTTTATATACGAGTATATAGATGACCCTGTCCATTTCTGTTTCATCTTATTTCTAACACTTCTGAATCTTTTTCTAACAATTCCTAATAAAAAGTAGAGAAAAAAATTCTCCTTACGTTAATAGGTCCCCAAAACAGGGTAATCCTCAATTGTTTATAGTTGTCCCCGTAAGTAATCGCGTCGCGGGTATTTGTGGGAGGTACGGGTATTACAGACTTTAGTGCTATCTATTCATACGGTGCGGTGTACCTACTCTATTATGTCTGCTTTACCTCATTAATTAATTGGGTTTATGGTAGACAGACTAGGAGATTGGAGGATGAACTCAAACTCACAGTGGAACCTAACTGGAAAAGAGTAGCACAGGACAAACGGCAATGGAAGCAGCTATCGTTTGCCAATAGGCACACAGAAGTGAGAGACATTTTTTAAAAAAAAAAACCTCTTGAGGAAAAATATCTTTTGAGAAATAACATCAGCAAAAAATAAATAATTAGTTCTAAAGAAAAGAAAAAACAAATATATCTACTAATCTATCATCCTAACTAATATTATAAATGTGAAAGAGTAGATGTTTGGATGTTTGTTACTTAATCACGCAAAAATGCCTTTGACATGGAAAAGAACATAGGCTACCTTTTATCCCGATTCCTTAAGTACCTAATGCCACTCGGGCGAAGCCGCGGACAAAAGCTAGTTATAAATAATTTTCAGGGCTACTTGATATGAAGTTGAAAAATTACTATTGCTAAAATTCTGTCCGGTGTTTTTTATTTATAAAGCTCCTTCTGTAAATAAAGGCCATTTTATTTTTATTTTATTTATTTATGGTAGACCTACACTGCGCACACCTGTGCCACGTACGCCGATCTGGACGCGTCGGTCCCCATACATTTTATTTGGAAACTAGACTTGTAGACCTACACTTGATCCACGCCACGCGACGTCGCGTCGTTCTAACCACGGAACAGTAAAAACAGTGGAAGTAGCTTGAGAAAATGTTTGTTCCAGAACCGGTGTCGCCAAACTCATACATTTACAATTTACTCTTACTGCAAACCTAAAAATATGATTGGCTGAAAACAAAAACAGGGCGTAGACGAAATGCAAAAAAAAAATTATACGAAATGCAACTTTAATTTCAAAAGACTATAAATCAAATTGACAAAAACAAGAAAGAAATACATCTTTGACTACCAAGTACTGCTACTCGTCGCTAGATGGCATTGTTCAGTATATAAAATTCAGTATGAACTGTAATACGTAAAAATAAGATTGGTATTTGAATGGCGTATCACTGACGCGAATGCGCTCGCTGCTACTCAGATAGGGAAGTGACCTTATTCGATCGAAATATGTATCGATTGTATGAAAACGTATTTAAAACATATCATGCAAAAAAAAATTGTATGCGATAGTGTGATAGTATTAAAATTATGAAATTAATATGATTAAAGGCAATTTTTAAACGTAGTAAAAAGGGTATTTATTTGCATAGTACATCAATTATCATCATCTCAGCTGAAATCATCGTCATCGCCCACTGCTAAACATAAGAATATTAAGTATAATTCAAACGCCCTATGTTGTTCCTAACTCTTTAACTAAATTTATTTAAAATACATCACAAATATCATACCACAATTTTTATTTTATTATATTTATTAATTTAATAATTATCTGTATTATATTACTTACAAAAACTATTAAACTATAATATATATTTTAAAAAGGCAATGTAATACATATTATACATATCGATTGATTTTATCGATAAAGTCACGCACTATTTGGATAGCGTCAAAAGTATAGGTAGACTAACGAATATTCCAGAAAAGCTAATAACCGAGAAAAGAAAATCAACTTTGTAGTGATGTGATTAAGGACTAGTTTTGTTTGTATATCCTGCGCAATGTTTCACGTAATTTTATTTTTTCATTTTATTAAAATAAATCCGAAAATAATACTTTTCGGTGGTATGATACACCTCCATGAGTTAGATTTTTAGTCAGACTATGGTTTTTAAAGTACAGTATGGGACAATAAAGCATTTTAATATTATTTTTCGTTAATTATTATGTTGCGCAGTCTAGTTAGAGAATGAGAGCGCTTGAACAGCAAGTGCGCAACGCGATTCTTACTAGCGGCGACAGTGCCACGCCTACTTACTTCTTCCACTGTTTTTACTGTTCCGTGGTTCTAACGTACAAATCAGGGGTGTTACAGTAGGCACAACGGATCTTGAGCGCTCGGCGTCAGAGTGGAGGTCGCTTTGCGCATTCCATACATTGGCGAGCCAATCATCTTCGTTGTTAGATACATGCAGCAACGCAGGGAACGAATGAGGAGTGACACTACTAAAGAGACCGCATATTTGACTTCTGCGCAACCGCTCAAGATCCGTTATGGCAACTGTACACGTGTGCGTCGATCAAAAAGCGAAGATCAGGCAAAAACTATTGGTGTATTTTTATGAAACTTTCACAAACTAAAAAAATAATTACCAATCTTTTGATATAGGTACGGTTTTTATTCATATTGTATTTAATAATTGAAGGTATTGTATTTAAATACTCGTAATTGAAGGACATGTTATTATTCAAAAAATAATCTTGATGCGCGAGGAGCTAGCTCCGCTTTGCTCGCGTAAGGTCGTTGGCTTTTATTGTCGCACTTATACTTAAACTTACTACTACTAACTACTAGGTACTACTGCTACTGCTGCTGCTTGCGTGTTTGCTACTTACTTATAATTTAAGATACAAGCTACTCTACTAAGGCACTCACCTCTCATGAGGTTTATTTTAGGTGGAAAAATCATCTATAGGACATCTCCCGCCTTGGGCGGAGCGAGAGGGGGTGTCAGACTTTTACTGACTAAAACTGTTCGTTCTTTGCATTGTTCCATGGCCCCGGGGATCTCTTCCGCATCACCCATGGCCCTAGGAGGCTTCGACCCTGCTGCCCTACGGTTACTGACAACTCCTTGAGACGCGTGTGGAACACTACGTGCCGTCTCATGCATGAGGTTGCGGTTTCAAAAGTAGGCAAGTACCAATGTGATTTTTTTTTTATTCAAACACAGTACGTTTTCAGGAGTGTCCATGGAGTTTCTTGCACGTTCTTCTCCATATAGATCTACGCTTTGGAACGTGCAGCTTTACATTTCTTGGACTGACCGACATTTGACTATTCAAAAGTGCCTGCTAATGGTCCATTTGAATAAATGTTTTTGATTTGATTTGATTTGATTTAGGTTTATCTAGTACATTACTGACACCCTGTAATGCTTAAAGCCGTTGATCCTGGTTGACATTCGTAAATCTTTGACAGTCGTTACAGATAGTCAGATGCCAGAAAGTCTGACCATCAGTTTATCTAAGGAGTATCGTAAGTATCGTGTTGCTCGGCTAGGTACTGGACTGTGGAGGTCTGATAAGCAGTGGCTTCATGTAGAACGCATCAGGCAACGGCGTTCTCACCGCCGCCGCCGCCGCCGGGATTCTGATCCCGATTTCCGGCCACCGTAGGCGCGGGCTTGCGGACAGTGAGCAATGGGTAGCTCGCTGTCCGGCCGTCCGGTAACTGTCCGGACCAAGCCCAAGTCGTCGACAGCGCGCACTGTGCCCGCGCGCCTCAAGGAGTTGTCAGCAACAGCAGGGACCCAGCTGGGTCGAAGCCTACTGGGGCCAGGGTTATCCGAAAGGGCGCTCGAGCCCCGGTATGAAGGCTAGAAGGAACGGGGTGGGTCTTTTAGTCAGTAAGAGTCTGACACTATCTCCTGCTCCGCCCAAGAGCGGGGGATGTCATTGCATGATTTTTTGCCACCAAAAAAAAAAAACAAAAAAAAGTGGCTTCATGTAAAACACAGGTATTTAGATGTATCCGGCCAGACTGGAAGCCGACCCAAGCTAGTTTGGATTGGGCTAAGAACGATGAACCATACTTGCCCGCTGGAACCGTAGTTTACGCATTTTTTATGGGTTTAACCATTACGTTATATATTAGTAGTTTGTTATCTAGTTAGATAAACGTAAATAATGTTTTTTGTTATGACATGTTTGAAATAAATCCATATACAATATACAGGGGTACTGGTAACTCGACGTATTCCTTGCAAGATGGCATGGTAAGACCAAAATGTAACAAATTAAGCCACCAAATGTTCTACGAATATTCAATAGTTTTTGAGTTAGTACGATTTTAAGATTTTTATGCAAAATCCCAGACTTAATCAGTTGAAGCCAATTTAAAAACTATTTACGGCGCGACTGTACTGTATACATATAAATAAAATTGGAGTGTCTGTTTGTAATATTGAAATAACTGCTTTTTACTATATGCATATGAAAATATACTCGTATACGGTACATACACCAAAATAACATTTTTACAATTTTTGTCTGTCTGTCTGACTGTCTGACTGTCTGTCTGTTTGTCCGGGCGAATCTCTGAAACGGCTGGACGGATTTTGACGGGAGTTTTTTTGGCAGGTAGCTGATGTAGTAAGGAGTAACATAGGCTACTTTTATTTTAGAAAAAAATAAATTCAAAATCCTGTAGTCCAAGCGAACGAAGTCGCGGGCACACATATATTCACAAACTTTATAAAGTACTTTAAAGTGCACAGACAAACAAAACGAAACGGACAGTTGTCCTCCGTGCCTGGAATGCATGCAAAATATTATCTACTACATTTTTCTAGTGTTCACGACATTTACCTTTGAACTCTTTAAAATCCGACTCAGTTACTCTGTGTTCTGTTCGTTTCCTAAAGATTTTAGATAGCATGAAATTTTCCGGCAACGTCAAAATAAACTTTTTTTTTATAAATTAATATATAGATGATAGACAGAACAGATGGTCGATGGGGACGAAAGGTTCTGGAGCATCGACCGCGTACCGGAAGACGCAGCGTTGGAAGGCCTCTCACAAGGTGGACCGATGACCTGGTCAAGGTCGCGGGAATCCAATGGATGCGTGACGCACAGGACTGGCCGTTGCACGTTGTGGCGACGCTTGGGGGAGGCCTATGTCCAACAGTGGACGTCTTTCGACTGATATGATGATGATGATGTAGACAGTAGCATCATCCATTTTTCGTAAAAAAAGAACACACAAATCGCATGGTCCTTTTTACAGAACAAAGTAAAATAAATACGATTACAAAAAGAATTCAAGCTAGAAATGTGCATTGAATACAGCATGGCGCTCGCTTTTGTCTTTTAAGGTTATTAAATTTTCTTTCACGGTACAGACTTCATTACTTTACGACATCTGTTCCTTCTGAGACTACTACTAAGTCCGTATTACACGTCTCTCCTCCGAGACTGAACCAAATGTAAACCAAATAAATAAGTAACAAAAGAACTACAGTACATAGTAAAATCAGACGACCAACAGAACACACATACCACAAAATAGATTGGTACAGAAGTCAATCTACATACAAAGCGCGCTCGAGCAACGCACACATAGACATCGCTCACGGACACGATATCTCGGAGCGCCTCGGCCTACTCGTCGAACTGTTCTAGCTCAAACGCTCATTAGTGTGCGTCCTCCGAGCGTAGATATAAAAAGTGAAATACATACATGAGATTGTCTTCTGTACCTATCTATTTTGAGCACATACACAAAGACACTTGTTTGTAACGGTCCCTAAAGATCCCTGATTGCTGCGCTCTGATCACCAATGTTAACCTTCACTCCAACCAAAGGAATTCAAACTTTATGTCGTCGTAACAAGGGTATTTGATATGCAAATGTAAAGGTGTGTTTCAATAAGCATCAGTTCACTATTCTAGGCACGCTTTCGCTCGCGACACGGGAAATAATGGGGGGAGGACGGGGTAGTAATGACCATCGGTCTTTAAGAGCCGGTGTAAATTCCCAAGGGAAATGCGCAGTTATTTAGGATACAGCGCTAAGTGCGCCGGTCAAGAATGCCCAAATGCCCGAATGCCCGAATTACCTCGTACTTCGTGAGGTGAAAACCCTGTAAAAGGTTACTTGGCTGTAAAACGAGCTTATATTTCGACGTCGACTTCTAAATGGAGGGCGAAATTTTTTAAACATTTTTCTTTATAAAATGTAGAACACACAGTTCTTTAGTAAAAAATGTATAACTCCTTACTTCATTATATATCTAAGTAGAGCTTTAGTCATTTTTAAAATATACAAGACTATATTTTATAAAAATGCTGACGGTAAACATCCTTCCTTTGAACGAGAATTAGTAAAGTAAGGAAAACTGGAAAAGAGTGTCATATTATTACAGACTAAAGCCCACCCACTACTAAAAACCACCACAAAGTTTTCCAGAGAGCTACGGAGCGCAGTATTCTGGAAGTAAAAAAAAAGACTAAATACGACTCCAAAACGGGCACAATAGATGCAGGCAAAAAGACTGCCAGGCTCAAATGGGATTGGGCGGATCAGAACAGCCACATGCACAGTGGCCGCTGGGTAAGTTTCACCATGCAGTGGGTTCCTGCAGGGAGAAAGCACTGTCGAGGCTGGCCTAGATCTTTTTAGGCCGCTTCAGGGTTCCGTTTAGTCTAAATCACCTCACTGCCTATTGGTACTGAGGTGATTTAAACTCACACAAGAACTGGTTCGAGAAGGCGATGTAGAAAAAAATCAGGAGAAACTTGGAGTAGGGAAGCCTATGCCCAGCTGTGGGACATACCAGTATTTCACGGCTCCAGTGACTCCTTAGAACATCACTATCTGGCTCAACATGTAGAGCTAACAAACAGTGATTATCTAAGCTTCTGTGATAATCACTGTTTGTTAGCTCTACATGTTGAGCCAGATATAACGAAATAATGACTACTTTGTTAAAAAAGTAATAATTAGATAATATGCTTTGACTTTGAGCTATAGTAGTAGGGAGTTAAAATAAATTAAGAGAGCAGTGGTGGCCGAGCGGTCCGACTTACGAGTTGCAGGTCGCGGGTTCATCCTGCCAGGCACATTACTTTGTGTAATTTATTGCATTATCACTGCTCTCAAAACGGTGAAGGAAAACATCGTGAGGAAACCGACATGTCCTAGAATCATAAATTCGAAGACATGTGACATTCACCAACCCACACTGGGCCGGCGTGGTGGATTACTGCCCATTCCCTCTTCTGGAGAGGAACTACTGCTGAACTCAGGCCGAGTTCAGCAGTAGGAACATTAAACAAGGCTGATGATGAATGATGATGAAGAAGCTGGTTCGTTCTGGTTTTCGTCACTACTTCACGTTCAAACGACTTAAAATGAATTTAACATAGTGATAGGCCATGGATCCGGCTATAGAACTAAGGATATTTCATCTGTATATTCTCCCGGAAAAGTTAGATTACAGATAAAGTTATGTCATCTCTCTCAAAAAAAAAACTATACACATTTCCAGAATATTTGAGTGCCCACCTGCTACACGAAAGGCCAATAAATTTCCTTATAGAAGACAGTCAAGGGCTAACCTAACCAGCAATCTCTCTCTTGGGAAGCATAGAGAATTCATTATCCTTTGTTCCTAGCCTCTATAACCAGAAGGGGTTATGGGCCTTGGGTCTTACTACGCCCGATAAGCACTTTGATAGTGCCACCTCAAATTTTCTTACGGGGTCGGTGTTAACGCATTAAAAAAGAAATACGGGTTCTACATGTTAAGGCCCTAACTCCCGGAAGCCCATTTCTCGGTAACGGCGGTTTATAGATTTGAAAAAACATATACTTACGGGGTAATTTGTAAAACACTGGCAACCTATTAGAACTATGTTACTAACATCATAAACAACAACTTTTGTTCTATGACTTTTAAAAGTTATCATATTATATTTAGTTCATCAGATTTTCATGCAAAGATAAAAAAATCAAATTGATCTTTCTAAATATTACGAAGTCTATGCGAAGCAAGTGATAGCTAAAAATATAAAAATATTTTTAAAGATCGGTGGCAGTACAAGTATGTGTGCATTTAACTCCGGCCAGATGTTTAAGGGACTACACGCCTTAAAGGATAACGCGTAAATTGTAAGTTTTTCGGTCGTATTATGCTTGACGATTTCGTGATCTAAGTAATAACAACTGCACAGGTTGGTGTTAAGGGTAAAAACACTGGGCGGAGCATCGCCGTGCCCTCGTGGGGGCGATCGGCGGCGGAGACCTCTCGCGCCGGGCCTTGGTTGAGGCCATGGTCCGGAGCGAGGAGGAGTGGCAGGCGGTCGCCGACTTCTGCGAAGCAGTAATGCTCGCAAAGGAGGCCGAACGCATCAGGCAACGGCGTTATCGCCGCCGCCGCCGCCGCCGCCGGGATTCTGATCCCGATTTCCGGCCACCGTAGGCGCGGGCTTGCGGACAGTGAGCAATGGGTAGCTCACTGTCCGGCCGTCCGGTAACTGTCCGGACCAAGCCCAAGTCGTCGACGGCGCGCACTGTTCCCGCGCGCCTCAAGGAGTTGTCAGCAACAGCAGGGACCCAGCCGGGTCGAAGCCTACTGGGGCCAGGGTTATCCGAAAGGGCGCTCGAGCCCCGGTATGAAGGCTAGAAGGAACGGGGTGGGTCTTTTAGTCAGTAAGAGTCTGACACTATCTCCCGCTCCGCCCAAGGGCGGGTATGTCAATGCATGATTTTTTCCCACCATAAAAAAAAGGGTAAAAACACTAAACAAGTACAAAATAACTTAGTCGGTGTTATGTAACGAAGAGACAAAACTGTTATAGAAACACCGCCTTCCGAAATTAAAGTTATTTTGTATTTTTAGTGTTTTTTTTTTTACTTTGAAGTCGGTTGTATTCTTTTTTTTTTTGTTCAAAGATTTTTTTATGTATCGACACACAGTACCTGCAGTAATACATAACAATAATAGATAATAGTTATGACTAATGAATTATCAGTATTATCTATTACAGGTACTTTAATGTGTGCACATAATTATTCAAATAAATAAAATGTCACTCTCACTAAAACCGTAAATTGTTTTGAGAAAAAAAATATCATTTCTGTAATCGGCGAAGTTATAGGTTCCTACCAGTAAGTAACATAATTGATTTAATTCGATTTTCTTGAAGTAACCGTTTAAAAACTGAAACTATATAATTAGATTTTGACTCAAACTACTCGAATTCTGAAATATAGTCGTAGGTCGTAGGCCATCTGTTCAGAAAAACTTCATGTGATTTAATAAAGTGACATCTATTGTTACATTGTTGAACTACGGACAAACCAGACTGCTCTCCAAGATGAAAATGTTTTCCCTTGTAATTGAGCGCGTTTCTCATAGATGGCGCTTCAAGGTAGGTAGGCCTAATCTAACAAGCATATGCTATGCTTGTCTTGTCTTGTAGTCCGCCTTAGAATGTTCCCACTGTTGGGACTCAGGCCTAAGGCCTCCTCTCTAAGAGAAGAAATGTGCCGTAATCCACCACGCGGGCCTAGTGCAGGTTAGTGGATATCACATGTCTTCCAATTTTTTGCTTCTAGGACATGCTGGTTTCCTCACGATGTTTTCCTTCACCGTTTTGAGAGCAGTGGTGATGAAACAAATTACGCAAAGTAATGCGCCTGGCTGGGTTTGAACCCGCGACCCACTACTCGCAGATGAGGCCGTTACCACTCGGCCACCACTGCTCTCTAGTCTAACAATCTATAATATAAAAATGATTCGCAAAATGTGTTGGTAAGCGCATAACTCAACAACGATTCGACCGATTTCGCTAATTTTTTTTTTGTTGTGTTCATTATTATGAGGAGAAGGTTCTTATGGAAAAAAAAATGAAAATTAGGGTAGTGTAGGGTAGAGTAGGGTAGTGTAGGGTAGAGTAAGGTAGAGGAGGGTAGAGTAGGGTAGAGTAGAGTAGGGTAGGGTAGAGTAGGGTAGAGTAGGGTAGAGTAGGGTAGAGTAGAGTAGAGTAGAGTAGGGTAGAGTAGGGTAGAGTAGGGTAGAGTAGGGTAGAGTAGGGTAGAGTAGGGTAGAGTAGGGTAGAGTAGGGTAGAGTAGGGTAGGGTAGAGTAGGGTAGAGTAGGGTAGAGTAGGGTAGAGTAGGGTAGAGTAGGGTAGAGTAGGGTAGGGTAGAGTAGGGTAGAGTAGGGTAGAGTAGAGTAGAGTAGGGTAAGGTAGAGTAGGGTAGAGTAGGGTAGAGTAGGGTATAGTAGGCTGAAGTAGGGAAGAGCGGGAGCGAAGCCGCGCGGGTGCAGCTAGTAACTTAATAAAAAAAAATAGTAAATACACTGTAGGTACAAACTTTGAATGTACTGTGCAGTTTCAAAACAAAATGACCTTTTCACTATTGGTCCATTCATCATACTTATTTAACTCAAAAAGATGTCATTATCATAATAAATTCTAGAAAATCATACCATTATTTATTGTAAAATATTCTACAGCTAATATGTAGGTACGTACAAAAATATTATAATCTTCACGTGCATCATTTTGTAAAATTTCTAACCGATCAAATGTTGCAACAAAAAAGAAACTCCCCAGGGTCGAAGCCTACTGGTGCCAAGGGTCTATTTCCGAAAGGGAGGCTCGGACCCTGTATGAAAGACAACGAAAGAACAGTGTGAGTTTTTTAGTCAGTAAGAGTCTGACACTATCTCCAGCTCCGCCCAAGGGCGGGGGATGTCATCTGGATGATTTTTACCAACCAAAAAAAAAAAAAACGACAAAAATAAATAATAGAGTCTAGAAATACAAGAATTCTGGATTGTGAATTTTCATTATCATCATCCTTTCAGCCTAAAGATGTACACTTTTGGACATAGGCCTCCCTCAAGTGTCGCTACAGTGACCGATCCAGTGCGTGTCGTATCTATCCAACAGGTCATCGGTCCACCGTGTGAGAGGTCTTCTAACTCTGAAAGATTAGATTTATTTTCGTTAGTTCAATCTGTCTAAGCCAGTCATAATACCCGTTTACTATTGACTATACCCTCAATGCGCACCAAATCCAATCTCAACCCGATCATCTCATCTTAAGGCACATAAAATAAGACGGCCTTTTTTACACCAAAGGCCTTTCGTAAATCCCTACTTCTTTTCTCAAACCACAAGTAAACAATCTGCGGTAGATTTCTGGTTCATCTGTCTACCTTTCCCCAGGTCGGTTCTGGTAGCCTCACGCACCCACTGTGCGGAGACTCTAACCCAGTGGTTAGATCCTGTATATAAAGTCAAACGACTTGAGTAATCTAAACAATCATCCCACCCTTAAGCACAAAGCGTTTTGGGAACACATTTATTGTGCGTACAGCCAAGGAGTGGAATTCCCTGCCGGAATCTGTGTTTCCTGATAGCTACAACTTAGAAGTCTTTAAGTCGAGAGTGAATAGGTTTCTTCTAGGCAAGCGTGCTTCATCGTCGACCACATCATCGCTTACCATCAGGTGAGATGGTGGTCAAACGCAAGCCTATCAATAATAAAAAAAAATCAAATAATTTAATTCTTGAAATCTGATGTGGTCAACACTGGTTGAATAATCAAGGTTGCAAAGAGATGATCATTGTTTACTAATAGAACCATAAAAAGTATTGTATGTAATTAATATTACAGATTTTTTAATTCGTTTAAAAATTTCCAAGTCGCTTGACTTTTTAGACAGAGTATAATATGCATGCGGTTGATAACATCCGCCTATTTCTATTTCAACCTGGTGGCTGGGAGGCGCACGGAAACAGCGCGCGCCGTCGACGACTTGGGCTTGGTCCGGACAGTTACTGGACGGCCGGACAGCGAGCTACCCATTGCTCACTGTCCGCAAGCCCGCGCCTACGGTGGCCGGAAATCGGGATCGGAATCCCGGCGGCGGCGAGAGCGCCGTTGCCTGATGCGGTCGGCCTCCTCCTTAGCGAGCATTACTGCTTCGCAGAAGTCGGCGACCGCCTGCCACTCCTCCTCGCTCCGGACCATGGCCTCGACCAAGGCCCGGCGCGAGAGGTCTCCGCCGCCGATCACCCCCCGAGGGCACGGCGATGCTCCGCCCAAGCAGGGCACACCGCGATTGTGTGCTCCACCGTGTCCTCCGGGCGTTCCGCACAGTGGCGACACCCGGGCGTCACTTCCGCTTTTATTCGGAACAGGAACCTCCCGAACTTGCCATTTCCGGTGAGGACCTGTGTCATGCGGAAGGTAAGGACGCCGTGAGGTCTTTCCAGCCACGCCTCAAAGAGGGGACTTATAACCTGGTAGACTCATCCTATCATGCGGTTGATCGGCGATCACTGTGCTGGCGAGGCTGAGGGTGATCGACGGACGGTGACGGCATTGGATTGCTGGGTGACGTCACGGGATCGGCATGGAAGTTCAAGTGCTCGGGCTGCGGTACTCCGAGATCCGACAAAAAAACATCCGTTAACCTAGCAAGACCCAGTCCTTCCATCAAATATTAAGATGTTGTTTGTTGAGTGTTAAACTAACCTTTGTATAGGACAGTCATTGTAATTTGTATTAATATAACTAGTATTAATATAGTATTTGTCTTAAAATTGTCGTTTTACTGTACAGTTAAAGTAGTATCTAATAATACGTTATCCCCTTTTTTGAAAGCAGCGTTACATTTCTTATTCTGTCTATGCTATGATAATTTGTTCAAGATAAAAATGTGACCTTTGTTACCACATCTGTAATACAAAAACAATAGATAAACTGAACTATTATGATAAACAAGTTTAGACCACATAGAAGCATAACGCAAACTTTTTTTCTAAATTTACATTAAAAGCGTTGGCATTGTATTTCAAATTGAGCGGACCAAGTTCATTGCGAACATTAATTTAATTTTGTTACCGCATAATATATCACTTCCTATAACCGGATTTTTTCTTGGGTAACAATCTAAAAAATTTACGTCACAAGTATTTTGACGAATATGATGATTGTATTATCGTCAGTACTGTTTTGTTTGTAACTGAAAGAATACATGTTTTATTGCTTGACTTTAAAAATTGTTTTCATCTAACACGGGGCTAGCCCTTTTGTCTCTATTATTATTATCTATATTATAAAATAGTTATATAATTAATACCAAATTAGTTTAATATCCGTTCAGTGTTTATTTAATTTTATTAAAGATTTTGTTTTTATAAAAATGATTTGGCAGTTATTTGTGATTGTGGCATTTATTTATATTTTGGTGTTACGATGGGAAGCGAGGCATCGGTTAAAGTTCTCGAGATTGTTCAAAAACAGTATAAAGTCTTTGCCGGTTCTTGGACATTCGTTTTGGTTCATCAAATGTAAAACTGACAGTGGTAAGTAATTTTATAATATTTATAAATAATAAAAAATAAAAAAATCTTTTAAAAACTTACAGATTAGTTATGGCTTAAATATAGAAAATAATTAAAGGATTCAAAATTACAATTTTGTCAAAAAATATTTTTTACCGAAGATATTGTACCAAAATTATCATTTACCTACCTACCTTTCCCGTACATTGCTAAGGTCGGCTTCCCTACAAACCAGATGCTGTTGCATACCATAATTTACTTGGTCCGACTGCCCATTTCTATCTGACCTCTATAGCCCAGTAACTGTGTATACTCATTTAAATATAAATTATTATTAAATAAAGCTTTAGCACACAAAAGTACGTAGGCGAACTTAATGCCTTAGAGATTTTCTACCAGTCAACCTTTAGATGATGCAGAGAAAAATAGTGGTAGGTGCAACAAAAGAGACAATAAAAGCGAACACGAGAATAGATTTACTGATAGACCATAGAATAGATGTACTAATAAAACATAAAATAATACAATTATACAATATACTCAAATTAAAACACTACACACATTCACAAAAATACTCAAACAATTGGTCCAAATCGACATTAGGAAAACATTAACGCTGTGTTTATACTACTGCCAAATTTTTACGAATTAGCTCGCGAACTGTGGTTTTGAATGTTAATCGGTTTTTTTGCCATCCTGATCTCCTGGGGGAGCGCATTCCATAGAGAAATAGCTTGACTTAAGAAGGAATAGTGATGTGATTGATTATTGACAACCAGTTGAAGGTCTAACAATACTGTCAAAGGTATACAAATGAAAGCCGAAACCTATGGTTTAATGTAGTTTCTATTACCAGGATTTAAATAAAGAAACGGGTATATGTCACCATATAATGATCACACACATCAAAGCACATCGAGAATAAGTAGTTTTTTCCCATATTATTGTCTTTCATTACTTATATCCCCAATGGAACGAAGCATGTAGCAAAAAACAGCCTAAATTCGGAAGGCGGAAAAATAGATATTGTGTTGAAATTGGCAGATCTTCATAGAAGCTCATAAAGAACAACGTTTAGCTGCTTTTCTACGTTTGGATGCTTAACATATTAAAGTCAGTATTTGTTAAAGGAAGAAGTTTTATGTGATGCTAAAACTTTATCTTCACAGATCGATGGCGCATACTGGAGATGTTTGGAAGAGAGGCATTAAAACAAGGTGGCGTGACTACTTCGTGGAATCTACACAGACTTTATTTTCGTAAGTACATAATTTACATACATAATTTCAAGAGACATGAAGACAAAAGATGTTAAAAAAGAAGAAATAAAGAATAATATATGATCAGGTGGGCAGAATACATTAATAAGAATAATTTCATGCGAAAAATTCGTAACCAAAGAGTTTTGATATAAATATTTGATAAAATATAATTGCTAATGCTATGTGACATAATAATTAATTAAATTATAATGACTAATCACAAAAAGCTAACATAATACAAAATTTTACACTGCGCTCTAGAAGATGCAAAATACTAGATATACGAGCAAAACGTGTTAGATAAAATATGAAAGAATATTGTGAAATACTATAATAACTTATTCATCATATTTCACAGTTGTGGCTGATCCTGTGGTAGCAGAATGTGTGATGAAGCACTGCCTTGAAAAAGACGACGCAATGAAATTGACACTGTCCATCGTTGGAAACGGGAGCGCAATTGCTGATGGTAAGAGAACTTCTGAATTAAGACAAGATATGTGTAATGCAACTATGCATTAGCTACACCTATTTTTTTTTTAATTTGTGTTATTATCGAATGATTTTTTTACTCTGGGGGTGATTAGACTTTTACTGACTAAAATCCATCTATGTTCATTCATTTTCTCTTTCTGTTCTCGGCATCTGCCATACTGGGCCACTTCAATTTTGATGACATGCAATATCATCTACACCTATGCGACAACCATCTTCTACAGAAATTGTTCCAGGGATATATCTGTGAACCAATTTCTCACTGGCCTTCCCTAAGTTGTCAATCTAGTTTTTGTATGGTCTACCTAAGCCGTACCTTCCGGTTACTCTTACGAATGTTCTCACCAAGGTTTGCACTCTAGATGACGCCTACATAAATAATTAATTAGGTATTTTTATCCTTACATTTTCATCGCACTACTTTGAGCTTAGAATCGAAAATCCAACAGTATAATGACTATGTATATAAGTTAATTCAAGCGTTTCCTGATGCTAATGAAAATGATGAAATAACTTAGTGTTGTGGTGGTGCTTTAGAAAAGTTTTATGACCAGCAAAGTAAATCTTTAAGTTGATATGCAGATTTTTAAAGTTACATAACATTAGAAGACTCTAGAACCTCAATAAAGACCTGGGTACTTATTCATCAGAAGGTCATTCTTTGACGCAATTCATAAATACATTGTTCATTATTCAAGTTCTCTAAATGACTTGAAATGAGGTTTTGTTTCTTAAAAAGAATTCTTATGTATGTATAAAAATCGCTAATATATTTTGTTCTTTAAATGTTTTGGTTGTCTTTTAGCTTTCATTGTTCTTTTCTCTTTTTCTTTGGCTAGAACATCACGCATTTTTCACACACTATTATTAGCTTCTTTGTTATAGTATTATAATTAATTCTTTATTATTTTTTTTTTGTTGCTTTTTAGCTTCCAGTGTCTTTATCTTTTTTTATTTAGCAAGAATATAATATGTTTTTCATACACTTCTATTAACGTGTTTGATGTACAAATCAGTGATATTTTCATTTTTTCATTTGTACATGATCATCTTCCTTTTCTGGCCTTTGTTACTTTGAATATCATCATCATTACAGCCAAAAGACTTAAACTATTGGACATAGGCCTGTGTCCTCCCAAGTATCACCTAATTACTGGGCCTCAAGTCTGCTATTACAATAGTGTCAAGTGACAAGTTAATATAATGGCGTCTTATGACTTTCCAATGGTCAACCACTGACACTCCATTGAAAGAAGTGGCATAGAATTGTAATCTCGTACATATTAAAAAATGAATATTTGACGTATGCGGTAATCTGCTAAAACTTTGACAGTTTATTTGGATCAGTGTTCTACCATTATAACGCTATTGTGCAGTTATTGTTTTTAATATGCTCGATATTATCATTCTACCACAACTCTATTACGATACCACTGACCGGTCAATGATCGATCATTATGAATTAGCAGATTACGAACTTTTAGCAAAATGACAGTAGGATCGTGTTGGAATGAAGAATTTATAAAAATAGCAGACTTGGGCCACTGGTCCTGTGCGTCTCGCATCCATTGGATTCTTACGACCTTCATTAGTTCACCACGTGGGAGGCCTTCTAACGCGTGCGTGGAGTCTGCATAGCATATTTTCATTCTGCCCTATCAAACGTGACACTATCATGTCGATCATAACTTCCTTTATTTTCTTTGATCTCAGTTTCCACCTCTTCCTTATCACCTAGTGACATTTATTGATATTCACAAGAGCTTTTTTAATACCTAACATCTAGTTTTTATCACACACCCCGAGAAACGTTTCCCTTTCAACGTATATCTCATCTACCTATAATTCACATGATTCATTTCCTTTTTATGTTCCATCCACAGTACCAATTTGGCGTCCTCGTCGAAAGGTTCTGGTGCCAACATTCAGTCCTAAGAATCTGCTCAACTTTAGTGATGTCTTCGCCAGACAAAGTATGATCTTAATGGAGCAGTTGGAGAAAGCAGCAGCAAACGGGAGCTTCTCCTTATCTAAATATGTTATGTCCTACGCAATGGATTCTGTTTGTGGTAAGTGTTCTTTTAGGGCCTTTTTTAATTCATATAAACTAGTGCTTGCCTTCGATCACACCTGATGGTAAGCAGTGATGCAATCGTTAATAGTGAAGCGCACTAGTTTATAAAGAGCCTATTCACTCTAGCCTTGAGGATACTTAAACCTAAACAGGTTACCTGTTTAGGTTTAGGTATCCTCAAGGCTAGAGTGAATTCCGCTGTTTCTTCGTTGTTAAGTTTTTTCTTTTATTTGACATCGGTACTAAGTTTATGTTTTGACAAGAAAGAGAAATACTGATTGAATCTAATCGACCATTAGTCATCATATCCCTAGCTTTTTTCCAACTAGCTAGGGATCGGCTTCCGGTCAACTGGATGCGGCTGAAAACCCATGTTTTACATAGAGCGACGGCCTATCAGACCTCCTCAACCCAGTTATCATGCAAGACGACACGCGTGGACAGACTAATGGTCAGACTTTCTGGCTACCTGTAACGACTGTGAAAGATCTACGGATGACAAACGGAACCAATGGCTTTACGTGCTTTCTGTAAAACGGGGTGTCAGTAATGTCCTAGACAAACTTAGAAAAGTTTGAATTGAAAAATTCACATTGATGCTGGACTCCTGGTCTGCCTCACGTATGAGAGGCGAGTACCTTAATTAATGGACCATCAAGATCGATTATTCGAGTAAATGTTAAACATCAAAAAATATTACTTTATTACGTGACAAAAAAGTCGTACGCCGTTGTCAGCCCTTTGATAGATGGCCGTCCATTACATTAGGTATTTTTGTGACCTTTTTGGGTCTCGGAAAGTACATAATAAATTCATTTATTATGCTGTAAATGCCCTTAACATTTAAATAATGATTTTACATCAAATAACTTTAAATTACATTTGGCTGAATTAATACAAAGAGATGATAAAAGTAATTTCCAAAATGTCAATGAAGTAAATTAAACTGCTAAGCCGCATTCGTCCCGGCTACCATTTGTTAGTTTTTGACAGTTTTTATGGATACCAAAATCTGACAAGTAGATAGTCTTATCATGGGGCATTTTTTTTTTACGGTTGGAAAAATCATCCAATGACAACCCCCGCTCTTGGACGGAGAGCTTCATACCGGGGCTCGAGTTCCCTTTCGGATAACCCTGGCCCCAGTAGGCTTTGACCCGGCTGGGTCCCTGCTATTGCTGACAACTCCTTAAGGCGCGCGGGAACATTGCGCGCCGTCGACGACTTGGGCTTGGTCCAGACAGTTACCGGACGGCCGGACAGCGAGCTACCCATTGCTCACTGTCTGCAAGCCCGCGCCTACGGTGGCCGGAAATCGGGATCAGAATCCCGGCGGCGGCGGCGGCGGCGAGAACGCCGTTGCCTGATGCGGTCGGCCTCCTCCTTTGCGAGCATTACTGTCTCGCAGAAGTCGGCGACCGCCTGCCACTCCTCCTCGCTCCGGACCATGGCCTCTACCAGGGCCCGGCGCGAGAGGTCTCCGCCACCGATCGCCCCCACAAGGGCACGGCGATGCTCCACCCAAGCAGGGCACACCTCGACTGTGTACTCCACCGTGTCCTCTGGGCGTTCCGCACAGTGGCGACACCCGGGCGTCTCTTCCGCCTGAATCCGGAACAGGTACCTCCCGAACGTGCCATGACCTGCGTCATGCGGAAGGTAAGGACGCCGTGAGGTCTTTCCAGCCACGCCTCAAAGAGAGGACTTACCGCCATAATTGTGGCGTGCCCAGCACTGGGTTGCGATAGTCGCTGACGCCATTTCACCGTGATATCCCGCTGGAGCTCTGTCCGCCTTGCCGTGACCTGTCGCGTCAGCGGACTTTTACTCCGGCGTTGCATCTCCACGCGCATGTCGTGCTTGTGTGCAAGGACTGTTGCCTCCAGATCCCACGGTGGTAGGCCAGCCAGAAGACTCGCCGCCTCGCGGGAGACCGTGCGGTATCCCCGCACCATCCATATTGCCATGACTCTCTGGCAGGCGTTCAGCATGGCCGCCGGTCACGTTTGCAGCGACGGCGCCCACACCGGCGCCCAGTATAGGGCCATGGACCGAACGATCCCCGCGTAGAGCCTCCGGCAGGAGGCATCTGGACTCCCAAGGTTGGGCAGGAGCCGCTTGAGTACAGCCCCCGTCCGGTTGAGTTTGGGAGCCAGACTCGGAAATGCTCCCCGAAATTCCACCGGCTGTCGAGGACGAGTCCCAGGTACTTCATCCTCGACCCGACGCCGATGTGAACTCCTCCTACCGTTACTTGGGAACCCGATGGTGGCGCGTTCCGAGGGCCTCGGATTTGTGTAGCGCCACCTCGAGTCCCAACTCCTGGATCCTACCAAGGCATGATATAATATTGTAGCGACATCAATGTAGCCACATAGAAACTATTCTGCATCGCGGTTTTAGAGTTTTCCGGGCGAGTAAAACATAAAGCAATCAGGCAGTTACCCGACTAGCACCTGTCTGGTCGGATGATCCTCCGTTTTCCGCGTATATTATCAAGTATTTGGAAACCTGCGTCAGTTAAACAGACGCTCCATAATAAATGTAAGCAATAAGCATTCAACTAGATCAGGTTAGACTTTAAGCTGCCCCCACAACATAGTCATTAAAGTCTGGGCTAATGATGGAACTGTCCTTCAATTTCCAGAAACAACTCTTGGCACCACAGTCAACGCCCAACGGAATCCGAACCAGAAGGTATTAGAAGCTTTCACGGGGGCCTGCCAGCTGATATCAGACCGCATCATCAAGCCATGGCTGCACTCAGACTCAGTATACAAACTGACGGCAGATTATGCGCAGTTCATAGAATATAATGATGTTGTCGCCAAGTTTATTAATGAGGTAATGATTCTTATACTTGTAGAAAACTACAACTTTACACGTGAACTTAAAATGAGGTAATAGAGCGCCATTCCGCTATAACTAAAAATGATAAGTAGTTGAATACCTATGTCTGTCTATCTTCGTAAACTTTGTCATTTCAAAGAGCCTGACCACATTACCACGGCACGGGCGCCTGACGCCGATACTTGGCCGCGTCGATCAGACATACCGTACCGACCCATATTGAGCAGATCCTTATTTCACACGGATAAAGAACTCAATGATAAATCTGCACGACGCGGCCACGTGCCGCAGTCAGGTGTAATACCGTTTCACGTTAACGACGCCGAATCGTTTTACGTTAGCGTCACCGTATTATTTCACGTCAATGTCACAACATCGTTTCACGTTAACGACACGACATCTTTCCACATTAACGACATCATACCGTGGTAATGTAGTCAGACAGAAAAACCATACAGTATCTATCTGCACGTAATTTGTGTCATACAAGAAAACTGAGACACGGTTGGTTCATATGGAAACCGTTGATAGTACTGTAAACAAGTAACGGCTCTGTGCTTTCAATGTAATTTAATCTGTTATTGATTAATGAAAGGACTTTTCAGTTCTCAGTTCCAACTCCAAAGGACTTTTGAAGACAGTCCAAAACAACTATACTGCGTTCTAAAGCCGAACAAACCGAAACAAAGCGCCTCATGTTATTCTTATAGCAATCAGTTTATCTCCGTGGATAGATATAATGTTTGCTTCATGTAAAACCCTACTGTACTAATAGTACTAGTAGCTGTACCTAATTTGTATTTATCTTGGATTTACAGTGTATTCGAGATAAACGAAGAGAAATAGCTGAATACAAAAATGCTAATAAAGGTGATGAAGGTAAGAATCCCATTAGAGTTTATAACCCTACTAGTTTTATTTAGTTATTTTTTGCATTTCTACTATGGACATAATTTTGTGACAAAAAGAAATCGAATATATATTTTGTAACAGAAGAAAGATCTACCACATCGAAAATGCCAAAGAGTATATGAAAGATAGGGAGTTAGTAATGGCATGATGGGTGACAGGGCAGATGGAAGAAAATAATATGATGCTGCGACCCCAAAAAAACAAGACAAGGACAAGAAGATGATGATAAGATCGACAACGCCAAACCATTGACGATCTGATAAACCTTTATTCTCAATCACAATTCCCTATTTTCAGACGAAGACCGCTTCAAAACCTTCCTGGAGCTCATGATCGAGTCCTCAGGAGGAGACAAGGGATTCAACGACACAGAACTTCGAGAGGAAACAATAACACTCTTTACTGCTGGAACAGATACTTCTACATTAGGATCTTCATTCACCAGTGTGCTGCTAGCTAGACATCCAGAAATACAGGAAAAAGTTTATCAAGAGTAAGTATCCGCACTCCTTTCTGCGAAGTAGTAATGCAAGATAAGGAGGCGGCCGTAATCTAGACTCGGAGACAAGCTTCATTCTCTGACCCCCGCTGGAGACCCCATGGGCGCGCCGCGGACGCGTCGGACGTCACAAGATGATTTCCGGCTACCGTAGGCGTAGAGTCCACGACGTGTGACTTTCCACGTGCGTCCCAAGGAAATGTCAGCAAATCGAAGAGGCCCAGCAGGGACGAAGCCTACTGGGGCCATAGGTTAAGTAAAAGTAAACCAGGGGGCCCTGGAACAAAGGCAAAGAAGGAACAGTAATGGCAGGTCATTGGATGATTTCCCGCCTGAAAAAAAACCTTGATAAAACTGAAGGAATACTTTAGGTTTTAGTCAGTAAAAGTCAAGAGAATATTTCTTTTTGGGGTTGGAAGTAGCCGAGCCGAAGTCACGAGTTTTTATCGCCAATGTGAATATAAATAAAGTCCTACTAATAAAACTGAAACTTTATGCTTCATGCATCAAACGTGTCTCTCTATAATAAATGATTGTCAACAGGTTGAAAGATGTCTTCGGCGACTCACAGAGACCTGTCACAGCTGATGATCTAAATATGCTTAAATATATGGATGCTGTGATTAAAGAGACCCTTAGGCTGTACCCACCAGCAGCAACGTTGCTGAGGAAAGTTGATGAAGATGTCATTCTTCGTAAGTATGCTCGGAGCTTTCTTGCATGATCGGATCAGAAATGAAGATATCTGCTGGCGATTGGCGAAGAATCGCCAAATGTATGTAGTTAGCAGTACCAGAAATAGTCCATTCGGCCAAAAGGTTCTAGAGTGTCAACTACGTACCATCAGTTGCAATATATGAAGACTGGCACAAGGTGGACCGACGACCTGGCGAGGTTCACCAGAACCCGATGGATACGAAACGCACAAGACCGCTTATTGTGGTGGCACTTGGGAAGGCCTATATCCAGAAGTAGACATCTTTCGGCTGAATTGATGATGACACTATTGCACTGACCGTGATTAAACACATACAATTTCTAGTAATGAATTATGATGACCAGATGAGGCGTGCTTGAGTCCGCTGGATGCTAAAAATGGGTAAATGTGGCAAATCTTAGAGGAAGCCGTTGTCTTACAGTGGTCTTCCTGAATATGTGTATTCCTGTAAACTCATAACTAATTCAGATATTTATTTTAAAGTATCTTTGAAAGAGGATCATGTGCAAAACCATTTTTTATTTTTCGTCTTCTCGTTTTCAGCCTCAGGAGACACCTTGCCCAAAGGCACAGGCATCATGCTGAGCCTCTTTGCGACTCACCGCAACACTAAGTATTGGGGAGACGATGCAGAGCTGTTCCGCCCTGAACGATTCATCGACACGGCTCTCAAGCATCCTGCCGCCTTCTTGTCTTTTAGTTATGGACCTAGGAATTGTCTTGGTGAGTCTTTAACTGCATATGTACATCCTCTGAAACATCCATTTTTATTTGTCGCAAGCTTTCAGTTCCGCCTTATAATCTTTGGCTGAAATTGGCTTGCGGGCGTCGAGCAATGTATAGCTCGCCGTCCGGCAGTTCGGTAATCGACCGGACCAAGCCCCAGTCATCGATAATGTGTAGTGATCCACGTACTTCTCAAAAAGATGTCTGCAAAACGTAAGGGCCCAACAGGGCCGATGATTGAGGATCTGTAATATTGATATGATCACTAAAAAATGTTGCAAAAGGTCCCTCAAATAGGGACTGAATAAATTAACAGACCTAATATTACATGGATCTCACAATTTTTTACAATAGAAAAACTGAGTTATGAGCCTTGGTTTTTTACATGTTATGTTTTTGTTTGCATATTACTTACTGCGCACACCTATCATAGTGTAGTATTTTTAAACCCTTTTATAACAAGTAGAGAATGCCTTGTTGCATTAAGTCTACGTACCGCCGCTACTGAACATGAAGTTTAAAGAAATAAAAGCTGATGCTCGTAGTAATTAATTTCTTTTTCTTTTTCCTCAGGTTATCGCTATGCCATGATGTCAATGAAGACAGTATTATCGACTCTTCTCCGCCGATTCAAAGTATTACCTGTTTCGAAGCTGGACCTAGGAAAGCCTATAGAGTTGAAGTATGATATCATGTTGAGAGCTGCAGATGACTTCCAAGTCATACTGGAGCCTAGGACGTGAAAAAAATTTTTTAGTGTTATCTGGGCAGTTGTTACGAGATATTTTGTATTGTATGTTGTTAAGGTTAATTTAGTTCCTACTTTTTACTGTTTTTAGCAACATTTGGATGGATCCATATGTATAGTCTAAGATTATAGAACTGTTGTATTTTTTTGTTAAATAAAAAATTTAAAATATATTTTATGTTCAAAATCAGTTTTAATTCAATAGATTTATTACCACTATCATTATCGACAATTTAAGTGTATTTATTATAAGGTTAGAGTGAAAAGGTTCTTAATAAACTAGTGCCCTTCACCATCAACGATTGCATCACTGCTTACCATCAGGAGGGATCGTCGATCGCAGTCAAGCACTACTGTACAGAATTATTTGTAAAAAACTAACAAACTTGCAAGACTGTATTACTAATATCTTAAAAACAACTTTTTTTTCTATAACTTTTTACAAAACATATTTTTTTTTATAATGGCGCTTGACCACAATCTCACCTGATGGTAAGCGATGACGTGGCCGACGATGGAGCACGCTTGCCTAGAAGCTAGAGGCTAGAGTGAATAGGCTCTTAATAAACTAGTGCGCCTCACCATCAAAGATTGCATCGCTACTTACCATCAGGTGGGATCGCAGTCAAGCACTAGTTTATCTCAATTAAAAAAAAAAAAGCAATCTATTCACTCTTGACTTAAAGACCCCTAGGTTATAGCTATCAGGAAACACAGACTCCGGCAGGGATTTCCATTCCTTAGCTGTACGCATAATGAATGTACTCCCAAAACGCTTTGTACGTATAGGTGGGATGTCCACCATGTACCGGTGGCGCAACGCCGTACGAAAAATAAACCTTCAAGATTTCGTTATTCCGTCCCCTCCGCTATTGTAGGTAACGTTCAATTTAAATATTTAATTTTTTTATAAAAACCTGATGAACTTAAATCTGATAAGTTTTTGAAAGTCATAGAACAAAAGTTGTTGTTTATGTTGTTAGTAACATTGTTCTAATAGGTTGCCAGTGGTTGTACAAATAACCCTGTACCTAATCATTAAAAAATATATTATATGGGTATAGCAAGATAGATGTTACTATACAGATATATAATTTATATCTACCTACATACCATGCTTAGATGTCAAGATGCATACCGGTTATTTACTGTGTAAGAAAATTCTTATGGGTGTATAAAGAAAGGGTTTTATGAAGAAAAACATAAGGCCAAGTATTTATTACAAATAGGCTTGTCAACTAATGAAAACTTAGTTTATGAGATTTAATGGCAGCTGACCATAGAGCAGTGAAATTTTAAAGCTTGAGTGGGATAGTTAGCAGTAGATCCAGTTTGTATTGCCTTTTCTAGTAGGCTGGAAATAAATGGCCATTTAGTTCGATGACACATCGATTGGATAGGATTCTATTAGTATCCTGGCAATCAGGTTTGCTAAGCAATATGTTCTAACTTTGAGCATGCATAAGGGGCCTGATGCTTACCAGGGCTGCTGGATTTTTCGTGAAAAATAATCAAATGATTTCTGCTCTCGGTGGAACGGGGGAACTGATAAAAGAAACAAGAAAAAAATTCAAGTTCATTCTCTACCGAATGAACTTGAATTTTGAAAAAAGAATATTGTTTTAAAACCATAGACATCTACACTAATATTATAAAGAGGTAAAGTTTGTCTTTTTTTTTTGTTTGTAGGAGGTAATCTCTGAAAGTACTGGTCCAATTGCAAATTTTTTTTTACCGATAGAAATCAGCTTTATTCCTGACATAAGGCTATGCTGCAGGCAAAAAATAGTAATTAAAAAAATCCTCTCGCATCGGGTCTTGGTAGAGGTCATGGTTAGGAGTGAGGAGGAATGGCCTCCTTATGTGAAGTAGTAATTCTTGCAAAAGAGGTGGACGCACACGTGATGGTACGGACTTCCTCGCCCCAACCGCCGGAAACCCAACCCAGATTTTGAGCCAGCGTAGGCGTGGGCTTATGGATGATGAGCCATGGGTAGCTTGCCTTCCGGCCGTCCAATAACTGTCCGGACCGAGACGTCGACGGTGCGTAGTTTGCACGCGCGCTTCAAAGATATGTCAGCAAAAACGTAATGGCCCGTCAGATCCTACGCCAACTTGGACTATGGGTTAGCTTCCGAAATTGAAACCCTGAGTCCTGGAATGCAAGGCAAAGAAGGAGCGTACATAGGCGTTGGTTTTATTCAGTAAAAGGTTGATATGCCTTCTCACTCTGTCCTAGAGGGGGAGAAGTCATAGGATGATAAAAGAAAAAGAAATAACATCAAGCTTTAAAAAAAAAACATTTCTTTTCCATAATCAGCACTTGGACCCCACAACACAAACGTAAGTATACGGCAAGCAAAAAATTACCACGCTATACTTTCTTCCCAACTCTCCCTTTTTCCTATAAAGATAAGGTTGCTAATCAGTCTACTAATTGGCAATAGTATCATGGCACAATGGCCACAGTTCCGAACATCAGAAGTCTAGTAGTCCCCGACAAGACAAGTTGCTGTTTAATTCAGAACAGGGGTGCTGAAACTTTGGTATCCATAGTTTTTGTATATTAGCCAAGCCAACGTTTTAGATAGATAAATGTATTTATTTGCGTAGAATGTAGGTAATTAACACAATTCGGTGTTACAATAATTTGGAATCCTTGTACATTCTGCCTTATGGCATGCAAAATTTACTAACTTATAACTAGGTACTACATATTTTATTCTATTTACTTATAGCTATTTCATTACTTAATGCTACTTATACATAGTAAGTTTGCAAATAGATAAATATATATAGTAATATTGTACACCATTCATAAAATTACAGTGGGAGGTTAAAAAAGACACTGTATTTTAAATGTTGTAAAAAAAATGTTTCATAAACATACAAACAACCAATAAAAAAAATTGCTTCATAACTTTAATTTTCCAAGTGGGTGTTTCTGGTTCTTATTCTTAGTTTTTTGAAATCAAATTCCAATATAATTAATTTTGCAATTTTTATTTTTTTGTTTTTAATACTAACTTTTAGTACTAACCTAAAAACACCTTCATAGAAAATTTCTTTTGGCATATCGCAGATCTTTATGTTTAGATAAAGTTGTAAAACATGAATATTAAAATACTCCAATTATGAAAGGGTGGTTAACTGTGATTAGCTTTTATCACTTCTTACAGATGATACTCAAAGTGATCGCTTGAAGAGCTACATCGTGTAGAAAATTCAAATTCATCTTAGCAGATCTGTCTGCTGCTGCTGCGGTCTTCCCGGCCGATTACAGTTTAGGTGTCTTTAAGGCTAGAGTGAATAGGTTTTTAACCAACTAGTACGCTTCACCATCAACGATTGCATCACTGCTGACCATTAAGGCTCTTTGAAGCGTGGCTGAAAAGACCTCACGGCGTCCTTACTTTCCACATGACGCTGGTTCTCAACGGACATGGTAAGTTCGGGAGTTACCTGCACCGGAATCGTGCGGTAGCGACGTCCGTGTATCGCTACTGTGTGGATCGCCCGGAGGACACGATGGAGCACACGGTAGAAGCGTGCCCCTGTGTATGGGGAAAAGTGTGCTTGGGCAGACCATCGCCTTATCCTTGTGGGGGCGATCGGTGATGGCGATCAATCGCGCCGGGCTTTGACCCTGGCCATGGTCTGGAGCGAGGAGGAGTGGCAGGCAGTCGCCGCCTTCTGTGAAGCAATAATGCTAGCAAAGGAGGAGGCCGACCGCATCAGGCAACGGCGCTCACGTACGAGGCGCCACCGGGATTCCGATCCCGATTTCCGGCCACTGTAGGCATGGGCTTGCCGACGGCGAGCAATGAGTAGCTCGCTGTCCGACCGTCTGGTAACTGTCCGGGCCGAGCCCAAGACGTCGACGGCGCGCACTGTTTCCGCACGCCTGAAGGAGTTGTTAGCAACAGTAGGAGCCCAGCTGGGCCGAAGCCTACCGGGGCCAACAAGATGGAACGGGGTGGGTTTTTTAGTCAGTTAGAGTCTAACACTATTTCCCGCTCTACCCAAGGGCGGGGGATGCCATTTCTATGATTTATACCCACCAAAAAAAATCACTGCTTACCATCAGCAAAGATTGTGCAGTCAAACACTAGATTATATCATATAGTAATTTAAAAAAAAATCAGTTTTAAAGTACAATCTAATCTATCAAGAAATCTATTCCTCTTAAGTTTGCCCACCCCTGCCTCAGTTCAGGCGAGTTCAGTCAACCTTTCGAGCGCTTCCCGGTTGCATCCACTCCTGCGCAACTAGTCGCTCCGTGAACGCGATCCACGGAACACTATCAAGGTGAGTCATTAATATTCCCCTTATTCCAGTGTTCTTGTTTAGATTTCCTATAAAAACTATGGTAAGGCACATTAGAAAGTGATGGAGTCATTTAGGGCGACAGTCTTTGAATTTCCGTGTATGATAATAATTTGAGGTCCATTGCTGCTGCTGTAATAGAGTTAGAATAGAATAATAAAATAGAATAGAATAAACTTTATTGTACGCGATAAAAGGAGTTTTTAGGATTATGTGTGGTTACAGGCAATGTTATAGCTGATTTTATTAAAACGTTATCTAGATCATTAAATAAAATTCATAGATAATAACGGTTATCTTAATTACCTGTGCTATTTAAATGATATGATAATCTTAAAACTTCCAAAAGTTTTTTTAAAATAAGAAGTATATAATCGTATTTTGTGTAGTTGTAATGGTGTTTTAGAATTTAAGAATATTGATATCGTGGATACTAAAACTAAAAATTACATCACTAAGTGTGTGGGTTGTTTTGCCGAAAATTAAAAAGATTTTTGTATACGCAATTTCCATTAAAATTTCCAATGACACTGTTAAAAGCTTCAACACCTCATCATGTAGCTTTGCAATAAAAAGACAAAGAAAGTGGCCATCTGAAGAAAGTTAGATTTCTAAGACTACGGGTTTACTGTCATCGTTTAGCTTTGTTCAATTAAATGTACTTGTTCTCCAGTCCAACACTTCTAGCGACCACAAACCGGCTTGTAGGCCAGTAGGACAGATTATTTTAAAACATAACTGCATTGTCGCTGCAATAAAAAGCAATATAAGTACCGCAAAAATGCTTAATTGTATAAAACATTTGATAAAAGATGTGAATAGGTTTTTGCCATAGAAATTTTAAGTAAGACCATATTGTTTTTTCCTCTTTCAGATGCAGTGTTTCATCTGCGTCACGTACATGATCATTTTATGCAGCTCAAGTCCAACAAAAAATCGGGAAATTGCCACAACCCATGAGAAACGTTCCTTATTCCGTGATGTCATAGAATCACTGAGAATTCACTCCCAACTACCTGAAGATATAAATCAAAATGACGAGAATAATTTGTCGCAAAATTATGTTAGATACGGATATGAGAATGAACCCTCGTTACCTAGTGATGCTGACTATATCCCAAGAAGAAACGATAGAATTGAAATGCCATCAATGAAGTATCGCTTTCCCAAAAGTTTAAATATTAATTCAAGTGACGAAAACATGAAGACCACAGAAGAAATAGTTGTATTCATAGATACTAATAAATATCCAACGACCACCTCAAAACCTAAAAAGGACAAACGTATAAAGCCAACTTCTAATAAAAATAAAAATTCGAACAAGAATAAACAAAACGAAGATTTCGTTGAATCAGAAACTAATGCTGATGCTGAAACTGAAGATCTTGCACCTTTGACTAATACAATGGCTGGTCAAAGCCAGATTGGGAACAGGGAATCGCAAACAGTGCTAAAACCAACAGTAATTGTCAATATCCGAGGCTCAGTCACTCATCGAGACAGTGATATTAGACTCGAAAGCAGAGAAGTACCTAATAACAGAACTGAACCAGCTCAAAATATATTCAACATCAACCAAGAAATCAAAATCGAAAGAGAAGGAAATAAGAAAAAGCCTTCAAACGTAAAACAAGAAATTAAAATGGTCGCTGCTGATGAAAATGCTAAAATTGAAGAAGACATGATGATGTGTGAGACGGCTACTTGGAAACCCGACAAAAGCCAGGAGTCTCGAAAACTTGACAGTGTTCTGCAAATCTTGTTTTCCATTTAGAGTAGAATTTCAAATTCATGGTCATTATAATGTTCGAATATTTAAGATACAAAATATATTATAGGTTTTAAATTGAGTAATAATTGTGATAGACTGAAAACTAGTGATAAATGCTCAATAACACTTTGTCTTATTCCTTTTAACATTCAATTAAGATAAGAATCAATCAAGTTAAATCTTAATTCATGTATTTAATTATATTGTATTCTATAGAAGGTGTGTAACATTGAAATACATAATTCATCTCAATAATGATCCTTTACATTAGTAAACTTATATTAATTTATAGATTAAAGCTTTTAACATTATAATTAATTACAGTTATCATTTCATCGTGCCTTTCACTCCCATAAAGCGTAGGTATTCATTAATGTTAACCTGTCTCAGTACGGTGTTTTAGATTTATTGAATAATGTCTTATTTGTCTACATAAAAACGTATGACTAAATCTATTCATAGTAGAAATTGAATGTTTCTTTTAAGGTTATGTGGTGGCTGTAAAGCAGTATATTTCTGCGAAAGCCTCTCTTCTTTCTTATGTGCAACAATCTATAGTCATTATTTTAAAATCGTTTGCCATTCATGATCATAAAATTTTTACACACCACGATAAAAATAACATGTCCTACTGAATATTTCTAAGCTAAACAACATGTAAACAAAGTTTTTTAGTTCACTATCTTTTTCTATAATATTGTTTGCACCGAAATCTTCAGAAACATCATCTTCGACTGTCAATAAACAAGTAACTTCCTCACCACTGTTTTCATCAGGTCGTCGACCCACATTGCCTTATACATATAACAACATTATCATGCCATAGATATTCGTATTCTACTCGCTCAAAAGGCAATTTCTCATAAACAGCAAATTATGTGTCGTCAGTGGGCGCTATATGCCTCTTTTACCATGACGTAGTTACATTTTTACAAACCATCGAATGAATTAAAGGTTTTTTGTAACAAATAAATTATATTAGTTTTGAATGAGCATAGCAGCTTAGTTTTATAGTTGTCACATTCTTCTAAATTTTAAGAACCTAGCTCATCTTTCGATATTTTTAATAAACCTACTCAGCTAAACCACACACATTACCATTAACTTTATTAAAAACTAACTTTTGCCCGCGGCTTTGCCCGCGTAAATAAAATATAGCCTATGTCAGTCAAGAATAAAGCAGCTTTCTATTGGTGAAAAAATTTTAGCAATCGGACCAGTACTTCCAGAGATTACCTACTACAAACAAAAAAACAAAAAAAAAACAAACTTTACCTCTTAATTATATTAGTGTAGATATTTTGAAATTTCTACAAAAAATTCCTAATATTTTGTAATGTCGTGCTGAAGGACAATCTTCGGAATCCACTGGACAGAACATCGGACTCAACAAACCCAAGAGACCCACTACCATATACCAAAGAAGATACATTGAATTATTTGGCCATATTGCAAGAAAAAGAGGTGATACCTGGAAAAGTTATTGCTGACAGGAAAAGTAGATGGGAGAGGTAGGAATCCAATACGTAGGTAAGACTAAATCCATACTACACTGAAGACCAAAGTCTGCGACGCTATTCACATCCGCCAAAGATAGGTCAACATAGCGAAATATAGTTCACGAAAAAATTTATTCGTTGAGTTCAAAGAACCTCAGCATTAATGATGAAACACACAAAGAGGAGGATTTCTAAAAAGCTTAAAATTATAAATTCACTGAAAATGACTTTAATCTGATTGACTCATAACCCATGTTTTACACATTTATTATCCCTAAAGCTAGATAGTTTGGAACAAAAATTTAAATATTCCAATTATGATTACCATAATGAAGACTGTTTAGTTGAAATTATTCGAGTAGTCCTTTCTGGTTTACAATAAAATTTCATATTTATTACAATGCACCGTTACCGTCCTACGCTATTGTTCCCAAAATGTCAAATACTATTATAATATTAGCCTTATTTAGACAACCATCATTTTTAAATATATTTTTGCCTTTTATATAAACATCGCAACGTTTTTAAGTTTCATATTAGTTTGACAAACTTTAAGAGCTTGAGTCTTTATCTACACCTATATGTGGGACTAATCAATATACGAATAAGTTCTGAATTGCCAGAACTAGATTCTAAATGCCAAATTAATTGAGCATACTAATGACTTAAAAATATTAGAAGGAAGTGTCCAGGATATGATATATACCTACCTACGTTGTCGAACCATTTTCTATAAATACCTAAATTCATACATAAATCAATTGAAAAAATTAAAATATAGTACTCACGTTACTGACATACTCATAAGAAAAACGCCATAATCCTGGGCCAGAAAAAAGTATTTATTCATTGAGATCATGATCTAGTATTGCTAACTACTAACCAAACTAAACTTTTAGCCATAGAGAATAGATTGAGCGTTCCTTTTCTAATTATGGGATGAATTTAATGATAGACTAGCTACTACTTCGCCTGCGTGATACTAAAAAATTATCCCAAGGGAATATTTTATCTTTGTTAGACTTTTAATCGGACAGAGGCTCGCTAAGCGTTCATACGCTTAGCAAGCTTTGCTAAGCTGATGATGAAGAACATCGTTTCAGCCGACCGTTACTACTGGACATAGGCCTCCTCTAAGTGTCCCACCTGGCGCGCGGTCACCACTCGATCAGAACCTTTCAGTCTCATCATCGATCATCTGTTCTGCAAACAATGTGCTCTGCCTAGTTTTCTTAAGTTTGTTTTTTTTTTCGGGATATTTTGGTCCTTAGTTTTATTGTGGGTATCTTTACTTCTTTTGGGTAATTTCGAGAGTTCTGATGAGGCCTATTGAGTGCAACCATAACGACTTTTTTACGCATAGATTATGAAAAGGACAGGTATTGGCAGCTCATCTATTATGTTCTTTGACACAGAGTAGTCATCTTTCTAAGGCTATTGCTCAATCCATTCTCTATAACTGTTTCCAACAATCAGGCTCTTATAAATTTCGGACGTCAAAATGTCAACGAACATTGATATTATCTTCCTGATGTGAGTGTGCCAGTCTCTTTGCAAGGTCGCTTACCATCAAACACCGATCTAATTCCTTGTATGTCATTAAAATTTAGAGCAGGCTCTGAATCAGAAATATCATAGTGAAAAGAAGGTAAATGTCAAGGTGTTAAAATCAAGGATGTTATAGATATGAAATTTTGGATCTGGATACGTATGAGAATATAGGAATAAATGGCAATTTCGAATACCTACGGTTATGGATAAGAAATTATTTTAGATTATCCGGTTGATTTGGATAGTTCTGGTTACAGACATTAGAAACAAAGATTCAAAGCATTTTATTTCAAAAAAACTATTTACAGGCACTTTTGAAATGTCAAAAAGTCAGTCAGTCAGAAAAATGATGATAATTGAATCTCTATGGAGAAGAATGTGCAAGAAACTCCATGGACACTCTTTTCAATCATGTTACGTACAAATAATATCTCTGTTACATGTGAATTTTAAAGTTATAAAAGTAAAATACAAATCTAGTCTTGGTAAAATTTTGTTGGCAAAACAAACAGACACCTGTCGTAACCTGTCATCGAGACTTCTTCTATTCCAAACTATCCAAAATTTAATCCGGTTTTGGTTACGACTAGGTACGGTTTTTTTATTTTGTTTCAGATAACCTATGACCTGGTGAAGGTAGCGGGAAACCGATGGATGCGGGACGCACAAGAACGTTCGATGTGGCGACGCTTGGTGGAGGCCTATGTCCAACAGTGGACGCGTATCGCCAGAAATTATGATGATGATGAACCGATGAACGGTTATGGAGTTCCTTATCGTCCCTGGTTTAAACATGTACATAACTCTGATCCGATATGCCTTACTACTGACCTTTAGTTATTTTTATTTGAGAATTATTTTTGTTTTAAGAAACTGTATCCTCAAGCCTAATAGTAAATCAACATTCTATTATATTGGATTCCTACAATTTACTGAATTTAAAATTTTGTTTGCAGATTAAAGAAAATTTAAATGTTGTTAGTTTACAATATAAATTAACAAGCAACGGATCTTTTTAAAGTCTAATTTGTGATTTAAAAGCTTATTTATTTGATTTTAAGTTGAAATTCTCATTTGTATATCATACTAATAAACTTAACAGGATCCCCCTATAAATTTTGATTACTAAAAACGACCGTAATTTAGTTTTTAAAGTTAGAATATCGAAAGGTAAAAAAATAAACTTGATGCAAAAAAAAAAATAGTGTTAGAAGATAAAATTATTACCTAACAGCTGCAGAAACAGAGTATTGTTTTTCGTGAGTATGTAAGTATGTTTGTGTGTATACCTACTATATAAAATTATCTATCATATTCATCATTTTAGCCCCAAGTGTCACAATAACTGCCCCCCTAGCCAAGTTACACCCGTATCGAGTCGAATTCCGTTCTCCAATCGGTAACGCTTCGGTGTCAGCAATTGTAGAAAACGATAAGTAGATAGCCATGTTGACGCACGTGCGTCAGCCGCTCGTTCTACAATGTAGCGTTTGTTTATCAAAGGATGTAGCGTTAAACGTTGTAGAAATTCATTCTATAATTTTGAACGATGTGAACTTGGCTACGAATTTTCTATTCGTTTGTTCCGACAACGCGACTTTACGTTGACTTGACGTCATTCCTATACGTTTCATCACTTTTCTACAGCGTTAACGATTGCAGAATAACAACTTGGCTAAGCGTGCAGGTCCTTTACGTTTCGCATCCATCGAATTCCCGCGACCATCTGCAGGTTGTCGGTCCACCTTAAGGGAGTATCTCAAACGCTACGTCTTTTGATACGCGGTCGCCACTCTAGAACTTTACAATCTGGCACATAATTATAACCACGATTTTTCTGCTCTTATCGTAGTAGCCAAGGAGTGGAATGCCCTGCCGGAATCTGTGTTTCCTGATAGCTACAACTTAGGAATATTTAAGTCGATAGTGAATAGGTTTCTTCTAGGCAAGCGTGCTTCATCGTCGACCACATCATCGCTTACCATGGTGAGATGGTGGTCAAACCTATCAATAATTAATTTAAAAAAATATATATTTCGCGACGGATTATGTTTTTCATGTATTTCTTTCTCTCATCATCCTAATAGTTACGGTTACTCTATTTTTACTCCTGTTCTCTTACAATTATCCGCATACATTTTGATAACTTTCCTCATGATCCACTCATCATTTACGAGTGGGGTAAATGATGAGTAGGTCATGATAACATATCTTCAGAAACTAAAATAATGAAGATCATTAGCATAGCATAGTCGGCCTTGTAATGTTCTCACTTTTGGGACTCAGGCCTCCTCTCTAGGAGAGAGAATGGGCCGTAATCCACAATTCGGGCCCAGTGCAGGTTGATGTATGTCACATGTTTTCAAATTTTCGATTCTAGGAATGAAAAAGAAGGATCTGTTTGAAGATCATTAACCTAATAAAATTACAAGATACGGAAACTCAAACTCATAAAATAGGTTAGGTATCATAAAATTCATCACTCGTCTCTAAGCATTCGATTTAATCACATTGATGATGAATATGTATGAAGATTTTTAATAAAAAAAAGTTGCGATCCGTCATTCAATTACAATGTCCTGTTAAAATGATCTAATTTCCTGTTTTGGAAGATTGAAGAAGTTAATTGAAATAAGAATCAAGTTTGTGCCGTAGATGTAACCGAATCTTGATATACAGGATCATCAAAGATAATGAAACGCGATCAATTTATTAATCAACCGCTAAATTATATTCTGTAGGTAAATCATAGTAAATGACACAGCCCGAAAAATTGCAAAATGGATGATCGATGGGGACTAAAAAACCCTTTTGTAGTGACTGCGTACCGGAAGGCATTAACAAAATTTTGTTAGCAGGCCTCCCATATTCAGAATTGATTACATATTGAAAACCGTGACAAACTACTGAATGCGTAAAGTTAAATCGCAGAAATAGTGTAAATAGAATCTGCGTACTGCATATTGCAGCTTAACTTACTCAAGAGCTCTTTTATTGATCTCTGAAATATATAGTTTGCGGAATGTAACCTTCAACCTTTAGTTCAAACTTCCACCAACACGCACAAAACGTTTTGAGAACAAATTCATTGTGCGCACAGCTAAGGAGTGGACTTCGTTGCTATTTTGTCTGTGTTTCCTGATGGCAACAACTCGGGAATCTTTAAGTCAAGAGTGAATAGGTTTCTTGTCGGTAAGCGTGTTCCATTGTCGACCGCATCGTCGCTTTCCATCAGATGAGACAGTGATCAAGCGCGAATCTATCAACAATAAAATAAAAATAAAAACTGTATATGGAAAAAGAACTATTCAATTTGAGGAAACGCAGCTTTATAATAAGGCAAAGACAAGCTAAGCGCAGCAAGGCAAGATGAATGAAAGACAAAGATATTATTCATCAACAAACTAAAAAACTAAAAAAGACAAAATAGTATTTGGTCAACCAACAGTAACGGCTACCTTGGGTACTCAATAGATTAAACTAAACATATATAGTTATTACTTGAGAGATATTTTTAGTTTAAATAAGCTAAGTGTTCTTTTTGAGAAATTTTCTTTAAACCGAACTCAATCCAAGATTAGGTGTCGTGAGTAACCCTTTCCAGACATAGCTTTCGCTCTTCCTAATTTAGTTGTATACCTTCATATTCTTCTAACTCTATAAATGCCTTTAACATTGTTAATAAAAAAAGGACATGTGACAAAATATTTGAGCTCCAGCAGATCAACAAGGTAAAGAAAGTTGCTAAACAAGAAGCTTGTGGAAAGATACTGATCTTAATGATCAACAAACACGTGTTTGGCATAGATTCAAAATATAACGAAACACACGCAAATGTACAAGATGCTAAAAGTGAAATAAACATTAAAATTATAGTAAAACCAAAAAAAAATATGAAAGAAAGAAAACCCGTTTATTTAGCACACAGACACACACAATGAAGGAACAAGTACACACAATAGAAACTTAGTCACTTAACAGTCTACGCCGGATATATCCAACAAACAACCGGGAATCTTTAAGGCCCAAGCGCCCGAAAAGTGCCATAAAACAGTGACTTTCTGAAGCCTACTCCTCGGTACCGGCCAAGTTAAACGGCCAATAGGTTTGAAAAAAATATATGTCTATTATAGATTCATGAACAATATTATCAACATTTGATTTTTTCGTGCTATTAATACATTTGTTTAAAAAAAAAATTTAGCAATTTCGCAACTTTTCGCAACTTTTCCCTACTCCTTCGAAATGGCTTGGATGTTTAGAAACATTTTTACACATAAAAATTGGTGGTTTAATATTCTTCAAAGTAAACATTGCATATGTAAATCAATCAATATTTCGCAAAGAAAATGGATGTAAAGGTCAGCCGCGCGCTTTCCGGGCGCTGTTGGCCGCAAATAAATGCACAGATTTGCGTACTGCCGCCTAGGCGGGTGCGAGTGGTGCGTCCACATAATTTTGGTCATATGGTTCAAGGGACTATAAGCCTTAAGTCAAGAGTGAATAAGTTGTTTCTAGGTAAACGCACTCCATCATCGAGCGTATTTTCGCCTTTCACGGTGAGATAACGGTCAAGCGTTAACCAATCATCAATACAAAAAAAAACTGCAGGGTCAGATCGAATACCTCATGTCATCAGCACTTCTGTCACCTATGGGAATTGAAGAGCTGAACGAGATGAAGTACCTAGTTGCAGACGACCATAACCTAGCGAATAGGACACGAAAAGACTCGTAGGACCAATCCAAAACGTGCGGTAAAGGGTTAAATAAAAATTAACAACATTGTAAAAAATAAAAGCAAAAATATTGTTATTTTTTGTTAATTGGGTCACATTCTGTTTTCTAACGAGATATTTTAATCCTACAAAACCTCAATTTCTTTTAACACCTACTTAACTTTGTACAAAATTTTCTGACACAACTTTTCTCTCATGATTAATGATTTGCTTCATTCAAATGTCAATACACAATCACAAGTTAACCAATGTATCTTGGAACCTCATATGCCATCCACAAAGGCTAGATAATAATTTACGAGTATCTAATTTCATACTGGAATATTCAGTTCCCTAGATCACAATATCTCAAGATTATTTGGCCATTTTATTAAAGTCTTCTTTGAAACCGCTACATAGTTTATAATTAGCTTTATCTAAAGAAACACATTTGTACATTTTGATAGATCATAACAGTTACCAATAATTTATAGTAATTACTAGCTATATAAACAAAAACCCGACGTTGATATTTAGGTCAGTTTTTAAAGTCCAAGGTCAAGTTCATGTAAAGTTAATTTAAAAGTGATTGTAATACGGTACTTGATGCTCTCATAGTGGTGGGTGCGTGCGGTACCAAAATATCGATATTGGTACAACCGGAAAATGTATATTTCTTATATTTTAGGAAGTCAAGTCCCGTGACAATCAAAAGTCTCCTAAGACCCGATATAAGTACCTAACTCCCTGATTCCCTCAATAGAAACCATGATCCGTCTTTTGGAATCATTGGCTTCACAGAAATTATGACTTGTCTTTTTGTTGCTGGATCCGATTTCCAAATTAAACGAATTTTCCATTAGGTAATACAAATATTTAAAAGTTCTATTAATGGCCTGTTATAATGAAGTACGCAGTAAAATTTAATTGCCAAAAGTTCGTGCAATAAAACAGCTAAACATAATAAAAATAAAACACTCCGAAATTGATCTGGTTAGTTTTTACCAAACGTGATTAATGTTACTGCTGTCATATCGATAAAAAAACTAATTGTTTATGTTTTATTATCAAATCAATATGTCATCGCAATTAAAATAAAGTTTGGTCCTTCTTGATTGACTAACCACTTTAATTAAGGCTCCACTTCGCACATTTCGGACAAAATATCGATTCTGACATGGTGACAATTAAGAATGAAGAAAAAATATTATAACAGGTTTTTATCAACAGGCATAAAAATATACTTAAATGAGAATTGTTTAAGGCTGCATATATTTTTAGCAAAGCATCGACTAATTTGTAGTTAAAAGAATCAATTTAAGAGGTAGCTACTTTCACAATTCGCATCCCTGTTTCGAAGTACTAATGTAACTCGAAACTTACGAGTATCGATAACATCTTTGTTGTTCACGTATGGAAGACTGACACTATCTTTGTTTTAAGCCTGTGGGGTAATTCTCTTTTGTTTTATGCGACTTCAGGAGTAAATTGTGTGCTACGCAAAGGTCATCTGGGAATGGAGTGAAAACTTTAATGATTATAAACGGGTACGTTAAATGTTAATTGTGTTGTAACTACACGAATTGAAAACGGTTTGTACTAGTCATGTGTCGTACATGGCTCTCGCGTGTTTCAGTTCAGCACTATTTTGTTGCCTTGCATAAAACATATGGTAAAGCGATAGTACACAATTAGCATTCACAGATGGCTGTACTCATTAGCGATCATTCACACTACATTCACAGGTATATGATAATTTGCGTAATAAATCAGATCTTTTTCAGTAATAAGTGACCATCATTTCAAAGTAACATCTAAGGTGTGTACGACCTATTCAGCAGCGCAAACAGGATGGTAAATATAAGCAAATACAAATAAAAATACTTTCTTATATACCTAAAGTATATCTAAAGATTTGGAACTTGATCCAAGAAAATAGTGATTGTTGTAGGTTAACATTAACACCATGTACTGTACCTACATACATTATACCTATGTGTCACAAATAAACATATTTGACTTTGACTTTGAACATTTAAATAGGGTCACATTATTTTCCAATTCACATCTTCTTCTTCTTCTACCTGCCCTTATCCTATATTACTTGGGGTCGGCGCAACACGTTTTCTTCTTCCATTATGTCCTGTCACCCGTCAAACTATCACTAACTCCCTTTTCTTTCATATCACTTCTCACACAATCCATCCATCTTTTTTTCGGCCTTCCTCTCCCTCTCCATCCATCTACATGTATACTCAGAACTCTTTTAGTAATATGCGCTCATATAAACATCTAAAACAAAATAATTGTCTCGAATCGACTGTTTCGGATATCAACTTGCTAGATTTTAAAACTAATAAGAAAGTATATAAAATAAAAACATATTGCTCCGACCCCAAAAAAAAAAATGACAAGGGGAATAGAATTATAAACTAAGCTTAACTATACCCGTGTTACAAATTACCTCTTCTTTTTTGAAGTCGGTTAAAAAATAAACATCAAGAAACGTTATTTATAGAAGATTTCTCACCAGAAAATACTAAAAAAATATTGATTTTCCTCAGTTAGAAACATACCATATTAAATAAAGTACGAGTACATTTTAACACAAAAGATCACGTATTCACTAAAAAACGTTTACATTCGAGAAGTAAGCTCGTAGTAAACCCATTTTCAACGTGAAGCAAAAAGCTGGCGACTCGCTTCGAGCTTCAAACTCGCCAGTGGACGGCGCGAGTGACCGCACGTGTTCCAAATTCAAATTTCTAAATACCGATACTCGAATATTTTGAGGTAACGTGTTTTATTTTCATCGATATTATTATACCTGGAAAGATGACGCGTCCTTATCTTTTTGGAATTTTGGTGAGTACCTTTTAATTTTATTTTTTGTGCGATTGAAACCCTAATTTTAATCAATTAAGTTGTTAAGAGTTTTAGAAGAATTAAAACAAAACCCTCATTAAAAATATTACAAAAAAAATTGTCTTACAATAATTTTAGTTCGTCTTATTTTTAACAATCATACTTATATAAATTAATTATCTTATTTGTTGTAATTTATATCATAACTTAAGCATTTTTAAAAAGGTCAAACTTCATTTAAGCCAAAAAAAACCACTATGATATGACTCACTAGGTATTTTAATTACAAACAAAATTAAACTATTTAGGTTCGAAAAACGAAAGCATGAAGTACATAACGGTCCACACTTGTCTGTACATATGTAAATGTTAGTATGCATGACGGTGTTTACAAAATTTGGCCGCACACAACACTCACACTTGACCGTTTTACCCAGTAATGAAGTTCATTCAACTTAAAAGGTTGTTTTCCCTATATATTTGACAGGCAATTTTAAGAGGTTAATTAGGATAACTATAATTAATTATTGGTCTTCTTTATTTATCAAACAAAATCACTCTACTACCCAAAAAGCCAATCAAATTATCTTAACCTGTTAACAAATAAATACCTATACTAAATTACTGAAAAAAAAACGTCAATTTGGCAAAAACCAAAGTTAAACAAACATTTTAACAAAAATAAAATAGTTAAAAATAAAACGATTTTGCCTGCGTGAAAGTAAAACATAGCCTAAAGACACTCAAAGAATACAAAGCATTCTACGGTTGATTTTTTTTTTAATCTATCAAGTTGTATTTCAGTTAATTCATTACAAACAAAAATACAAATATTTCCTCTTAAATCATTATTTCTCTACTAATAAAGAAATATAGATAAAACAAATCAGTAAATAAGAAAAACAAACTGTGCCTCACGGTAGCGCCTAAATAGCCTTCGGATCTGAGTTAGTAAGGTAATGGGTGTAAATCAGTTTTATAGTATATCGTATAGGTATGAATGAGATATTTAATAAAATTATACATTAAAAAGTATTACTTAATTAATTTTATTTATTTATTTAAGGATCACCAACGCGTGTTACAAAATAAAAAAAAAACTTAAGAAATAGAAATTGGTACAAGTAACCTGGTCCTATAATGAACACTCAATTATAGGCAACCGCAGCTTAAGCATAAATGAATGAGCATGGCTTTAAATAATTATGAAAATATTAGATTAAATAAAAGTAATGTCAAAATTAAACTTGATTACAATACTTATGTAAAACTAATTATAATAGAATTGGAATTAATACATTACGAATAAATTAAATTTAAATAAAATAAAATAAAAATAAAATTAAATAAAATGTTCTAAAATAAATTAAAATGTCCTAAAATAGATTACATAAATTCAAAATTAAAATCCTAGATAATCGTATTTGATTTAAGTAATCCAAGTAAATAAGAAAAAAGGCAAAACAGAGACAAGGACAAAAAAGGACAGAAAAGAGTGGAATAACGGAAGGGAGGCCTTTGCCCTGCAGTGGGACACAATGGGCTCACAATAATAATAATTCAAAAGTATTAAACAACTAATTAAAAGTGTTAAATGTGATAAATATACACGCGTTAATTAACGTACCTATGCGAATGTCTGTAAATAGTGTGAAAAATAGAAGATAGTAAGACGAGCCTAGATGTAATCAAAAAAGGTTAAATATTAAAGATGAAATCACCAAGTCCCTACCCTTTTCCCCACTAGCTTGGGGTCAGCTTCCAGTCTAACCAGATGCGGCTGAATACCCGTGTTTTACATGACGCGACTGCCTATCAGACCTCCACAGCCCAGTTACTGGGCATCACAATACTCCTTAGATAGACTGTCACAGATTTACGAATGACAACCGGTACCTACGGCTTTACGAAGCCTATGAGATGAGACTTTCAAGTCTCAAATAAGTAAATATATAAAGAACGGCAAATAGGTATTCTTACACTCTAAATAGTCACCCAAACAAAAACCATCAAATTCTCTAACTAGCCTTTTTTTATTAACTTAAATATACCTTCTAGTTACAATTATGTCTATGTTATTTTAAATACTTAATTCTACATTTATTCACTGGTACATTTCAAATTTATACATAAAACGTTTTGAGCACACATTCATTGAACGTACAAACAGTGAAAGTGTAGAATTTCCTGTCGGAGTCTGTGTTTCCTCTTAGCTACAACTTCTTTATGTCATAAACTTAAAGAAACATAATAATGTAATTCATATACTTCTTTAAGTCAATAATGAATTGAGTTACTTCTAAGTAAGCCCATCATCAACCACATCTCCGCTTTCGATAAGAGTGTACGCGAGCTTGCAGTGTCATAGAACAGTGACTTTCAGAAGTATATTCCTGACTTAAAAAAAATAGTTACCTTTATCATAGAATAGATGCATATACAACATTATATACATATGATTTTTTCGTGCGATTGATACATTTGTATGAAAAAAATATTTAAGGAAATAATATTTTTCACTATTTTTCCCTACTCGATTCAAACGACTTTAATCTTTAGAAATACGTTTACACAAAAAAATAATTGGTTAAGTATTCGTCAGAATGTATGTACATAGCATATATAAATCAATCAGCTCTAACCGGGCGCAGCTGGCCAAAATTAAGCAGCAATCGATATTTTTATGAACTGCGTTGGAGTTGTTGTTGGAGCTGCGAATAACTGGTCTACTTCAAGCTCTGAACCAATCAGAGAACAAACGCAGTAAACAATTCGATCGTGTTAACATAATAACAACTAGCACTAAGCCCTCTGAGAACCAGACGCCGACGTTTCGGTAGCATTAACATAAAAACAACTCGCACTTACCACACGGGTGAGATAGTGAAGGAAAGAAAAACATTTTATTTTCTGGAAAAGGCGCAAACTGAAATTAAGGCTAACATAATTATATTTTTTTCCATGATAAAATAAAAATATATGCGCCACGTCCGCGCAAAATGGCCGTACGCTCAGCATAATGCTGGGTCGACATGCAAAATGCGACGAGTCCACAGCGCTGGCTTTCAGCGTGGGCTGCAGGTGTAGTGGTCAAAAGCGAGTCGATCAACAACTAAAAAAAATCGTAGCAAAAAGGATACAGAACTTAACTGAATTAACATAAGCCTAATTGTATCTGCAGTAAGCCAGTAATAAACAATTAGTAGAACTAAGGGTCGCCGCATACGAACCACACGTGACAGCCACAAACACCGACCAAAAAAAGTAGAGACCACGAGAAACCAAATAAGTTTTCATTGCAAGCCGTACTTTTCAGTCAACATTTGACAGATCAAGGTTATTGACTTTCCTATTCTTATTAGGAAAGAATAGTATACGGTTCGCGTGTGCATGGCGTCTATATTAAGGGAATTCTGTTACACTACATGACATATTGCAACAATGTATTTGGCAAATTCTTTCATTGCATGGCATGTTATTTATATGTTATTTTGTTAGGTTATAGCAATCTTTACCCGGCTTAACGTGTGTTAAAATAAGGAAATAAAAACTAACGACGTCTTGTAGTCGTGGCTTCTGGTCCGAGTGCGGTAACCCTAAGCTATAGCAATCAAGTGGCAAGACTGGCAATCTAGGTATGAAATAAAATGTAATGTATGGCCGATTTGTAAGATAATGTGACACTGTAGTTGGTAAACCGTCATTACTGCACAAAAAATACAGGTAGGCAAACCAAAATAAACACATAAATAAGTGAATGAGTAGATAAGATAATATATTATCCTGCATGCAGGTTAAACCTGCAAAACTGCTGTATTAAGAGCCGGTTGTAGTCACAGAGATTTTGTAAGAGTTTAAGTCGATTTCGCAGTCTCGTAACAGCGATTTTATTTTTATTAAAAAAAAAAAACATAGGAATTATTCATGATTTTTGTTTTTGCCAGACCTTTTAAAAAGCATGCTTTATTATTTTGTGTAACTTTCAAATATTTTTATTAAGTAAATTCGTAGATATACGTTTAGACGTATACGTAGGTAGACGTTTGAAATCATAAGTTAGGATTAGATTCATTTTTTTTTTTTAATCAAGCCAACTTATTTATATCATGTTTTGATTTTTGCTAAGCGGTTGGTCATATGATTAATTTCAATCAAATAATTTTTCATTGTGATTTCTTTTATATTTGTCGATTTTCAAAGGTCCAAAAAGTACAAAATTAGTAGAACCTGGCCTTAAACGAAACGGGTTACTTAAAACATCGACTAGTATGTATGATAAAAAAATAAATATCATTATTTGTGTCTTCTAGGTATTGCTATTTCTGTACTTGACGTTCGAAGTTGTAGCTAGATTGACTGGTAGAGAATGCCTAGGGTGTCAAGTCCACCTTTTGTGTCTTTGTCTTGCATGAAGATTTAATAAATAAATTGTTGGACCTTGTATCTTTATTTTCAACTAATTGTTTAGTACGGCTTCGCTCGCTTAAAAATAAAAAATTGACCCAAGGAAACACACTCCCGGGATAAACAGTATCCTATATCCTATACATACATAGCCTACCCGTATTCCAAACATGCATAAATGTATTTCCTAAGTATGATAATGCAATACAAATGCAAATCATACTACGTTACTTGACCAAAATTTATATTAGTGGCAACACTAAAAGCTCAACGTCATGAAGTCAAAGCAGCAAAAAAAATATAATAACAAAGTCATATTTATTTAATACCTTACAAAATCTAGTCAATTCAAGTTCCAATTAAGACAATTTTTTTGCGATAGGTACTTAGACTGACCATTAGCTTGATTTGATAAAACTTAATAACATTTATTCGATTGTGAAGAAGTACCTAACATAAAAATAAATACAGAAACTTTTGCTTTTATAATATTAATGTGATGTGATAATGCTCGTAGATAAATAATAACAGCCAACTTTGAAGTTAAGCTACGCTTGCTAAGGATGGGTGACAATTCATTTGCCGAGTTCCCCCGTGCTTCAGAAATCACGTTTAGCCATTGTTCCTTGCTACTTTGAGCATTGTTGGCAGTCGTTACGTACCTATGCACAGACAAATGTTTTTTTTTTTAATTGATATAAACTAGTGCTTGGTTGCTAGTGCTTGATTTATTTCTTTACCAATTACTTTACATTAGTTTAGATTGGAGCCTCCTTTTAATTATAATGAATTTGTACAGGGTTACTGGTAACTCGAAGTATTCCTTGCAGGATGTAATGGTAGGACTAAAATGCAACAAATGAAGCCTCCAAATGTACTAGCGATATTCATTATTTTTTTTAGTTTTAAGAAGATTTTTTATGTAAAATCAAATTGAAGCCAATTTGAAAACTATTTACGGCGCCACTGTTCTATAATTTAAGTTATTATCATAATTGATGCCGTAGCAAATCTTTTTTAGTAATTAAAAATGAAAAAAATAATAAAACTTTGGCACTTTAATCCTAACATGACTTCCTGCAAGGAATACGTAGAGTTACCAGTAACCCTATATAACATAATGATAAAGGTTATTGTGTGACCCAATTAGTACGTTGTGGAGGTCAGATAGGTAATCGCTCTATATAAAACCAAAAGATACAAAAAGATATATTTTTGCCCTTGCCAATTTTTATGCAAAAAAACTACAAGATAACTGTTTCGGACAAGTCATAATGCTAAAAACAAACTTGAGTATAAACAATTTGACTCGGTGTTTGTTTTGAGTTAAATTATATTTGTCAAGATCATTGACATGGACAGGAAACAAAGGTTTTCGACACGAAAGACGTGTTTGACCCTTTGTCCTACAAATAACCAGGTTTTCTAATGTTGCGTGTAACTTCTTCAGTGATGGTTAGCAAATACAATACAAGAAAAAGTAGAAGTAAAATACAATTTTTTTTTCAAATAAAATACTTTTTTTTCAAGTAAAATACATTTTTTTCAAGTAAAATACATTTTTTTCAAGTGAAATACATTTTTTTTCAAGTAAAATACATTTTTTTCAAGTAAAATACATTTTTTTCAAGTAAAATACATTTTTTTCAAGTAAAATACATTTTTGAAAGTCATAGAACAAAGTTCTTGTTTATGATGTTAGTAACATAGTCCCGAGAAGTTGCTAGTGTTTTACAAATAACCCTGTATATCTAAAAATAGTAATCTTTTTAAAGAATTTCTAATTTTTCAGTTTTCTTTTTATATACTTTTTACATAAAAAAATAACCTAATTCACTATAAAAAAAACATAAACGTTCAAAATTACTTGAATATCGTTTCTGCTTATTTGTTTGTAATTTAACACCGACTTCTGAAATTAAAGATATTCAGAACAATTTTTTATTTGTAGTATTGTCATACTTAACTTCAACAAACTTATTTATTTTTAAACACATACATATTAAAGATAAATTACGCCCAGACAGAACAAATGATCGTGCTCCACAAACATTTGTCTTGAGTGGGAATCGAGCCCACGACCTCCGGCACAGCAGTCAGAGCCACTAACCACTAGACAGACAAAAGTGAAAAGTGGCTCATATTGCACCGCTTGACAATGCGCTCTATTTCACATGATCATGATGATGATGATTACCTATAACGGTCTCTCTTTTTGGCTCGGACTGCAGTCACGCTACTTTTTAGTGCAGGAAATCATCAAGTTACTTCTCACGCTCTGAGTGCAGCAAGAGCGTGTGTCAGACTTTTTTTATTATTATTATTGATAGGCTTGCGTTTGACCACCATCTCACCTGATGGTAAGCGACGATGTGGTCGACGATGAAGCACGCTTGCCTAGAAGTAACCTATTCACTCGTGACTTTTACTGGCTACAACGCACTCGTGTTTCTTTAGTTGCCCTTTGCGTTCTAAAACCGCAGTAACTATTCTTAACGCGCCTTTTTTACGTGGGAAATCTAGAAATTACTTCTACCGTTCTGGGTGGAACACTCAGTGTTCTTCCAGTTGCTCATTGTGAGGGCACGGTAGCTCCTTCGATCAATCCAGACTCTGGAAGGTAGTGGGAACAAAACTGACTGGCCTTAGTTAGGGCTGATGCCCCAACTAAGGCCAGTTTGAAGTCAGTTTTGTTGACATCTCTATAAGGCACACGTGAAACACAACGTGTTGTCGACGGTCAGCGACGAGATATACATTGCTCGCCGTCTGCAAGCTTGCGTTCTAATCGCGCCTGGATTGCAATAAAAAAAATTGGACATTTGCTTGACAGTTAGGTACTCAATAACGACGAAGTTTTGGTGAAAAAAAAAATAACAGAATTGAGAACCTCCTCCTTTTTTCGCAGACAGATTATAACAATCCCACGGACTAATCGACCTTTGACCAAACCACGGATCAAATATACGTCTTTGCTGACCCAAAATAGAAAATAAACGTATATCTCACACCGACAAGCACTTTCCATCTATTATCTCACAGCATCATAACTAACACTGTTTCTATGACATTATGGACATTGCGTGCCACGACATTGCCCTCATTACCAACCATTTTCAACTTTCCTTTGTCAACAAAACTTGTTTTAAAAGAAATGTCATTATAAGTATCACTTTTACTAATCATTTTTGAATCACTAAGCTTAAGCAAGCAGCTTTAGCACTAATCTAGATTAAATCTGTCCGACCGTCCGGTAACTGTCCGGACCGAGCCCAAGTCGTAGACTGTGCGCACTGTTCCCGCGCGCCTTAAGCAGTTGTCATCAACAGCAGGGGCTCAGCTGGGTCGAAGCCTACTGAAGCCAGGGTTAGGTCCGAAAGGTAGCTCGGCCCCGGTATGAAAGGCAAGAAGGAACGGGGTGGGTTTTTAGTCAGTAAGAGTCTGACACTGTCTCCCGCTCCACCCAAGGGCGGGGGATGTCATTTGGATGATTTTAACACACCAAAATAAAAATAAAAAAAAAAAAAAAACAAAAAAAAAGTAGATTAAGTTTTGATCATAATATGATTTAAAAGAGTGTCCATGGAGTTTCTTGCACGCTCTTCTCCATAGAGATCTACACTTTGGAGCAATTTAGCTCTACTTTTATTTTTGGACTGACCGACATTTGATTATTCAAAAGCGCCTGTAAATAGTCTATTTGAAATAAATGATTTGATTTGCTTAAATCATAGTTGATGATATACGTCGTTGTAAAAATCTATGAGTACTGTTTATAATCGATATATTTAAAATCGATACTGTTTCAATGAAATTTCATTCAAAATACCTATACTTCAATTCACTTAGGTCCAATGTAAGTAATAGTGTACTCAATATTTATTTCAAATTACAGTTCTTTCTTTTCTTTCTTTTCATTATATTGAATTAGGTTAAATAAATTATGTAGCGTTTGAAAATCAACGTTAATTTAAATGAAAGCAGTTTGCTTTTCTTTCTACAAATACCTATTACAATAAAATATGGAAATGACAAATATCGTTTAGATAGTATAGGGAGAAAAGATCAAGAATCAATATTTATAAAAATAAAATGAATTTATTTAAAATGCTCACAAAATTTATGTAAATTGATTGTTTTCTATTCATAACAATAAAACATCATTTATATTCAGATCACTCAAAAAGTAATGGTTGAATTTTGCTAACACTTTCACTATTGCTAAATCAATTCAACCGGCAATGTTAACGATGTTTTTCTGCACGCAAAATTACATGGTATGCAAAAAACGTAAACAAACAAAGTGGTGTTCACTAAAATCACAATGTATAGGACCGAACAAATGAATATAACCACTGGTCTTTATACCTACATAGAATTCTTCTGTTTGGGTGTTTCTCATCCAACTTCTCCTAAACAGCTTTATCAATTTGGATGAAATTGTGTATGTTTGAGTGGGTTCCTGGTTGGTTTGAATAAGATGCTCAATTTTTATTAGATAATTTATATGGCAGAATAACTTTTGCTGGGTCAGTGAGTATTTACACATTTTTTAAATTAATCAAATCAATCGATAATCACCATAAAACCATAAACAACTGATTACATGCTGATGATTGATGATATGGTTAATAAAACGTTTTAGTAGGGGGCATGGTAGTGCCCCCAACAAGGCAAGCAAAAACGTGGCACGGTCGTACCATTCGTTTCTCGAAACAGATCAGACCATTTTCAATCCCCTATAACTTCAAAACGAATGAATTTTCAGTAACCAAGCAGAAATTATTTAAACACGGTATAATTAAAATTTCATTCAATTTTAACCAGTAGTTTAAGAATTATAACTAGTCAAATTCTCTTAATTTTGTCACTCACTGACTGTTCGATCATCAAAAGTCTAAGGCATTTCTAATGGACATACAAGTAAGACGTATTATATTAAATTAGATTGCATAGTCCGATCGCCAAGTTAATCTAGGTCATCAAGGTCCCTTAAGTACGGACTGAATAAATTAACTGACATGGTATTACATGGATCTCACAACTTTTTACGGTAGAAGAACTGAGTTGCACGCCTTGGTTTTTTTACAAATTATGTTATTGATGGCATCAACTATTTCGCTCAAAACTTGTCAAAATGAATGACTCTAAAAATAACAAGTTTTTAGACATATGATATTCATGACATATCAAAACAATAAAACAATTAAGATTTACCACTGATACACTCTTGACGAACCAGATCTAAGATTAGCTACCAATTTGGAATGCAAGTATGACCGCATTGCCCTTTTAAGTAAGCCGGAACTAATTTAAAAAGTTCTTTGTGTTAATAAATTTAGTGTTTGATATAGCCTTTTAAGTCTTGGAGCAACATTCTTTATACCTATAAATATACGAGACTTAAGAGACCCCTTCTCCACTCGTCTATCGTCAATGTCGAGCATGGTTTAAAACCGCTCTTAAGAGCGTCCAACCCGAGATATATTTCTATACAATCGCTTTAACGTGATTATAACGTTTTATTACACATGTTTCTCTGGATATTTTGGAAACAAAAATATCTAGGTTTCTACTGAAATCAAATCACTTTGTGTAAAACTAATCCAGTTAAAACTTCTGAAAGTCTGCTATTTTGTATAAACTTTGGCAGTTCATAATGTACTCATAAATTAAAAAAGTAAAATAAGTATGTATGCATAAATGTGCAAGCTTTTTTCAGATTAAGATTCTGAATGACTAAAGTTTCCAAATACCTTTAATTAAAAAAAAAACACGTTTATCGTGGAACTTGTTGCAACAGAGAGCGAGGGTTGGAGTTCTCATCATTCATCATCAATCAGGTGGGATCGCAGTCAAGCACTAGTTTATATAATTTAAAAAATAATTTTTTTTGAAATAATCGAATAAAAAATGAAATTACCAAATGCTAACAAAGCGTTCAGGTGATATCGCTCTTTTTTGCGTTACCTCTTTATCAAACATTGCATTGTATTGTGTTGGATGAAGCAACAAGCTTTTAAACCATACTCACGTTGAAGATAGACGGTACGGGGAAGACCCTCTTTAATTACGAAAACAAAATGTACAAAAAGGTTTTCTTCTTTCGCATTTCCATCGCCATCGCCATGTTTGCCATTGGTACATGGTGGACATCCCACCCACACGTACAAAGCGTTTTGGGAACACAATCATTATGCGTACAGCTAAGGAGTGGAATTCCCTGCCGGAGTGTGTGTTTCCTGATAGCTACGACCTAGGGGTCTTTAAGTCAAGAATGGTCCACGGTCGGCCACATTATCGCTTACTATCAGGTGAGATAGTGGTCAAACGCAAACCTATCGATAATAAAATATATATATATAATTGTAATGTTACTCAAGATTAACATATTTGTTTACTCCATTAATCAGCCAATATGATTCAGAACTGTTCAAGTATAAGAAAACAACTTAAACCGATGTAAGATTCTAATCTGAAATGAGATGTAGGTTTTGAGGAGGGCACTTTCAAAAGATATGTGAGTGTGGCCCTTATCTGAGTGGTCCGTTTCCTTTTCTCTATGTTATTGCCATGTGGAGCATCAACGGGATCTTAGATAAGAGCCACATAGTTCGTATGCAAGAATAGTATGAACTCTAGCCTTTCGAAGATTTAAGGCAAAATAACAATTCCATATTTGGAAGAGAATTAATATCTAGTTGAGAAGTGCGTGTGTCCGAAAAATATTATTTCCGTTTTTTAGAGTAGTTTTCTACCAGTACCTACAAATACATAAATGCTTGCACTGACTAGATAAGTCGACTCAAAAATATGTGGTTTTTTCCTTAAAAGAACATCTCAGACACTCATTTGCACGGTTCTCACATCATTTGAGAATATTCCACGTTGGACAGATAGCTCAAACCCCGGTACGAAAGCAAAGAAGGAACAGGTTTGGGTTTTTAGTCAGTAAGAGTCTGACACTATCTCCCGCTCCGCCCAAGAGCGGGGGATGTCATTAGATGATATTCGCACCACGAAAAAAAAAAATAGACTGACCTCTGAGTTGGTTTCGGTATTTCTTCTCAGGGTAACTAGGTAACACTGGCCTCATCTAGTTTAAGCTGACGAAAAAATCTACGTGTGGAAGTGTTTTTTAAAACCTATTTACATAATACGTATAATTTATCATTGAAGTAAAAAAATAATTAAAAAAACATGACATCGCTAAACAATATCAAATCAATAAAAATAAAAAATGACAAACCAATAAAAATATTACAAATAAATAAAAGTCAAAATAATTAGAGACACATATAAAATTTTTAAATGAAAAATGTCACAATAAATTACGGTCAAATTTTTTCTGCTAAAACTTTATTCACATTTCAAGGTCATGAACTTACGGTCCGAAACATTAACCAAGTTAACCGCGATCCGTTAGCTAATTACCGAAACAAATGAAGATACTGGCAATTAATACTTCAACACATCAATCAAGTAAAGAATCAAAAGCTAATTCTTACAAAGTCACTTTTTTTTCTTTACTAAAAGGCACTTCGGGAAATCACTCAGTTGACAGGTTTAATGGTGCGTCCCCTATTAGAAATCGCATATTATGTATGTATGTATAATATGTATGCCACTGACATAAGCGAATAATTATATTTAGGTACATATGTCTGTCAACAATTAAAACTTAGTATGGTTACGGTTATATTTTATGTTGGAGTACTTTTCACACTAGTATTATCATGTTATCATTTTTTTTTTCCATTACGTCCACTTTTCATAATTTTCTATGTTAATCTACGTTACTCTGTATTTAAAATTCAAACTCAAATATTTATTTCAAATAAACATCCATAATATATATGTGTTATCATTTTTCTGAGCGCTGGCCGTTTTGTGTGGATGTGTTGCATAACTCATAATATTATATAGAGTTGTTTTTGTCTTATTTTTTTATGTTTCTCGTGAATAAACTTTTTTTATTTCTTTCCTTCCATCTTTCGTAGGCCCACACTTCTTTTTCGACGCACCATAAGTAGCATTTACACAGTCAGGCAGGTATAACGGCCCAATTTTTTGTAACCACAAATTGGCAATATGTACAAATAAGTAAATCTAACGGCACTGCTGCCAAATTCCAACACAATAAGTGTACGCGACCCAGTAATTTCCTTCTTAGGCGTACGATGTCTGTTTGAGATAAGCTGCGGTCTCGTCGTTAACGAAGCGGAGAGATTGTACAAGTAATACGGATTGTTAAAGACTAGAAAAACTTTTTTTGGTCACTGGTGGAGCGATTGGCTGCTGCACTGCGTGTTTTAGGTTCGATTACCGCATGGAACAAATCTTTGTATGGCCCTACCGAAATACAGGAGTTATTCCTAGTGTGAGACAACGGCTTTTTTTTACCTTTCGAATACCATAATTAGAGACGCAATAGAAAGATAATGAGAGAGTGAACGCCAGCGTTTGCTTGGAGTTTAATGAATTAACGCCCTATTTAGATGTCTATAATGTAGAGATGGCCGTTGTGGCTGAAAGGTTCTGGAGTGGTGACCGCGTACCGGAAAACGCAGCGTTGGAAGGCCTCCTACAAGGTGGACCAATGACCTGGTGAAGGTAGCGGGAAACCGATGGATGCGGGACACACAGGAACGTTCGATGTGGCGACGCTTGGGGGAGGCCTATGTCCAACAGTGGACGTGTATCGGCTGAAATGATGATGATGATGAATGTAGAGACACGGACAAGAAACTGAGGAATGTAAAAAAAAAGAATCAAAATACACTCTTTGACTTATGCATTTTGAAATATATATAATCATTGTTCTAAATTATACTCGATCACTATAATAAAGTTAAGTATCTCATAAAACTGCTACTACAAAACAAGCTGTAATTTGTTTTCTTGCCACATGCGCTCAGCTTTCGGCATGACCTCACCTTTCTCGGGCCGATCGCCAAAACAGTATCAACATTTGACACAGTTACCTTTATCGACACTTTATCCGTATTTGTTTTCCGTTATAATTTATACTGTTTCGTTTTTTTCTCTTTTACGATGCTACTAAAATTTTACGATTGAAATTTTTTTTTTTTTTTTTTTTTCCATAGTAATTCAATTTATATAATATCAATTAATCTAATAAATAATCACTATATATACACATTACGGTCCTGCGAACGTAATGTGTTTGACCATTATTAGCATACGATTATTAATCTTTGGTTCTCATTATAATTATAGTTAATTTCACAAATTTCATATAGGTATCTATTTTATTGATTACCATATCATATACTCAAATACCGTCATTACTATTAATTGTTGTTATTAATGTCAATCAGCTCTTCATTTCAATAAAAATATTTTTGGACCAGTTACTTTCCGGTCCAGAAAAATTTTCACAACATAATATTATGTACCTCACTACAAGGCAAGCCAGTCTTCATTAAAAAGCTACCATACAATTGTTTGTACAGACGTTGGAACCGGTAGGTGCGCAAGCGCCGGTCGCCGAGTTTCACTTCGATCTCAAATAGTTTCACTTTCTTTTAGTCTAGATTAGAAAAACAGTTAAAAAGACCTTAAACTAGTCATAGTTTCTTTTGGCTAACAATTTCAGTACCTACTTGGGATTCAGTTTGTTCTTCATCTCTTCATTTTTTCTAGCTCAAACTTACAGGCTTTAGATAAAAAAAACCGGCCAAGAGCGTGTCGGGCCACGCTCAGTGTAGGGTTCCGTAGTTTCCCGTCCGTCACAATAAGTGTACCCACTTATGAGTTTAAAAAAATGAGATATACGATTATACTACAAACTTAGTCCAGAAATTATTTTGTAGAACCCTTTTGTCTTTTTTGTACAAAAACTGTTCTTTCCATCACGTTCAAAATAATTTTCCTAGAAAGTCCTTATAAAGTTCTACTTTTCAGATTTTTTTCATATTTTCTAAACTTATGGTTCAAAAGTTAGAGGGGGGGGACACATTGTTTTTTACTTTTGGAGCGATTATTTCCGAAATTATTGACAGTATCAAAAAATGATTTTAGTAAACCCCTATTCATTTTTAAATACCTATCCAACAATATATCACACGTAAGGGTTGAAATTAAAAAAAAAATCACTTCCCACTTTACATATAGGGGGGCTACCCTAATAAAACATTTTTTTCCAATTTTTATTTTACCACTTTGTCGGCGTGATTGATATACATATTGGTACCAAATTTCAGCTTTCTAGTGCTAACGGTCACAGAAATTAAGCGAGGACGGACAGACAGACAGACAGACAGACAGACGGACAGACAGACATGGCGAAACTATAAGGGTTCCTAGTTGACTACGGAACCCTAAAAAGATGAGGTTGTTTGCTCGTTACAAAGCATAGATTTCTATAGAAAAGAACGTAAAAGAAACTCAATGGACAAAACTTTAAAGAGTATTTTCTCGATATTTGAATATTTTTTGCAGCATTTATTATATTTTTTAGCACTATATGAATTTATTAATGAATTGTTATTCTAAAAAATCGATGCTTTGTTAGTGGCCGATATTATAGTACCAAAGTGAAAAACCAAACCGAAATGTTGTCTCTATTCACCCCTAAGTCTCTATTCACTCCGTTTAACGGTACATAAAATATAGTATATGTGACTCAGCAATAAAGCAGCTTTCTATCGGTGTAAAAATTTTAGCAATTGGATCAGTACTTTCAGAGATTACCTCCTACTAAAAAAAAAATAAACTTTACCTCTTTATAATATTTGTGTAGTATTTTATTTCTCTTTTGCAGCAATATTTATTTTGATGCTTAGAGTAGAATGCAAATTTAATTCTTGTAACACACTATCATTTGCTACCCAGCAAATAAGGTGCTATTATATTTCAATCTCATTTCATCGAAGGACTGGAACAATTTACCTGCGGAGGTCTTCCCGTCCGATTATAATTTGGGTGTCTTCAAGGCTTAAGTGAATAGGCTCTTAATAAACTAGTGCGCCTCACCATCAACGATTGGATCATTGCTTACCATCAGGTGGGAATGCAATCAAGCCTAAAAAATATTTAAAAAATCAATGTCTACACAAGAAAACGTTTCGTCCTCATAGGATTAATATTAGGAAAAAAGGCAAGATATTTCAATGTCTATAGAATTTTGATTTGTAGGTTAATTTAATATTCGGTTCTGCAATTCTAATGTGTCGTAAGTTTTGTGTTTATGTTATTTTGATTCATGACTTTCTTTAGAAAGTGTATCGGTAACGATTGTAATACAAATAGACCTAACGAACCTGTTTCTCAATATTTATCTAAAGTGACCTACTGAATTTTTTGTGACTGTGGCTTGTCATGGTCAGTTTTGTTGATCTTGAGTAATTTTCAATATTATATCACTTTGTAAAATTATTAATCTCTCCTTTAGCCACTAAATCTCTAATGTACTTTTCAAATTATTTTGGACTATCTTATTCACAATTACTTAGATGTTCTAAACTAATATTATTGGGTATTACTTTAACTCAAAAACTGCTAGACTGATTTTAAAAATTCTTTCACCATTTGAAACCTACAATTTCACTGAGTAACATAGGCATATACTATTTTCTATTTTTAGTTCGTTAATGTAAGTTGTTTTCCAAGGCATTCTTGCTAATTTTAATATTAAACTTTGAATAGATAGTTATAATATAATACAGAACAGGGTGTTAAGTTCCGCGAACCTCTGATAGAATGGGACAATCATCCGACCAGACGAGTGTTATGTCTGACTGTCGAGTAACTGCCCGATAGATCATGCTGTTGTATGTCTTTTAGTTCTTATATGGTGCTATACATGTCGCTATAAAACCATTGTAATTTTTATCGTTTTTTAAATTACAGGTGTTGCTCGCTTGTTCCTGCTTAGAGGTCTCATCTCGACCGTCGAATAATGAGTAAGTTTCATCGTAACAAAAGTTTTATACATAGAATAATAATATTGTAGATAATAATAAGTACTTTGTAGCGTTACGTCTTCAGAAATCATACATATTTGACACGAACTAATCATTACCTAATTTCAAATCCGAAACTGATTTCATTGCGTCCATTGTCATTCACTCTACATTATAGTTTCATAGATTTAGTATGTATTCGATATATTCAATTTGAAACATCAACTTGTATAAAGTAAAATACTGTTTCAATTTAAATTAAATTCCATCCAAAGATTGTCTGTTAAATATCGCTTTTAGTGATGAGATCGCTCATTGTTACACCTTTTTTATTTTAAGCTCCTACTGTAATTTTTTATGGTTTACAGTAAAGAGTATATCTATCTAACTTTATGTATTATTTAGTTTAAAATATAGATAGCCTTTTCAATACTTTATAAAATAGAATTATGAAAGTATTATGAAAGTGCATCATTCCTGAATATACAATCTCTTCTCGTACTCACAAAAAATCGATGATTTCAGTTTCTGATAAAAATCTATCTAACGCGTATTTCAAGTCTATAAAATTACTGAAAAATCTTCTACGGTGTTTTTTAAAACATTAACGACAACGGTTTTACAACAGTAGAAATGCACATCTATGTAGAACCAGCACAACTAACAAAAAAGTAGAGCTTTAAACATATTTGTGAAAACCTACACGGGATCTGCAGTAGTTCAGGTATGGTTCACTTTAATTACTATTTAAAAAGCTACAGCACGGCTTTGAGATTTACACGCTAAAAAAATAATGCTTTAAATGGATAATGGTATCATAGTTTAGTAAATATATATTAACTAAATTATTAGAACTAAATGTATATGATATACATTTCAGGGCGGCGACATCTGACGATGATTTAAAAGAACCTCAAATTGAACAAGAAAGATCATTAGCTTACGATGAAACAAACAGAGAAGTCGAAGATATGAGTAAAGATATATTGGACAAAATAAAAGCTATAAACGATGCTCTACAGAAACCGAGCAAGAGAAATCAATATCAATGGAATGCACCACATCAGACAGGAGGCGAATACGTCCTAGATAAAGAAATTCTGGAAAAACTTCAACAAATTATTGCTTCTGGGAAACTGAATCAAAAACCTAACAAGATACAACAACAGGAGAGTAATACAATCGTCAATGATGATATAGATAATACCAGATATTCAAGACAGCTGGCTTCTTTACTATCTGGAAATCAAGCACAAATTGCAATGGTGCGAAGTCCATACATCATGAATATGCCTGTACTTGTCATGCCATCCATGAATAATATGCAGTCCGTACACAGTAATTATATGAATGCGATGGATTACGCTACGAAACTTCAAACTCGCCAAGAAGGTTCATCGCCTTCACCATTTCCATCGTTTCCATCTTTGCCATCTCTACCACCTTTTGAATGGCCCTTCGCACCGTTATTTCCTGTTCTTATAAGAGACCCATTACTCACTATCATGAATGGAGGAGGATGGAACAACTTTATTGAGTACGGTCAAAACGCCGATGTTTGCAGGAAACAAAAATCAAACGAACTCATTATTGAAGATGATACTAAAAATCAAGATGAAATTGACAAAACTGGAAACTCAATTATATACCCAACTAGGAAAGGAGCGTTAAGGCAAAAGAGAGCAGTTAGGAAACGTACTGTTGCTCATGGAAGTCACTTGCAAGAAATTGACCCAGCAAAACTAAATAAGTTCTTTACTATCAAACCTACTTCTACGACTGCAAAACCTACGAAACGCGAGCCTGCTAAATCACAAGACACAAAAACCGTTGGTGATAATGACGGAGACGTGCGATTTCCTTTTCTAAATCTGTTTGGTCATCACTCAAACCGACAGCCAGCAGGGCCTGGTTTCTTCATAAACAGACTGAAAGTTAGGCGAGGAGGAGTAGCCATCGCTGGGCCTGGAGGAGTGGCGACTGCTGGAAGAGGTGGGACCGCCATTGTAGGCCCCGGTGGCCTAGCTTACACTCAACCAGGAGGACTCGCTGTAGCAGGACCTGCCGCACGAATTGTAGCATTATCGTCGGATGCCGACCTCACATCAGTTGCCCATCGTCTACAAGAACAAAGTAAAATAGATAATTCTATTGCACAATTATTACAAGCTATACCTGAAGGAAAAATTGTTGCTACTGGTCCTATTATTTATTACCATCCTAACAATGATAATCATATCTAACTAACCCACATGTATCATATTTTCCTTCTCATTAAACTTTTCTCTTTCTCACTTATTAGATTCTACGGACGAGAATGGGGACGAGACGGAGAGTGGAGCAGATCAGTGAAGCCATCAGATCAGTACATATACGATGGCATGAATTTTCAGGAAACACCCTTAAAGTTGGAAGATACAACATTCATGCTGTTTATAAAGCCGATAGCTCATGCTTTGAACTCTGAAGGGACAGCGTTAGCTAATCCCATATCACAAGTTATAATTGGGAGAAATCAGAGTGGAACTATACTCCATGCGCCCCTTGCGACGGCCGTAGCAGGCCCTGGAGGCGTGGCCCACGCACAATCAGACCTTTATCTATACGAATTTGTAGACCAATGATATTGGTTCATTACTAACTAGGAAGTACGACTTATCATATAATTAATTGATTTGACTTCGGAAATTACTTTTGACTGTCAACTTAAAATTGATTTTCGAATATAATATTACTTTGAATTGTATAAGATTGATGTAAAAGATACGAGTATAATATATTTTAATTTTATTCCAGTTTTGTTAGTTTTATTTTATCTGAAACACTTCTTATAATGTCATGGTCAGTCGAATTTTGTTATTGTCGAAAGATTAATACACATGACTTTAATTATTTGAATTACAGTCAATTCTGATTAAGATGAAGATATTTTATGATGCAACAAAATAAGTAAACTTAATTATGAATTTAAAGTTCATCTATTGGTAGACCAGTCTAACAAGAAAATTATTTAAAAGTTACAAATAATAAAGTTCTAGCTCATAACATTTTCGTGGTAGATCAATATCCTGAATAGACTAGACTAAAATTATTATAACGGTCACACTCACGCAAGCTACGGGAGAATTAAGCAAATTATGTAGAATTGATTTCTTGTACACCCACAACATCCCAAATGTGGATTTACTGTTAAATTTATGACTATGATTCATGATCTTGTCTAGATTACATTGTTGTAGTCATATTAATACTCATTCACACGAGCAAAGCTGACAAAACAATAATTATCTACAGAAGTCAGTAAAAACTTGTCACAAAGATTCACCCAAATGTTTTAACCTTTGTAGGGCATCAGTACAATATGTACCATTCTACGGTGGAGCCAAGGGTCAGTACTTAGAAATTAAAAAAGATAACCTTGGCAGGATAATGGGAGAGAAAATAGTTTCAGAAGAGAACATCAGCAGCGAAAATATCATGAAAAATGGTGATGAAAATCTCCTTGCTAAAGTCATGGCCAAGAATCTACAAAATCTTAAAACACTATCAACAAATCTTTTGAAACTGCATAATCTTGGTCGTAAGACTGGATCTTTAGGAAATGTTGAAAAGACTAGGTATAAGACTCAGTTGGCGTCCTTGGGAGAAGCAGCTTCGAACATCATAAAGTTGATTGAAGAGGTCGATGATGTTGATATGCTCTTCAAAAAGAATGTCAACGTGAGGAATACGGATGTTGAGGATGATGACTACGTAAGTTTACAAAGTATATATAAATAACATAATACCTAGAAGTACTTAGGAAAAGCTTGCCACTAGCAGCTGTGTGAGATGACAAACAAAAAAAAAATACATTTTTGATGATAAATGAAAATTAGACGATGTAGTTAATAATACTTCTGGTATGAAAATCAAGTTTTAGTACAAAACCAATCATTTGTATTGTGATTTAGAATCAGCTATAATAATATTATAATCTAGAGTAATTTAGATGGAATGAAGAAAAATGATTAAATGTACCTGAATGTAATGTAACTAATGAAATTGAAACCATGTTTCTAAAAATAGAAATGGTCACAAAATAAACTTATTTAATTTAAAATATTTAGATTGCAGAAGAAGGTGTTGGCATTGATGCTTCCTACGATGAAGGCGATGGAAGCAGTGGTACTGATTTCTTAGAAAGGGGAACCATTGCTGAAGCTAAACCTGTTGGTGAGTACACTTCATTATTTTTATCCAATGAAGCTCAATAATTGAACAAGAGCAGCGACGGTGCTGCCAACGAGACAAAGAGAAACTAAATAATTTTTACATCATGCTAAGTTTAGACTGCGCAATAGAAAGTTACACATTCAACTAATGTTTGCTGCTACCGCTAGATGTCACTACTTGTATGTTAAGAGTCTTAGTTTTTTTTTTAAGCGATATTGGGTGGTCTAATACAGACACAATAACTCCGACCACAATAATTTGAAACTCAAAGCATGTAATGTCATTTCTGTATGTGATTGATTCTTAATCACTTTTGACTGATCTTTTTTTTATTTTTCAATCCTGTTTTTGTCTACAATCTCGCCTAATAAAAGCATTTTTTTATTTAAAACAGGCTTCTGACTTTGCTCGTATGAAATCAGTACTTCCCCCTATTACAAACTATAGACTGTGTTATTTTCATATATAAGCTATATCACTGTAAAGTTACATATAAACTTTGCCTCTTATAATATTAGTGCAATAACCATTACTGAAACAGTATGTTACTTGCTTCCAGGTCTCGCAGTCATCGGTGAGAATGGCCTAGCAGCTTCAAGGCCGATGGCAACTGCGGTAGCTGCATCAGGTGTAGCACTGGCCAGGCCTATTGCCACAGCTATAGCCGGTATAGATCCGACAGCGCTGGGCATCAGCTTCCAACACCTTAATCAATCGAAAAAGTCGAAACTGAACAGAATGCATAATACTCCATAGGAGTTAGGAATTTTAGATAGCAAGAAAGTATGATTTGCCTATAATTATGTTTTATAACTGTGCAACTTCATTAGTAAAGTAAGCATGCTTACTCCGGATAAAAAACTAAAAGTACTTATCAAAATTCCGATTTCATTTGCATCAAATCACTTCACTATAAACAAGTAAACAAAATATTATATTTCTTATAAAACTCATAGTTGGTTGAAACTTAACACTACCAGAAAAATACATTTATTATTTATTTATACACCTTAATGGTATGTACCAGTGCCTATATTCCAATATACCCTTAGAGCCGACTCGTATCCTGCGCATAATGGCGCGTAAGCCTAAAAACATACAAACGATAACCAAAAACAAGAGGAAGTTAGAATTCTGTTTCTGCATTAACAGTACCTACGTTAATGTTAATAAATTAGTCTTAACAGAGAACCGAAAATAGTTGTATACTCTGGCTGTTTTGCCACAGTAATAATTTTCAGTACAAATGCAAATTAGAACCAAGGTGAATATGCACAGTATCAAGGCATACACATAATTCGCATGACGCTATCTACAAAGACAACTAAGATGATCATGACTTATTGGTCATGCTTGACTTTATGTAAGCACTAAGCAATGGAACTTTGGTCATCAGATTTTATAAACTGATACGCAATCTACCAAGTGACATTATTTACCTTTATAATTAAGAAAATGTGCAGATGTTACCGAAGGGGCCTAGCAGAGCCGATGCGCGCTAGGGCCATGAGAAATTTCTGTAAAAGAAACCTGTGGCTCTAATACAAAGGACTAGTAAAGAGAACTACGAACAAGAGTGAGTAGTAAAGAGAAGAAGAAGAGTAGTAGAAGTCATTAGATGACTTCCCACCACCCAAAAAGGTGTCGAAAATTTTAACCCAAACTGTGGAGTTCTCGGCTGATCTTCAAGTGATTGATTTTATAGCTTGGAGATAAGACGACTAAGTTTTTAAAATTGTAACTCTGCACATACTAGAATTAGATCTGCCATAACTGTGTGAATGAGTGTGATAGTAATGTCTTGTGAAGACAAAAATTGTATTTATAATTTATTTATAACCTAATGCTAATAAAGTTTACAATGCGATTGTCGTTTTGTTTTATATCATGTACCTTCTATTTTTTTAATATAAATCTTGCAACCTTAACACTATAGGGCACATTGCTCACAGAACATATAGTCATTGGAGCTGAAAGATTCTACAGTGGCGACCGCGTACTAGAAGATGCAGAGTTGATAGACCTCCCACAAGGTGAACGGATGACCTGGTGAGGATCGCACTAACCTGATGGATGAGAGACACACTGGACGGGTCATTTAGTGACACTGGGACCGCCTAAGTCCATTAGTGAAAGTCTTTCGGTTGTTGTGATGATGATGATAAAATCTTAGAAAAATCTAATAGCAAAAACCTCCAACTACTCGTAACAATAAGTAAGCGACAGACGATCAATGGAACTCTTTAGATTTTTTTACAAAATATAACAATTCATTTACCAAAAACAAACCTTCAAGATTTCGCTGTTCTATCATTTCAACTCTGTATTTTGCTGTACCTACCTACGCCTCCCGCACACAATACCCGTTCCCCTCCGCTATTGTACTATCGCTTGCTTCGCATAGACTTCGTAATGTTACGACCATTTATAACGTTCAATTTAAATATATAAACCTGTACAGAATAGTTTTTTATTGTATACCAAAATAGTAAGAATTTCATAGAAACTTAAATCTGTGAGTACACATCGTATCGCTGACAGACAACCTTCCTTCCTAACATAACAAAATTTTTGCGTTTTCGGTCCAAGGGTTTGGTCTGGGCATTGGTGAGTGAGTCAGAACTTTGCCTTTTATATACATATTTTAATTGCACTTTTTAAAACTAGTGCTTCAAAATATTCACTTGTGTACTGTTATCTATGCATAACATCTACTGCAATTTGTCACGTTATCTTACTCGTCATAATATTATTCAAAACCAACACCAATAAGACGAAAATATTTAAAGCGTCTTTCAAACAAACTTAGCTTGTTTTGAGTATGTACTATTTCAACTATTCTCTGAGGAGAGTTTTTGGTCAGAGTATTTTTTTATTGTTGATATGTTCGCTTTTTACCGCTGTCTTACCTGATGGAAAGCGACGATGCAGTCAACAAAAGATGTCCGTTCACACAGACCGGCTCAGAGAGGAGAGCAGATTCTTATCACGTTGAAAATAGAGTTTTTAGTGTTCATAACAAGGTTTATTTTTGCATGTGCACTGCTTTTGTCATTAAGAATACTTGAACGCGCTTGGTGTGAAATAATAAGAGGAAGACTGACCGACTCCGATCGCGTAGTTTTTCTCGTTCGCAAAGCCGTTCGGCTCCGATTACATGCTCTTCGATCCGGTCTGTGTGAAAAGAAAAATGCGCGCCGATGCTCTCCGAGCAGGTCTGTGTGAACGGACCCTTAATCTAATACTCTGACCAAAAACTCAGTAGGTACGCAGCTCTTTACTACGACATTCCATCTCTAAGTAATTATACATTACTTTATGGTTCATTAGCATTTACAAACCTCTTTGAATTTCCTGGATGAATATTAACAACCTTAAGTTGCTTTTAGGTAAAAACACGGTTAGGACTTCCTGTATTAACTTTCATTCCCGTGCTGGTTTACCTGCTTGGGCTCTGTTTAATAAAGCTGACAATTCTACATATATGTCAAAAATTGACATAACTGTAGAATTGTCGCGTTTAGGCTGTCGTTCCAAATTTAAATTTGAAAAAAAAAATATATACTTCTAAAGTATTATTTTTTTTTTTTTCTAGCCCGTACTGTCCCACTGCTGGGCAAAGGCCTCCCTCCACTCCTTCCAATGTTCCCGGTTTTGAGCCACCTCTTTCCAATTCCCAAGGAAGGCATCCAAGTCGTCCCGCCATCTCCTTCTTGGTCTGCCGCGGCCCCGTCGTACAATTTCAGGGCACCAATTTTGCGTTTTACTGGCCCACCGCTCGGTAGGCATGCGACAGACATGTCCAGCCCAGTCCCACTTAAGTTGGGCAGCCTTCTGAACTACGTCAACGATTTGCGTTTTGGAGCGCAGTGTAGTGTTTCGAACGCGATCCGTTATTTTAACACCTAGTATGCTGCGCTCCATAGCACGTTGGCAAACCTTAAGTTTGGACCTTTGGAGGTTAGTCAAAGACCAAGTCTGTGCACCATAGGTCAGAATGGGGAGAATACACATATCCATTAGCTTTCGCTTGAGTGACATAGTATTAATATTCGGGGTTATTTGTAAAACACTAGCAACCTCTCAAGACTATGTTAAGAACATTATAAACAACAACTTCTGTTCTATGACTTTAAAAAATGTATCTTATTTTAATTCATCAGATTTTCATACAAAAATAAAAAAACTTTTTACAAAATAAAAATATAACCGACTTCACTTCACATAAAAACACTGAAAAGTAAAATAACTTTAATTTCGGAAGTCGATGTTTCTATAATAGTTTTGTCTCTTCGTTATTTAACATAACCTTTCAATCAAAAAAATAATTTTCAAAATCGGTCCACAATTGACCGAGATATCGGTGAACATACATTAAAAAAAAAACATACATACAGCCGAACATAGAACCTCCTCCTTTTCGAAGTCGGTTAAAAAAAAACATACATTCAGCCGAACATAGAACCTCCTCCTTTTCGAAGTCGGTTAAAAAATATTTAAATTTAGCGTTCTAAATATTACAGTCAGTGCAAGTATTTGTCATAATTCGTGTAGTTTACCAAAACTACAAAGTAACTCAATGACTCGACAAACTGGTAATATAATTGTTACTGTATTTCTATTTAAACTTTCATTTCAATGAAACAGGGAAAATTACAATAACTATAAATCTCTTACAGGAAATAATATGCATACAATGGATGTACCTAACCACAGTGATTCAGGGACAAAACTCTTTTAGGAAATCCCTATACATTCAAATTTCGAAAAAGTTGCATTACTAATCGATGATTATCTGGCTTTGTCAAAGTGACTAATCCAGTCATCATCATCATCATATCAACCGAATATTGTTTGGACATAGGCCTCTCCCAAGCGTCGTCACAACGACCCATCCCGTGCGTCACGCATCCATCGGATTCCCGCGACCCTGACCAGGTCATCGGTCCACCTTGGAGGCCTTCCAACACTGCGTCTTCCGGTACGTGCTCGCTACTCCAGAACCTTTCGTCCCCATCGACCATCTGTCTAAGCCAGTATCTTCTGTAAATTCCGAATCCTACCTTCGATGTGCTTTTTATATCGGGATTATGGTCCTTTAGAAAAATTTTCTACTTTCACGTGAGTGGAGCCAGTGGCAGTAGCTAGTATTATTGTGTTATCCGTAGTTCCATATATAATATACAGTATTATCTTATGTTAGACTAAATATTATAAATATAAGTACGCACTGGAAATGTGGTGCATCCCATGGACCGTGCACCGAACCATTATTTCGAAAAAAACTCAATATCAAAGAGAAATTATCGTCGTCTGTGCAAATACGAATCTTCAAGTTCTTCGGGCATATCACCCGTAACGAGGACTCCATGGAAAGATTGGTGGTGCAGAGGAATGTCTAGAGCAAAAGGTCTCGTGGACGCTCTCCAACACGGTGGACGGACTTCATCAAATCGGTGACACCCAAGCCGCCAAACACAGAGCTGCATGGCGTCGTATCGCGAGAGAGGCGGTGGTGCAGGACTCGACCGAGACATGACCACGACCACTCTGTCAAGAGTGTACGACTTAGAAGAAGAATTATAAATATAAAAGTAGCGTTGTCTGTCTATTACGATTTCACGGTTAAATTACTAAACCGATTTTCATGAAATTTGCTCAATTCATTCTACATTCACGTAAACGCAATCACGAGCAAAAGAATGCGTACATTATACGTAGTACATCTCTTAGGAAAATACCAATAATTAAAAGTAATATTCCTCACACCTGTAGTCACAGTCTCCAATACATACAAAATACCCCACGCTGTGTTTATTTAAAAACCCTATATTTTAGTGCGCAGTAAAATGAATTAATAAGGTGTTTATAGCATAACCTATTACCGATACCACGTGTTTAAAAACATTTACATTTCCACATGGTCAGATGTGTACTGACAATACGCATGTTACACTTTTTTGCAATTGATGCTGATTATAAATAGAGCGCTTTACATAATTTACAAGATCTTGTAGATATTTGCATCTGTAGGTAGAGATTGCGCTTTATATTCCAACATTAGCAATCAGTAGTTAATTTCTATTCAAATACTAGCTTTTGCCCGCGCAGCTTCGCTCTCGCTCTTCTCTATTCCACCCTACTATACCTGACTCTACCCTACTCTACCCTAAGCTACCCTACTCTACCCTACTCTACCCTACTCTACCCTACTCTACCCTACCTACCCTACTCTACCCTACTCCACCCTACTCTACCCTACTCTACTCTACCCTACTCTACCCTACTCTACCCTCCTCTACCCTGCTCTAACCTGCTCTACCCTGCTCTACCCTGCTCTACCCTGCTCTACCCTACTCTACCCTACTCTACCTTACTCTACCCTACACTACTAATAATTTTCATGTTCCGAAATTATCCAAAGCTCTTTTTTTAATTTTTTAGGTTACCGTACCTAATGGGAAAAAAAAACTGAACCTTATTATATTTCTGTTGCCGCTATAACAACAGTCAGTGTGTCTGATGTTGTATCGGATAATGGTACGGAACCCCTGGAGCGCGAGCCCGACTCGCACTTGGCTAAGCGTAAAACCCGGCTGGTTTTTCCTAAAATTATCGTCCACTTAGGTTTTGGCTCGGCTTCCCCTTGGGGAAAAGTTCCAGCCATAAGTTCAAGTTTCAAAAGTTTAAATTGGAAATTGGATCTGAAAGTCAAGAGGACTAATTTTCTTATGAAAAATGGTATTTCCCTTTTCATTCACTTTGGCTTACATGGAAACTTATAAAGCGTCAGAGGCTAGTGCATGGTCCATGAAGAAAAAACGGTAAAACACTCCACAATAACTCTTCCAAAAACATGATTGATTTTCCTTTTTTTATATAATCACAATTTTAATAAGTATGAAAGAACACTGTAAACAAGTCAACATAGGACTTATAATATAGAAAATAATTATATAAGTCTACGGAGTATAGTCACTTTCAGTTTCTTCAAGTTTTGACCGGTGCTTCCAATTAATAATTTATTTCACTTCTACATAATTTCCCAAAAGATTGATTGGCAAGAAAATTACAGAATAAGAAACAAATCGACTTAAAACATAGGATTAGCTTTAGCATAAACCACTTTACCAAAGACTCAATACCTAATCAAACAACACAGAAAACAAAACATGCAAATCCTGTCCTTTTCTGGAATCCCCAGTAATCCAAATTGATTCAGGTCGAACAAATCCTCTTGACGCATATAGGCATATAGGCACGTACGTCACTTCAAACATCCGAGCCAGTGGCGGCTTATTTACGAGAACAAGGTAGCTGACCGCAAAAGAAGTAAAAATATGAACTCCATGCCAAACAAAATGAGTCAATAGTGATGAGGTTCAAGGGAATACTGACTTGCAATAACGTTCCAGGAAAAACCGTTGAAACTTGCATTTGCTTTGGACTGGTTTACCTACATACCAGTAGGTACTCTGGTTTATGGTGAAACCGACTGGATAGCCCGCGAACTTCAAACTTTCCTTAGTGAAAGACTTTATTTATTTATATAAGTACACATAAACACTTAAAAGAAAAGAAAAAAATTTGTTCTGTTCGTTTAATATAAAAGAGTACTAAGGTGCTGATTATTTCAACGAAATTATTATTATTTTTAAGAAATACACTCAAACTCAAAATGATTTTATTTCACATAGGCCTACATGGGCACTTATAATAAATCAAAAGCTAGTGCACGGTTCCAATTGGTCGTTACCTATGGAGAAGAACCAGCAGAAACACTATGACAAAAATACACGTTATAAACGACGAGGCGAAACGCGTAGTCCGGACCGCAGAGGCATGGTGGCTTTAATTCATTGAACCCCAAAGGTTAAAACCAACCCCATTCTTGCTAACTCTCTACAGCTCTTGCTCTTGCCAAGCTATCAGGAAACACAGACTTTTCTTGCCAATGAGAATTACAGCCTCCAGACTGTGTCTGTCAATCTAATCTGTGTATCTAATCCAGGGTGATTGCATTTTCACAATCATGTCATTGTTCTGCTGTATTTTATTGTATCCGCTTTGTAAATATCATAATGAGTCCATCTGGCTAGTAGATGATCAGTTAAAACCACATAAATTTTCAAAGAGCATTAGGTTGAATTGATTTAGTTTATTTGTTACTAGCTTTAGCCCGCGGCTTCATTCGCGCCCATAAAATATAGCCTATGTCACTCAGGAATAAAGCAGCTTTCTATCGGTGAAAAAATTTTAGCAATCAGACCAGTACTTTCAGAGATTACTTCCTACAAACATAAAAACAAACGTTACCTCTTTTTAACATTATAGTATAGAAGTATAGATTTAATTTCAAAACAAGGATGTTTTGTGTTCACACGATAAATGTATTTTATGTCCATGTAGGAGGACTTATAATTGGCTTTCTAATGATTATATTTTTACATTCCTTTTTTTGTATGTTTTTATTAGTTGTAAGTCCTCCATGTACTAAATAAATATAAAATAATTAAACTTAACAACGTTTACAGTGTATAAAGAGGTGTTAGCAATATCTTTTCATCATTATTGCAATTTAAGAAGAAGAGCACTAAATTCCGCTTGCGCTTTTTCGCTCTACCCCTGCCACTTTTGGCCTCATAATGTAGTGTATGTCGCACTTGGGCTGAAAAGTGCGGTGACCGGGTCCATCACATTTTTTTTTATATTTATTGCATCAAGCTGGTCATAGGAACCCCACTGGTCAAGGCACTTGAAAAAAAAATGCGCGCGTCATATCTCACAATAATTTATTAATAACTAGCGATGTATGCGGGACGCGCAGGATCGATCGTGCGACACTTGGGGGAGGCCTATGTCTAACAGTGGACGTCTATCGGCTGAAATGACGATGATATGATGTGATGATGACTAGTTGCCCGTCCCGGCTTCGCACGGGCAATAAATATAGCCTATGTTACTCAAGGTGAATTTACCTTTTCAATGGTGAAAGAATTTTTGAAATCGGCACTGTAGTTTTTGAGTTTATTCATTACAAACATACACACAAAATACAAATTTTCCCTCTTTATAATATTATAATAGAGTAGATAAATGTATTAAAAAACATCAGCAATTGTTTGCAATTGCAGTTTTTAAATACAAAACGACAACGACGTCTCATTCGACTAGGTACTACTGCCACTGCCAACAATTTCCTTACTGAGGGCTTAGCCAAGTTGACAATCTACAATTGTTAACGCTAGTAGAAAGCTTCAAATGTATAGGAATGACATCATCTCAACGTTAAATCACGTGGTCAGAACAAAGGAATCAGAGGCGTCACCGACTGTAAAAAAAGATTCGAAACGAAACAGTCGTAACAGGATGCATTTTGGAGAGTGTGCGCAGGAATTGCATGACTTGATTCCGTCATCTCAATTCTACCATCGGACAACCCGACGTATGACGAGTATCCACCCATACGTTGTTGAAACTTCTACGGTCCGGACTAAGCGTTTGGCCTTGTCGTTTATACCGCGTACGTTGAAGGACTGGAACGGCAGATTGTTCTGCGCTGCGGTCTTTCCGTCCGATATAATCGGACGGAAAGATTTAAGTGTCTTCAAGGTAAGAGTGAATAGGCTCATAAGCTAGTGCGCCTCACCATCAGAAATTGCATCACGGCTTACCATTCAGGTGGGATCGCAGTCAAGCACTAGATTATATTAATAAAAAAAACTTGGCTAGGCCTGCTGAAGCGCCTCCATATCGGACGACCAGTCCTATAATACCAGCGGATTCCCGAAGCCCTCACCAGATCGCCAGTCATATTTATTTTTCATAGGCCCTTAAACCTGCTGTACTTACTCTAAATATTTTAGCACTGTTTCCATTATTACCGTATTTTTATGCATTCTTTTGACTGTTACCATAAAAGGGACCTATTTAACCGTTCACCGCTTCCATTATCTTCTAGTCCACAAAACTGTCTTTACGCAATTTCCATTAAAGTCCGGTAAAGAAAGTCACACGGAGTTGGTATTGTCAAAACAGTGGCGGGTCAATGACACAATATTATGTCATACGAATATTAGTTGAATACGTATGTAAATGAGGCAATGAGACTTGATTGTCTCTTTGGAAATTGTATTTGTTATGAAGAAAATTATCATGGACATCATGGTACCAAATATCAACTGAATATTTATCTAATATTAGCAATCCCGATAAAAGTTGTTCAGCCTGGAATCTGGAAACCAATTTTATTGTAGCGCTACCTAGCGAGTCCAGAAACCATCCAGAGGCCCGTTAGGAGCCAATTAAGAGGAGTTTGGTGACAAACACACTTACAGAAGAATAGGGTAGTTTCCAGGGTCAAAATAATTACATTTTATTTAGTCCGTATTTTAGATAATAAAAAAATATTGGATACGTTTTTTTTCTTTTTTCGATTAAACAAAAAATAACAAAGACGTGTTTACGTGTGACGTCACCCCGTGCGAAAAAATGCAGCACGGCGTGACGTTACACGTAACTTTAATGGGCTATACTTTGTCATTTTTGGTTTAATTTACAAATAAAAAAATACGTGTCCCTTATTTTTGAATAATCTAAAAGACGGACTAATTAAATTTTTTAAAGCAACTAGCCTATTATTATGTAAGTACTACCTAAATGTTGTTGTTTATTGTGTAGGTCTGAGAATAGGTTTAGGGTTCACAGGCTTCTTTTTACCTCCATTTTTTTTTCGTTTATATATTTGAGAACAACGTTTGCCAAGACAGCCAGTAACTTAATATTTTTCAGCTAGTAATTTATAGGCAGCGAAACCCCTGTCCTGTTGGACCCCCTTTTTTGCAGGTGGAAAAATCATCCAATGACATCCCTCGCTGTTGGGCGGAGCTCAGATAGTGTCAAACTTTTTCTGACTAAAAACCCACTCCTGTTCTTTAGTTACCTTCTATACCGGGGCCGAATCTTCCTTTCAGAAGTAGATCCTTGGCCCCAGTAGGCTTCGACCCTGCTGATGGGCCCCTACGATTTGCTGACAAGTCCTTGAGGCGCGCGTGGAACAATATGCGCCGTCGACGTCTAGGGCACGGTCCTCAGGGTTAACGGACGGTCGGACTGCCAGCTACCTATTGCTTGTCGTCCGCAAGCCCGCGCCGTGGCTGGAAGTCGGGATCGACACCGGCGGCTGGGGCGTGAGGGCCGTTGCCTCACGCGTACGGCCTCCTTTTGTAGCATTACTGCTTCGCAGAAGAAAGTGGCCGCCTGCCACTCCAACATAACTCTCTTCGTACCTTGGCCTGTACCAAGGTTCGGCACGAGAGATCGTTGCCGCCAATCGTCCTCACGAGAACACGGTGGTGCTCTACTCTGCCTAAGTGGGGCATACCTCTACAGTATGCTCCACTGTCTCCTCCGGGCGGTCCACGCAGTGGTGGCACCCGGGAGTCACTTCCGCACGTATCCGGTGCAGGAACCTCCCGAACTGACCATGTCCGGTGATAACCTGCGTCATGTGGAAGATGAGGATGCCGTGAGGTCTTTCCAGCCACGCCTCAAAGAGGGGACTTACCGCCATAATTATGACGAGCCCAGTTCTGTTGGACCCCTACGGTTATGCTGATATCTCTTTGAGGCTTGTCTGTAACACGGCGCACCGTCGACGACTCTAGCTCGGTCCAAGCTCTGCTTAGCTTGAGACTAGACAACGTTGTGTGATAGTAGTGGAAAAAAAAAAATTTGGAGGCTACCCATTGCTTATAACCCGCAAGCCCGAGCCTACGATAGCTTGCGAGTCGAGTCGAGTTGATCCATATGATAATATCATGCCGCCTTGGTTACCTATTTTTAATTGAAAGTAGGTAAGAATCTGTCGAATGAAGAATCATTACGACCCAGAATTTAATTTACAATGTTACCTTATAACATGCGGCAGATACGTCTGGCTCAATTCCACTTAAGAGTGTCACTTTCTCAGATAACATCTTCTATCACAAACAAAAAAGAAAAATGTAGACCTTCCTCCAGCTAACAACAACAACATTATTTTATAGCAAAGGGCGCTTTCAATTTATGCGTTTTTTGATGGTTTGCTGCGGTGCGGATGCGGTGCGTTACGACTAACGTGCTGCGTACAGACGATCGTATTTTTCGTACAAAGAGCGCAGTGCGGCAACCGTGCAGCGAACGGTCGACCTCCTCCTTGCGTCGTATTCCTCAATGCCATCAATTCCTCAATGTCGTGACCTCCCTGCTTCATCACTTTAACCTATATGATATTCTTCCATCTGTTTTTGTCTCTGGCGATGTGAAGGGCATTGTACATCGTAGAGTCAAGAGCGGTGCGGATCTGGAGCAGAGCGGAATGGTCGACAACAGGACGGCAATGTCACAAGCACCACGTGAATCACGCCAGATACGTTTTCAATTTAGGCGCTTGTTGTTGGATTGCTAACGCGGCTGCACCACGGTACACATGCGGCAGCGATCCGACTTGAAACGTCTAAATTGAAAACGCCCTTAGAGTACCAGCTTTTTAATTAGGTAACAATATCTTCTATCATATACATAGTAAGCTAACAACAACGATAACATTATTACTAAAATAACCTCAACGACTCATTACTGATTGCTACGTGACTTCTGAGAATCGAATGCGTTCTAAAGCTGAAAGTACAGTTGCCAAAACGGATCTTGAGCGCTCGGCGTCAGAGTGGATCCCCACTCTGACGCCGAGCGCTTTGCGCATTCCATACATTGGCGAGCCAATCGTCTTCGTTGTTAGATACATGCAGCAACGCAGGTGACGAATTAGGAATGACGTCTATGACGCGATGGCGCGGCGAGCCAATCACTTACTCTCCCCGCCTCCGCGTCTCACTTCGCACCACTAAAGAGACCGAATATTTGACATCTGCGCAACCGCTCAAGATCCGTGATGGCAACTGTAATAGTACATTCATTAGTTTCTAACCAGCGCGTTTTACAGTACATTAACAGCTAGATTCTCCTATTTTGGTATCTTGCCAAGTAATAGCCATACACCATATATAGTACCAAGGAAATTGTTTGTTTGTTTGTGCATATAATCATTCGTTCAACAGTCATCGCATAGTTTATCATTTCATACATCAATGTTTCCTAGTTCTCGTCAATGTGCTGATGAAGATGTACGGAGAGTCATGATTCAAGTATCTTTTTTTTTTTGTTTTTTTTATGGTAGGAAAAATTATCCAATGACAACCCTTTTTTTTTTTTTTTTTTTCGATGGGAAAAATCATCTTATGACAACCCCCGCTCTTGGGCGGAGCGGGAGATAGTGTCAGACTCTTACTGACTAAAGAACCCATCCCGTTCCTTCAAGCCTTCATACCGGGGCTCGAGCGCCCTTTCGGATAACCCTGGCCCCGGTAGGCTTCGACCCGGCTGGGCCCCTGCTGTTGCTGACAACTCCTTGAGGCGCGCGGGAACAGCGCGCGCCGTCGACGACTTGGGCTTGGTCCGGACAGTTACCGGACGGCCGGACAGCGAGCTATCCAATGACAACCCCCGCTCTTGGGTGGAGCGGGAGATAGTGTCAGACTCTTACTGACTAAACGACCCACCCTGTTCCTTCTAGCCTTCATACGTTCCCTTTCAGCTGTCGGTCTATCGGTCTGACGGTCTGTCGGTTTATCGGTCTATCGGTCTATCAGTCTATCTGTCTGTCGGTCTATCGGTCTGTCGGTCTGTCGATCTGTCGGTCAATCGGACTGTCGGTCTGTCTATCGGCCATCGGTCGAGTTTTTATTAAAAACTCGTATATACCTACAACCAAATGATGAACAAGTTCTCTGGTACTTATAGAAATGACAAAATACCCATAATGACTCAATATACAAATTGCTTTGGGATTGACAAATGAAGTATAGTAATGATACTACTACGAAATTATAAACAAAATGGAGATTACAGCGATCCCAGAGATTTGCTATCATTTGCTATGTATCTATAGTGTCCCATGGTCTATCTCTGAAGCTCTTTATCAGATACTAGCTTTTGCCCGCGGCTTTGCCCGCATACATAAATTGTAGCATGTCTCAGGAATAAAGCAGCCTTCTATCGGTGAAAAATTTTTCGCAATCGGACCAGTACTTTCAGAGATTATCTCCAACAAACACAAAAACCAACTTTACCTTTTTATAATATTAGTATAGATTTATCAATTTCAACGAGATAGTCTCACAAAAAATAATTATAATCAACCAGATCGATTAATATTTGATAAAGCTATTACTGAACAAGGAGCAAAAAAAAAAAACACTCAGCTGCATTGAGAACCTCGTCCTTATTTCAATGTCAATTAAAAATGAAAACTTGTATATTTAGTAAAGGAAATCGAAAAATGAAAACCGTACATTGATTTTAAGGGTCATACTGCTATCATCATCATAATCATTTCTGCCGACAGACGTCCACTGTTGGACATAGACCTCCCTCAAGCGTCGCCACAACGACCGGTCCTGTGCATCTCGCATCCATCGGATTCCCGCGACCCTAACCAGGTCATCGGTCCACCTTGTGGGAGGCCTTGCAACGATGCGTCTCCCGGTATGCGGTCGCCACTCCAGAACTTTTCGTCCCTATCGACCATCTGTTCTGCGTGCAATGTGCCCTGCCCATTGCCACTTAAGTTTGGCGATTCTTCGAGCTATGTCAGTAACCTTGGTTCTCTTCTTGGTTATCTTCATTTTTAATGTTATAAAGCTTAGCCCTTTCCATCACTACAATCATAGTATTTATAAAATACCTTATAGCTTAAATATTAAAAGGCTTAGTAGCTAGTTTGCTGATCTAGTGAGACCCACACAGCTCTCAAGTAAACCAGAACTCATAGAACGGGTTTTGTGCAAGCCAGTTATTTAGTTCATCTTCATGGACATTACTAAACATTAAAATATTTTGATTATTGTTCTAGTCTAACTTACAATTTGACCTAGTTCCTTACTGCATAATGGCATTTTTGTTAATGTCCTCATTCAAATAACTTATGACAGTTTGTAATAGTGCAGCAGCAACAATAAAGACTGGAGATTCTATCGTCTTGGCTAAGTAAGTATTGTATGCTTAGATGAAACAAGCTTTTAGTGAAAATTATATTTTTCATAGCAAGAGCTTTTTTCATAGCAAGCTTTTATAGCTTGGTATACCGATATAATTAATACTCGTCAAGACGAATCATACAAGCCCAAACTCGATGGGGTTGTATCGTTTAACTATGAAGTTCCTATACCCACCTTCCGGTTCCATCAACAGATCAGCTCCATGTCCTAATAATTTTGCATTGTCATCTGATTTTCACGTGCATGCAAAATTTTAGCTTCCCATCCAATTATAATTTAGGTGTCATCAAGACTCTAGATTGAATAGGCTCTTAATAAACTAGTACGCTTTGCCATCAACGATTGCATCTCTGCTTACCACCAGGTGGGATCGCAGTCAAGCACTAGTATATATCAATTTAAAAAAAAAAGCTCATCACTTGATAACACGCATCCATCGGATTCTCGAGACCCTGACCAGGGCATCGGTTCACCTTGTTGGAGACCTTCCAACACTGCGTCTTCCGGTACGTGGTCGCCACTCCACCACACACACACAGGACCGGTCGTTTTGGCGACGCTTGCGGGAGGTCTATGTCCAACAGTGGACGTCTTTCGGCTGATATGATGATGATGATGACGACTTGATAACAGTTTGATCGATATTGTTATTTTTATTTGTTCATATTGAACAAAGTAACTAGGTATTTCGGTTTTTATTTTATGTGGAAAATCATCAAATGACATCTCCCGCCCTTGGGCGGAGTGGGAGGGCGTGTCAGACTATTACTAACTAAAACCCACTCCTGTTCCTTCTTTGCCTTCGTTTCAGGGCCCCGCGGTTATCTTTCGCACAACCCATGGCCCCAGTAGGCTTCGACCCTGCTGGGCCCCTACGGTGTTGCTGACATCTCCTTGAAGAGGTTTTTAAATTAGGAGATACCTGAAAATAAAATTGTTCTTTTTCTTTAAAATTTTCGTATAAATTATAATAATAAACGTCAGCTGAGTCCAATGACTTGTAGGTAGTTTGTATGCAACGCCGACTATTACCTACAGGTCATTGGACTCACTCAGTTGAAGTTTTCTTAAAGAAATTAATTTCGTACATGCGTAAATTAATACGAGTTTTGAAAAAAAGGTACTTTATTTTTTAATTTTGTCTTTAGAAATCGATAGTGTTTCATGTACCGGATCGACCCTCCACGGGATTAAAACGCTTAAAAATTTAACGGTGTATAGGTATATTATTACCATTTTACCGTTTCACACTTCATTTACTCACATGTGTATAGAAATAGAATGGTATTGTCATCGGTTACTGGCCTAACAACATCTCGATAGTCCTCCTGGCGTTACATACACGGGATGAAGATCATGATCTTCGCTAAAAAAATGTGTTTATTGAATTATTTTAATAAACATAATATTATAAGCAACCGTTTGTATATGAACCTCTGATTTTCTGGTTGATGATCTCTTATTTTTTGGAGGGAAAATCATCTAAGGACATCTCCCGCTCTTGGGCGGGGCGGGAGATAGTGTCAAACTTTTTTTTACTAAAAACCCACACCTGTTCCTTCTTTGCCATTGTTCCAGGGGCCCGGAGATCTCTTTCGCATCACACATGGCTCCAGTAGGATTCGACCCTGCGGAGCCTTTACGGTTGCTGACAACTCCTTGAGGCACGCGAACACTGCGCTCCGTCAACGACTTGGGTTCGGTCGGACGGTCGGACGGTCGGACGGCAAACTACCCATTACTCGCCGTCCGCAAGTCCGTGCCTACGGTGGCTGCGGCTGGGGCGCGAGGGCCATTACGCGTGTGGCCGCCTCCTTTGCTAGCGTTACTGCTTCGCAGAAGGAGGCGGCCCCCTGCCACTCCTTCTCACTGCGGACCATGGTCTGTACAAAGGCCCGAGAGATCGCTGCCACCGAACGCCCCCATGAGGACACGACGGTAAGTTGGTGATCTAAAATTGTTTTCTTTCTGACATGACTTTTTGGTAGGTTCTCCTTGCCTTGATTTTATATCTGCTTTACCATTTTTGTTCGTTTAGTTGCCTTTTGCGTTCTCGGGCCGCAGTAACTCTTTTGGGTCTCGCTCGGAACATATATTTGTACGTCTGTGTGAAGTGTAAAGGTACCATCAAGGACACTTCCGCCTGACCACCGCTAAGTACATTTTTGCTTGCACTCGAAACAAAAACTTCAAAGGGTTAGGTTTAGCGCCGCATCGCAGGATTCAAGCGATTTTTTTTTTAAGTTATCACTGTGATCAGTCAGACCGCGATGATGCATGTTTGTGAACGGATCCACGATGCAGGAGTTATTCCTAGTGTGAGCTAACTTTTTTTTTTTAATATTACGTAAATACTTGTCTTTATAATATTAGATACTCAGCGTGATTAAATCAATCCTAAATATTACTTAACGTTTAAAATTGCACATTTCATCACCACTTAAAGCCTTCCTCAGGATATCCAAGTAGCTCTTATTCAGAAATTGATTTTTTCAAAAGGTTCGTAGAGATGTGCCCATAAAGCCTAGTGTATACTTATCCCTATAGCGCGCACGCGATGCGCGACTCATATAAGTGCGCGCGGGTCGGCGTGCGCGCATTGTTTCAGTGTTCACTATAGTGTGCGGGTCAAGTCGACGAGTGACAAATATGGCTGGCACTTTGGTAAGTTTTTGAATTGTTTTTCTTTTCTTTTTATTAAATTGGTGAAAGTTATTTCTAAATTCAAATTAAAAAAAAAGTTGAAAAAACTCAGCACGCACAATTAAAAAGGGAATTAAAAAAAAGACTTCAACTATTGAATTTAGGATACACGTACTTTGAGTTCAAGAAACTAATCTAAAAGGTATTTTATGTAGAATTACTCCTTTCTTACCGACTTCAAAAAGATTATTTGTTCGGCTGTATGTATTTTATATAAAAGAGTAACCATGGAGTTTCTCGCCCGTTCTTCTCCATAGAAAACGACAAATTGCAACTGTATACTAGCTTCTTACTTCTTATAAGTGCCCATATAGGCCTATGCGAAATAAAAACTTTCTAATTATTAAATTTTATCAAATAATAAAGGACATTCGTTACCTATTATTGACATAACATAAACGGTGTTTATCACAGTGTAAATATTATTAACTCAAATTAAGCTAAAATTAATTACCTCATAATAAATCATCATAATAAAATCGTCATATAATTTTAACATATAACCAACTCTAGGTGGAACGAGACTATCAGAATTTTATTGACTAAAACTGAACTGTTTTTCGCGGTAATTCTTTGAAACAATCCCACAACTCTGAAAAACCCACAACTCGACAAAAGTACAACAACAATATTTTTGCAAAACGAGTGTTTGCCTCAGTACAGTAGTTACAAGCGGGATTACTCAATGGAGGGTTCGGTTTCGATTCCCGCATTGAGTTATTAGAAACCTTCACGTTATTTTCAGTGACTGCCTTTTTCTGTGAATCTGTGACCGGACATAAGACTGACCGATAAAGTGTGCTTTTGTATACAATATGGAACAGAATATTTCTTGAAAGTAGTATGTGCTGAATCGGCTTCTGAATCCATTTCAACTATTTTTACGAGTGGTCAGTTTTTATCCTATAATAATAATTTATTCATTTAAACCTTGTGACCAGTGTATACAGAATAAATTAAAAAAATATTTTAGAACAATTAAATTATCAATTACAATAAATACTTTTTTTTATCAATCTTTATCTTATTGAATCACTAGCGTGTTTGTGTTTGTATGTGCATCAATTGCTTTTAAAATGTCAGAGCTTTTTTTTTTGGTGGGAAAAATCATCCAATGACAACCCCCGCTCTTGGGCGGAGCGGGAGATAGTATCAGACTCTTACTGACTAAAAGATCCACCCCGATCCTTCTATTAAATTATTGTAAATCAATTTTATAAATGGGGTGTACAAGGGTGCGCTTTTTTCTAGTTTCATATTATATACCTCTCCTCTCTCTCTATTTTACTTACGTAAAATCTGTGTGTGATATGAAATAGAATGAATCCTACACCATTTATTCATGTTATTTTCATAACATACAGACAAACTTCAACAAATCCGTGTTTGATTTAAGTAACATCTCTCCATATCGTTACATTTTCCGGGTGCTGTTTCTCACAAGCTGATTTGTAATCTACACTAATATTATAAAGAGGTAAAGTTTGTCTTTTGTTTTTTGTTTGTAAGCGACAAAGCCCTTTAATCAAATTTAAAAAAAAAAACTTCCGTAACCAATCTACAAAAAGATACTTAGCAGAGCGTGGTTTCGATCCACGGACCTCTGGGTTATGGGCCCAGCACGCTTCCACTGCGCCACTCTGCTCATGACAACTTGCGCTGAAATTCGCGACTACAAGACGACGCATTGGTTGAAGACGCATATCTGGCAGACTTCCAATAAGGGTTGGACTAAAAAGCTCCTTTCAATAGAATATTATTGAAGAAGATCGAGTTTTTGTCGGTATTATTTTGAGTAAAGTTCAGTGTCTGTTTTAAGGATTCACAAATTGGTTCCTAGTCGATATTGTGACGTTAAATTGGTGTAGTTTTGTACCATCAAAGGCACTTTCACCTGACCACCGCTAAGTTCATTTTTGCTTGCACTCGAAACGAAAACTTCAAAGGGACTTTGAGGTTTTCGTTTGGCACTGCGCCGCAGGATTCAAGCAAAATTTTTTTTAAGTGATCAGGCAGAAATTACCGTGATGGTTTCCTATCTCAAATGTCTACACAACTGGATAAAATGTGGAATCTGTGAAACAGGCGCCATCTCGGCAAAATGGAGCTGAGAATAATTTTTGTTGACTACCTCAGCAAAGTTTGCTGAGAAGGTTAACTCGATACATTAGCTGCCCAATGCTACAAAAACATTAGAATGTGTAAATCCATGATATTCTAATTTTATCTAAATAAATTAACTATTCACACGAAGACACTGTTTAAAGGACTTAGTATCCAGACCAAATATATCAACAAAAAACAGAAACATATTATGTTTTCACTAGAATATTCAACAAATACCGTTTAGATTCACTAGTTATCTAATTTGTGAACCCAAAACATTAAGCCACCCTCAAAAAAAAGTATTTGAGAAATATGAAATAGAGCAGGCTGAACCCAGAAAACATTTTTTTAAACACACAAATGGTCTGGCTGATATACAATTTAAGATTACAGACCATACATGCTTCCTATTCCTTACTCGTACAATTAAATACGATAACAATCTAATGACAAAATATGGTTTTATACAATACACAATACAATGTATTATAAAGACATTACTTAACTATTTTATATATAAAGACATTACATGTTCAGTTGTTTACGTAGAAAACCACAACACAAACTTAAACATACATATAAAATGCATAATAGCATAATCAGCCTTAAATTATTCCCACTGCTGGGATTCAGGCCTTCTCTCTAAGAATGGGAACGGATCGTAGTTCGTCACACGAAGAGTGGGTTGGTAAATGTCACCTGTCTTCGATTTTTTTATTCTAGGACATGCTGGTTTACTCACTATACAGGGTGTAAACGATAAATAAAATCAGCAGCCTCACCATACAAAAAAATTAAAAACTTGATTGAACAGTTTGTACGGAGAGGCCGATTTTTTTTTTCGTTTCCTGAAAAAAAAAATCTTAGGGGAAGGGGTATATCCTGTATTTTCCTTCACCGTTTTCAGAGTAGCGGTAATGAAATAAATTACACAAAATAATGCTCTTGGCTGAGTTTAAAACCCGCGACCTACAACTTCTAAATCGGGACCGTTACCACTGGCCACCACTGCTCACGCAACACAAACTTCCCTCACTCAAAATCTGGTCGCATAAGAGTAGTATACAGGCACAGCCAGCGACGCGCAACCCTAACCGTCCTCACACATAATTACGACCAAATGATACTTTTGAGCTTGCGTTACACTATGTGGCAATAAAAGGAATCATTCAGACACTTACTTACCTCCATGCCTCGTGTTTAAGTGCGTGTGACAGTTTGGTCATTGTTCGTTTTGCAATATTTTCGCAACACTACGACCCATGTTAGGGAAAAACTGCGGTGGTCTTAGTTATCTGATGAATAGAACTGGTTAGGTACATAGTTATGTGCTTTTAGAGGACGATTTCGCGAGGATTCTAGTTCGTCTATTTTCGTTATGAGGTGGCGAAATATGAAGAACATAATGTGATTTTTAGTGTTGTTATGTGAGTGGCATATAAATTGCCTTAGGTCAACTTGAATCGTATTTTCCATTTGGCAAAGTTCTCATGATTTAGTACTTTAGCAGACTCAACGCTTTGCCATTTATCAAAACTTTCAGCAGATATTTTAATTTGCATAATTTTCTAATTTCCTGCCTTAATGCGCTTGGTGTCATCTTCAGTGACCTATTATTTTTTTTCCTGCACAATTTATTTATATCTATTTTACAAGTAACTAAATCGGTAGCTCAACTTTGGTAAAAACATTTATTCTTGTGTTGATTATTAAGTTAAGTTGCTATTGTAAACTTATTTTAGGTTACGATGGGGCTGACATGCTCTTTGAGATTAAAGTCCCTAAAATATAAAGAGAACAGAAAAAAGTGACTAAGACAAAATGTTAGTAACAATATTTCCTTAGGACTATGTGGGTATAAAGCTACATACCTAATCTACTTAGTAAACTTAGAACAAGCTGAGCACTGAGGTAGAAAGCTTGTAGCATCGATTCACATACAAACAAACCAGCAGGCTTGCAATGCAGTACTGAGTAATTTTAGGGCTTGTCTGCCTCCAGCACACCAGGGATACGCATCTGTTTCACAATATAGCAACATCTATAGCGACACATACAATAACAAAAAAAAAAAAAACCACAACATAGGAACTAAAAATCTATGAAATCCTGCATCTCACATTTAGAGTTCTCCGCGACAACAGCCCGAAATCATCTCTCGGGCAGTGGTCTGGATCAGACATAACACCTGTGTAATCAGAGGATCGATGCGAGTTGCAGCAATACACGATTTCAGGTATGTGTAAAGTGACCATAGGTTGCGTTTTGAACAGGACTGCCGGCCCAGTCAAGTTACGACCGTTTTGTTTCGATTCTCTTGCGTCGAACGCTTCGAGGACATCATCTCAACGCTCAGTCACGTGGTCAGAACAAAGGAATCGGAGGCGTGGCTGACTCAAGGCTTTCGACGCAAGATAATCGAAACGAAACGGTCGTAACTTGGGTAGGGGCCTGATGCGCTACAAAAACGGAACAGCTCCATTAACTCCCGAATCGCGTTGTTGAACTGAATTCAAACTATAATAATTTTATATCACACAAATTTACAAAAAAAAAAAACTTGACGTTCTCACGCGCCATAAAAAAATCAACAAAATAATGAAAACAATGCCTTTTTGAGACAATACTCCGATACAATTAACTCACCAACCTTGCATGGTTCTCACTAGCAGTGAACCACTGTAGGACAGAGTTGAATGATCCCCTGATGTAACGCTCGTCGAAACTGTCGCGCCAAGGTCAAGGGCGCAGTGTCACAAGAATTTTATATCACATAAAGTTATGTCAATTTACGAGTTCGCGGAAAAATGTTAAGGAATCAAGTTCAATGTTTTGTGGCTAAATTTTAGTTTTCTGATTTCGTATAAGCGTTAAAAATAAACAATTATCTGTAATCTTTTGACATCTGATTTTTTTTTCTTGTTACAAGGTCTAATATACAAGATTTTTCTTTACTCTGAAAATTAAACTTCGCGGAAATCATAAATTTAGCTACACTGTCTAATATTATAAAGAGGATTGGTTTGTGTTTTTGTTTGTAATGAATGAACTCAAAAACTTATTTAAAAACAAAAACGGTTTTTAAATTCTTTCAACGACAAATGCAAATATTTTTAGCTTTCATGCGGGCGAATCCGCTGACAGAATCTAGTATTATTACAAACAAGGTTTTTAAATTAAGAGTGAGCTATTATTTTTTATTCTTTAATTAGCTCTACAAAGGTATTTCTTAGTGCGTCAATCATTAGCACCAGAATACTTGGTTAATAACTATATTGTTTCGTTTTTTTTTCTCATCTCCTACCTCATAGAACCAAGACTTACTCCGAATGACAGCAAGGCCGTAACATCACATCGTATGTGACAAATTCCGTTTACGATCACAGTGACCACGAGTACCACTGTATGATATAGTAAGTGGGTGAAGGTCCGGACGTCAGCCACATACTAATGTGACGGCTACTTACCGCGCGGCTTCCTTCCGTTCCGTGTCATGAAATTACGTAGATGTGAGTGTCCGGTGGGGCATTGTGATGGGAGGATGCTGTTTCTGACTGTAGGTCAGGTATATCTTAGTGGACATCTTATTAATCTGCTTACCTTTTGTTAATTTTTTTTTTTTTAATCCAACAGTGATCAAATCAGAAATGAAGATATCCCTAAGAAAACGAGACATAACCCGATCAATCGCTCGAAGTCTATTGCGGTTAGGGTCTAATTCCGGGGGCTCGGCCCCATTATCAAAGGAAAGAAGGAACGGGGTGGATTTTTTAGTCAGTAAGAGTCTGACACTATCAGCTCCCTCTCCGCCCGATAGTGGGGGATGTCATTTGGATGATTTTTACCCACCAAACAAAAACCGATCGCTAAACCTAAATGGCAGCGGGCAAAACAGATGGACGATGGCTCTGGTTTAGGCCATGGTCCGGAACAAGAGGGAATAGGATATGGACGTCATTTCTAAGAGATGGCCGCAAACGTGAGGTAACATCCTCACTCCCCAACCACCATCACAGGAGACGCTCCGGGCGTTTGGAGTCGCGGGGCAATCCCCGGCCACTGCTTTGGCCACTAGAACGTTAACTCGTCATACGGCCATCTGGTAAAGACCGAACCGTAGTGCTCCAGCAGGGCCGATGCCCTCTAGGGTTACGTGAAATTTCTGAACAGGAAACCCGTGGGCCTAAAACGCAAAGGTCAAGTAAAGGACACAGGTGTGGTTTTATTTAGTTTTCACTTCATAAAAACTTACACCCGACTACAATGTGGAAAGACTCTATGGACCTACTAGATAGAGGTGACCTGCGCCTGACCACGGGGCCATCACCGGACACAGCACGCTGAATAAGCACCTCCACACAATAGGTATCACAGACAGTCCCCTGTGTAGAGCATGCTTGGAGGGGGAGGAGACGATTGCGCATGTGCACCTTGACTGCACGGCTGTACTGAAATACGCACAAGAACTATAGGATCCCCGAACTCCCTTACTGAAACCCTGAAAAACCTGAAAGGCCTAATCTATTTTTGGAGAGAGGTGGGTTTTTTTTACGGTGGGAAAATCATCCAATGACAACCCCCGCTCTTGGGCGGAGCGGGAGATAGTGTCAGACTCTTACTGACTAAACGACCCACCCTGTTCCTTCTAGCCTTCATACCAGGGCTCGAGTTCCCTTTCGGATAACCCTGGCCCCATTAGGCTTCGACCCGGCTGGGTCCCTGCTGTTGCTGACAACTCCTTGAGGCGCGCGGGAACAGTGCGCGCCGTCGAAGACTTCGGCTTGGTTCGGACAGTTACCGGACGGCCGGACAGCGAGCTACCCATTGCTCAAGCCCGCGCCTACGGTGGCCGGAAATCGGGATCAGAATCCCGGCGGCGGCGAGAAGGCCGTTGTCTGATGCGGTCGGCCTCCTCCTTTGCGAGCATTACTGCTTCGCAGAAGTCAGCGACCGCCTGCCACTCCTCCTCGCTCCGGACCATGGCCTCTACCAGGGCCCGGTGCGAGAGGTCTCCGCCGCCGATCGCCCGAGAGAGGTGGGCTGGCTGCAATAAGCCCACCTAAGGTTATGGCCGCCATGACTCACGTACAATAGTCCGCATAGGACTAAAGGCGGAAACCATACTCAGACATAAGACTATATGGACTATAAAGTCCTTATAGTTACTCGGAATTAAAAATTCAAAATAATAGGAACTAAATATTTTTGAAGAAGCAATTATATGGTTCATTTAACTTCCTAAACAAAACGTGAATCACACAAAGCAATTAAATAAAAAACAACAAAACGTACATCAATAAAGATGAGTTCAATACACCGATTAACTTCAATTAGTTATATAAATCAACAAAGATCGGTCTCAGAACAAACAAACTGGATATGTATGATCCGTAATTAATTCGGACTAACCATACTGGTATACATACCTATGGTAATTGAGTAAAGTTCATTAAAGATGACGTGAGTTTATCAATAGAAAACAACATCGAAGTTTGAATCGTTAACGAAGAAATGCTACTAGTTCCCTTAGTTAAAGTGAAGAAAAAAAAATAGTTTAAAAAACTAAAAAAAAACACGCTTTCATAGCATATCAAACTAAAAAGTGTAAAATAATTTGCAATATAGGTAGAAAATAATAATAATGAACGAAAAATATTAATATCATTGTGAAAAAAGCGTGGGGTGCTGGGTTTACGAAAAATATGGCACAAAGCGCCCCACGCTTTTTTCACAATGATATTAATATTTTTCGTTCATTATTATTATTTTCTACCTATATTGAAAATTATTTTACACTTTTTAGTTTGATATGCTATGAAAGCGTGTTTTTTTTTTAGTTTTTTTATCTATTTTTTTTTCACTAAAAAAAAACGGATTATTGTATTGTCATCAGACTTTGATGGGTGTGCAAAGTTTGAAGAAAATCTGATCGCCCAAAGTAGGTCAAAATCGAGCCCAAAGGCGTTGGTTACAAACATACAGGTGAAGCTAATATAAGCGTGTTAAAAACAACCGGGCAAGGGCTAGTCGGACTCACGCACTGAGGGTTTCGTACAAACTTACCTCTGAAAACAGTTCCATTCCCGAATTGAATTACGAAGATTTTGTGAATCGCATTTTTTTTTTATGAGATAAGTTCAGATGTTTTCAGATTTTTCCTTTACCTGTGCTATGAGACCTTGCTTCATGCTGAATTTCAATATTCTAAATCAACAGAAAGTACCCTATGAACTGTGATTCCCTTGAGAGGGTTGAAATACGTGTTTTGCGACATAAACGGCTGTATCTTTTTTTTTCGTTGACTCAGAAGTTTAATTTTAAACAAAAGCCGTAGTCACACGTTATTAAAGTGTTTCGGTTGGTACCTATATCGTGTGACTACGGCTTTTCTTTTTGTTCTGTTCTTGTTTAGTTACCTAGTTTATTTCAGCATCCTGACAATCTTGTTTCATACTTTTCAGCGTTTTTTGTCGTAGTTGGGTTTTAGTTTTTTAATTTTTTTTTTTCCTTTCGAGGTACGGAACCCTAAAAAGACTTTCCGAGTGTGAGATTATACTTGAAGTGGGCGCAACAAGATTTTTTCCTCCATTCTAATCTGTCAACCGTCACGCTAACACTAACTCCCTTTTCTTTATCTATTTCTAATCCTCACACAATCCATCCAGCGAGCCAAGTGCTGCAGTGACAAATTCCACTTATATCAAACGTCGTTTTTCAATACACTCACGAAAAAATATGTAAAAAGCGATTAACACGCGACTCGTGGATGTCGCTCAGTGCCTAGCTTGATACGATAAATACCTACAATAAATTGAGGTGGTGGCAACCCCACGCACTTTTCTGCACTAGTGCGAAAAACAGTCAATTGCGTTCCTAAAAGCGGTAGGGAGAAGACTAGGTTTTCGAGTGAAGGTATTGTTAAGTAAGGGTATTAAATATTACGTAATATAATAGAATAGTTTGCTGCTGTATACTGACTGAACGAAAGATGTCAGACATTACCTAGGTCACCACATACAAAACCAACTTTCTCATAGTTAGACCAGACATTACGTTAATATTTCAAAAGACCTATATTTACCAGCTAAGTACTAGAAAACTAACAATATAATAGTGTTGCGTGATTCCCATTACGCAGTTTGTGTATGCAAGCGTTAGTTCCGACTACTTCGTATAAATCACAGAGAAATCATGTTATTTCCCTGTCCATTGTACTGGAACCATTAAATAATATGTTACGATTAAATTCGTTGTCCGTAACCGAATTACATACTCATTTCAATACTTCGACATGTGTGGCTTTACGGTGGTTTGTTTCATGTGAAATATGTATTACTAGCTTTTGCCCTCGGCTTCGCCCGCGTGGCATTAGGTACTCAAGAAATCGAGATAAAAGGTAGCCTATGTTCTTTTCCATGTCATAGGCTATATGCATGCCAAATTTCATCCAAATCCGTTCAGCTGTTTTTGCGTGATTAAGTAACAAACATCTAAACATCCAAACATCCACACTTTCACATTTATAATATTAGTTAGGATGTCCTGAGGCACTTACCACATTCACTGGACCTTAGATAAAGAAAAAAATTGGGTCAGATCATTATCATAACATCAGCATAATCAGCTTTATAATGCTCCCACTGCTGGGACTCATACTCACTGGTGGATATCGTTTCTTCGGATTTAAAATTTTTTGGACTTAGGTACTGGTTTCTGATGTTTTCTTTTACAGTTTTGACACAAACTAATATGGTGGTCTAGGTTTAAACCCAACACCTACAACTCGCACGTCGAGACCGCAATCATTAGGCCACCACTGTTCATAATAGGTTAGTAGCCGTAAAAAATGTAATTAGTCCGTCTTTTAGATTATTCAAAAATAAGGGACACGTATTTTTTTATTTGTAAATTAAACCAAAAATGACAAAAATATAGCCCATTAAAGTTACGTGTGACGTCACGCCGTGCTGCATTTTTTAGCACGGGGTGACGTCACGCGTAACTTTAATGGGCTATATCTTTGTTATTTTTTGTTTATTTGAAAAAAGAAAAAATATATGGCCAATATTTTTTTATAATAAAACGGACTAAATAAAATGTAATTATTTTGACCCTGGAAACTACCGTATACTACACAACACACTGTTCATTACATAGTTATCAAAGGTCACTTTTCTTTTTAAAGAAAATGTAAGAGATAATCCCAAAGAGACAAGAGATACAGACAAAACAACTGATAATCTTGTTCTCTCTCTTTCGGTGCGGGCACGCTCGGCGTACTTTGTACTTTTATTCTTATTTACTTTGTGTATATAACCGTTGTGCTGTGTCTGTACCAAATAAAAGTTTTTCTATTCTATTCTATTCTTATTCTATTATTTTTTGTGACTTATCAATATTAAAGGTAGAACTACATTATCCACGTACGCCGATCTGGGCGCGTCGGTCTGCATACATTTTATATGGCAAATAGAATTGTAGAACTACATTAGATCCACGCCACGCGACGCCGTTCTACAACGTACAAATCAGGCGCGTGTGCGTTAGTCTAATGTAGTTTCTGCTTTGGTCTTTTTGCTATCCACATTATATCTAAATAGAAACACGGCCCAACTTTACACGGGTGTTAGATTCTTCTTGGCTTTCCTCAACTACAATATACTTGTACTGTACCTACACCTAACCCTTCCTCATGAATCATTCTGTATATTAGTGACAACTGCATACAATGCCATTCCGCAGTTTTTGAGTTTATGGCGTTCATACAGACAGATTGAAGCGGCGGGGATTTTGTTTTATAATATGTATAAGGAAACAAGTTAAGTTCATTTCTAATCCCTATTTGGTCATCTGTTTTACCATTTCCTGCAAAATTAACCCCAGTGAGTCTTACACTATCACCGACATTAAAACTACAGCTAATCTAAACTAACTGCACTTCTAACGATCATGAATAAGGAATAAGACAATAAAAGTCGATACAACTTGTATGGCATGTCAATCAGCTGGCTCATGCATATTGTTCTTTGTACAATAGCATTACATAAATCATTAAAAATAAACAACACACGATCATCGATTGAATGAACTCTGATGATTAGCTGTGATAGGCATTTGTTTTGTAATAGAGCTAATCATATGAATTGATTTGCAAGTTATTTATTTGTGATTTGTTTGTTTGTGTGTTTGTCATCGTCATAATCTGCCTTCAAGAACGTTTAATCTGAGATACATTTTCAAATATTCGCTCATTCACCAGAGAAAGCAGTGGTGGCCGAGTGGTAATGGCCTCGACTTACGAGTATTAGGTCACGGGTTCAAACCAGGCCAGGCGCATTACTTTTTGTAATTTATTTCTTCACCACTGCTCTCAAAACGGTGAAGGAAAAAATCGTGAGGAAACCGGCATGTCCTAAAACCAAAAATTCGAAGATATGTGACATTTACCAAACCGCACTGGGCCCGCGTGGTGGATTACGGCCCATTCCCTCTCCTAGAAAGGAGGCCTAATACCCAGTAGTGGAAATATTAAAAAGGCTGATGATAATGATAATGATGATGAATCACGTGATGCGGACAATTTATTAAAATATATACAAAAAACGCAGATATGTTATTGGAAAATTTGACAGCATTGCGCATCATGTTAGGGAACAATTAGTTCCCTAGTGTATCTAAACAACAATGTATTCGTCTCTAATTGCATTTCAAAACGACACAGTTTACAAAACATGCAGTTTTAAGGAAACACACAGAATAAGGAAAACGTCCAACAATTACAATTCCCAATACACAAATACTAATGAGTAATGAATATCGAATTTTGTGACCACGGTGACGATGTCGCGTCCACCGTTCATGTCATGTAGCTATGTAATACGTTGACCTTTCTGATGGTGACCTGCACGAAGGCTACCTAAGAAAACGGCTTGAAGGCTGAGTAGGCAGACGTATGGAATTGTAAGTGCGTGACGATTGAGATGTAGTGTTGAGATAACATAATGATTTGAAATTGTCCTCGATTTTGAGGTGTACTGTGTTGAAATTATCTTTTGGATTTTATTAAAATCGGTCTTGTGGCATTTGGATTATGTCAATTTCCTTTATCGTAGAAATATTGCCAGGTATTTTTTAACTAACTGTATTATATCTGGAATTGTATTCGCTTGAAAGTGAAAATAATAACATTTATACATATAATATAACTACAATAAATGAACAACCAACAACATTCGTATACAGGGTGTAAGGGACAGCCTTACACAAACTTTAAGGGCTTGCACAGTAGACAAAACTGAAAAACCTTCCACAAGATTTGTTTTCAGAAAAAAAAAAAAAAATGTGCTTCTCCGTACAAACTGTCTTACAAAAGTAAAGCGCCTTCATGAGTTTAAACCCACGATCTATAATTGTAGATTTTCCGCCCCCAGGGGTCCCCGTGGTCCCGTCTTACGAATTCGTAAGACGGGGCCATTACCACTACAAACTAAATCTTACTGGGCCTGCTAATACTTTCAGTTATCAATATTGGTTAGACATAGTCTACTTCCTCCCTGATGATTATTATTATGTTTAATTGTTTATGTTTTATTTGCAGTACCTGATAGCGGCAGTGGTGGCGGCGGTGAGTGCTGCCCCCCCTCCTGCGCAGCAGCGGTACCCGCAGCAGCAGGGGTTGCACCAACTGAACCCGTAATTATGTTTGTAGTTTAATCTTTAATATACCTGGAGAAGGCTCCAGGTAACACGTCATGTTAAGGAACATTACGTGTTGTTAATAAAAAAACCGGCCAAGTGCGAGTCGGACTCGCCCATGGAGGGTTCCATAGCAGCAAGTAACATAATATAAGTAACTTTGATCGATGTTTTAATAATAGTATATTTTTTTAGATTTATGACGTATTAAAAAAAACTACTTACTAGATCTCGTTCAAACCAATTTTCGTTGGTAGTTTGCATGGTAATGTACATCATATATTTTTTTTAGTTTTATCATTTTCTTATTTTAGAAGTTACAGGGGGGGGGACACACATTTTACCACTTTGGAAGTGTCTCTCGCGTAAACTATTCAATTTAGAAAAAAATGATTTTAGAAACTTCAATATCATTTTTGAAGACCTATCCATAAATACCCCACACGTATGGGTTTGATGAAAAAAAAATTTTTGAGTTTCAGTTCTAAGTATGGGGACCCCCAAAATTTATTGCTTTTTTTCTATTTTTGTGTCAAAATCTTAATGCGGTTCACGGAATACATCTACTTATTAAGTTTCAACAGTATAGCTCTTATAGTTTCGGAAAAAAGTGGCTGTGACATACGGACGGACAGACAGACAGACAGACAGACAGACAGACAGACAGACAGACAGACAGACATGACGAATCTATAAGGGTTCCGTTTTTTGCCATTTGGCTACGGAACCCTAAAAAGTACAGATTTTTTTTAAATTAGAAAAAAGCCGACGAAAAGTTCCACCACTGGGGGTCCAGAATCATGTACTGGATCCGTGGTATTCGTTTGTGCGTCAATGTCAAAGACACCGTGTATATGTTTTTATTATTATAAATAACTCATTTTATTCTTTCAATTTGAAGTAAGTACCTATCTGTTATTTGTTTATTGTGTGTTTTTTTAACACAAAGGTTGACTGTTAGAGAATGTCTTGTTGCATTAAGTCCGCCTAAGTACCACTACTGTATATGAAATTTAAGTAAAATCATTAATTAATTTCGTTGTGGGTGTCAAAATAGTTGAATAGTTTCTCTGGGATTTGTCAAGCTTCATTGACGCGACGCAATTCTGGTTGCTACTCATGATTCTGATACTCCAGTTATCTCCAGCAGTTTAGCCAAAAAGATTCTCGTCCTACCTGTTGCTGTGGGGGGCTGCAATAGACCTTCAACGAATGAATCACACCGAATCAGTTCTGCTACCAAAATTTCCAGTAACTAATTTTCAGTGGTAGATTTTTTTATTCAAAATTTACAATCCATGTGATTGATTTTGAAGAAACTATAATGATCCGCAAATAGGTCTGTTTTATTATTCATATTTAGGGTGAGTTGCACCATTTAACTATAACGATAACCAAACCATAACCAGCCGTGAAACGGCCGGCTATTGGTCAATTCGACGATTTGACAACTGTTAACGGCTTTGTTATCGTTATAGTTAAATGGTGCAACTCACCCTTAGATTAATTCAGTTTATAATACATTTTCGACACACTTGCTCAGAAAGTGACTATAATTGCACTACACTTAGGTATATAATGTAGCTTGTAACCAAACTGTGACTTTTTGATTACCATTATGCACAAGTGTGATAATGTAGTGATAACCTTTTTTGTTAAACCTCTGTTCTCAAATCAAACATTGAATTCGAAAAAAAAAAATACATTAGGTATTGCGTTCAATAGGATAAATTAGTGTCTTCCTTGCTTATTTTATGCTAATTTGTGTTTAAATAAACTATTTTAACTTTTACGTTTAATAAATAAAACCTATCATAAAATAAAAATATTTTTTTCTGTCTATAAACATAAACAACCTCATTCTTATTTTTATTCAAACAGGCTAGCTAGAGTAGCTAGTCTATGGCCGCCATTTTGGATGCGCGCGCATAAGAAGAATTTTTTTGCCGCCATACAACAAAAAAAAAAACAGTTTTGCTGATAAAGCAATAATTAATTAAGTTGTAAAATTTTTTTTCTCAAGTGTTTCGAAAAACGCCGTATGATACACGTGAATATTGGCGATTACCGTCCTCGGCTCTCTTAAGATACTCGCCTTCGGCTCGGATCTAAATACCGCCTCAGCGGTAATCACCAACATTATACACTTGTATCATAATGTGCTATTAACGGACAATTATTGAACAAATTAAATTATAAAATAGACTTATCTTATCAGAAATAATACTCGTATATACTCTAAAGGTCTAGCTAAATATGACGTCATAAAACTCCTCCGCATCGCTGTCGACTGGAAATGTGCTCAAAAGGCTAGCGGCATCATAAATAATATGTAACTAATATAATCACGGAATTAGGCCTTAAATAACAATGACTAATCTGGAGGTACGAGTATGTAAAAAATGTTCTGTAAACAATATCCTCTACAAATCCCGTTAAACTTGCCACATTGTCGATCCGTCACACTTTTATAAGTTCCATGCATTCATTGTAAATTTACAACCATAAAATGGTCTGTGTATGAGCGCTGAAGAATATTTCTTTTACATTAACATGTATCACTTTACAAAGTTTAATGTTTACGTCTAAATTTTCTACTTTACAGACTGGATTACTATTTGGAGCATCCAGTAGATAACTACTACAGACCAGCTGAACCGAAGCCAGGTATGTTTCATAACAAAACTCGTATTATTGCAACCACTACAATAATTTCCATTATAACACCTTACTTCAAAGCTGAAAAAAATTTTTGTTTACTTTAGATGTTACTCACCATTGACTGTTTTGGAATTACCAAAGAAAATATTGGAAGGACTGTATAGTTGAATTAATATCGTGCATTCCTTAAAATGACTATTTTTTTCTAAATCAACTTTAATTGTAAAGTAATCATTAGTACTAAAAACAATGGTTTTCTAATTTTTTGTGGGGCTTAGCTTGTAAGTTACTTACCTTTTTGGAATAAACATAAATAAATAAATAATAAATAATTTTAGACTGGAAACTGATCCTAAGATAGTTGAGAAAAGGCTTTGGAGTGTGATGATTAGACCTGAAGAATATTATTAACTGTTTACCTGTTAAACAATAAAGGAAAATCTATCGGGAAAACTATCAGACTAATAATTAAATCTTCACCGTACGTTATGAGTCATGATGATTACCACGATTATGACATCACGATTTGTCTCCACATACGAGCACTATTATAAAAGCCTATAGATGTAGTATCTTAGAATAGAAATAATTACCTTGCTTACCTTATAAGGAAAACATATTTATTCCTCATCTATCACTTATAACTCGTACACTACAGATTGTGTCCTTTTTTAGCTTCCCAAAGAACTGAGTAGATATGAGTCCGAAAATCCAATCAACTTCCTACCCTTAGGATACCGATCCTAAGGGTAAGAAGTTGATTCGATTTTCAGACACCGATTGCACCGGCAATACTTTTCTTTCTTCCATTCTGTCCTGTCAACCCTCAGCTAGCACTGATACAGTTTTTTTCATATCACTCTTCAGAAAATTTATTTGTCTTTTCATTGGTTTGCCTATAGAGTCTGTCTAATAAGTTAAACGACTTGAGTAATTATTAGGATTTAATTAAATCTGATGTAGTCAACTCGGATTCAATAATCAAGATTGATTAAGAGATAGAGATCATTGTTTACTAACAGAAGAACCTTATAAAAAGTACCGAATATAATTATTTTTTAAATGATTAAATATTACACAAAATTCCCAAGTCGGTTGACTTATTAGACAGACTATATCCATCTCCACTTATACCTACGAGTATACCAATATATATATATATATATATTGTTAAAATGTGTTTATCCCTCATCTTTAACCTTTCAATCGTGGAAATTACAGACACAATAGAAAGACAATAGGTGCGCGAACGCCTACCGGCGTTCGCTTAGGGTTTAATGAATTAAATGACTAAACCAAGATGAACTATCTCCTTTCAGCTTTTCAGTCACTAGTGCCAATTTCAAATTTACTCTCACATACTAAATCGTCACTTTACCCATCCTCATCACTCTACACATCTCTATCAACATTCTCATCTACTTGACCTGCCATCTTTTTCTTCGGTTTATTTTTCACAGTCCAACATTCTCAGTTTTCAGATTCTGTAAAATTGTTACTATTTTACAGTAATACTGTATTCTAATTCATACAGTATTACCGACTGATCACATACTATGTATTGTTAAATTAATTACAGTAAGCACCAATCCAAATGGAGCACCTGCGCGATTGGAGTCCTTGGAGCCAGACAGTGAAGTGGAACTAGTGCCAGGAGTTCAGCAACCACAGCAACCTCCTCAACAGGTATAAAAGTAACTATTAAATACATAATGAGGATATGCTTGTTTTGCTGAGGGGTTAGACAAAGTTGTGTCTATAGAAAATCAACATTTGTTAAGTTATTGTCAGTTAAACGGGTGTAAGTTCAGACTCTGGATTGATACTGTAAAATCCCTGATAAAAAAGAAAGAAAAAAAGAAGACAGAAATGAAATAATAGACACGATAAAGGGGAACCAAAGGCCGAGCATAACTCAGCCCTTAAACTTGTAACCACTAGATCAAAGTACCAGTAGTGTTATGATTTTATTTTGTGGCGTAGTTTTGGTAATTTTGACATTACTTCTTCTAGTCTGGGTAGAGTAAGAGAAAGAGTCAGACTTTTACTGACTAAATCCCACCTGTGTGCTATCAGTAACTCTTTAGAACAATCTCGCAGCATGTTACGATAACGTTTGCCTTAGCACACACAATAGCAAAACGACGTTAGTCGAAATCATGTTTATTTTTTGTAAAGGCACTAAAATGTATTTGTTTGCTTCTAATTAAAATGACTACATTTAATTTTCAGAATCCAGTAGCTCCGAATATTCCTGGATTATTGCCCGGACAACGAGTGTTTATAGTCCACATGCCAATACCTGGATACAGGTAAGATCAAAATTTATTAGTTCGGGGGTTCAGGCCATGGTGTAGAGCAATTGGGAAATAGGAGACCATAATGAGAGCAAAGGAAGCAGGCTAAGGTATGATGCCAGTCTCCATGAGACGCCCCGGGAATCAGGAGTCACAGAGTGATTCCCGGCCACTATAAGCGCAGGTTTGCCGACGATGAATGAGTGATGGTAAGTTTGTAGTCTGGCCGATCGATAAGGGCCAAACTTTGATCGAAAAAATGTAAGAAAGTCCACTGAGAGTGGCTTTGAGGTACAAATACACATAGAAGAGTACACAGGGGGTCACTATTTGCCTGCTGCGGTCTTCCCGTCCGATTCTAATTTGGGTGTCTTCAAGGCTAGAGTAAATTGGCTCTTAATAAACTAGTGCGCCTCACCATCAGAGATTGCATCAGTGCTTAGCATCATGTGGGATCGCAGTCAAGCACTAGTTTATACCAAGTAAAAAAAAAACATGATTTTTATATCTTTTAACAAAATAATCAAAAATATTAAGTCATTACTTGAAATAGAGCTAGATTATATTTCCTATAATTGTCAGTAGTGACAATTAATCAGCATGACTCAAAAACTGACTCCAAATTGCATACAAAGTTTTTTTTCAGAAAGGAAAAAAAAGACGAGCGGATGCGGAGGTCTCGGTTCGACCACATTAGCCGCATCGGGAACAAACTAGCTTCATACCCTGCGGGTAGTAAGGCGTTTTGGTCCCTGGCTAAGTCGGTTGAATCGAACTTCTGCCGCTCCTCACTACCGCCACTGCTGAAACCCGACGGGTCGCTGGCACATACCGCTGAGGAGAAAGCAAATTTGTTTGCTTCACTCTTTGCGGAATCTTCGCGTCTAGACCCAGGTAACGCGCGGCCCCCTGCTCATCCTGATGTTTGCGATGCGAGTATGTCAGATATTCGCATCCGTCAGAAGGACGTCCGTAGGGTGCTGCGTAACCTTGACGTGAACAAGGCTAGCGGTCCGGACGGGATACCAGCAATTGTTCTGAGAACGTGTGCGCCTGAACTGTCTCCGATCCTGACACGCCTATTTAGGCTTTCATTTGAGGCTGGAAAAGTGCCGATGGCATGGAAGCAAGCTAATGTCCAGCCCGTGCCCAAGAAAGGGAGTCGTGCTGACCCAGCTAACTACCGACCAATCTCAGTAACGTCCATTCTCTGTAAGACTATGGAACGTGTACTCAACACTAAGCTCCTGGCATACCTAGAAGCTAATGATATTCTCAGTGACCGTCAATACGGCTTTCGCCGAAATCGGTCAACTGGAGATCTTCTAGCGTATGCCATCCATATCTGGAGTGAGGCCATCGAGAAGCACGGGGAAGCGCTTGCCGTTTCCCTCGATATTTCGAAGGCTTTCGATAGGGTTTGGCACGAAGGCCTTATTAGTAAGCTTCCTTCTTTCGGTTTACCCGCTGGATTGTGTGCTTGGATCGCAGACTTCCTGAATAACCGGTCCATCCGAGTGGTTATCGATGGCTGCTCGTCTGATCAAATGGCTATTAATGCCGGGGTCCCTCAGGGGTCAGTACTCTCGGCAACATTATTCTTGCTGCACATAAACGATCTGCTTAAGCCCGGTACCTTTGGGTATGCAGACGACAGCACTGTTGCTGAGAGTTACATATCCAGCGCGCGAGCTAGTGGGTCACAGATCCAGTCTCTTCGAGAGGCTATGGTTGAGCGCTTGAACTTGTCCTTGGAGGCAGTCTCCGAATGGGGCGATGCCAATTTGGTCAGGTTCAACGCTGCAAAAACCCAGGCGTGTCTATTTTCCGCTAAATGATAAATGATAAATGATCTTTATTTTGCAAGTAGGTTTTATAAAAACACTTTTACACGTCAATTTTTTTTTTTCGTCAATTAATGCTAGATGAGGCCGGTGTTTCCTAGCTGACTACCCTGAGAAGAAACACCGAAACAAACTCAGGGGTCAAAGTCTCTTTTAAAGTCCATACAGCAAAACATGTAATGGTCAAATCATATGAGAACCATGCAGATTGAGCCTGAGATGGTCTTTTGAAGAAAGAACCACACAGTTCTAAGTGGACCTGTCCAGTCAGTGCAAGCATTTGTCAATATGCGTGTAGCTCAACTCAGGACTACTAAGGAGCTCAACGACTTGACGAACAATGCCAAAGAAAGGACATTTGTGTAGGCCACATCAAATACTCAAAACTGCCAGACATCATGTGAAAATAAAAGAAAAGGAAAGAGTAATCCACATAGTTCTCACATTCACAATAATAAAATTTACAAAAGTGTAAATATTACAAATTGTAAAAAAAAAAGTAAGTATATAAAAAAAAAAATCAGTCAAATAGTAAAAATAAACATGTCATAATTGTTAAAAAATAATAATAATAATATATATATATATATATACAATATCATAATTGTAAAACAACAACAATCGTCAATAAAAAAAAAGGCAGTTAAAACAAAAAAACATTCAAATGATAATAATTATAGTGAGTAGGTACTGGAGCAGGTCAATCCCAAGCCGTTTTATCCTCAAGATACTCTTTTACAGTATAAAAAGCCTTTTGGCAAAGTTTTCGCTTTACAAATATTTTGAATTTATTAATGCTAAGTTCCTGAATAGGACTGGGAAGCTTATTATAAAAATGTATACTTTGGCATCTAAATGAGCGTCCTATTTTTTTGAGCCTGGTGGCAGGAACCACTAACTTGTGTTTGTTCCTAGTATTAACGTTGTGAATGTCACTGTATTTTTTAAACATGTTTTTATTTTTATGAACATACAAAATATTTTCATAGATATACTGAGATGGCACAGTCAAAATATTAATATTTTTAAATTTATCTCTGAGGGAGTATCTGGGACTTAATTTATAAATTGAACGAATGGCCCTTTTCTGCAAAATAAAAATCGTTTGGATATCGGCGGCATTTCCCCATAATAGAATACCGTACGACATGACACTATGAAAATAACTGAAGTAAACTAAACGGGCTGTCTCTAAGTCAGTTAGATTTCGAATTTGTCTAACAGCGTATGCGGCAGAGCTAAGTTTTTTCGACAACTTATCTATGTGTGGGCCCCACTGAAGCTTAGCATCAAGAGTTATACCCAAGAACACTGTAGTGTCTTCAGGACTCAATTCTTTACCTTTTATTAGCACACTAGTTTCTACCTGCCTTACGTGAGGCATCGTAAATTTAACAAATTTGGTTTTCTTTTCATTAAGGAGTAGGTTATTGACATTAAACCAGTGTACTATTTTTGAAAGGGCGTTATTTATGTCATCAGTAACCGGCTGCTGACGTTTAAGCTTAAACAAAAGCGAAGTGTCGTCTGCAAACAACACTATATCATGGTTATCCTTTATGAGGTATGGCAAGTCATTTATATAAATGAGAAATAAAAATGGACCAAGAATCGAGCCCTGGGGCACACCCATTGATACTACAGACCCGGGTGATCTTTTTCCATTTACATCAACTCTCTGAATCCTATCACTCAAATAAGAAGTAAGAAGATCCAGAGAGGAATTCCGGATTCCGTAATGGTGTAGTTTCCTGATTAATGTTTCATGGAGAACGCAATCGAAAGCCTTGGACAAATCACAAAAAATGCCCAGGACATCGCATTTGTCTTCCCATGCATTATAAATATGTCCTAAAAGTTCAACCCCGGCATCGGTTGTTGAACGACCCCTTGTAAAACCGAACTGTTTATTATGTAACAACTTATATCTATTAAAAAATCTTTGTAATTGATGTAAAATTAGTTTCTCAAATATTTTACTAAAGGTGGGTAGCACTGAAATAGGTCTATAATTTGTGGGGTCAGATGTACTACCCGTTTTAAACAATGGTATTATTTTACTATACTTCATTAAGTCAGGAAACTCGCCACGATCAATACAATTATTAAAAATAAGTGCTAAACTAGGAGCTACAACCTTTATAATGGACTTTACAACATCCACAGAATTTCCCCATAAATCTGTGGTCTTTTTTACATTCAAAGTGTTAAAGGTTTTAATTATGTCCACATATGTCACATGTTCGAAATTAAAATCTGAATCACAAACTTTAACATTTTCTTTAAGCAGAGACTCTGCAGCAGTGGGTGATGAGTTCAGAGATTTAGTAGTTAATATGGGGATCTCTGAAAAGAACTTTTCAAAAGCTGCAGCAACTTGTGAGTCCGATTTGATCACGCTGTCATTAATTTTAAGGCTATAGTCACTACATGGTTTTTTAGATCTTCCAGTTTCACTGTTTATAATATTCCAGGTAGTTTTAATTATATTATTACTATTTTTAATTTTAGAACTCAAGTAGCGCGATTTTGCAACAGAGCATACTTTTTTGAATAATTTTGAATAATTTCTAACATACAAACTAAACTCGGCAGTGTTTACAAGAATTTTTTCCTCATACAATTCATAGAGTCGCGTTCTACTTTTATGTATACCAATGGTAGCCCATTCACTGAAAGATACATTACTATTAACCGATATAGTTTTGGGTATAAAAGTGGAATTAAATTGCTTACAGTACATATTAAAAAAACATTCATATTGTTGATTCAGATCATCTAATGTTGACAATGCTGGTAAATTATTAATTAGTTTAGTTTTAAAAGTTTCTAAGCGATTTGCAGTTTTCGGGTTAACAGTGATATTCTTTTTAGCCACTATGATGTTTGGAATTTGAAAAGTAATTAATTGCCCACAATGATCAGAATAAAGGAGCCAATTCAGTCCTGCTCCAACTTTCCGGGGTGTAACCGTGCCGATAACCGACCATCTTGACCTTCTTGGTGTTACGCTGACATCAACACTCAACTTTGGACCATACATCGAAGCAAAGGCTCAACTGGCTGCAAAAAAGCTGGGAGTTCTCGCAAAGGTCAGACAGTACTTCACGCCGGAACAGCTGCTCAAACTTTATCAAGCGCAAGTTCGATCGTGTATGGAGTATTGCTCTCATCTTTGGGACGGATCTGCCCGATATCAGCTTGATGCACTTGAGGCAATTGAGAGGCGAGCCAGAAGGATAATTGGCGATGATACACTCGTCGAGTCGAGGCTTCAAAGTCTTGAGCATCGACGCAGAGTTGCTAGCCTGTCGGTTTTCTACCGGTTGCATTTCGGGGAGTGTGCGTCGGAATTGTATAACCTAATTCCGCCTAGCCCGTTTCATCATCGGACTACCAGACGTACGGCTATGCGCCACCGGTATATGGTGGATATCCCACCAACACGCACAAAACGTTTTGGGAACACATTCATTGTGCGTGCGGCTAGGGAGTGGAATTCCTTGCCGGAGTCTGTGTTTCCTGATAGCTACAACCCGGGAATCTTTAAGTCGAGAGTGAATAGGTTTCTTTTAGGTAAGCGCGTTCCATCATCGACCGCATCGTCGCTTTCCATCAGGTGAGATAGCGGTCAAGCGCGAACCTATCAACAATAAAAAAAAAAAAAAAAAAGACGATCTCTCCATACAAAGTTATAAACTTGGTTGGACAGTTTGTATGGAGAGACCGATTTTTTTATTTCGTTTCTGGAAAAAAAACCTTTTGAAACGTTGTTCAGTTTCGTTTACTGAGCAACCCTTTAAAGTTTGCGGAGAGCTGTCCCTTCTTCTTCTTCTTCTTTTCGTGTCGATGCTCTCAAACTATACTTCTTTTTACCAATATTTGGCAAGCTGTCCCCTACACCCTGTATAATAATCTATTACTTTTTTTAGTCCCGGCAGCATCGGAGGATACCAACCAGTGTACATTGTTGCAGCTGGTCCTCAAGGAAACGGACGATTCCCTGGTAATGGTAAGTTTATAAGAAATCAAACCACTTTCTTCTCTAATGTTTCCGATAGACGGAAATTTATTTTAATGGTTTTTGTCAGCCTTTACCTAATAATGATTTCTCATTCTCACACATGAAAGCTACAAATTAATAACATGACAGTTATAAATTGATGGAGATTGTCGTTGATTATCCACTCATAAACAAGAACCAATCGCCAGTGTGGAAAAATTGCTGGAACTAAATCATCTCATTTATTGAAAATATATCGTTAATATTATTAATCATTTAGCGCAATGTCCCCAGGTTACCAGAACGCAGTTCTTCTAGACCCATCGGGTCAGGGTGTGTTAAACCCCTTCGGAGCTTACCCTAGAGGTTTGGTTCAGCCACAACTTGGAGCCCCTCTTGCCTACCCTAACAGGCCTTATGACCTAGTATACCAGGACCATGGACTAGCTAACCAGTAAGTATAAAATATATTTTTGTAATAAGCAGTTTTACGCTAACTTTAAATTTTACTGTCGCAATGAAACTGGACTGTAAAGTGATGACCTGAAACACAGGTTTAAATTAACCTAGATCGAGCGGTTGCAATTTCGAACCATGATTAATTGCATCTTTAATAATATTTTAGTTTCAGTATATTTTAGGCCAAAGAAAAGATGGATGGATTGTGTGAGAAGTGATATGAAAGAAAAGGGTGTTAGTGATAGCATGACGAGTGACAGGACAGAATGGAAGAAAAAAACGTGTTGGACCGACCCCAAATAAAACGAGACAAGGGCAAGAAGATGATGAGTATAATTTTAAGCCCCGTAATTGTATGGAAAACCTTGTTAATGTTATTTTTTTGTTAACGTTATTTCAACAAAAAATTATTATCATTATTAAAAATAACAGTATCTAGAACACCAGACATTTCAAATAAAACGATGTTGAATGAACGATTGTAGGAATTATTAATTTTATTGACCAATTTTGAGAAATAAAATTGATACGATTTTTTTTATTTTATGATATTATCTTCAGCGATCACTTTCGAACTACTTTCGATTTTGATAGTTATACTAGTAATTTTGTTCGTTTCTTTCAATATGCTCTCAATTTTTAGAGAATTCTTTCTATAATATGACCAACATTTTACTAGAAGCACTCGAATATAGGAGTGTTTGTTAATTTAATCTAGGTATATGTATTGTGGCAATGTGCAGAATAACTGGGGCGTCCAGGCAATGTATGAATTGTGGTGAATATTATTGTCCATTACACATTTGACCTAGGTAATTAATACAATTCCTAATGATTGATACACAATTGCTGGTCCATCGGTAATATTTAAAATGTAGAATTTTGTCTATATTTTTATTAATGTTAACCGACCTAACCTACCTATAATTACGGGCAAATGAGAATTTTAAGTAGGTATTACCTACTTAAAATCAATGTCTGTAAAAGACCAAAGCAGAGAAGGAATTGACGTAATTTTAGAACATTCCGACACGGACAGGTTAGTTTATATTGTATTCTACACATTACCTAGGTATTGTATAGAAAGCCGAATTATACAGATTGACGGTAACATACACAAAATTATTTTTAGTTTATGTAAAACCTGAATATAATTTGTTCAGAATCAGTAACTGAATGGATTCCAATAGTTTTTACACCATGTTAAATTTTTTCCAAAAAATATTTAAAAAGTTCACAAGTTGTAAACACTAAGTACAACACAGGACACAGAAGGCTGTACCGCCTTGGCCTTAGACGCCAGCAAACAGCTTGGCACAAGTGTGAAATAACCCCTCAGTTGTCTGGATGGCCCGGAGTATATATTTTTGCTGACATAACAAGCTTATAACTTGTGACTTTTCATGATACAGTTATGAAATTTTATACATAGATTCTTTACATAAAATTATTAGACACGTGTTTCGGGTTTCGCATAAACTGAAACTAATTTTGTATATTTGAATCTCTAAATAGTTCTTAGAATGTATTTGATTTATCATTTTTATCTTCCATAGCGCTGGTCAACAAGTACAAGGTGAACCTGGTAGAGGACCTATCCATTTCTCACAAAATGTTGGACTGCAAGGACCAGTCAACCATGCTGGCTATCAGGGACCAGCTGCCCAACTTGGCCATCCTGGAGCTCAACTAGTTCACCCAGGAGCACAGCTTGCCCATCCTGGAGCTCAGCTTGTTCACCCAGGAGCCCAACTTGTTCACCCAGGTGCCCAGCTCGCTCACCCAAGCCAAGCTAACACGAGAGCACCCAACGGTTAAGAACTTCTCTAATCAATTAACCAGCAATTCCTATGATTTTAGCGTGTCGTATTTCAAAAACACTATGTAAGAGTTTCATTCAAAGTTGAGATAATCTAAATTATTGCAGGAGTGGATATAGCAAAGAAAATAGAAGAATCACTTGACAGGGCATTCTTAATAATTCTTGTCCTATATAAGTCACAAATTAAAGAATTTTTTCTTCTTCTAATGGTTTATAATATACTCATTTCGAAACAATGAAATCAAAACGCCTGAAGAACTAACAATAGTGAACACCATGTAAATTAGAAATTAATGTAGATGTAGTTTTTTTTTTTGGAGAGAGAAGTTATCAAACAACTTCATCTGCTTTGCGTACAGCGTGAGGGACAGATTTTTACTGATGAAAATTCACCCGTGCTCCATCAGTTGCTCTTTGTATTCTTACGAAGCATCTCGTGTTTCGAACGAAAATTCAACCTTAGTGACAGCAACCTTCAAAACATAACAGTTACAAAACAAAAAAAATTCAAGCATCCATTATATTCAATGACGAAAAAGAAATTACGAAGATGCTGATAGGAATTTTTGGAATTCCAGGTACCCCAGCTCAACTTAAACAAGGAAACGAAGAAACCAAAGAAGCTGTCGAAGTTAAATCGAACCATCGAGCACAAGCCCTCACACGAAACAAAGCGTAACTCAACGATACCAATTAGTTTAATAAAATTAAACAAATTGAAACACCAGCTCAAATATTCGATTCAGATGTAACAGTACTGAATCAAGTGATTTTAGTTTTAGAACTAGTATTCGATGCAATGATTGTTAAAGTGTACTTCGATGTAGGTGATTTTATGTTTGTTACCAGTTTGTGAAATAACAATGCAATTATAGTTTCTTATATTTATTACGAAAATTAAATGTTTGAAATGATAATGGTTTTTTGGTTTCTGTAATCTTCTTGTTTCTGTCAGGGCCCGCTTGATAGTGGAAAAATTATTCCAAGGGAACAAACATACCTCAACCCCCCAAGGAAACATACTCCCGGAATAAAAAGTATCCTATTTACTATTCCAGGATATGATTTACCTCAGTGCCTTTCATCATCCAAATTCATTTATCAGTAACAATACACCACCACCTGCAGTTTTAAGGAGTCCAACAATTTTCTATACGAAACCAACAATAGAGCTGTACAGGATGCCAAATATTGGTAAAAAAAATATATAGTTTGAGAGCATTGACACAAAAAGAAGAAGAATAATAATACCTATACAAACTAGTATGACTAGTGAACCGCTCTTGCCACGCACGGGTGCAATTACATGTAAAGAAAAGAAAGAAAGAAAATTGCGTTTAATTAGAATTACAAAAACGGAAACATCTTAAAATTAAACACATGGTACATTGAGTAATGCCAAAAAGGCCTCAGCTCAGCATAATGCCAAATGATAACACAAGGCCACCACCATGTCAAAAACATTCTGTCTCACAGACTTTGTCATACGATAGATTTTTACGTATATAGATTGAATAATTTTTAGGTAACCGTTTTCATTCACCCTATATCCTCGTGATTTTATAGATATTTCTCATCTCCTCATATATTTTTGTGTTATAACAAAAATGTATAAGAAGATGAGAAATATCTTTGAGTCCTTTGATCCGAATAATGTAACTTTTATTGGACTCCCTTATATTCCTTTGTAATAAGGTCAGATTCGTGTCTGAACCTTATTAATTCACAGTAGGCTGAAATTGCTATAAATAAAACTCCACACGTAGTGTTCCCATACTCCTTTATTTTACGGATCTTTGCATTGGCTTGATTTTTGATATCAACCCAAGACGTTAGGTAAAATATCAAAGATAAGTGTGTAAAATTGGCTGCTTTGATGTAATGATTTTTTTTTTTTTATAATGGATAGGCTCGCGTTTGACCACAATCTCACCTGATGGTAAGCGATGATGTGGCCGACGATGGAGCACGCTTGCCTAGAAGCAATCTATTCACTCTTGACTTAAAGACCCCTAGGTTATAGCTATCAGGAAACACAGACTCCGGCAGGGAATTCCATTCCTTAGCTGTACGCATAATGAATGTACTCCCAAAACGCTTTGTACGTATAGGTGGGATGTCCACCATGTACCGGTGGCGCAACGCCGTACGTCTTGTGGTCCGATGATGGAACGGACTTGGCGGAATTAAATTGTGTAACTCTAGAGCACACTCCCAAAGAATGAATCTAGCAAATACGAGTAAAGATATTGGTAAATAAAATATGGATAGAAATTGAATCACCAAACTTAAGTGGCAGTGGGGAGGGCACATATTGCTCGCAGAATAGATGGTCGATGGGGACGAAAGGTTTTGAACGGCGACAACGTACCGGAAAACGCAGCATTGAAAGGCTTCCCACAAGGTGGATTGATGACCTGGTAAGGGGTCACGGGAATCCGATCACTGTGAGACCCATAGGACTGGTCATTATGGTGACACTTGGTGTAGGCCTATGTTTAACAGTGGACGTCTTCCAGCTAAAATTGATAATAAGAGATTGAACAAATGAGCTGCGAGATTGGTCGAAATTATAACAATCGCAACCCAGGTACGCAACGGCCACTGAAATCGCCTAGAAGATATTTAATAATATCCTACCTAAAAATAAAGAGACTAAACAAAAACAATCAGAGAAATAAACACAGACAAGCAAAAGCACATATACTCTCGATTCTATTACCTCGTTCTCTCGTAACTTAACTCTTTAGTGAACAGCAATTTCCAGTAAATTCCTAAGGAAATCAGCACTAGCAACTGTACAGCTAATATGGAGCGACATCGCCCTACTGCCGCCAGGACCGGTCGCTTTCTCCTATAATAAATTAACAGCAACGCGAATTACGGTGCTATCTATCAGGTAAGTACTACCGAGTCGTCTATTCCTTTGTTAGCAACATAAATTTAGTATTGCATCGAGTGCATAGGTTAATAATTTCTGATTATGCATTTTTTTTAACTTACAGTTATGACACCTCTACAGTCTAAACTAAGCGTTTTACCTCGTCGTGTATACCACGTGAGGTGGAATAGCAGGCGGGCACCTCCTTCTGCAAAGCAGTAATGCTAGCGAAGGAGGCGGCTGCACACGCGAGGCAATGGCCCTCGCACCTCAGCCGGCGGGATTACGATCCCGATTTCCAACAACCGTAGGCGCGGGCTTGCGGACGGTAAGTACCTAATGCTCGCCGTGCGACCGTTCGGTAATCGTCCGGACCGAGCCCAAGTCGTCGACGTCTCAAGGAGTTCTCAGCAACCGTACGGGCCCAGCAGGGTCGAAGCCTACTACGCCATTGGTGATGCGAAAGAGATCCCCGAGGCCCTGGAACAATGGCAAAAAAGGAACAGAAGTGATTTTTTAGTCAGTAAGCTATCTCCTGCTCCGCCCAAGAGCAGGGATTGTCATTGGATGATTTTCCCATCTGAAGAAAAATAAAACAAAAAAGAACCCTATTTTGAATCTGACTGTACCAATAATAAAACTGACCAAGATTTATCCTAATACCATTTTCCTTAATAACGTGAAAAACGGTTACATTAAATATGTCAACTCTGTTTATAGATGGTATAAGATTTATGATTAGACCGGCTTTTCATTCTCAAACCGTTGTAAAGTATCATAATTTGACGGGTTACAAATCTGTCAGTATTGTCTGGTAATGTTGGATACTTAGCGCAAGTTTTATGGTCCTCTTCGTCTTGGTTGGATAACTCGACTCGATCGATTTCAAAATATGGATTATTCTTGTTATAGTTCTCATCATATATGTACTTCTATAGAAAATTATATCCAGCTTAAGATTTTGTTTGGTAAAAGATTTTAAAAACTTGTAAGAAGCATTTTGTCTATCAGTTCACATCTATGAGTCAAGAAGATGATGGTGTAGCTAAGTGATTTTTGTAAATTAACATATATTTTTGTTCCTAGAATCTGACAATTATATAATCAATTATTTAGCATTTATTGTTTCATTAACATTTACATTTTATGTATTTATTTCATAATTAAAACTAATTATTTAACATACACATGACGTTACGATTCCTACAAATAAATAATTTAAATTTTTTACATTTATGTAGTCACGCATAAAATTTATTTTTGCTCATTTTGTATTGTTATTTATTGATTTTAAAATTTATTATTAAATAAGTACCTCGCAACGGCTATCTGACAATTTTGCTCCTTTGAACTGCTCTATAGATGCAGAAAAGCAATTAAATCAAAAAACCCTCACACAAGAAGTTCAACTTTCCATTGAACCTTCAAAAACGAAAGTGTCCAAAAACCCGTTTGTGCCAAAAAATAAAGATTCCACCAATACAAAATAGTCATAAAATAATTTATTTCAATCAACACTTCCTGAAGTGAAATTACCATCATTAACAATATTAATACTTCCTTGTAGAATCTAAGTTGTATCTGCGAAACTGCTACCGTTAGCACTTAAGTTGCATTTTATCGTCTCTAACGGAGCCTCATCCTGTGGTGGCGTTCAATCCTATAAAGTATAACAAACACCAACTTACACTTACTATTCAGAATCATCTTCTCCACCTCTATCCCCTTTTCATAAGGTAGAATTTCTAACATCGAACAAGTCTCTATCTTCATCTCTAAAATCGTCAGGTTCCAAGAATGGTTTCCAGTTTATGATCTCCAAAGGAATTGGACGTATAATTATGGCTAATGGAAATATGATTGGACATAAATAACGGATAATTGACTCGAGATGGACGTGGACGGTTTAATTCAATTAAATTGTAATGCAGTTTCAATTATTGTGTGTTCTGCCATCAGTCTGACGCGCTGGACAGGTATTTTATTGTATTTTTTTTTTATTTATTGGGGTGACTTACAGCTAACAATACAAAATAAAACGATAAGGTAGATCACAATGAGAAATTTAGAAGCCTCCACATGTAATAAAAGTTACAGTTATAGAAGTAAATGAGATATTCAAACTTTAGTAGGAAGATAATATAGAAGACAATAATGTAATGCAATTACAAAACATTACTCGTAGACATAACCATGATTATAAATGTCAATCTGCTTGTAAAGAGATCAACAACAACAAAAAAAAAATATTATTATGGTGTATCATTTAGAGAATAGTAGGATACGGTGTTTCCAGCCATTTTATCAAAAGTATTTAGCTTATGGGGTACAACTAAATAATCATAATTTATTGAGACTTACAAAGCTGTAATGACGGATTTTTTATTGCGAGAAACGTGATAGTTTCCAAAAAGATTTCAATAACAACGTACGAATATCTTTTACCATTCACTAAACATGAATTTTCACCAAGATAATACCCGTAAAACATATGAAATTACTCACACTTATCATTTCACTAAAACAAAAAGTCACAATTCGTTCCAGCTAATTGGCCATCAAAATTGCTATCATTAAAAGCAAATAAAAGCTAAGAACAATAGCAAAAAGCCCACAAACCGCATTTTGTTTATTTTCGTTGACCTGCATTGTAGTGACCTTGATACTGCATCATTATATTACCATCAATCACGTACACGAGCTGCTCATGATGGATGTCCATAAATATGATTTAAAACTACAAGTGCAATAATGTGCAAATTATATCACCTCAAGCACAATCCAATCTAGTCCTTAGAGTCTACGAGTTAAGGTTCACCGCTTCAGCACAACATTGATACTGTGGCATCAGTATCTTTTTATTCGGACTTTAATGGTCGAGTCAAAACCAATCGAGCTTGAACTGTCTCTATGTTCTCGGACACTTAACACAAAACGGAATTTAGTGAACATCATGCCTCAATGAAGATCATCAAATTTTGGGCATCTGATAATGATGACTCACTTGAATTAAGATGGAATCGCTTTCCAAAGGAAAGGTGTCGAGAGATCGTTGCAATTATCAGACGTTCGGTACGATGCGAGGCAATTATGATCTTTTTGCCGTGGACCCGTTATCTTGGCTTAGATGCGCGGCAAAAACGCAACTGGCGCAGTGTGGAGTCTTTCGCCGCCGTGGGCGCACGCTACCGCCTCGCGAACTGTCCGAGACACCATGTCCCCTCGCGCACTACTCGTACTCGTCGCTATAGCCTGGCTCGCGCAGGCAGCGGCCCGCCCGGTCAAGAAGACCCTGAACTTCAACATGTTTTTGCTACGACCCAAAGAAGGAGCTTCCGACAGATTCTTGCTGTCGACCGACGGTGTGTCCAGATTTGGGCCAATATTAGAGATGTTCGTCCAACGCTTCCAAGGGATGATGTCCGTAAAGTTGCCACAAGACCAACTTAACGGTATATCTGTTCCTAATGCAGCGTCAGGAGGGAAGGGTGAGGTGCCTATTGGTAACAATGCGGAAAATGAAGTTGATGGAGTGCAGGAGTCTAAAATGCCTGGTATAGTGGTGAGGCCATCACGTACAAAGCCCGGGACTTACGAAGTTGAGATCGACATGGTTATTGATGACGGTCAACCTGATGAGAAGACAACGTAGACAGCTGATGCGTTAAGTAGTTGATCCGGTCCAAAAAGCGCAGATGTGCATGTATGCAATCAATTGAGTATGACTTTGTTGTAAGAGCACGTTCGAAAGTTATGGAAAAATACAATATTTTCATATCCATAAGTAGTTGTATAATCTCAGTGTATGATATAACATGTTGAGTAAATTCTTCGTGTTCATAAACAAAAATGTCGTTGGAAAAAGTCGTTCCATTACAAAAATGTCACTTCCGTAATTTTTGTTTGGTTTTAGTGTCGTGATATTTTAATTTCTGCATTTATTAATATTAATTTAGTTTTTAAGATGAAGTCGTAATATTATTTATTTTGTTTATTCTTGCCATATCATTAAGGTTTAGAGTTCGTAATAAATTATTTTACTATTTTTGTACTTTGTTTATTTTTCTGTTTGTTAACATTTTTGGTAATATGCAAGACTTACATAATCTGTGGTTTGTTGTTATGAACTAAATTGTTATTGATATTATTTTAGGCTGCATTTAATTTCCAAACCGCTATTACAGAAAATGCATAGTCGTAACAAATAAACTTGTATTTATTTCAAAAGTTCAACGAAACTGACTAGATTTTATTCTAACAAATTTTGCTTATTTTTTCTAATTTTCTGTAAAAGACTATTCCGACTTTGACTATTCTAAATTGATAACGAACTTTTTAATTTAACCAATTTTTCTTCACAAATCAACTTACAGGGAAATGTCTTCATTTCTTTAAAGCCTGGTCTGAAATGCCTGAAATTGATCATAATATGGAGTTTTATAAAATAAATAGTATTCAACGAAGGTGCTTGAACTCAAGTAGCCAAAATAATTTATTAGCATTACTACCTACTGTCAAGACCTATTTTGAATAAGCCTTTTCGTTCTTTCAATAGTGTTAGTTTTTTTTCCAGTAAATAGTACCTAAAACGTGATTCTTTTTCTCCATTCTTAGCGTTCCTTAACTTTGCTTGACTTTTACGCAGGTGACGGGTCACCTGCGTAAAAGTCAAGCGGAATCAGATCAAGTCACCAGGCACGCCAAGAGACAAGCCCATCTCTGCCAATCCAGCTGATAATGAGCATTATGTAAATACGTGAACTTTATTGATGTTCCAGTTACCTTTTGATGGTACTCATGGGTAGGTAGGTTTCTACATTATACTCTAAGATAGTATACTTACCTAGTCTTTAATCTACACAAATATTGTAAAGGCAACAGTTTGTAACATGTGTGTTTCAGTGTATGAAGTAGATACTTTTTCACACGCTGAAACGGCTAATCGAATTTGGGTGAAATTTTGGCTCTCAGATAGACCATGTCCTAGAATAAGGTATGTTTTATACCAGGTGAGCTAAGCTACTGGCAGATACTACTGCACTAAAATGGTAGGTAGTTTTTTTTGAGATGGGAAATCATGTAATGACTTTTCCCGCCCGGGGGAGCGGGAGGGCAAACTTTTACTGACGTACACGTACACGCGTTTTCCTATTCAAAAGTCAACCCCAGGCCCCAGTAAGCATCAGTCCTACTACAGTACACTACAGTTTTAATGACATCTATTTGAGACGCGCGTGGAATGCTATGCGCCGTTTACGATCCGGACTCAGTGTGGACGGTTACCGGACGGCCGACCTTAAAGGAATTAAGCTTTTAACAGAATCAGTAACAAATGCAGTTTCTAACTCACTCTCTTTCCCTCGTTTCTTCACTATTATAAATGATTATATTTATCAGCGTTAAAAGATTTTTTTTATGATTTTCTCTTTTAAGCCCTAGGACAGTTCCACTGAAGACGTGGACTTGCGGACGACAAGCAATAAGTAGCTCACCATCCGGCCGTCCAAGTCCCGAGTCTTCAAAGGGTAATGTTCCACGCGCACTTCAAAGAGATGTCAGCAAAACCGTATGGGTCCAGCGGAGCCAAGACTTACTGGGGCTTTAGGTCGACTTCTGAAAGGGAAACCTTTGGTCCTAGAATGCAAAGAACTTTGAAAGAACATAGGTATGGTGGTTTTAGTCATTAAAAATATGACGCTCAATCCCACTTCACCAGAGAGCAGCAGAAGTAATTACATGATTTTTTACCTTAAAAAAAACCTAGTACGATTGAATTAAAAAGCCTTAGTATGTGTTTCCTGATGGGTACAAGCCAGAAATTTTTAAGTCAAAAATGAATAGGTTACTTCTAGGTAAGCGCGCTCCATCATCGATCACAACTACGCTTCCCATCAGGTGAGACAGTGGCCAATTGCGAATCTATGAACAATAAAAAAAAATACGATAACTACAACTTTAAACCCTAGAACAGTTAGTAATATATAACAAACTAACAGCGTCGCGGCCGCATAGACCAACTAAGGCTTAACACGTTAACGGGACGCGCGGTTACTAAGCCACATGATTACTGTCGTCTACTGATTGTGTTGCACGACTTTTATGAGTTTACTAGGGCTGTCTTAACGTCATTAGTCCTTTTCTTTGATAGTGTTCGTCAAGTCGTTGAGCTCATTGCCTTTGTAGTCCTAAGTTGAGCTACACAAATAATTATAATAGTAATAATATTATTCCACAACTTACACACAGCGACATCTAGTCCCAAACTAAGCAGAGCTGGTGATATGAGTACAAGTGATAAACCTAGTTATATATTTCTTATTAATGAAATCTATGTACATAAATTACACCCAGACACAGAATAAATGATCATGCTCGTCACACAAACGTTTGTCCTGGGTGTGCATCGAATCCACGACCTCCGGCATACCGGTTAGCAACCATAGGTTAGGTTGCTAACCGCTATGCCGAAGCACGGAAGAAATATTATACTTAAGCCGGGTCCGCTGCGCCAATATTCTAACAAAACATGTTATTAAAAATATGTTAGAAAAATATGTTCGTAAAACCGCCAGTCTGCTGCGCCAATTTGTTCGTGTTTTGTTTTATTTCAAAAATGAGTTCCGACGGTGGAATTAATTCTTCGACGAAGAAATAGAAACAGATTCCTACGGCCTCGATCTTTTAACTTATACCAAGAGTTGAAAATTGATAACAGATTTGGTTTAAAAAATTTTTTTCGTTGCTCGGAAAGCGATTTTGAAGAGCTTCTGTCATTAATTTTACCTGATATACAGAAGCAAGCACTACATGTAACGTCCCAAAGCACTGGTCTTTCTCGAATTAATTTTATAAACAGTAAAATCTTTCTTTATTCCAATATTCCAATCCATCACTGAACCGCGAAACGTATTCATCCGGCGAGCGCTAACATGAAATGAATGACCTCACCCCCCCGCAGGCGAACGCGGGGGATGTTATCCATTCGAGACGGCAAACATGTTAGCGTGTTTTCCCTAACAAAATTGTTAGACCACGCCCCTATACGAACAACGAACAATGTTAGAATGTTAGCTAACACGAAAACACGGCGCAGCGGACCCGGCTTTAGTGCACAAGTGCGTGCGCAAACACAGATGCACTCTCTGTGTCACCGCCTCACCGGGACACCATGGTGGCGCAGTGAAATATAGCCCGAAGTAAACACCATACTGACACTAGAGCAAAGTAAATTTTATGTATCCTACGGATAAACTAGATTGACTATGAAGCAATCACACTTTAAAGTGTTCTTTATTCTGATTGACATTAAGTTCATATTTACAAGCAAACGGGGAAATATGTACTGAGCAAGACAACAACAAAGGATCGGTGTGTCCCTTTCTTACCTCTATTTTAACTAGGGTAACCATAATTTTATTATTTTTGTCGCTACTGCATGTGATATTATAAATTTTGTAAATTTTTATATCGATGGCAAAGTATCAATAACTCCTAACTGTCTGTGAAACCTGGAAACAAAAAAATCACTTTGATTTTACTAAGGCGATTATCACATTGCAACGCACCACGCAGCGTAACGCGTGTTTTAACGTTGCTTGTAAGTATCTCCGTTTGTATAGAAAACACGCACAGTCCAACATACCGAAAATGCATCCACCTGCGTTCATGCAGATCACGCGCCTACGAGGGGCGGCCGATAAGTCCGTGACGTAAGGTATATAATGAAAGAAATATACAGTTTTTAGTTTATCCGTAGGATACATAAAATCTTTGGGTTAGATTTTCATCTTATTACATACTCTTTGGTGGAGGCGTGGCTGGCGGCCGGATTGATGTCCGAGCTGGTCGCGCCACCAAATTGGTTGCGCTACCAAACGGACACCAGGTGAGTAACGCTCTATAGAGTTCTATACATTTTGTTGGTGGCGCGACTGGTTGCGCCACCATGGTGTCCCGTTGAAATATGGCCCTTACTCTCATAATCTGATAGGACGATAATCCGACACGACCGGATAGAGATCAGGCGTAGGTATCAGCTTTACGTGCTTTTCGAGGCAAAGGGGTGTAACACCTCCAACTTCCAAAATCCGGGCTACTACAGAGCTATTCGTAATTCAAACCCAAGAGCAATTTTTGCCTGATCCGGAAATCGAACGTAGGAGGGCCATTCTCTTTGAGGAGTGGAAAGACCTTACAGCGTCCTCCCTCACCTTAAGCATGACGCAGGTTCTCATCGGCCCTGGTATTAAAGGCAAAGAAGGAACCGGAGTGGGTTTTTAGCCAGTCTGACACAATCTATCGCTCCGCCCAAGAGCGTGAGATGTCATTGGACGATTTTCCCACTTAAAAAGGACCCCACATTCAGTAGTTGCGCTTGCAACCACAAGACCAATGAGGCAGTCAAATTGAGGAAAGGAATACAATTCTATGAAACAGCTCTAAGTTAATGACCACACTAGCGAAAGTGCATTAAACACGGAAGTTCACGCACACTATTCGCATTCCAATTAGATGCATCTCTGAGTGAAGACACTCGCTAAAGCCGTGTACGCACGTGCGAATAAATTTGTTTTGTTGCATGATACGCAACAACTTGGTCCACAGGTGTGTACCATTAACGAACATCGAACACTCTGATCGTCAAACATGTTTGCGACGATCCTATTAGTATGTTCTGTATGGACAGTGTTCTTCGTGAATCAATGAGAACACCAAAAAACTTTTCGGTACTTCACAATCGACCACTTCCAACGACGCCGCCATGGCTATTATGACAGTTCACGACTGTTGTCGAACTCGATTTGAACTATGTTCGTGTTCGTGTTCAAATATGCTGTCTATACGTACCATCGCAGATAGGTACTTCCGCTTGACCACCGCTAAGTTCTCTACTTCTTTGCGTGCACTCGAAACAAAAACTTCAAAGAGTTAGGTTTAGCGCCGTGCCGCAGGATACAAGCAAATTTTTTTTTAATTGATCAGGCATAAACTTAGAGCATTGGTTTAATGCTCTAAGGGCATAAATGACCGCGATAGTACAAGCCAAATGTTCAAGTTTGGTGTTTGTGTTCGCTATGTTCGTGTTCGTACGTGTATACACGGCTTCACATCATGGAGGCATGATTATGCAGTCGTCGTAATGTATGCACGACGACGCATGCAGCTCCTCTCTTGGTAAAGCCATAAAATACTAGACAAAGTTTTTAACTGATTCATAGCCTTGCCAAGCGCGAATGCTGTACGTGGGGTCCAAGGTTCAAAACCCGAGTCGTGTAGAAATGTGCTACTCGGTTTTCCATTTTTTTTTTTATTTAAATAAACTAGTGCTTGACTGCGATCCCACCTGATGGTAAGCAATGATGCAACAGTTGGTGGTGAGGCGCATTAGTTTATTAAGAGCCTATTCACTTTTGTCTAAAGACACCCAAATTATAATCGGACGGGAAGATCGCAGAAGGCAAATTGTTCTTGTCCTTCGATGACTTACTGGGGTTACCTCTCCCGTTCCACCCTAGAAAGAGACAAGTCATTAGATGATTTCCCAGCTTTGGGCTAACAACTAACTGTCTTGGATGTAACAAACGCACCAAAGACAGCTACTATGAAACTCATTCATCGACTATTATCAATAAATCAATCTATAAATATAGACAGGAGTGAAATAATATTATCATACATTGACAAATACGTAACGAACGCGAAAGCTGTACGGTTGGCGCATTTTAATTCAGTTAGAGATCTAGTTTACCGTAGCAGCGTAATACGAGTTGTTGCGCTGCGAAAATCAACTTTACTGCTATGACATGACGACAAACTAAAGAAAAAAAGTTGTAAACTTACCTCTGGCATCAGAGGTAAGTTTGACTGTACCTTGTTATTATTATTACTTTGAGTGGGAAAATCATCAATTTACTTCTCCCGCTCTGGTTGGAAGGAGGCCTAGAGATTAAAGGTGTGTCAGACTTCAACTGACTAAAACCACCCACCAGCGTGTTCCTTGAGCTATAACTACATTAGACCGAAGTACACGTGTTAACTTCTGATTTGTACCTAGAAAGACGTCGCGTGGCGTGGATCAAGAGTAGCTCTACAAGTCTAGTTTCCATATAAAATGTATGGAGACCGAGGCACCCAGATCGGCGCGAACGCATGCCATACATGGGTGGCGCGCGTTCACGCGTGTGTACTTCTATCATTAGGTAAGTATCCTTTTATGTTCCAGGACCGCAGCGACACTTTGTTCACTATGTATTTTTTAGTTTTTACGATTGTGTGAGGCACAAATAAATTAATTTTCTTTCATTTTTTTCGCGAGGGTTTTGTTTTATAATTTTCTAGCATAAAATTTATAAGCCTATGTCACTCAGAAATAAAGCAGCTTTCTATCGGTGAAAAAATTTTATCCATCGGACCTGTACTTCCAGAGAAACACCTCCAACAAAAAAAAAACTTTACCTGATAATTATATAGTTTAGATATAGATAGGCTCGCGTTTGACCACTGTTTCACATGATGGTAATTACGATCGGGCTTGCGGACAGTGAGCAATGGGTAGCTCGCTGTCCGACCGTCCGGTAACCGTCCGGACCAAGCCCAAGTCGTCGACGGCCCGCACTATTCCCGCGCGCCTCAAGGAGTTATCAGCAACAGCAGGGGCCCAGCCGGGTCGAAGCCTACTGGGGCCAGGGTTATCCGAGAGGGAACTCGAGCCCCGGTATGAAGGCTTGAAGGAACGGGGTGGGTTTTTAGTCAGTAAGAGTCTGACATCAGACACTATCTCCCGCTCCACCCAAGAGCGGGGGTTGTCATTGGATTATTTTCCCTACCAAAAAAAACAGGGTCGCTGTCTCGTTTTCGAATTTACGAATGAAAAGGCTTCGCTGAAACGTCTCCGCCTACGTCTAAATTAGGCCACTCTACGCCTCTGGCATACACATGTAAACAACATGCATCGTGCATTTTGAGTACATAAAGCATTCATCCCATAATTATGATTAAACTGACATCTTGCAAAACTTTCTCCAAAGGGCCGTTTTTACGGTTCGAGCACACGCTATCTTTCAGCAAAGATTTTTATTCTCTCTCCATATTCTATAGGGTTAACAGGAAGCATTTCATATGGATGAATAAACATACTCGAACGTTTGTTCGTAAAACTTATGTGAACACACGCTTCACCATAGTGTTGGAAAAGACAGCCCACATCAGTGAACAACGGTGGAAAAGAAGAATGGTGCTAAAACTGTACGTTACTATTCGAAAATGGTTTTTGTCTCTGGATTCTTGTGTTCTTATCACTGACCGCGGTAAGAAGAGATATAGGGATATAGAGGTCAGTGGTTCTTATGATAACTAGGACCGGAAATAATAAATTGGTTTTATGCTTTTCGATGCTTGAAGACTCCAATAATATGTATGAAAAGATTAGCTTTTGCCTGCTTCGTTTGCAATAGTACTTTTTTAACAATGCTGCTTTTAGGCACGCAATTCATTGTTTTTCGCACTAGCACGGAAAAGTGCGCTAGTAAGTTCTACCATATGTCGTGTGCATATTTATTTCATCACCACTGCTCTCAAAACGGTGAAGGAGAACATCGTGAGGAAACCGGCATATCCTTGAACATCCACCAAACCGCACTGGCCCGCGTGGTGGATTATGGCCTCTCCTAGAGAGGAGGCTTTAGTCCCAGCAGTGGGAATACTATAAGGTCCACTATACTCGAGCCATTGACCAAAAGCGTTCATCGTTGCTAACGATATCTTAAGTAAAGAAGACTAAAACCATTTTTATTCCCACCACCTCTTTAAATACCTTTTCACTTTATATTTAAATTTTAAAATATTATTTCATTTTGAACATAATGTCCAAAAGCTCATTATCACAAACACAACCACAGGTCGTTGACCCGCCTCCAGTACCACCCACTACCGCAATAATCTTATGCCAGCAATTAGCTATTACGACTTGTGGAAATGACAACTTGTGGGTGCTATGAACTGCTTATATTTCAGTCATAATCAGCTTACGAATTTTGCAAAATTGGAGACTTAGAAATAGAAAAATGTTTAAATAGCTTAGGTACTTAATTGTTGGTCTTATGGATCACTAATTTTATCGTTAGCATAATCATAGCATAATCAGCCTTTTTTTAATGTTCCCACTGCTGGGACTCAAGCCTCCTCTCTAGAAGAGGGCCGTAATCCACCACGCGGGCCCAGTGCAGGTTGGTGGATGTCCCATGTCTTCGAAGTTTTGGTTCTAGGACATGCCGGTTTCCTCACGAAGTTTTCCTTTAGCGTTTTGAGAGCAGTGGCGATTAAATAAATTACAGAAAGTAATGCGCCTGGCTGGGTTTGAACCCGCTACTTACAACTCGTAAGTCGGGGCCATTACCACTCGGCCAACACTGCAATTTTTTCCTTAGTGTTTAAAATACATATTTTTTTCTCCATAAGATTATTTAATGTATGAAAATTATTAAATAGGTATTTAATAAAGACACTAACCATCAGACGGTGTACATCTCACCCGTACATACTAAACGTTCTGGGAACACATTCATTATGCGTACAGCTAAAGAGTGGAATTCCCTGCCGGAGTCTGTGTTTCCTGATAGAGCGCTACAAACTAGGGGTCTTAAAGTCAAGAGTGAATAGGTTACTTCTAGGCAAGCATGCTCCATTGTTGGCCACATTACCGCTTACCATCAGGTGAGACAGTGGTCAAACGCGAACTTATCAATAACAAAAAAGAAGACAATTATTACCTATACTCGTATACACCCCTATTTTTTAATTAGTACAAAAAAAATTGGTCTCTATCTGTACTTCACACTGGAATAGCTGTTCAACCTTTACCAAGCCCAAGTTCGATCGTGTGTGAAGTACTGCTCTCATCTTTGGGATGGATCTGCCAAACATCAGTTTGATGCTCTTGAGTCGATTGAGAACAAGCCAAGAAAATCATCGGCGATAATACACTCGTCGAGTGAAAACTTCAAGGCCTTGAGTACCGACACCGAGTTGTTAGCCTGTAGGTTTGCTATCGTTCACATTTCGGGAAGTGTGTATTGGAATTGGACAATTTAATTCAATCCAACCACCACCACCGTTATTTGGTGGACATCCCAGCCATACGCACAAATCTATGTATATCTGTCACTATGGAGTGGAATTCCCTGTTGGAAACGGAGTCTGTGCTCCCTGATAACTACAACCTAGGGCCCTTTAAGTTATGAGTGAATAGCTTATTTCTAGGCAAGTGTGCCCCATCGTCGACCACATCATCGCTTACCATCAGATGAGATAGCAGATAAACGTGAACGTATCAGTTAAAAAAATACAATTTATCATTTTATTTGTCAAAAAATTTCAATGCTAATGAACTCCAAATATAATTTAACCGAACGGCTTTGTAATTATTACATGGTTCCTATGTAATGAATGTAATAAGAACTTATTCGTTTTTGTGATAAATTAATGAGAGATCATTAAAAGTTATGTAGAATAATATTTTACTTCGGATTTAAAAAAATACTCACATAATATTCTGCAGTATTTTTTGTCTAAAATATTTTTAAAAGATAACCTCTGTCATATACTTATATACAGGATGTTTCAATTTCGTCTCTGTAATAACATAACATCATGTCTGCTTTTTACCAAAGGTTAGGTAAAAGTATACCTATGTATACCGATAGCCGTTGGGGCCGAAAGGTTCTGGAGTGGCGACCGCGTACTGGAAGACGCAGCGTTGGAAGGCCTCCTACAAGGTGGGCCGATAACCTGGTGGAAGTGGCGGGAAACCGATGGATGCGAGACGCGCACGTTCGTTGTGGCGACACTTGGGGGAGGTCTATGTCCAACAGTGAATGTATATCGGCTGAAATGATGATGATGATACCTATGGCTAACTGAAGTAACACAGGTAGGTTTTTAGTCAGACTTTCAAATGATGATGAGAGGAGAGTATGCCCTGAGGAACCCTACTACTGATAAAGTCCACTAAGACAAATCGAATAACATTTAACCCAGAAATCTTACCCAAGACTTCAGGCTTAGCAGCAGCGCTTGCGTGTTCAAGACAAACCAGGGAGTCTTGTCTATGCCTATAAGCTTCATCATCTCAGCCTCAAACCACTGACGTTATTTATTGTGCTCACCTACCACAGTGCAGCTCTTTTTAAGAGTGAATGCTTTTTTGCATTAAGTCTTCCTACGTATTACTACTGTACATCATCATCATCTTCGTGCCTTTGGCCAATTTTACTTGAGATCTGCGCAATACGATTTGTTCTTCCATTCTGTTTTGTCACAGCTATTACTTCTTTTTCTTTCATATCACTTCTCACACAATCCATCCATTTTGTTCTTTGGCCTCCTTTTCCCTCTCCATCCATCACTCGTTACTCTTTTAGTATTATGCGTGTTATCCCTCCTCTTCACATGACTTTATCTAGACAAACGATTCCCTTCCAACTTTTTAGCCATTGATACTTATTTTAAAAATTCGTCTATTATACTCATTTCGCACATTATCTATTCTCGTCACAACACTCGTCTATCCCAATGTGCTTAACTCCACTACATGCAATCTTCTCTATCTATTTACGTTTGTCTTTTTTAAAGCCCAGCATTCTGATCTGTACAATCCCTATCACTACTGTACATTCAATTAAAAATAAACAGCTTCAGCTGAGTCTAAAGCTTTCTCTTATAAGGCTTAAACTTGACTTTTTTGTAATCCTTCTCGGTCCAGTGCGTCCTACAAAATACTTTAGATACTCTTCATTCTTATTTGTAAAACACTAACAACCTTGCAGAACTGTAATAATAACATCACAAACAACAACTTTTGTTCTATGACTTTTCACAAAACATATTTCATTTACCAAAAACAAACCTTCAAAATTTCGTTGTTCACCCCTCGCTGCCTGGTTCCCGCTTCCTTCCGCTATTGTACTATCGCTTGCTTTGCATAGACTTCAATATATAAAACGTTCAATTTAAATATTTTTATTTTTGTATGAAAATCTGATGAACTGAAATATGATACATTTTTAAAAGTCATAGAAGATAAGTTGTTGTTTCGGATGTTAGTAACTCCTGAGTGGTTGCCATTGTTTTGTAAATAACCCTGTATACATTTTAGTAACACATCATCATCGACAAGCCATACCGTGACAGTTTGTCCTGACCGGACCCCAGTCTCACCCCAAATCCTACAATGGTGATAATCTCGTTTGTTCTATTCTAAAACCGTGGTCAAAATCTTATTCTTAGAATTTTACCGCTTCAAGTAGATTTCCGAATTGATTTCTGTGACAAACTGATTTCGGGATCAGAGTAAACCAGGTCAATATTCTCGATCGATTGTTCTAGGCAATCTATTGACATTCAATACTTAGGTACGTTAACGAATATAAATGTAGCTTTCGCGTAACTTACATGTTTTTAAACATCTTGACACCCAAAATGATTAAGTGGAATTCTCGGTTTTTGCAAAGAAAGACGTGGGTTCGCGTCATATTAAAGTTGTTCTGCATAAACAACACAATCGCTCGTTATATTCACCGAACAGCAAAGTACAGATTTTTAAATCTAAGTACCACTTACCTATTTTTTAGCCCTTACCGTCGATGTATCGAAAGTGACATTTTTTTGAAAATTGCTATCAATTATTCGGGTGTAACGGTTCGACATTTGGGGAAGGCCTATGTCCAACAGTGGACAGACGTCCACTGTTGGACATAGGCCTCCCCATTGACTGAAATGATGATGACGAAGATGAACGGTTCGATATGTAATGTAACAAGTTTCATATAAAACGAGCAAGAGGTGAACCAATATTTTAAGCAAATCGAAATACCATCCGAATTTACTTACCATCTCCCAGATAAGAAGTGATAAACTCGGTAATCGAACCCAGAACCCAACACTCAGCAGGATACTTTCGACTCGAAGCAACCATTTAAAAAATAATGACATCAAAGTATAACAAATTTTGAACACCATTTATAATTTTTGGAAACAATGAACCCCAAAAAAGAAAGCAATGGCCACCGTAAGGTCAGGGCTGAAAGAGTAGGTCGCTGTCACAGCTTGAATAATAACACAGCACCGAACGCACATACAGACATACACTTCCTTACCGGCAGACAAACGGTCGCACCCGCACTTCCTCAGCACGCGAAAATAAAAAAAATAAAAAAAAAACACTGTCAAATTTTTCCCGCTGGTACTGGTTTTGACATTTAAGTTTTTTTACTTGGCAAAGGGAATCGGTGTGTACATCCTGTGTTTTGTTATCGAAGTTCAATTCGCTACGGATACGCGTGACTTAGAAACTTTAAAGGGCCTGTGACTTGGAAAGAGCCAGATACTCGTAGTTCTCTAAAGTAGAGGACTATAGAGCTAAACTTAAGGCTTTGAAGGAAAATTAGTGCTAAAAAGTGCAAAAATGAATTCGAAATTGATAGTGTTGTTCCTCTGCATCGCTTCGGTGTTCAGCGCGCCGATGCAAGCACCGTACCTCCCAATGCAGTACGGGATGCAGTCGCAGCTTCCGTTCTTGAGGAATATGGTTCCGAATCTGCAATCACCTCTGTGAGTAAGCTTTGTATAATATTTTACTTATCTCCCCATCTCGTGGGCTCGGTACTCTTAGCGAATAAAACTATTATTAATGCAGATGATAATTTTGATTATGATAAGCTGATAAAATATCAGCCAGTCCAGCTTCAAATACAGCGACAACTCATTTATTTGTAAATGTCCACATAACTACCGGGACTACCAGGTTAAAACTATAGTTAAACCAGTGTCCCTGAAACTTAGGACTTATATTCACCAAGACCTAATTACGAGTATACTGATTTACAATATATACCTACATGTAACTTTAATAGTAGTATGTTCAGTACCGGCAACTGAGATGATTTTAGTATTTTTATCCTAAAAAATAAAGAAATATTTAAAGAAAGAAGCTATTTTGATAAATTCTTGGCAAGTCTTAGTCGCGTCACTCACGTGTTCTCTATCAACTTTTCGAATCCTGTAATTAGAAACACAATAGAAAGACGATGAGAGAACAAACTCAGCGTTTGCTAGGGGTTTAATGAATGTATGGCGTCGATGCCTAAATTTTTTGACTATACTAATATGACTTATTTCTTAAAAAACAGTATTTACATAAGTGTATTTAAGTAAAATTTTAGCATTTAAATTATATAGCTAGATAATATAGCTTAATTTCCTAATTAGGGTGTATAAGGGTGTGCACATTCTGTAACATATTTAACTAAAAGTTTTCTCATGTCGGCAAGAATTTCGCAGAATTTTGAGTGTTTACACTTGACTGATGTTTACAAAAGTAACAGTTAAGCCATTAAGATGGTAAATATGACTCAAAGTAAACAGGTGGAAGTAAAGTTACCAGATATTTGGTTTGTGTACATACAGTGGTTGTTCTCGAATCGAGCTCACTATCCTTACTGACCTCATAATCTTTCTCAAACGGTCTGATATGCCTTTTAGCCTGAAGAAAATCTAAATTCCGATAAAGACGTAGTAGATTTGGCATCTTATCATCATCATTTCAGCCGATATAAGTCCACTGTTGGACAAAGGCCTCCCCCTACATTTTGCATCTAATGCATGAAATTCACAAATATTTCTCTCAATTCCAGGTACCCACAGCAGCAGCCATTGGTAATCGTCCTACCAAACACAGTACCCAATGCAGAAGCTGCCGATAGACATGTGAGCCTCAACGAACAGATAGCAAATGCTAATCTCAAAATGAACAATGGACACATCGACGAGAACAAAGAAGCCATCATTGTAGATGCAAAACCAGAAGCTCAGAATAAGAACGCAGTAGTATATCTAGCTAATGAAGGAAGATATGCCATTGGTCAGATTATCTCATACATTCCTTTCCTGCCATTTGAAGTTAATATCCCAGACACGATCTCTTGGTTAACCAACTTGATCACTGGAGGAATCTTCAGACCTCAAGGACAAGTGCCTATTCCAAGCATGAAGACGCTACAGAACCAAGGTCAGATGCCAATTGTAGTGATGCCTTACCCTGGAGCCATGCCTGGTTTGAATCAATAAGTGGATAGTGTTGTTGAGGAGTTAGGAAGACTGATTGTAAACTTAGTGACAGTGGTATTCGGAATAGTCACTGTGATAGGTATAAAATGTGGTGGTAAAGAATGGTTGTGTCCATAATATATTTTAGTAATTTAAAATATGAGTATTTATTTGATATTTTTGATATATAGGTAATGCTGCAGGCATTAGATCATGGATCACTTTTACCTTTAAAAAGGCGCTATGGCGTTCATCGATAACATAAAAAAGATACAGCACCTCCAAAACACTACGATTAGTACTGCAAAGTAATATATATATAACCTATCACAAGCGCGAAGGACGTACATTTTAGAAGTCTACTTGTCGGATAAAAAGTATAGGAAGAAAAAAATTAGTATACAGTTGATAGCGAAGAACCCTCTTAAATATGTATGTGTAGATTTGTTACTTCGCCATACTAATATGACATACATATAAGCTTCTACACCAAAAAGGTTGCAAGACAAATTCTAACTCCAATTCTCCAATTCTAATTCTATTCTAATATTTTATTCTATTTCTTTATACTGTAAATTAAAATACTATATATTTTATGCAAAATGCTTTATTTTATAAAATAATAATTATTACAAATTGCTATCATAAACTGAAGCCTTAAATAATATTTTTCATTATATCTAAGACGTTATGGTAACAAAACTTAACTTTTAGCAAGGCTGAGTTCAAGAGTCTAACCAGAAAGATACCAAAGTTTATAAAACTGAACAAAAAAAATAAGCTGAACAAGTTACACTATCAAACTCTAACCTTGCTGTTAGAAATTAAAATCAATCCAAAGTAGCAAATACATAATCCAATAGATTAATAAAAACAAAAAAGTAAACATAATCACAAATCAAAATTCCACTTTCAATCATGCTACTTCGGATCAAGAAAGTTGAAGCAATAATATCGCTCCTAAAATGGCAACGTATATAGTACAGGCCGATAATCTAACGATAAAACATTTAGTATGTTCGTAATTAGGTTACCAGTGTCATACAAACTACCTCATTAGACTATCGGCTATGTAAGTGACTCATAAAACTATTATTTTCATGACCGTCTTTGGTTTCAACCTACTGAACTATCAGTAAGCGAAATCAAAGAACCATCGAAGGCCTAGAAAGTTTTGTACTAGTTATAGAATCGATAGATGGAACAATTGAAGACTGTAAATCTTTCAAAGTATTGAAATGATATATTAAAATTCGTTTCCACAAATAGTCAAAACTTTCAGGCCAACCCAACACAACAAACTAAACATTTCTGGACAGAATCAGAATGAAAGTATGAGGTTCTATCCAAAAATGTCAAGCGTAAAGGACTTATTTGTTGCCGACTCCGACGGTATCGTAATCGACGGGTTTCTGGGCGTCCAGATCCTTCTTCGGGACGATGATAGAGACTGGGTAGTTAAAGCTGTAGAAGAAGCCGTGAGGAGGACCCTGGGAATGAAAGAAGATAAGTAAAGTAATGTGCTTTATATCCAGAACGGTTTTAGGATATTTTGACCAAGGCATTTGTTCAAAAGACCAGTTTGACTTCTCTGCCATAATGGTGCTGAACTCAGATGAGCAAAGCAAATATCTGAGCAGCAAAAAATTATATTTCAGTGCAGGGAATAGAATCTATAATTTAGCGCATATGCATAGTTTTAAATCCTGGCGATCGATATATAATCCTTCGATCTTTAGTTCTTTGATGTCAATCTTCTCTTAACGAATTGGTATTAGTATGCTCTAATTAATTAAAGTTACTTACAGTAGGTTCTGGCTCTTCAAGCTTGCCATCAGGTCCAATTTGCTGCTGTTGTGGCTGTCCTCCATACTTTTGTTGCGCGTATTGCTTTTGTTGTCCGTATTGCTGTTGTTGCCCTAATTGCTGCTGTTGTCCGTATTGCTGTTGCTGGTTTCCTTGGTAGCTTTGTGCCTGAGCGTAGGCGAGGGCTTTGCCATCACGAGCTTGATATTGCTCAGGAGCTGGGGCGGAGACCACAACACCTTCGGGTTCTGAAGCTTGAGCTTGGTAGTTGTTGTTTTGTCTGTGGAGGAATTATAGGGTTTATATGAAGGTTGTTCAGATTGTCTTTTAAGTGGGCGAAGTTTGTGTTAAATTCTTGTAAAATAACACATTTTATTTTTGGTAATATTAATATCCTTCTGATGAGGGCCATTGTAAGATGCACAGGATTGTTTATTATAGCGATACTTGGGGGAGGCCTATGTCTAGCAGTTGACGTTATTCGACTAAAATCATGATGATGATGGATATCTTCTATACATATACTAAATCTGTAGAAATTTTTAGTTATACGTACATCACGCAAAATGTACGAAATCGATGTAGATACGAGTAACTTGATATATTACTTAGGCTTTGTTTCATCGCAATCGGTGGACTATATCGAAAGATATACTACATTCATTGACTGTTAGGCGGTACGAAGTTCGTCGGGTCAACTAGTTAATAGTATGCACAGACCTCCTCTCTGCATAACTGAGCCAAAACCGCAATTTTAAAGATACCTACTGAGTACTGCGTATATTGAGATATTTTGCCCATCTAATCTTGATACTTGATACTAATCAATCTTTTACGTAATTAAGACTTAACCAAAAAGCTTATCAAGCTACTAACTGGTAGTAGTTGGGCGCGAGGGTGGGTGCGTGGCGGTTGGCTTCAGCTGCCTCATTCCATGCCTTCTCGAAAGCCAGACGAGCAGCCAACAGTTCAGGGGTCTCTTCTGCGGGCTTCAGTACGACCTTTGGGAGGTTGTCCTCTTGGTGGAAGCCGTCGCTGTCAGCGTAGTAACGGACCTGAAAGATAGAACAGATATATAGTAAAAGACAAGAAGAAGTTGGTAAAATCATCACAGTATTGGTTGATGTATCAAAGTATTGAAGTGTTTTCTTCTAGACTCAACTTACTCCACTGCTGGGACTCAAGCTTCCTCGGCTTGAGTCCCAGCAGTGGGAACATTATAAGGCTGCTTGTGCTATCCAAGAATTTATTTATTATTGTTCTTTTTTTTTTGTTTGTTTTCTATTAAGCTGCACCTGCTATCATATATTTCTACAACACCTTAAGGTTAATTAAAAAATTCCTATGGATACCATAGGAATATTGTAGTGTATCCTTTGTAGTGTCTTTGTAACTGCATAAATTTTTAATTAATATATAAAAGATAGTTTTCAACATTAACATATGGATTAGGTAGTAAGGTACATGAAGACTCCCTCGTTGGTCAAGTGATCGCTACTTTCTACTAGTGAACATGAAATCCTGATGCCGTGTTCGATTCCAAGTCGGACATGGTGTTATTGGGTTGTGCCATAAGGAATTTCTCAATAGCAACTTGTACTCTAGATTAGTGCCCGATAGGTGTGTATCACATGGGGCTTATGAGCGTTGGGAGATACTGGCTATGCTATAAGTATACAAGGTGCAGGTTTGAAGCTGCAAAAAATTTCAGGAGGTAATTATGTTAGTGATTCTCGACCCGAATCAATAACAAAATGAGTAGGTATTTTTTTTTATTTTTTTTCTTATTTATGGAAATCGGTATGTGTGAACTTACCTTTGTTAAAACGCAGCCAGTCTGATACCTGCCTTATAACCGCGCTTTCACACACACAGACACGCAATGATAGTTTCATAATAAAGCACCTATCATCGTCCCGTGCGGACACACCCTAGCCACGCCCCCGCGGCCATCGATCAATCGATTTACTTTAGTGCAATTGTTGTCACCGACGTGTGCATACGCGTGCACTTTCCGCTCTCAGGTTCGCCTTCGGTTAACGGTTACGTACGCGGTGTCTAGTGCTAAAAAATGACGGACCAATACTCAAATGTAGAATTGACGGAGATGGTCCGCTTGTATGCTATCAGTGGAGACAGCGTATCTCGAGCTATCGAGATGTTCGTAGAACTGTTTCCCAATAGCCAAAGTCCATTTTAAAATAAGACTAGTGTACGCAAAGGAAATCACCAGTGTTACACAATTACGTGAAAAGGTGATAAGTGCTTTCGAAACTTTGAAAACAAATGTGTTTGTGCTACGTAAATTAAAAGGAAATCAACAACGTCGTGCTAGACTCTGCCTGGATTGTGAAGGTGGACACTTTGAACAATACCTCCAGGTAACATAAGTAGGTACCTACTTAGGTAATTTATTTATTTCATTTGTGAACATAAAAAAAACATTTGTAAATAAGTTATTAGCCAAATCAATTTGATTAACGTAAATCAGTTGATTTAAAATTTTTAACTATGCCAAAAATACCTACCTATCAGGTAAGATAAATCATTGAAAACCCTATCTACCTACCTACTTAACTAGCACAAATTACCTTGAGGTATTTTTGTCGGTCCTCAACCCGTTAAAAAGTAGGAAGGGATGTTTTACATCAACCAATTTAATCCACACAAAAAAACGAAATTATTACGGAAAACTGACCTTGATAATGAATTACCTACAACGCGCCGACTGCGATTGCATGTAGGTAGGTATGTATCTACCTACTACTTACTAGACGCCGTCGTCCGTTTTGTTTAGTGCCTAAATCCCGCGCGCGCGCGCTCGCTTTCATCATCTTGTAGGTACAACATACTAACATTATGCGTCTCAGTCACGGTATCAGTAATAAAGCAAAACTAAGGCTAACATAAATAAACATTATTTTGGCTAAGCTATGTTCCGTCTAACTTGCAATCATAGTTTCAAAGTTAAGCAGCAGGTACACGAATAGGTATTGCTTACGTGATATGTAATGGTGCCTTTACACGTCGAATCAGCTTCGGCCAATCGCCATCCCTAGCCTTTGTGTAATGCTGGGCTGGGCCCACGAGTAAACGCACCATAAGGTTTATTGACCTTGGCCTAACCTCTTATTCATCAGCTGATAGGTAAATAACTAACGACGCAACGTCAACTTGTACTTTTAAAAGATTTTCGCATTGTAATGATGCTTAAAAATTAGTTAATTAACGAAATTACATTATGATCATCGAAATTTAACTAGGTAGGTACATTTAAGGCTAAATTATTCGTTTTTAACATTTCGTAGAATAAGTGGGCGGAGCCTCGTACAGGTTGACGCCCTCACACACACAGAGACATGACGTACGATAAATCGAATCACAACGGGTGATTCTGTTTTTTTAAGAAGTGTATTTAGAGAGTTATTCTGAAAAACGGTTAAAATTAAAAAAATTAAATAGCAAGTATTCCTGATTATTGACCAGGTTTCGTATTTTTACATGATTATTTATGAGTTTTATTACAACCTCCTGAAATATTGTGCAGTTTTAAAACTGCACCTTGTATATAAACTTAAAATATGTCTACTCAAATCAAAAATATTTTCTTTCATGTTTGCTTTTAAAATTTACTTAATTAATTTAATATATTTAATTTACTTTTTTTTTTTTTATTTATTTGCTATTTAATTTTAATCCTCATTTTTAATAATATTTACCCTGATGAGATCCTTTTGGCCGGGAACCTGGTAAACGTAAGATCCAGAGACAAGACCAGAACCTTCACGGTTCTCCACCTTGGAAGACTCAGGAGTTTCGTAGCCGTAGGCGTATTGACCTAGACCGTCCTGGCCGTGGTACTGAGCTGCGTTGTAGACCTGGGAGAAATACACAAAGTTTTAGCAAGGTCCTATTTATTTTTGGCAATAAAAAATATATTCAAAATAAGAAGCTCGTGGCTAAGTAATATCAGCTGCTCGGGCTGACCTCCAAGGTTAAGCAAGAGCAACTTGCCGAGGTCGGACTTTGGATGGGTGACCATCTTAACATATCGAGATTTCTCCGTGCCTCAGAAAACACGTTAAGCCGTTGATCTCGGTTGTCATTTGTGTGGACCTTTGACAGTTGTTACGGATAGGGAATCCAAGCAAATTGACACTAGTCTTGTCAAGGGTTATTGTGTTATCATTTTTTTTTATAATATATTCGACAACTATCACACAACGCTGTCTAGTCTCAAGCTAAGCAGAGCTTGTGTTATGAGTACTAGACAACTGATAAACATACTTTTTTTCAAAATATTGCTGGGTTGTGGAGTTTAGAAAAACAGTAGCTGTATCTGGCTACATTGCAAGCCGATCCCAACATAGGAAAAGCTAGGGAGATATTTAATTTATTTTAAATTTAAACATTTTGCAGCTTTACTTGCAAAAAATAACCGTTCATAATACCTGAATTACATTAGATTTCATCGAAACTTAGACATGTAGCGACATCTATGACGCCGAATAGGAACTAAAATTTTAATTCTGCTTCGCATTATTAGATTTCTCTGCATAATTAGAACATATAATACAACAGCCCGAAATCCATTATTGTAGTTGCCCTGACCAGACAAAACACCTGTCTGGTCAGAGGATCCTCCCTTGTCAACGGCGTTATGTGGGACTTTACACCCTGTTCCACATTCCTTTCTAGATACATACCTAATCACGAAACAAGTTCTGTCATCACTTGCCACATTACCATTGTTGGCCATATAAGCAATAAATATGACTCTTAAAGGTCCAGCAGGTCATCCAAAGATCAAAAAATTATAAAAAACCATCAATGTTCACCTCCTCAACGTAGTCTTCTGTGTTCTCGATCTCCTTTCCATTCTTCCAGTAGTGGCCAAGGGTTGGGCCAGCCTCAGCGGAACGAAACCTAGGGTCATCGTAACGGACCTAGAAAAAAAGATATCAATTGCTTATAACGTATACTAATACAGGATTTTTTAAAACAAAATAAATCAAAAAAATTAAATGGAAATAAAAAAAATCTAAAATTGGATTAAAAAGAGTTAGTTAGAAAATTATGAGTGACAAAATAATGTCGGAAAAATGTCCACTACAACCATGGTCACAGATGTCGAGTCTTTTCAGTCTTTCTGTGGTTAGTTTCAAACCTCAACATAGAGCTCGATATATAGTATTGTTACGCCATTAAACGTGAACCCGCCATATCTCCGAGAAAATAAAGAGTAGCACGTAATAATTAAAACGCATTGCTGTTCGAAAGGTCTAGAATGGTTGTACGTAGCCAGCCTTAGAAAAATCTCGAAACATCCACAAAGTACTTACAAGTAGTAGTTAGGTATTTATGGGAAATGGTACTCTCCGACGTTAACAATAGAGTCGAAATTCGCATGAAAGTGACTGTTATTACCACGAGTAATAAAAATGATTTATGACTTCGAGAAGCGATTCAATTGTTCTGGAATTCTGGATCGTTCGTGGGAAGTCGGTATCTAGAATTTTCTTGGCTCCGCATATAAATACGAGCCCCCGGCCGGAAGCGAGTCAGTTGTGATTTCGACTGCGATCAAGAGCGAACTACTCTAGTACTTGAAGTGATTTTATCTAACGACCTAAGCGATAGTGTAACGGTACTCTAGTGTTAATTGCGATTCGGATTATTGTTGACTGGACTATTTTGTTATTGTTAGTGGTGAATAAAGTTGTCTCTTAGTAAATCGGCATTTGATTACCCACGTACGTAACAACTGGTGTCAGAAGTGGGATGCCATTACCACAGAGGGACGACGAACAGCGACCACGAACAAGGAGGCAAATGGAGATGGATGCTACGCGTCATCGTATGGAGGAGGAAGATCAGGCTGGTATGGGAGCAACAGCAGCTGCTGAGGCGCCAACGGGACAAGCCTCGGAAATGAGCCTCGCTGCGTTGTTGGCCGCCATGCAAGCTAGTATGGAGGCTAACCAGCGTAAGCTCCAGGATCTAATCGCGGCTAACCAAGAAGAAGCTCGCCACGAACAGGAAGCCGCTCGCCGCGAACAGGAAGCCGCTCGCCGCGAACAGGAAGCCGCTCGCCGCGAACAGGAAGCCGCTCGCCGCGATCAGGAGGCTAAGCAGAACTTGATCCTCGATAAAATCGACCAAGGCCTCGTCACGTTGGGCGAGAAGGTAAAGAATCTCACCTTGGAGGTCAAGGAGGTTTCCGCCCGAGCTGATAGCCTCGAAACAAGAATTAATGGCTACGAAGATCGCCTGCTGGACATCAACAAAAAAATCGTCAAGCTCGAAGCACGCGAACCCGTTGCTGTTGGCTCACCATCGCACACTCCCTGTACATGCGCCGCAAAATTTGATGTGCCGCATTTTGATGGCACGTCTTCCTGGACGGCATTCAAATACCAATTCGAAACATTGGTTAAGATAAACCGCTGGGATGATGAGCAGTCTTTCGCTACATTAACTTTGGCTCTACGAGGGGACGCCCTGCTGGTCCTAGAGAACCTCCCTGCGGACGGCAGGACATTGGAGCGTCTTATGGAGGGACTGGACACTCGTTACGGAGACAAGCACCTCGAGCACGTTTTCCGCGCGCAGTTACGCGACAGAACGCAGAGGTCGAACGAGAGCCTCCAGCAGTGGGGAGTCGAGGTTGAACGGCTGGTCCGGCGTGCATACAGGTCAATGACACCAGAGACGGTGGAAGTAAATTTGGTGCAAGCATTCATCGACGGTCTACGGGATACAGAAGTAAGGGCTACGGTGCGACTCGGACACCACCAAACTCTGAAGAGTGCGATGGCACACGCTTTGGAAGTGGAAGCGGTACGAAAAGATTCACGTACGCATAGAGTTAGGGAAGTAGTGGTCTCGCCTTCAGTGCAACCACGTCACCGAGGAGTAGTGGCTTTTTCTCCAGCACAGTCCCACTATATTCCAACGTGTTACGGGTGCAGAGAAAAAGGACACATTCGTACTGATTGTCCTAAGAAAAAGAGGGAAAGTGTGGACTCCGAAACTCAAGTCGACGAGGAGTCGTTAAACTAAATGTCGCCAGGGCCGCGGGGCGGGTGCTGGCTGGTCAACTGAAGGCCCCAACCATCACCATCAATCAAGTACACAATAGAAAAGGGCATAACAATGCTAACGCCCTGTCAAGACGTCCATGTAATGAGGACTGCAGACACCGTCAGCAGAATGAAGCCCAAGAACACATTAATTTAATTAGGGCTGAAGGCAACTTCAAGAATTCCCAGGAAGAAGATGACGATATTCGACCTATACTGGACTGGAAGCGTAGCGGAACTAGGCCCCAGTGGAGTGAAGTATCGTCACATAGTCCCGTCACAAAGAGCTACTGGGCACAGTGGGACAGTTTAGTCCTAGAAAATGATGTGCTTTGTAGGAAATGGGAATCGAACGATGGCAAAGAGGTGACCACACAAGTGATAGTACCACGATGTGAAGTAGTCCCCCTGCTACAGGAAATACACGATGGTGCTTCTGGAGGACACCTGGGCATCAAGAAAACTCTACTGAAAGTGAGACAGCGGTATTACTGGCTCAATTGTAGAGATGACATAGAGCAATGGTGTCGGAAATGTACAGCGTGCGCATCTGTGAAAGGACCACAGACTAGGAGCAGGGGCAGGCTTCAGCTGTACAATGTGGGAGCCCCATGGGAACGCATCGCTATCGACGTCGCTGGACCTTTTCCAGTTACAAATGACGGAAACAAGTACATAGTGGTGATCCAGGACTATTTCACAAAGTGGCCCGAAGTCTTCGCCATACCCAATCAGGAAGCGACGACAGTGGCGAAGAAGGTGGTCGAAGAAGTAGTATGTCGGTATGGCGCACCTTTGGAAATCCATTCCGATCAAGGCCGTAACTTCGAATCTGCGCTGTTCCAGGAAATGTGTACTCTTCTGGGAATTTATAAGACACGCACCACACCTGCGCACCCTCAGTCGGACGGAATGGTGGAAAGGTTTAACCAAACCCTGGAGAATCACCTGGCTAAGGTTGTCGATGACCATCAGAAGGACTGGGACCGGTATATTCCACTATTTCTGATGTCTTACCGATCGGCAGTGCATGATAGCACGGGACATACTCCAGCAAGAGTGAATTTCGGCAGGGAGATGAGACTTCCAGTCGATGCCATAACTGGCGTGCCACCTGACAAGACTAAGCCAGTTACGGACTACGTAAGTGACCTTCAAGATCAATTGGACGAAGTGCATAAACGAGTTCGTGAGAATAGCATGAACACCAGCGTAAAAATGAAAACTAGATACGACCGTAATGCCAATGCCAAGGGATTTGAGGAAGGTACACTGGTCTGGCTTCACAACCCGCTTCGACGGAAAGGGAAGTCGCCGAAACTCCAAGCTCGATGGGAGGGACCTTACACCGTGTTAAAGAGGATTAATGACGTGACCTACCGCATCAAGAAAGGGCTAAGAGGCAAACCCAAGGTTGTCCATGTGGATAGATTGGCGCCGTATCACGGATCTAATAATGCTCGGGACGAGCATGACTAAGAGGGGGGCACTGTTACGCCATTAAACGTGAACCCGCCATATCTCCGAGAAAATAAAGAGTAGCACGTAATAATTAAAACGCATTGCTGTTCGAAAGGTCTAGAATGGTTGTACGTAGCCAGCCTTAGAAAAATCTCGAAACATCCACAAAGTACTTACAAGTAGTAGTTAGGTATTTATGGGAAATGGTACTCTCCGACGTTAACAATAGAGTCGAAATTCGCATGAAAGTGACTGTTATTACCACGAGTAATAAAAATGATTTATGACTTCGAGAAGCGATTCAATTGTTCTGGAATTCTGGATCGTTCGTGGGAAGTCGGTATCTAGAATTTTCTTGGCTCCGCATATAAATACGAGCCCCCGGCCGGAAGCGAGTCAGTTGTGATTTCGACTGCGATCAAGAGCGAACTACTCTAGTACTTGAAGTGATTTTATCTAACGACCTAAGCGATAGTGTAACGGTACTCTAGTGTTAATTGCGATTCGGATTATTGTTGACTGGACTATTTTGTTATTGTTAGTGGTGAATAAAGTTGTCTCTTAGTAAATCGGCATTTGATTACCCACGTACGTAACAGTATAACATTTTTGACTGGTTTGTTTAGTATCACGTGACGAAACTTTTAAGATAAAATTGTATTGTAACTGAAGAATATGCATTTTATCCTAATGGAGAAAGACCTCTCAGGTTCAGTCTCGGAATATTAAATTTTACCCAATTTTCTTGATAATCTTTTGATAGAAATTTAGATTTTCGTTAACGAGACGGGATAAAGAGTCTAACAGTGACCATCCTGATTTAATTGTTGGGTTTTATGCAACTCACCAGAGGCAAGACAGCTGTACGTCCGGATAGCTGGGGATCGGTGAATGGCAACTGCTTGAGGTACCCCTGCGCTTCTTCAGGAGTGATGTCGTTCTTGAAGATGAAGTTAGTTTGGGGCGCGCCTGAGGCGAATACCACCTGAAAAAGACAGATAATCTAAATTATACAAGGGTTTTACAGCAGGATAATAGATTAGTAGAATTCATATCTAGATAAAGTCGAAGGCTGATACGGCTGAAGCACTTGAAGTTATAACTAAATAACAGATACCGATAGATACATGTAAATTCATAATCTAAATCAAACAGAAAATGAGATCTGAGCCAAGTAATGAAATGAAAATTTCATTGCTACTGTAAAGACAGTTATTATTAAAACTCTGTCAAGGCTACAACCCCCAAGACAATAACAAAACTGTTCTCAACTACTGCAAGTGCATATTTCATTTTTTTCATTGTACTTAACAATGAAATAGACTTCTTAGTGCATAGTGATTCCTCGAAACCACTCAAAAATTTAGTATTCTGCCTGGCCAATAAGACAATAAACAGCAATGCTAAGCAGGATCCTAAAGTATTTCAAGGTTACAATATGTACATATAATAACGACGTATAGATTAGAGATGATCCCAATATAATAAGTTACTACAGTAGTGACTCATCAGCAGGCTTAGAGGCCGGTTCATTGATAACCGGACTTTGAAATGGATATTAGATGGTTTAGTGTTTACTTTTGGATGATGATCTTATTTGTTTTGTCTGACTACAATTCACATGAAAAACATGATATGACAAATTTTGAGACATGAATGACGACTGTCCTATGAAGCCTGTTTTTTATTATCATTAAGGATATATCGGTGAATCACGCTTGCTTGACTTAAAGACTTCTGAATTGTAGCTATCAGGAATCATAGACTCTGGAAAGCACTTCGTAGCTGTACGCACACAATGAATGTATTCCCAATTTCCCAAAACATTTTGTGCGTTTAGGTGAGATATCCACCGCGTACTAGTGGCACAACGCCGTATCTCTAGTGGTCTGATAATGGAACGGACTTAGCGAAATTAAACTGTGAGATTCCGATACACACTCCCCGAAATGTAAACGATAGAAAACCGACAGGCTAGCAAATCGGCATCGATGCTCAAGACTTTTAGAGTTTTGACTCGGTTTTACTCATCTTGCTTCAGAAGAAGTGACTATCTTGACATTATTATGTCCACTGCTTACAATAATCCTACTACATAGTTTTAAAGAAAACCAGTTTTTCTAAAAAGGCTGTTAAACATTTCTTATCTGCAACAATTTTAAATGTTGTAAAAATTGCATCAGCCACTTTTTCTTCAAATGCACGATAAATGCATGTAAATATCCAAAAGTGTTGTGCTAACCAGTATAGATAAGATATACTACTGCGAACATCAATGACTACGCCGTGGCCTTAACATAATTCATGCTTATTTCACATAACTTGCACAAAGATGACGTCATAATATTCATATTGACACTAACAATTTTAAACTTGTGGACGCAGATAAATCCAGTTTCTTTGAAGAACTACATGATAACTTTATTAAACTAAGATGACGCAAACAAATAAAGTAGAAAAGTGACTATACTGCATGGCCATTTTGCCAGTTATTTCTCCGATTTACAATTTCGGCAAGTTATTAGTTTTTGGGGGAAAGATGAGAAATCATTTGAAAACTCCGGCTCTTGGTAGAGAGAATCGGAGTATCAGACATTTACTGACTAGAGTCCACCCGAATTTTCTTCAGTTCCAGGACCGTAGTGACTCTTTCAAAGAATCACGCAACCCTGACAAGGACATAGGCAAACCTACAGGCACTAGTAGTCGGAGTTCAAACTGCTATGAAGAAATACTGAAATAATAGAAGACTTTAAAACAGAATACCAATGTCAAAACTGGTCATTTAACTTAGAAATAGTTTGACAGTGAAATTGCTCGCCATTACAAATATGAAGGTGCTATATTCAATTCATTTAGATCTTATAGGAGTATTTACTGTTAGCAATGTTATAATGGTTACCAGTTCCACTAACAAGACAAATAAATATGATGATGAAGGGAATCAATTAAGTTCTAATGCGAACACGTGTTTTATATATTAATTTAAAATGCAGGATGTTTTGATACAAAGTCACATTTTGATAAATGCGTGGTGAGATCAGCATCTTATTCGATGTTTATTCATCTCTCTGTCCGTCTGTCACATTTTTTTATTAACTACATATATTGTGGTTTACCTGAGTTGAGATTATTTTTATTTTCTACGTTTATGTGTTGAATATGTTGAATCTTTTTATTTATCTAACCATATCCTTACCTTATGATTTTCCTTTATTTTATATTCTTATCTTTGAAACCAGTTTTTTGTCTTATGTTCTAAACTTGACCTGAGAAACACGTTATTCAAGTTTTGTGTCTATATCAATTAACAGTTCTAAAAGAAAATCATCTAAAATATTATAGAAAAGACACTTGGTTATCGTAACGACAAATACAAAAATTTACGATGCAATAGAAATATTTTTCTACACTGTTAAATTTTAATCGTTTTAATCCCGTGGAGGATCGATCCGGTACATGAAACACTATCGATTTGTAAAGATAAAATTAAAAAATAAAGTACCTTATTTTCCAAACTCGTATTAATTTACGCATGTACCAGATTAATTTCTTTATGAACGTCAGCTAAGCGAGTCCAATGACCTGTAGGTAGTTTGTATGCAACGCCGTCTACTAGACGGTAGTAGACGATTAAAATTTAACGGTGTAGTACTTACGTTAAAGTCGATAGGTACGTTATATCGTCGTGTTATTTCACATCTATCTTCTATATATATAAAAAGAAAACTGAAATTCAATGCACAGTCATAACTACTGGATCTAGGAACATGAAATTTTGCCTAAGCCTTCCCTTTATGATGCCGACGAGCACAAAAAAATGAATTTTGAAAATTCATCTTTTAAGAGAGTCAAAAGTGGTAAATTCATTTGTATACAAAAAAATATCCCTTGGCCTATATACCTACTAAAAAATAGCAAGGAAATAAAAAAGGTTCTAATTATTAGTTTTTTAGAACTACCCTCAAAATACAACTTAAGGGTGTTAAAGTTTTTAAGAAAACCTTTTCGCGAACGAAGTCGCCAGTGCTAGTATTTTCATAAAATAATCTATACATATAATAAAATCGTAGGAAAGTCAAAACTGTACATTGAATATTTTTAAAAAAGAATACTTGGGGCGTGATCTACAATCGATATCGAAGCCAAAAATATAGTTTTTAGAATTTTTGTCTGTTTGTCTGTTTATCTGTTTGTCTGTTTGTCTGTATGTATGTCCGGGCTAAACTCAAAAAGTACTGCATGGATTTACTTCAAATTTTGCATGAATATTACTAAGAGGTCGGGTCAACATATAGGCTACATATTATCACGCTATCACCTACGGGGGAGGAGCTGTGAATCTTTATTTTTCTTAAGCATTCTGTGACAGCGTGTAATCTAACGATGCATATTTAAATGTTGTTTTTGAGTAAGCCATGCTATTTCTAGCTTTACACCATAAAAACTACGCCATTTAAGTAACTGGGGCAGAGAAACATAGTTTAATGAATGTTAGTAGTATAGAGACAATTTTAAAGCAGCGCCATCTATGAGATTTCATAAAAATCAAATCAAGTTACATGTTAAAATTTTTTGGAAATTAAGAATTTAATTTTGATCATGTAGTTAGTTATTCTTAAAATTCATAGATGGTGATGTGATGTGATGTGCATTTTCTTCATAAAAGTTCTATCATATAGTTCGTTTTGACAAATTCAAGTTCCAACAAAACCCTGAAAAAACTTGAGTAGAGTTGAGGATATGCGGTGTTAAGTATCACTACTACTCTGTGAAGTCGACCAGTTTGCGAGATCACTTATGTATGACGAGGTGTCTTCATATCCCAAACTCAACCGGGCTGGGGCTGCGCTCAAGCGGCTCCTGCCCAACCTTGGGGGTCCAGATGCCTCCTGCCGGAGGCTCTACGCGGGGATCGTTCGGTCCATGGCCCTCTACGGGGCGCCGGTGTGGGCGCCGTCGCTGAAAAAGCAACCGGCGGCCATACTGAACGCCTGTCAGAGGGTCATGGCGATAAGGATGGTGCGGGGATACTGCACGGTCTCCCGCGAAGTGGCGAGCCTTCTGGCTGGCCTACCACCGTGGGATCTGGAGGCAACAGTCCTTGCACACATGCACGATATGCGCGTGGAGATGCAACGCCGGGGTGAAAGTCCGCTGCCGCGATAGGTCACGGCATGGCGGACAGAGCTCCGGCGGGATCTCATGGTGAAATGGCGTTAAGTCCCCTCTTTGAGGCGTGGCTGGAAAGACCTCACGGCGTCCTTACCTTCCGCATGACGCAGGTACTCACCGGACATGGTTCGTTCGGGAGTTTCCTACACGGGATTCATGCGGAGGTGACGCCCGGGTGTCGCCACTGTGCGGAACGCCCGGAGGACACGGTGGAGCACACAGTCGAGGTGTGCCCTGCTTGGGCGGAGCATCGCCGTGCCCTCGTGGGGGCGATCGGCGGCGGAGACCTCTCGCGCCGGGCCTTGGTTGAGGCCATGATCTGGAGCGAGGAGGAGTGGCAGGCGGTCGCCGACTTCTGCGAAGCAGTAATGCTCGCAAAGGAGGAGGCCGAACGCATCAGGCAACGGCGTTATCGCCGCCGCCGTCGCCGGGATTCTGATCCCGATTTCCGGCCACCGTAGGCGCGGGCTTGCGGACAGTGAGCAATGGGTAGCTCACTGCCCGGCCGTCCGGTAACTGTCCGGACCAAGCCCAAGTCGTCGACGGCGCGCACTGTTCCTGCGCGCCTCAAGGAGTTGTCAGCAACAGCAGGGACCCAGCCGGGTCGAAGCCTACTGGGGCCAGGGTTATCCGAAAGGGCGCTCGAGCCCCGGTATGAAGGCTAGAAGGAACGGGGTGGGTCTTTTAGTCAGTAAGAGTCTGACACTATCTCCCGCTCCGCCCAAGAGCGGAGGTTGTCATAAGATGATTTTTCCCATCGAAAAAAAAAAAAAAAAAAAAAAAAAATGTGCCTTCATATTACACGTACGACAAGCAAAGGGGTATATTTAACCGACATCGACGAGGAGGTGCTGTGGAAGGTTTTCCGGGAATTTTCAAGAACGCCGCATTGGGTATGGTTTATACTGTGCATCCAAATAATGGCGAATGCTATTTTCTGCGGTTGTTACTTCACACTGTCCGAGGCCCAACGTCTTTCGCCTTTCTGAGGACATGTAGGCTCTACAGCACCAAAAATACCTAAGATGCCAGTGTCGCTATAGTATAATAAGTAAACAACTTTTAAAATAGCATTAAAATATAAGTTTTTTTTGCAAACGAAGCAAGTGAAGAGAGTTATATGGGAATCCTGCTGAGTTCAGTCATAAGATGAGACTGAAGAAAATAGAGAAAATAATGCAGGAATACATTTCAGGACACAAAAGAGTAAAAATACGTACAAAGGTATCATACCTTACAACACTTCCCTATAAACTACGTTGGTAGTTTGCTGCCAGGAGCCAAATGTAGTTTGCTGCACCACCTGTCAGAGTGCCTGCTCAAAAATAATGTCTTACGTTTTTTTTTTTTTCATTGTTTTCCAAAAAGATGACGCATGCGGCTGGGACTGTCACTGACGCTCGCCTCTGCGGGGATCCCAATTTTGGTCACCGTCGAGAAGGTGACGTGGTAAGTGGGATACTCCACGCCATCAAATGTCCTCAGAAAGGCGAAAGACGTTGGGCCTCGGACAGTCTGAAATAACAACCGCAGAAAATAGCATTCGCCATTATTTGGATGCGTTGTTATTATTGTACCCATAACGCGTTGTTTTTCTTAGATGCTCCTGGTAGAACAGGAAAAACATTTGTTACTACTGGCATACTTGCAGAGGTCAGGAGGCAAGGCAAAATTGCTATTGCTGTAGCGTCGTCCGGAATCGCTGCCATACTGCTTCCTGTTCGTCTTTCGCCTTTCTGAGGACATTTGATGGCGTGGAGTATCCCACTTACCACGTCACCTTCTCGACGGTGACCAAAATTGGGATCCCCGCAGAGGCGAGCGTCAGTGACAGTCCCAGCCGCATGCGTCATCTTTTTGGAAAACAATGAAAAAAAAAAAACGTAAGACATTATTTTTGAGCAGGCACTCTGACAGGTGGTGCAGCAAACTACATTTGGCTCCTGGCAGCAAACTACCGACGTAGTTTATAGGAAAGTGTTGTAAGGTATGATACCTTTGTACGTATTTTTACTCTTTTGTGTCCTGAAATGTATTCCTGCATTATTTTCTCTATTTCCTTCAGTCTCATCTTATGACTGAACTCAGCAGGATTCCCATATAACTCTCTTCACTTGCTTCGTTTGCAAAAAAAACTTATATTTTAATGCTATTTTAAAAGTTGTTTACTTATTATACTATAGCGACACTGGCATCTTAGGTATTTTTGGTGCTGTAGAGCCTTCACGCAGACGATGTCGCGGGCAGCAGCTAGTAAGGAATAACACTAATCATATCTTCATCTTTGTCATTAAATTATTTCACGACTAGCTATCAATTAATAAGGAATTTATTGCTTTTCCTCTTTGATCGAAGAAATTTCAAGAGAAAACTTTTTAATCGTTTAATCCGTCAGTTCATTTTACAATTTGATGACATTCCTATAATACAAGTAAAATATGGTATCAATTTAACAGACTTCTATAGCAAATATATCATTTTATTATTTGTTATATTTATTCATATCGATGTCGTTCACAGCTTCTTTAGAAATAAAAACAAGTGCTTCTTATTCTTTAAATCTAAAGCTTGGCTGTTCTTGCAAATTTACATAAAGTGTTTGTTTTTACGGTTTAGTTATACAAGTTAAAACCATTAGTTTAGTTTCCGCAAACCTCTACAGTTATCGACAAGGCAACTGAACATATTTACAAATCATTTTTATGGGCATGTTAACAACGTCACATTGTTTCCAATGTCATTGTACAAATTTATTATTTGTGTTTGAATATGCATTATAAGAAATTAATTTAACCTTTAAATGTCAACTGTTTTATGATCTACTACTAGCTTTTGCTAGTGATTTCGCCTGCACAGGATTAATACTACTTCCCTATAAAAATTACAGTTCAGTAAAATAAAAAACATTTATTTCAAATAAACCATTATATGCACTTCTGAATTGTCAAGAAGTCAGTTAGTCACATTCCAAAGCGTAGGTCTCTATGGAGAGGAAGGAACTTCATGAATACTCTTTTAGATCATGTTGTGTAAAAGACTGGCGGCATTGCCACGTCGTATGGCAATGCTTAATCTCTGACCGAGATAAAAGACAGCCCTTTGGGTCACGCGAAGTGTCAACTAGACGTATGGATAATTCTTCAAAAAGCGTATGAGCACTCGGACCTCACGGCTCAAGAGTTTCAACTCCAAATGACTCGACAATATATCCAGTCGACAGCGATGCAGAAGAATTTTTTGACACCATGTTATTTAGGTAGGAGTTAATTGTATTTTGTGTATATTGTAGTTTAAATTAGTTAAGTGTTTTGAATTTCTCTCTTATGCGTTAATCTAGGCTATGAGCTATTCTGGTATCAAAAACTCAAATCCATTTCAGTCATTTGAACATGAAGAAGTAGCAAACAATACATACACACATACATGGGTTCATGCTTTCGCTTTTATAATATTAGTGTAATTTTATCACGTTTAAGTGTTGTAATAAGTGTATTTTTTTTTTTCAAATATATCTAATTGTTAAAGTTTATTTAAACCATCTTAATTGGGACTCAGACTTTCTTTTGCAGCTGTATCACAGTTTATACAGTCCTTATTACGTTTATTGCTGGATCGCATATCTTATCCTTATAAATCTCATAATTATATCATTACTATGTTCTTTGTGTACATGGTATCGACATAATTATTCCGTTCATTATTATCATGAACATCACGTCCGGTATTTATGGGAGAGATAGTTGCTAACGGATATTATTTTTTTGTATGATTATTCTTTTCTTTTTTCCTATAATTTACAATTTTATTCTCGGTCGGTAGATCTAAATCTTGTCTTTTGTAGTTAAGGCCATAAGTGTCAATATCAGGATATGATTCAGTGAAATTTGATGAAACTTTTATCCATTAGTAGTAGTTATTAGTATCTATCTATTATACAGCATATGTACTCGTATATATCTGTGTATCTATTATAATACATATGTGTAATTCTAGTTTGTCACACCAACGACAGCCCCATTTCTTGTCCAGGCAATTACTGTCCATACCAGGTTGCTTGGAAGAGATCGCGGAATGCGATAAGGCCGCCCATTGTATGTATGTGTTTTAGTTTTAGTTTCCTTTTTGTATGTGTAATGGTGTACAATAAAGTGTATAAATAATAAATAAAAATAATAAAGGATATTCATTGCGCCATACGAATTAAAATTGGTCACGTATGCCGCCGAGGAGAAGTGGCCATTGAGCGACTTGTGGTCCAGGGCAAGGTTGAGAGTACCAGGCCACGAGGAAGATCACCTATGAGGTGGACTGACCAGAAAAAGGCAGCAGTAAATTTCTCATCATCACTGCACGAATGCATGACAGAGGCAGCCATCAGAGGGGAGTGGCGACGTATTGTGAAGCTTGCCACCAACACCTGAAGTCATGACCACGACCACTCTGTCAAGAGTGATACCGACTAGGAAGAAGAGGATACGAATAGTGCAATGGATACCCTTCCTAGGTGTCAGTGAACTCAAATTTAAAATAAATGCCGAAGGTTTGGCAGAAATTCACCTTTTTTAAAGACTTTTAACGACTCAAAATGATCAGCTTTGCTGCACCTTACGTCATATAATGAGATGATCTATGGACCTAGAAGAATAATCAAGCCATATTAATCCAATATTGATGTATCATCTTAACTACTATCAGTTTGAATGATCTTTGAATTATAAATATAATATTGAAGAACGCACGTCATGGCAGGCTATTAGCAAAAACTGAATCCGATGTTAATTTGAAATAAAATAAATTTATAACAACTTGGAAAACACGCGACCATATTATTTCGATTTGTGAAAAAATAAATCGGTGACCCGTGACCTGTTTTTTTAACTAAATAATTATATTGATAAATTTTACATATATCAATTATATATTTTTCAACAGTTCTAATGCTGTAGAGTTTCTATAATAACAGGATGTGTTTCAAGATTTCTTAGACATATAAATAACAAGATTTTAATGAAAATCATTTTTTCATAGCAAGCTTTTATAGTTCGGTATACCTATATAATTAATGCTCGTCAAGACGAATCATACGAGCCCAAACTCGATGGGCTTGTGTCGTTTAACTACCAGGTTCCTATAGCCACCTTCCAGTTGCATCATCAGATCAGCTACATGTCATAATGATTTTGCATTGTCATCTGATTTACACATGCATGCAAAATTTCAGCCCAATTGGTAACCGAGAAGTAGTTTAATTTGCAAGATTTGATGACAGACAAACATCGGGACAGGTGAAACTAAATAAAAGCTTGTAAAAATAGTGATTTCACCATGCATCCTGCGTCATTCTTTAAATTATTTATATAGACGTCATTTGTCAGTTCGTTATTATTCAACTAAAGTTGAAGCAATTCATTAAACCCAAAGCAAACGCCGGTGTTCGCTCTGTCATTGTCTCTCTATTGTGTTTCTAAATAGGGTATTCGAAAGGTTAATTCTAAATGGCTCCTTTTCATTTTCGAAACAGCAGCTAGTATGTTGAAGTTTGTTTCATTCATATCACTAGTGCAACAAAGCATGCCACATGACATATTCTTGCTGTGCTAAAATATTAAATGCACTTTGTATTTAGCACAATAGTATCTGTAGCAAAACTGACCGACTTCGCTTTGAGCACTTGAGGCTAAGACGATTCGCCACGCATCGTGACTTCGAGATTTAAACACTATTGTACTGCAGTATTATTTCTGACAGTCGAATTGCGTGTGTAGTAAAACATTGTCATGTATCTTAGATTTGTATGTTTTTGTATTACCTAGCGAACATTAAAAAAATCATAGGAAGGTAACACAACTTCGACACGTTTGTGCTAAATACGTAACTCAGTGTTTGTCGTTTTGATGTTAACACTGGACAATAACGGACCCACGCCTGTTTACGCTACTAGCTTTGAGTTAATGTTGTCTTACGTACATAGTATACTACATGTAATATAATAAACGCATATTCCAAAAATATTAAAATAATCAAAAATTGTTTTAAGATGAAAACATTTATCCGTTTCGATAAATTTTTGATTGGTGTATGCTCATATTAGTTGTCTACAATTTATTGGGTTAAACAATTTCTTTCAAAATACTGACGCAAGCCGCGAGTGCATTCATGTAAAATTTCAGTTAAAATTTAATTTTCTAAAATTATTTTAGTTACATTTGAGTTTTCCTTTTCTTTTTTTTATTTCCTCGAGTATTTTTACTACAAAAAGTCAAAGCCATATTTTTTTTAAGTTTTGACTCGTAAACAATATTTTAGAAGAAAAAAAAATTAAACATATAAGTTCCTTTAATACATTTGTTGTTCTTTACAAGTATTCATTTACAATGACGTGGTAAATTCGAGTTTTTATTTATTTGTATAACCGATATTATTTCTATATTAATAACCAAAGAAGAGGTCGTTAGTGAATTAAAAAAGGAAAGAAAAAACCATATAATTACAGGCGCAGATCATCGAAGTATTATATTGCAAAAAAAAAACATTGACTGGTTGAAAAACATCGGTTGTTAAACCAATTTAATAGCGTGCCTCTTAAAAAAATGTGTCTAAAAACTATCAAAATACCTCAGAACATATCGTGACTAGGTTATTATCTAACTGTATTGAAATTAATACAGTAATTTTGGAGGTTAATCATCATGATGGACTTACACACGTGTGTCACGTGTAGACACATGCCTTATGTTAATGTTTACCTTCCGATATACGTCTCAGATCAAACAGACAATCTATACATATTATAAATAAAATTGAGGTGTCTGTTTGTAATATCAAAATATATATATATATTTTTTTTTACTAAATTCATATAAAAATAAGGGTACAATTTAAATGCTCACCAAAATATTTTTTAGACCCTAAGACTAAGTGCCAAATAAAATAAATTCGATACCTATAACAAAAACCCAATTTTCAAAATTTTTGTCTCTGTCTGTTTATTCCGGCTAATACCTGAAACCGCTAGACCGATTTTGACGGGGCTTTCACTGGTAGATAGCTAATGTTATAAAGAAGAGCTTACGTTATCGTTCTTTAGTTAAAAAAAAAAAAACATAGTAAAAGTTCTGCGTAAAAACAAAGTTTCAAAAAATTGTAACCCAACAGCATTTTAATGTTTAATGGCTCTTATATGAACAGAGTCGCGGATACTAGCCAGTCCATCATAATTAACTGCTTTTAAATAACTAAAAACAGTTTTAAAACAAACGAAAAAAAATCAAAATGTTATTCATCAAGTTTTTACAAAGATCACTGAGTTAGTGGTCAACGCTATTGATGGCAATAACATACGGTCAAGTATATGTTATAAACACGTGTTTATTTTTTATAATAATTAACATATATAATGTATATTTAAACATAGATATGATTTATATTTGCCACTTCATCCGGGAGATGAGATTATGAATCAGTTATCTGTTATACACTATACTTTTAAGAGGTTTGGTAGCCATGGGTAGCTCGCTGTCCGACCGTCCGGTAACCGTCAGGACCGAGCCCAACTCGTCGTCGACGCACACTGTTCCCACGCACCTCAAGGAGTTGTCAGCAACAGCAGGGGCCCAGCCAGATCGAAGCCTACTGGGGCCAAGGGTCAAGTTCCGACGCAACGAATGAACAGGGTGGGTTTTGTAGTCAGTAAGAGTCTGTGTTTCCTGATAGCTACAACTTAGGAGTCTTTAAGTCGAGAGTGAGTTTCTTCTAGGCAAGCGTGCTTCATCGTCGACCACATCATCGCTTACCATCAGGTGAGATAGTGGTCAAACGCAAGCCTATCATTAATAAAAAAAAAAACTATCTCCCGCTCCGCCCAAGGGCGAGGAATATCATCTGCGTGATTTTTACACACAGAAAAAAAAATCATATGACTTATATTTGTCTCCTCATCCGGGAGATGAGATTATGAATCAATTATTATTTGTATACACTACACTTTTAAGTGGTTTTTGATTACCTACTAAATATTATTCTTTATAAATTATCTATTTATAAAGAATAATATTTAGTAGGTAATCAAAAAATTTATTATTATTCTAAAGTGAGACCTTCAACACGTTTAAATCAAACAAGTCTAGATTTGCTTTGCTTAAAACTAGACCTGTGTTAATTGACTTAGCAAATACATCACTAATTACTACGCATTGTTAAATGAAAAACTAGATTTTTTACTCAGTATGTTTACTTGGGCTCAAAAATGCAGTCTTGAAGATTAACATCTCTATGCCCGCCATACACACGAAGGTATACCTGACAGGTTTGCCTGTACAGGTGAGTTGTACAGGTAAACTTAAGCGTGTATATTGCAAATTGTGCTGGTTTCCACACAAGCTTACCTGACAGATATAACTGTACAGACAAACCTGTTAGGTATACCCTAGCGTATACCTTTGCTTATCATTATCATTTTTATATTATAACTGTGCATACAGGAGCTGTATTTCCTGATAGCAAAAACCTGGGAATCTTTAAGTCAAGAGTGAACAGGTTACTTCTAGGCAAGCATGCTCCATCGTCGATCTCATCGTCAATTTACATCAGGTAAGATAGTTGTGGTGATAAGTGATTTCTGCAATAATAACGATGACACTGACGAAGTAGAAAAAATTTGGCAAACAATCTGTAAATTCGTCGAGCCAGCAACACATAACAGTAGAAGACAAGATCTCCAATGAAAGTATTAATATCACCAAGGATACTACATGATGTAACAGTCATAAGCCCCCTCGTAATATATACATAAAGCCGACGGTCAAGGCTCTCTCATGAATAGAACTCGATACTACCACAAAGGCCGAGGAAGTCTGTTCCGTAATTATGATTACTATTAATGCCAAAACAGGCTATGATTACGTGATTACTACTAGATACGATGTATGGATATCATAAACTATTATACTAAAATATCAGTTGCAGAATATGTTTCTGACTGATTTGTGTATGCTTAAATTAAAATAGTTTGATTTTGTTGATTTTCCAAAAATAATGCCTTTTTAAACGGTTTTATTTAGCTTGATCTGTTTGTTGGTGATTTTTGTCTGTTTGGGTAATTTTTTTTAGAGATTATCTTTGTAATATTGAGGTTCAGACCCATTCCAGAGCCACAAAAAATGTTTCCGGTTGGAACGCTGTTTTTAAAAAGTTTCTACTATTGCTTTTAATCTTCTCGTGCTCCATCAGGAGAGCAGTGGTGTCCGAGTGGTAAGACCGACTTAGAAGAAGTAGGTCGCGGGTTCAAACCCAGTCAGGCGCATTACTTTGTGTAATTTATTTCATCCCCACTACTCTCAAAACGGTGAAGGAAAACCTCGTGAGGAAACCGGCATGTCCTAGAACCAAAAGCGATAGTGTAACCAAAAACATCCAGCAAGCTGCACTGGGCCCGCGTGATAGATTACGGCCCATTGCTTCTCCCAGAGAGGAGGCCTGTGAGTCCCAACAGTGAGAACATTAGGCCGACTATGAGTGCTCCATCACGATACCAATTTAAAACCATGTAAGACCATAATGAGTATAGGATATCAGACTTAATGCTTGCTTCTGCCAACAGCTTTGCCCACGTGATAGTAGAAAATTATCCCAAGGGAATATTTGTGTGATTACTGTGACTATTATTTGTGATTTTATCTATTAAGAGAATCTATTAATACAAAGTTGTATAAAAACTAAAGATCAATTCTAACCATTGTAGGTATAATTCACTTCGCGATGACCTAAGCTACGGTCAAAGTAATTAAATTTAAATACATATGCTTATCTTTTATTTTACATCTCCAAGCTTTTCTAAACCTATCAAAAGATCGCGTGACGACATAATACGAGTATAATTATTTGAAAGAAACACCTTTTTTAAGTAATTCACTTTGATGAAAAATAATACCTACCTAAGTCTAAATTTAGAATTTAAGTTGGAAAAACCACAAACACGTATTTTAACACGCTTATATAAAGTAGCATAAAAAAAACTGCTAAAGAATTGCAATTAAAACATTTCGTGTTTGTCCAATTTTACGGAAATTCTTCAAATTGTTTAAGTAATTTATTCAAGATCCGAAATCAACAACAGAAGTAACTAATTATAGCATTTTTAGACTTAAGATATTCGACAAGAAAATCTATATTAATATACATAATAGAATGCTAGACTTTGGTTGATCAATTATATTACTGACTAGCGGCCCGTCCCGGCTTTGCACGGGCAATAAATATAGCCTATGTTCCTCAGGGTGAATGTAGCTTCTGTTCCCGCGCGCCTCAAGGAGTTGTCAGCAACAGCAGGGGCCCAGCCGGGTCGAAGCCTATTGGGGCCAGGGTTATCCGAAAGGGCGCTCGAGAACCGGTATGAAGGCTTGAAGGAACGGGATGGGTTTTTTAGTCAGTAAGAGTCTGACACTATCTCCCGCTCCGCCCAAGAGCGGGGGTTGTCATAGGATGATTTTTCCTATCGAAAAAAAAGGGTGAATGTAGCTTTCCAATGGTGAAAGAATTTTTGAAATCGGCACTGTAGTTTTTGAGTTTATTCATTAAAAACATACACACATACACAAAAAAAAAAAATCCCCTCTTTATAATATTAGTGTAGATTCACCACTTCTAAGTTAACTTATTCGCAACTATTTTTTTTTCTCTATCTATTATTAGTAGTCTTGCGTGTATCCACTATCTCACCTGATGGTAAGCGATGATATGGTCGATGACAGAGCACCCTTACCTAGAAGTATTTCACTCTTGACTTAAGTTACCTAGATATTGTAACTATCAGGAAACACGAAAGTATTACCAATACTGTTTTGTAAGAATTGTATTGTATTGTCCATACCTAGTAATCCGACGATGGAACGGGCTAGGCGGAAATAAATTATGCATTTCCGATGCATACTTCCCGAAATGTAATCGATAGAAAACCGACAGATTAGCAACTCGGCGTCCATTCTCAAAACTTCAGATCTTCGACTCCACCAATAAATCATTGCCGATATTCATATTGGCTAGTTTTTCAATAGACTCTAGTGCATCAAGGTGGTATCTGGTAGTCTGTCCCAGATATAAGAGTGGTACTCGATACACGACCGAACTTACACTTGATAGATTTTGAGCAGCTGTTTCGTGAATTACCGTCTCACCGTTGTTGCTAGGACTTTCAATCAGATGACGTTTACTTCGATGTAAATTGAAAGTTTTTTTGAGGAAGGAATTCATCAACTGATGTCAAAGTCAACGTTACACCAAGAAACTCAAGATGGTTGTATTTTATTGTAGATATCTGTATGTATCCGGATAAAAGTTAAATTCTATTCAGAATCATTGATTTAAAAGCCTCTTGTATTCTGTCCATTTCAATTTCTGTCCTCAGTTTTACAAAATCCTGATCTTTAACCTTACCATCATTCGTCGTTCTGCATCATTAATTTCATTAGGTACCAACGCATCTTTATCAAACTCTTTTTGTTCTTATAACCAGATAGATTAGTAGTTCATTTACATAATTATCGATACGCTTGACCTTTGTATTTTGAAAATATACTGTCTACCTATGATATAAATTAGTTGGTTATTGCAAGAAATAAAGCTGAATTGATTGTTGCTTCATTATTACGAATAGTAACTCTATATCTTTTATTTATTATAATACAAATTTTGCCTGCGCTTTCATCGTGACTTCCTATATCAAGCTCATTTTTATCCAATTTTTGTCTGTCTGTCAAATATAAAATTTTGTTTGAAATAAGCAGCACCTTTGTACTCTTCTATCTGTATTTGTTCTTTTCGATTTTTTTAGTATTTGTATTTGTGTATAGAAATAAATAAATAAATGAAAAAAAGATCTTCTGTTATGGTAATTTTAGTCTATTACTTATGATTCAAATATGATTCAATAATGGTGGCTTTACTGCTTGTTAAAAACATAGCCAAGACCAAAATAGTTTTTAACAAATTACACTCTTTCTCAACCAAAAACATGTATCCCATGAATCAAACCACTGCCTCCAGTAAAAAATACTTACACAAATATACGTAATAAGTTTGATTTAGACTGTCTGACGTAATAACTTGAGAAAGGTGACCGGTACCACAAAAAGCACAAATCACTGCTTGCGAGAGCTTCAAACTGGTTTGGAGCCGTGAACTTGAACGAGCAATAATGCAAGCTACGTTGTGTGTGTAGCTAGGAGAACAGCGGAAAGTGTGGAGCGATTTCTTGTGACATTATTTTGTTAGCAAAGGAATAAATTGACTTTTAGACGAGGGGGAGACGTGCATGTGCTCCTTGACTGTACAGGTGTCAAAGATATAGCAGGCATACGAATCCTTGGATTCCCAAATGCCCTTACAGATGCCCTAAACACCAGGTAGCCTGAATCTGTTTTTGGAAAGAGGTGAGCTGGACAGAATAAGCCGCCAAAGGATGTCCGCCATGACCCACGCACAATGGACTGTATAGGATTAACAGTGAAAAGAGATAGACAGACTCCAATAGATAGATAGAAAAGCTTGGTATGAGCTATAATAGTAAGAACTCAAAAGTAACAATGTTTGGCGGGAACAGACTAAGAAGGCAAGTTAATTCAGTCCTTGTATGAAAGAACCTCAATCAGCAGGCATTATTTGATGTATGAGCTTCCCGAAGAGCATAGAAAATGAGACACTAACGAGAGGCTCTTTAAGGCTACTGTAACCAATATTTGTGACACATAACACGATTGAAAGGAGTATATATGGAGTTTCTTGAACATTCTTCTCCACAGAGATCTACGCTGCAATTAGCATCATTTTTCTGACTGACTGACATCTTGATAATTCAAAAGTGGTAAATGGTTTATTTGAATTAAATGCTTTAAATCTCTATATCTTAGTGATGAGTGAAAAAGAAGAGAACTTACGAACTATTTATTAACTGACTTCGAAAAGGAGGAAGTTCTAGGTTCGACTGAATTTATATTTTTTAGGCTTACGAAAAACTTACGAATTTTGGCTTTAGCTGCCAAATTGTTACACAGAATAAAAAATAATAAGATCCTATTAAAAAGTCTGACGTTGTGGCTTAAGACCGCAAAATTTCGACCTTGCATAATCAATTAACATTCATCGTAAGTAAACGTTATTCTAGTCCGGACCGTTCCCAACGGTTTGCGTAGAACGTGGGTTTTCAATACGGAACGACATCGACATCTAAATGCAAATATACATACCATTTATGGCGTATGTACTAAGGCTAATAAAAGTTTAACGTGATGCCTTGAAACAGGCATTGTGCGTTAGAATCTACTGCAAATGAGATTGTGAACAAGGCTTAGGTACACCAAGGGTAGGGTCGATGCCAGAACTGCGGATTGTTTGAAGGAGTTACCGTGGCACTTAATAACTTCTCACGCTCCGGGTGGAGCGAGAGTGTTAGACTGTTAATAACTAAAACCCGTCATTCCAGGGCTCCGCAGATTCAGGCCCCGACAAATCGAATTTACTTATGGATACTGTTCCTATCCTACAGCATTATACCCATAGCTAATAATATACCTAACGCAGATACATAATAATGACTGAACTGTTGGTCTAGTGGTTAGTAACCCTGACTGCTATGAAGTTCAATTTCCACCCAAGACAAATGTTTATGTGAAGAGCACGATCATTTGTTTTATTATTTATTTCTTCATTGCACAACTTAACTTATCAAAGTATGTCCTGTGTTATAAAAAATTAGTGTACAATAGGCGGTCTAATTGCACAGGGTTTTGTATCCGAGTGTAATTTATCTATAATAGGTATGTAAGCATTTAGAAATATTTATGTACCTATGTTTATCCGTTGTCTACCCAACTAGTAAAAAGGCCATAAGAATAATTCTTTATAAGAGTTTGGATTTTATAAAAGGCTTATATGTGTTCTGGCTAAGATTGTGTATCTTATAAAGGCAAGTTATAAGACGTTTTGATCTAAAAGAAGATTCAAACTTATAACCAAGTCTTATAGACGTACCTATATGAGAAATCCTTGTAAAACATTTCACAGAATAAATGTCTTATAAGTGTATTGTATAAGAGTAATTGCCCTTGATCATTATTTATACTTAGTACTCATAACATGAGCTCTGCTTAGTTTTGGACTAGATGGCGTTGTGCGAAAGTTGTCGAAAATTACGAGTATTATTATTAGTACAGGATACGGTTAAGAACGACCTTCACCGGTTTGTTTAATGGATGAAACCTATTTTATGATAAATTTAGTATATTAAATAATATAACGCGGGTGGGTTGCCTGAGAAATTCCTGGCCAAACAATTTTTTTTTTTTGTAAAATGCACCGGTGTGTTTAACGAATAAATTTAATACTAACCGAAAGAGTGAAGCCTTTAGAACATAAAAATGTTGGGTTGCCTATTTGTTTCCTGGCATAGCTATGGGTTGCAAGGTATACACAGGTATGCATAAACAGGTGTGTTTTTTTTTATATACAACAAATTCTATATCAAAATAAACGCTGTTTCATTACGAATACGATGTTATAGTGTTGTCTGCAAAAAAAAAACTGGTATGGATAACGGTTGTGCATTTTTCTAAAAATAAAATAAATTTTCAATTTTTAATTAATAATAGTCTGGCCAGGAATTTCTTAGGCAACCCACCCGCGTTATATTATTTAATACACTAAATTTATAATAAAATACGTTTCATCCATTAAACAGACCGGTGAAGGTCGTTCTTAATCGGATCTTAGACTATATCTATAATATAAAAATGAATCGCAAGATGTGTTGGTAAGCGCATAACTCAACAACGCCTGGACCGATTTCGCTAATTTTTTTTTTAAGCTAAGGTTCTTATGGAAAAAAAATGAAAATTAGGGTAGTGTAGGGTAGTGTAGGGTAGAGTAAGGTAGAGGAGGGTAGAGTAGGGTAGAGTAGGGTAGAGTAGGGTAGAGTAAGGTAGAGTAGGGTAGAGTAGGGTAGAGTAAGGTAGAGGAGGGTAGAGTAGGGTAGAGTAGGGTAGAGTAGGGTAGAGTAAGGTAGAGTAGGGTAGAGTAGGGTAGAGTAAGGTAGAGGAGGGTAGAGTAGGGTAGAGTAGAGTAGAGTAGGGTAGAGTAGGGTAGAGTAGAGTAGAGTAGGGTAGGGTAGAGTAGGGTAGAGTAGGGTAGAGTAAGGTAGAGGAGGGTAGAGTAGGGTAGAGTAGAGTAGAGTAGGGTAGAGTAGGGTATAGTAGGGTAGAGTTGGGTATAGTAGGCTGAAGTAGGGAAGAGCGGGAGCGAAGCCGCGCGGGTACAGCTAGTCTATAATAAAACTAAGTGATTGACAGAAACTGTCAACATCTTCTAGCACATAAATAAAAACAGGATCGAACTACCCATTACCCCCAAGGTTCCCCCGAAGGTCTTCAGGAACTGCACGATGACACTCATGAATATGAATGAGCATCAAGAAATAAAGCCAACTGTCTCCTCCATCGCGTTTATCATTTCAACACTTTGCATGATACTGTGGATAATCAGTTAGTGATATTTTCCTGTTTCCTGTGTTAAAATAGATGTAATGTGCAAAAGACATGCTATACCTATACAATAATAAAATAATAATAGTATTCCACAGCTTGCACACAACGCCATCTTTTCCCAAACTAAACAGAGCTTATGTTATGGGTACTAGACAACTGATAAACATACTTATAACATGATTCTAAAAGCATGAACTTATACCTACTTAACAAAAATACATATTTTTTATTTTATAAAAATTACTAGCTTAATTTTGACACCGGTTTCGCTCGCGTGAAAGCAGATAGTAATAGTACAAAATTTGGACCCCTGTTTCATCCCCTTAGAGGGTGAATTTTGGAAAATCCCCCATAATACTCGCCTACGTCATAAAAAGAAACCTTGTGCAAAATTTCACAACCCTAATCCCAGTAGTCTCGACTAAGCGTTGTTATGTTTTTTTTACTGTTGATAATTTCGCACTTGACCGCTGTCTCACCTGATGGAAAGCGACGATGCGGTCGACGATGGAGTACGCTTCCCTATAAGTAACCTATTCACTTTTGACTTAAAGATTCCCGGGTTGTAGCCATCAGGAAACACAGACTCCAACAGGGAATTCCACTCCCTAGCCGAACACACAATGAATGTGTTCCCAAAACATTTTGTGCGTGTAGGTGGGATATCCACCATATACCGGTGGCGCATAGCCGTACGTCTGGTAGTCCGATGATGGAACGGGCTAGGCGGAATTAGGATATGCAATTCCGACGCACACTCCCCGAAATGCAACCGGTAGAAAACCGACAGGCTAGCAACTCTGCGTCGATGCTCAAGACTTTGAAGCCTCGACTCGACGAGTGCATCATCTTCTGGCTGGCCAGCTGGTATCGGGCAGATCCGTCCCAAAGATGAGAGCTCCATACACGATCAAACTTGCGTTTGATAAAGCTTGAGCAGCTGTTCCAACCTGAAGTACTATCTGATCTTTGTGAGTATTCCTAACTTTTGCAGCCAGTTGAGCCTTTGATGTCAGTCAGTTTTTTCCTTCTATAACTATGTATAAATTACTATAGAAGTATAGATTTACTGAGTCTTCGAAGCAAAAATCTAATAGGAACTCACGAATATTGTTAGAGAACAAGACTTTCCCGGATAACCTGTCATAACTAATGATCTTAGAGAATACTATCTCACGACAATATTCATAGCAAATGTATAGCGGCTGTCTATCTCTTTGATAGTATCACTTTACTACCTGTCACTTCTAATTCAAAATATCGATTCAATTGCATTGAACAAAAACAATATTAAATTATAATGTCTGAAGACAAACTTTATGTCTATAAAAAAGAATACAATCGGAATTCATCCACAAACAAAAAATGAAGAGCTAACACTGAGTTTAGTACTTCAAAAAAATCTAATTCAATGCTAGATTTTGCAGCAAAAACTGGTGTGGACTGTCGTAATTTACATAATAAGATGTTCCGTACAAACAATAATAAGATGTAGAGCTACACCAATTTGGCTAACGAAGGGCAATAAAAAAAATTGGTAGCTCTCCGTCCGACTGTCCGGTAACCGTCCGGATCGAGCCCGAATGGTCGACGGCGCGTAGTGTTCCACACGCACCTCAAAGAGATGTCAGCAAAACCGTAGGAGTCCAGCGGAGCCGAAACCTAGATACTGTGACCATAGGTCGACTTCTGAAAGGGAAACTCTGATCCTAGCCTACAAAGAGCAACTGAAGGACCATAGGTGAGGTTTTAGTCAGTAAAAGTCTGACACGCCCTTCCTCTAGCGGTAGAAGTACGTATATAAGTGTTTAAGTAGCATATATTATCTATATGATTTCAAACTTTAAAAAAAATACTAATTTGGCTTGAAATCTTAATGCTTCGGTTGTCATTTTAAAATTCTGTGCAATTGCTTCGCTCAAAGATTACATTTAAATAGTTTACTATTTACTTTACCTAGTATTTATTTTACTATCCGTTGCTTACCTAAACCAATACCACTTATTTTGTTTGCTCTCTTTTAAATAGTTTTCAAGATATTGCTACAAGAATTTCTGATAGATCTGACTGACAAGTTGACACGTAGAGCTGTCAAAAAAAGACAACCGACGGTAGACAGACAGGCAGACGGAATAAGAGATTTTGTATTTCATATTTGTGTACGGAATTCTAAATACTCGTACAAGGATGAGCTGTGTTCGATAATATTTTTTGTTCATAATGTGATTAGTTTCACGGATAGCCCCAAAATATTGATTGATGTTCTTATTATTGTAATGCCTATTATTTAGTTTTTCGTTGTAAGGTTAAATTCGTGTTCTTTGATAACACAGTAATTATAACTTGCTATTAATATTGATGACGTAAATTAAATTTATGACCAAATATATGCCTTTATTTTAAGTGTTGGAAATCTCATAATTAAGTAATACTACGCAATTTATTGTCCAGCCTATATAATTTTGCTTAAAAAAAACTTTACAAGCATGCTCAAGATTCTTTTTATTTTCAAAAACTTGAAAAATAGAACAGAATAAATAAGTTAGAATACACACACACAATATATATGTTAGAAGAATATAGAAAACACTAGTGGAATATGAAAATAGAGACAAACACTATACAATATTATTACACAATCCTTTTGATTTTCTTACGATTTCTTAATAAAACTTTTTTTAAAGAAGCTAAGTAAGAAGGTATATATATAATATCATTGATTGCCACATATATTTTAAAACAACTTTTAAGCGCCAAATGTCTCCATTATCTTGTGAATAACATTCAATAAAAAAAGAGGAACAAGAATGTTCCTTTACCAGAAACTGTTCAAGAAAAAAAAAATCGAGTTTTCCACTTTAACCTCTGAGTTATTGGCTCATTAACACTTTACCTTCGAAGACACTTGTTTTATAAAAAGTCGCAGTAAACAAAAGACCAGTTTTAAAACAAATACATGTTTGCTGAGGAAAATATTTTAATAATAGACAATAACAGAGATACTTTACTTAAATATTAAGGAAACGACAACTAATATTTGGTTTTTCTATATATTTCAAGGACCGGAAGTATGAGCGGGTCTGTTTGTCTTGTCTGTGTATTTCTCAGAAATGACTGAGCTATTTTAAGTGCGATTTCGTGCTAATGAATTTGTGACATATTGGATTATCATATTATTTGGTCTTGACAAGGTCGTGGTCGGAATTTTCGCAAGGTATTTCGAATATTTTCTTAGATCTTAGTTATCTTAAATTTATGTATTTTTTTGGATAACAGAAATTGTTTGACTATTTTGAAAAATAAAGATATGTAAATTGTTTGAATGGTTTACGTAAACAACTTTTTTTGTTTGTTAATTTTTTTAACGATCCCACCGAAGCATTTTGGGAACACATTTATTGTGCGTACAGCTAAGGAGTGGAATTCCTTACCAGAGTCTGTGTTTACTGATATTGTCTGTGCGATAAAAGAACCGTCGTGGCGTAAAGTGAAAACAACATTAAAGATTTTAAGTAGCAATCCAACCCAGCCTTCCGTCAAATGCCAAACGTCATGTCACGTTGACACCGGTTTGCTTATTATGTTATTTTATTGTGATTTTTAATTGAAATCTTCAGAAATGTGATAAAAAATTTCACTGAGCTGCAAGGGAAATAATATTTAATATAATACAGTTTTGCCAAAGCTAACAAATGGCAAATCACACCATTATTGATCAAAACAAAGTCACGAACTTGGGAAACATTGATATGCTGTTTTTCGGTACGTAACACTATTATTTTAATGTTTTTAGACTTCCCAGATAAACTCCTGTCCCTGTTATCTCCAAATATATATAAATTAAACGGAAATTCATTTAAACATGACGATATTTGTTTATTTTGTTTTGGTCAATATTTTCGATGACTAGTATAAAGAGTATTGATACTTTAAATTTTTATTAATGCGTTTCTTAAATATTTCATATTTAAAACTTAGAATATTTCTTTTCAGGCTTGAGTAGGATACAATAACTAAAATAAAAAAGGGCAAGTGCGAGTCGGACTCGCGCACTGAGGATTCTGTACAAATTTACCTATGAAATCAATTCCCGAATTCAGTTACGAAGATTTTTCCGAATTGCAAACATTTTTTTTTTTTGTGGCTGATCTACAAATTTTCAATTTTCAGATTTTTCCCTGTACTTGTTCTATGAGAGCTTATTTTTATGCCAAATTTCAGGATTCTAGGTCAACGGGATTCACCCTATGAACTTTGATTTCCTTGAGTATCGAAATATACGTTTTTTTTGCGACATAAACGGCCGTATCTTTTTTTTTCGCTAACTCAGAAGTCTGATTTTTTCACAACTTCAAAAGACCGCAGACTTGTGTATGATTTTAATTTTAACTTGATACGTCCAAGCGTTATTGAGTTAAAGGGTCTTAACAGATAAACAGACGGACAACCAAGTGATCCCAAGGATCTTGTATATGAGATGGTGCCTTACAGGCTAAATAGATTTTTTACGAAGCAACATTACAAATTCTGAAGTGTACTTTATTTTCATAGTCATTAAAGTTCATATTTTTCATTGATTAGCAAAAGGGAAAATGTACTAAGGAAGACAACGAGAAAGTGGTAGTGTGTCCCACTTTTACCTTTATATTAAACTAGGGTAAACATAAACTTGCTGTTAGCTACAATATTCTAGTCAGTGATAATATACCGATCCCAGTCAAAGTGATAGAACCATTTTCGTTGGAACTGGGTAAGTGGTCGTTGGTGGAACCTACCTCGGTAGGCAGTACAGCAGTTTCTTTACGCTATTTTCGTTTACCTATTCGTGTTTGCATTTAAATGTTCATCATTATTACAATCGAAAGACGTCCACTGTTCGACATAGGCCTCCCCCAGGTGTCACCACAATTAACGGTTTGTTACTCATTACGCAAAAACTTATAAACGGATGTATTTAATGATAAACGTTGCAATAATATAGCTTATAACATAACACAACTTAATAACATATTCCACAACTATCACACAAAGTCATCTAGCCTCAAACTAAGCAGAGCTTGTGTTATGAGTACTAGACAACTGATAAACATACTTATATATTTCTAAATACATACATACTATAGATAAATTACAACCAGACACAGAACAAATGATCATGCTCATCACACAAACATTTGTCCTGGGTAGGAATCGAACCCACGACCTCCGGCATAGCAGTTAGGGTCACTAACCACTAGACCAACAGGCCAGTCAAACTCTAACCTATATAACCTATATTTTTGCTAAGTTTCATCACGTGAACAAGTTCAATAAATAGGCTACTAATATTATAAATGCGAAAGTTTGTGAAGATGGATGGAGGTACTCGTATGTATGGATGTGTCGCGCAAAAACTAATAGACAAATGAACTTAATCATAAACATTGCAATAATATAGCACATGAGCTATAACTTTGCAGTTTCATTAGGTGAGCAAATTCAGCCAATAGGATAATTTATATTATAGGGCGAAGCCGCTGGAAGAAGTTAGTCTAACATAGTTTCAAAATATCAAGATTTAACAGTCGCACTATAATGACGTCATAACACAACAATGTTGCTTACATAACAAAAACGATATTTATCTACAGCAGCGCCCTCAAATCCCACGATGGTTTACTTTCCGCACAGACTCTAGCTACAACTTAGGGGTCTTTAAGGCAAGAGTGGCGACGCTTGGGGAGGCCTATGTCCAACAGTGGACGTGTATCGGCTGAAATGATGATGATGATGATGAAGTCAAGAGTGAATAGATTATTTCTAGGCAAGCGTGCTCCATCGTCAGCCACTTAAAAAGTTTTCGGAATTTTTTTATTACAATAAAACCTCAAAATTATTTATTAGAGTCTGTTTAATTAATAAGTTAAACGACTTGGGTAATTATTAGGATTTAATTAAATCTGATGTAGTCAACACGGGTTCAATAATCAAGGTTGATTAAGAGATACAGATCATTGTTTACTAACAGAAGAACCTTATAAAAATTATCGAACATAAGTATTTTTTAAATGATTAACTCTTTGAATGTCGTAATTAGAGACACAATAGAAAGACAATTACCTTATGTCGGACTGTGTAACTTAAGACATTCGAAAGGTTAAATATTATACAAAATTCCCAAGTCGGTTGACTTATTAGACAGTAATATCATATTATAAATTCTTTTTGGTGTGTCCATTATCTATTGCTTCAGTCTTGTCAATTTTGTCACTCGATCACAAGCAAAAATGTCAGAATTCAGTCCAAAATTATTGTGAAACAAATTTATTGTTACTGGTTTCTTTGAAGATTAATTATCAGGTAAGTGAAGAATCTTTGCCTTTGAACAAATGTCTTTTTTATTTATTTATTATTGATAGGTTCACACTTTACCTTACATGTTGGTAAGCGATTAAATAGTCGATGTTGGTTTACCTAGAAGTAACATATTGATTCTTGTTTTAAAGAACCCAGGTTGTAGCGATCAGAAAACATAGACTACAACAGTATTTACCTTCTTTCCTTTACCTACTCAAAATTAATGTGTTCCCAAAACGTTTTGTGCGATTGGATCCACCGGTAGCGTTTCGCCGTACCGCGTACCTACGTGTAGTGGTCTGGTGATGAATCGGGCTTGGTGGAATTCTCAACTCACACTCTTTCTGCGCTCAACACTCTTTTGGACACGCACTGCACAGTTTCTTATGGAAATTTGTTTGTAATCATGAGTACAATCACGTATTTAAGTATCGGTCACTAATTACCATTCACCCTATATGTACTATAAAGGGTGTAAGGGACAGCCCTCCGCAAACTTTAAGGGCTTGCTCAGTAGACGAAACTAAACAACCTTACACAACATTTTTTTTCAGAAATCAAAAAAAAAATCGGCCTCTCCATACAAACTGTCCAATCAAGTTTATAATTTTGTATGGTGAGGCGGATTTTTTTTTTTCGTTTCCTGAAAAAAAGTGTTGTGGAAGGTTGTTCAGTTTCGTCTACTGAGCAAGCCCTTAAAGTTTATGGAGGGCTGTCCCTTACACCTTGTATACCTACAAAATATAAATCAATGGATGCCACGGATAAGTACGCTCACGGTGAAAAAGTGCATGTCAAAGAATACAATAACCATCCTTACTTCATTATTTCTATTAATAATTACGCTAATTAATTCTATCGCCTTGACAAGCGGGTTAGTGATCGCTGTAATGGATGTTAATTGACATGAATACTAATTAATAACAAATAGGATGCTATCTGGCTATCTGATATACCTAAGTCGCCTTTTAAGGCCTCTGTAATATATTTTCTTATTAGTCTGAGAAATATAACTAACCTAACTAAATCAACTGCTAAGAACTGACGTATATTAAATGACTAGCTTTTGCCCGCTGCTTCGCCCGCGTACAAAATATAGTCTATGTTACTCAGGAATAAAGCAGCTTTCTATCGGAGAAAAAATTTAGTAATCGGACCTGTACTTCCATAGATTACCTCCTACAAACAAAAAAACAAAGTTTACCTCTTTATTATATTATAGTGTAGAGGTGTAAATAAGCACTGTTGGCTTGCGGACGACGAGCAAGGTAGCTCGCCGTCCGGACCAAGCCCGAGTCGTTAAAAGCGTTTAGTGTTTCACGCACGCCTCAAAGAGGTGCCAGCAAAACCATAGAGACCCAGCAGGACCAAAGACTACTGAATATTTGATTTCAATAGAACCAGTATGAAATCATCCACTCCCTGCGCATAAATAAACATTTTCGGTCTAGTTGCTTCCAAATACTCATAACGATTAAAAAGTGTTCGGTGGCGGTGACTGGAACAAAAAGTGTCTCCGTTTGCGCTGTGCCTTACCTAGGGGTCCTTAAGTCAAGAGTGAATGGGTTGCTTCTAGGCAAGCGTGCTCCATCGTCGGTCACATCATCGCTTACCATCAGGTGAGATAGTGGCCAAACGCGAGCTTATCCATAATAAAAAAAAATAGGACGATAGGATTTCACAAGAAATAACGAGTATTAAGTTTTAAAAAATAATAAAGGAAACTTGTCTTTATAAATCTGCATTCTCCCAATAAATTGTTTCGATAACAATTTAAAATAATATGCCATACAGAGAAATGTTTATGCCTGGAGCGCAGAGCGTGCGCGGGCGCAGCATGCGTGTGATACGATGGAAAATTGGTTTCCGGCCGCAAGATAGTTTAGTTCTTATTTACATAAGACTATTATTATATCATTACTGGCTAAGGCCAGCGTCTTCGCCCGTGAAAGTAGGCGCGGGCTTGCGGACGGCGAGTAATGGGTAGCTCGCCGTCCGACCGTCTGGTAACTATCTTTTTTTTGTGGTTGCCCGGTGAGTAAAGCCCTTGGGTTTGTTTTTATGACTACTTCATAGTATCAACCAGATGACCGATCATTAGCATTTAAAATCGTAAATAAATATTTACTAAACGAAAACCGAGAATTCTACTTACGATTCAAATATAAGACCACAAGGTCTTGTCGTCTTATAGAACCAATGAGATGCTTCTAGAAATTCACTCTTGTGAGTCATAAATTTGAATAAGTTGCATTCCAAATAATTTCAACCCTGACATTGAAATGCATTTAAATGCCAATTCTATAATCACTTGATGTTGAAATACAAAACACAAAACCGCCGCATCTCTATTTATGCTATACTAGCTGTCCGCCCGCGACTTCGTCCGCGTGTACTTCGGTTATCGCACTCTAAACGTGTTTTCCCATAGGAATAAGATGTTTTTCCGGGATAAAAAGTAGCCTATGTTCTTTTCCATATCAAAGGCTATATGCATGTCAAATTTCATCCAAATCCGTTCAGCCGTTTTTGCGTGATTAAGTATCAAACATCCAAACATCCACACTTTCACATTTATAATATTAGTTAGGATTAATATCCATTGATGAAAAAGTTCCTTATTATTATTTGTTCGATTAATTCTTCTTTGCAACATTGTTATTTTTTTATATTGTTCTAGAATAGGTAAAAAATAAACACAATAAGCTGATGCTAACACAATACTGTAGGTATATGTATATTAATCAATAAAATAATATCTTTTTTTTTCTTTTTATCTTAAGTTTTTACAGTGAGTGTATGTGTATCTCTACGCGCCAAATATTTTTCTTTCTTTCTAATTATCGGGCTTGCAGACGGCGAGCCATAGGTAACTCGCTGTCCGGCTGTCCGGTACGGACCAGAGATCAGCCAAATTGGCGGAGCAAGTTAGGGCCGACGCCTGCCTGGTCGGCCTCACAAAAAAGATAACTGAAGGGGGTCCCCCTTTCTGGGAGTCGTTATTTCATGATTTCGTACAAAAAAAAATGTTGATGAAAAGATACCTTTTTAACGTTCCATCATCAAACAATTCTTCCCGTTCTGGGTGGAGCGAGATGAATTTACAGACTTTAACTGACTAAAATCCACTCGTAATCCTTCAGTTGCCATTTGTGTTCCAGGGCGGAGATAATTCTGTCGAACAATGTTGCATCCCTAGCAGGATCTAATCATCAGCTTGATTCTAACATGATTTATGAGAACATAATAGTGCCATTATATTCTCGTAAATCATGCATTATTTTATTAATGCATATAAAGTGTAAACAGCATAATAGCGATCAACAAAAAAGCTTCGCTCATAATCATCTTGATCATCAAAATCAATTAACCTACAATCACATAGATCACGTTCATTCTCACGTGTGATAATACACCTTATTACACAATAGATACACTTGCGTGAAAAAAATCAGCCCACCCCGTGAAAGAAAAGAAAGGTAAAATATTATTTGGCGACAGTGACTAAGATTAGATCCACAACTTAAAAAAAAAGTGACTATCAATAAAAAACAATAACATTGTGTATGCGCTACGGCTGCCCCAAAAGGGTTAATTTCAGCAACGTTGCCAGACAGAAAAATATTGTCAGACGCTTGTTTTTCAATGAGCCTTTAGTGGCAAATTACGGAGTAAACGGATTTAAACAGTACCTTAATAAATATATATATAAATAAATACTTGCAATATAATAAATGAGTAAATATTACTTGTTGCATTAAAGTTCACCTATGTCCCACTACTGTTCAAGATGTTTAAATAAATAAATTACTATTATCTTAGTAATTTATTTATTTAAACTTCTATCTAAATACTAAACTTTTATATTTTATTTAAATACTAAACCTTTCGTTAATTAATCACTTTTATTCTCACGTGTAATATACACCTAATTACACAATAGATGTACTTGCGTGCAAAATATCATCCCACCCCGTGCACCACGAGGTGCTAGGAATATTAAGATAATACTAAACTTTTCGCTTGTCAATTTATTCAACTCAAACTTGTTCACACAGAGCACGTTTATTCTCACGTGTGATACACACACAATACATAATAGATACACCTGCGTGCAAAAAATAAATTAGGATTACTAACATGTTACTAAGCTTTTCGTTAGTCAATTATGTTTTTTTGAACTTCTAGATGTATTTAAAAAAAAAAATTCCTGTATTCCCTAAAGGGATATGCAGAGGTGCGCCTAATCTTTCAGGGAATAAAAAAAAAATGAATACAGTTTAACTTGTGGAATTTTAATCGACGGAAAAAGGAAAAAGGTTCTGTGTTTTTTCCATTTAGGAATAATCTTTTCTGAATTTCTGAACGACATCAATTTTAATTACTCTTAATTTTTGTTTAGAAAGGTTTTATTACATAACATATTAGATTATTGTTAGTGGCTGAAGGAATATCTTAAACAGTCGTTTTGGCCCTGGAATACAAAGAGCAACTGAAGGAAAATAAATGAGTTTTAGTTAAGAAAAGTCTGAGACTCTCCACCCAGACCTCTACTTGCACCCAGAGCGAAGGAACTTAACTTTTTACGTTAACTTTGAGTGGGTCCATATTTTTGCACGCAAATGTACTTTTATATATGTTGTGTTGTATACTACACACATTACTATAACTTGTGTTGTCAATAACTCATCATTTCAATATACATTAAGTGTGTAGGTAGATATTTGCGTAAGATTATATTGTAGTTTATAAAATCTATGAATAGATGTTGATTGGTTATAATATTGCAGACGGCATGGCGACATTATCGCCCACACGTTATATTCATAACATTTTAGTAAAAAACTAGATTAATAACAATATAATTACTAATTCTTTAAACAATTCTGATGAAAAAAACACGCCTAAAAATCTGGTTAACATTTTAAAATCATTTTTTGTTATTCACACGAAAACTTATATTTATTGTTTATTTTAAAAGTGTCAAAAATATATCCCCTAACATACTTCAATGCTCAAACTATATTTAATAAAATATTTCATTATAACTTGATGAAAACTGCAAATTGTAAATTTTAACCACGTTTTCCATTTTATTAAAAAATCCTAAAACTGCAAAAACCATAAGTAATAAAAAAAAATCTAACTCACCACTGCGGCCAATATCGTGAAACGTAGCATACTTGTTCCTTGCGTGTTCACAATAAACTTGCTTCTCACACAATTCAAATATACTAATATACAACCGTGTGATGCGCTCGCTCATCTCCTATATATCGTCGCAGCCTCCTCTGACGTCACTCCTCCCCCCCCCTACTCCCCTCCGAACTTGTTCTGAGACATCTTCACGACATTTGACCTTCGTTTCACTTACATCGACGTTTTTACACCAAACGTGTATTTGTTTGTTTTCAACGCAGCGATGTATGACGCTCTGTGAAAACTAGTTTTTGACTATGACTGCGTCTGATATATTTTTTTACTTTATATTGCCTTTTTTCTATTCACTTTTTGGGTTTCTGCTTAACTTTGCAAATAAATATGCCTAATACTAAATATATATAATACTATATAATATAATACTATGCTAATACTGTGGTTCATTGGCTTGACTCAAAGAAACCGCCTGGATTAAATTTATTTCATAAAGATATCCTCAAAAACATTGCATGCATAATAATAAATCTTGCTGATTATTTTAACTGAAGTTTGGGCTTCAATAGATATCAAATGACTTAAGATTTAGATCTTCAAGAAAAAAAATTCTTAGTAATGCTTGCTTATTGTAATTTGGACTGTCCTAAAATTGTTTTTTTTTATTTCCTCATCATGCTTTGTTGTACCATCATCAGTCATCATCATCAGTTTGTATATTTTTGCTTGTAGCTCTGCTATGTCCAATTAAAATAGCATCTACAACGCAGTATATTCCAACTTCTTTCAAACATCACATTTCAACCAAATTTTCTTTTTCATAGGTTCGGTGATATTATTCATGTTTTGACAAGGTTTTGTAACCATGAGTTTGAATAATTTAAAGTTTTCGCCTTCACTCCCAAATCCATTTCCTCGTGTAAAAAGATTTATAAAACTCACAAGCAACCTTAAAAATGTATTCTAAATACAGACTCGTACAAATTGAAATGCTATTTATAACTCAAAAATTAGTCTATGAATGTATCGTTTGTTTTAAAAATTCTCAATGTACCTCTATCTACGTAACGATTGTCACTTTGTTGTTTGCATTGGACTATATTTTTGTGTTCGATGTCATAGTAGAGCTACAGCAAGATAAGTTGGCGCGTGGCCGAAATTGTCAGTTTATGTCATGTGTCAGGAGAATGTGTTGTGTCCTGTATTTTTTATCGTTTCAGTAAATAGTCGTCATTATTATACAAAAAGTGATTTAAAGTGCTGTCAGGCATATTATCTTGAAATTCAAACGTGTTTGTGAAGAGAAATGAGAAAATATTGGGCCTACGGGACCATTTTCCAAATACCAATGCACATAAATAAACAAAGCCCCTACAAGAGATAACACAAAAGCGCAAGCGTTACAAAAAAATATTTTTTTAAATCTGGTAGGTTAATGGCATGATGGCAATGACAAATTAACAATGGACTTATCCGACTCTTCTGATAAAGACTAGCGTGGAGTTCTGGTGCTAAAAGTGCCAATTCATTTATTAAGATATTCAATAAAAGATTCACAAAGTTCTCACGATTTTTTTTTAATCATAAATTAATAAATAAATTCTTTAAATAACACTGTGTTAGGAAAGAGCGTTTTTAATAAAATTAAGGAAAATAGATTTGTTAGGCTGGCAACATTAAGCACGCCCTCAGCTACGCGCCAAGTTATCTTGCTCGCGCTCTACCCTTTTTGGTCTATAGACAATATTCATTTGATAGCAAGCGAAGCTGATCAGAAGCCTTCTGCTCAGAGTCCTTCGTAGTCAAGTAATAGAAGACTCGATTCAGCAATTTCTGCTACAGTTGGGTTCTTAATAAGAAATTGCAATGCCTTTATTTTTAAATACTACCTTAAATAGTGCCACTGTTTATATCTTAGTTAATTCATCATGAGTTGTAACTGAATGTTGATTAGACCTCGATTTGTGTGAAAATGTCACATCGTATTTTAGATTACAATTGCCTATAAGCATTCCTATTTAGGTGATGTGAACCCCGACTACCACAAACTCCTCCATCATTCTTTCATGTGTCCAATTCATCTGCTGCGTTCTTTAGTATGTATGTTGCCCGAAGAGAGAGACAGATACTTTTGTTCTTAGTGTTGCGTCGACCCCAAGTAATATGAGACAAGGGTAGAAAGATGATGTTGATGTTGATTCTCGCTTGCCCAAGAATTACCATGGCAGGCTCCTCATATACCGTACGGGCCCAGTAGGGTCGAGGCCTCTTGGGGCCAAGGATCTGCTTCTGAAAGGAAGATTTAGCCCCGGTACGAAAGGCAACGAAGGAAAAGGAGTGGATTTTTAGTCAGTCAAAGTCTGACACTATCTCCCGCTCCGCCCAATAGCGGGGGGTGTCATAAGATGATTTTCCCACATAAAAAAAGGTTCTTTAGATCCCTTACCAAACCCTAAATCGTGGTTCTACCGCAAAAGCGTACCAAACAGACAGAAACATTAACTTTTTCATTTTATTTATCAACAAAATTCGTGTAGTTTTTTATTTTCAGTCCCTGTTTAGGGTAGCAATTAATTTGACTATAAAAGTCCGTCAACCACTTCCGCGTTACTTGAAGATAAAAACCTGATGTCATAATTTATAATTAACATTCTCATGTTTTCGCATTATTAATCAACATCGACATGAGTCACCAGTTGAGGAAGAAATTATTATCCTGTGATGATACCGTGAGGCAGTGATTCTTAACTGTAGGTATAGGTCCTTAATATTATTACCAGCTTCTACCTGTCTGCGTGAAAGTAGATTTCTCCATATCAGCTTAGACTTTTTCTAAGCTTTAACTTTGTTCCATAAAAATTGTAATTCTACCTACTTACCTCTATGAAATTGCTGTGCCCGACAGGATCCATGTGCACTTGTTTAACTATTTTTAACCCCTGAAACCCCAAGCATTTAAATAGGTATAAATACGGAAAAATGGAAAGGTTGCTTATTTTCGAAATTTACAGACTTTCTTTACATTCTTAGATACACAACCATTAAATAAAACGTTCAAAATTTTAACAATCTTAGTGTTCAACCGAATGGCGCGAAATCACGCGCGAACGCCGGCGTTCGCTTGGGGTTTGAGGAGATCTTATGTAACATATTGTGATATAGCAACAAAGAATTTAATTGAATTGAATAAACTCTCGAAATCCTGTCTCTTAGTGCTCGTCCACGTAATAAAAGAAAACCTGGTGCAAAATTTCATGCTGCTAGTCCCAGTAGCGTCGGCTGTGTATTGATATGCCAGTCAATCAGTTTCTCCGTTTTATATGTATATATTTGGCAACCTAAAGGCAGTACCGATCACTCACCGTCCATCCTCATTTCAACCAATATCTTCATTTCTGATGTGATCACGCAAAGAACATCCGAGCTTCCCTATTACCCTTTCTGTCTTCTTTGGGTGGCTTTAAGTCTTCTGATGAGACCCAAGTTAAGTAACCACGTTTTGAAGCAATAATATGTCCTCCCCAAGTGTAGCCATACGTTATGGCGACACTTGTGTAACGCATATGTCCAGCAGTGGACGTCTTTCGGAAATACTAATGATGATGATGTGAAACAATATCTACAATATTCGATGCGTTCAAAGCAGCTTAACTCAAAGATTTTAGTTTATTGAGATTTTAGATATTATTATTTTTTTATATTATTTAAAATTTTCAATTTTATTAATGCATGAAATATTTGTATTATTATCGTTCTTAGCACCTAATCATGTAGATGGATGGAGAGGGAGAGGAAGGCCGAAAAAAAGATGGATGGATTGTGTGAGAAGTGATATGAAAGAAAAGGGAGTTAGTGATAGTTTGAAGGGTGACAGGACAGAATGGAAGAAGAAAACGTGTTGCGCCGACCCCAAGTAATATGGGATAAGGGCAGGAAGAAGAAGAAGAAGAAGAGCACCTAATCATGTTTTTTTTTTGTTAATGTACGAGTAACAAAAAAAAATTAAAATGCATGTGCACTTTTAGAATTTAAAGGTACTATTAATAATAGTGTATGTGTAATATAATCAAACACAATGTAAATTGTTATAAAATAAAAGTTATCCGAATACAAAATAAACCTAATTAAATTAGAGGTCCTGATGCCAATACCCTAACAACATTTGTCTTAAAAAACTGTTAAAATGATATCCTATACGAGGACATAAACCATAAATAAAACATACGTATTATATTTCAATTATGAATTTAAATTATTACTCAATTAATTTTTATTTGGTATTATTGATTTTGGTGATTTCAATGGACGTTAAAACCAACTTAGAAATATTACTTTACTGTCGAAGTAGCAAAGACATCATCGATTTTTATTTGTTTTAATTATCATCGACATTTTTTAACTTTGTGTATGATTCTTTTAGAACCATGATTAATGGGGAATAGAGAGGCATAAATCAACACTGCCGTTGTCATTAAAAAGGGCACAAGTAATTTTTTTTTCGACATCATCGATTTTTATTTGTTTTAATTATCATCGACATTTTTTAACTTTGTGTATGATTCTTTTAGAACCATGATTAATGGGGAATAGAGAGGCATAAATCAACACTGCCGTTGTCATTAAAAAGGGCACAAGTAATTTTTTTTTCGACATTGAGTTAAATACATACTCGAAATCAGGAAGATAAAATCTGAATCCGATGTATTTAACTCAATGTCGAAAAAAATTTTGGTTGTGCCCTTTTTAATAACGACGGCAGAATAGGGAACTCTATTGGTCCTATCAGTTCTCATAAGAAATAGAATATCTGTGAATTTCCTATTTAATTTATTAGTCTTCGCTCACTTTCTTGGCATATCAAGTCATATTTGTAATTTTCATCAATCGATTAATGATAAAGAGATAAAATTTTTAAGTGTGTATGTAGAAGGTAATCTTTGAAACCACTAAACCGATTCTGAATGTTTTTTCACTAATATGTAGCTGCACTAACCCTTTTCTTTCACTAAACTTTTAAGGTATTAAAAAAAACGCATATTTCCTGGAACAAGTTTTGTGAAATATTCGAGTAAATCACAGAATTACCGAATGCCAGCAGAGTTTTCAGGAGTTATCTCTCTTTTTTCGCGTTAGGTACCTCTTCATAAAACATCGCGTTGGATTGCGTTAGATAAAGCAACAAGTTTGTAAACCATGCTCGACGTTAACGATAGGTGAGTGCCTGTTGGTCTAGTGGTTAGTGACCCTGACTGCTATGCCGGAGGTCGTGAGTTCGATTCCCACCCAGGACAAATGTTTGTGTGATGATCACAATCATTAGTTCTGTGTCTGGGTGTAATTTATCTATAATATGTATGTATTTAGAAATATATAAGTATGTTTATCAGTTGTCTAGTACCCATAACACAAGCCCCGTTTAGCTTGGGACTAGATGGTGTTGTGTGATAGTTGTGGATTATTATATTATTATTATTATAATAATGAGGGTAAGTAGTAATTCCACGCACATGAGAACCGCTAGCAGAAGCCATATTATTATTAAATTTCGAAAATAAGTCACAAACTTTGAGAAGCAATGCATCCGGGTAGGTACTTTTAACACACAGTTTTATGTGAAACTGTCGACACAATCTTTTTTTTAAGGGCCGCAGATACCTGATATCTCCTATACAGTGTTGTGGTGTTAATAATGGCAAATTAATGCACATAGTAAACGTTTATAGGTAAAAAAAAATTCTACATGTCCTTAAAATTGTATTTTAATAACATTTTATAGGCTTTGTTTTTTTTGGCAATTTAATTTTTTACTATAGAAGCAGTGGTTTTTGAAGTTTTATTGTTTATTTATTATTTATATACTTTATTGTACCTACACCTCATATACATAGTGTGGGCAGGATAAACATTTGCAAAAACTAAGGGTCCAATGGGTGGTCTTAATTTTGATCCTATTGGGACTTTGCGACTTAAAATTTGTATTGTATTGTATTTCAGGCTGGTGTCCGTAACTCCACGACTAAAGTTCGTATTTTGCGTACGGGTGGGAACAATGAGTCATTCGATCCACCCCAGCTCCCCAAGGAAGGCCAGCAGCGCCTTGGTGTTACCATTTCACGGAGGGTACCATCGCGGTCATTTCCGCCTGATCACTTAAAAAAATTTTGCTTAAATCCTGCGGGGGCGATAAACCAAACCCTTTGAAGTTTTCGTGCAAGCAATACTGAACTTAGCGGTGTTCAGGCGGAAGTGTGTTCGATGGTACCTGGGTTTCCAAAGTACTTTGTCCTGTATCCAGCGACCACAGGGCAGCTTAGAAACAGATGAGTTGTTGTCTAGTCCTCCTCCATGGCAGACTCCATGCAGGCTGTGTAAAGTGGGTTGTCTGTAACTCCTATGACAGAGAGGTGCTTATAAAAGGCGCCCCACCTCACCTATCATTTTCCTACATTGCCAGAAGGTGATGCAAGCCTTGTTTAATTTATTGTCTAGATGAGTGCTCCAGTTTAACTTACTGTCTAGGGTAACCCCAATATATTTGACCTCGTTTGACAACGAGAGTTCTGTACCCATATCTGACGATTTAAACTTTCAACTTAAACTATCATCCTCATCCTTCTTATACCTCTTATTTTATGTGGTTCCCTGGTATGTGCGACTCTAAACCTGAGGCTTTCTTTATTTGCCCATTTTGCCCCACTGCTGGGCGAAGGCCTCCTTACTCTTCTTCCACGTGTCTCTGCCCAGTGCTGCTAAGGACCAATCTCTGCTAAAGATGTCAAGTTCATCCAGCAATCTCCGTCTATGCTAGCTAAGATTACGGCGCATTCCCCCTTTCTTAGAGAAGAGGCGTGAGTCCCAGAAGTGGAAACATTTTTAACAAGTACGTACATTCGATCGGCAATATAATTATACAAACCATGAACTAAAATTCGTTACATAACTCACACAAATAACAATTCTATGTTAAACGCCACTTAAGATCGTTGCCCTCAGTCTTTTGTTGCTAAAAATAATAGCGGACCTCCTGTGGCACCCATACATCTTATTTAAAGCATATCGTCTTCACTAAATCTAATATTGTTATTCAGCAACTGTGACAAAAAAGGTAATCGAGAATATCTAATAATGTCGTGCACAATGGTTTAGTCTATGGCTGGTGCATGTAAAAAAGTATTTGTGACAATACATTTTGTGATGTCTATCTTCGACGAGCTCTATTTCCGTGTTTCTAAAACTATTTTATATTGGGTGTTAATTATTCAGATCTCTTTTTAATAGCTAATGCTATTTATATATAAAAATCTTCATTGCCTTCTGAATTACTAAGTCAGCCACAATTAACGAGCACTTAAATACTAGATACTAGATAACTTAGTCGCTTTTCAGGGTGTTCATGGAAAAATAACCATCTCCGCTTCGCTCTTGCCTTAGCCTTCTAACCTAAGTTGTGCGTGTAAGAGTACCTACCTTACGAGTCTGAGCTCGCTTCGCTCGCTCTTGGACTAAGATTATTTAGTTGGCGTTTTAAAAGACGAATTAGTTATTAGAGGATATATCTCATTTTTTCGTTGCTCAGTTATGAAATGAGAAGTTTGATCACGTGGCATAAAAAGAAATGTGGGATTTGACTTATAATTTCTCATTAATCTTGTCTTATCTTTAGTTTTCAAGACCTACCGTGGTATCTATGATATAAATGCCTTATGGTGGTGGAAAATCATCATCAGCAATAAAGACGATATAGAGAGATATGGCCTATTCCACATAAGACTGCACTATACTCAAAGAGTTTTTTGGGAATGGCACCCAAGTTATATAATAAATTGCCAAATTCATTAAAAGATCTTGACTGCATACACCATTTTAAAAGGGCTCTCCTTAATCTATTGTGCGAAAAAACTTATTATACAGTCAATGAGTACTTGGAAGACAAATTAGTATAAGGACATAATCATCTTAATGGTTTAATCTAATTTTAATGTTTATTATTTGATTGTATTTATAGTTGATTTTAATAATGATGCTCTTACACTGTATTTTATCTATAATTGAATTTAATAATGATGCTTTTATACTGTATTTTATTTACAATTGATTTTAATAATAATGTTTTAATACTGTATTTTGTTCTAAATATTATTTTTGAATTTGTTTAAATTGATTTTGATTGTTTTGTTTCTTATTATAATTTTCTAATTCTCTATTATAATTGTAATGCAAATATTTGTACGCCATGACGGCAAGACATAGTGTTCATTTTTATATTGACATCACATCTGTAATTTTGTTTACCTACCTATGTTCTACAAATAAAAATATCTGAATCTGAATCTGAATCTGAATCTGAACTTCTTCCTTTCTGACTGGAAAGAGAAGGAGTGTTCGATTTTTACTGACTAAAAACTACTCGTGTGTTCAGTTGCCCGTTACGTTCCAGGACCGCGTTAACTTTTCGTACAATCTATTATGATACGAGTACAAAATACCTAAAGGTAAATTTGAGTAGATTATACTTGACTGATCCAACTGTATAATTTATGAATTTGGATATCTTTTTCCTGTTCCCTGTTAAGCTTTTTTAGATAATTTAGTTGCTAAATTATGTACAAATTCATTTCTCAAAAACCATACAAATCTATCCTCAAGAGTTGGCATATCTTCTTAAAAATGATCAATTCTTCAGTCACTCGCTGGATACTGCGTTAATAATGTGTCAAATATCATTCCTGATTCTAAAATTCTCTGAAATAACAATAGTCATAATTGCAGCGTCATACCTTCCTAAATTCATAGTAACGTGCGTAATGCGATATCTCAGTCAAATTCATTGCAAATTGCACCTGACTGGGCCGTCAAACCGCTATCAAGAAGCAGTTTTCCGGTAGAAAATACTTGATGTCTGACGTGGCATCCCTAACCTGTGTCGCCGCCTCGCAGTAAACCGATTACACCGGCTGTCGTACTCATGCTACGCTAAAGTTCAAGGCCACTATGTGAAAGATGGCGACACAACAGTCAATGATTATACGCCACGTCTTTAAATCTATAATAGAGTATTGGAATCAGTTTTGAGATTAGGGGAAAACCTCCTTGGCTTCTAAGAAAAGCTAAACTGTAAAACTTTATGTTTAAGCAGTCTAGATCTTGATATTGTTAAGGACCCAGTAGGTTATTTATTTATTTATTAAAACTTCATGCAATACAAAGGTACACAGACGGACTTAATGCCTAGGCATTCTTTACCAGTCAACCAAGGGTGATGAAGAGAAAACATGGCAGGTGCATAAAAAAAGAAAAAAAAAAACATTCAGCCGTGTTCGGCTGAATGTTGAAGAGGAGGTTCTATGTTTAGAACCTCCTCTTTTTCGAAGTCGGTTAATAAAGAAAAGCTTACCTATTGTAAAGATTAAATGAAACCTATAGATATGTATTTAAGTCTCAGCTAATCTTTCACATCAAAATTATGATTCTGGACTGTTTTGTTAGTTGGTACCCTAATAAAAAAAATTATTCCACTTTTTATTTTACCACTTTGTCGACATAATTGATATAGATACATATTGGTACCAATTTTCAGCTTTCTAGTGCTAACGGTCACTGAGATTATCCGCGGACGGACGGACAGACAGACTGACTTGGCGAAATTATAAGGGGGTTTTAGTTGACTATGGAACCCAAAAAAAGTATATTCAGAGGCTTAATTTGAGCTTTAGGGTTCTCAAATCCTCAACTTAAAATGTCATCGTTCTAAACTTGACCCGACATCTTAACTTCTTTCGTACGCCATTTACATGGGCGCCGTCAAAGTTCAAGGTCTTGAGATGAAAGATCGCGATGCGACTGCGAATCAAGCTGGAAAATATTGTCACATCTACAATAATTAAAAGGAGACACTGACTGACTGACATATCAACACACAGCCGAAACTACGGGACTAGGAGCATGAAAATTTGCACAAGGCTTCCTTTTATTTATTTATTTTTATTCCCAACAATATCCTTACAGACTATTCCAAATCGATATTGAGGTTTCTTATTACTAAACTTACAAACTTGGTCCCATAACAAATTTTAAAAGTGCTATCTTAGTGAATTCACTCAAAGTACAATAAAATATGTCCACGTCGTCCTCTATGAGGTTGAGCGTGCGCAGCGCGCGCGTCAGAGGCACCTCGCTCAGTAACTTAGTACGCGCGCGTGGCACCGCCAGCAGGCGTGGCGGTCGCCGACGCGTCGCGTACCTGTCTGGCACACACAAACTCCCCCTAATTACCGTAAAGATATAGGTTACGAGTGTGAGCTCCCTCCTGACCCTCAGTTCATTATATTATAACGTAGGTAGTGTTCACTAAGAAAGGCTTTTTCAAAACTTCGCCTAAGGGACTAAACGGGGGTCTAAAGTTTGTATGGAAAAACCAACTTTCACATGGAAGCCGGCGCTGGCAAAGTGTACAATAAATTCTTCTTCTTCCTGCCCTTGTCCCATCTTATTTGGGGTCGGCGCAATACGTTTTTTTCTTCCATTCTACCCTGTCACTCGTCATGCTATCACTAACTTCCTTTTCTTTCATATCATTCTTCACGCAATCCATCCATCTTTTCTTTGGCCTCCCTCTCCCTCTCCACCCATCCACATGCATTTCATCCCTCCTCTTTACATAACCATACCAAGACAAACGATTCCCCTTCAGCTTGTCAGTCACTGGCGCCACTTTCAAACTTCCTCTTATATACTCATTTCTCACTTTATCCAATCTCGTCACACCACACATCCATCTCAACATTCTCATCTCCGCTACATGCAATCTTTTTTCATCCGTCTTTTTCACAGCCCAACATTCTGATCCATACAGTATGACAGGTCTTATCACGGACTTGTAGATTTTACCCTTCAACTTGAGGGAATTGAATTTTAACGGCCTAAATGTTTAAAAGTGGATAATTTTATATCCTTGAATATATATTATGGTCTATACAACCAATATCACATTGTCCGATATAAAATGTAAAATGAAATCAAAACTTCAATTTCAAAGAATTTGAAACGAATCTCTCATATCGATAGTCCTTTAAGATCTTACGAATGAAGTGATCATCGCCCAAAAATACACCAAATAGGTTGTTATTTAAAAACACTATTTGTCACAAGTATTCCGTGAAATCTGTCCTAACTAAAATTAGATTATGACAGGTTTTTATACTTACTTAAAAAACAGTTTGACATTCTATAGAGAATTCTACATGGTACCTATGTACATTACTTATGTAGATAAATAGCCTATTTTTTTTCTATCGGGAAATAGTTACCTACCTATGTACAACTATTTGACTTAAGTTAGTGACTAATTGAGTAGTCGGCTGTAGTAACTCTTCACTTTGCACTATTCTGTCTTGGTGCTGTCCTGTGGTATTTGTCCGCGGAAGCGACAGAACACCACGCCCCGGGGCCAAAAGTCTTCTTCCATAGCAAGGTGCAGAAAACAGTTCGGTACTCGCACCACAAATGCCTTAAAATTGACTGCACCCTCAGTGTGTACTGCAATTTTTTTATACTGGTTCTGGTACCACAGAACTCAGCTTAACAACTTATGTCATCACGTCATATTCATCTTTTTAAAACACTAGTTTCATTGAATTAATAAGAACTTTGCGGTTATTTTTCACATATCATTCTGTCTTATTAATTTTATGGGACCTGTAAGACCTGTTTAAAATCTAAGCGCACGGCCGTGCGCAGGCCAAGTTCCAGCAACAGGCCGCGCGCATGCCGTGCACTATTTACATTATAGTTTTTCTACCCTGTTACCAGAAAATTCAAAAACACACCTGTGATTTTAATTAATGAACGACAATTTGAGCCGTAGATACAATAAAAGAGATCGTGGCCAGGCTAGTGTTATTTCAAACTTTTAATTTAAAACTGAATTTTGGGAGTAAACTTAATAATTCTGTATGATAATGTTTAGCCTAAAATAACAATACCCAATCATCATCAGGCAGGGTAAATCATTTCTAGCGGTAGATCGTTAACTAAGCGTTCTATTTCCTCTTTATATTAGTATAGGACTAGCTTTTTCCTGCGGCTTCGCCCGCATACATCAAATATATCATTCAGGAATAAAGCAGCTTTCTATCAGCGAAAAAATTTTAGCAATCGGACCAGTACTTCCAGAGATTACCTCCTACAAACAACTTTATAATAAAAGTGTAGATAACCAAATCGTTCAAGAATACACGCAGTTCAAATGATTTGAATAGAATTCCGGACCCCACATCTAATCTCTTTGGAAATACTTCCCGCGGCTATCTTTGGTGTCTGGAATCTATGGTCCCTATAATTACATCATTGACTCGATGATTGTAGCTTTTAGCGATGAATAATGATTATGGCTTATTGATGAAATCGAAAAGCATTTGGCTGTGTAATTATAACTTCCGACTCGGGTATTCGTGTTGATAAATGGAATAGGAACTAAAACGAAGGTTTTTTGAAGTGAAAACTTCTTTAGCGGCGTTGAGCACTTTTTCTGTAATGGGTATAAAATCTTAAACTCGCGTCAGGACACGTGACCTGATCGAAAAAGCGTAAGACGGATGGAGAGTAGACAGCTATCCCTTATCGCGCGTTGTGAAAGGGGGCTAGACGGAAAAAATTCTCACGAAAAATTGTACCGACACTTTTACTGTCAAAATATAAATCCAAGATGGCGGCTGCAAGAAATTATCAACTTTTTCGTCATGGGTGTCGTTTTCATGGTTTTCGAGGGTGTTGAAACCGATGGTACTGTCAAAATATAAATCCAAGATGGCGGCTGCAAGAAATTATCAAATTTTTCGTCATGGGTGTCGTTTTCATGGTTTTCGAGGGTGTTGAAACCGATAGTACTGTCAAAATGTAAATCCAAGATGGCGGCTGCAAGAAATTATCAAATTTTCCGTCATGGGTGTCGTTTTCATGGTTTTCGAGGGCGTGGAAACCGATGGTACTGTCAAAATGTAAATCCAAGATGGCGGCTGCAAGAAATTATCAACTTTTTCATCATGGGTGTCGTTTTCATGGTTTTCGAGGGTGTTGAAACCGATGGTACTGTCAAAATATAAATCCAAAATGGCGGCTGCAAGAAATTATCAACTTTTTCGTCATGGGTGTCTTTTTCATGGTTTTCGAGGGTGTTGAAACCGATGGTACTGTCAAAATGTAAATCCAAGATGGCGGCTGCAAGAAATTATCAACTTTTTCGTCATGGGTGTCGTTTTCATGGTTTTCGAGGGTATTGAAACCGATGGTACTGTCAAAATATAAATCCAAGATGGCGGCTGCTAGAAATTATCAACTTTTTCGTCATGGGTGTCGTTTTCATGGTTTTCGAGGGCGTTGAAACCGATGGTACTGTCAAAATATAAATCCAAGATGGCGGCTGCAAGAAATTATCAAATTTTTCGTCATGGGTGTCGTTTTCGTGGTTTTCGAGGGTGTTGAAACCGATAATACTGTCAAAATGTAAATCCAAGATGGCGGCTGCAAGAAATTATTAATTTTTCCGTCATGGGTGTCGTTTTCATGGTTTTCGAGGGTGTTGAAACCGATAGTACTGTCAAAATATAAATCCAAGATGGTGGCTGCAAGAAATTATCAAATTTTCCGTCATGGGTGTCGTTTTCATGGTTTTCGAGGGCGTGGAAACCGATGGTACTGTCAAAATGTAAATCCAAGATGGCGGCTGCAAGAAATTATCAACTTTTTCGCCATGGGTGTCGTTTTCGTGGTTTTCGAGGGCGTGGAAACCGATAGTACTGTCAAAATGTAAATCCAAGATGGCGGCTGCAAGAAATTATCAATTTTTTCGTCATGGGTGTCGTTTTCGTGGTTTTCGAGGGTGTTGAAACCGATAGTACTGTCAAAATGTAAATCCAAGATGGCGGCTGCAAGAAATTATCAACTTTTTCGCCATGGGTGTCGTTTTCGTGGTTTTCGAGGGTGTTGAAACCGATGGTACTGTCAAAATATAAATCCAAGATGGTGGCTGCAAGAAATTATCAAATTTTCCGTCATGGGTGTCGTTTTCGTGGTTTTCGAGGGTGTTGAAACCGATAGTACTGTCAAAATGTAAATCAAAGATGGCGGCTGCAAGAAATTATCAACTTTTTCGCCATGGGTGTCGTTTTCGTGGTTTTCGAGGGTGTTGAAACCGATGGTACTGTCAAAATATAAATCCAAGATGGCGGCTGCAAGAAATTATTAATTTTTCCGTCATGGGTGTCGTTTTCATGGTTTTCGAGGGTGTTGAAACCGATAGTACTGTCAAAATATAAATCCAAGATGGTGGCTGCAAGAAATTATCAAATTTTCCGTCATGGGTGTCGTTTTCATGGTTTTCGAGGGCGTGGAAACCGATGGTACTGTCAAAATGTAAATCCAAGATGACGGCTGCAAGAAATTATCAAATTTTTCGTCATGGGTGTCGTTTTCATGGTTTTCGAGGGCGTGGAAATCGATGGTACTGTCAAAATGTAAATCCAAGATGGCGGCTGCAAGAAATTATCAACTTTTTCGTCATGGGTGTCGTTTTCGTGGTTTTCGAGGGTGTTGAAACCGATAGTACTGTCAAAATGTAAATCCAAGGTGGCGGCTGCAAGAAATTGTTAACTTTTCCGTCATGGGTGTCGTTTTCATGGTTTTCGAGGGTGTTGAAACCGATAGTACTGTCAAAATATAAATCCAAGATGGTGGCTGCAAGAAATTATCAAATTTTCCGTCATGGGTGTCGTTTTCATCGTTTTCGAGGGCGTGGAAACCGATGGTACTGTCAAAATGTAAATCCAAGATGGCGGCTGCAAGAAATTATCAACTTTTTCGCCATGGGTGTCGTTTTCGTGGTTTTCGAGGGTGTTGAAACCGATGGTACTGTCAAAATATAAATCCAAGATGGTGGCTGCAAGAAATTATCAAATTTTCCGTCATGGGTGTCGTTTTCATGGTTTTCGAGGGCGTGGAAACCGATGGTACTGTCAAAATGTAAATCCAAGATGGCGGCTGCAAGAAATTATCAACTTTTTCGTCATGGGTGTCGTTTTCGTGGTTTTCGAGGGTGTTGAAACCGATATTACTGTCAAAATATAAACCCAAGATGGTGGCTGCAAGAAATTATTAACTTTTCCGTCATGGGTGTTTTTTTTTTTTTTTTTTTTTTTTCGATGGGAAAAATCATCTTATGACAACCCCCGCTCTTGGGCGGAGCGGGAGATAGTGTCAGACTCTTACTGACTAAAAAACCCATCCCGTTCCTTCAAGCCTTCATACCGGGGCTCGAGCGCCCTTTCGGATTACCCTGGCCCCAGTAGGCTTCGACCCGGCTGGGCCCCTGCTGTTGCTGACAACTCCTTGAGACGCGCGGGAACAGCGCGCGCCGTCGACGACTTGGGCTTGGTCCGGACGGTTACCGGACGGCCGGACAGCGAGCTACCCATTGCTCACTGTCCGCAAGCCCGCGCCTACGGTGGCTGGAAATCGGGATCGGAATCCCGGCGGCGGCGGCGAGAGCGCCGTTGCCTGATGCGGTCGGCCTCCCCCTTAGCGAGCATTACTGCTTCGCAGAAGTCGGCGACCGCCTGCCACTCCTCCTCGCTCCGTCCGTCATGGGTGTCGTTTTCATGGTTTTCGAGGGTGTTGAAACCGATGGTACTGTCAAAATATAAATCCAAGATGGCGGCTGCAAGAAATTATCAAGTTTTCCGTCATGGGTGTCGTTTTCATGGTTTTCGAGGGTGTTGAAACCGTTGGTACTGTAAAAATATAAATCCAAGATGGTGGCTGCAAGAAATTATCAAATTTTCCGTCATGGGTGTCGTTTTCATGGTTTTCGAGGGCGTGGAAACCGATGGTACTGTCAAAATGTAAATCCAAGATGGCGGCTGCAAGAAATTATCAACTTTTTCGTCATGGGTGTCGTTTTCGTGGTTTTCGAGGGTGTTGAAACCGATATTACTGTCAAAATATAAATCCAAGATGGTGGCTGCAAGAAATTATTAACTTTTCCGTCATGGGTGTCGTTTTCATGGTTTTCGAGGGTGTTGAAACCGATGGTACTGTCAAAATATAAATCCAAGATGGCGGCTGCAAGAAATTATCAAGTTTTCCGTCATGGGTGTCGTTTTCATGGTTTTCGAGGGTGTTGAAACCGTTGGTACTGTAAAAATATAAATCCAAGATGGCGGCTGCAAGAAATTATCAAATTTTCCGTCATGGGTGTCGTTTTCATGGTTTTCGAGGGTGTTGAAACCGATGGTACTGTCAAAATATAAATCCAAGATGGCGGCTGCAAGAAATTATCAAATTTTCCGTCATGGGTGTCGTTTTCATGGTTTTCGAGGGTGTTGAAACCGATAGTACTGTCAAAATATAAATCCAAGATGGCGGCTGCAAAAAATGATTAAATTTTTCGTCATGGGTGTCGTTTTCATGGTTTTCAAGGCTGTTGAAACCGATAGTATTGTCAAAATGTAAATCCAAGATGGCGGCTGCAAGAAATTATCAACTTTTTCCTCATGGGTGTCGTTTTCGTGGTTTTCGAGGGTGTTGAAACCGATAGTACTGTCAAAATTTAAATCTAAGATGGTGGCTGCAATAAATTATCAACTTTTTCGATATGGGTGTCTTTTTCATGGTTTTCGAGGTTGTTGAAGCCGATAGTGCTGTCAAAATGTAAATCTAAGATGGCGGATGTCAGAAATTATCAACTTTTTCGTCATGAGTGTCGTTTTCATAGTTTCGAAGATGTTGAAATAGTGCTGTCAAAATGTACATAAAATAGGATAGTATTTTTTAGTTATATTGTATTGGCTAGACGGAAAAAATTCTCACGAAAAGTTGTAACGACACTATTTCTATAGTAAGCTATTGTAAGCCGTGCGGCGTGCGCATGTTTCTCTGTCTTTCTCTCTTTCTCTCTCTTATAGAAAGCAAGCCAGAACGGAACTTCGTTCCATCCGGGTGTCCCTTGACACCTCAGTAGTTTTTCGGAGAGATAAACTTTTTAATGTAAAATAATTGTAATAGTTTTAAAGTGTTAAATTTTTAATGTAATATAAATTGTCATGTTTGTGTACGATAGCGCAATAAATGAATATTGTATTCTACCACATAAATGATAGTACTTTTATACTGATAAAGCAATTGGTGCAAAATTATTCCCTAACCATTCCAAAATATCAAACATGCTCAACGTTAATAATCAAGTTTTCACTTCTGCCGGCACTCCCGGAGTGCAACCCGTCTTTTTTTTTTAAAGTCGTGTGGTCATCATTTATTCCAGGCCAGTTTAGATGGCTTAAGGTTCCCAGAAATATTAGGGTCTAAACAGACGGACTGCATTCCAATTGCAATGCAGACCGTCTGCAATAGAACTGCAAACCAAACGTGCGGTCCGATTGCAGTCGTGTGAACTGCACACCGACTGCATCCGAACTGCATCATACCCACCCGCCCGCACCGCACGCTCCGCCCTCCCGCGCATGGTGCAGTTCGGATACAGACGGTGTGCAGTTATAAATATTTTAATAGTAAATATTTTTCGTTTTTTAACCGACTTCTAAAAAAGGAGGAGGTTCTCAATTCGGATGTTTGTATTTTTTTTTATGTATGTTCGCACATAACTTCGTCGCTTGCCTACCGATTTGAAAAATTCCTTTTTTGTTGGAAAGGGTATACTTTCCAAATGGTCCCATAGTCACCAAGTCGGGATCTGATGGTGAAATCTTGGCGAAATCGAGGGAACTCCTCAAACATTATAGGCAACTATATAGTCATTTTGATATTTTCATCAAGGACTTAAGCATTTACAGTCAAAAAGTGACATTTGATGAGGTGGAACTGTTAAATAAGGAACAAACAATAACGAAAAACACCGACTTCCGAAATTAAAATTATTTTGATCGTTTTAGAGTTTTTTTAGTGAAGTCGGTTATTTTTTTTTTATAAAAAGTTTTTTTTTCTTCGTCCTTTCGATGATTCTAACTTAATTAGACGGGCGTGGTTGGATCAAAACTCTACCAATTTGACAGTTTTACAGATAGTGAGATAGACCCTCGCAATGAAGATAGAGTAGTACAAAGAGCAGAACAGAGATTGGACATCGTTTTCCATCAGCCTGTATGGAGGTTTTATGTAAGTTAGGACCAATTCGACGACGGTCCGAAATACGTTGATAGAACCCTGATATTATTTATTATTGATATACCTAAATGCCCTAGCCTACAACAAATCTTATATACATTTGTTGGTATACGTTCGTCTGATCAGTTTTTTTACTTAACTACGTCAAACACTTTTATAATAGTGCAGCCCATTCACTGATGAACCCGGAACTCTTCGATGCAAATTATAAAAGACGCTGATATTGCCAGTACCTATTATAAATCACATTGTCATTCATAATTTATTGTACCTACCTTATTCAGAGTATATCGTGATATAATGTTTATTTTTAGAAAGTGTGACTTATTTCTATTTTCAAATTTAATGACGATAAAGCAAATTTTTTTCCTTGTCGTATAGTTAAATTTTGAAATAAAAGATGAAAAAAAAATATTAAAATTAAATTACTTACAACAATATAGTGCGTTTCACATAAGAAATTCCTGTCTTTCTAAAGAAAAAAGAAAAGAAAAAGAAAAGAGTTACCTACTCTAGTAAAATTGTTGCACGAAATGCGAAACGAAATCGATGGGAAGAGGAATGGGATTATTAAAAAAAAAACAGGTTTAATAGGGAGGTGTTAATGGAGAGGTACGATATTGTGGCGTGTCGTTTTGGTTATTCGAAAGAATTGTAGGGCAATCGAAATGGGGGCTCCATTATTAACGGTAGTTGCAACATTTTTTAGAAAATTAGGTATGAGGGGAATGGGATTTTATTTTAAAAAAGCAGGTCTACAAGGAAGTTGTCAATGGAGAGGTACGATATTGTGGCGTGGCGTTTTCGGTATTTGAAAGAATTGCGGGACAATCGAAATGAATAAAGTATAGGACGCTGGGCACGTCCTATACTTTATTCAAAAATAGTTTTTACAGTTTTTAAAAGAAAAAACAAAACAAAATTATAAGGCAATTGTTAAAAGTAACGAAATATCAGTTAATCTCCCTAATATTAAGTAATTTCATTGCTAAAAATGTAGCAACACTGTTTTTCCATATTGTCAACATTACGGCGAAGGGAATTGTTACGTGAACAACACTATAAAAGGCTGTAGCGACATCTATGGCGCCACATAAGAACTACGAAGAAAGTACGAAATCCTGCATCGCGCAATCAAAGTTCTCCACGCGATTTGAACATATACGACAGCCCGAAATCATCTATCGGGCAGTCGCCCACCAGACTATAACACTTGTCTGGTCGGAGGATCCTCCCTTTTCAATGGAGGCATGTGGGACTTTACTCTCTGTTCCGCATACCTCCAAACTGGTGACCCTTGAGTATGAATGTCAACACAGCCTTCGTGCAGCTACTACTTCGTGACGTCATCATCACTTCTTCAAGCTTTCGAGCAGCGAGCCATACAGCCAGCACCTACGGCTATAGAGGGTATCCTGACCACCAGCATGCCTACCTGGTCATACCTGGTCATCACCTTCAGCCTCATCAGCGACCTTGGCTTGGCACACCGCACTTTCGGCCAGTCACATGAAGAGCTATGAAGAACCTCTCCTGGTCGACGCCGGCAGTCAAGCCCTACGTCGCACAAGCACCGCTCCGACTCACTGGAGCCAGCAGCACTACTCCGACTCACTGGAGCCTGCAGCATCATCCCGACTCACTGGGACAGCACTGGGGCATTATCCCGACTCACTGGGATAGCAACACCCCGATTCACTGGGGCATCACCGCAGACAGTTCCGACTCACCGAGAACTATGCGGCATCGGTTCCGACCCACTGGAACCAACCTATCACTGGCCTGGCACGCATCATGAAGCATCAAAGAACCATCGATCTCCGATCTCCGGAGGGGAGTGATGTAGCGACATCTATGGCGCCACATAAGAACTACGAAGAAAGTACGAAATCCTGCATCGCGCAATCAATGTTCTCCACGCGATTTGAACATATACGACAGCCCGAAATCATCTATCGGGCAGTCGCCCACCAGACTATAACACCTGTCTGGCCGGAGGATCCTCCCTTTTCAACGGAAGTTTGCGGAACTTTACTCTCTGTTCCGCATACCTCCAAAAGGCTAATAAATTAGGTAATTATTCTATGCTCGACGTCATTCAGCGTCGAACCACACACACGCATAGACACAGCTCACGGACACGATATCTCGGAGCGAGCCCACTTGTTGTGGTCGAACGTTATCTTCCATAAATCTACCAATTCTGCTGTATGCTGTATCTATTGTTGATGAACGTAGATGAAAGAAAATAAATTTGTATTACCTAATATCGTCACTGGTTGGACGTCTGAGGGTGGACGTCGCCGTCGAGGTCGCAGTAAAGCTGGTGTGTCGATGACATCACATATGCTAGGCAATCTTGCTGGTGCAAGATCGAGAAATTTGCAGAGGTAGCAGAGGAACACATCATCATCATCATTTCAGCCTAATAAGTCCACCGCTGGACATAGGCCTCCCCCAAGTGTCGCCATAAAGTACCTACGGTCCTGTATGTCGTTGGAAGGCTTCTTTCAAGGTGAACCGCAGAATCCAATAGATGAGGGACACATAAACTTATTTTTTATTGGAATTTATTTCGACATCTGCAATGATTTTTATTTAATTTTTTGACATAATAATTTTTGAAGTGAAAACTTCTTTAGCGGCGTTGAGCACTTTTTCTGTAATGGGTATAAAATCTTAAACTCGCGTCAGGACACGTGACCTGATAGAAAAAGCGTAAGACGGATGGAGAGTAGACAGCTATCCCTTATCGCGCGTTGTGAAAGAAGCGCTAGACGGAAAAAATTCTCACGAAAAATTGTACCGACACTTTTACTGTCAAAATATAAATCCAAGATGGCGGCTGCAAGAAATTATCAACTTTTTCGTCATGGGTGTCGTTTTCATGGTTTTCGAGGGTGTTGAAACCGATGGTACTGTCAAAATATAAATCCAAGATGGCGGCTGCAAGAAATTATCAAATGTTTCGTCATGGGTGTCGTTTTCATGGTTTTCGAGGGTGTTGAAACCGATAGTACTGTCAAAATGTAAATCCAAGATGGCGGCTGCAAGAAATTATCAAATTTTCCGTCATGGGTGTCGTTTTCATGGTTTTCGAGGGCGTGGAAACCGATGGTACTGTCAAAATGTAAATCCAAGATGGCGGCTGCAAGAAATTATCAACTTTTTCATCATGGGTGTCGTTTTCATGGTTTTCGAGGGTGTTGAAACCGATGGTACTGTCAAAATATAAATCCAAGATGGCGGCTGCAAGAAATTATCAACTTTTTCGTCATGGGTGTCTTTTTCATGGTTTTCGAGGGTGTTGAAACCGATGGTACTGTCAAAATGTAAATCCAAGATGGCGGCTGCAAGAAATTATCAACTTTTTCGTCATGGGTGTCGTTTTCAAGGTTTTCCAGGGTGTTGAAACCGATGGTACTGTCAAAATATAAATCCAAGATGGCGGCTGCTAGAAATTATCAACTTTTTCGTCATGGGTGTCGTTTTCATGGTTTTCGAGGGCGTTGAAACCGATGGTACTGTCAAAATATAAATCCAAGATGGCGGCTGCAAGAAATTATCAAATTTTTCGTCATGGGTGTCGTTTTCGTGGTTTTCGAGGGTGTTGAAACCGATAGTACTGTCAAAATGTAAATCCAAGATGGCGGCTGCAAGAAATTATTAACTTTTCCGTCATGGGTGTCGTTTTCATGGTTTTCGAGGGTGTTGAAACCGATAGAACTGTCAAAATATAAATCCAAGATGGTGGCTGCAAGAAATTATCAAATTTTCCGTCATGGGTGTCGTTTTCATGGTTTTCGAGGGTGTTGAAACCGATGGTACTGTCAAAATATAAATCCAAGATGGTGGCTGCAAGAAATTATCAAATTTTCCGTCATGGGTGTCGTTTTCATGGTTTTCGAGGGCGTGGAAACCGATGGTACTGTCAAAATGTAAATCCAAGATGGCGGCTGCAAGAAATTATCAACTTTTTCGTCATGGGTGTCGTTTTCGTGGTTTTCGAGGGTGTTGAAACCGATAGTACTGTCAAAATGTAAATCCAAGATGGCGGCTGCAAGAAATTATTAACTTTTCCGTCATGGGTGTCGTTTTCATGGTTTTCGAGGGTGTTGAAACCGATAGAACTGTCAAAATATAAATCCAAGATGGTGGCTGCAAGAAATTATCAAATTTTCCGTCATGGGTGTCGTTTTCATGGTTTTCGAGGGTGTTGAAACCGATGGTACTGTCAAAATATAAATCCAAGATGGTGGCTGCAAGAAATTATCAAATTTTCCGTCGTGGGTGTCGTTTTCATGGTTTTCGAGGGTGTTGAAACCGATAGTACTGTCAAAATATAAATCCAAGATGGCGGCTGCAAGAAATTATCAAATTTTCCGTCATGGGTGTCGTTTTCATGGTTTTCGAGGGTGTTGAAACCGATATTACTGTCAAGATATAAATCCAAGATGGCGGCTGCAAGAAATTATCAAATTTTTCGTCATGGGTGTCGTTTTCATGGTTTTCGAGGGCGTGGAAATCGATGGTACTGTCAAAATGTAAATCCAAGATGGCGGCTGCAAGAAATTATCAACTTTTTCGTCATGGGTGTCGTTTTCGTGGTTTTCGAGGGTGTTGAAACCGATAGTACTGTCAAAATATAAATCCAAGATGGCGGCTGCAAGAAATTATCAAATTTTTCGTCATGGGTGTCGTTTTCATGGTTTTCGAGGGCGTGGAAATCGATGTTAATGTCAAAATGTAAATCCAAGATGGCGGCTGCAAGAAATTATCAACGTTTTCGTCATGGGTGTCGTTTTCGTGGTTTTCGAGGGTGTTGAAACCGATAGTACTGTCAAAATGTAAATCCAAGGTGGCGGCTGCAAGAAATTGTTAACTTTTCCGTCATGGGTGTCGTTTTCATGGTTTTCGAGGGTGTTGAAACCGATAGTACTGTCAAAATATAAATCCAAGATGGTGGCTGCAAGAAATTATCAAATTTTCCGTCATGGGTGTCGTTTTCATCGTTTTCGAGGGCGTGGAAACCGATGGTACTGTCAAAATGTAAATCCAAGATGGCGGCTGCAAGAAATTATCAACTTTTTCGCCATGGGTGTCGTTTTCGTGGTTTTAGAGGGTGTTGAAACCGATGGTACTGTCAAAATATAAATCCAAGATGGTGGCTGCAAGAAATTATCAAATTTTCCGTCATGGGTGTCGTTTTCATGGTTTTCGAGGGCGTGGAAACCGATGGTACTGTCAAAATGTAAATCCAAGATGGCGGCTGCAAGAAATTATCAACTTTTTCGTCATGGGTGTCGTTTTCGTGGTTTTCGAGGGTGTTGAAACCGATATTACTGTCAAAATATAAATCCAAGATGGCGGCTGCAAGAAATTATTAACTTTTCCGTCATGGGTGTCGTTTTCATGGTTTTCGAGGGTGTTGAAACCGATAGTACTGTCAAAATATAAATCCAAGATGGTGGCTGCAAGAAATTATCAACTTTTTCATCATGGGTGTCGTTTTCATGGTTTTCGAGGGTGTTGAAACCGATAGTACTGTCAAAATATAAATCCATGATGGTGGCTGCAAGAAATTATCAAATTTTCCGTCATGGGTGTCGTTTTGATGGTTTTCGAGGGTGTTGAAACCGATAGTACTGTCAAAATATAAATCCAAGATGGCGGCTGCAAGAAATTATCAAATTTTCCGTCATGGGTGTCGTTTTCATGGTTTTCGAGGGTGTTGAAACCGATAGTACTGTCAAAATATAAATCCAAGATGGCGGCTGCAAGAAATTATCAACTTTTTCGTCATGGGTGTCGTTTTCGTGGTTTTCGAGGGTGTTGAAACCGATATTACTGTCAAAATATAAATCCAAGATGGCGGCTGCAAGAAATTATTAACTTTTCCGTCATGGGTGTCGTTTTCATGGTTTTCGAGGGTGTTGAAACCGATAGTACTGTCAAAATATAAATCCAAGATGGTGGCTGCAAGAAATTATCAACTTTTTCATCATGGGTGTCGTTTTCATGGTTTTCGAGGGTGTTGAAACCGATAGTACTGTCAAAATATAAATCCATGATGGTGGCTGCAAGAAATTATCAAATTTTCCGTCATGGGTGTCGTTTTGATGGTTTTCGAGGGTGTTGAAACCGATAGTACTGTCAAAATATAAATCCAAGATGGCGGCTGCAAGAAATTATCAAATTTTCCGTCATGGGTGTCGTTTTCATGGTTTTCGAGGGTGTTGAAACCGATAGTACTGTCAAAATATAAATCCAAGATGGCGGCTGCAAGAAATTATCAACTTTTTCCTCATGGGTGTCGTTTTCGTGGTTTTCGAGGGTGTTGAAACCGATAGTACTGTCAAAATTTAAATCTAAGATGGTGGCTGCAATAAATTATCAACTTTTTCGATACGGGTGTCTTTTTCATGGTTTTCGAGGTTGTTGAAGCCGATAGTGCTGTCAAAATGTAAATCTAAGATGGCGGATGTCAGAAATTATCAACTTTTTCGTCATGAGTGTCGTTTTCATGGTGTCGAAGATGTTGAAATAGTGCTGTCAAAATGTACATAAAATAGGATAGTATTTTTTAGTTATATTGTATTGGCTAGACGGAAAAAATTCTCACGAAAAGTTGTAACGACACTTTTTCTATAGTAAGCTATTGTAAGCCGTGCGGCGTGCGCATGTTTCTCTGTCTTTCTCTCTTTCTCTCTCTTATAGAAAGCAAGCCAGAACGGAACTTCGTTCCCTCCGGGTGTCCCTTGACACCTCAGTAGTTTTTCGGATAGATAAACTTTTTAATGTAAAATAATTGTAATAGTTTTAAAGTGTTAAATTTTTAATGTAATATAAATTGTCATGTTTGTGTACGATAGCGCAATAAATGAATATTGTATTCTACCACATAAATGATAGTACTTTTATACTGATAAAGCAATTGGTGCAAAATTATTCCCTAACCATTCCAAAATATCAAACATGCTCAACGTTAATAATCAAGTTTTCACTTCTGCCGGCACTCCCGGAGTGCAACCCGTCTTTTTTTTTTTCCTTTTGACATTTGTTATGATTTTATTTATTTTTTGACATTTGTTATGAATTTATTTTGACACTGTAATAATTTACTTTTTGATTTTTATTTTATTTTTTGACATTATCATTTTTTTCCCTTTTGACATTTGTTATGATTTCATTTTTATTGACATTTGTTATGAATTTATTTTGACATTGTTATAATTTACTATTTGACATTTGTATTATTATTATTTTTTTTTTTTTTTGCTATTTGTAATGAATTTATTTTGACATTTAAAATGGATTTATTTTTATTAATGAAGGAATTAACTTTGACATTTATGACATGATTTTTTTCTTTTTTTTTTGACATTTTATTATTATTATTTTTTTTTTATCTTATTACTTATTATTGTACTTTTTATTTTATTTGTATATCCGATTTATTTTAAATTTTTTTTTTTTGTTTTTCTCTGTGTTTTAACTTTGTTCCCAAATTGCATTTCTACCTACTTCATGTATGACATTGCTGTGCCCGACAGGGTCCATGTGCACTTATATAACTATTTTGTCATCTTATGTAACACATGTGATATAGCAATAAAGAATTGAATTGAATTGAATTAAAATAAATCAAATAAAAAAGCGTTATAATTTATTGTAACAAGACAATAAAAAAAAAATAGGTAACGCTTACTGTTACATCTGAATCTTATTTAAATACACAATATGGTACCTAATTAGGTACCTAGGTACCTTAAGCCTTTATTTACATCTTCGATCTCTTCCCCCAGGTATTCTCCCCAGCATGGGTGCCGGTCAGTCTGTTCGTTCATCAGCCTTCCAGCGACCTAAACAGTCCTCCTCGGAGTCTTTCATTGACGACGAGCCTGATGACCATCACATAAGCATCTCGAACAAAATGGTTGGTACTAATTTGCACTTTATTTTGGCCTCATCCGTGTAACATCATCTGTGAGCACAGACTTCTAGTTCAGAGCTTGATTATGCATAGCATAGTCGGCCTTATAATGTTCCCACTATTGGGACTCAGACCTCCTCTCTAGGAGAGGGAATGGGCCGTAATCCACCACGCGGGCCCAGTGCGGGTTGGTGGATGTCACACGAATTTTTTTGGTTCTAGGACATGCCGGTTTCCTCACGATGTTTTCCTTCACCGTTTCGAGAGCAATGGTGATGAAATAAATTACACAAAGTAATGCGCCTGGCTGGGTTTGAACCGCGACTGACAACTCGTAAGTCGGGGCCGTTACCACTCAGCCACCACTGCTCTCCATTGATTATGCAATGATCCCGAATAGTGAATACCAACCCTGGTATCCACCACGCGGTCTCAGTGAGGTTTTGTAACAATCAATGACAATGAGATTTCCTATCGACCAAATTGAGGATTTTTATCTCCCCTTTAAACCGCCTACGATCCTAGGGGATTGAATATTTAAAAATCCTGCTGTAGTACTCACTTTCACAGTAAATTATGAAATTCTATAAAAAATAGTGTGTAATTTCAAGCTGAATCCAACTAGATCCAATAAGTTGAAATAGTACATTTTCTGTCTGTGAATTTAAAATTTTTGAAGACTTATTAGGGCGGAATAGAGCAACGATCATCGCAGGGACGGCTGATATCAGCTGGATGAGTGTTGCTGAAAATCAAGATAAATGGTTAGCTGTTGGTGTGGCCATAGGGTTGGCAATGGAGCTGTAGGTATATGATGCCGATGATTATGTAACCAAACTGATCTGAGCCAAAATTCCGACTTTTGAAATGTATTTAGGACTTGGGATTAAATAACACATTATTTTTTGTGCTTATAAGCCCAAAAGGTTATTTCGGAAAAAAATATACTTCACTCAGGACCAGTTTGATTCTTCTATAGCCATGTAAGCAATAAAATGATTTCACCTCTCAAAAACCTCAGGTAGAGAGATTGGTGGAAGATGCGGCCCTAGCCGGCGGGGCGGCGGCAGCCAGATCCCATGCCACACTACCCACCCCTCGCGGTGACTATCGGGACAAGATCTACATAGAGAAGCTCAAGTGCATGGACGAGAGCCATTCTGAGTTAACTGGGTATGTATTTATACAATCTACAACCATAGCTATTAGGAATTCTTGTTTACCATGGTATGCCACCGACACTTCTGTACAATTGGCCATCCCTTCAGCAAGTAATTGTACCGGCACCCATTGACACTTAGGGTGTGTCCAGATCAGGTGAATGAGCCGCTAGCGACCCGTTTGCGAGCTGTATGCGTGTATTTCAAGTTCTTGCACCATTCGCTGAGCCGCGCATCCATTAAGCTTTACCTAAGTTGGGCCAAAGAGATGCACCAAGCAATTGAAGTAACTGCACGCAGCTCGCATGCGGGTTGTTAGCGGCGCGCGGCGCTTTCGCCAGATCTGGATACACCCTCGAGAGTAGCAGTTCTTGGACTTCTGCTGGCTTACCCCTGCATAACAATGATGCTTTTGGCTAGATAGGTAGCTACGTACATAAAAATCCTGTCGTTTTTCAAGTCTCTGAAACAGTATTTCCAGCCACAGCTCTACATTTCGCATATACATATTTTCCTAACGCTTCATTGTGGAGTCTCTATTCAGCATTTGTAGTGGCTAATGGCGGTCTACCAAAGATTTAAATCGTTAAGATCAGGCCGGCCACCTACAAAGGTGGTTGCTTTATAGTTTTGTTCTGAAACCTCTGATATTCACAATGTCGCAGAATCAATTAAAACAAACCTACCTACTTGAATTGATTGTCATAGTTACGCCATCATTACAGTATACCTATGCTCATTCTTCTCAGGGTTTTTTTACTATACCTACTCGTAGATAGGCTTGAGCTTGACCACTATCACACCTGATGGAAAGTGACTATGTGGTCGACGATAAAGCTTAAGATAAGGCTTGCCTAGAAGTAATCTATTCACTCTTATTTTGTGCGTATGCGTGGGATGTCCACCATGTACCGGTGGCGCATCGCCGTGCGTCTGGTAGTCCGTTAGTGAAACGGGCTTGGCAAAATTAGGTTATACAATTCCGCCGCACACTCCCCAAAACGCAACCGGTAGAAAAACCGACAGGTTAGCAACTCAACGTCACTATTCCCTTGTCCCTATCCCCATTTAAGTGGGGTTGGCGGATCCCTTTCTGGACTTATTATTCTCACCGTCCATCCACCATTTCTTTTGCCGTCTTCTGCTCATAGCCATCCAAGGCAAACCTAACGATTTAAATCTTTGATGTTAACAGCTTCGCTCTGTGTCGCCGCCTCTCCCTGGGTGCTGACGGCAGCAGTTGCCTCTGTCACGCCGCCCGCCGCCCCTCATCCTTTACCGCCATAAGGAAGTCATGGACTTTTAAGCACACATGCCAGGCACCAGCATCATTAGAGGCCCTAGTACAATTAGGTTGGTGTAATAAATCCTAACTTTTATAAAACAAAGTCCTATCTGTCTGAATGAACGTAATAAACTCATAAACTTCTAGACGGATTACCATGCAGTTTTCAACGATAGACAGAGTAATTCCTGAGGAAGATTTAGGTATGTAATACGTACAGAGGCGCAGCATGGACTAATTCAAATGTGGGGACGCAAAAGCACATCAGCGAGGCAATCTTTCACAAATTCGATAAATATTTCGCGGCACTGCGGTCTCTGCCGCCTGGGACGGGATCTCATGGCGGTATGAAGGTAATGACTGTCGTAACCCAGCACTAGGTAGGCAGGTTGGTACGGTCCATGCCACAATCATGGCAGTAAGTCCACTCAAGAGGGGACTTATGAATAAGCAGTGGTTATAGAGGCGCCATGGCGTCCTCACTTTCCATCTGACCCAGGGCCAAATCAGACATAGGGGTGTACCTATTTCGGATGCGGCAGGAAGAAACATCCATTATCCGGATCGCTTGAAAGACATGGTAGAACATACGGTGAAAGTCTGCCCCGCTTTGGTGTAGCACTGTGGTGTCCTCGTGGAGGCGATTGAAGGTAGTCTCTCACGTCCGGCCCTGGTTCATGTTTTTTTGTTTATTATAGGTACTTTACTCATTTTAAAACCTTTAAACCCTTGAAGGAATATACATGAGATGTTATGTTAACCGAAAACTTTTTTTTCGCGTGGAAATCCACATGATTGTCCTAAATCTGGAGGCAGGGGTCTATCAGATTCCTTCTGACTTAAATCACAAGGTATTCCTCCACGTCACTCCTATCTCGTTAACGGGAACGAGTTCACATTCTCCACAGTGACCCAGCGGTATGTTAGTCCTACCCGTGTTATCACCAGGAGCGTTCCCGAAGTGAGAGCAGGAGGCGGCGACGATGAGTCGTCTGGAATGTTTTGAGTATGAATATGGATGGCTAGAACAATAGGATGACCAAAGAACTTGTGGATGGAGCGTATAAAAGAAGATCATGGCTAGATTTGGGGGGGGTTTCGGTGGGTAAAAATCATCCAATGACATCTCCCCCCCCTTAGGCGAAGCGAGAGATATTATTATTATTATTATATATTCTTTATTGTACACCACATATACAAAAAACTACAGGACAAACATTATAAAAAATAAGTGTACAATGGGCGGTCTTATCGCACAGGGCAATTTCTTACAGACAACCTTTGGATGGACTGAAAGAAAGGAGAAAGATTTAGGGTTGTCAGTGTACAACAACAGAAAAAGAATAATATTACTGATAATAAATAACAACACAAATACCTACATATATACACAAATAAAATATACTAATAAATATCAAATATATAATTAAGCCAGGAGAAGTAAAAAAAAAATTAAAAAATCAAAGTGAAAGGTAATGCTCCTTCACCATTTTTTTTAACGTTGGTAGCGTTTGAGCACGTCTCACTTCAATAGGTAACGCATTCCACAAGCGTGCTGCTTGAACAGTAAACGATTTGTCAAAGAAGGATGTGGAATGCATACGAATACTTAATTTCAGGTTTTCCGATGATCTAAGGGACCTAGAATGTGTGTCACAAAGGAACTGAAAGCGTTCTTTAAGATAAAAAGGAGTAAAAGGATTAAAGAGCACATTATAAAGCAATGAAAGTATATGAGCATTCCGGCGAAGACGAATAGGAAGCCATTTGAGCTGAGTACGAAATATTGTCCGAGAGATATTGTCCGACTTTTACTGACTAAAAAACCCACCCCGTTCCTTCTTAGCCCTTCATACCGGGATCGGACCTGTCATCCAGAAACCGGTCCAGGACCCCAGTAGGCTTCGGCCCTGCTGGGCCCCTAGTTTGCTGACAACTCCATGAGGCGCACGGGAACAGTACGTGCCGTCGACAACTTGGGCTCGGTCCGGGCGGTAACCAGACGATTCGACAACGAGCTACCCATTGCTCAAGCAAGCAAGCCCGTGGGGGGGGACGGGTTAGGAAATCGTCTCCCTCTCCACCTGGAGAGTATCATCATCATCAGCCTTTTTAATGTCCACACTTCTGGGACTCAGGCCTCCTCTTTAGGAGGGGGAGAGTATAATAGTGCAAGCGAATGATGAGAGATGTTTCCCTTGTTCCAGAATCACAGTAAACGATCTGAGCGCGATAGCAGCTCGTATCGACATGCGTACGTCCAACATGGTGAGTGTGGAACCGATATGTGCGGAGTGCAAGCAGAAGGTCATCCAGTGCTACGACGACGCCAGCTTGGGCGCCGACATCATCAAGTGTTGGGACACTGTGGGTAGGTCTCATTCATCAGGAACAAATGCTCTTGAATACCTTCCTTCTGACCTGAGGGTTTATTTTTTGTTAGCCTACATTATGAACATTGTCCCACTGCTAGGCAAAGATCTCCTCTTTCTCCATCCAAAGCTCTCTATCGCTTATTACAGGCACTTTTGAATTGTCAAAATGTAGGTCAATCAAACGTGAATCAGAAGTGAAGCTAAATTGCATGTTCTAAAGCGTAGGTAGATCTCTTTGGAGAAGAGCGCGCAAGAAACTCCATGGACATATAATGAGTTACATAAATCTTCGTCACATATTTCTTGTTACTTCTATTATGTGAGAACAGAGAAGTAATAATGACAATAAAAAATAGAAAATGAATTAAGTCACTGGCAACTAATAGATAACCAATCTTAACTGACGGCGCCCGTTTACGAGCATGACGCGTCCATCAGCCCCAATCAGTTCAACCATTTTGAAGGGAACTGAATGACCCAATATCTCGGGCGATGTCAAAACAAGTTTGTCACGCGAACAAGATCATTACCTTTGCCGCGGTCGACCTCAAAAGCGACGTTTTTCCTCAGGCGTCCAGTGAGTGATGCTCTTCGGTCATCTGTCTGGGAGCATCTGTGCGTGGCCAGCCCACTCACACTTTAGTTTGGTTGTTTTTAAGATTTCATACCTCAGTCGACAAAAACGGAAACCTTAAAGGCTCACATACTTAGTTGTCCGTCTGTGAGGGTTATGCCTTCATTAATAGTTACTGGGTGAGGGGTGGCTGTGATACTCCTTCGTTAAACTAGTTCTCAATGTTCGAGACGTATCGCGACGAGGCGTGTAGTAAGACGTCTCGTTGATCTATTCTAATTAGTCACAGGCAGTACTACCGGGCAAGAAGTCCTAGGTTCGATTCCCAGCTAAGCCTAAGTGTTAATGGGTTTTTCCACCTGGAATTTTTAAACGTACAGTTGGGTGTAATAGATACACCTCTGTCAAACCCTTTGAGGAATACACATGCGATGTTACTGCCCGTAACCTTTTTTCTAAAACGACAGTGTTTTTTCTCGTCATTCCTTTCTGCATTGCGCATTCTTCAGTGCGGTTTACCCAGTGGTAAGTTAATCCTCCCCGTGTCTCCCGCAGGAGCGTTCACGAAGTGCGTGCAGGAGGCGGCGACGTCCCGGCTGCGCGCGCGCGAGGTGCGCGAGTCCCGCGAGCGAGCGCGCCGCACGCGACACGTGGCGCACGCGCGGGAGCACGCGCTCCGAGACCTCTCTTCTAACTGACGTAGAAATAAGCCCGTTCTCATAAAGACTAAGCGAAATATTTGATACAGCTCGGTGCTCACACAAAAACTGTGTACAGGACAGTTTTTAGCCAATATTTTTTTTCTATAGATAATCATCTAACTATTAAATACTGTCGTAAAATTGAACTCACGCTTAATACTAATAATGTTGTAAGAAAGAAAGAAGACATGTTTATTTTACCCAAATAGACGCACAATAAAATACAATACACTGTCAGGCCATGTGAGAGCCAACATCAATAACGCCACATAGGAAAATTTAAAAACCTACATTACTAGAGATTTCTGCGCAATTAGAACATAATACAACATTCCAAAATGCACTATCGGGCAGTTGTCCAGACCAGACACAGCACCTGGGGCCTCCGTTTTCAACGGAAACTTGCGGAATTAAAAACCGTCCTGCAAAGACTCTATGTGAACGAGCTGTTTAAGCATACCTAAATAAAAATAAGCCGTTGCGTATTCAACCCTTGGCGCCGAATCGAACGTTGAAAATCAAACTGGCCACTATTTTGGGCCATATTGATAATATACCTAGATGTCACCTCGAGTTGGCCACGCCTCCAATTCCTTTGTTCTGACGTCATCTCAACGCTGCCACGTGGTCAGAACAAAGGAATCGGAGGCGTGGCCAACTCGAGGTGTTCGACGCAAGAGAATCGAAACGAAACGGTAGTAACTTTGCTAGGGGGGCAGAGGTGAGATATCAATTGGGCCTTGACTTCATTTTCTTAAGTAACGAGCATGAACATTATTCTTAACAGACAGTTCATATTTGTTTTAAACGCTTGTTCATTTACTTATACAATTATGAACAATATTAAAATTAAATAAGGTTCATATTCTTATGAAACACTTTAAAAATTCAAAGTTCTTAAATATCGCCCCAGCTGTAAGACAGTAATGTTTATTTACATAATATTATTAAAAATGTCATCTACAAATTTGTCAGTAAATGTCCTTACAGTACATAATAATCATGTATACTAAAGAACAGGAAGATGTAAATAGATACTGATTAGTCCTAATTTTAGCGTCTACAACAATAATTGTCTACAGAATACGTAGTTAACAGATCCTTACCTGAAGCTTGAGTTTTTTAATAAAGCGATATCCTTATAAATAATACCTGTCAAAAGAGATGTTTGAAGGCTGACTTTTCAGTAGAAAAAATAACACTTTACAATGACGGTTATGTGACGATATCGCTTCTACTACGATTCCTGAACTAGGTACCCAAACAGCAATCCTAGCCAAGGTACAACCGTTTCGGTTCGAATCGCCTCGAGTCGGCAACGCCGCCGATTCCTTTGCTTTGACCTCGTGACTTAACGTTTAAGATGATGTCACTCCCATACATTTGAAGTTTTCTACTAACGTTAACGATTGCAGCTTATCAACTTTGCTAAACCCTCAGATAAATCACATGCCATTACATATGATACGTGGCTTCTCCGCAGGTAATGTTTTTATCATATTATACACTTCGCTAGAGTCTCGGCTCACGCGTATTGCGCGTCAGTCGAGATACTAGACGGTTTGTTGCGCCCAGTTAACACGCAAATTCCGAAGCGAATACGAATTTTTTTTCTATTCCACGTTTCCTTCTGACTACTAAAATCGTCCTGAAATATTCGCGCGTTGGTACGCTCCTTCTAGGCGCAACGTTCGCGCCTGATACGCACAAGAGGATCGCGGTAAATTCGCCTCTTATGGACAAGCATCTCTAAGCCCGCTGATCTATTTGTCACACATGTCATATATCCATATGAATCTTTAATTTGTTTAGCCCTAGAAATAGTATATCTCAGAGTAATAAAACATTTTTGTATTCTTATAGATATTGTATGTAAATATTACGAAGGTTGTAGTTTTTAATAAAAAGATATAATACTATTTAAATAATATATATTTATTTTACTTATTGATTATTCTTAATTCTATATGATTACATGTTTAGGCTGTGTATAAATGTGACTCGGAGACAATAAATTTACGAGAAATTTTATGGTTATCCATTAGGGATATTACGAAGCTCCATAACCAAACCGGTACGTATAAAAGTTTTGGACAGTTTCCGATAAAAGCAGAGTCTAAGGGTGAGTTGCACCATTTAACTATAACGATAACAAAGCCGTTAACAGTTGTCAAATTGTCGAATTGACCAATAGGCGGCCGTTTCACGGCTGGTTCTGGTTTGGTTATCGTTATAGTTAAATGGTGCAACTCACCCTAAATGACATATTACGATAGGTTTTCGTTTTGCTCGGTCAAAAAAAATGTTAATCTAGACTGGAAACAAAAATCAAAAACTTTCGTATAAAGACAATGACAGAGCGAATATATGCTTGGGGTTTAATGAATTAAACCCAACTTTTTAAAAAGAGGAGATTATAATATGTTGGAATGTATTTTTCAATTTGTTTTTTTTTTTTTATTGATACATTTATACTCCCGAATTGGTCCCGTAGAAATACTGTTATAATTTGATGATGAACTCAAAAAAGAATAGGATCGACTTTCCGCCATATTGTGACGTCTTAGCTGTCAATTCAAACTAGCTAGGTAGTGTGTATTTCAATGCAGTAAGGACGATTTTCTAAATTCTCTATCTCTAAGACCATATCTACCCACAGACCTGACTTTTAACTTTACATCAATTAAAAGAAACTTTCTTCTTAACATCATCGGGAGTTAGTTTACTTCTGACCTGCACGGCAACTTTGGGCATGCCAATATCGGTCTTATTGTGTTCAGCGCTAGTGTCAGGTTTGCTTGCAGGTGAGCGCGCCGCATGTTTGCTGGCGCTGGCGGTGAGGAGCGCGAGTTTCCTCCGCAGTTCTCTGACTTGTGCGGCGCTGGCGAGCTGGGCGGCGCCTCGGGACAGCACTTCGGCTCTTAGCTGCTCGCATTCCGATCTGGAAAGGGGAATAATGTGGTTTAAGGTAGTCCTGGCTTTGTATTTGGTAGTGTTTTTGATCTGGATGGCTGAACTATACTAAATCGTATCGTCATTATAATTTCAGCCAAAATACGTTCACTGTTGGACACAGGCCTCCCCCAAGCGTCGCCACAACGACCGATCCTGTGCGTCTAGCAACCACCGCATTCCCGCGACTCTCACCAAGTCGTCGGTCCACCTTGTGGGAAGCCTTTCAACGCTGCGTCTTCCAGTGCGCGGTGGGAGGCCTATGTCCAACACACTGATACATTTGCAAACAACTGGTATATAATAAGTTGCTTGTATACATATAATAGTATACTGAAGCCAATATGGACATATGGTGTCCAAATATGGAGTACAGCCAGTAAATCCAATTTGGCCATCATCCAACATGCCCAAAACAAAATACTTATGTGTTTTAGCCAATGCATCAAGGTATGTCGGCGCATGATCGCCATCGGAGTTGACGTCACACAAAATACACATTCACAGTGATATCAGGAAATGTTTTAGAGTGATAATAAAGAAATAGATTGCTTCAGTTCAAGTTGTTTATTCTATGTTCGGTCAAAAAAGTGCCTTTCTAATCACATTACAACGGTTTTTATTCTCAGAAATTGACAAGCATAAAAATTCACTATGAAGGTAGACCAATATTTTAAATAAATTAATAGAACGGAAATTGTCACAGTAAATTCTTATTTTAAATATGACCAGATGCTCTGATATTTTTAAAGAAATAAAAAGGAATTGGTCAAGTTAAATCCTCACAAATTCGAACGGATGTTGTAATATTTTCTAGAAAGGAAGCCGTCATTAAAAGGAAGTTTTCAAATGAAATCCTTTTATAAATTCAACAGGATGTCGTAATATTTTAAAATAATTCGAAAGGAAGTTATCAAATGAAACCCTTCTATAAATTCAACAGGATGTTGCAATATTTAAAAGAAATAAACAGGAAGTGATCGAATTAAATCCTCATCAAAATATTCAAATAATTGTTTTGCGCCCACATATACTACAAATGCTGAGGTTCACCAGTACTTTGAAGTCCTGGTGAACCTCAGCACTGTGGATGAGGAAATAAAAGCCAGGAAAACCGTTTACCTGGAGCAGCTGAGACGTCACACCAGGCCACTAGCACGTGACTTAATTCAGGATTCGAAAAGCCCAACGAGATAGTAAAAAGACGGCACGTCCTCGATAGAATATAACTTTATTGTACACCAAAAAAAGTAACACAACTTATACATAAATTTTTAAGGGGTACAATGGCGGTATTTTCCTTGATAGCGATATCTTCCAGACAACCTTAGGATGAATAAGAACTTAAAATAATACAGGGGATAACCGCACGGGCGGAGCATCGCCGTGCCCTCGTGGGGGCGAGCGGCGCCGGGGACCTCGCGCCGGGCCGCGCCTTGAGGACATGCTGCGGAGCGAGGGGGAGTGGCGCGAGCCGACAACTGCGAAGCTGTCATGTGAGCTAAGGAGGAGGCCGAACGCATCAGGCAACGGCGTTATCGCCGCCGCCGCCGCCGCCAGGATTCTGATCCCGATTTCCGGCCACCGTAGGCGCGGGCTTGCGGACAGTGAGCAATGGGTAGCTCGCTGTCCGGCCGTCCGGTAACTGTCCGGACCAAGCCCAAATCGTCGACGGCACGCACTGTTCCCGCGCGCCTCAAGGAGTTGTCAGCAACAGCAGGGACCCAGCCGGGTCGAAGCCTACTGGGGCCAGGGTTATCCGAAAGGGAACTCGAGCCCCGGTATGAAGGCTAGAAGGAACAGGGTGGGTCGTTTAGTCAGTAAGAGTCTGACACTATCTCCCGCTCCGCCCAAGACCGGGGGTTGTCATTGGATGATTTTTCCCAACATAAGATAACCGCACATAGGAAAGGAAATGGACTAAAGACTAGTCTTCCCTTCCTACCCTAATCTACCCCAATCGCAGGTAACAAGCTTTATAAACAAAGTTAGGAAAGACAAAGCTACATACTTCAAGTGATCCAGCACCCCCGGCAGCCAGCCGTTAGCGGTGGGCTCGCACAGCTTGCCGAACCAGCGCGACAGCTCGCGCCGCTGCTTCTCGCACAAGCCTTCCAGCTGCGTGATGCGCTCCTCATAACCTTCTGCAGTTGACAACATAGGGAATTATAGACAAGACCTAACTGATGAAGTTTGGGGAAGAAGGAGAATAGGGAGGCCTTTGCCCAGCAGTAGGACAACAAATTAAATAAAAACATGAGTCCATTTAGTTAATTAAACCCCAAGCGATCGCCAGCGTTCGCTCTCTCATTGTCTTTCTATTGTGCCTCTAAATACAGTATTCGAAAGGTTAAAGGCCGAAACTTCGTTAAGCGGACGCCCCCAAGCGCGATACCATACATAAGTGCTCCGTTGCGGCTCTTGGCGCGGGCATCCGTCGCGGGGCGCGGCCATTCTTGCTACGTAATAAATATTAATTTTTCCATCGACACGACTACATGCACACCGTTAAAGTTGAACTAGCGACACTACGCGATAATAATCCGGATTCCGAGCACATGACACACGCGCGTAGTCACGAGACCAGTGCCCGTCGCGGGCGTCCGCTTAACGCAGTTTCGACCCTAAGAGCCCTTATCAGTCCATCTATGGCTAATGTGAGCATGATTGCAGTTTGTAGTTACATCGTAAGTAATTTAACAAAAAAAGGCAATGCAAAGAAAGAGCTTACACCTGGGTACTCTGTTGGCATTTGTTAATTCCATCATTCTTTGGAATATTTCAGAAAACTTGTTCCAGTTTAGCCGAGACTTACCAATCATTTCTCTATCATAGTGCGCCGATGCTCCTGCTTGCTGCTCCCAGACAGTCTGCTTCTCGTGCAGTAAGGCATCCACTTCAGCTTGCTTGTTGGCCAACTCTCTTCTCAACTGGAATGATACAAAACTTAGCTACACAAATAATCTTTAAAAAAAAGGCACTTTCCATCGCTGTCTTTATCTGCTACAGATTTTGCTGCAGTATTCAATAATCAAAAGACCAATAAATAAGGATGATTTACGTATATCGTTTGCTCTCGTACAAAGCCCAAGTCACTAGGTCAATATAATTTCAAATATAAGAGATTTTTTCATTTTATATACTTACCATTTTTTTCTTATTATAAGTACATAATTTTATTCACTTTGTTACTTAAAATTTTCCTATGGCTCAGAAAAAAAATATTATGGCTATATTCATTTTCAAAATTACTTTGTAAGTTAAATTTTAATGCCAACCAGTAAAAAGTCACTTCAAACATCATCAAATGCAATAGCTTTTTCAACCATTAGATGTTTCTTTATTGTGAAAATAATCCACTAAACAGTATTTAGTAGTAAATATAGACATTTAGTTAAATCTACACTCCTACACTAATATTATAAAGAGGTAAAGTTTGTTTTTAGAAGGTAATCTCTGAAAGTGCTGGTCCGATTGTGAAATCTTTTTTCACTCATATAAAGCTGCTTTATCCCTGAGAGCGGGCGAAGCCGCGGGCAAAAGCTAGTATGAAATAAAATATTTACTTTTTCTTAATAGAAATTAGAAACTGAAAACATTTTTCAGACTAATAAAAATTAAATTAGAATTAAGAATATTACCCTGGAATTAGTTTGTTTCATTTGAATCAGATTCTTTGCCATTTCCTGCCTCTTGTCCTCAACTTCAGCAAATATAGAATTTCCTTTAGCAGCTGAAAAGTATAATTAACATTCTTATATTATTTAGTTTCAAAAATATGAAGGAGTTTTTTATAAACTGCTTTTGCAGTATTTTAAACAGTTAGAAATTAACAAAAGTTTAAAAATATGAATGGTCAAAACCTTGGAGAATTACTGCTAATATCATATGACACTCTGTAATAAGAGCAGTTTTGGTGTTACGAGAATATTTCAACACAACAACAAAAGTGAACGAGTGAGTGAGTGAGTGAGCGTGTGTGTGAATGAATGAGTGAGTGTGAGTGAGTGAGTCAGTGTTACTTCTAGGCAAGGCTGCCCACAACACTAGGCAAGGATGGCCAATGTTGACCACATCATTGCTTACCATCAGGTGTGATAGTGATAAAGCATGAGCTTATCAATAATATTTTTTTTAATCATCTTGCATTGTGTTCAGTCCTGGGCAAAGACCTCCCCTTCTCCTTCCAAACTTCCTCCCTGGCCATGTGCCCCATAAACATGATAAGATTGTCACCACAGTCAACCTCGGCAATGTCAACCTCCCTCAGGTATCCAGTAAATGAGATCTTCGCCTTTTTAGTTTAAGTTCCTACAGTCCATCCTAAGGCTATCTGGTGGATATTGCTGTCAGCAATAAGACTGCCGTTGTTCCCATAGATTTAAGTTTCTGTGAAATTTTTCCTATTTTGATGTACGATAACATTTATTTTAATCTATTTTTCACCCACCTCTCCGAGTGCATACAGGCAACATGGTCAATCAACAACCACTTCAAAAATAAAAATAAGAAATCCTTTGACAAAGCACAGCATTGGGTCAGTGGGTCGTCGCATTAGCATGTAAGCTTTTGCTTTTCTCAGTTGAGCTTAAAGTAGATCCATGATCTTTCAGGCCTGAAAAAAAAAACTTTTGTCTTACCATGAGGTTGTAGGTCCTGCTGTGTGTCTGCACACTGATGCAGCATAGCTTTGGCCTCTGCTAACTCAGCGAGTGCAGTAGCTTCGCGCTCATTGGCTGCCCTAAGTTCCTCTCTACGCAAGTCAGCTGCTACGCGCATCTCGCCCATTGTTGAGATCAACTCTTCAGCTTTTAATCGCCAAGAAGCTATTTCCATCCTCGCTTCCTCAAGAGCTTCTTTTGCAGCCGCCGCATCAGACAACGCGCTGTTCACAGTTCTACGCGCCTCTTCCAATTCTGAATTGTCTTTCTCCGGACTTTCGCGTACCTTTAGCGATTGTTCCTCTTTCAAAGTTCGAATTTGGATTTCGAACTTCTTTATTTCCGCTGCATGCTTTTCCATCATTTCCGTCCGCTCTTGCCGCATCTCAGAAATCTCTTCTTGAAGCGTTGTTAAACGAGATGTGAAGTCATTCTTTCGACGAGCTTCATCTGCCTGATAACTTTCTAACTCAGCATTCAAATGCCTCTGTACATCCAGAGCTGTCTGATAACTTCGTCTCGCATCGTGTAACTCTTGTTTAGTTGCTTCATAGTTCGTCGAAAGGTTGTCGTATTGTTTCTTTAATAAGTAATATCGTTCACTTAGCTCACCGTTTGTTAGGTCTTCAACTTCTGTACAATTTGCGGTCTTGTTACTGATAGTGGAGTAATCCATTTTATTGCAACATAAATATGATTACAGTATGTACGATTGTTTGGTTCTATAAATTTAATTATTGTTCAGTCAGTATTTATATTCAATAAAATCACGACACAATTTCCACGATTATAAACAAAACGAACTTTTCAAATTCAAAAAATGAGAATGACATCACATGACATGACGAATAATGAGAGAGAGACGGCAATTGTTTCGTCCCAAAATCAATATAAATTCAAAGATTTCATTAATGTACAATCTCTTTTCTCGTTAAAAATAAACTATTTTTAATATATTATAGTGAAAAAGCTTTTTATTGCTAGAATACAATTTCACACATTCAATTTAGTATTATATCGATGCTTCCGACAACAAAGGTCGTAAACACCAAAATAGCACTTTTGGTAATCAACGAAAAACAAAAAATAATTTCGTTTTTGGCTTATATCTTTTTAACTTTAAAAGTTGTAAAATTGTGTTTTATACAAGAAATACGTAAAATACGATGGTGTTTCATAATATATTATTGCTATTTATGTCAAAGCCTTATTTTAAAAGTTAGCTTGGACATACACCCCAGAAAATTCAAGAAGTTGGTGTTTACGACCACTAACTAATCAATGGAGAACGATTTGTCTAACGGAAGTTAGAAGTATGCACCAGTTTTTAAATACAATAGTTCTGGGTTTGGTTTTAAAAACCATATACTGAAATAAAAATGAGTGTAAACACCACGATCTGATGCGATGGTATGTAACAAACATGGAAATATCTGAAGCAAATCAATGAATTTAAGACTGTAAGTTGAGTTTTCATTACTTGTAATAAAAACAATAAAATAAAACACAAATTGACATAATTAAAAAAGGTTTTTTATTCATTGACCGTCATCGTTTAATCAAAATAATGGTTAAGCAAGGCACTAATACAAATTCAAAGTAAAAAAATGTCTAAACCAATCACTTAAATTTCCATTAGAGGATCTTGTACATCAATCATCATTCATCATCATTGTTTGTGTCGCGGCTCGAAATTTTTATACCTTTAGGACCTGGCAGGTCCTAAAGGTATAAAAATACACTTAAGTAAGTATATTATAGGCATCGTCTCGTATAATTTAATCAAGCGTTTGTTACAAGATGCCTATAGTGTTCTACCTCCAACGGCGTACCTAACCAGCCAGACATAATTCAAAATGTTAAGTAATCATTTTGTTTCATTGATTTCAAGAAGATTTTATAATCACGACATTTTTTTAAAACGTATTGATAATGAATTACTTACAAAAAAATATAAGTAAACATTCTACCAAGCTTACTGCTCTAATCATTTTAATAAACAATGCCCATTTTCACCAACGCCCTTAAAAATTTAGGTAGTTCATCTTTCTAGATCTTGTTTGTTCGGAAAGCTTCTGTACTATGGTCTACCTAACTTTTAGTGTCGTTGGTGAAAATGGGAAAGTGTTATCGACAAGATAATAAAAAAGTAGATGCAAAACATAATACGACGACGAGTTATAGAAAATCAGGTCTTCAAATTTCTGATTAATAATCTTCTGTCATTGGATAGAAGATTATTAACCAGAAATTTGAAGACCTGATTTTCTGATAGAAGATAATTAATCAGAAATTTCATCTTCCTCGTCAGTCTCAGGAAGAGTATCAATGACATTATGAGACTGACAAGGAAGCTGTTTGTATTCGGCATGAAACCGTTTGTGTATTGTCCCCTGATCACACAATCGTTGCAGATCTTTGTATTTAGCTGCGGTAATTGGTAATTTATCCGTATATAGCTGTTTTGGAGTCAACTGCTTTACTCGATTATATTGTAATTCTAACATTTCTTCTGTATTTTCTTTTGATTTATTCTTCCCTTTTCCCTTTCTTTTACGCTTGACATCTTCGAACAACTTGATTCGATGTGTAATTGCATCTTCTTTCATTGAATACTTGAGTTCTATTTGGTTTAAATTGGTCTTTCTGAAAGTTGCTACTCTAATGTTTCTCCAATTAATATTCTTTAAGGTTTCTTTTGTAAAAGTGTTTGATGCTATTTCACTTCAGTTCAAAAAATCTGAGTAGTCCATCACATTGACTATATAAGGCCTTGGCCGCTTTCTAGCTGATTGAAAAAATGAAGGCCACTGAGATGGACTCCAAACTATGATTCTTTTAACTTCCCTCTCTATTGTAGCGTGCATTGAATCTGCTGGCATATAAGTATGTCCCGGCAGTAAAAAGTTTATTTGGATAACTTGTAAGTTTTTAGAAAACATTAAATAATAATTTCTTTCTTAAATAATAATTTCACAATCATTAAAACCAATTCTCCAAGACCAAGTGACATTACGACAATTGTTTCTCAGCAGAGCTTACGTTTTAAAAATGATTGTGGGGTGTAATTACAATTAATTATGTATTCATGTTTTTACGACCGACAGCTGTTTGTACGTTGTATTATACGACCTGCACGGTTATTCGGTTCTAAGCAATATGAGTTATACATACCCTCTTTTCTAAAAAATCTTGATTATAGTAGTAAAAATTTTGGGTGTAAAAGTATTTTTTTTAGGCGAATATTTTTTTCACATTTTTAGATCGACGCAGCGCCAAAAATTAAGTAGGGCTGCATTCTTAACTCATTTTCGCCAAAATGGCGTTTACGACATTTGTTGCCGGAAGCATCGATATATTAATCCCAATGCTTCTCAATACCTTTCGTGGTCGTGAATGCTTTGAGGTAGGGCTGCCATCCGTCCGGGTTTCCCCGGATTTGTCCTAGTTTGGAAGACGTCCGGGGAGCGTCCGGGCGGGGTTTCAATTGTAGTCCGGGATTTTGATTAGATCCCGTTCCCATAATTTACGTAAATAAAAGCTATGGGTTAGGTATTTCACCGCACGCACTGCCGACGCTAGAGTGCGTCTACTGAAAGCGTAACCTGGAGTTTTTTTTTAAATTTAATTGGCAACATTGTTTTGCCGAAAAAAATCACGTCAAAGTCTATGGTTGCAATTGTCAGTTTTTGGAAACAGATATTTATTTTTCAAGAATAATTGCTTAATTATGGGAAAAACAATAAACAGCAACGTGCAAAAACTGCTACACACTATGATTAATAAATTCAAACAAAAACAAGAAGAGAAAGAAGGTGTTTTCAATGAAAACCAACAATGTTTATATACGATTTCAAATTTGTAAGTTAGTGTGACGTTATAATCTTGATCCTTGTCGACTAATAATATTAGATTAGATTTAGGATATAATGATAATTTTTTTTCTTATATTTTTAGATAATCTGACATATTGCGAATTTCATAATGGACAAAAACATCGAACAAAGAAGGCTTTTGGTGAATCGACTTAATCAAAAACACATGCTAGTGAGTGGTAGAATGCGTTCAAAAGCAGTTGAGATGTAATGAAAGATTTGCCTCACTCTGGTAGTGCATCAGTCTTCAACTGAAGTTAAAATCGCGAAAGTGAAGGAAATAGTGACTGAAATCCTAGTTCAAGTTTGAGAGAGATAGCTGCTGAACTTTTTGTGTCTCACGAGTCAATCCGTGTCATTTGAAACAATCACTGGAGTATAAAACATGTTTCCACTTGACTAATCCTAAAAGATCTGAATTTTCTCAATGCTAAAACGGATCGATTCCAACCCAACAATCTTGAAACACGTTATTAGTGTTGGCGAGACGTGATGAAGTTGAAATCATGTTGACTATTTTATTTGACTATCGCGGTGTTGTGCACTTGGTATTCTTGCCAGAAGGCTAAATGGTAAATAAAGAATATTATATAGCGACATTTGAGAGATCAGATAAAATAAAATAATTTGGAATAATAACTAACATTTTGTGTGTTATTGACCTTACATAGGTACACCCACCAAATAATTAAGTCAACACACATGTTTTTGACTAGGATTTAAGTTCTTAAACAACTATTATACAATTGTCATAAATACAAAAAATACTCTAGTATCAAAACTTTTTTCTCCTACTATTTCAATAATACCACATTCAAAATTTTTGGTTGTAACCTCCTTTTCTCAGGTCACGCTTTCGTTAGACGGACTCTATTTTATTACGCAAGCGGCACGATTAAACACACTATTTCATGCAACAAAAGAGGCTTACAATTAAAGTTCACTTCTATCAAGTACGGAGTGAAATATATTTTAATCAAGATGTAAGTAAATGAAAAAAGTATTGAAATGTCCGGGGTAAAAGCTCCAAAATCCGGGGAACCTACGCTTCCGGTCCTGGGGGACAGGTTTTAGAGATGGCAGCCCTACTTTGAGGTTACACGTTCCGAGAGGTAAACCTTCGCATTACACTTTTCTTCTTTCTACTCCTCGTCACACCTCCAGCCAGTAGAATAGCTCCTTTTCTTTAACTGCAGTGTGTCTCTGGAACTCTCTCCCACACTCTCTCCGTGACAGCCTTTCTCTGGATATAGCCATCCGAAAGAAAGGCTGAAAGGAAAAAAGAATACTCTGTCTGTTACGCTTTCAATGTTAAACTACTAAACCGATTTTGATGAAATTTAGTGTGAAGGAAGCTTGAATTCTGAACTCCAAGGACGGACCTAAGCTACTTTTTTTATTTATATTTAAACCAGTGCTTGACTGCGATCCCACCTGACTTTTTTGTTTTTGACTTATATATTGTACACTTGCGAGAACGTTAGGAAAGATTTACCATGGCCAACGCAAAGGACGAATAAATAAGTCTCCTCCGCCGTAGAGCGAAAGAAATCATTTATTGATTACGCGACTCAAAAATAAATCATTGGACCATCGAATTTAATCCCTCTCTGTCACTTCAGTTTGCAAGACTGGAAGCCGATCCCACACCTACCCACATAGTTGGGAAAAGACAGACGAATTCAATAAAAAAACTGAATTTTATTCTATATCATTTGATTTCTGAACGGTTCTTGTTGCTGTCAGATTTTGACATTGACAAATTGACAACATTCTTTACGTTTTGACAGCTTTGATTAAATACAAGGGGCGGAGTGATATCATAACATTTTATCACGAAAATAAGGAAAAGCACCGTAATTAATACTAAAATAGACACAATGTCCTCTCCTCCTCCTACCAAGCCCCCTCGGGGGGTTAAACAAGGAAAAGAAACAGTGAGTATTACAGTATTTCAGCGTCAACCATGCATCCACGTTATTCACGAGATAAAGTAAGGAATTTCTAAGTTTCTCTTAGTATTTGCCAATATTTTTCTACTTTCTTTTAGAGAAAATCTTCTTCGGATTTTACTTTGTAGATAAATCAGGCTTATTTTGCGAAACAGTTATGTTTATGCCAGTAATTAGCTAACTACATACCTACCACATCTCACCTCGGCTTTCGCTTATAGGAGGACGATTCGAAAACATGCCAACATTTTCGGCAAAAGCCAATTGATATATTAATAAAAAATATGTATATCTATACTAATATTATAATGAAACTATACTGTTTATTTTTTTTGTTTGTAGGAAGTAATCTCTGAAAGTACTGGTCTGATTGGTAAAAGTTTTACACCAATAGAAAGCTGCTTTATTCCTGAGTGACATAGGCTATATTTTATGTACGCGGGCGACGCCGCGGGCAAAAGCTAGTACTATATAGAAGCCATAATAAATCATATTCAGTACAACACTTTTATTGTTAAAATGCTCAAAATAAAACAGTCCGCATTGTTCACAGAGTGGTTTACTTATGTCAGTGATTCGCACGCTGTCAGCCAGTGAGACAAATGAACAGCGAGAAAAAGAGAGAGCCAAACTAGAGAAGGAGTACAAGAAGAGTGATGCAAGACTTGATGAGTTGGTGGAACAACATGCTCAGGAGATCATGGAAGTCATGCAGGTAAATGTTTCAACAGTTATCGTAGAAATTAAGAATAGTTTTAGCTTAATCTTTTAACTTTTTTTTTAACTTTTGTTATGGTATTATTTAGCCTCATAGCACACTTACATGCATACAATGACAGGACCTACTTCTTCTTCCTGCCCTTATCCCATGTTACTTGGGATCAAAGCAACTGATTTTTTCTTCAATTTTTTGTCCTGTCACACTATCACTAACTCCCTTTTCTTTCATATCTCTCCTCCCACAATCCATCCACATTTTCTTTGTCCTTCCTCTCCCTCCCCATCCATCTTCATGTATACTCAGCACACTTCATGTGTTTCATCCCTCCTTTTCACATGACCAAGATAACAATTTCTTTTCAACTTTTCAGTCACTGGTGCCACTTTCAAACTTCCTCTAATATACATACTCATTTCTCACTCACAATGACAGGACCGCAACACTCACATTGCTATGATCCTTGTCTCACAAGACCACCTCAGACATTTTTACAATCAGACCATAAATTCTCAAATAAATTAGAGGTCAAAATGTCCCCCAACTCTCAATCTACATGATGCTGCAACTTTGACTAGATACCTGCAATTTACCCCCCCCCCCCTCCCCCTAACAATTTTAAATTTTTAACAGAAGCTGTTGGTTTGACCTTAATAAATAAATAAATAAAATGCATTCATGTCATATATTGTTGGACAAATTGTAGTTTAATTCATTAAACCCGAAGCGAACGCCGGCGTTCGCGCACCTATTGTCTTTCTATTGTGTCTGTAATTTCCACGATTGAAAGGTTGTTTGGAAAAAACAAACAGAGCTACTGATCAATAAAACAAATAAAAATTATTAAAACTAACTAAAATTATTAATGCTTAAGGGTTTATTTCAGTAGATGTCTCTAACTAAGGTACTTATTGGAAAGCTTAAATTAAAAGTCGCATGTGTGTAGTGTAGCATGTCATAAGCAAAGACAATTAAATCTGAAGCTACAGTCTACAATCAGAACTACATTAGACCGACGGAAACGTGTAACATGCCAGATTTGGACGCAGAACGACGTCGCGTGGCGTGTATCAAGTATAGCTTTACAGTCTAGTTTCCATATAAAATGTATGGAGATCGGCGTGTGTAGTTACAGCATTATTGTAATGCAATTTACTCTGTTATCTCAGAAATTCGGCAGTGTGACCTCTGCACTATCAGTATGGGGACAGCATTGTGACGCGGTGGTGGCGCGGCTAGGAGCTTGCCGAGGTCTGTTGCGACTGCGGCGAGACGACCTGCGGAGACTGTGGGCAGATGCCAGGACGCATCACTATGCGCTGCAGATGTTGACTGATATGTGAGTAATGGGTTAATGAGATGGAAATTAGCACTTGTTTCATTACAAAAAAAATATGAAAGATGAAGCCTCAAAGAAGACGAGACCGAGAGGGAATGGGATGCGGTCTGCTGAGGGAACGGTCTTCCTCACAGCCCAGCCCCCGCCACAGGAGGTGCCTCGGACCGTCAAGAGTCGCAAGACAATCCCCGGCCATCGTTGGCGCAAGCTTGCGGACGATGAGTAATGGTTAGCTCGCCGTCCGCCCGACCGGTAAGGACCGAGCCCAAGTAGTCGACGGCGCGTATTGTTTCACATGGTGCGTCAACAACTATCGGATGGGTTATGAGAAATTCCTGGAAAGGAAACCCGTGGTCCTAGAATTCAAAGGGCAACTAAAGGAGACAGGTGGTTTTTGTCGGTAAAAGTTTGACACACTTTAGATGAATTGCACCTCAAAAATATTATATTAGTTTGTTTGGACTTTCAATCTATATTGGATCTTTAGTCATGTCTTCTTTTTTTTATTTCATTAAAGGGCTTTGTCGCTTAGCGACCACATCGCCCAGTACAGAAAACACAAAAACTTACAATCCACCTGACCTGACCTTAAGGTTAACTCAAACAATAGGGTAGTTTCCATGGTCAAAATAATTACATTTTATTTAGTCCGTATTTTACGAGTAGATTATAAAAAAATATTGGACACGTATTTTTTTTTTTTCGATTAGACAAAAAATAACAAAGATTATAGCCCATTAAAGTTACGTGTGACGTCACCCGTCGACACGAAAAAATACCGTGTGCCTTATTTTTGAATAATTTAAAAGACGGACTATTTACATTTTTTACGGCAACTAGCCTATTGTTTAGCTTTATCGGACATTGGAGAAGAGAGGATTATATTACAAATGCTAATATGATACGCTTTACAGAGTCCAAACACATTGATTCTTGTATTTCTATTATGGACACACTCCATCAAGATATGGAAAACATCATCAACCACACCACAGTCATTACAATTTGGAGGGAAAAACATGTCTATAATGTGAAACTTTAGCTTTTCAAAAATCTTGCTCACAGAGAACGCGTAGTAGTATCAGAGCGAGAAACCCGCGAGTCTCTCTCCGGCGGGCGCGTGCTGGCGGCCGCGCAGACGCTGAAGGCCGCGCTCGACACCGCCGACACCACGCTCTCGCATGTCGACGCTCTCAACGGCACTAGGCAACATCTTCAGGTAAATATGCCCAATATACTTTTACTGCTTGATGTACAGTTGCCATAACGAATGTTGAGAAGTCAAATATTCGGTCTCTTTAGTGGCGCAAAGTGAGACGCGGGGGCGGGGAGTATCAGTGATTAGCTCGCCGCGCCATCGCGTCATAGACGTCACTCCTCATTCGTTCCCTGCGTTGCTGCATGTATCTAACAACGAAGAAAATTGGCTCGCTAATGTATGGAATGCGCAAAGCGATTCCCACTCTGACGCCGAGCGCTCAAGATCCATTGTACCTACTGTAAACCGGGTTTCACACTTGCCTCCTTGCTGTAAGCAGAGTTAGTCCTACTACTAATAATATTAATAATAATAAAAATATTCCACAACTATCCCCAACACTGTCTAGTCTCAAGCTAAGCAGAACTTGTGTTATGAGTACTAGACAACTGATAAATATACTTTTATATTTCTAAATACATACATATTATAGATAAATTACACCCAGACAGAACAAATGATCGCGCTCATCACACAAACATTTGTCCACGGTGGGAATTGTACCCACGACCTCTGGCATAGTCAGGGCCACTAACCACTAGACCAACAGGCCAGTCTGTCCAGGCGCGTAGCTTCATAGACTCGTATGTGTCATTTTACGCTTAGTGTACGCCTGCTTGAAGATTACATACAAAACTGTGAAACTCTGTCAGCGAAGCGACAACAACACTACAGCACGACCTTGCAGCTTCGTTAACATGGTTTCATAGACGTCCGTGGACAGTACCTCAAAAGAAAAAAATGGAACCCTTATTCATAGGATCACTTTGTTGTCCGTTCGTCCGTCTGTTTGTCTTTATCTCAAGATCGTTTATTTCGGAAACGGGTGAAGGTATAAGTAAAAATTGAAACGATATACTCAGGTCTCCCTTGAAGCTGTGAAAAGTAAAACTTCTAAGTTAACGAGAAAAATAGATACGCTCGTTTATGTCGCCAAAACACGTGTATTACGAAATTCTCAAGGGAATCAAAATTCATTGGGTACTTCCGTTGACCAAGAATCCTGAAATTTGGCATAAAGTAAGGTCTTATAGCACAGGTATGGGATTAAACCTGAAATCAGTTTTGTTGTTCCATCCCAAAACAAAAATGGGGGGGGGGGATCATAGAGAATCTATTGAGGATTGAACCATTTACATTGGTAAGTTTGTACAGGACCCTCAGTGTGCAATTCCGACTCGTACTTGCCCAGTTTTTGAAATTAAGAATGTCAACAAATGTAGGGTCAACAACCGTTATTCCAAGTTTATCTGAGGGGTTAGCCAAATGACTTTTCTGTTAGCATTCCCGCTGAACGCTAAGCACAAAATGTATGGCAATGACACGCCATTTGTCACGTGACTTCTCCGCAGGTAATGTTATTGCCATACATTTTGTATGTAGCGTTTGGCGGAAACGCTAACAGATAAGGTATTTGTCTAAGGGCGCTGGCCTACCTTATATATTTTTGTGTTATGAATTTAACTTTGTTTATTTCTAGCTAAAGAAACGCGAATTGGTAGAAGTGATAGTCCGGCGTCTCAGCGAGGCTGTGTACCGCGATGAACGAGCGCCTCTCACAAGACGCGTGTCGGCGAGGAGACGAACTGCGTTGTTATTGGCTGGTAAGGAGAGAAAACATAAATTACATTTGAATGTTAAGCCTTCTATTGTTTAAGAACTACACTCTCAGCCTTATAAATTACGCAAATACATACCGTATTGGGCACGCCATAATCATGGTGGTAGAAGCCCCCTCTTTAAGAAGTTGTTGAAGAGGCGTGACAGTGTCCTCACCGGACATGGTAAGTTCGGGAGGTTCCTGCATCGGATTCGTGCGGCAGAAACGCCCGGGTGTCACCATTGCGCGGACTGCCCGGAGAAAGTCTAATCGTCAACGACGCGAGATGTCAGCGAAACCGTAAGCCTACAGGGGCCATGGGTCGACTTCTGAAAGGGTTACTCGTGGTCCTGGGCCGCAAACGGCAACTGAAGGAACATAGTGTGGTTTTAATCTTCACGCCCTCCCGCTCCACCCTAGACCGGGAGAAGTCATTAAACGATATCCCAAGAAAATATTGCATTACTTATCACTAATAATGCGCTCTTTTCAGAACTAACGAAGAGCGAGGAAGTAACAGACGCGTACTTACAAGAAGTGACTCCTGAGTTCGAAGCCTCTTTGTCAGAGGAGGATAAGACCTTTGAGACTACTGTCATGATATCGTTAGAAGCACTTGGGGTGTTGGAGCAGCTCAAAGAGGCTACTGAGGTAAGCTACTATACTGTTCTGGGTTCGTAAACAATTTCTCTCAATTCAATGTCAAATTATCTAAACTCTAGTTGGAACGAATATGTTTGTTTATAAAACAATATTTTTCAGTGTTTTTAACAGCGTCAGTAGTGCAGCATTGGTTTATTTTTAGATTAGTAATTCGCAATTTTCAATCAAAGCTATGATAGAAATACGTACGCGAAATGTCGAGGCACATTTTCTTCTCTAATGTATCTGAAGCTTTATTAAAACTGCATGAAACTCAAACATACAGAGGCGGAATTAATGCCTTATTAACTTAACTTTTTGGTGCCTTTGTACTAATTACACATTCCAAAGCTTACATCTTTATGTCTTCTACGTAATCATGCGCAAGAAACTCAACAGAAACACATGAATTTAAAAAATACTGGTTACATATTTCTTGCAAGCACAATAAATAATTAAAAATTATAGAAATCAAAATAAGCTACTGGCAGTTGTGAGATCCTCAGTCCCATTTTACGGAAACACCCGTTCACGAACATGACTCGTGTAGCAGCACCATTAAGCTAAACCATTTTGAAGGAAACATTGGTCAGAAGCATACAATATCTCATTGGAAAAAGTTATTCTTAAGAGGCCTTTTACAAAAAAACGCGAAATTGCAAGTGTTCGACGTTGAAATTGTATGTTTTACGTTCGTTAAATGAAATAACAATTATTGTCAAAAATAGTTTGTTTTCTCTACTTTAATAACTATTTAACCGATTTTAGATAACTTGTTTAATTATTTAGTAATAAGCTTTCTTCCGATGCATGTTTAGGCAAAAACTCACGGAGACATGATTTGGCAGCTCTAATTTGGAGATTCTACTGAATATCTACCACCAAAAACAATATTAATTAGCTGTCAAATATCCTTAACTTCAAAAATTATTAAGTACATTTTGGTTATATGCCTTTTGTGTAAAGAAATAAAAAATCTACATAATTCAATTATCGACCGAAAAGGCTTCGAAACAAGCCCCAATATCTCCAAAGTTCTACATTATTTAGGCGTAAAATTTATACCAAAATAATCATCAACATTTGCTTAAACTATAGTATTATTTTTATTTTTTTAATCGCTACTATTATTTTGTAATTAAATAAATAAAAATACTATATATTTCACTGCGCCAGCCATCCGCGCCTAGTACCGCGCGAGCGCTTGTCGAGGTCGGACCTATGTCAGTTTATTTCCCGCGCGCCTTCGTTCCGATACCATCATTGTGTGCGCTGATTGTCGCGTAGACGCTATCGCATTGCTGTTGTGTGCGTGTGAACTACGAACGCCGTTTTTGATCTTTGTATTTATTTTCTAACGATATTCAATAATGTGCAAAGTTCACACATTATTAGTATACCAGATAGTCGCTTATTGGAACGAAGTTCCTTATCGCGCGTTGTGTATATATATATATATATATCAACTTTTTTTTAATGTTTTTGGCTTGGAAACTATTTATTTTTTATTTATTATCAACTTTTTCGATATGGGTGTCGTTTTCATGGTTTTCAAGGATGTTGAAACCGATAGTATTGTCAAAATGTAAATCCAAGATGGCGGCTGCAAGAAATTATCAACTTTTTCGTCATGGGTGTCGTTTTCGTGGTTTTCGAGGGTGTTGAAACCGATTGTACTGTCAAAATGTAAATTCAAGATGGCGGCTGCAAAAATTATCAACTTTTTCGATATGGGTGTCTTTTTCATGGTTTTCGAGGGTGTTGAAGCCGTTAGTTCTGTCAAAATGTGAATCCAAGATGGCGGCTGAAATAAATTATCAACTTTTTCGATATCGGTGTCTTTTTCATGGTTTTCGAGGGTGTTGAAGCCGAAAGTTCTGTCAAAATGTGAATCCAAGATGGCGGTTGCAAGAAATTATCAACTTTTTCGATATGGGTGTCGTTTTCATGGTTTTCAAGGATGTTGAAACCGATAGTATTGTCAAAATGTAAATCCAAGATGGCGGCTGCAAGAAATTATCAACTTTTTCGTCATGGGTGTCTTTTTCATGGTTTTCGAGGGTGTTGAAGCCGTTAGTACTGTCAAAATGTGAATCCAAGATGGCGGCTGAAATAAATTATCAACTTTTTCGATATCGGTGTCTTTTTCATGGTTTTCGAGGGTGTTGAAGCCGAAAGTTCTGTCAAAATGTGAATCCAAGATGGCGGTTGCAAGAAATTATCAACTTTTTCGATATGGGTGTCGTTTTCATGTTTTTCGAGGATGTTGAAACCGATAGTACTGTTAAAATATAAATCCAAGATGGCGGCTGCAAGAAATTATTAAATTTTTCATCATGGGTGTCGTTTTCATGGTTTTCGAGGGTGTTGAAACCGATAGTACTGTCAAACTATAAATCCAAGATGGCGGCTGCAAAAAATTATTAAATTTTTCGTCATGGGTGTCGTTTTCATGGTTTTCAAGGGTGTTGAAACCGATAGTATTGTCAAAATGTAAATCCAAGATGGCGGCTGCAATAAATTATCAACTTTTTCGATATGGGTGTCGTTTTCATGGTTTTCAAGGGTGTTGAAACCGATAGTATTGTCAAAATGTAAATCCAAGATGGCGGCTGCAAGAAATTATCAACTTTTTCGTCATGGGTGTCGTTTTCGTGGTTTTCGAGGGTGTTGAAACCGATTGTACTGTCAAAATGTAAATCCAAGATGGCGGCTGCAAAAAATTATCATCTTTTTCGATATGGGTGTCTTTTTCATGGTTTTCGAGGTTGTTGAAGCCGATAGTGCTGTCAAAATGTAAATCTAAGATGGCGGCTGTCAGAAATTATCAACTTTTTCGTCATGAGTGTCGTTTTCATGGTTTCGAAGATGTTGAAATAGTGCTGTCAAAATGTACATAAAATAGGATAGTATTTTTTGGAACGAAGTTATGCGACTACGATAAAATAAGTAAATGAATGGTTTGAATAGGTATGTTCAAAATGGTATCATTGAAGGGACCTGATGATGATGATGGAGCCAGAAGATAGGCACCGGAACTCCGTAATTAATCAATGTATCTTACCCGTGTTTGGGCTTATTAGAATTGTCATGAGATGCACTTTGGTTATAAGGTACTATCGAACTGATCTGATGATGATGATGAAGCCGAAAGGTAGACACGGGAACTTCATAATAAAACAATGTATCCTAGCAGGGTTTGAGTCAATTGGAATTGCCATGAGAAAAAGGTACTCTGGTTGTAAGTGTATTGCCACTAAAAAGTGTGAAATAAAAAACTTAAACAAAAATAAATAACCGACTTCACTAAAAAAAACACTAAAACCATCAAAATTATTTTAAGTTTTTTTTTTTTTTTTTGTAAAAAGTTTTTTAATTTAAAAACTTCCAAAAATAATGTTGACGTGAATGTCAATTTAGGTGCGGTTTCGGTGGCGATAATAACTGGCATTGGTCTTTCAAATCTAAATGAACTGTCTGCTTCGATGGATTTGCCTACCTTACCTTTCCGGTTATTCAGCAAATGCCATGACACAGTAGCAGAAATGTGGAAGAAAACTGCAGAAATAACAATGACACAAGCGGCTGAAGAAGTAGCTGAAGCTGCAAAATTGCGTGGCGATGTTAACAGTGCGGGTATACCTACAATATCGGTGCAAGCTGATGCATGTTGGAGCAACGCTCATACAAGTCGAATTATTCTGCACTTTCCGGAGTTGCATCCATTATAGGTACCAACCAAAATACTTTAATAACGTGTGACTAAGGCTTTTCTTTTTGTTCTATTCTTGTTTTTCACCATCCTGAAAGTCTTATTTCATTCTTTTTAAGCGTCGTTTTTTTGTCGTAGTCGGGTTTTAGTTTTTTACTTTACTTCTATTTAAACAATTTTGGAGCTAAATCATATTTACGTGAAGACCTTCGAAATGATACCAAACACGTCGTATTTATCTTTTTTTTTATAATGGATAGGCTTGCGTTTGACCACAATCTCACCTGATGGTAAGCGATGATGTGGCCGACGATGGAGCACGCTTGCCTAGAAGCAATCTATTCACTCTTGACTTAAAACCCCTAGGTTATAGCTATCAGGAAACACAGACTCCGGCAAGGAATTCCATTCCTTAGCAGTACGCATAATGAATAATAATAATAATATTCCACAACTATCACACAGCGCCGTCTAGTCCCAAGCTAAGCAGAGCTTGTGTTATGGGTACTTAACAACTGATAAACATATTTATATATTTCTAAAAACATTCATATTATAGATAAATGTACTCCCAAAACGCTTTGTACGTATTGGTGGGATGTCCACCATGTATCGGTGGCGCAACGCCGTACGTCTTGTGGTCCGATGATGGAACGGACTTGGCGGAATTAAATTGTGTAACTCTAGTGCGCACTCCCCGAAGTGTAAACGATAGAAAACAGACAGGCTAGCAACTCGGCGTCGATGCTCAAGACTTTGGAGTTTTGACTTCACAAGAGCATCATTGCCTATGATCTTCTTGGCACGCTTTTCAATAGACTCTAGTGCATCCAGCTGGTATTTGGCTGACCCATCCCAAAGATGAGAGCAGTATTCCGTACACGATCGAACTTGCGCTTGATAGAGGTTTAGCAGCTGTTCCGGCGTGAAATACCGTCTCACCTTTGCTAAGATCCCCAATTTTTTGGCAGCTAGTTGGGCTTTTGCCTCGATGTAGGAGCCGAAATTAAGGGTAGATAGCGTTACGCCAAGAAGTTTAATGTGGTCGGTAATTGGCACGGGTGGAATTGGCTCCGTTTAGCGGAGAAAAGACACGCCTGGGTTTTCGTCACATTGAACTTGACCAGATTGGCATCGCCCCATTCTGAGACTGCCTCTAAGGGTGAGTTCAAGCGTTCAACCATAGCCTCTCGAAATGACTGGATCTGTGACCCACTAGCTCGTGCGTTAGACACATATCTCTCAGCAACAGTGCTGTCGTCTGCATACCCAAAAGTTCCGGGTTTAAGTAGGTCATTTATGTGCAGCAAAAACAGTGTTGCCGAGAGTACCGACCCTTGAGGAACTCCGGCATTAATATCCATTTGATCGGACGAGCATCCATCAATTACCACTCGGATGGATTGATCCCTCAAGAAGTCTGCGATTTAATCACACAGACCAGTGGGTAGACCGAAGGAAGGAAGTTTAGTAACAAGGCTTTCGTGCCAGACCCTATCGAAGGCCTTCGAGATATCAAGGGACACGGCCAGCGCTTCCCCATGCTTCTCAATGGCCTCGCTCCAGATGTGAATGGCATACGTTAGAAGGTCCCCAGTAGACCGATTTTGACGAAAGCCGTATTGCTGGTCGCTGAGGATGTCGTTAGCTTCCAGGTATGCCAGAAGCTTCCTGTTAATTACCCGTTCCATACTCTTACAGAGGATGGACGTAACAGAGATGGGTCGGTAGTTTGCCGGGTCAGCTCTACTGCCCTTCTTGGGCACAGGCTGCACGTTGGCTTGCTTCCAAGCCATCGACACTTTTCCAGTCTCATATGAGAGGCGAAATAGGCGAGTCAAGATCGGAGACAATTCAGGCGCACAAGTTTTTAGAACGACCGCTGGTATCCCGTCGGGACCACTGGCTTTATTCACGTCAAGGTTACTCAAGACCCTACGAACGTCCTTTTAATGGATACGAATATCCGACATATTCGTCACGCACCCATCAGGAGAAACAGGGGGTCGCGCGTCACTGGAGTCCAGACGCGAAGATTCCGCAAAAAGAGAAGCAAATAAGTTTGCTTTCTCCTCAGCGGTGTGGGCCAGTGTCCCATCGGGACTCAGCAGTGGCGGAAGTGAGGGACGGCAGAAGTTCGATTCAACCGACTTTGCCAGGGACCAAAACGCTTTACTACCAGCGGGGTATGAAGCAAGTTTGTTCCCTATTCGGTTAATGTGGTCGAACCGAGACTTTCTCAACATCTTTTTGCAGGACTTGGCAGCCCTGTCAAAGGCCTTCTTCTTAAGAGTCACGTCGCCGGTTTTGCGCATACGAGCATCGGCCCAAGCTTGGTAGTATGCCGCATGTTTTTTCGTGTCGGTGCGAGAACACTCGGTGCCAAACCAAGGTCGAGCTTGGTCCGACATTGCTACGTCAGAGAATGGGATGTAGTACTCCATTCCCTGTCGTAACACATCCGTCACGGCATCAGCGCACGACGATGCATCCTTCGAAGAAAAGCAAGTGGGCTGCCAAGGATAGCATGCGAAGAAAGACCGCATGCCATCCCAATCTGCTGACCTGTATCGCCAAACCCGCCGAGTGCCTCTAGGACTAGGATCGGGCGGGGAATATATAGACACAGATTTAACCAGACAGTGGTCAGAACTGCCTAAAGGCGAAGATATCGACACTGAGTAGCGGTCTGGATCTGTGGTCAGCAGAAGGTCCAAGCAATTGGCTGTGTGCGAATCCACATCAGGTACCCTCGTTGCCCCCTGGACCAGCTGGGTGAGATTCAATTCCAGCGCTAGCTTCCGCATCTAACGACCAGCATGATCTGTGCACTGGTATGGGAAAAGCCACTCTTGGTGGTGCGCATTAAAGTTCCCCAGTAACACCAATTAGGCGGAAGGGTACCGCTGCTGAGCCGCATCTGCCACCTTACTCAGATGCTGTGTGAGCCCGGACGTCTCCTGATCTCCACTATGCGAGCGGTAAACACAAGCGTAGATTATTTTATCTAGGCCCGTGTCGACCAAAGCCCAAAGCGTTGAGAACCTGGAGTCTTCAAGATTGCGGAGACGCCGATAGCAGATGTCGTCCCGGGCATACATACATATGCCCGCGTGTGGTTTGAAGTTGTGCTCCAAGGTAAACCCTGAAAGATACGACACGTCGGACGGACCTCTGATCTGCGTCTCCGTAAGGAATAGTAGAGCTTGTTTTTTCAGTCTCCAGGTGGTGATGGACTGCAACGAGATTTAAGTGCAGACCTCGTATATTTGAGAGGTGCACTTTGTGAGAGAGGGAGTGCAGCCGCTGTTTAACTTTACTCTTTCTATTCCTTTTCATAATTTGAGAGCGAATGGAGAGGAGAAGGAAGTGAAATGGGGAGCCACGCTGCGTTCCTTCAGGCACGCACTGAAAGGACGACCTCATTAGGGGACTATGTTTTTTTTAACACAAAACTTTTTGACCACTAGAGGGCGCCACATTGTTTTTTGATATTTTTGCTAAGTACCGGTGAAGCCCTTTCAAATGATATCCAACACGGTGTATTTATCTTAACATTTATCACATTACCTTTTGTCCACTAGAGGGCGTCACTTTAAATTTGAGCAACATATTGGAAATACACAAGTTAAGCCCTTTCAAATGATACCAAACACGGCGTATTTATCACCATTTTTATTTTTAGCACTACTTTTTGTCCGCTAGAGGGCGCCATATCGCGTTTTGTGACACGTCACATAGCATATGTTCAGCGAACGATTAAGACGGTTCTAACGATACCTCGTATGTCGAGTTCCGATAAGTAGATTAGGAGCTATAAGGAACAAATGAACATACTCACAAACATACATACATACATAGCCTGTCAAAATCATAACCCTCCGTAGTCGGGTAATAATTAAAAAAATATTCTCTTCTTTCTTCTCTTTCTATAATGAATATATTTGTTAATTAAATATATTACATTAATAATATTTAAGTTTCTGTGAAATTGTTACTACGAGTATTTTGGTGAACAATAAAGTTTATTCTATTCTATTACATTTGGTTTTTTTATTTATTAGAATACGTTGCAGCAACCATACTACTATAATATATACAATTAATACAACTATGCTATTGACTGTAGATATTATAATCGATTACTGCATAACAATTAAAAAATGTATGTGAACATATTTCATAAAAAAAAAAAAATAAAAAAAAAAATCAATTAATATACTTAAATTCATTTTATAAAATTGAAATAACACGTCAACAATTTCCATCTACTAACCTTCATCCTAAGAAACCTTATTAAGTTACGGAAAATCAAGATCGTTTAGTCGCCGTATTAAGTGCGAGCGAGAAGTATGAATGAAAGTATCGGTGGCTCAGTTAGCCGTCCGCTCGAGCGCTCGGTGCGTAAAATACCTAAATTTGCGTAAAGCCGAAACGTAAAAGGGCTCTTAATATGAGGTGCAGTAAATATTTAATTCTGTTGGTGTATTTATTTCTGAATATGTTTACTACACTCAGTTATTATTTATAATCTTTATTTGTTCCAGAAATTCAGAGTTCGAATCCAACACGAGCTCCTGGAAGTAATAGACTCCGTATCCCGTCGTATCATCGAAGAGGGAGAAGTAGAGGCCGATGCCGATGTAGACGAGGACGGAGAGATACCCGACAGTGACGGAGTGACAGAGACGGGGCGACCGCTCGCCAGGCTCGTCACCAGTCTCGGCGAAGAGTTCCGAGCGTGCGCGACGAGGAACAAACGGTACGTGTGGTATGATGTGTGAGCGAGACAGAGAGATAGATAGTGAAGGAGTGACAGAGACGGGGCGACCGCTCGCCAGGCTCGTCACCAGTCTCGGCGAAGAGTTCCGAGCGTGCGCGACGAGGAACAAACGGTACGTGTGGTATGATGTGTGAGCGAGACAGAGAGATAGATAGTGAAGGAGTGACAGAGACGGGGCGACCGCTCGCCAGGCTCGTCACCAGTCTCGGCGAAGAGTTCCGAGCGTGCGCGACGAGGAACAAACGGTACGTGTGGTATGATGTGTGAGCGAGACAGAGAGATAGATAGTGAAGGAGTGACAGAGACGGGGCGACCGCTCGCCAGGCTCGTCACCAGCCTCGGCGAAGAGTTCCGAGCGTGCGCGACGAGGAACAAACGGTACGTGTGGTATGATGTGTGAGCGAGACAGAGAGATAGATAGTGAAGGAGTGACAGAGACGGGGCGACCGCTCGCCAGGCTCGTCACCAGTCTCGGCGAAGAGTTCCGAGCGTGCGCGACGAGGAACAAACGGTACGTGTGGTATGATGTGTGAGCGAGACAGGGAGATAGATAGTGAAGGAGTGACAGAGACGGTAACAGTAGTTTCTTTTATTTCAGACTGCTTCAACTATGGAGAGCTTCGTTACAGAAGTATCGCTTGCCTGACTCCTGTCTGCACACAGAACAACATTACTGGAGCGCTGTGCAACAAGTCGTAAGTTTTATGAATTGTATTAAAGAAACGAAGACAATTTCTTTTCTTATTATCATTGTAGACGACTATATGCCCCATTTGTCATTACTTTCCTGCCGAGCCTATATTACTGTAGCAAAAATAAAATGGCCAAAATTGACATTGATATTCCGCTCTTCTAATATTAACTACACTTCATCGAAACATAACAATTGGCTAACAAAACTATTTATTTCCTTCGTAGCTCCAACTACTTCTAACAGAATACCTAGAGATAGAGAGCGTGAACCTCGCAGCTCAACGCTCAGTGAGCTCAACAGTGACAGATACTACAGAACTGCGTTTAGCCGACTACTTCGCCAAGAAGAGGCCGCAAAGACGACGGTCTAAGTTGTTCAAATTATCTGGTAAGTTTATCACTATTGCTTAACTCCCAGTGGTCTCAACAAAAAGTTAGCTCGAATCAGTATCTGTGCCCACAGCTTAACACCCAGTTTCAATAGCTCAATAAGAATCAAGAAGAATTAAAGCAAAAAGTTAGCTCAAATCAATATCTGTGCTCACAGCTTAACACCTAGTTCTCATAGCTCAACACCCAGTCTCCATAGCTCAATAAGAAGAAGAATTAAAGCAAAAAGTTAGCTTCTGTGCCCATAGCTTAACTCCTAGTTCCCACAGCTCAACACCCAGTGTCCATAGCTCAATAAGAATCAAGAAGAATTTAAACTTTTATTTCAAATAAACCATTTACAGACACTTTGAATTATCAAGACAACAGTTAGTCAGAAAAATGATGCTAATTGCACATTCCAAAGTGGATATCTCTATGGAGGAGAATGTGCAAGAAAGTCCATGGACGCTATTTCAAGTTAGTTTTAGTTGCAACTTTAGAGACTACTTGACAATTAAAAAACAAATGACGATGTGTCATTTATTTGAAAACGCTGTACATATACATTACTAATTGAAGAATTATAATTAGAGAGGGTACATTAATAAACTTAAAACTAAGACGATTTGGTAATGGAATGCACGCTAGGGCAGTTCTGCCTGTACAGTTATACTTGTACAGGTAAAGCGGAGCGTATATATTACACACCTGTGCAGGTTTCTATACTAGCTCACCTGACAGGAATAACTTTGCAGGTAAACCTGTCAGGTATACCCTAGTGTGTATGGCTGCCTACCTTATAGATAAACTGTACTTAATTTCATTCGGCGAGCGAGTGCGACGGTACGGGTGGCTAGCCCGCACTTCGGGCTTGCGGACAGTGAGCAATGGGTAGCTCACTGTCCGGCCGTCCGGTAACTGTCCGGACCAAGCCCAAGTCGTCGACGGCGCGCACTGTTCCCGCGCGCCTCAAGGAGTTGTCAGCAACAGCAGGGACCCAGCCGGGTCGAAGCCTACTGGGGCCAGGGTTATCCGAAAGGGCGCTCGAGCCCCGGTATGAAGGCTAGAAGGAACGGGGTGGGTCTTTTAGTCAGTAAGAGTCTGACACTATCTCCCGCTCCGCCCAAGGGCGGGGGATGTCAATGCATGATTTTTTCCCACCATAAAAAAAAAAAGAAAAAAAAGCCCGCACTTCTTTCACTTGAAAAGTTTAGGCGATTATCACACTGCCACGCATCAAGCTGCATGTTGCGTGTCAACGCACCTACGCGCGTACTTGTGGGAGTGCAGATCTGTATCATCTTGCGCGTAGGTGCGTTTTGTAAATTCACGCAGGCTCTGACTCATTTCATACAAAATCACGCACGGCACTACGAGACTTAGTGTGCCATACCTTGCGTGTCGCCCCGCACCCACGCGCGTATCGCATGTTTCTCCGCTTATAGGCTCGTGATCTTCATAAACGTTCGTGGATGCATTTTCGGTGTGTTGGACTATGCGTGTTTCTTATACAAGCGGAGATAGAATAGAATAAACTATATTGTACACCAAAAAGTAACATGACATAAACATAAACACCAACCTACAAGTAACGTTAAAACAAGCATTCACGCGCTACGCTGCGTGGTGCGTGGCAGTGAGATAATCGACTTTAGTGTGCGCGGATGTGCGGTGACGACCGGCCGTATGCGCTCCTCTGAATTGTATGTTTATATACGTAAGTATGAGCCGCTATACAACATTATTTTTCCTTGTCATTAGGTCCTCCGGCCGTGTCACCCAGCTTGTCGGGGCGGCGCCACAACTACCCGCTGGTGTGCCGGCCCGACCCGGCGCACCTGCACGCTGTACTGCCGGCTTTACACCCGCTCTGTGCCCACATCGAGCCTGTCACTGGGTGAGTTACTCACCCATATGCCTTGATCAACAAGCAATAAATACAGTAGCGACAAACAGGGTTACCACCACAAACCTCTCAAATACCCCAAAATAATAAAGATTTTAACAAATCATAAAACAAATCAATAAATAACTAGTTTTTACCCACGACTCCGCTTGCGTGTCAAAATGAATGAACAAATAGAATTATTATTTTCAAAACTAGATGCAAAACTAGACGAAAAACTTAACCAACAAACATACACGATAACAAATGCAGTTACCACAAATGTTATGGAAGCGCTAAACGAAAAAATGAATACATTAATAGAAGAAAACCAAAGCTTGAAAAACAAAATAACAAAACTGGAACAAAAAGTTATGATCTTAGAAAAAGACAGACGGAGAAATAATCTGATATTTTTTGGAGTTGAGGAAAATGGCAAAAAGGAGGCAGAACTCGTGGACCATATCAAAGAAATCATTGAGGACGCGGGAGTACACATGGACAGTCGCGAAATAAATAACATACGTAGAATTGGAGTACAAACCAACAAAAACCGCCCCGTCATAATCACTCTTTCTACTACGTGGAAGAAACATCTAATAATGAAATCGAAATCAAATCTACCAACAGGCGTCTATATCAAAGAAGACTTCCCCAAAGAGGTTTTAGAAGTTCGTAAACAACTACAGCCCAAAGTGGAGGAAGAATGGAAAAAGGGGAATTTAGCATACTTGAGAGGAGACCAACTAATAGTAAAGAAACCAAAAGATAACCAGAATCAAAAAAGGAAGATGGACAAGGCTGTATCTCCTAACTTACCCTCACAGAAAAAAGCAAACACCTCTTACAACCAAAAAAGTCCAAACAATCCAACATCAAACAAGACGAACACCCCGGGCCAAAAAGAAATAGTGAAACCAAACATACTCCAATATCTAGGAAGAGATAGATCTACTTCGACTTCTGAAACTTCAAAAAACTAATAAATAAATACACGGAATGCACAGCCACAAACGAAAATAGCATGTTACCGGAAACAAAGAACAAAGCGAAAACAACAAAATTCAATAAAACAAAACTACTAACTCAATTCCCCAATCCGGCTGGTCCCCGTGGGGATAACGACCACTACCCTCCATCTAACCTCCCCAACTGCGGAAAGAAAAATAAGAAAATAACGAAGAACACACAACTTAAAATATGCACGTACAATGTCAGATCATTGTCAAACAGTGAAAGATTATTAGAGCTAGACAAAAGCATAGAAAATATAGATTGGGACATAATAGGACTGGCTGAAATCAGAAGACAGGGTCAGAAGATTGAAGAATACGAGAATTATATTCTATGTTACATCGGCGAGACTGCAGGCCTGCATGGTGTAGGCTTCCTAATAAAGAACACATTAAAAAATAACATAATACATTTTCAAGGAATATCCGGAAGAATTGCAATCTTAAAACTAAAATTTGATCACTTTCCAATTACCTTAATTCAAACATATGCACCTACAGAAAGCTCAAGCGAAGAAGAAATTGTCACATTCTATAATGATCTCAAGACAGCACAAGACCTTTCTGACAAACAGCAGTTTATAATAGGCGACTTTAATGCAAAAATCGGTCATCCAAAACCTGAAGAAAATATGGTAATGGGCAAATATGGATACGGGAAACGGAACAACAGGGGGGAACGCCTCATACAGCACGCTAATGAGCATAAATTATCCATAATGAACACTTTTTTCAAAAAGAAACAGTCTCGCAGATGGACATGGACATCGCCCAACCAGAGAACAAGAAATGAAATCGACTATATACTGACCAACATTCCGAAGACCGTAACAAACGTAGAGGTACTGAACCCAATCAACTTTCCATCTGACCACAGAATGCTCAGATGCTCCCTAACGATAAAAACATCTAAAACTAATCGAAAACACTACAAACAATCAACAAGTTTACTCAAGTCACTAAACGAAAGAGAAACATATATTCAAAACCTAGAGAAACATTCAAAAACACTAGATGAACTTCTAAAAATAGATAACGACGTAGAAACTATTAATAATGAACTAGAACAGATGATAACAAAGAGTCTCAAATTAGAAAATAAACCAAAAATCCACAAACATAAAATACTAACTAATGAAACTTTAGACCTCATAAACAGACGTGGAAAACTACTACATCTAAAAAATAGAACTAAAAAAGAGAAAGAAGAATTAACACAACTATTTAAGAAAACCAAGAAAGCAATCAGAGAAGACTACAACACGTACAGGAAAGTAATTATCGAGAAAAACCTAACAACATTTAGAAGTTCAAAACGGGCTAGTAAAGAATTGTCAACACATAAGACCTGGATTCAAAACCTAAAGCAAGGGCAAATAGAAACAAAGAGCAGGGAAGATATTTTGAACTGTGCCACCAAATTCTACAGAGAACTCTACAAAAAACTGCCAGAAGAATCAGGCACAGAGGAAAGCATCTACAACAAAACAGGAGAGATAGGACAAACACAAGATGCAATAGAGCCAATAAGTGGTATAGAAGTACTAAGACATGTAAAAACACTAAAACCAGAAAAGAGCCCTGGACCAGACAACTTAACTAACGAAGCAGTAAAAGTTGGAGCACGGGTACTAGTCCCATACCTAACAATACTCTTCAACAGGGTATTAGAAACTGAACAAATACCTGAAAAATGGGGCCTTTCACATATAATACTTCTATATAAAAAAGGAAACCCACAAGAAGTAGCCAACTATCGGCCCATTAGTCTCCTATCCACTATGTACAAACTGTTTTCTTCAATCCTACTTAGTAGAATAGCATCAAAAATCGACATAAACCAACCAACCGAACAGGCGGGGTTCCGACCGAGCTACTCAACCATCGACCACATCCACACTGTTGATCAACTGTTAGAAAAATACCAAGAATTCAACAAACCACTCTATATAGGATTCATTGATTATTCAAAAGCTTTTGACAGCATCGCACATACATCCATATGGGAGGCACTAAAAAACAACAACATAAATGAGAAATACATAAATACAATAAAAAATGTATACTTCAAAAGTGTTAGTCGAATAAAACTAGAAAGTAAAGGTGAAGAGTTTCCCATAGAAAGAGGTGTAAAGCAGGGTGATCCGCTCTCTCCAAAACTGTTCATAGCAGTACTGCAACACATCTTCGAAAACATAGACTGGGCAAACAAAGGAGTTTGGTTACAAAATAAACGCCTAACACATCTACGATTCGCAGACGACATAGCTCTTTTTAGTGAAACTGCTACAGAACTAGAAATAATGCTCCAAAACCTTGCCACGGAAAGTAAAAAAGTGGGACTTGAAATGAATACCAGCAAAACCAAAATAATGACCAATCATACCCAAACCCCGATTAATGTTGAAGGGAAGGTGATAGAATATGTAAATGATTATGTATATTTGGGAAAACTTATGTCATTTGACGCAAACAGAAACGAAAATGAAGTCGATAGGAGAATAAATATAACTTGGAAAAAGTACTGGGCACAAAAAGAAATCCTCAAAGGGAACTATGGCTTAAAGCTAAAGAAAATCATAATGGACTCCTGTATCTTACCATCACTAACTTACGCAAGTCAGACCTGGACATTCACGAATAAGATAAAGAACAAAATCCTGTCTTGCCAACATGCCATGGAAAGAAGCATCTTGAAACTGAGAAGACTAGACAAAACGAGAAATACAGAGATACGTAACAAAACCCAACTCAAAGATGCTCTACAACATGCTATGTCACTGAAATGGAAATGGGCGGGCCATCTAGCCAGGTACCGGGACAAAAGATGGACACTACTTGTTACGAAATGGCCAGGTCCCATTGGCAAAAGGAAAAAAGGACGACAAAGAAAGAGATGGGCGGATGACATTATTAAAACAGCTGGAAAGAACTGGATGGATACTGCCCAAGATAAAGAGATATGGAAAAAGATGGAGGAGGCTTTCTACCCTATAGGGGCCATACAATAATTAATAATAACAAGTACATGAAATATGAAAATAAAAACATTGTATGGAGAAAATAAAGCTATAATAATAATAATAATGCCTTGATCACACGTACCGAGTAAGAGGGCGAGACAGTAAAATGTTGCTCGGCCGAGACAGTGACGTAATGGAGTTGTAAAGATAAGCGCTCGGCCGAGCACTCGGTGCTTTGTTTATATGTACCGAGTATGCGGCCGAGAGCACAGTCCCGCCCGTTTACTCGGTACGTGTGATCAAGGCAATAGTGGTATCTTATTTTATGAATGAATCTTCAATTACGTGAGGCGCCGGAGGTTTAATGTTTCGATTTTTATTTAATTTAATTTGCTTGTTATATTCCATGATTTAGATATTAATTAAGGGTCATGTACAAAAGGTGTAAGGGACAGCCCTCCACAAACTTTAAGGGCTTGCTCAGTAGGCAAAACTGAACAACCTTCCACAATTTTTTTTTTCAGGAAACGAAAAAAAAATCAGGCTCACCGTACAAAATGATAAACTTGATTGGACAATTTGTATGGCGAGGCCGATTTTTTTTTTTTTTGTTCCCTGAAAAAAAAATTTGTGGAAGGTTGTTCAGTTTCGTCTACTGAGCAAGCTCTTAAAGTTTGTGGAGGGCTGTCCCTTACACCTTGTATACTGTATGCAAGACGTCAACGGCGCGTATTGATTCACGCGCGTCTCAGAGAGTTGTCAGCAAACCGTAAGGGCCCAGCAGGGTCGAAGCCTACCGGGGTCAAGGATCTGCTTCTGAAAGGAAGATTCGGACCCGGTACGAAAGGCAACGGAGGAACAGGAGTGGGTTTTTAGTTAGTAAAAGTCTGATACTATCTCCCGCTCTGCCCAAGGGCGCGGAGATGTCATTGCATGATTTTCCCACCTAAAAAAAAAGTTTCATGTATTTTCACATAAAAGCTGGGCTTATTTTCTTGTATTACTCGCACGTTCCTGCTTGTGATAACAATGTGCAGCGTTGCCATCGTGTGTCGCGCATGCTTACAAGGAATGTATAAATTACTACCAAAAGCTATCAAATGCTACAAGTGGCAAGCGACGTTACCAATGAGGATCAATCACAAAATAGCAAATCCGATTTTTACTACTTAAGTACATCGTATTTGTAATAAATTACTGAGCATTAAATTGTTTAAATTATTAAAATCCGTCAAGAAATGGTGGATTTATTAAAGCTTTTCTGAACGGCTGCTTAGAACGCGCGTTATCGCTGGACTGTTAACGAAGACGTCATCTATCATAATCCGTGCGACGAACGCCGACTAGGGCTTAGGTCCCGGGACGTCTCGAGTCTCGAAGTCCCGGGAATTTTCGTAATATTAGGTGTCTCGAGTCTCGGGAATTTTAAGTCGAGACTCGAGACGAGACAAGATTGTCGAAATTAATAAAGGAAAACGAATAACAAGTTTGGAAATACTGTAATGTTGTTAACTTATACACAATTAAATCGACATCTATTGAAAACGAGTGTTTTCGACACGACAATGGAAACAAAAACAGATTGTCGTACAAAGCTGTTGACACTGATTTTTTTAAAAGCCTATTTTATTAAATCAGCAAAGTAGCCTAATAAATGAATGTACATTTTTTTTATAATTGGGGGTATTTTGTTGTAAAACTGTGCTTCAAATGTTAAAAATTTTTTGCCAAACTTATTTATATTGCAAAAAAACATTGACATTGATTTCGACACTGTCAAGGGAAAAAATTCATAGGATACTTCCCGTTGACCTAGAATAGTGATATTTGATATGGAGAAAAGTCTCATAGCACAAGTGTAGGTAAAAATTTGAAAAATGTAAGTTTATCCACAATAAGAACCTTTTTTTTGCGTTTAGCACTTACCCGGATTTTTAATTCGTTTCACCAGAAATGAACTTATTAAAACTCTTTAAGAAATGCTTACCTCTATTTAAAACAAAAAGTCTCGAAGTCCCGGGAATTCCCGGGAATTTGATTGCAGGCTGTCTTGTGACCCGGGACGAAATTGTCGGGAATTCCCAAACCCTAACGCTGACAGACTGCGCTGCTGGTTTAATTGTGCGGTGGAGGATGATCATGACAGATGACGTCACAGCGTGTCGCTTTATTCTCGGGCGCGTTTCTGGAAATAATACATTAACATTGCTGTATCTTCGTCATTTTTGGTTCCGTTTAAATAATTCCTTGACAGTATTTACTGTTTCTTTTTGACGCTATAAGTCTGCATACTTCACAAATATCATGACTGATCCTCATTCACTACTAAGCAACGAATTGAATGTTCGAACTTTGTTGCGTACAACCTTCATATTAGTTCCTTCTGCATCCCTAACAGCGGCGGCGAGTGTTCTCTGCGCGCGTTCATAACAGACTACGTGCGTTGCGGCGAGAGCGAGCGGCTCGCCACGCAAGCGAGAGCGAGCATCGACGAAGTCATGCGCGCGCCCTCCGCGTGGCGGGAGAGAGGGCCCCCGCCTCCAACACTTATAAAGTCTGGGTATGTAGACTTACATAATTATCTGTTTGTTGTACAATGATCAATTTTTTTTTTTCCTTATTATTAAGAATAAATTTCTTAATAATTGATTACAATCTAGCCTAAAAGACTAATAAGTAATTTAACTCTAACTTATTTTTATACGGTTTTGCTTAAACTAAGAATAACGTCCTTTAGCACTTATAGAAGTCCATAGCACTTTCTTAGAGTCTGATATTGATAAAAACACTTTGTTAATGTGTAATATGCATAGCACAGCATTGATCACTATTATACACTAACTTTAAACACTACACTAACTCAAAAGGTTTAACTTTGATCAATGATAATTGTTTTTTAATACATTTACTCGAAAATCCGTTTTTATTGTACGTGTAAATTTGACACTACAGACCTCGGCTTCATAACACCCTCACCAAGACTCGTGTCATTGCCGCCTCGGTCACAATGACAAATCTCTACACTTGTATCAAAATGTAGTATTGTAAAATAAGACATGTTCTGTAGCAACCGGCACCGCACTATCTTCACATGTTGCGCGAGCGGCTGGCGCGCTATATGTGAGACAGCGCGCGCGGCGCGGCGCTGCGGCGCGTGCGGCGGCGCGGAAGCTCTGCGTGCCACCACCGCCGCGCTCGCCGCCGCCGCCACACACTGCCGCGCCGCGCACCAGAGGCACACTCCTACTACTGCGCAAGGTGAGTTCAGTGCCTGCGACACGGCGCGTGCGGCGGCGCGGAAGCTCTGCGTGCCACCACCGCCGCGCTCGCCGCCGCCGCCACACACTGCCGCGCCGCGCACCAGAGGCACACTCCTACTACTGCGCAAGGTGAGTTCAGTGCCTGCGACACGGCGCGTGCGGCGGCGCGGAAGCTCTGCGTGCCACCACCGCCGCGCTCGCCGCCGCCGCCACACACTGCCGCGCCGCGCACCAGAGGCACACTCCTACTACTGCGCAAGGTGAGTTCAGTGCCTGCGACACGGCGCGTGCGGCGGCGCGGAAGCTCTGCGTGCCACCACCGCCGCGCTCGCCGCCGCCGCCACACACTGCCGCGCCGCGCACCAGAGGCACACTCCTACTACTGCGCAAGGTGAGTTCAGTGCCTGCGACACGGCGCGTGCGGCGGCGCGGAAGCTCTGCGTGCCACCACCGCCGCGCTCGCCGCCGCCGCCACACACTGCCGCGCCGCGCACCAGAGGCACACTCCTACTACTGCGCAAGGTGAGTTCAGTGCCTGCGACACGGCGCGTGCGGCGGCGCGGAAGCTCTGCGTGCCACCACCGCCGCGCTCGCCGCCGCCGCCACACACTGCCGCGCCGCGCACCAGAGGCACACTCCTACTACTGCGCAAGGTGAGTTCAGTGCCTGCGACACGGCGCGTGCGGCGGCGCGGAAGCTCTGCGTGCCACCACCGCCGCGCTCGCCGCCGCCGCCACACACTGCCGCGCCGCGCACCAGAGGCACACTCCTACTACTGCGCAAGGTGAGTTCAGTGCCTGCGACACGGCGCGTGCGGCGGCGCGGAAGCTCTGCGTGCCACCACCGCCGCGCTCGCCGCCGCCGCCACACACTGCCGCGCCGCGCACCAGAGGCACACTCCTACTACTGCGCAAGGTGAGTTCAGTGCCTGCGACACGGCGCGTGCGGCGGCGCGGAAGCTCTGCGTGCCACCACCGCCGCGCTCGCCGCCGCCGCCACACACTGCCGCGCCGCGCACCAGAGGCACACTCCTACTACTGCGCAAGGTGAGTTCAGTGCCTGCGACACGGCGCGTGCGGCGGCGCGGAAGCTCTGCGTGCCACCACCGCCGCGCTCGCCGCCGCCGCCACACACTGCCGCGCCGCGCACCAGAGGCACACTCCTACTACTGCGCAAGGTGAGTTCAGTGCCTGCGACACGGCGCGTGCGGCGGCGCGGAAGCTCTGCGTGCCACCACCGCCGCGCTCGCCGCCGCCGCCACACACTGCCGCGCCGCGCACCAGAGGCACACTCCTACTACTGCGCAAGGTGAGTTCAGTGCCTGCGACACGGCGCGTGCGGCGGCGCGGAAGCTCTGCGTGCCACCACCGCCGCGCTCGCCGCCGCCGCCACACACTGCCGCGCCGCGCACCAGAGGCACACTCCTACTACTGCGCAAGGTGAGTTCAGTGCCTGCGACACGGCGCGTGCGGCGGCGCGGAAGCTCTGCGTGCCACCACCGCCGCGCTCGCCGCCGCCGCCACACACTGCCGCGCCGCGCACCAGAGGCACACTCCTACTACTGCGCAAGGTGAGTTCAGTGCCTGCGACACGGCGCGTGCGGCGGCGCGGAAGCTCTGCGTGCCACCACCGCCGCGCTCGCCGCCGCCGCCACACACTGCCGCGCCGCGCACCAGAGGCACACTCCTACTACTGCGCAAGGTGAGTTCAGTGCCTGCGACACGGCGCGTGCGGCGGCGCGGAAGCTCTGCGTGCCACCACCGCCGCGCTCGCCGCCGCCGCCACACACTGCCGCGCCGCGCACCAGAGGCACACTCCTACTACTGCGCAAGGTGAGTTCAGTGCCTGCGACACGGCGCGTGCGGCGGCGCGGAAGCTCTGCGTGCCACCACCGCCGCGCTCGCCGCCGCCGCCACACACTGCCGCGCCGCGCACCAGAGGCACACTCCTACTACTGCGCAAGGTGAGTTCAGTGCCTGCGACACGGCGCGTGCGGCGGCGCGGAAGCTCTGCGTGCCACCACCGCCGCGCTCGCCGCCGCCGCCACACACTGCCGCGCCGCGCACCAGAGGCACACTCCTACTACTGCGCAAGGTGAGTTCAGTGCCTGCGACACGGCGCGTGCGGCGGCGCGGAAGCTCTGCGTGCCACCACCGCCGCGCTCGCCGCCGCCGCCACACACTGCCGCGCCGCGCACCAGAGGCACACTCCTACTACTGCGCAAGGTGAGTTCAGTGCCTGCGACACGGCGCGTGCGGCGGCGCGGAAGCTCTGCGTGCCACCACCGCCGCGCTCGCCGCCGCCGCCACACACTGCCGCGCCGCGCACCAGAGGCACACTCCTACTACTGCGCAAGGTGAGTTCAGTGCCTGCGACACGGCGCGTGCGGCGGCGCGGAAGCTCTGCGTGCCACCACCGCCGCGCTCGCCGCCGCCGCCACACACTGCCGCGCCGCGCACCAGAGGCACACTCCTACTACTGCGCAAGGTGAGTTCAGTGCCTGCGACACGGCGCGTGCGGCGGCGCGGAAGCTCTGCGTGCCACCACCGCCGCGCTCGCCGCCGCCGCCACACACTGCCGCGCCGCGCACCAGAGGCACACTCCTACTACTGCGCAAGGTGAGTTCAGTGCCTGCGACACGGCGCGTGCGGCGGCGCGGAAGCTCTGCGTGCCACCACCGCCGCGCTCGCCGCCGCCGCCACACACTGCCGCGCCGCGCACCAGAGGCACACTCCTACTACTGCGCAAGGTGAGTTCAGTGCCTGCGACACGGCGCGTGCGGCGGCGCGGAAGCTCTGCGTGCCACCACCGCCGCGCTCGCCGCCGCCGCCACACACTGCCGCGCCGCGCACCAGAGGCACACTCCTACTACTGCGCAAGGTGAGTTCAGTATTTATAGCCGCGTTCAGACATCACGAGGCGTACGTCGCGAATGGTTCGTCTCGAATGCCTCGGGCGTGTGCTCATAATGAGCATTTGCGCCATACGATCGTTGCGAACGCTACCTCAGTACGAGCCGTGCGCTCCGTGTAGACGGAGACGTGTTATTTGTGTTTTCTACTGACGAACTCCGTGCGTGGTGGTTTGCGTACTCAGCTTGAGCATGTGTTGTTCGGGACGCACGCATAAATGTAACGTCGTATGCCTTAGGTTGAGGCATGTGTGACGAACCATTCGCGACGCACGCCTCGCAATGTCTGTACGCGGCTTATAATGCCTTGATCACACGTATCGAGTAAAAGGACGAGACAGTAAAATATTACTCGGCCGAGACGGTGATGTAAGCGAGTTGTAGAGATAAGCGCTCGGCCGAGCACTCGGCGCTTTATTTATACGCAAATACTCGGCCGAGAGCACTGTATCGCCCGTTTACTCTATAGGTGTGATCAAGGCATAACCAGCCATATCGCGCTGGTTACACACAAAGTCCTGGAACTAAACAACTCTCGTAATGAAAATTCGTACCGAGATTTCAAAATTCCAGCAATTCATGAAACGGTTTGCCAATCATTTGTTAGACACTGCTGTAAAACACTCTTATCGCATCAGCCACCAGACATGAATCTCTCTGCATCTCCAAAGATTCGCCGTCCGAACTCATACACTTGTCATTCCCAATAACGCTATTACCCATGCCCCCTAGGCCCAGAAAAACTAGTACCCTTTACAAATACAAACGCTGCCTTCCCGTCATTGCCATTGAGGACCACCACTGAGTCTTCGTCAATGTCCCCCCCCCCCTTCCCTTGCTTACCATAACTTTATCCAAACAAGATTTATTACTGTACTACTGTAGTACTAAGTTTTAACGCCCTGAGACCCTGACATGCTAAGACGAATTTCCATACTTTTGCCCCACCCCTTAGCAAATACTAGGTACGCCTTTAGTACATAGTCAATTTAAAATGAAAAAATGCGTGAAGGCGCCGTGCAACTTGGTTGAGGGCGTTTATTCCATCGTTTGGGACCTGTTCTGCCAAAGTTGGAAAGATATATTAATTCCGGCCGTACTTAGTTTTAACGCTCTGGGACCCTGACATGCTAAGACGAGTTTCCATACTTTTGTCCCACCCCTTAGCAAATACCAGGTAGGCCTATGGTTTACAGTCACTCAAAAATGAGGGCGATTTTAAGAAAATGCTTTGATAGTTGAGGGCATTTATTCGATCGTTTGGGACCTATCCTGCCAAAGTTGGAAGTCCCATTATCATTTTCTGCGGCATAGCGGCTGGATATGGCAGCGTAATGCAAGAAGACAGTTCTTAACTTAATTCGTTACTATATCCACACTAATATACACCGCTAAATTTTAATCGTTTTAATCCCGTGGAGGGTCGATCCGGTACATGAAACACTATCGATTTGTAAAGATAAAATTAAAAAATAAAGTACCTTTATTTAAAACTCGTATTAATTTACGTATGTACAAAATTAATTTATTTAAGAAAACGTCAGCTGAGCGAGTCCAATGACCTGTAGGTAGCAGTCGGCGTTGCGCACTAACTACCTACAGGTCATTTATCATTTAACGGTGTATAAAGAGGTAAAGTTTTTTTTGGTAGAAGGTAAATTCTGAAAGTCCTGGTCCGACTATGAAAATTTTTTTCATCGATAGAAAGCTGCTTTATTCCTGAGTAACATAGGCTATATTTAATGTACGCGGGCGAAGCTGCGGGCAAAAGCTAGTTTCAAATAAATCCTTATTCCATATTACTAAATTAATTCTTGTTTCTTCAAAGGCCTACCGAGGGCTCAGCGATGGTTGGCTGATGACGACATTGTGAGGTTCCTGCAGTCACTACCCAACTGGACTGCTGCTATTCACCAGGATGCGAAGCTTAGTCAAGAGGTAAATTAACAATAATTTCTTGAATGTAAACATTATCTATATTTTTAGGAACCAGGAGTGGATTACAGACAAAAAAAGTTCAATATAGGAGGCTGTCGACTGCTTAATCGGAATGGATGTGGAGGCCTTAATTCGAAAATCAAAGACTCCAGCTAGGGCTTACTTAACTAACTTTAAACTAAGCTACATTCTCACCCCCAATAGAACAATTTGGTTGGTGTCAAACATTCTATAAAGGATGTTATTTTTTTTAGTTAATAGACTTTAAACTTGACATAAATTCTAACAAAAATGAATAACATGTTCACAAATTATGCTATGTCCATTTTGTACAATATCGGACCACCACTTTTTCTGGTCCAAAATATTTTTTAAGATCAAAACAGTTTTTAAGAAGGAGGCAAAATAAGCGAAACAATATCGTTTATAGTCTGTCTAATAAGTCAACCGACTTGGGAATTTTGTATAATATTTAATCATTTAAAAATTACTTATATTCGATACTTTTTATAAGGTTCTTCTGTTTGTGATCTGTATCTCTTAATCAACCTTGATATTTAATGAAATCTAATGTAGTCAACACGGGTGTGTTGACTGCATTAGATTTCATTAAATCCTAATAATTACCCAAGTCGTTTAACTTATTAGACAGACTCTAGAGGCAAAAGTCGTACGAAACATTTTCAACATAATTAGGATTTTCTAAACTTATATTTTTTCAAATCTAGCTGTTAATGAAGAGTAGGCTTAGAAAGCAATCATTTTACGTCACTAGTCTACAGTAGAGGCCTACTGTCCTCGGACGCGTAGCTTCATATACGCGTATTCAGCATAGTTTTGTATGTAAGCTGTGTGCAGACGTATACAAAGCGTATAATGAAATAATAATAATGAAATAATAATTATATATCTAATATTCCACAACTATCACACCACGCCATCTAGTCTCAAGCTAAGCAGAGCTTGTGTTATGAGTACTAGACAACTGATAAACATACTTATATATTTCTAAATACATACATACTATAGATAAATTACACCCAGACACAGAACAAATGATCATGCTCATCACACAAAGATTTATTCTGGGTGGGAATCGAACCCACGACCTCCGGCATAGCAGTCAGTGTCACTAACCAGTAGACCAACAGGCCTGTCAATATAATGGCGAATATGCGTCTACGAAGCTACGTCCGTGGACAGTAGGCCTTAACAGTCAGCATTACACTGTCAACCGCATGTTCGCATTGGTAAAACAATGCAGCTAAAATAGCTGAAGTTTACAGTCGACCACTTTTCACAATAGGATTGAACAAACTTCATACAATCATTCATAATAACACTCATTTTCACACCCCAGCAGCCATCAAATTGGATTACTGAACAACATGATGCAAAGAATGTTGCCAACGTAAATATAAGTTTATTACTAAAACTGTAGACACTCTTGTTGCAAAGAGTGGATTGTAAGACATTTTGAGTATAATGCATGATGTAGCTTTTGACTTATGGCATGACTTTACTTGAAGTAAAGTTAAACTGAATATTAAACCATTTCAGAGATCCAGTAAACGCGCAAATGTTGCTCTAGTAAAATTTTGAACTTTGAACATCTTTTCATCCATATAAAAGTAATAATATGTAGGTCGTGGCCAAATCTTATAAATTGATCAATCTGGCCAGTGTTAGTTGGCCATTTCATGTGAAATGGCCAACTAACACTGGCCAGATTGTTTTGAACGTGAAAGTTTGATGATATGTAGGTACAGCTGCCACCACGGATATTGAATGCTGGCTTCAAGTTGCGCAGAAGTCAAAAATCGGGTCTCTTTAGGTGGTGCGACGTGAGACGCGGGGGCGGGGAGCGTCATAGACGACACTCGTGATTCGTTCATTGCGCTTGCAGCATGTATCTAACAACGACGACGATTGGCTCGCCAATGTATCGAATGCGCAAAGCGATCCCCACTCTGACGCCGAGCGTTCAATATCCGTGTGACAGCTGTACGTCAATCCTCGTTTGGCCTACTTTCTTAAGGGGGTGCAACTCGACATACATTTTCACTGTTTTTTATACAAGGTGTCGTTTTGAAGCTGCAAAATATTTCAGGAGGTAATTATGTTAGTGATTCTCGACCCGAATCAATAATAAAAAAAGTAGGTAATTTTTTTTTTTTTTTATAACAGCGCTTTTTTTCACACACACAAACACGGAACAATAAAGGGCGTTTTCACACACACTAACTCGCAACGATAGTTTCATAAATAATGTATCATCCAATCATCATCCCGCACGCCACACCCTAGCCACGCCCCCGCGGCCATCGATCAATCGATTTAGTTTAGTGTAATTAAAAAATTAAATAACAAGTATCACTGATTATTGACCAGGTATCGTTTTTTTGCATGATTATTTATGAGTTTTATTACAACCTCCTGAAATATTGTGCAGTTTTAAAACTGCACCTTGTACAACCGCTCTTACGCAATTATTTATTTATTTTATTTTATTTAATAAAATACGTTCGGAAAACTTACAGCTACTAGTTACAGTGAAACTTAAAATAGGTAAAAAATATGATGTTATTACACATTTTTCATTGGATATTTTGAAAACACAGTATCTTGTGAATATTATCGAGGCTTCTATTGAAATGAATTTATAAATTTGTGTACAACTAATCTAGTAAAGACTTCGGAAAATCTGCTATTTTGTATGAACTTTGACACTCCATAATTTGCTCGAAAATTTAAAAAGTCAAAAAAGTACAATAATAGAAGGCTTGCAAATTTTATCAAGATTCTAAATGACGACAATTTTTTTCAAAAACTTTTAAGGGTCTAAAAAAACACGTATTTTCTGGAACAATTTTTGTAAAATATTCGAGTAAATCACGGAATTACCGAATACTAACAGAATTTTCAGGCGTTATATCTCTTTTTTCGCGTTGCCTTTTCGTCAAACATCGCGTTGGTTTGCATTAGATGAAGTAACAAGCTTTTAAACCATGTTCGATGTTGAAGATAGGCGAGTTGAAAAGCAGCCTCTTAAGACCTTTTATTGTCATAGAAATCCTACATCAGTGACATGGCCAAACGAAGATTGTCATATCATTGAACTTTTACGTTTAAACTATCTGGCCAGTTTGAGCTGGCCCTATTGTAATAAATAAATAATTATAATGCAATGATCAATTCTGTGATCTGGCCAAGACATGTACAAATAAAATCGCAAATTCGCAATATAGGAATATATTGCATAGGCCTTCCTATGCAACTATATTTAACTGATATTTATTTCAATAATCACGTTTAAAGAAAAATGCTTCATAGCGTACCCCTAAATTTAAAAAAAATCCATGCTCATGTTGACGATACACAGGTCGGTAAGGGCCCTCTTAATTGCGAATGTCTTTGCGCACAATGTCAGCACTGTACCGAATCTGTTGAAATGGTTGAATGTAAGTTTTTTGACAGAATAACCTCTGTCACCATGGTTCTTTTTCAATCTAGAATTACTTTCTGTTACCAGGACTTAAAGCAGGCTTATGAACGTGAAGCCGAGATCCTGGGTTCAAGCCTCGGAGATGGAGCTGTCACTCGCAAGGAAATCATATCGGATATCAACGCTTTGGCTGATCTTGCGGTGCTGTGTGAGACTATGGTAAGTTACTTATTAATTGCTGATCCTATCTTATTAGTTTTATGTCCTCCAAAAATGAAACGCTATGTAAAAAAAATCCACACAACAATCTTCGCAAGGTATGTAAGTGTCGGACAGATTGATGGTGAGATGATTAAATCGTTGCCCTACACTAGGAATTACTTCTGTATCTTAGCTTCATCCAAAAACATTTAAACTCGTAAACACAAGACAGCTGGACCCGGAACAATTATCTGTAGTCTATATTTATTTTCAATACACTTAAGTACTCGAAAACCCACTTTTATTCCTACCGCTTTTAGGCACGCAGTTTACTGATTTTCGCACTGGTGCGGTACAGTGCTAGTGCTCGTCACATTTATCACGTCGATCTGTATATTTAATATGTCTTCGTAAGTGTGTTGAAAAATGTTGTTTAATACAGTGGACATTGGTCATGGCAGCCCTCAGCTCCTTAACACAATCGCCTACTGTTCGTGCAAATTCCGCTTCGGTCGCAGTGAAAAACTTTCTCCGCTTGTATCAAAATGTACTATTTCACTATGTGTTCTTTTCCTTCAGGACTGGATGAGTGGCAACATCCGCAGCCTGCCGTCCCTGCTGGGAGGTCCGGGCGGGCTCAGCAAGCTGCCCGACAAGTTCCTCAACGACATCGCCTCCGCCGCCATGATCTTCGACGAGATCTCGCACAAGTGCTTGCTGTTTCTCCACTTAGAGGTTAGTATTGGAACATTCGAGTTGTTAAGGGGATACATCTCGACATACATTTTCACTGTTTTTTATACAACTGCTCTTACGCGATTATGACGTTATTACTCATTTTTCATTACATATTTTGGCTTCTATTGAAATCGATTTATTTTGTGTAAAACTAGTTCAGTAAAGACCTCTGAAAATCTGCTATTTTGCTTGAACTTTGATGTCAAAAAGTATAACAATTTGCAAATTTTACCAAGATTCTAAATGACGACAACTTTTTCGTATTTCCAGGAACAAGTTTTGTAAAATATTCGAGTAAATCACGGAATTACCGAATGCTAACAGAGTTTTCAGGCGTTATCTCTTTTTTTTCGCGTTGCCTTTTCGTCAAACATCGCGTTGTATTGCGTTAGATGAAGCTTTTAAACCATGCTGGATGTTGACGATACGCGAGTGGAACAGCCTCTTAACAGTCGGTTGTAGTCACATATGACTCCGAAAGCCTCATCAGAAGGCCCATTGTGAGCGACCCCTCAAGCGCCGATTACATATGTACATACGTCTATACAACTTGAATAACTTTGAAAAACGCTTAATTGTCGTACTGTACACACGTTTGAACGAAATTTATTTGGCGGAAAATTCAGGTTTCTATATCTTCTCTTTGTTTTTCCTAGAAAATTTCAGAAATACATTATTTTTATTGGTTTTTTTTTGTGATGCTACTTAAAAACGCGCTATTACGTAATAATACCTTAGTGCGCGCGAGGGACAGGGGGTAATGGAAAAAGCTATACTCGGAATTTCCTTGCGTGATTGAATCAGGAATGAGGATATCTGCAGGAGAACCAAGGTCACCAACATAGCATGAAGAATCGCCAAACTTAAGTGGCAATGGGCAGGGCACATTGCTCGTAGAACAGATGGCCGTTGGGGCTGAAAGGTTCTGGAGTGGCGACCGAAGATGCAGCGCTGGAAGGCCCCCTGGTAAGGGTTGCAGGAATTCGATGGATGCGGGAGGCACAGGACCGGTCATTATGTGACGACACTGGTAAAGATAAAGAAAAGGGTTAAATATACGAGAATACGTATTATAATATTCTGATTTCAAAAATATCCTAAGTATTAAAAATATTCTACAGTGGCGGTCACTACTTTGATCATAGTACTATAGAATGCCTGTAGTTGCCAAAGATACACCATTATTCTATAGCGGAAAATCATGGAACTAGTCTTCGATTAATTTATTTTAATTTGGATAAAACTAACTCATTTGAGAGGGGCTTTAAAAATTACGTGCTAAATTATACATGTTTTGTCAATAAAATTATGATCACAACTCTATTTTACTGCCTGGTTTGCTACTACTAGCGCATTTTACTATTGCGTGATCGCTAGAATAAATGTTTTGGTATTATAATTTTATTTACCACGATTTGATGAAACTAGAAATATTAGAGTAACACACAATCACTTCAACAACACTGGCATAATAAGATTGAATGAACGATGGAGCGAATTTTTTTGATATCGTTTTGTAATAGAATCACAATTACTATTATAAAACATAAAAGTACATTAACAGCGTTATCGAGCCTATTACATCACCATTTGGTGATATCCCTCGCTGTAACATCAACCTTACTGGTCAAAAATGGTACACCAAAGCTGCTATAGAATTAATATATGTGTGAATAACGTATGACTGCGCCCTATCCGGGTTGTGTAAAAGTTTTTTGGGCTGCTTTAAGATAAGGTTTTGCTGCTTGGACAGTTGACCTTTTTGTTTCAGAAACGGGCGTATATAAAAATAACAGCTTTAAGAACTTTTACTTGTCTGTCGATTGTCGAGAAACTGTTGTGTAATGGGTTTGAATGAATGAGTGTATGCTGTTTGTTAACACAGGGTCGCGCGCCCGCGCCGCGCATCGCCGGGTGGTGTCGGCCGGCGTGTCTGCTCGCAACCATTCCGCCACCGGCTGACCCAGCGGTCACTCGCGCTAGCTCGGCTTTTACGCGTTACATTCTCTTTCTTTATTTCGCTAAATTCAGTTATTGTCTCCCTACACAACTTGTGTCACTTGTCGACAGATGCGCATCGAGTGCTTCCACTACCTGGGGCAGGAGGAGCGCGGCGGCGGCGCGGAGGGCTCGGAGCAGGCGGGCGGCGCGGCGCTGCTGGCGCACGCGCTGCTCGCCTTCCACGAACAAGCCGCTAACGTACTGGCGCCACACAGGCTTGCGGTGAGTTAGGCGCCACTATCTGGGGCAGGAGGAGCGTGGCGGGTTGAGTTACTTGAAGACTGAAGTTGCCTGATGACCGGGTTGAAAATAATAGTTTTTAGTTCTAGAGAGAATCGTTTTCAACTAACAGTTGATAAATTATCGCAGCAATAAAATCGTACTACGATTTCTTATTTTTACTTTCCTTGTATTTATATTGAAAAGCACAGTGTTTACCTCAGGTTAAAGACTTATTTAGTCTCTTGAACTATCAGCACCCTTTCTACGCTCGGGTGCTGATTCTCTTCTCGGGTCTAAGAAAGTTGCGAAGTTACTTTCGCCCTTAAGATAACAATGCACTATGTAGCAAATAAAAAAATTACAAGCATAGCAGATATTGCAATTCTGAAAGGTATTCATAAATTCTTGTTTTACTAAAGAGTTTTCTTTTCAAGAAAATCTTGATTCTGAAACTACTTTTAAGCAACTTTTGTAAATATTCCAGTACATAATGTCGGGCGTGGGTGAGATGATGTCAGCGGGAGTGGTGTGGCGCTGGCAGGGAGAAGCCGGTGCACAAGGGGGAGACGCCCGCCTCGCCACGCTGCGCCACTGCCTCGCCGCGCTGTCGCTGCCGCACCGGGGGCTGCACAGGGCGCACACCTATCTACACCTGCTCACTTGTACTCCCGAGGTGAGTGATGACGCCGCATACGACGCCCGCCTCGCCACGCTGCGCCACTGCCTCGCCGCGCTGTCGCTGCCGCACCGGGGGCTGCACAGGGCGCACACCTATCTACACCTGCTCACTTGTACTCCCGAGGTGAGTGATGACGCCGCATACGACGCCCGCCTCGCCACGCTGCGCCACTGCCTCGCCGCGCTGTCGCTGCCGCACCGGGGGCTGCACAGGGCGCACACCTATCTACACCTGCTCACTTGTACTCCCGAGGTGAGTGATGACGCCGCATACGACGCCCGCCTCGCCACGCTGCGCCACTGCCTCGCCGCGCTGTCGCTGCCGCACCGGGGGCTGCACAGGGCGCACACCTATCTACACCTGCTCACTTGTACTCCCGAGGTGAGTGATGACGCCGCATACGACGCCCGCCTCGCCACGCTGCGCCACTGCCTCGCCGCGCTGTCGCTGCCGCACCGGGGGCTGCACAGGGCGCACACCTATCTACACCTGCTCACTTGTACTCCCGAGGTGAGTGATGACGCCGCATACGACGCCCGCCTCGCCACGCTGCGCCACTGCCTCGCCGCGCTGTCGCTGCCGCACCGGGGGCTGCACAGGGCGCACACCTATCTACACCTGCTCACTTGTACTCCCGAGGTGAGTGATGACGCCGCATACGACGCCCGCCTCGCCACGCTGCGCCACTGCCTCGCCGCGCTGTCGCTGCCGCACCGGGGGCTGCACAGGGCGCACACCTATCTACACCTGCTCACTTGTACTCCCGAGGTGAGTGATGACGCCGCATACGACGCCCGCCTCGCCACGCTGCGCCACTGCCTCGCCGCGCTGTCGCTGCCGCACCGGGGGCTGCACAGGGCGCACACCTATCTACACCTGCTCACTTGTACTCCCGAGGTGAGTGATGACGCCGCATACGACGCCCGCCTCGCCACGCTGCGCCACTGCCTCGCCGCGCTGTCGCTGCCGCACCGGGGGCTGCACAGGGCGCACACCTATCTACACCTGCTCACTTGTACTCCCGAGGTGAGTGATGACGCCGCATACGACGCCCGCCTCGCCACGCTGCGCCACTGCCTCGCCGCGCTGTCGCTGCCGCACCGGGGGCTGCACAGGGCGCACACCTATCTACACCTGCTCACTTGTACTCCCGAGGTGAGTGATGACGCCGCATACGACGCCCGCCTCGCCACGCTGCGCCACTGCCTCGCCGCGCTGTCGCTGCCGCACCGGGGGCTGCACAGGGCGCACACCTATCTACACCTGCTCACTTGTACTCCCGAGGTGAGTGATGACGCCGCATACGACGCCCGCCTCGCCACGCTGCGCCACTGCCTCGCCGCGCTGTCGCTGCCGCACCGGGGGCTGCACAGGGCGCACACCTATCTACACCTGCTCACTTGTACTCCCGAGGTGAGTGATGACGCCGCATACGACGCCCGCCTCGCCACGCTGCGCCACTGCCTCGCCGCGCTGTCGCTGCCGCACCGGGGGCTGCACAGGGCGCACACCTATCTACACCTGCTCACTTGTACTCCCGAGGTGAGTGATGACGCCGCATACGACGCCCGCCTCGCCACGCTGCGCCACTGCCTCGCCGCGCTGTCGCTGCCGCACCGGGGGCTGCACAGGGCGCACACCTATCTACACCTGCTCACTTGTACTCCCGAGGTGAGTGATGACGCCGCATACGACGCCCGCCTCGCCACGCTGCGCCACTGCCTCGCCGCGCTGTCGCTGCCGCACCGGGGGCTGCACAGGGCGCACACCTATCTACACCTGCTCACTTGTACTCCCGAGGTGAGTGATGACGCCGCATACGACGCCCGCCTCGCCACGCTGCGCCACTGCCTCGCCGCGCTGTCGCTGCCGCACCGGGGGCTGCACAGGGCGCACACCTATCTACACCTGCTCACTTGTACTCCCGAGGTGAGTGATGACGCCGCATACGACGCCCGCCTCGCCACGCTGCGCCACTGCCTCGCCGCGCTGTCGCTGCCGCACCGGGGGCTGCACAGGGCGCACACCTATCTACACCTGCTCACTTGTACTCCCGAGGTGAGTGATGACGCCGCATACGACGCCCGCCTCGCCACAACACCCATCTGGCCTGAGGATCCTCCCTTTCCAACGGAAGCCTGTGGGACTTTACTTTCAAATACCTTCAAAGATCGTACAAAGTGACGTTGTGTGATAATTGTGAAATACTATTATATTCCACAACTACCTATCTCACAACGTCATCTAGTCTCAAACTAAGCAAAGCTTGTGCAATGAGTACTAAACAACTGTTGTTGACAAATGGCCGTTTTGTGCCTATTTTAAGTTTTACTGTAACAAGTAACTAAGTTTTCCGAACAATAATAAAATAAAATAAAAAGAGAAACTGACTGACTGACATATCACCGCACAGCCGAAACTACTGGAACTAAAAATGTGAAATTTGTGCACAAGGCTCCCTTTTATAGCGTAGGCGAGCACTGAAAGTGGGAATGTCCAAAATTCCCACACTAAGGGGATGATGAAACAGGGGTCCAAAATTTGTATGGATAAACCTACTTTCAAGCGGGCGAAGCCGCTGGTAGAATCTGGTATATTTCTAAACACATACGTCATACATATTGTAGATAAATTACACCCAGAAACAAGACAAATGATCGTGCTCAAGACAAAAACATTTATTTTGGAAGGGAATCGAACCCACAACTTTTATAGAAACCTAAAATATCCTTCCTCTATCCACAGGAAATAATAACATCGGTCCGTGAGAAAGGCGCGCAGTTCACGGAACTAGAATACTTGAACGCGTTCAAAGTGATCGAGACTCGTCGCGGCATATCGCCCGCTGACATGAAGATGCATCTCAAGCAACTATCTGCCGCACTAGGGCATGTCGGAGTCACTGTATAGTGAAAATATAAATCTGCCTAGTGTTCTCAAATGTAACGGCCCGCTAATGACTTTGCCGCTGTAAGCGGTAGCTAAGCGCGAGGCGGCGAGCGGTAACACCAAAAGTATGACAATGATTGAAGCACGCCACCAGACGCCGCTCATTGCGAAAACGCTCCATTTACCGATGACCGCCGCGCTGCGCGCCGCTAAGGCCGAACTCGTGACCTGGCCGTAATAGGGTCGGCTTTCAGCAGATGCAGATGAACACGAAATAATTTACATTGAATGTCTGCCTATCTGGCCTTCACGACCCAGTGACTGGCTGCCTAGCCTAGCTTACGAGTAGACAGACGCCAGAAAATCTAACACCAGTGTTGCCAAGAGTTAATGCGTTATTCAACCCCCCTAGCCAAGTTACGACCCGTTTCGTTTCACTTGCATCGAACTCCTCGGTTTGACCCCACCTCCAATTCCTCAGTTCTGACGTCATCTCAACGCTCAGTCACGTGATCAGAACAAATGAATCGGAGGCGTGGCCAACACAAGGCGCTCGACGCAAGAGAATCGTAGCGAAATGGTCGCAACTTGGCTAGGGGGGCTGAATAACACATTAGCTCTTGGCAAAACTGATGTTAGATTTTCTGCCGTCTGACTACCTGTAACAACTGGCAAAGATGTACAGATCTCAGTCAAGACCAATGGATTGGTGCGTATTTCACAGAGCTAGAAATACTTGAACGCGTTCAAAGCGATCGAGACTCGTTGAGGCATATCGATCGCTGATATCAAGTTGCATTTGAAGCAATTGTCTCTCTATGTATGATAATATTCTCCCATTCACGCGGGCGAAGCCGCTGGCAGCTGCTAGTCCAACATAAACTTAAAAAATACATAATTTGATTGAGTTTATATTAACTTTTCGAATACCATAATTAGAGACACAATAGAAAGACAATGAGCGAGCGAACACTGGCATTCGCTTGGGGTTTAGTGAATTAACTTGCCCGATTGAATGAGGTGGCTTTAATCACTGGGCCAGTAAAGATATAAAAAAAACTTGCACCATGTAGCTTTATATGCTTGGCGTGCCTTAGTAATGTTATTTATAAAATATTTAATTTATATTATGTTTAAAAAGACAGTTATTATGTTTACTCATCAAAAAATTATTTAATAGTAAGATTATCTTTTTATTATTATATCCTAGTTTGTAAGTGCAGTTTACTTATTATTTGCAATAAACGTATGATATAACTGAGACGAACTTTATTCATAACTACCCACTACTTGTGACCTTCCTAAGATTTAGATTGGACCGTAAATCCTCTGGTAGCCCCCCCAGAAAGTTATCAGGGACCTTCAAGAATATCGAATTAGACAGGACCAATTTGACAGGCATAAAGCCTGGCAAATTGGCTTTTTCTTACATAATTTGGGTGCGAGGACATTGGGCGAGGGCCCACTTCACCTCCGCCAAGCTACGCTATTGGGTGTGACAGGCAGGGAGAGACCATTTCTCCGAAACTTCACAGCCGCTATGAAGGATATCTTCATGGTTCTGGACTGGATAGAGCTAAGCATTAATGTCAATAAGTAACGAGTACACCAGTCACCTGTGATTTTTGAACCGCAATAGAGTTTCCGAAAAAGTGAGTCTTAAAATGAGCATGGACACAAAATCGGAGTCCACACAAAGAAGTTGTATGTAGACGATTACGTCTACCTGAGACAGACGTTCCAGTTAGGTAGGTCTAATTTCGAGAAAGAGGTTAATCGTCGACTCCGGCGAGCCGGGAAGCTCCGAGGTATTTTTCTCTCAAGATGACAGCCTACGGACCAGTGCGTGAGTGACCGGTCACTCACAATGAGCCTTATCAGAAGGCTTAATCATAAAGTCACCCAAAGGCAAAGGGCTACGGTCCGAGATTCATTGCGTGATGGACTCAGGGATGAAGATATCGGCATGAAAACCAAGGTTAACAACATAATGTGAAGAATCGCCATACCTACTTCTAAGTGGCAGCCAGATCATTTTACAGAACTGATTGTCGGAATACGCGATCCATTTTCCGACCTAAACTGAACTGTAAAAATGATCGAGTTATACCTATAGGGTGTTTAGCTCCATCATCAATCTGGACAAATGAACAAAAAGAACGTGGGACACAGTGGAGAGCCGTAAGACGTTATGTCTATCTATTTCTAAACATGGTTTCCGCACTTAGTCCTATGCGGACCATTGTATGTGGGCCATAGCGGCCATAACCTTAGGTGGGCTTATTTCAACCAGCCCACCTCTCTCTAGAAACAGATTAGGCCTTTCAGGTTCTTCAGGGCATCTATAAGGGAATTCGGGGATCCTAAGGTTCGTGTACGTATTTATGTAACACCTGTGCAGTTTAGGAGCACATGCGCAATTGTCTCCTCCTCTGCCAAGCATGCTCTGCACAGGGGACTGTCTGTGATGCCTATTGTGTGGAGGTGCTTATTTAGTGTGCAGTGTCCGGTGATGGTCCCGGTCACCAGGCGCAGGTCACCTCTGTGTGGTCTTATGAGTTTTTTAGTGAGGGCTTTATTGGGGTGTGGCATGGCCTCCTTGCCTGCAACCTGGGGTCGAGGACCACCATCATTCCGCCAGTATGTGTGTGTGTTCACGTAGCCAACTACGCAGCTGACCGAAGGGGACCGGCATAATGGGCTCGGGCCCGAAGACCACCGCTCCAGATCCTATCCTGGCCAGTTCGTCCACCGCGTCGTTGCCCTGTGAACCGCTATATCCCTTAGTAAGTAGTAGTGTCACAGTTTTCCGTTTCGGCACCGTGCCTCTTTCCAGTGCAGAGTGGCATTCTTGTATAATTGTCAGTTGTAGTGCTGCCAGTTTCCTCTTTTGAGTGAAGGAACCAGTTCGGTTTTAATGGATGCCATTTATTATAATGGTTATATCGTCAGCATATCCTACGGCGAAGTAACCTTTAGTGTTAAGTTTTTTAACAAGATCAGCTGCAACTGAGTTCCATAGTAAGGGCGAGAGGACTCCCCATTGGGGGCAACCCTTCGCCACTATGGCCCTTGTGGTGTTGTTTATATTTACTTTACTAACTTTACGTACTGCTCTAAATCTGAGCATATCCGTTGAGTAGGCATGTTGCTACTTGTGGAACGGTTTCATCAAGAGGGATCCGTCTCGGATGTGTCTGTCACAGAGCCTCTCCAGGGTTTTCAGTAAGAAGCATGTCACGCTTATGGGCCTGTATGCCTTGGGTTGCGTATAGTCAGTTTTTCCGGGTTTCGGGATGAAAATGACTTTCACCTCACGCCATTTATGTGGTACATATCTGTGTGCTATACACGCACGGTATATAACCAGCAGATCGAAATCGACTAGAGTCTGTATAAGTTAAACGACTTGGGTAATTATTAGGATTTAATGAAATCTGATCTAGTCAACACGGGTTTAATAATCAAGGTTGATAAAGAGACAGAGATCATTGTTTACTAACAGAAGAACCTTATAGAAAGTACCGAAAATAAGTATTTTAAATGATTAAATATTATACAAAATTCCCAAGTCGTTTGACTTAATAGACGGACTTATATAAAAAGAGCATGTCCGCTTTTGAGGTGAAATAACACACTGTGGCAGCGCTGGTTGATATCATACCCCGCGTTCCGAATTGCGTCAAAAGCGATTATATCACGAATCCGACCAACGCGTAACGTCACAAACAGTACTGAATAGTCCTTATATTTTGTGACTATTATTCGGTCGGATTCGCGATATAATCGCATTTGACGTAATTCGGAACTAAGGGATATTCGGAACGCGGGGTTAAGAACTCCAAACGTCAAAGTACGTCAAAGTCAAAATAAATACAACATGGCGGGAAATGTTTTCTTCTTTTGTAAATAAACTATTGTTTTGCGCAACAAATATTAAAAAATAATTAGAAGAACGTATTCATTATACTTTAACATACCTATCATACGTAAAGATGGCAGACAGTGATTTAGCAGATTTAAGAAAACAGTGCATAACCAGCCTGTATTTATGTACAGATAACGTTTCCAAATATTTAGATAGTGAGAAGGAAGCTGAATTTGATAAACTGAAGATGTGTGTCCAGCAGTATTGTACGTTAGAAGCTCAGCAAGATGTTACTATCGAAGCTATGGAGAGAACAAAGGTAAAAAAATAACTAAGACATTGTTTTTAAGGTTATGTTTTTAACATTGTTTTTGGTAAACTTTTATATGAGATCAATTCTTACTTTTCCTAGTCTAATAGACATTATTGATCACTGGACATTCAACTGCAAAGGTTTTATTTTGTGATTGGCTGATGTGATGGATCAGTTATCTTAATGTAGATCAAACACTTCAAAGTTCTTTAAAATGACTCATTCACTATTGTTATTGTACTCTACTGCACATAGCAACAAGGTTGGTGCTAGCCACAGGTGCTACATAGCAAAGGGGCTATGGACTTTGATAGCACCAACATCCAAATAGGATTGTATTAACCAGATGTATAAATAATCCCAATAACAAATCAATCATGATGGGGGGCTTTTTATATAGGAAATCATCCAATCACTTCTCAGTTTCTAAGACGGAGGAAGTAAGGCGTGTCAGACTTTTACTGACTAAAACCCAGTCTTATGTTCATTTATTGCCTTCCTGGATCCTGAATTTCCCTTTCGGAAGCTAACCTATGGCCCCAGTAGGCGAGGAAGTCAGATGGACAGCTGCTCTATGTAAACAAACTGGTAATCAGCCAAAACTAGTTATACTGGAAACAGCCCCCAATACTGCATTCAAATTTGAGTTTAGGGTTACTCTAATGTTGTAATAGGGTATTTACCCTATTACAACATTAGAGAAGTAGAGTATTTACTCTACCCTGGCATTTTTGAATGCAAACGTAGAGTTCAACTGTCGATGTCAAGCATATGGCCGCTTACTCCAACCTATCCCGCTCTGAGCTAGAGTAAGTTGGTTTAAATCTAGGGTAGCTACTCGAGTTATAAAAGAACAACCCTGGGTTGCTTCTACTCTGGTTATTTATGAACGCAGGTCAAGGTAACCGTTAAGAAAAGGTTAGACAGATGATGTATCTGTTTTAAAAACTAATAATTAATGATATACTTTACAGCGAGAGACTGATACTTCAAATGTGGATAGCCTGGAGGATAGATTCAAGTCCCACTTGAGCAACTTGGCAGGCAAACGACTTAGGGTTGACAATCATCCCTATATGATAGAATTCAACAAGAGATTCCAAAGAGGATCAGAAAGCGCTGCTCGTAAGAGAATTTTTATTTATCTTTAGCTATTTAGCATACGAAGAAGATTGACATATTACACCCATAGAATAAGTAATGGCTTGGATATAGTTCCGTTTTGCTGGAGTTGGAAGATAAAAAGGGTTAAAGTTGGTAGGAACACTAATATTATAATTGTGAAAGTTTGTGAGTGTTCTTCACATTCAAACGGTTTTGGAGGTAATTTGTTATATGGATAGACCATGTCCTGGAATAGCACATAGGATACTTTTTATCCTGGAAGAAAGTTCCCTTGGGATAATTTTTTACTTTCACACACAGTCTTGTTAGATTAGAAGATTAGATACCCAAAACAATCAACAGTTGGTTGTTAATTTAAACAATTGTCTAATACATTCATGTAAAAATTTACAATCAAAATCTGTATTGTCATAAGGATCCCCTATCATCTCAGCTACAATTTTGTTGTATAATAAATATATCCATTTTATCTATAGTAGGTACTTATATAAACTGCATATTTATCCTGTTATGAAGTGTATCATACAATTTCATAACACCTACTGCCTTCCTTATTTAGATAAGATTTGCCACACACTTCAGCAATCAATACATATTATAAAACAAAGTCCCCGCTGCGTCTGTCTGTTCGCGATAAACTCAAAAACTACTGCACCGATGCTCAAGCGGTTTTCACCACTCGATAGCGTGATTCTCGAGAAAGATTGTAGTACATAATTTGTAAAGTTTTTGTATTTATTTCTGTGTACATTAACAATATTTGTTGAAGATGTCGGGAAAAAATAAGCCGTCTGGGAGCTTTTAACGAAAACGCTGCCTAAGCCCTTTGAAATATAACAAAACAAAGTATGGTGGAATTGTGTATCTTATGTAGGTCTACAGAAAAGTCCGCGGTGGCATATGTATGTCTATCTCTTAAGGTTAACATACTATATCCATTTTACTATTTTTAAAAATTGGCATTCATGAAGCGTTTATTGGAAAGCTATTTACATAATTAACCGACTTCCAAAAAAAGGAGGTGGTTCTCAATTCAGTTGTATTTTTTTTTACGGTATTAATTCTAATTAAAATAAATTACTTTGTGTTCAAGGCTATATCAGTATCTGTAAATTACTTTTTGAATCATTTAAATCGGACGTACCATTTGAAAGTTATCATAAGTTTAATAATTCTCAAAATTAAATCGGCGCTATAGCTCCCGCGAGTTCCGCTCTTCAGTCGCTTCGCATGATGCGGTCGCTGACCCTCCCCCCGCACCGTCTTGCCTACTGTTTCTTTAGCTAATAAGCTGAACGACAATAACGCATGACTGACGACTGTCTTCTTTCGGGTGTTGTTGAAAAGTTATCATTGCAGTTTTGTTTTGTTTTTGTTTTCTTACCAACAATGGTAGGTATATGTTAATTAAGGTAGTAAGAACTACACTGCTGACGCCTGTAAAACGGAGGTCCAAAATTTATGGGGGAGTAACCTACTGACACTCGGGCAAAGCTGCGGGCAAAAGCTAGTTAAAATGATAAAATACAGTTTATTGATTGAATGTCTGCTTATATTACAGGTAACTTGGATGAATCGGATTTGGCCATAACTGAATCACAGGACCAATATGTGAGTTTTTACTTTTATTTTAATTCATTGTTGGTGATTCTCAGAGGTGGTAGAAATAAAATAGCGGACTGTAAATATAGGTAGGTTCGTATATTCGATTATAAGAACGCGCGCCTCTGGTCCGTGTCGTATGAGTCAATGGCGGTGCGTTTTCACAGCGGTGCGGGCCGCTGTCATCGTCCGGTCGTCGCAATGGCACACGGTGCAACGTTTTGTCACCAACATTCATATCATTTTTTTAAAATCCTATTTTGTGTCTCCCTGCTGGGCAAAGACTGGCCAAGTTTGCCTCGCGAGCATGATTAGATCGTCACACAATCTTTGCCGCGGTCGACCTCCCTCAAGCGTCCAGTGAGTGACTCCTCACCCATCAATCCGGATGCATTCGTGCGACGTGAGGGTTTTTGTTTTCAGTGGGTAAATATCATCTAGATGACATCTGTTAAGGGTGTGGGAAAATGGTAAAAACGCAGCGTTGAGCGAAAAAATTTGTAATTGCACAAAGAAAATTAGAGAACAAAATTTTAAGTTAGGAAGCGCGCGCTGTCCGTCGCATTGAATATGGCACTGCGTCATTGCTAAGTGGATGTCGCATACGAATTTTGTTCTCTAATTTTCTTTGTGCAATTACAAATCTTTTCGCTCAACGCTGCGTTTTTACCATCTTCCCACACCCTTAACAGTGGTCCTTCGAGCCGGATTATTAAGTAATGTACCACACGCCACCGCAGAACAACATCTCCCGCCCTTGGGAGGAGCGGGAGATAGTGTCAGACTTTTACTGACTAAAAAACCCACTCCTTTCTTTCGTTGCCTGTCATACTGGGGCTGAGCCTTCCTTTCAGAAGCAGACCCTTGGCCCCAGTAGGCTTCGACCCTGCTGGTAGAGGGGTGGCACTTCAGCCTGGCTGTTTTTTCCCCCGACATCTGCTACTAAAGTTATGGAGCGCAGCATGGTGTTTCCAAAGCGATCTATTTGCTTTACACCTATTATCCTGCGCTTCATCAAAATAATATATTTTTTAGTGTTGCATTGGGTATCTTCCTTATGAATCGAAAAGAGAAAGTGAGGAACCATGATCATTGAAAGGAATGAAGAGTCTTTGCCTGGTAATGGGATAATATCATCACCATCATCATTTCAGCCGGTATACGTCCACTGGTGGACTGATGATCTGGTGAAGGTTGCGAGACGCACAGGATCGTTCATTGTGGCGACACTTGAGGGATAATATGTGCCAGCTATAATAATAATGATGCATTAGTCACTGCTCCTGTAGCAGAAGGCACGGGACGCACAGTGGGTAAGCAATTGACTGCTGTGTCAATTGCTTACCCACTGTGCGTCCCGTGCCTTCAAAACAAAATATTTTTCTGATAGTTCATATGTTTGTTAATGTGTTCATGCAATAATGGTGTTATTATTGTTTCAGTTGGACCCAATAACAAAGAGACCTGTGACCGATCCAGTGAAGAACACAGTGTGTGGTCACATCTATGACAAGGAATCCATTATGAGCTTAATAGCAAGCAAACCTAGAACTAAATGTCCAGGTAACTTGATTAAATACTCAATACTTTATTGCATTCCATATGTACATAGATGGTATGAAAATATTGTCAAAGATCGAATGGACCCTGTTGGGCACAGCAAAATTAGGAGATAGAGAACAGGGTTTTATTTTAAGTAGTATTGTCGGCCTTATAATGTTCCCACTGTTGGGACTCAGGCCTCCTCTCTAGGAGAGGGTATGGACCGTAATCCACCACGCGGGCCCAGTGCGAATTGGTAGATGTCACATGTTTTCGAATTTTTGGTTCTAGGACATGCCGATTTCCTCACAATGTTTTCCTTCACCGTTTTGAGAGCAGTGGTGATGAAATAAATTACACAAAGTAATGCGCCTGGCTGGGTTTGAACCCGCGATCTACAGCTCGTAAGACGCGGCAGTTACCACTCGGCCACTACTGCTCTCAAGTTTTAGTATCTAGTAATTCACGGAATTTAATATTATTGTAGTCTAATGTGTGTCTTTTCCCGGTATGATGTAATTTTATTCTTTTCCTTGTCTAGAAGCCTCCTAAAGGCCACCTCAAGGTCTCACATACTAAATCCTTCTTTACAATAGATGCTTCAAGGTACCCACCCAGCAAAATTCAAATTTTCTTTTGCATTTTGCAGATCACAATGACATTTTCATGAAATAGCCTTACAGTAGGTTTAGACGATCTGAGAGGATTGTATTACCGGTCACAACCACTAAAATCCGCCACTGGCATATTTTCTGTTGGTTTTATACATTTTATATGGATTCGCCGCACACGGTTGACGCTGGTGGTCGCCACACGGTACAAATCGCCGCCGCACGCTTCTTGTGGCCCGTACTGGCCATTAAGGCTTATTTATAGTCCTTTGAACCATCTGGCCAAAATTATGTGGACGCACCTCTCGCACCCGCCTAGGCGGCAGTACGCAAATCTGTGCATTTATTTGCGGTCAAGAGCGCCCGGAAAGCGCGCGGCTGACCTTTAAATCCATTTTCTTTGCGAAATATTGATTGATTTATGCAATGTTCACCTTGAAGAATATTTAACCACCAATTTTTACGTGTAAAAATGTTTCTAAACATCCAAGCCGTTTCGAAGGAGTAGGGAAAAGTTGCGATATTGCTAAATATTTTTTTAGACAAAAGTATTAATAGCACGAAAAAATCAAATATTGATAATGTTGTTCATGAATCTATAATAAACATATATTTTTTTCAAACCTATTAAACTGGCCGTTACCGAGGAGTAGGCTTCAGAAAGTCACTGTTTTATGGCAGTTTTCGGGCGCTTGGGCCTTAAACGCCGATACAAAACGCCACCGCACGCCATTCGCGCATTTAAACTTTCTTCGACAGAGTCCATTGTGATACTGCGCGCATGGGTTAGAAAAAGTAGCAACTACCGACCGGGGCGTTTGTGGCTGTGGCATGTGGCGTATGTGCTCAGTAAAATGCAAAAAAATTAAGATTTGAATTTTGCGGGTCAATCTGGTGCTTTTATCTAAAATATTATATAACATAGTCCCCCACCAGGACTGTCTGTCTGTTCACAACAAACTCAAAAACCGATACAGTGATTTATGAGGAAGGTATTGGTGTGATACATGCACACAAATTAGTGTAGTAAAGTCGAGAATTTCGAAGATTTCTAACGTCCGTTCGAAGCTGAGGCGTGTCGCTAAAGAGGGCTGACGAAAGTATTAAATGAATTTGGATGGCGATTAGAGGAAGGGATGACCACAAAAATGAAGAAATGAACTGTGTGAAAGATGGGGCTGACTACTGAGAAGACAACTCCTAGAGAAGTGTAGTCGAAGAAATGTTCTGCTATCTCTAAGAATTAAGATAATTATAATAAAAAGATGTATGAGTTTTTGGCGGAAAATTTCGTGTCACGTTGAGAGGTTTTAATAATACCATCTTTCAATGTATGTTTAATTAAATTTTTTTCTCTTTACAGTGGCCGGCTGCGGCAACCGAGGCCCCATATTGAAAGACCACCTGATATGTGATGAAGAGCTGAAGTTCCGCATGACCATCACGAAGCACTCCACGATGATCCAAGAGAGGTCTATCATGGACTTAGATGATACTACGTAATACGATCACATTATATAATTTAGTTTCATTTCGAGTCCCTGTAGTACGCGTCATTCAAGAGATTTGAATTATTTTTTTATTCTATTATGACAATGAGAAACTTGGTTATTTTATTTTTTTGTAATTGTAAAGCCTCAGATACATGGGACAAATCTGTGCCTCCTGTGAAAAGTGATATAACTCGACTTATATCTTTTTTGAGTTTTTTACACAAAACTTATCAAAAACTAAATTACGAATTTTTTGGTCTAAATCACGTTCTTCTAATCATATTTCTAAAGAACGAGATTTAGACCAAAAAATTCGTAATTTATTTTTTGACAAGTTTTGTGTAAAAAACTCAAAAAAGATATAAGTCGAGTTATATCACTTTTCACAGGAGGCATAGAAATGTCCCCAAACAAAGTACGCATCATATAAAAAGAACTCTCCCTTTTGTTTAGCGTTCTTTTTATAACGTGCAACGCTCGATCTATAGTGCGTTTCACATAAGAAGTTCCTTCGCCACGCTTGACATGTTGGACAATTTGGTAGCGTTGCGATTCATGTTGGGGACGATTTGTCCCCTAATGTATTTGAGGCTTTAGTATAACTATGTTCCATTACCCAATGTTACCTATAGCAGCCACAATCTCTCTTGGTTCAAAACACAAAGTTTACACATTTAGGCGTAAACTTCCGAGTTTAGCCTGTTAACAAAGTGTACTTAGTGTAAACATCCCATTATACTTAAGATTACTTTTGTAAATATTCAACTAAAATAAACATTTTTCTAAACTTATTTCGTAATTTATTTTATTCAAGGGGTAAATAAAATATCAAATACATGTAGAATATAATGTATTTTAGCGAAAATCTATTAATATCTATAACAATGCATTTTGTTATTCAATATTTACCATCAAGATTAGTCCCAGACATAAGTTCCTCGTTTTTTGACAAGTACCGAATATTACACTGGCAGTGTAGATCATTTTTTGGCAACGCAGTGAGCGGGAAATGCAGTAAAGCAATACATATAAAACAAGATGACAATTCGCACATTACATTAGTTTTATCACAGAAAAGATGAAAAAGGTTAGAAAGGAAATACTTTCCGATTTGTACTACAACGAGTGACGCCGCTTGTCTCCCACCCTTTGGCCCTTTTAGGTCCACTACAGGCAATAAACCAATACGAACGAAAATTACGCAACTAACAGAGCACGCACACTTAGATCGCAAGTTTGCTATTGGTTGTGTCAATTATGACCATGATCATATTTTGAGGCACGCCACGCCCACAAGACCATCCTAACCTCTTTCATCTTTTTTTATGATTTTTATCATGAATACATATACTACCGTCTGTTTATTCTTACAGTTTGTCAAATACTAGGGTTGCCATCCGTACGGATTACCCTAGCCTCTACCACTATATTTCTGTCCCCAGTTATGTTTCAGGTTTTTTTTTTATTCTGTAGGTAGAAAATGCTTACACCTGAACACTATGAAACAGGTCCATATAATAAATGCTTAAAATTATACAAAAATAAATAATAGGATCCAATCTTGATGTCAAAATATTGATAATAATCATTTATAAATATTGGTCCATAAAACTATATCAATAAAAGTGCATTAACAAGATTAATGTTTAACACTAATAAACTATGAAGCTCAATATGCTAATATTTAAAACCGACCAGAAAAACTATGGAAACTGTGATAAGTTTTAGATATCATTGAATTTTTACATTAAATTGTAGAAATAAATTACAATAAAATCATCTTGTCATCTTTGCTTTTTTCTTGTAACTATCGTTGAACCACGCTTACATAACTTGATGCCGAAGACTTATGCTTTGTCACTTTAAATAAAGGCTATAAGATACAGGTTTCCGCTAACTTTAGGGGTTTGCTCAGTAAACGAAACTGAACAAACTTCCACAAGATTTTTTTTTCAGGAAATGAAAATAAATCTGCCTCTCCATACAAACTGTTCAATCAAGTTTATAATTTTGTATGGAGGCCGAATTTTCTTTTTCGTTTCCTGAAAAAAAAATCTTGTGGAAGTTTGTTCAGTTTCGTTTACTGAGCAAACCCTTAAAGTTAGCGGAATCCTGTACCTTATAGCCTGTATTTAAAGTGACAAAGCAAAAGTTTCGTCTACTGAGCAAGCCCCTCGAGCGCCAGGGTTTAATGACCCGAAAAATTGCCGTGTTTACGTAAATAATTAATAATTTTTTTTTTTTTTTTTGGATTTTTCTAGGAAATACAAATAATATAATAAATATTGAAACCAAAATTTTCGGCCAAATAAGTTTCGTACAGACGTGTGATCAAAACGAAATTAAGCGTTGTGACTTATGTACAATCGGCGCTCGAGGGGTTAAAGCACAAAATAGATAGGTACAGAAGACAATCCTCATTTACGTACTTCCCTTTTTATACCTACGCTCGGTGGACGCACACTAATGAGCATTTGAGCCGGAATTGTTCGACGAGTGATCCGAGACATCGTCTCTGTGAGCGGTGTCTTTGAGTGCGTTGCTCGAGCGCGCTTTGTATGTAGATTGACTTCTGTACCTATATATTTTGTGGTTAAAGTTTGCGGAAACCTGTCCCATACACCCTGTATGTATACTAGCCGTACTGGTGAACGTAGTTCTACCCGAAAGCTAGTACCTATTTCGACAGAAAAAATAAAAACCCGATTGATGCGCCACGTACCAGGTCCAATTGTATTTTCAAACCATCCAGAAATCCACTCAGGTATACACATAAAATTACACCCAAATCGGTCAAACCAATAAAGAATTATAGGATTCAGTTTTATCTCTGTGTGGAATTAATTTTTCTGGTCGAGCTACAATTAATTACAAAAAACTATTTCAAGTAAGTATCACACTAAATATGGCGTGTGTAAAATAATTGAAAACAGCACTTTTATTAATTCTAAAATTAATAATAATATTGGTGGATTGATTACATCTATATAACAACCAATTTGTCACATCAGATGGGTGCTCATCAATATTGTGTTAGGCCATAATGGCTGAGCGGTTCAGTACTACCCCATTTTTTCATTAAAAAAAAAATAAGTACTTATCACCGTAGGTGCGAGCTTGCGGACGGCTAGCAATGGGTAGCTCGCTGTCTGACTGTCCGGTAACTGTACGGACCGAGCCCAAGTCGTCGACGGCGCGCGCCTCAAGGAGTTGTCAGCAACAGCAGGGGCCCAGCCGGGTCGAAGCCTACTGGGGCCAGGGTTAGTTTCGAAAGAGTAGCTCAGCTCTGGTATGAAGGCTCGAAGGAACGGGGTGGGTTTTTAGTCAGTAAGAGTCTGACACTATCTCCCGCTCCGCCCAAGAGCGGAGGTTGTTATTAGATGATTTTCCCACGATAAAAAAGTACTTACAAAAATCGAACTGCTTTTGTCAGACTTGTATGAGCAGTTAGGTCTTTTATTGTAAAATGGAAATATTCGTTTATGAAGATTGGACTAGTCTAAACATGAGTTTTAACAAAACCTTGATTACTTTCAACTTGCAACTATACCCCATTCGCTTTAAAACAAATCTTTTTTTTTACTATTCGTTCAACCGATTTTGACTTTTATTGCGTTGGTAGCATGATAAATGGCGGCTGCAGTAAATAGTTGGTATTGTTACCACTTTTTTGTAGGTATTTAATGCCATCCTTGCCTATGCCTACACAATAGAAATCAAAATAGGTTGAACGGATAGTAATAAGATTTGTGTAAATGTCTAATTTTATAAAATGGAGTATAAAGTGTTCCAGTAATGGTGACAGCATATGCTTATAATAAAATATGTTTGAATATACCTTGCAATATACAGTAAAGTATACTAAAAAATACTCTTAACTCCCCTAAAATCCTGATCTGGTAATACAAAGATTGATTTATAAACTCGGCCAGTTGGTAGGCGCAACTACTTTGTCGTATTAAAGTATCTTTTTTACTAAACTGAAATTTGAAGGAGTATAATTATTTTGCTTGGTGCGACAAAGTACCACGCCAGTAACTGACTCAGATTGAACACATAATTACAATAATAATTAAGTAATAATATGTATAATCGAATTGACTAAAAGACAAAATAAAACTAATACATTAGTGAACACACATATTTAGCGTAGTCTAAACATTTCTAGGGTATGGTACTACAAAGAACTTTTGGCGCTAAAATTATATTTTTAGGATTGCTTGTTAGGCCAGAAACGCATTGCCAGGTACTTTAGCTATAAGTGTGTAAAGTCGGTATATTCCCGGTCACCCCCACATCGATTGCCACCAGGTGGCAATCGGGAATTAAATTTCCAATTGCCCCAAGTGGTAATTGCGGCCTTAAGACAGACAGCGATGATGGGTAAACTTTGCACACCACAATGTAACATAGTCGGCCTTATAATGTTCCCACTGTTGGAACTCAGGCCTCCTCTCTAGGAGAGGGAATGGGCCGTAATCCACCACGCGGGTCCTGAGCGGGTTGGTAGATGTCACGTCTTCGAATTTTTGGTTCTAGGACATGCTGGTTTCCTAATGACGGTTTCCTTCACCGTCTTGAGAGCACCACAATGTACAGTGATTTAAATTAGGGACAAAAACTTCGCTGTCACCTTCCGGGGCGACTGGGAATTTAATTCCCTATTGCCACCTGTTGGCAATCCATGGTATATACCGTAAAGTCCGATCGTTAATGAACATTTAAGAAAGTTCGTTCCACTTGTTCTATCCGTCACTTGACATCCTAAACCCTATGCGCTATGGGAGGTGCCTGGCATTGCGTTCCGACCTTAGTGAAATTTTGGAAATAGTATTAAAAAAAAAAACTGTGGCATTAGTCAGTAGGTACTAGTTAGCCAAAAGACCTTTGTACAGCTATTCTAATTGTACACTTTCACGAGTCAAGCGTCAATTCAAACTATTCAATAAGTGCACTATCGGATTATCAAAAATCTTACGATTAAAGTCAATAGGATAAAGAACACGCCTCTAAGGGTTTGATTTATTTATTTAGAAACAGTTAGGGTTATATTTCGCCAGTTGCGCCGCCACGGTGTCCCGGTGAAATATAGCCCTTACCTACCAAATTAGACACCATACAGACACAGAGTCGCCACACCTCCGAGCTGGTCGCGCCACCAAATTGGTTGCGCAACCAAACGGACACCAGGTGAGTAACGCTTTATAGAGCTCTATACATTTTGTTGGTAGCGGCGACTGGTCGTGCCGCCATGGCGTCACGGTGAAATATAGCCCTAAATCTTGTGTTTAGGATAATAATCGCAAAAGTAATTTCAAATTTTCAACCAACGCCAGATGATACAAATGTTTAGGATACAATTAGGAAAAGTAATTTCAACCAACGCCAGATGTGATGGTGTCCTAATACAACTAAGAAAAAATCTTACTTCGTACAATGTTGACAGGCCTGTTGGTCTAGTGGTTAGTGGCCGTGACTGCTACGCCGGAGGTCGTGTGTTCGATTCCCACCCAGGACAAATGTTCGTGTGATTAGCACGATCATATGTTCTGTATCTGGGTGTAATTTATCTATAATATGTATGTATTTAGAAATAATAAGTATATTTATTAGTTGTCTAGTACCCATAACACAAGCTCTGCTTAGCTTGGGACTAGACGGCGTTGTGTGATAGTTGTGGAAAAAAAAATCAGTTAGCAAAATGTCGCATTGTTATGTGCTCACGCTCCACCCAGAGTGGGAAAAGTTTTTTGATGATTTCCCACCTCAATTGTATCTTTCATTTTTCTTGTAAAATAACTCTGTTTTCACCCAGAAACGTGTCCTTACTAATTCCATAACTATGACGTAGGTATATCAAGCAACATTTGCGGACTAAATATTAAAAAATTGAAATATTTAATATTACAGTATAATTCACTATGTGAACCTACATTGTACTTTGAGTATTTCATCAGTATTGCTATTATTTGTATATGATTAGTTTTAATTACAACCGTAAATTTTTGACTTGATCAGAAATTAATAACAGTTTCAATTTAAAGTAGGTACGGAAAAAGTAAATGATCTGTAGCGACATCTATGGCGTCATATAAGAACTAATCCTGTATCGCGCAATTAAAGTTCTCCGCGCGATTTGAACATATAGAACTGTCCGAATCATCAATCGGGCAGTTGCCCACCAGACCTAACACCCGTCTGGTCGGAGGATCCTCCCTTTTCAATGGGAGTTTGTGCAACTTTACTGTCTGTTCCACCTACCTCCAAAGATCCATTTCCCTACCCTTTTCCCCACTAGCTTGGGGTCGGCTTCCAGTCTAACCAGATGCGGCAGAACACCTGTGTTATACCTGACGCGACTGCCTATCAGACCCCCACAACCCAGTTACTGGGCATCACGACACTCCTTAAATAGACTGATAGTCAGACTTTCTGGCGTGCGACTACCTGTCAAAGATTTACGAATGACAACTGGGACTAACGGGCTTACGTGCTTTCCGAGGCACGGGGGCATTACTGATAAGCAATGTCCTAGAGAAACTTTGAAAAGTAAGAATGAATTTTTGTCCAGTATACCGATATATAACGTCAAAAAAAAAATAGTAAATACTGTAAAGAAATTATTTAAATCGGACCAAAAATGACGAAGACACAGCAATTTTAGTGTGTTAGTTCCAGAAACGTGAGCAAGAATGGAGCGGCTCGCTGTGACGTTATATGATTGGTCTCAACCGCTCGATTAAAACGGCAGCGCAGTCTGTCGGCGTTCGTCGCACGGATCATGACAGATGACGTCATCGTAAACAGTCCAGAGAGAGCGCGCGTTTCTAAGTAGCCGTTTAGAAATTTTTTAATAAATCCACCATTTCTTAACGGATTTTTTTTTAATTTAAAAAATTAAATTCTCAGTAAATTATTACACATACGAGGTACTTAGTAAAAATCGGATTTGCTATTATGTGATTGATTCTATTGAAATAATCACATTGGTACTAGCCCAGTTTCGAATCCGCAACCTCATGTAAGAGAGGCGGATGCATCAACTGCGCTATCACGACACTGAATTCCAAATGATGTGGGTATTACTTATTTTTTTATAATACATAATTATGTAAAAATTCTGAAATGTAATTTTGATACTTATGAAGAATTGAATAATTAATCTCACAAAAAAAATAAAATGATTTCTTTCTTGCGATTAATTTCTGAGCCAGTCCACAAGCAAGCTATCATAGAGTAGATTGATAACATTGACAGTATAAAAAGGCAAAGTTTAAAGGTTGGAATGTATAAATTCGAGAGAATCGCAAAAATAAATGTCTTATATACGAAAATACGCATAAACATTACACAGTAAGATTTAATGCACAAAATCCTAGCATTTACCGAATTAGAGAAAGTTTAAAACTATGACTAGAGAGAGTTTTAAAAAGCTTACAAAAATGTAGGAGGATTGATTTTTTTTTAATATCTTGATTCACTGATGCCCGGTCCTAAAACATGCCAACTGTTTTATAGATACAGACAAAACAGTATGGCGAAAATCTTAAGTAAAATTGTCGATTCTTTTTAAACATAGGAACCGGGCCTAAATCCAATTAAGTTTAAGAATAATAATTAAAATTAACCTAGCGATAATAACCACTTGATCTTAAACTAGGTGTAATATTTTTATCATGATTATCACACATGCAAATAGACTAAAAATTGATTAAATAATTGCTCGAAAATTAATATTAACTACAAATACTAGGTTGTGGCTAGATATCGTGTGCTTGATGACATAACGTGTTGAGACCACAGATGTATAAACGAATGGAGAGCCAACGTGCGAATGGAACATTTCAGTAGACTAAGACTTTTGGAAGTAACAATACGTATTCCATTTGTATACTAATCTTTGATTACAGTGTATATCTAGCCACAGACCCGCCACCTAAGTTTTGTTCCAAATTAAACCACCCAGAACAAAACCGATTGGACTCTTAACATTAAAATAACACTTTCACATTCACAAAAAGTCAATAAAACTGGCCAAAATATTTGGTTCCCTCAAATAGTGAAATCGAATGAATATTTCAACCTAATCACCTTTTCCGTTGTTAGATATCGATGAGAAAACTCCATAAATACAGGCCTTCATATCAGTGGTCAAATCATTTCTTGAATCGGAGAATTTCATCAAGCATTCGTGAACTTTCGCCTCCTTATAATCGAAGGCAACTTTATGGTTCTTAGATGTTATATCTAGGAACGCGAGCAAATTCTCAGCCACTTCGATCGGCATCTTCGCGCAATTTGTGTCTACGAGTATTGTGACGTGCTTACCGATTTCCGACTTTATTAGTTGAGTGATAAAGCTCTCTTCGTAGTCGTACGTTTGTTCGCAGTCGGGCGAGGGTTTCTTGAGCGACTCTATGGCGAGGAGCGTAAGGGCGAGAATCGCTTCGTTTTGCATCAGCGAGTGGGATGCTACTAGCATGTTTACTAGACTTGATATGCAACCGTCAACCTGAAAGTGCAGAAAAAACATCAATGGAGAAACTTATGACAGTCCTGCACAGAAGCCTGCGAATAAAATGACCGATTTAGGTCAAAAATATTTTATTTACACGAGGGTCTGAGAGTGGCTGATGGCTACTAGGAAAATATACAGGAATATACAGTGAATAGGTTACTTCTAGGCAAGCGTACTCCATCGTCGACCACATCATTGCTTACTATCAGGTAAGATAGTGGTCAAACGCGATATTAAGCGATATTAAATCATATCAATATTAAAAAAAGTCCAGTAATGAAAATCCGAGTGGGAAAATTAAGTATTGCAACACAAGGGCACAGCTGTATTATTCATCATCAGCCTTTTTAAGGTTCCCACCACTGGGACTCAAGCCTCCTCTCTAGGAGAGGGAATGGGCTGTATTACACCACAAGGGCCCAGAGCGAGTCGGTGAATGTCACCTGTCTTCGAATTTTTGGTTCTAGGGCATGCCGGTTTTCCTTCACCGTTCAGAGAGCAGTGGTGATGAAATAAATTACACTAAGTAATGCGCCTGGTTAGGTTCGAACCCGCGACCTACAGCTTGTAAGTCGAGTCATTACCACTCGGCCACCACTGCTTGTATTACTGTATTATTAATGTAGCTGAAATACTGAAATGCGTATGACCTCTAAAACTTAATAACATAGTTCGTCTAAACGGACACGTGTTACACTGACACCAACGCGACAAAGTCACAAATGATGATAGCACTTATTTCACCTCAACGATATGTCTCCACTGATAATGATGGCGCAGCTGCTTGACGGTCCAGGCGAGCAGGCGCGGCGCCTCCCCGGCGGCGCCCGCGTACTCTGCCGCGTGGCCCCACTTTGCGATTGCTTGTAGAGCTTTTGTGTTACTGGCCAGTATCTTAGCTGAGCCCTCTGGTGAGAAAGGACGGTTAAGATAAGTTATGATAATGGTGGGCTGATGGGGTAAGGAAGAGAAATGAGCACTCCATTTACACAATATTCTGTGACAACAGTCAGCATCGTAGTATGCAGCAGTAGTATAATACTATATACTGCATATTACTAATAGTAATGTATAATAACGAATAATTATAAGGTACTTTTTGTTGTCAGCTTGATCACTAACCTTGTCCATCCACCAGCAGCCTGATGGTGGCCAGCAGCTTGTAGGCCACGTGGTGGTCGTCGGTGGAGGGCAGCGCGTTGATGAGCAGCGGCGCCGCGTCGACAGCACGCCGTGCAGCAGCTTGATCACTAACCTTGTCCATCCACCAGCAGCCTGATGGTGGCCAGCAGCTTGTAGGCCACGTGGTGGTCGTCGGTGGAGGGCAGCGCGTTGATGAGCAGCGGCGCCGCGTCGACAGCACGCCGTGCAGCAGCTTGATCACTAACCTTGTCCATCCACCAGCAGCCTGATGGTGGCCAGCAGCTTGTAGGCCACGTGGTGGTCGTCGGTGGAGGGCAGCGCGTTGATGAGCAGCGGCGCCGCGTCGACAGCACGCCGTGCAGCAGCTTGATCACTAACCTTGTCCATCCACCAGCAGCCTGATGGTGGCCAGCAGCTTGTAGGCCACGTGGTGGTCGTCGGTGGAGGGCAGCGCGTTGATGAGCAGCGGCGCCGCGTCGACAGCACGCCGTGCAGCAGCTTGATCACTAACCTTGTCCATCCACCAGCAGCCTGATGGTGGCCAGCAGCTTGTAGGCCACGTGGTGGTCGTCGGTGGAGGGCAGCGCGTTGATGAGCAGCGGCGCCGCGTCGACAGCACGCCGTGCAGCAGCTTGATCACTAACCTTGTCCATCCACCAGCAGCCTGATGGTGGCCAGCAGCTTGTAGGCCACGTGGTGGTCGTCGGTGGAGGGCAGCGCGTTGATGAGCAGCGGCGCCGCGTCGACAGCACGCCGTGCAGCAGCTTGATCACTAACCTTGTCCATCCACCAGCAGCCTGATGGTGGCCAGCAGCTTGTAGGCCACGTGGTGGTCGTCGGTGGAGGGCAGCGCGTTGATGAGCAGCGGCGCCGCGTCGACAGCACGCCGTGCAGCAGCTTGATCACTAACCTTGTCCATCCACCAGCAGCCTGATGGTGGCCAGCAGCTTGTAGGCCACGTGGTGGTCGTCGGTGGAGGGCAGCGCGTTGATGAGCAGCGGCGCCGCGTCGACAGCACGCCGTGCAGCAGCTTGATCACTAACCTTGTCCATCCACCAGCAGCCTGATGGTGGCCAGCAGCTTGTAGGCCACGTGGTGGTCGTCGGTGGAGGGCAGCGCGTTGATGAGCAGCGGCGCCGCGTCGACAGCACGCCGTGCAGCAGCTTGATCACTAACCTTGTCCATCCACCAGCAGCCTGATGGTGGCCAGCAGCTTGTAGGCCACGTGGTGGTCGTCGGTGGAGGGCAGCGCGTTGATGAGCAGCGGCGCCGCGTCGACAGCACGCCGTGCAGCAGCTTGATCACTAACCTTGTCCATCCACCAGCAGCCTGATGGTGGCCAGCAGCTTGTAGGCCACGTGGTGGTCGTCGGTGGAGGGCAGCGCGTTGATGAGCAGCGGCGCCGCGTCGACAGCACGCCGTGCAGCAGCTTGATCACTAACCTTGTCCATCCACCAGCAGCCTGATGGTGGCCAGCAGCTTGTAGGCCACGTGGTGGTCGTCGGTGGAGGGCAGCGCGTTGATGAGCAGCGGCGCCGCGTCGACAGCACGCCGTGCAGCAGCTTGATCACTAACCTTGTCCATCCACCAGCAGCCTGATAGTGGCCAGCAGCTTGTAGGCCACGTGGTGGTCGTCGGTGGAGGGCAGCGCGTTGATGAGCAGCGGCGCCGCGTCGACAGCACGCCGTGCAGCAGCTTGATCACTAACCTTGTCCATCCACCAGCAGCCTGATGGTGGCCAGCAGCTTGTAGGCCACGTGGTGGTCGTCGGTGGAGGGCAGCGCGTTGATGAGCAGCGGCGCCGCGTCGACAGCACGCCGTGCAGCAGCTTGATCACTAACCTTGTCCATCCACCAGCAGCCTGATGGTGGCCAGCAGCTTGTAGGCCACGTGGTGGTCGTCGGTGGAGGGCAGCGCGTTGATGAGCAGCGGCGCCGCGTCGACAGCACGCCGTGCAGCAGCTTGATCACTAACCTTGTCCATCCACCAGCAGCCTGATGGTGGCCAGCAGCTTGTAGGCCACGTGGTGGTCGTCGGTGGAGGGCAGCGCGTTGATGAGCAGCGGCGCCGCGTCGACAGCACGCCGTGCAGCAGCTTGATCACTAACCTTGTCCATCCACCAGCAGCCTGATGGTGGCCAGCAGCTTGTAGGCCACGTGGTGGTCGTCGGTGGAGGGCAGCGCGTTGATGAGCAGCGGCGCCGCGTCAACAGCACGCCGTGCAGCAGCTTGATCACTAACCTTGTCCATCCACCAGCAGCCTGATGGTGGCCAGCAGCTTGTAGGCCACGTGGTGGTCGTCGGTGGAGGGCAGCGCGTTGATGAGCAGCGGCGCCGCGCGTCCCCTCGCGGCCGCCACGCGCTTGTTGTGCGCGGGCACGGCGAGGTTGCGCAGCGTCGACAGCACACCGTGCAGCAGCTTGATCACTGTCACTGAGTCTATAGGGTGCGATTTCTCTGGTTCCTTTTGCATCTGTATGCTGAAGCTGTTGTAGATTTCGAAAATGTCTGGAAAACAATATTCAATTTAACTCCTGGTGCCAAACACCACAGGGAATATTATGCTGGAACACTGTCAGAGAGCTCTGGAGAAAAGTTTGCTAAGAATCAAAAAAACTAGTCAGAGAAAGGAACTCATCCATAAGAACTAGGACAGGAGTGACAGATGTTTTTACTGAGATAGACCAATTGAAGTGTAGATGGGCGGGTCATATGCTATGACAGAATGGTACAGTTGCCACAAAGGATCTTGAGCGCTCGGTGTCAGAGTGGGGATCGCTTTGCGCATTCCATATATTGGCGAGTCAATCGTCGTCGTTGGGAGGTACGTGCTGCAAGCGAAATGACCGAATCACGAGTGGCTTCTATGACGCGATGCGCGGCGAGCCAATCACTGACGCTCCCCGCCCCCGCGTCTCACGTCGCACCACCTAAAGAGACCCGATTTTTGACTTCTGCGCAACTTGAAGCCAGCGCTCAAGATCCTTTGTGGCAACTGTACCGAAGAAACGGCAAAGAAATAATGGTCGGGGCTGGCTGCGTCGATCCTACACGGTGGCACATGTGCCCACGTGGCGGGTCGGCACGGACCGCCAGGCACTTCTTCTCATGCAACCGAGCGGGTGGGCAGGTTGCGGATAGCCCAGCTCCGACTGGGGGACCGCCTCCTGACTGCCTGAGGTAGATCCCTTAGTCGGAGTGTCTCGTGCGAGACTCCGGACAAGAGAAGTTTCCCAAAGCCAAAACCCAGGCCTAGGGATAACCCAGCACCCCAATCCCATGATCCCCCATTCCCAGATCCCTCCCTCCTTCTATCCTCAAATCCCGTCGGTCCAGAGGAAGGGTAACCTCAAATCTCCAAAAGCCCACCCAACCCATACCATGAAGCAGTCTAGCAAAGAATCTACCCAGGTGGGTCCCGGCCAAGCCGGGGAATCCCATGCCGATTTATCGGTCAGCCCCCAGCGTATTCTGGGAGGGGGCACTAACCTGCCTATTGGTGCCGAGCCCTCTGCGCGGCCTTCTGCTATAATAGCACCACACCCTGAATCCACCCAGGCTGCGGTTCACGCGCCTGATGATACCCTGACTCCGGCTGTAGTTCGCTCGCCGATGAATACTGACCCAGACGTCACTAACGTGACTAATATGCCGACAAAGACTGCACCTTCCACGAGCGCCTGGCAACAGAGCATCGTCCGGAAGAGTGTAACAAATAACCCTGACAACGACACTGACGAGGCACACCTGACTAGTCTCGGTAAGGAACTCCGTGCTTTAGCGCGGCAGCGCCGGAAAACCGAGGCAAGACTTAAGGACGCTGACCCAGAACAAGGTGCGAGGAAGACCGACGATCAAAGTTATCCTGCCCCAATCCCCAGCGCAGACGAAGTACGTATGCTTGTCACGAAGCACGAAAAAATCTGCGCCAGGGAGAGGGAACTGTGCGACCGGATGCGCAAGATCCGTGAAGGCTTAGGCCAACGCGATGCGCAAACGGGAGCCAGGACTGGAGTACGCGACCAGCCTGAAGTACGTGAAGGGGCAACCCGGAACGAAAAAAGGCCGGACGCGAAAACAGGAGGAGTACGCGACCAACCCGAAGTACGCGAAGGGGAAACCCGGAACGAAAAAGGGTCGGACGCGGAAACATGCGTGCAGGAAATCACCAAAGTCAGAAGTCTGAACCAAGACCTGACGGACGCACAGAACGTTAAGATAAGGGGCAAACGGGCTGGGCGCCCGCGCCCGATTCGGGCACCTGCTGGACGCGCTGCACCGGACTCTTCCGAACCACAACCTGGGCCAAGTGGCTCAGGGGCGGTGAAGAGGTTACGCCCGGATGACACGGCTTCACCGAGCGCGCTGCAAGGCGACCCGAAGCGGGTAAGGACCCAGACTGCTCCGGGGGAGCAGAAAACCTATGCGCGGGCCACGAAGGACATTCCGGCGCGGTTCGCCGTAGCGATCTGTTTCCCTCCCCCCTCTAGAGACTTAACTTTTAACGAGTCGACACTCATAAAAACCGGACTGGAACGACTGCTCATGGAGTCTGACCTCACATCGCTCCCGGCCTTCCGTGGGTACCCTCGGGTGACGGACGGCACCGTGCAGATGTGGTGTGAGGACGAGAACTCCTTGACCTGGCTGACTCAGAACGTACCCCTATTAAGACTCCCAGACACTGACTCGACGCTGACCGTCATGCGACAGTCTGACCTACCTACCCGTGTCCGAGCGGCGCTATTTGTTCCCAGGTATAATGGGGACATAGCGCGGCTCCAGAGCCTTCTGATTCGTCAGAACGCTTGGTACGACATTGGTAGGTGGTCACTGTACAGGGCAACAAGCGTCGGTGGGGATAACCACGGGACATATTTGACCCTGGGAATCCCGGCCGACGAAGTTGACAAGGTCGTGGGTCGGGAGCGGCGTATAGCGTACCTACTCGGGTCGATATATGTCCGCTTCTTCCCCACGACACATCCCACTGACGTCAGAACCGACAGTACAGAGACCCCGAACCCAACACCGACGGACACGGACATGACCCGACTGGAGGAAGAGATGGCCCGAGCAGCGATGGTTGATGCCGCCGCAGAAACTGCACCCACATCACCCGGATGGACGGCGCAGCTGCTGGCCTCTTCACCTAGCGACGACTGGCGCCAGACGGAGGAAGGGGATAAACTCTCAGATAGATCCGTCTCCCCCTAACTCCACTCCAGCGCCGTCGACGACCACCCAAATCCCTATCCAGATAGCACAAATAAATCTCCAGCACAGCCAAACTGCCACGGCTAGCTTACGCAGGGTGCTGGAGACGAAACTCCGAACAATCGCACTGATCCAAGAGCCGTGGGTCAGGAAAAACAAGATATGCGGACTTGGAAGCATTGGAGGTAAAGTAATTTTCAGTACCCAAAACACAGAAAATCCAAGAACTTGCATATACATTCCCCAAGACTTACCTATCACACCACTAACACAATTCTGTTCCAGAGACCTGACAACGATCAGGCTCCGGCGCGATAACGATGACCCTGAACTTGTACTAGCCTCGGCGTACATGCCAGGCGACGACGAGAACTGCCCTCCAAAAGAAGTATCAGACTTGGTCCAGTACTGCGAGAGCGCCAACATGGATCTGATCATCTGCACCGACTCAAACGCGCATCACCCTCTATGGGGAAGTGAAGTATCGAACACCAGAGGTGAGACGCTATCAAATTATTTATTCTCTACTAACCTTAACATCGTTAACCGAGGTACGGAACCCACCTGGGTCACGGCCCGAGGGCAGACGATTATAGATCTAACGTTAGCCACAGAACGCGCGGCCAATCTCATATCGAATTGGCACGTCTCTAATGAACCCTCCTGAGGTCGTATTATGACATCTTAAAACCATCATGTTTTCTGTGTAAGAAAAGGATAGTGCTATTCGTCCTGTATAGCTCCGTCTCTTTTTCACACCGAAAACATGATGGTTATAAGAGGTCATAATACGGCCCCTGCTCAGATCACAGAACCATATGTTTCACACTTAAAACTAACACCAAAAGACCCGAGCCACGGCGTAACCCACGTCGTACAAACGTGTCCGCTTTCAAATGTCTTCTAGCATCTCTCTTAGATAGGGAACAAACCGATATAACGAATGTAACTAATCCAGAGCAACTAAACAACGTGGTGACAAAAGTCACTGACAATATAATTGAAGCATACCACACCCATTGTAAACTAAGATCCCCACCTACCAAAGGCAAAGCAAATCCTTGGTGGAACGCGGAACTCGGTAAACTGAGGGAAACCCTAGCAAACGATTTAACAGAGCCAAAAACTCTAGACTTCCAGAGGACTGGGAGCTGTACAAAGAAACCCAATACACATATAAGAAAGAAATTAGAACTTCAAAGAAAACTGCCTGGCAGAATTTCTGTGGCACCATAGAATCCAATAATGAAGCTGCACGAGTGAGGAAAATCCTATCAAAGGAACAAGACCGCACTCTCGGCGCGCTAAAAAATCCAGACAACAGTTATACACGAACAGATCTTGAGACCAGCAACCTCCTACTGGAGACGCATTTTCCGGACTGCAAACTCCTAGAGGACAGAACGTGGGAGTGTGAACCAGTGCATACACCCACGGATCTGGACTGGTCCAGAGCACAGACTATAGTCACAGAAGACCGAATACTCTGGGCAATTACAACCTTCCAACCATATAAGTCCGCCGGACTTGATGGTATCTTCCCAGCTCTTCTCCAATGGGGAGAAAACTCACTGATACCATGGCTGCTAGTAATATACCGGGCCTGCATAGCACTCCGATGTGTACCACTTGCGTGGCGTGAGGTGAAGGTTATTTTTATTCCCAAACCCGGCAAGACTGACTACACACAACCTAAAGCATACAGACCCATAAGCTTGACATCTTTCCTGCTAAAGACCCTGGAGAGGCTATGTGACAGGCACATCCGGGATGGTCCTCTATCAGACAGACCACTCCACAAGCAACAACACGCCTACTCCACGGGCAAATCAACAGAATCCGCACTACATAATGTGGTGTCAAAAATAGAATGCGCGATACACCACAAATGCTCCTCATTAGTTGCCTTTATCGACATTGAAGGAGCTTTTGACAAAACCATGTTTCGAAGTATCAGCACAGCACTTAAGAGACACGGTGTCGACCCGACCTTAAGTGGCTGGATCACAAATATGCTTGAACAAAGAGCAGTACAAGTCACCATAAATAGCACAACAAGGGCCACTGTAGCAAAGGGCTGCCCCCAAGGGGGTGTCTTATCACCTCTGCTATGGAACCTAGTCGCAGACAGCCTCGTCAAGAAACTCAACGATAAAGGTTACTTTACCGTAGGGTATGCTGACGATATAACCATAATAGTAAACGGCACTCATGAAAACACTTTATGCAATCTTATGAGCCAAGCCTTGAAGCTAGTAGAGGACTGGTGTAAAGAGCATCAACTAACCGTAAACCCCACCAAAACCGAATTGGTTCTATTCACAAAGAAAAGGAAGCTACCTGCGCTGAAACTACCACGCTTCTTTGGCACTACCCAAAGCCTTTCGACGTAACTGGGGCATAAGCCCAAAAGTCACCCTCTGGCTATATACCACAGTCATCCGACCAATCATAACATACGGCTCATTAGTCTGGTGGCCCAGGACAGACTTGAGCACAGCCCAAAAAGAACTCGAAAAACTGCAGCGATTTGCCTGCGTGGCAATCACCAGTAGCATGAGAACGGCACCCACTGCCGCCCTACAAGCAATGCTGGGACTGCCTCCACTGCATCTTATAGTGCGGGAAGAGGCAGCTTTAGCAGGTTTCAGACTTAAATTATCGGGCACACTGAAAACAAATTCTCGAATTAAACATACATGCATTATGGAAAATGCTGTTAAGCGACAGCCCATGATGACGGCCCCGAACGACAAAGCCCCCAAGGCACTCCTATTCCAAAAACACTACACCATCCAACTAACGGAAGAACCGTACGACTACTCAGGCCCCAAGGAACTGAGAATTTACACCGACGGAACAAAAACGAATACTGGAACAGGAGTCGGAGTCTTCTCCAACGACCTTAACATAAAGATATCCAAGCCGCTGGGAGCACTCAACTCTGTCTACCAGGCAGAATGTGTTGGCATCACTCTAGCGGCCAACGCCATAGAGGCCAGGAAAGTCATGAGTACTCATATTCGCATAATCTCCGACAGTGCCTCAGTTCTACAATCCCTAGGAAAACCTGCTACAACCTCGAAACTTATACAAGAATGCCACTCTGCTTTAGAACGCATCACAGTGTTAAATAATAACACTGTGACTTTACAGTGGATAAAGGGACATAGCGGCTCACTGGACAATGACGCAGCTGACGAGCTGGCAAGGGGTTCTGGCGCGGTGGTCTTCGGACCTGAACCCCTCGTGCCGATACCCTTTAGTCAGCTGCGTGGTTGGCTACGTGAGCACACAGATGCACAAGCGGGAAGGTGGTGTTCCCTGGCACCGGGCTGCAGGCAGGCTAAAGAAGCAATGCCGTTTTTAAATAAAAACCTAACCAGCAACCTTCTACGACTAGATAGAGGCAGCCTGCGACTGGTGGCAGGGACCATCACCGGACATTGCTCCCTGAATAAACACTTTTTCACAATAAATATCACAGATAGCCCTCTGTGCAGAGGATGCATGGAATCAGAAGAAACTGTCGCGCATGTGCTCCTCGAGTGCACAGCCGTCAGCGAGATAAGAACACGAACCTTGGGAACACCGAATTCGCTGATGGACGCTCTGAGCAAACCAAAGAGACTCATCTGTTTCTGGAATGAGGTGGGCTGGTTGGAGTAAAGGCCGCTATGGCTCACGCACAATGGTCCGATATGGACTAAGTGCGGAAACCAGACCACGAAGATAAGAAGAAGAAGAAGAATAATGGTCGACAACGCAAAAGATGGGAGAACGAACTTAAGCTGACAGCAGGTCCAAACTGGAGAAGAGTTGCAAGGGCCAGAATACAGCGGAAGAAATTAGACGAGGCCTTTGCCAAAAAGCGCACTGAACTCCGCGACATATTGTAATCCAAATGAAATAAAAAATCTACATCAAATGTACTACAACAATGGAGTCTTCAGGATCAAGAGGCTATTGAAATTGAAATTGTGGGTGCAAGACACACACAGACCTGGCCGATGACTTCGACTAGCTGCAAGTCATTCACACAGCGTAGCAGCCAATTACCCAACCAGATTTTGCATCAGGATTATTTATACAGGTTTCGTAATATTGACAAAAAAAAAAATTGCCTATCTTAACTTTTCAGAACAATAAACTCAAAGTTAGTTTTACTAAACAAGTCTTGTTACTTTTGTTTATAAAATTAACTAGTCTTTGAAAAACTAACATGAACAGGTTAGATTAGTTGATGTTTTATTTGGTTTTAATAAGTTGTGAGTCAAAAATTAACATTTTTTATTTCTTTCTTACACAGGTGGTCTGAAAAGTTTCCGAACTAACAAAAATATAAGACGTTTTCTTACAACTTATTTTTCTTTTTTTACATTCTCTCCTTGTAAGTCTACCTACTTCTCCCGGCGATGCCTGCATCTCTCTAACCCGTTCAAATAGTAGTTGGCGTTTTTTTCTGTAAAATAATTATTCACGAAGTTTGCTTTCGCATTTGACGAAAATCTCTATCCTCCGAGCGCAATTATTGGATGAGGGACCAAAAAAAGTTGCTTGGGGAGATCTGGTAAGGCCATCCGCCTTACTCACCAGATCTCCCCAAGCAACTCAGAACGTAATTCGTAGATTATTCGCCGTGGCAATCGCTGAGGTGTGAGAGGGCGCGTTGTCTTGGTGAAATAGGATTTTCATTTCTGCATCTCAAATAGACTCACTCAAATAACTGATATAACAACTACGCGTCCAAAATGGCTGAAAATTTGGAGAGTAACATTCAAAAGATGCACAACTACATTCACTAACTTTTATTGACGAGTGCTGCTATCTTCACATCGAGGTCGGAAGCTTTTCGGACCACCCTGGAGGGAGGTGCCGTGACCGGATGAAGTTGCTTAAATTTATGCTTTCTTGGTAAAGAACCTGCGCCCCAGTATCGTCTAGAATTAGTTCGATAGTGTTTTGTATGTCAGGAGGAATAGCAGCTATTTTGATACGCTTTGTCGGGGGGGTGCTTGCTAGGTTTGAAGTAGTTGACTGGCCAAACAATCAGTCTAGCAGGTTACGCCAATTGTGCTGGATTTGGCTTTCCATACAGGCTGAACCTGAACTCAATTATTTAAAATGGAGCATTTGACTATTTGACGTCCGCAACCCAATAGAACCCCTATTGGGTCTGTCAAAAGACTACAAAGATCTTCCAAGAGAAAAGGGATATAATTTTTTTAATTTATTTGCATACCCCTGATGGAAGTACAGTACAATGCGTTCCAAATAAGAGTGAGATCGATTTTTACGCCATGTTTATTTATTTTATTGTTGTGGCGTCATACTGTCAAATCGAAGAAATTGGGTAGGGTGAGCAAAAAGATGTTTTTAAAATTTAATTTATTGATATTGTTGCGTACGTGGGTAATCAAATGCCGATTTACTAACAGAGAACTTAATTCACCACAAACAATAACAAATTAGTCCAGTCAACAATAATCCGAATCGCAATTAACACTAGAGTACCGTTACACTATCGCTTAGGTCGTTAGATAAAATCACTTCACACACTTGGGTAGTTCGCTCTTGATCGCAGTCGAAATCACAACTGACTCGCTTCCGGTCGGGGGCTCGTATTTATATGCGGAGCGAAGAAAATTCTAGATACCGACATCTCAAGATCGATCCAGAACAATACTTTCATGCGAATTTCGACTCTATTGTTAATGTCGGAGAGTACCATTTCCTTTATCGGTAGATACATACCTAACTACTAGTTGTAGGTACTTTGTGGATGTTTCGAGATTTTTCTAAGCCTGGCTACGTACAACCATTCTAGATCTTTCGAACAGCAATGCGTTTTAATTATTACGTGCTACTCGTTATTTTCTCGGAGATATGGCGTGTTCACGTTTAATGACGTAACAATATATTATGCATGAACAAAGTTTAATCAGAATCGCATTCTTCAATTTTACTCATCTCTGCGTTACTGTGTGAAGTGTCTGAGTAGTAAATGGAAGAAAAAGGAGTAACAGTGTCGAAGTGAATCAAATTTAATTTGCAAGATTTGTTTACAGACAAACATTGGGACAGGTGAAACTAAATAAAAGCTTGTACACTTACCCAACAGCTTATCAAATATATTATCCTGCATCATCTGTGTGCAGTAATCATCCTGCCTGGCGAAGTTCCCAATAGCCAAGACCGCAGTGGTCAGCAGCTGATAGTTCTGTGAGTCCAGCCACTTCACCACTGTTTGGTACACCTCACCCACACCATTGTTATAGAGGATGTGCATGGCTTCATCTGGAGGAGAAGAAAATAATTCATCAGTATTATTTCATATGTAATAGCCTGGACACATTACTTTGACATGTTTTTTTTAATTATTATTATATATAGGCTCGCGTTTGACCACCATCTCACCTGATGGTAAGCGATGATGTGGTCGACGATGGAGCACGCTTGCCTAAAAGTAACCTATTCACTCTTGACTTAAAGACCTCTAAGTTGTAGCTATCAGGAAACACAGACTCCGGCAGGGAATTCCACTCCTTGGCTGTACGCACAATAAATGTGTTCCCAAAACGCTTTGTTCGTATGGGTGGGATGTCCACCATGTACCGGTGGCGCAACGCCGTACGTCGTGTGGTCCGATGATGGAACGGACTTGGCGGAATTAAATTGTGCAATTCCAGTGCACACTCCCCGAAATGTAAACGACAGAAAACCGTCAGACTAGCAACTCGGCGGCGATGCTCAAGGCTTTGGAGCTTCGACTCTACAAGTGCATCATTGCCGATGATTCTCTTGGCTCGCCTCTCAATCGACTCCAGCGTATCAAGCTGGTATTTGGCAGATCCATCCCAAAGATTAAGATTATGGTGTTGTTAACCCTCTAAATGCCTACGTCGGATGGATACATCCGACAAACACTTTCGCATTTAAAGGCAGAACTATACTGTGCACACGTGTGCCACGTACACCGATCTGGGCGCATACATTTTATATGGAAACTAGACTTGTAGAGAGCTACACTTGATCCACGCCACGCGACGTCGTTCTACGTACAAATCAGTAGCCTGATTCACGTAAAATCAAACAAGCCAAATATCGTTGAAGTTTTATAGTCGTTCGATCGAAGTTCTATCCAAAAGCGGTATTCACGATCTATCGACTTATTTCCAGTTACATCAATAAGTATTCTACCAGAATGATGTAATACAGATTTTTTTTTAAATCGACGAATTTCAAACGACTTTAAAATCCGTGTCGTTAAAACTCGATTAATGGATGTGAATACGGAAATGGTCTAAACGACTAAATCGCTACGATATCGTACCGGTTTTCATTACGTGAATTGGGCTACAGGGGTGGTCCACGTATGCGTCGGTCTAATGTAGTTCTAGCTTTATCCGCCACGGTTGCACAACCACATCTAAATACTTCATCTCATCAGCTTTTCTGTCACCTATGAGCTATGGGGATTGAAATGCTAAACGAGATGAAGTAACTATTCGCCAACACAAAATCCTGGCGAATAGGCCGCGAAAACGCTAGCGTGAAACGGCAAAGTGTCTGTGTGTGTACTGTCGTTGAGCTCCTTAGTAGTCCTGAGTTGAGCTTTGCGAATACTGACAAACGCCTGCATTGACTGGACTACTCGTCTACTTGGTCTACTCGAATCTGTATGGTTCTTCCTTCAAAGACTATCTCAGACAAATCTGCATGGTTTTCACGTAATTTGACCATTACATATTTACTGTATGGATATTAAAAGAGACTTTAACCCCTGAGTTTGTTTTAGTATTTCTTCTCAGTGTAGTCGGCTAGGAAACCACCACCCTCATGTAGTTTAAACTGACGAAATAAAAACGGTAAAAAAACCGGCCAAGAGCGTGTCGGGCCACGCTCAGTGTAGGGTTGCGTAGTTTCACGTCCGTCACAATAAGTGCTCCCACTTATGAGTTTAAAAAAAGGTTATTTGTTACGTTGACACACTAAGTACGGAACTCTAATAAATACGGAACCCTAAAAACGGGCCCACAAAGGGCGGTGATAACTAAAACAGTGTGCAAGTAGTAGAATTTTTAGCGATTGCACACTCGTAAAATTACGAATGTTTAAGAAGCAATGATTTTTTACCACGATAGGTCATGAAAGCACGGAAAATCTTAACATCGACTTTTAAAAAGATGACGTCATTACGCAACGCCATCTATCGAATCATTTATGAACTGGTTTTTACCTTAAAATTTTGATAGATGGCGTTAAAAAAAAGAATTTTAGTTTTGTTCTAAATTGCCTTAGCATGTTCCTGATAGAAGTTTTATGTAGTTATAAGATAATACCGCCAATGCCAAGGAGAGACCAACCGAACAATTCGATAATACCCGACCCCATCAACTCAGGAAAAATCCTAACAGCGCGAACGCGAATAGCCCAAAGTACAGCGCCATCTCTCGGGGAATTGGGTTACTAATTAATACATAGGTACCAGAAGAAGTTTTCGGTGGTAATTTTGGATTGCGAGAACCGATTTTAATAATTCTTTTTTGTTTGAAAGAAGATACGTTCAGAATAATAAAATATGTAAACGAAGTTAAAAAAATGCTTGCATATACGATTATACTACAAACTTAGTCCAGAAATTATTTTGTAGAACCTTTTTGTCTTTTTTGTACAAAAACTGTTCTTTCCATCAAGTTCAAAATGATTTTCCTAGAAAGTCCTTATAAAGTACTACTTTTCAGTTTTTTTCCTATTTTCTAAACTTGTGGTTCAAAAGTTAGGTTATGATGATACACACTTTGTTTTTTACTTTTGGAGTGATTATTTCCGAAATTATTGACATTATCAAAAAATGATTTTAGTAAACCCCTATTCATTTTTAAATACCTATCCAACCATATATCACACGTTAGGGTTGAAATTAAAAAAAAAATCACTTCCCACTTTACATATAGGGGGGCTACCCTAATAAAACATTTTTTTCCTTTTTTATTTTACCACTTTGGCGGCGTGATTGATATACATATTGGTACCAAATTTCAGCTTTCTAGTGCTAATGGTCACAGAGTTTAAGCGAGGACGGACAGAGAGATGGACAGACAAACATGGCGAAACTATAAAGGTTCCTAGTTGACTACGGAACCCTAAAAATTGATGTGGCAACGTGTCGGTGGCCCAACCATGGTAAGAAACATTTCATCAATTGTGTTGATTATTAAGTTGTTATTGTAAACTTATTTTAGGTTATGATGGGGCTGACATGCCCTTTTAGATTAAAGTCCCTAAAAAATAAAGAGAAAAAAAAATCTATTTGCAAAATAAATATCATTTATCATTTACAGCTAGCAACTTGTTTCCCCTTACATCATCTTACCTCCAGTCAGCACAATGATGACCAGTTCACAAGCTTGCTTCATGATGGCCTCCACTTCTGAATCATCAATGTTCAGTTCTCCAGCATTGTGCTTGTTGACAAACTGTTCCAGGCGGGAACACACCAGTTGTACTCCACCTTCTTTGGCTATTAACGTCTTTACCGTTTCTGAAAAATGTTTTGATTGATTATGCATCTTACAGACAGATTCCTAAAAAATGACTATGACTTAATAAGTAAGACTTTGAAAAGGGTGCTACTTAACCAGACTTCTTACAGATAAAGGGTTTTCATAAATTTCTAATGCTATTTTGAAAAGAGTATAGTTATCTTCTTTTTGTAAGACACTTTCTGGGCGGTTATAAAAAATAACTACAAACCATCGCCTTAGCTTACTAACCTAACCTAACCTAACCTGTCTGTGTTGAACTGCTTTACAATTCCAACGCCCCTTTAAGGGGCATGTTCACTTTTGGATTAAAAATATTTAGTAGGCATTGTAAAAAGACAAATTACTTACTTTAAAAAAAATGTTTAAAAAAGAATATATTCCTGTATTCAACCAAGTCAACTAGTTGAAAATGCTTATGGCTTTAAGTCTGCCTAATAATGTTAATAAAGAATTAAATGCTTTATTAACTTGCTATAAATAAATGATTTTATTATTTCCATTTATCCTCAAACTACTCACCATGTTCGGCTTGCGCATGCAAATGATCCAGACACATTTCAGAGATCTCCACAGTAGATGTCTCCCTCAGAATCTGCAGAACTGTCTTGTTAAGAATTTCATTGTACAGCAACTCTGGTGTGTTATCATTTATAACACTCAACAATAACAAACAAGTTGACACAGTGTCATTATCAAATTCCTGCTTCTGAAGTTCTATACACATCATTCTTTGGACCATATCCACCACACCTCCTAGGAATATTGCCTCTGTAAACTCTGCTCCTCCAATGGCAAAGTTCAGTAGCGATTTACTTGATAGCATTTGTATTTCCTCAAACTGCATGTCTATGCTCCTTTCAAGAAGCTTTATAAGTACTGCAATGCCCTCCATCTCGATAATTGTGCGTCTAGCAGTGTCACAGTCGCAACACAAATTGCCAAGAGCCCTGCAGCACTGCCTCACGAGTTCAACATTATCGGAAGTGGTTTCTCTTCTCAAAATATCCAGTATAGGGCCTATTATATCTTTGTTAGCGTATGTCTCTCGCTTCTCTTCACATTTTACAAGCTCTGCGATCGCTTCTATACTTAACTGTGCAATTTCTTGATCACTGCTTGTAATTAAAGTTTTTATACATGAGGAAACATCATACTCATAATCTTTCCCGGTTTTAATAATGTCGTTGAGTTTTGCCTTCAAATCGTTTACATTCGTTATGTTCTGAATGACCAACGTCTCGAAGGATGTAGATTTTTTAGCAGAAGGGCCTAAAATTGATGAATAATATTAAAATAACAATTAAACTTAATTACAAAAAACCGATCAATTTTTTAAGCTGTCTTACCGTCCATTGTGGAGATTTAACGGATTTATTAACGGAGAAATTGGGCGCCGCAAAGAGTAAATTTTAAAGTGTTGTAGTATTTGTAATACACATAATTTAATTTATTGAAATAATACATAAAATACAAAGCAAGAAAATTGGTTGACAAGACTATCCAATCAATCGAAAACTGTCAATGTCAAAGCGTTTAGTTAATGCGCTAGAAATATGCTATTTACGTTTTGTGATCATATTTTTTGAAGGAAAAAAGTGTAGATTTTATTTAAGTTTTCTATAGTTACTTTGTATTCTTTTATATTTTACTATTGTGTAAACTCTATGATAAATTAGCGATCACTCGTGAATGAATGATCCTAAAGATGTAGACTAAGTAGGAATAGTCTATTCGTGTCGTATCAGGTGTGCCATGTTTTACATCAATTCGTTCAGCCTTTTAAGCGTAAAGAAATAGATATTAATACACATCAAACACACAAACCTTCGCCATTTCAATATTATTATTATTGTGATGATTGAGATACAGTGGCGTAGCTGGATGACCAAGGGCCCTGGGGCGAAAACAAACTGGGGACCCTAAATTGTTTAAGCTTTATCAATATACTTACGCTGTTTTCCCTTTTATATAAATCCCAAGTTATACGAAGATTTATCATTAACAAGCACTTTCAATGATATGAAGACATGGTCGTTGTATAACCGCCAACGATATCTTTCACAGCTTAATTATCGAATCTTCATGAGTAGGTTTTTCAACCAATACTGGAGTAAAATTTTTCGTTTATTCAATAAGCGGTTTGTTGTAGGTTTTGGGGGCCCCCCGAGCTTGAGGGCCTCGGGGCACTGCCTCGCCTAGCCCCTTAGTAGCTATGCGACTGTTGAGATTGAGTGCGGTATTCCAATTTTTTCCGCAGAATTTTGTCTGAGTGGTAAACATTGTCACCAGTCCCTATATTTAATTTTGATTTATGCATCAAAATCATCACCGAATTACAGACGTCCCCTTTTGTACAAAGCCACGTACGGGGATTTGCAGCACAAGATAACCAGTATAGGAAGTATCTGCTTAACTATCTATCTGGAATGTTTAACTTATGCTACCGTTGAAGCCGACCGTATTCGGTGTGTGTACCTACTTACCTACTTTCTTATAATATGATGTACCTACCTACGTTCTTATGTATTTGCATGCTAATATGTAGGTACTATGCGAAACATGTTTACTCATTTATTTTTTAGCAAATAAATACATTATTATTATTCGTATATTTATCTTCATTACATCATCATCATCATCATTTCAGCCGATATACATCCACTGTTGGAAATAAGCCTCCCCCAAGTGTCGCTACAATGAACAATCCTGTGCGTCTCGCATCCATCGGTATTCATCTTCATTACATTGTTAAATATTATTTAAACTCATAAAAAATATGTTAAAAAATTATAATAGTCCGCCGGTGTCGGGAGCATGGTCCAAAGGTGCAAGATACCAGTGTTCAAGGCTCCAGAGATAGCTTAGGATTAGGAACCTCCTCACAAAACGAGTCGTATCTAGGAGAACTGCCTTCTGAATCAGGGTCTTGATCCAACTGCGCAAGGACAGCTTCGACAGACTATTATTGTTATTATTTAATTAACTATATATCTGAATATCAACTGAAATGACTACCGCAGTTCAACGTACCTACGTAGGTATTACGATAGCTGTTACGCTCGTGTTGAGATTATAGGCAGGACGTAATTATGCAATAAATTTTTTCCTCAAAAATGATTGTTTTTAATGACCTTGACGGAAAATTTAATAACTCCCATATGGTGGAAAATCGTAGGCGTGCCTATAAAAAAACTCGTAAAATACCACAGGGCATATATTTGTCGCAGACAACTTGCTTATTTCGCCATTCAGGTAACAGTCTAGCGTCCTTCAAGTAATTGAACGGCAGGCGCCTGAATTGTATTCAGCCGATTAAGGGCCAAGCGCCCGAAAAGTGACATAAAACAGTGATTTTCTGAGGCCTACTCCTCCGTAACGGCTACGTCAATTGGTTTGAAAAAAATATATGTTTATTATAGATTCATGAACAATAATATCAACATTTGATTTTTTCGTGCAATTAATACTTTAGTCAAAAAAAAAATTTTTAGCAATTTCGCAACTTTTCGCAACTTTTCCCTACTCCTTCGAAGCGGCCTGGACCTTTAGAAACATTTTTACACTTAAAAATTGGTGGTTAAATATTCTTCAAAGTGAACATTGCATATGTAAATCAATCAATATCTCGCAGTGAAAATGGATTTAAAGCGCTTTCCGGGCGCTGCTGGCCGCAAATAAATGCACAGATTTGCGTACTGCCGCCTAGGCGAGTGCGAGAGTTGCGTTCACATAATTTCGGCCAGATGGTTCAAAGGACTATACGCCTTAAGGGCCTAATACTACATATCATGAATTGCCTATTTGCTAGTCAATTCAGGCATGTACCTAGTATTAGGCGCTGAGGTCATATAAGGGGTGACATTGTGACAAGAAAACTTAGGGCACCCGTTCACGGACAGGTTTAAAGGAACTTCGTTCGCTCGCTTTTTCTAGCCCCTTTTATTATCTTTCCATGTTAGGTTCCATTATACTTGTCCCTGCAGACAGTCCAAGGGGCCCCGCGCCGTTTAGTAAAAAAGTTAGGCTCTTAATTGTATGACGAATTAAGTCAATTGTCTGCGACATACACATACCTCATACCGCAGACTGGCAATATATTACAATGAATTCATATTTTTTACCGACTCCATTCCCATAAATATAGCAAGACTCATTTTTCTTAGATCGTTATGAAGAATTGTTTATTATGAGAATAACCATGAATTTTTTTATCGTGTTCTGTTATTTAATAATCGGGCGTTTAGTTAGTGCTAAGCTTGCTGTTAAAATCTCTAAGAAGGAGACGAACCCTTCGGCAGATCTGACTGTTCTACGAAGTGGGGCTATGAAGTAAGTAAGATGCACTAATTCTAATTTACATTTCCATACCTACTATTTATACTAATATTATTATAAAGAGGAATCAGAATCAGAATCAGAATCAGAATCAGAATTATTTATTTGCAAGCAATGTAGGTACAATTTTAAGATGATACAGATTTGCGTGTTTCCGCTACATTCTGCCTTAAGGCATACAAAAATATTATTTTATTTTTTAAAGTTACAATCCATTAAACATAATCGTTATAGTACTTAGTTGGTATCAAAAATTATATAAATATGTCAATTGTCAAATAAATAATCAATCAGTTACAAATCAATGCAATCGTATACCTACCTAAAAACTATAATAAATTATTATCATATAAAATGTCAAAAAAAAAAAGTTAAATTATAAATCTTTATCATTCAAGAAGTCATTAACAGAATAATAACATTTTTGTAACAGTAATGTAGTCAAATTAGTTTTAAATATGCGTATGGGGTGTTCTTTTAAGCTATGCGGAATTTTATTATATATGATAGGGCCCATTGACATTATACTCTTCCTTAATAGAGCTGTATTGTATTTTCCTGTATGTAATAATTTATCATACTGTAGTCTCATAGGACCTGAGCGTAATCTAATGTCAGCTAGAGCCGGAAATAAATTTAAATTCGACCTTACAAAAATTGACACTTCCAATATGTAAAGACACGGGAAGGTTAGTATATTCAGCGACCTAAACACAGGCTCGCAGCTTTTTTAGGAAAGGTTTGTATTCTTGTATTTTTATGTAGTACCTAATTAATTAACTTAAAAGCTATGGTACCGATTTTAAAATACTTCCACCAATACAAATCAAATCAAAAGCATTTATTTCAAACAGATCATTTACAGGCACTTTTCTCAGTCAGTCTAAAAAAAAAGTAAAGCTAAATTGCACGTTCCAAAGCGTAGATCTCGGTAAGTCCCCTCTTTGAGGCGTGGCTGGAAAGACCTCACGGCGTCCTTACCTTCCGTATGACGCAGGTCCTCACCGGACATAGTTCGTTCGGGAGTTTCCTGCACCGGATTCGTGCGGAAGTGACGCCCGGGTGTCGCCACTGTGCGGAATGCCCGGAGGACACGGTGGAGCACACAGTCGAGGTGTGCCCTGCTTGGGCGGAGACCTCTCGCGCCGGGCCTTGGTTGAGGCCATGGTCCGGAGCGAGGAGGAGTGGCAGGCGGTCGCCGACTTCTGCGAAGCAGTAATGCTCGCAAAGGAGGAGGCCGAACGCATCAGGCAACGGCGTTATCGCCGCAGCCGCCGCCGCCGGGATTCTGATCCCGATTTCCGGCCACCGTAGGCGCGGGCTTGCGGACAGTAAGCAATGGTTAGCTCGCTGTCCGGCCATCCGGTAACTGTCCGGACCAAGCCCAAGTCGTCGACGGCGCGCACTGTTCCCGCGCGCCTCAAGGAGTTGTCAGCAACAGCAGGGACCCAGCCGGGTCGAAGCCTACTGGGGCCAGGGTTATCCGAAAGGGCGCTCGAGCCCCGGTATGAAGGCTAGAAGGAACGGGGTGGGTCTTTTAGTCAGTAAGAGTCTGACACTATCTCCCGCTCCGCCCAAGAGCGGGGGTTGTCATTGGATGATTTTTTCCCACCATAAAAAAAAAGCGTAGATCTCTATGGAGCGAGAAACTCCATGGACACTCTTTTAAATCATATCATGAGTTACATTATGTATAATCTTGGTTACATAATTATTTTTTGTTAGTTCTAATATGTGAGCACAATGTAGATTGGTAATGAAAAAAAAAAAACAATGCTATTTTATCACTGATTTACATAGTGACTAAAACCTACCTATGGCACATACGATCCTTTTAATTTGCCCTAGGTTTCTAGGGCCACAGTTACCGTTTCCAACGTTTCCACAGACATTATTTCAGTAGATACTTGTTCGAATACGCTCATCATCGGAGTACTTTTTTCAAACTTTGGGTCCCGAATCACATGGTTTGAATCCAAGTGCCTAGTGTGAAACTCTCCTCATCAAATATGTGTTCCAGGAAAAGCGTTGTAAACCTGGACAGGTTGGCGTACCCGCAGCCTCTGCCAATCGATCAGGCTCCGAAGAAAATCGTGATGTCTCCTTACACCACCCTGTACCAGGGGTTGAGGTACAAGGATGATACGAGGGTGTTCAGAAAGAGGTTTGATTACGAAGCGATGCTTAAAGGCCAGCAGATTGTCTGTCATGGAATTTTTGATTGTGTGGTGAGTGTCGCTGAAATGTTTTAAGTATTTTAACATCGACTTAAAAAAGATCGACGGGTCCCAAGAACAAAATCGTATATGAAAACGTATCGATTTACGATATGAGTTTTTGAAGTTGTGTGTAAATAATAAGATAGTGTTCGATTGGTTAAAGGATATTAAACTAAAAAAAAATAGTGCCATATAGTTTTCAGTATTTACAATAAATGTATTTTCTTACGTACTCGCGTAAGAAAATACATTTAGTTTAATTTTTCCGTAAGATTTTATTCTTGGGATTCGTCGAGATACATAGAATATACATTTACTTCAGGCATGTTACTTCACTCTTCTATAATATTCATTATAGCAAAAAAAAAAAAGGGTTACTGCAGTAGCTACCTATTGTCTGAGGATACCATTGGTGTCTTGTAGATGTATTCCTCAATTATTAGCTAGTACCTAAGCAGAGATTATTGACGAAAGGGCAATTATCAATATACAATACAGCTCGGTAGCTCGCTTCGGTAACTTCACTTGTTTTGCATACTGGCGAAGCTACCGAAGAGCTGCGGGCAGGGCTGTGCCCTGGGGCTATTTTGTAGTTCCAGTGCGGTTTGTCCTAGCTACGTGACTGTCTACACAAAATAACTGAAAAAAATCTGCCGTCTGATTACAGTTTTCTTATTTTTAGCAATATCCAAGTAAGCGAATCTGAAAATAAAAACAATCTCACGAGCGTTTTAAGAGCAATAAAACTCAAATCATTGCTTGATGAAAAACGGCAGGCGCTGATAGTTTCTTCCACTTTCAAGCTAGGCTATAAAAGTTTAGCTTCAGCTACTTCAGCTAAAAGACTTTTATTTTTAATTATATGCTTAAGTAGTATCATTATATTGTAGCTAGTTGACAACAGTTGAATTTTTATATCAAATATATTTGTTTTCGCGTTTGCAACCAAGTCAAACCAATTCTTCAAACCAGCTAGACTATAATTTCTATCAAAGAGATGGTCTTCTTTTTCAAGTCACCTTTGTTTTCCTCCAGATCTCACACATAGCGATAGAGTCTACAGACGCAGTTCCCGTGCTGATGAGAGGAGGCGCAGGCTACAGGCACTTTATGGCGATCATCAAGGCAAAGCCCCACCACGACTTAAAGGGACAAGTACGGGTATACTGCAGGAATAAGTATGCCCCTCTAGAAGACGACGTGCCCCTGAAGAGACCAACAGGTCCCAGTAGAAGATTCTACTTCGGAAAACAATTGGCTGAAGAAAATTGGGAGAGGTAGCATTTTGGAAGAAGCCGTTTTGTGATCAATATTGTTAGCTGTACATAAGTCAGATAGTAAAAAGTATAGGTAACACTCGAAGGGCAGCGTGAACAAAAAGCGTGGCTATATAATATAGTTAGGTACATAGTAGGTAGATATCCATAAGTAGTAAGATACAGCAGTTTAATCTTGTAATGCATTTGAAGCAATTTTACAGTAGTTTAATCAAGAGTTAAGGTCAACGATGCGTTAAGCTGGGGTCCGCACGGGCGCCGCGCGTGCACCCGTCGCGTGACGGCGCGCATGTATATATCGTATGCCTCGTTGCGGAAGCCGGATTATTACCTGCGCAGTGTGGCTAGTTCAACTTTATGGTGTGCATGTAGTCGTGTCGATGGAGAACTTTAATGTGTTATTATGTAGCAAAAGGGGCGCGGGGCGCGGCTGCCCGCACCCGCTAATCCGCATTGCCCGCGGAGCACTTTTGAATGAGACTGCGCGGGCGCCCCGCGTAACGCAGCGTTCGCCCTAGACAGGTTATTTCTAGACAAGCGAGCTTCATCGTCGGCCACAACATCGCTTATCATTAGGTGAGAGACCGGTCAAGTGCAAACCTTTCCAGATATAAAAATACTTACGCCATTGACCTCTACAGTATAAAGAAATTAATTGGGCTTGTGGAATTCAGGGGCACTTGTTTTATCTATATGTACCCATATTTTTTTAAGAGAGTAAAATGTTTGCTGTAGTAAATTTAGTTTTCTCCTAATTTTGTATTATTTTTTATCCTTGAACATCCCAAAGATAATTTAAAAGCATAGCTAGCTATATGGCTAATCAAGAGATGCAATGGAAGTGTTTGTATTGGAACCGAATCTGGTAGCAGAGTGTTTATATTTAGTTTGTCGGAATCGGAACCGGAATTGGAGGCGGAGGCAGTATAGCGTCAAATAAAACACTAGGTAAGTATATATACTAAAAGTAAGTAATCAATAATTCAGTTAATAAGAGCGTATCGACAACATTCCTTTTAGGCATGAACATACAACAACACAAACAACAAGTGAAACAACAAAAACAACAACAATACAACAAGAACAACAACAACAATGAAACAAACAAAAAACACAACAAACAACAACAACAACAAACAACATTGTGAACAAGTGAAATAGTAATTGACAAGGCACAGAGGGAGGCTGGTAGCCGAGTGGTAACGGCCTCGACTTACGAGTTGTACTTTGTGTATTTTATTTGCTCTTAAAACGGCGAAGGAAAACATCAACATGGAGAAACCGGCATGTCCTAGAATCAAAAATTTGAAAACATGTGCCATTCACCAAACCCGCACTGGGCTCGCGTGGTGGGTTACGGCCCATTCTCTCTCACAAAGAGGAGGCCCGAGTCCCAACAGTGGGAAAATTAAAAGGCTGATCATGCTATTGAATGGGGGAGGTTTCCCGCGTACCTAATACCTCTGTTATAAGTTCCGATTAATATTTATCAAAACCGAAATCGGATTCGAACTCGAAACTCCGTAAAAAACTAGAACTAAAGGACTGCATAATTCAAGACATCAATTCATGTAATCGTCACCGACTCGCATGACACAACCTGGTTATCAGTGAACTAAGTGTATGTAAGAGTAACACACTTATCACTAGTGTTTATAATAAGTATACCTAATTAATCATAATATTTGTCAGCAAAGTTGTAGGGCAGATAGTCAGACTCAGTACCTACCTGTTTTGAGTTCATAAACACGAGAAATCTTTTAGTTAAAAAATCTTGTAGTAGAGAAAGTTTTTTCAACATTATAAGAAATGTTTAGTAAATTATGTGACTAGGGGATAAAGCAGTGTCTCATAATTGCGGGTGGCATATTGAATTCCAAACGATATGAAGGTAGCTAAGTTTTAATCCCGAGCGCAGTGAGGGATTTATATAATTAACTCCCGAAAACTGCGAGGGTTGATATAGAAACTGGAGTGAAGTGAGGAATTCAAGCCACCCAAGGACAACTTTATCCCTGTGTTGGATACTCACATTTTTACACGTCCTGTAAGATAATTGAAAGACAATATATTGAAAGAAATTATAGGTAGGTATGTATATTAGAGGAATATAAATACCTATTATTGATAGGTGGTCTTATAGGTCTAATGAGCAGAACATTTTACAAAGTTTGAACAGCTTTTTGAGATGGGAAATCATCAAATTAATAACTCCTCCCACTCCGGGTGTTAGGCTTTTACTGACTAAAACGCATCTGTGTTCCTTCAGCTGCCCTTTACGTTCCAGGGCCGCAGTAACTCTTTCGAATGATCCTCGTGCTTCTCAACAAAAATTAAGAATATTTGTATACTGATTTCGTTGTAAAAAACAAAGTATAACGTAACATCCGCATATCTGTAGGTACAATTTGAAATAGACAAAATGAATGGGCGTTGAAGCAAAAAAATAGAACAATAAACATTGTTATTTTCCAACTTCTCCGTAAATATCTGGTCAAAACAATACGTTAATTGAAGCCAAAACACATTTTAACGTAAATTATCAGCCAGGGGCGCTGGCTTTTAAAAAACCTCATGGGTGCTCATGCTCATTTGAAGACTCGAAAAAGTGGCGAAGTGTGAGAGAGAAATGCACACTAATCGACCGACAAATAAATAATGTCCTACTTACATACTGCGTACTTAATTAATAATTATTAGGTGTGCCTTGCGTCTCAACCGGCGCTCTGAACCACTGCGCTGAACGGGTCGTCAGGTAACGAAAAAACGCCCGTTACTAAAAAGCTGATTGTTTCTTGAAGCCTATTCTCTGGGGTGCTCAGCACCCACTGTTTATTTCTCTGTAGTCTACTCGGCGCTCCTGTTTTCAGCAATTCATCTCAAGTTCTTGTGACTGGACAGACCGACGCAGTCAGTATTTTTTGTAATTCTCATCAATCTAAATCCGTAAAAATAGGTAATGACGAGAGATTTAGAAGAAGAGATTTAGCATTTAAACTTATGAATGCTATCTGTCGTATTTAAGATTTAATTCTTGAAGAATCTTATTTAGTCGAATGACGTGGGATCGAATTCGAGATCAGGTGCACAGGTGATATATTATGTTTAATGGCATTATTCACCTTGTGCAATTTATTTCATTTCTACATCCAAGGTGGTGAAGAGAAACGCCGCGGTGTAAGGAAACCGTCATCCCGTTCCATTATCGAACCACAAAGCTCAGTCACGTTCTGACGTCATCTAAAAGCTCAGTCACGTGGTCAGAACAAAAGAATCGGAGCCGTGGCCGACTCGAGGCGATCGACGAAAGAGAATCGAATCGAAACGGTTGTAACTGACATCATCTCAACGTTAAGTCACGTGGGTAGAACAAAGGAATCTGAGGCGTTACCAACTGTGGAAAGCGATTCATAAGAAAACGGTCGTAACTTGGCGAGACCTGCAGGAACCAAAAAGTTCTTAGAGAACCAAAAATACAAAGGTCCTGCGTTTGACTACATCACTTACCTACTTTGACTGCAGATACTAACTGTCTCCCAACGTCCCAACTATGGTAACATTACACGATGATTATTCTTATATGGCTTAGATACTATATTCTAAAAACATATTTAGATATTTAGTAAGTTGACCATCACAGACAAAAACTCCATCCTGAATACCATAGCGGACAGGTACGATTCTTCTTTGTTAGGTGATGTTGTTCATCGATGTTTCAGGAACAACCACCTTGTTTTAAAATAGATAATTATTAAGGTTAATAATAGGTTATAAGTTTTCTCTCAATTGTTTACTAACCCATATGGATGTCATTAATCCGAATTAAAGATTATTTTATTTTATTTATTATAAAAAAGCGCAGTTTTTAGGGTTCGGTACCTCAAAAGGAAAAAACGGAATCCTTATAGGATCATTTTGTTGTCCGTCTGTCTGTCTATCTGTCAAGACCCTTTATCTCGGGAATTCGTTGAGATATCGAGTTGAAATTAAACCCATATCTGCGACCCCAAGAAGTTGTGAAAAATCAAACTTCAGAGCTAGTAAAAAAACAAATAAGTCCGTTTTATGTTTAAAAAAAACGTGTATTTTGACACTCTCAAGGGAATCAAAATTCATAGGGTACTTCCCTTTGACCTAGAATCATGAAAGACGTGAAGCAAGATCTCATAGCACGGGGTTTAGGAAAAGATCTGAAAACTGTTTTGTAGTTACGTCACAAAATAAACTTTTTCCTAATCGGAAAAACTTTCGTAACTCAATTCGGGAATTGAACTGTTTTCATAGGCAAGTTTGTACAGAACCCTTAGTACGCGAGTCCTACTCTTGCCTGTCTTTTTATAGACTTGTACTAGACCTCTATCTCAGTTGATGATGGTAAGCTATAAAGTAACCTATTCAATCTTATCCTATAGACCCCCAAATTGTAGCTGTTAGGAAACACATTTTTTTTAAACTTATGTAAACCAAGTGCTTGATTGCGATCCCACCTGATGGTAAGCAGTGATGCAATCGTTGATGGTGAGGCGTACTAGTTTATTAAGAGCCTATTCACTCTTGCCAAATCAATTATCAAATCTTAGAATACGTACTTCTGTTGAAATATCTGCGTGTCTACCGGTAAGTAGGTAGTGTTCGAGCTAAGTCTCATTTATAACATCACTGTTACACTGTAAGTGTACAAATAGCTCAGCAGTTTACAATTACAGTGTAGGAAACCTGTTCCAGTCATTCATTCAGTGAATCAGCTCTCAGCTGGCACCGGAATTAGGAGCGCGGCTGATTAGTATTGATGAATTGTAACATTTGTAGCTACAATCGAACAGATGCCTGGTTAACACTTCACACACACTTCAGCATAGTTAGGTCTTAAATAAAATACGACTGCAATGCATTTTGTAACAGTTGAATTTCTGTCTTCATGAGATAACTTTAAATTTTGTCCTTCTGATCTTGTTTTGTTTGTAGGAGGTAATCTCTGAAAGTACTGGCTCCAATTGCAAAAATTTTGTCATCGATAGAAAGATGCTTTATTCCTGAGTGACATAGGATATATTTTATGAACGCGCGTGAAGCTGCGGGCTAAAGCTAGTCTGTCATAATCTGTGAAAGTCTATAAGAAAATACATCTTTAGCACTAGCTTTTGCTAGTAGCTTCGAATATACCAGGATGAACAATTATCTTTTCTAAAACATGGTCTACCCTTGTGCCAGATTTCATGTAAATCCGTTGTTTATCCATTTCACCGTGAATGAGTAACAAACGTACACACACACATACAAACTTTCACCTTTATAATATTACTGTGATACATTCATTTTCAATCAGCTTGAATTTCAGTATTCATAAATTGTTGAAAGTCTATGTTCTAAGCAATGAGCCAGTACCTACAACGCTACTGCTCGCAAACTGGCAAATATATTAGAATGAATGAATGTCAACAGATGAGAGTGAATTGAGATTAGTTACATTACAAGGCAAGGCCCTGGAACCCAAAGGCAACTGGAGGAACAAGAGTGAATTTTAGTCGGTAAAAGTCTGAAATTCCATCTCGCTCCAACCAGAGCGGAAGAAGTTATTTGATCATTTTGCATCGAAAAATTGCAAAAAATCGGTGCTTGAAAATATTTAAACATTTTGGGAACACAATTGTTGCGTGTACAGCCAAGGAGTGAAATTCCCTGCCGGAGTCTGTATATCCTGTAGGCTACAACCTAGGGCACGTTAAGTCAAGAGTGATTTGGTTACTTCTAGGCAGGTGTGTTCCATCGTCGACCACATCATCGCTTACTATCAGGTGGGATAGTGGTCAAGCGCGCTTATCAATGAAGGAAAACATCGTGAGGAAACCGGCTTGTCCTAGCACCAACAATTCGAAGCCAATGTGACATCCACCAACCCGCACTGGGCCCGTGAGGTAACGTGTAAAAAAGTATTGAGTATTAAGGTGGATTACGGCGCATTCCCTTTCTTAGAGAAGAGACCTGAATAAGATAAATAAAAAAATAATTGCCTGCGTTAAAAAAAACATTGTCTCCTATAAAATAATGAGTTATGTCCATTATAAATCCTACAAACCGATCGATATCGATGACCATTCAATAAAACATCAAGTCTCCATTGGCCACGGTGGCGACGCGATCAAGTGGGACGCAGTACTAACAATTAATAGTGTTCAGTTCCTGCAGGATTGAAGCGGTTTTAACTAACGCGCTGTCTACAGCGGGCTTGAGTTTCGAAGCCCTATAGTTTTTTGTTTAAAATAAAATTGGACATAAGTGGCTAGTAGTTAGTAATTAGGTAGTAGCTATTAATTTATTGGTTATTTAGCTATTACTTGTGGGAATCATGTAAAAAGAAATGTAAACTGATTAGAATATTGAAAATTATTTCGTTTGGATGACGATTTGAGAATTTAGTCAGTCACTTTAACTTTGTTTTTATACTGTGTCATCTTCTCTACTGTGTCATAGTCTCGATAAGCCTTATTCATAAGTTTTTGAAATGTTTAGGGATTGACTAGCAGATTCTTAAATAATTTTCTAAAATTGACTACTAAATGAAGCAGTAATCAGAATTTATTAATATTGGTATAATAGAAAATAGGGTTCACATGGGAACATCTCGATATCTGTTTTATATTATGGTCTTATGGCGGTATGTCAATGCTTCCCTTATTTTTATCATGGATAGATTGGATAGGCTCGCGTTTGACCACCATGTCACCTTTTTTTTTTTTTTTTTTTTTTTTTTTTTTTTTTTTTTTTTTTTTCATGTCACCTGATGGTAGTGCTGATGTGGCCGACGATGGAGGACGCTTGCCTAGAAGTTACCTATTCACTCTTGACTTAACAACTTATTCTGTAACTTGACAGTTTCTCTTTTCATTTAGATTTAATTTCTTAAACTCGGTAGTTTAATTCCTTATCTTGAATCCGTGAAGTTGATATCGTGTCTATGGTGAGGGTTGCAGAAATCCAGTGAATAGCTGGCAACACTTTCGAGGCCTATATCCAACAGTGGACGTTTTTCTGCTGAAATTATAATGATGACGATGAAGTGAGTATTATAAATTGCACTCATTTCAAAGTTACAATAGTCAATATTTTGACTTTGAAATCAGTGGGTGAACAGTCTTAAATTAAAAACATGTCGACACATCTATAATGGTCTACTCATAAATATCTACAGTCGATAAATACTGCATCGCTGCCAAACCACAACAATAATTCTACTTTTACATAAAATCTTGATGTACCCATGATCCAATCTACACTAATATTATAAAGAGGTAACGTTTTCTTTTTTTGTTTGTGGGAGGTAATCTCTGAAAGTACTAGTCCGATTGTTAATTTTTTTCACCGATAGAAAGCAGCTTTATTCCAGAGTTTACATACCCAAAGTCCTAAAGATTAACACAATGTGACAAGAGACCGTTAGACATAGTGAAAGCTGTCAAATGAATAATCAATTCACGTCAATGAACTGGCATCAACTTGGAGGCACAGGAAGTGTTACACACTTCAGATTGAAACGGCATAGTATCCCTAAGCTTACCGCGAGATTTAGTCAAACCAAGATATCTTTATTCTTATTCTCTCAAGAACCCTCCTTCTGCTAATAAAACACCGAACGGTGGTACCACAACTGAATTAAAACTTATTGTATCCAACACAGATCGGCAAGTTACAGAATACATAAAAAAATGCTTGAGTGACATAGGCTATATATTTAATTAATTAATTAATTTATTTAACTATTTAGATACACACATGGAAATACAAGAAAAGAAGAAGGAAACAGAAAAATAGTTCAAAGGGAAAGTCGAAGAAAATAGAGAAGTAGACACCGTGTGTAAAAGTAAAAGGAAAATTAGTACACACAAAATACATAGTTCACAATGACATAGTATAAAAAAATAATTAAAGATATACATACTGTTATAATTATGTATGCGAGCAAAAGCTAGTCTATAACAAAAAAAAATAATTTTAAAGTTTTTACTATTGACCACATCCTGTGTAGTGTCAGTAATTCTAAATAGTTATTAAGAAGTCGCGGCGCTATCGGCGACAATGTCACTCAGTTTGGTGCAATACCCTCACCAGATTTGTTTTATTCTTGTTAAAACAAACGTGATAAATAATAGTTTTAGTAGTTAATTCGTTGCGAAAGTGAGAACAATGCATTTGTGTGGGATTTCTGACTTCTTTCGAAGACGAAGGCCGTATATTGAAAGGGTAAGTTTTATTGTAAGATTTAAGAGTTGAACGAGAAAAGTTTGTGGTGTCACTAAATTGTAAAACTTTGGGTATATTTGTTTTTATCTATCGACTGTGTGTAATTGATTTGTAGATGTATGTAAATATGTAGGTACCTACTTGCTTCTGCCAACGGCTTCGGTGGCATAAAGAAAGCATAAAATATTAGGATACTTTCTTTTATTCCGGGAGTAAGTGTCTTATCCCTGGACATGGTCTGCCCATGTACCAAGCTTCATCCAAATGCGTTCAACTGTTGAATGTGCAGTGGTAACCGATATACACACGAATATAAATAATATGTACTTACTAATTATTGCTTTTATAATATTAGTGTGATAGACCAATATTTGATTCTCTGATGAGCTTCTGACGTATAGGAATATACATACATACATGTATTATAGGTACAAGTGTAGTATTGAGTGAGACCAGCGAGACATTGATCAAACTTTAGAAGTAGCAGGAAAAGTTCCAAATATAGGGTGACTGGTAATTAGTGACCGATAATATATACTACTGATTATACTCATGATTACATACAACTTTCCCAAAGAAACTTTTTTTATACTCATTATTTAACCGATACCTACACTGATTACATACACCGATGGGTTTGCAAGCAGTGCGGGTGCACTATCACTATTGTAGGTAAGGTACATGAGACAACGGCGTTACGCGACTAACAGCTGAGAGGTCACAGGCGCGCGCTCTCGCAAACAACTGTTATTGTGATAAAACTAATGAGTATTAAAAAAAAGTTTCTTTGGGAAAGTTGTTTGTAATCATGAGTATAATCACGTGTATAAGTATCGGTCACTAATTTCCAGTCACCCTATATATTAACATAACCGAACATCTAGAACATAAAACCGGATGGGCTCACTATAAATCTTGACTAATCCAGACAGTGTTTTATCATCACCATTTCAGCTTAAAGTCGTTCACTGTTGTACGTAGACCTCCCCCAAATGTCGTCAAAACAATCGGTCCTGTGCGTCTCGCTTTTATGGGTTATGCTGATGCATCTTTGTTTTTGTAAGGTGGGAACACATCTAATAACTTCTCCCGCTCTAGGGCGAAACGAGAGGGAGTGGAAACACTTTCCCTGACTGAAACTAAAAACACTATGCGTCTTAAGACCACGAGTAACCCTTTTACAAGTCGACCCATGGTCCCGAGATTTTTTTGCTTTCAATTATTATTTAAATAACCACCAAAAAACAATAAATTTTATAATGTAGCAAAAAATGCAGTATCTTACAAACCAGAACTAATTTCTCGGCCATAAACATCTCAAAATATTCAGCAAATTACATGGTAACTCAGTTTTATTAAGTGGCCACATTACTCTCGCACACATTGACGCATATCGCTAGATTATTCCTTCAACATCATGATTAAAATACAAAATGGTGCACTAATTTTACAACAAGTCATTACTGAAACTGTCTGTTGAAAGACGTAAGTATGTATGGTTGTAAACAGTTGCGTAGCTACTAAGGGGCTAGGTGCCCCAGTGCCCCAGGGCCCTAAAGCTTGGGGGCCCCCAAAACCTTCTTAACAAACCGCATATCGAATGAACGAAACATTTTAAGAAAAACATTTCTGTTAATAGTGATAGTGAATCAGATAATGTGACTGCAGTATTGGTTGAAAAGCCTACTCATGAAGATTCGGTAATTAAGGTTTAAAAGATATCGTTGCCGATCATATTAACGACGACCATGTCTCTATATCATTGTGTGTGCATGTTAATGATAAATCTTCTTATAACTTGGGATTTATACAAAAGACAAAGTAGCGTTGCATTTTTAATATATCTGTATAAATATTTTTTTAAATATATTGATAAAGCCAAAATAATTTAGGGGCCCCAGTTTGTTTTTGGCCCAGGGCCCTTTGTCACCAAGCTACGCCATTGTTTGTAAATTCTGATTTCTGAATAATAATCACAAACGTCTATTTGTTTCAAAATCTGTGATATTAGCGGTGCTATTTTGCGGTTCCATTATTTTACGGAAATATTAATCAAACTTCTCTTTTCTGGGGCCTGTTTTTTGTGTCTCTTCTTTATGTGTGTTTTCTTTTTTTTGTGTGTGTGAAAAGAGAAGTATCCTTTATGGAAGGATCCTATCTCATCATCGTTCCAGCCGAAAGACGTCGCCATATCGTCTGGGCCCCAAGTCTGCTATTTTCATAAATTCGTCATTCCAACACGATCCAATTGTCATTTTGCTAAAAGTTTGTAATCTGCTAATTCATAATGATCGATCACTGATCGGTCAATGGTCTTGTAATAGAATTGTGGTAGAATGATAATTTCGAGCATATTAAAACCAGTAACTGCACAATAACGTTCTAATGGTAAAACACTGATCAAATAAACTGTCAAAGTTTTAGTAGATTACCGCAAACTTCAAATATTCATTTGTCAATATGTACGAGATTACCATTCTATGTCACTTCTTTCAATGGAGTTTCAGTGGTTGACCGTTGGAAAGTCATAATGAGGCCATTATATTAGTAGATTACCAAACTTGTCAAAATCGACAATTATGACACCAATGATAGACCATTGTGACACTATTGTAATAGCAGACTTGAGGCCCAGGTTCTATGGTATTTTTTTTTGTTTTTTAAAGAGTAACCATTGAGTTTCTTGCCGGTTTTTCTCCATAGAAAACGACCCATTTGGAACCGTGCACTAGTTTCTGACGTTTTATAAGTGCCCTTATAAAAATTAAAAATGCTGAAACACGGGTCCCGCGTGCGTTGCTTGCATGAAATGGACATTTGCGAGGGGTACGGGCCGCACAATATTAAAACACCCTAAGTCTTTTCAAAACATCCGGTAAAGGTACTTAAAAGGTGCCTATAGTGTACGTTCTCCGCATACTCTCGCTCATGCCATTGCCTTCGTATCATGATAATAATTAAGTTATCGGTGATTTAATTAGCTACTTTGTTAGGGGTCGCTCATGGAAGCTAACCAATTTATAATATAAAATGGTTAAGGTTGGTTCGGATAAATTAATGATGGGGTCTGGATAATTAAACATATAGATGCCGATTGTTCTTTTGGGAACATATTTAGCTAAGACAACCAAGTAATTCGCAATAAACAGCAAACACTATTATAACAAATTGCCAAAGTTTGTTACAAAATATAGCGAAGGACAGTTCTAAGCCCACATCAAATGTGTCCCTATCATGAAAGCCTATTACAAAAGACTACGCTGAAGACTCGCTTGTTTGGCAATTACTGTTTCTGCATAAATTGGAGTCCCTCTTCATTATCGCGTTTTAATTTTATTTTATACCTACACATATACAATATTATTTTAAGTAGGTATATGCAAAACCTGATACTCGTGTCTAATATTTTTATGTAACGAATTTATGTACAAAATTTCATAACTGTATTATGAAAATCACAAAGTTATAAGCTTGTTATGTTACCTGGTGATCCGCACCAATACATGGTCACCGAGCCATCCGGGCGACTGAGTGGTTGTTTTGCTCCCGCATCCAGCTGTGCGCACTGGCACTTAATGCCCGCTATGACCTGCCGTGGCCTGTGTTGTACTTAGTGGCGCGCGTTGGTGTACAACTTGTGCATTTAAAAAAAAATATATTTTGTGCTATTTATGTTATTTATAGTTTCAGTTTTCACTCATTATCGTTGTTGATATTTCAGGGGTGAAAGCCTTTAAATTTTTTTTTTAATCGTCAGAATCTGTATGGAAATCATCATCTTCCTAGCTGCTCTTGTGTCGTGTTGCTTGAAGTCAACACAACACGTTTTTTTCTGTAATTTAGTCCTGTCACCCGTCTCGCTAGTCACTAATTTCCTTTTCTTTCATATCACACAATCACAGTATCTGTGAATATGAAACTTAATTTTACTTACTTAGTTTAATATATGGATGTAGTATATATGACCGTTAAAACATCCACAATTAGATAAATCATTTACGCATCTCTAAGCGTACTTACCTGAACAAACAACTTGCGCCGTATAAAAATAGCAAAATAGTTATCACACAATGTTCAATTTATTTCACCTATATTTTGAACAGATAAATTCAGCAGTTATTTGTAATATTCAGTTATAATTCATTTTAAATCTAACGTACAAAACTTACTTATTAATAATAATAATATTCCACTACTTTCACACAACGCCATCTAGTCCCAGAGTACTAGACAACTGATAAACATACTTTTATGTATATTTCTAAAAACATACCATAGATAAATTACATCCAGATACGGAAAAAAATGACCGTGTTCATCACAAAAACATTTTTCTTCGGTGGGAATCGTATCGGCGACCTCCAGCATAGAGGTCAGAGACACTGCCCACTAGACTGACAGGCCAGTTAACTTTTATACGCATTAGGTAGCTCATTTTGACTGTTTGCGACACACGGTCACGGCCGTTCCACATTACCATAAAGACCCAATTTCTCGTCCCTTCAAATCCCAAATTACTGGATCCCCAGGCAGTCTAAATATATACAGTATTACCCAATTTATACGTCTATTTTTACTCTGAGCTGAAATCGTAAGTAGAACGTGGGAGTTTCTCAAAAATCTTGTACAATTGGCATGAAATATAAATCACTAGAGTAATATGTCATTTTAGAACAAGTTTCATGATTTTGTGGAATATAGGACTTCCTTTAATCAGAGTAAGTGACACTCGTTCCTAATTCAAAAATATAAAATTTGTTTTGACACGGTTATTAGACGGAGCGAGTTTCTAGCCTCGAACATACGTTAATCCTAAGAATATAAAAAAGTTTCTTCGTCTAAAAATTCATATATCTAGAAAACGTGCAAGGAATTCACACTGTCTAAATTGGCCTTTAATCTTTTTACAATTGCCGGCACGGATCTTGAGCCCTGGCTTCAAATTGCGTAGAAGTCAAATATTCGGTCTCTTTATTGGTGCGAAGTGAGACGCGGGGGCGGGGAGTGTCAGTGATTAGCTCGCCGCGCCATCGCGTCATAGACGTCACTCGTGATTCGTTCCCTGCTCTTGCTGCATGTATCTAACAACGACGACGATTGGCTCGCCAATGTATGGAATGCGCAAAGCGATCCCCACTCTGTCGCCGAACGCTCAAGATCATTCTTTCTGACTGACCAACTTCCTCACTACAAATTGTCGATTGTATTCAAAAAGTAAAAAACCGGCCAAGAGCGTGTCGGGCCACGCTCAGTGTAGGTTTCCGTAGTTTCCCGTCCGTCAAAATAAGTGTACCCACTAATGAGTTTAAAAAAAATGCTTGCTTATACGATTATACTACAAACTTAGTCCAGAAATTATTTTGTACAACCTTTTTGTCTTTTTTGTACAAAAACTGTTCTTTCCATGAAGTTCAAAATAATTTTCCTAGAAAGTCCTTATAAAGTTCTACTTTTCAGAATTTTTTCATATTTTCTAAACATAGGGTTCAAAAGTTAGAGGGGGGGGACACACATTGTTTTTTGTTTTTTTTGCGATTATTTCCGAAATTATTGATATTATCAAAAAATGATTTTAGTAAACCCCTATTCATTTTTAAATACCTATCCAACAATATATCACACATTAGGGTTGAAATTAAAAAAAAAATCACTTCCTACTTTACATGTAGGGGGGCTACCCTAATAAAACATTTTTTTCCAATTTTTATTTTACCACTTTGTCGGCGTGATTGATATACATATTGGTACCAAATTTCAGCTTTCTAGTGCTAACGGTTCCAGAGATTAAGCGAGGACGGACAGACAGACAGACAGACAGACGGACAGACAGACATGGCGAAACTATAAGGGTTCCTAGTTGACTACGGAACCCTAAAAATGGGACCAATTGGTAGAAACATTCTTCTAAACATAAAAATTATCAAGGTCAACCCCTAAATAAAATGTGCGAATTGATAAGCTGACAAATTGATTGATAACTGACGGGTATTACTTATCCTGTGCTGACGGTATACCAGTGGCAACTTTACACATCTGCGGTACCTATTTAGAGCGTACTGGAGTGATGTTACTTTGTGAAATGGTGTTAACAATAAACAGACATGCGATTGCAGCACTCCCGCAAGATTTGCTATCATTTATTAAAGAGTTCTTCATCAGATCTTTAACAAATTTAAATGGGACCATCTGTCAGACAGACTCTTCGAAACAAAAAAGAATCATCAAAATCCTGTCTGTGTCTGTTAATGGTTTCATTAAAATAAAACCCCTTGACCTGGCCTTTGCCTTGAACTTGGGTTTATGCCATGAGATCATTCATCCACCTTTCCGTTTCATTTGATGATTGCCCAAGGAAAAAAGCTAGCTTTTTTGACTCCTCTCATCTTTCTTAAGTCAACTGGCTGACTCTTTTTTTTTTAGGTGGGAAGTCGTTCACGTGTCAGACTTTTACTGACTTAAATCTACTCCTATGGTTCCTTCTTTGCTTTGCGTTCCGGGACTCCAGGTTTCTCTTCCGGCAGCGAACCCATGGATCCAGTAGGCTTCGGACCTACGGTTTTGCTGACTTCTCTGGCTGGCTCTGGGCGCCACTTTTAGCACCAGCTTCGACTGCAACTTTTTACTATCTACTACAATAACGAACTGTTTAATGTTATACGATCAGAAACAAAGTGTTGTTCTAGTGCTGCCAATGTTTGCTATAAAACTATCGATAAACAATTTGGGCTCGTTGTAAACAGTCCATCTTTATGGACACTATGATTTATGACTGGAATGTAATTTTGACTTTAGGTGTCTGTGTCGGAGAGATCATTGACGGTGTAATTTGGGATATTAGCTGGAGTCGACAAAGATTAAGGATTTTTTTAAATTGTTGACTAGCTTTTGCCCGCGGCTTCGCATGCGTACATACAATATAGCCTATGTCACTCAGAAATAAAGCAGCTTTCTATTGGCGAAAAAATTTTAGCAATCGGATTAGTACTTTCAGAGATAACAAACAAAAAAAACAAACTTTATTTATTTATTATATTAGTGAAGATAAGTTTGCGCTTGACCGCTATCTCACCTAATGGAAAGCGACGATGCGGTCGACGATGGAGCGCACTTACCTAGAAGTAACCTGTTCACTCTTGACTTAAAGATTCCCGGGTTGCAGCCATGGAAACACAGATTCCGGCAGGGAATTCCTTAGCTGTACGCACAATAATTAGGAGTAAATGGATATTCTTGTATGCATTTCCGTCTTCGTTCGAATGTTGTCTCATTATCATCATCATTCAGCCGAACGTGGACTGTTGGACACAGGCTCCCCCCCAAAGTGTCATCTCATTCTTGCGACCCTCACCAGGTTTTAGGTACTCTGTGGGCTGGTAAATGAAATGACTGACTACCTAATATAATATTTATTGTCCGACTGATACATAGGACGGTTAGCGAGCGACTGCTGCTAACCGCTGACGTTACAGATTATCATACGTGCCTAAACAGACCCCACAAGGTCATCGGTCTACCTTGTCTTGGGAAGCTTTCCAATGTTGCGTCTTCGGGTACGTGGTTATGTTTGTCTGTTCAGCTATAAATTGTAATAGTAATAACACTTTTAACTTCTCTTTAAACATATTATTTATAGAATGATTGTTTATCGATTAGTGGTTTAATGTTCCTTCTGACTTTCTGAGATTGAATGATTGATAATGAGAAATAAATATTCTGATTTTAGAATCTTTAGAAACTGCCTGTAAAGTAGTTGATTGTTGTATCGTTTCTTATAGACTCAATTAGAGAAGTCATCATCATAATATCAGTTGAAAAACACACCACAACTGGACATAGCCCCACCTAATCGTCGCCACAACGACAAATCCTATCCGGCATTAATTGTACCTTGAGGGAGGCTTTCCAGCGCGCCTCAAGGAGTTGTCAGCAACAGCAGGGGCCCAGCCGGGTCGAAGCCTACTGGGGCCAGGGTTATCCGAAAGGAAACTCGAGCCCCGGTATGAAGGCTAGAAGGAACAGGGTTTTTTAGTCAGTAAGAGTCTGACACTATCTCCCGCTCCGCCCAAGAGCGGGGGTTGTCATTGGATGATTTTCCCCACCAAAAAAAGGGAGGCTTTCTAACACATCGTTTTTCGGCACACGGTCATCACTCTAGAACCGTTAGTCTTCATTGACCATCTGTTCTGCAAGGAAAGTGCCCTACCTACTGCCTCGTAAGATTGGCGATTCTTCAGGCTATGTTCATAACCTTAGTTCTTCTGTATATTACTGAATATTTTTGTAACGGCCCGTTCACGACCTTGCCGCTGTGAGCGGTAGCTAAGCGGTAGCTAAGCAGCGAGCAGTAAGTTCAAAAGTATGAAAATGTTTGAAGCACGCCACGAGACGCCACTCATAGACATAGCACGTCCGCGCGCCTGCTTGCCTATGTCGCCGCCCCGCTCGCCGCGTCGCGCTCGCCGACCGAAGTCGTGACCAGTGCTCCTAGCCAAGTTGCTAATCTGCAATAGTTAACGCTTGTAGAAAGCAACAAATGTACAGGAATGACGTCGCCTTAACGCTCAGTCACGTGGTCAGAACAAAAGAATTGGCGGCAAGGTCAACTCGAAGCGTTCGACGCAAGCGAAACGGTTGTAACTTGGCTAGGGGGGCAGGTCAAAATTTCACCTTTCGAGACGAAATAGAATTTAAAAAAAGAAAGAAAAGAAATTCTGTGTGGGCCGTCAACGTAGGACGAACAAACAGTGATGTCATCTCATATCAACAAATAACATCGACCTTTCTCATCTCTTTTACCTATTCACTTAATCTTTGAAGTTACGTGTGTAAGCATGATATTAAAGTTTCCTTTGAGCCATACATTATATTAAATGGCTCCGTATTTAGACTGACAAAAATATATAATATAATAACAGTAATACAAAAGTGTGAGGTGTCAACAAACTGCGATAGACCGAGAGCATGGCTCTTGTGTTTGAGCCAAACTATTTTTTTTTTTGCAGATTTTTATTTATTTTTGTTCAGTTTAGTGTTTGGTAATGTCTGTAGAGAGAAGATTTGTTTTGTAATGATGTGTTTCTGTCTAAACAGAAATGTCATGGCCTTGACATTCCTTGAGTGGTGTGTTTTGTGTAATGTTGGGTAAATTATGTCATATAATTATATCATATGTTACATAAAGACTAGCTGACCCGGCGAACTTCGTACTGTCTAACAGTCAATGAATATGTAGTATTGCTTTTGATATAGTAGACAGATTGCGATAAAACAAAGCCGAAGTAATATATTAAGTTTCACACAATTTTAATGTATTAAAGTTATCTACATCGATTTCGTACATTTATTTATTTATTTAATCTTCATGCAACACAAAGTACATAGGCGGACTTAATGCCTTAGGTATTCTTTCTCTTCTTTATTTCTTTTCTTATATATTTAATATAATATATATACTACATATATAACACACATACACATACACACGTCACGTCACGTTATATACATTTAACGTGATGCGCGAAAAACTAAAAACTTCTATAGATTTATTTTAAGTATAGATATAGATTACAAAATTTACCTGAAGAATTTTATGCCTGTTATTAAATCGTACTTCTAATTTCCAAGTTATTATGTCATCACACTAATATTATACAGGCAAAAGTATGTGCCCTATCTAACCTAGAGAAAAGACCTGATTCCCAGCAGTAGGAACATTATAAGTCTTATTATGATTATATGACTTTATGACTATGTATGCAAGTGTGTGTGTATATATTTGTTACCTTTTAGGCACACGAGTATCTATTCCATTTCCTAGCATAGCACATAAAATACTTTTTATCCCAGGAGTATGTTCCCTTAAGATGAATTTCTAATTTCACGCGAGCAAAGTCACTGGCAGTATAGCTACTGGTAGTAGCCTACTTAATAAAATAATATTAAATAATAGTGAGATCTTCAAAGTTTATCCCTCAGTGAGTATTACTGAGAGTTTTATCTCACCCCAGTCATCACCTTCAAGCTATTAAGCCTTAATAGCTCGTAATAGCCCCAATTAAATGGTAGATATTGCGCTGAAGATAAACACTAAACCATGGGCACTTTGTAGTGAAGAAATAGACTGTGTTTATTGGCTTGCGGTATCGAATAAGACAGAAGTCTTAAGTTTTCATAGGTGCAAACCTATGAAACATGAAGAGGATAATAAAAAATGTCATTAGGTACCTAAATAGCCCCAAAAACTCGTAAAGATAACTGACTTATAACGTAAGGTAAAAATATATGAATTTTGATTTTGTGTTTGGAATGAACAGCAGAGTTTTAATCTGATTTTTCAGTCAATTGTGCTTTCTTCCATAGTGATTTTCAGCAAATACTCTTTGTATTAACTTAACTCCTTCACTAAATCTCTCTCATTAATTTTCCATCCTGTGAAAATATCGTGGAAAATATTAACTACATATATATTTCCGCACAAAATTAAATAATCAGGACCCCGCCGCCATCCCGTCTCCCGCATTAGTCTACGCACCGTCTGATCCAATTTTAAATGTCAGATAGATAATTGTGCAACGCTTTGGCGACCGATCAACACACGCAGTTCTGTCTCGGCCCGAAACACTTCGCTTCAGTTCACCTCTTCAGTCTTACCGAGCGGTTGCCGCGCGGCTGAACCGCTCAAACGCGCGTGTTAAACGCGCCACATTCACAATTTTTATAGTCCTGTTTTCGTCCCAAAATAAACCAGTGTAGTGACAATGTTCCTATAGGTGAAACATCAAGTGATTGGAGTTTTATTTCTTAGTACAAAATGGAAAGAAAAAATAGCGAAAGAATGGAAAGGAAAAGGTGATTTGTTTGTGAATGCAACGGTCATAATGAGCGTTGATATTAATTGGCTTTTATAAATTGTTTTTTTTTTTAATTGGTACCCAAACATGTCTAAGTTTACTAATGAACAAATTACACTCGACGATAAAGTATCTTTTTAACAAACATGGATTCAACAAGCATTTAATTCTATTAAAACCTAACAGAAACAAACATCAAACTCGCTGATCAAAACTAATAATAATGGCACCTATGCCAAAACATTGCTAAGCATGTGATGAATCAATAATTAAATTTCAAACTAATTAGTCTATCATTTGCGCATCACAAATGACAGAAATGGCATCTACATCTCAATATATGTCACCGTGAGCCACTTAGACATTTTACATAAAATGTTAATGTCTTAATTCATAATATGTGCACATAACCTCATTGAAATACGGGCACAATCATGTAAACCACTTTGATCATGCATATCACCACTTTAAAATTACATCTTTGGCCTTGATTTGTTTATTTTGAGTCAAAACAGTATTTTTAATACAAAAAGCTTTGGTACATTGTGTTGTAAGATAAATACAATTTTTGTAACGTCTGAAAATCTTTCATATGTTTCGTTTTCTATAGTTTTTTTTACAGTCTTGCTGACATTGAAACGCGTTTGAGTTGTTTATTTTTACGATTATTAATCAAATCAATTAAACATTTCAAATTTGACAGCTGACCACAAGGTCATTTTTGCGTCATAAATTCATGACTTAAAGAAATCTATCGCCGTCTAAATTAATTTATTAAACCCCAAGCGAACGCCGGCGTTCTCTCTCTCATTGTGTTTTTGTGTCTCTCTTATTTATCAGTGTTTTCCAACCTGTTTTTGTTCGGGGACCACTTTGGTTTTTTGTTGATAGCAGGGACCAGAGGTTCAGAAGAATACTTTTTTTATACAAACCAGTGCTTGACTGCGATCCCACTTGATGATAAGCAGTGATGCAATCGTTCATGGTGAAATGCACTAGTACATTTAAAGCCTAATTTGCTTTGAAGACTCCTAAATTATAATCGGACTAGAATACCACTGTAGGCAAATAGTTCCATTCTTTCGATGTATGGGGTTTATACGACGAGGCAAAACGCATAGTCTGGACTGTAGAGATGACAACAACATAAGGGTGGACAGGACACTTGCCGTACGTCGAGTTTTCCGATGATAGAAAGGTGATGGCGGAATTAACTCAAGTAACACTTTAACTATTTCATTTAAAAAATCTGCATTTAAAACTTGGAATACACCCTTTCTTAAAGTCTAAAGTAGCGAGCATCTTCATAGAAAATACAATATTTCTGATACGAACTTAAAATTAGTTCGCATCAATGTCAATGCAAAGTTTTAGTTGTAAAGTGTGGAATTGTTAGACCTTTCGCAGACCATATTTTGGTTAATAGAGACCACAGAGCCACGAGCTTTTATCGCGATCGCTTTGACAACCTAAACTGAACTGTTAAAGGGATAGCTATATAGGGTGTATAGCTCCATCTCTCTTTCTCCCTCGTACGCCTGACATTTTAACAAGACATGGTAAGACCCCAGGTTGGGAACTACTGATTTGTATGAAAGCTTCCATTCTATGCTGCATTATGTGCCGATTTTGTAATGTAAACAAATATATTCTATGAATTTAAAACATAACGTAACATTAGGCATGTATTCTCTAAATAGTTAGGCCCCAGTATACTGGAACGTGGGGCTTTTTGGACCAGGACAGCGGGCCCAACTTCACCCTATGAAAAAAAATTTACTAAAAAAATTTTTGGGACAACAAGGAAAAGGCATTAAATATTTCTACCATAAAATCTGTATTTATTTTATATATGATTCCAACATACTACTCAAAATATTAATAATTTTTATATATGAAAGTTGCAGGGACCACGGTCCCGGTCCATACAGCACCACGACCGCCACGGTTGAGACTGCAGAGTATCGATAGTTGTCAAAGTAATGGCTTTAGTTTAAAATAATTTTTAGTTCAATTTATTAAACTTGTGTGTAAGAGATTGCCCTGTGCAATAAGTCTGCCCATTGTACACTTAATTTTTATTTATTTATTTATCAGTTGCACTTTTTATCCTCTGTTCACATTATGAGGTCTACAATAAAGTATATAAATAAATAAATAAATTACTACTGCAGTTTATCTGTGTTTTGCAACACTGCCCACGGAGTCCGTATTGTTATTCATCAGCAAGCGATCCGATTACAGAACTCAATAAAATCCAATTAATTTTCCAATCACCCGTAATTATTATTGCTTTAAAGTATGTATGAATTATTCATACTGTACCTAAATTTAAAAAAATCTTATGAGCCTGGAGTTTTTATTTATCAGTAACATAATATGTACCTAAGGCTAAAAAAAATTAGAAGTTGGTGTCTTTTAGCTTACATCCATTTTTCACACTAACTAGGTTCTTATCAAAATTAGCAAATCAAAGTATTAAACATAATATATCATAATAATATTATGGTCACACTTAAGGGTGCCCTTATCGGAGACTCTTCCACACAAATGTAGTCAAAACAAAATGTGATATCGTTTTGTAGCAATACAATATTAAAAAATGTTCTCCTATATGTTGACTGTTCCATTTTTAACACCAATTTACGTATCTTTCAGTAAAAAAAAAAACAAACTTATAGCGTGTGAAAATGGCAAAATGTTATAATTATGTGATTGTATATGACAGATTTGTTTCTTCATAAATTCAACTAATATTATTTTGAACAGAAAATCGGCATATCCATGTAGTTTAAAAGTCTGTTCAAAAAATGTTATCATCGTATAGCTTATGGGGGTGTGTATTCGTGAGTACACTAAATTTTTTTTATCATCACAGCGTTGATAACTTACGCACATGATATCGGATGTGATAGCCATTGGCTGCATTTTACTTCGCTCATCAACCAGTTCGAGCCAACGTCTACTACACCCTGAGTTGTGAAGGGAGAGGGCTTGTCAGATATTTATTGACTTAAATCCTCCTGGGTTCCTTCAGTTACCCTTTGCATTCTAAGGCCACGGAAACTCTTTCGAACACTCGCCCCGACTAGTGCACCCTTAAGCGATCATATCTTCTTTCTTTCACACAACACTTCACCACATTTTCTACTTCTCAAAAAACGTATTAAAGGCTACTTTATTCACACAGTAATTAAAAAATCACCAATAACCGTCTTTCTCTATACTCTAACACAATGTTCCGTCCGTCACTCGTGCGTGGCTTGAGTGTGGACTCGGCTGACGTGTCCGGCTATGCGGTCTCCAGGAGCCGGCGAGCCTCCTTGTCGGCGGAGCAGCGCCGCAAGTTGAGCCTGCTCCGCACGTCCAGCATCCCCTCGCCACTGACTCCGGTGAGCCACATTTACCATACGGTACCCTGCCCGAGACAAGACTGTAATCAGGTATAATTATAAACATTTATTGTGTGTCTTGTGGTTAAGTGAGTGTCGCTTTTGTGGGTTTCGTTGAATGTTGGTTGTTCTTCGTCAGCTCAATGTACCACTTTCAGATTGTACGACGTATGTAAGGCCCTTCGATGCGTGCCATACACGGTCGTACTACAGGTTTGATCAAACATGTAGCGTCATACCGATTGGACGACAGGTTTGACCGTGTATGGCTGGCATTATACCATACAGACAGCCCCATACACGGTCCAATCTGTATGATCCAATTGGTATGATCAAACCAAAAGAATTGAAATTCGATTTTGCCGTCAAAGTTGTCAATATGTTGTCACTCCCATATAAAATCTGTTTGATCAAACATGTGGCGTTGTACCGATTAGACTACAGGTTTGACCGTGTATGGCTGGCATTAGCCGCATTTGCAAGTGCTATAGAAAAAATGCCAACGCGCTATAGCATCGTCACTGTATCGATGCGAAATTGCGAACGCGCTACAGCATCGCTACAAAAAGTCGCCGTGGGCGATGGGCCTAAGGCCTACTGTCCACGGACGCGTTGCTTCTTAGACGCGTATTCGTCTTTATACACCTGCGTATGCTACGGAGCAGAAGCGTTGTGCCGTCGTGGCTTTGCCGTTTCATCGACAGAGTTAATAGTTTTGTATGTGGGCTTCCGCAGGCATATCTACACCAAGCATATAATGACGAATACGCGTCTTTGAAGCTACGCGTCCGTAGACAGTAGGCTTAAGTCTTTCATTAAATGTTTCTAATCTTTTTATTATTATTGTTATCTACTTAATTATTTTATTTCGAGCTTGTACTCGTACAAGAGTTTTTTTTTATATTTTTTATTTAAGTGATTTTCGTACAGTAATGCGACGATGACTCAAAAAACGCAAAACAGCTACTTTATTAACATTTCCGACAACAAGGTAAAAGCAACTTGGAAAGTTATAAACTCAACCAAAACCAACTACCCAAAAGAAAACCCTTCGAAAATAATCACAAATAATAACAGATGTACCACCGAACCAAATGAGATTGCCGAATTATTTAATGATTATTTCATTGATCAAGTTCTGCCAATAAACAATCTTAACCAAACCAGGAATTATAACTTTACATTAATAAATTCGAACCCTCATTCAATATTCTTAGCACCCACTGTACCAGATGACATACAAAAAATCATTTTTGGTCTAAAAAATACCAATAGTTCCGGTTACGACGATATTGTAACGCATGTTATTAAAAGCGTATCTTTTGAAATTTCACCAATTTTTAGTTATATTGTTAACCTGTGTATAGATGCCGGCAAATTTCCTGAAGACTTAAAACTTTCAATTATCTCTACATAAGAAAGATGATCCACAAAATATGAAAAATTATAGGCCTATTGCACTTGTGCCAGTGTTTTCTAAAATCATAGAAAAAGTAATTTATAACAGCTTATACTAATTCCTAGAAAAAAACAATATTCTATCCAAAGAACAATATGGCTTTAGGAAGAATAAAAATATTAATATGGCAATCTATGAATTAGTTAATGAAATAGTCTCAAATGTGGACAAAAAAATACCAGTTTCAGCATTATTCATGGATATGACGAAGGCTTTTGATTACGTCGATCACAAAATCCTACTCTTAAAACTAAATAAGCTTGGGATTAGAGGAAATGTCTTAAAACTAATTAAATCGTACCTAGTCAACCGTAAACAAATAACTAAAATTGAAAAAGTTTGTCCTAAAACAAAATCCGAAATAACTTATTTTTCCAAACAAAGGTTTATATACTATGGTGTACCACAGGGAAGTGTACTGGGTCCATTATTGTTCCTTTGCTATATAAACGATATCCCCAGAACCATAGACCACCCCATGACCCTATTCGCTGATGACTGTACTACAATATTTATCGGAAAGGACTTAGACATATTTGAAAATAAAATAAATAATAACTTGAAATCAATAATTCAGTGGTTGACATATAATAATCTAAAAGTTAATTTTGGCAAAACCCATATTATGAACTTTAACCAACGAACAAATCCTATTAATCCTAATATTAAGTTTGAACAAAACACAATTTCTAAAATTGAACACACAAAATTCCTGGGGATCTGGTTAGATCAGCACATGACCTGGAAGACACACATTGACCATTTAATAAAAAAACTGAATCAATATTGCTACGCTTTATATAATTTAAGCAAGGTTGCCAATCAAAATACTGTTCTTACCGCTTATCACGCGTATGTTTCAACCACACTGCGCTACGGCGTAATATTCTGGGGTAACTCGACGGATAGGGACATGGCATTTAAAGCCCAAAAGAAGTGTCTTCGTGCAGTATGCCAGATAAAAAAACACCAATAGCTGTAAACCATTTTTATTAATTTGAAAATATTGACACTTCCGTCTTTATATATTTATGAAGTTGCCATGTTTATCAAAAATAACCATAACCTTTTTGAAACTCTATCCTCCAAACGTCATCAAGGTGCACTCAAATCAAAAACCCACCAAACCGCTTTTTTCTCGAAAAGTTTTTTAGGAATGGCACCAAAAATATTTAATAAACTACCTAAATCCATAACAACTTTAAAAGATCTAAAATACTTTAAAAAAGCACTCCTTAAATTCCTAATACAAAAAGCATATTACAGTATTAATGAATATCTAGAAGATAAGTGACAAACTATTCCTAACTCCACATTCTCCGATTTATTTAGTAGCAGCCTATTTCAGTTACTAAACATTGTTTTAAGAGATTCTTTGTTCTATTTTAAAATTTTATTTTGTTTTATTATGATTTGTTATAATTTCTAGTTAAAGATTTAATTTTAATTAGTCATAGAACATACAACATGAAAATGTCTCTAATGTTTTATGTACCATGTAAAACAATATTTGTATGCCCAGCAAGGCAACACATAGTGAAACGTTATTTTTTAACTAACACCATGATGTACTATCATATAAACCTATGTGTAACAAATAAATATTTGACTTTGACTTTGACTTTGAAGAGTTAGTAACAATATTAACCTAAAAAGAATGTCAGTAGTCATAAAATTCTAATCTTAGACATTTTTGTTAGGTGGGTACATTCAGTACATTACAATTCAATATTCCAATCTAAAGCAATAAATTCAATCAAACATGTCTAAAATTTTAATTATATAAATTGAAATTAAAACAAATAGGTACTTACATAAATTAAATTTTGTTCCCTTCATTTCCCGCATATTCAACTACATATGTGTTGTTTATTTAGTGTGAGTTAATTTATTGTTTGACAAAAAGTAGTTTTTCTATTTTGTCACCAAACGGTGCTTACTCAATTTTGACAGAAAAAGTTAACGTTAACGCATACGTGTACGTTCAAAAACTTGCACCGAGGTCAAAGAACCCTGTGTTTTACTCGTTAACAATCCTAAGTTTTTGTTGTTACGTTAGCCTCATTAGGGTTTATAAGCAGCTTATGTGACACCTGATCATCAGGATTATTGGCTTGAAACAGATTATTATCATACCAATTATGTGTTTGTTTGTTGTTTTTCGTAATTTCTAGAAGCATCATACCTAATACTTAAATAATAATAAGTAATTATAATTAAAAAAAAAGTTATTGATATGATAGTTTGAAAAGGTTTTTTATAGCTTATAATGTGGCCCACTGCTGGGCAAAGGTATCCTCTTTTTCCTTGCAAACATCTCGGTCTAGGGCGATCTCTGGCCAAGTTTGCCCCGAAAAAATTTGTAATAGTTTATATTTTCATTCACAAAAAGTACTTACAATTTACAAATAAATGCTGTGTTTTTAGCATCTGGAATCGAACTAGGAAGAACCTTTATTTCGGCTTACAGCGCCAAAACCGTCGAGTTACATTAAATAAGGTTACTAAAAATACTTGTATTATACAATACCATTGAAAATTATTTAAGTATAGTCTGATAAAAAGTTTTCATATGGTGGTCTGATATTATTGTAAAAAAAAAAATATTTTCTTCAAATGTTGATCAGACCCGCACTTAAAACCATGATTAGGACATTAAAAGGACTTTCTTCTTTTTGATTATTCTTCAATATTAACATACCACAACTTTCATACAACGCCATCGCAAACTCAATACTTTATTACAATCCATATGTGTAAATCCATAGTGATGATAATTGTCATAAATCAATATGGATCATGTCGGGCACAGCAAAATTAGGAGAGAGGAAGAGGGTTAACTAAACAGAGCTTGTGGTATGAATACTAGACAATTGATAAACATACTTATGTATTTCTAAATACATACATACTATCACTATATGTACGGTATAAAACGAAGTCGCTTCCCGCTGTCTGTTCCTATGTATGCTTAGAACTTTAACTAAGTACGCAACGGATTTCGATGCGGTTTTTTTTTTAATAGATAGAGTGATTGAAGAGGAAGGTTTATATGTTTAAAACATGCATATTACAGTATAGAAAAATTGATAATTATAGTTAATTACACCCAGATACAGACCGAAAGATCGTGCTCATCACACAAACATTTAACTTGGGTGGGAAACGAACCCAATATGAGTAAAAAGTGCGACATTTACCAATAAAACCAAACCAATTCGCAGACGCAAACCCCAGACGTAACCTAAATAAAATTACTAAGACTAACCAAACGTCAATTAGGTATCGATTGTTGCTCAAAATAAGACCATAAACAATGGAATGATCGATATGTGACGTGCCGATTACAAGGGAGTTTAACCCAAATATTGGGTAGACTAAACAGTTTACGATCTCTATTCCTATATTGAGCAGTGCACGTGTTAACAGTGAAGCATTTAATATTGCATCTTTATGGGCTGCATGAAGAGAGGAATATATATATAAAAACTGGTCAAGTGCAAATTGAACTCGCGTACCGTCTCCTTAGGAAAATTCGGCAAAAAAATCGTGTTTGTTGCATGGGAGCCCCCCTTAAATATTTATTTTGTTTGTTTTTAGTATTTGTTGTTATAGTGGCAACAGAAATACATAATTTGTGAAAATTTCAACTGTCTAGCTATCGCGGTTCTTGAGATACAGCCTGGTGACATACAGACGGACAGACAGCGAAGTCTTAGTAATAGGGTCCCGTCCCTTTGGGTACGGAACCCTAAAAATGATTACATTAGACGAAGTTAAAAAGTAGCGCCAGTGACTGAAAAGCTCTGCAATTCTGCAGAATTTCGCAGTTCGAAAGATTTAGGTACCGCGGTCTGGAACGTAAAGTGCAACTGAACGTTCCTTTGATATATTTTGTGAACTGCACGCTTAGCCAAGTTGTTATTCTGCAATCGTTAACGCTATTGAAAAGTGACGAAACGTATGGGAATGACGTCATCTCAACGTAAACTCGCGTGGTCAGAACAAACGAATAGACAATTCGTAGCCAAATTCACATCGTTCAAAATCGTTTCTACAATGTTTAACGCTACATTCTTTGTTATACAAACGCTACATTGTAGAACGAGCGGCCGACTCAGGCGCGTCAACATGGCTACCAACTCTGTTGTTTATTGATACTGAACTGCAATATGCAAAAAAACTTAAGAAAATTAGTTGGCGATGCGTCAATTTGATATAAACGTAACACTGATATGGTCAGTGTTACTTTTATATATTTTATACAATGATTATGGACCCTTCTTTATTCTGGCAAATAACATTATTCATAATAACAGTTCAGCTTAAAGGAATTTGGCTTTTCAAGCAGTCTCCTTTCGCTAAAGTATTTAGACTGGGCTGTAGTTTTGTTTAAAAGAATTACCGTGTCCCTGCAACGCAATGCGGTAACTGGAGGACCAGGTAAAATGTGTAAAACCGATATGTAGATAACTTTATGTATTAAACTTGTGTGTAACTTGATATAATTATGTAGGCTTTGTTTCATCGCAATCGATTAACTATATCAAAAGATCTTCTTCTTCTTCCTGCTCTTTTCCCATATTACTTGGGGTCGGCGCAACACGTTTTCTTCTTCCATTCTGTTCTGTCACCCGTCAAACTATCACTAATTCCCTTTTCTTTCATATCACTTCTCACACAATCCATCCATCTTTTTTTCGGCCTTCCTCTCCCTCTCCATCCATCTACATGTATACTCAGAACTCTTTTAGTAATATGCGCTTCATCCCTCCTCTTCACATGACCATATCAAAAGATATAGGTATGAATAAGTGACAAGATGTAAAACATTAGGTTATGGACTGAACTCTTATCTAAGCGATTTATTTTAGTTTTCGACAACAACGCGAACAAAGTCGCTGGCACGGCTAGTAAACAAATAAACTTGACCCAGACCTCTACAGTACAAAAACAGAATCCTCAACGATACCTCGAAGTAACACTCCGTGAAGTATCTGTCAATAAACACATCTCCTGCCAAGTAACACAACAGCTCTTAGTTGAAACCGATCGCTTCTAAATAACGACCTAATAATAGTTAGCGCTTATTTTTAACGCGTAGCGTACCCATTGCCAGTGTTAGGGTTGTCTGGTCATAAGACCGAACAAGATTAGCTGGAGGTTTCTACTAAATCCTTTGCAGAGCTCGGGAGTAAATTATATAAATCCCTCACTGCGCTCGGGATTAAAACAGAATCCTTCTTTTCTCCATCAAAATTCAACAAACCGCCAATGACCGCCAATGACACTACTTTAACCCCTAGTCACATGATATACCATTCTTTTGGGGTAGGAATGCTGAAGCTTCATGCAGTTGATATGATATACAGCTTGTTGTGCTACTTGGGAAATCATCAAATGACATGACATCTCTCGCTCTAGGGTGGAGAGGACGTGCTAATGCTAACACACACATCAGTACGTCAAAAATGTAGTGTCGTAGAAATTGTAGGACATCGCCCGGCCACACGTCGGTGTCGGTCACGTCACGGCCATCGCGTCTCAGTCACTCGTATATAGTGACAGCTTAATCAAGGATCTCGTTTTAGGCTTATTGCTCCTTTATCACTAAATAAAAGTGAATTATAAGATAGTTTTCTTTTTACTGCAATTCTAATTAAACATCTAAGTGACTAGTAAAATGTTAAAAATCGAATTAAAGTCGGACAGGCTGAAATATAGTCAATAATTTTTAATTTCATGCATCTTGGTGGGAGCTACCGCGCTCGCAGTGGTGGTTGCCCGCTAACCAGCCTGAAAAGAAAAAAATGTTGCATGCATAATGGTTGCATGTTACATTTTGTTGTTGTTGTTGACTGATTCAATAAATTGTGGCGGAGGCCGGCGGCTGCACTTTTCCGCACTAGTGAGAAAAACAGTAAACTACGTGCCTAAAAGCAGTAGGGATAAAACCTGGTTTTTGAGTAAGTGTATTCAAAAAAAAATATAACCGACTTACTAAAAAAACACTAAAACCATCAAAATAACTTTAATTTCGGAAGTCGGTGTTTCTATGATAGTTTTGCCTCTTCGTTATTTAACACCGACTTCCGAAATTAAAGTTATTTTGATGGTTTTAGTGTTTTTTTAGTAAGTCGGTTATATTTTTTTGTAAAAAGTTTTTTATTTCACACTTTTTAGTTGCCAATTGACAATTCCAATCAACTCAAACCTTGCTAGGATACATTGTTTTATTATGAAGTTCCCGTGTCTACCTTCCGGCTCCATCATCATCATCAGATCAGTTCGATAGTACCTTATAGCCAAAGTGCATCTCATGAAAATTCTAATAAGCCCAAACACGGCTAGGATACATTGATTAATTACGGAGTTCCGGTGCCTATCTTCCGGCTTCATCATCATCATCAGGTCACATCGATGATACCATTTTCAACATACCTATTCAGAACTATTCATTTATTTGTAACTATTGGACATATACATTGGGAGATCTGTGTGAGTATGAATTTCCGTTGGCCATTTCTGGTCTTCTTCACCAGTTCCACTTCATCAAATGTCATGTTTTGACTATAAATGCTTAAGTTTTTGATGAAAATACCAAAAGAACTATATGATTGCCTATAATATTTGAGGAGTTCCTTCGATTTCGCCAAGATTCCATCATCAGATCTCGACTTGGTGGCTATGGGACCATTTGGGAAGTATAACCTTTCCAACATAAAAATGATTTTTCAAATCGGTTGGCAAGTGACGAAGTTATGCGCGAACATACATAAAAAAAAAAAAAAAAAAAAATACAAACATCCGAATTGAGAACCTCCTCCTTTTTTAGAAGTCGGTTAAAAATACAAACATCCGAATTGAGAACCTCCTCCTTTTTTAGAAGTCGGTTAAAAATATATTTAAAGCATTAAAAGTTCTGCAAGCACCACCATCGTACTTCAAAATTAAGAATAGTTTGTCTCACATTATCTAGACGACTGGTAACCCTAGCGAGAGCACTAAAAGTTCAAATAAATAATTTGTAGAACAATGTTCTCATTGTCGCGACAGATTTAGATCGCTGGCAACTCCAGGGTCTGTGGTGACGTCACGACCTTCCCTGTAAACATTACTGTTAGGGATAAACGAAGTTCTTTTGTTTACGTTTCAAATGGAGATCCGATATTTATGAGGTTTTATTAGAGTACGTGTAATAAATACAGTAAATCTATTACTGCTTATATTTTTGCATGTAGCTGCTGCGGGATTTGTCGAAAAAGATACCGTAGGTTTAGAACGCAAAGGGCAATTGAGGAAATACAAGTGGGTTTTAGTCAGTAGAAATGTGATGCCGTCTCGCCCTGCATCCAGATCAGGAGAAGTGATTTTCTACGTAAAAGTAAAAAACATAATAAACTATAATAAAAATAAATGTCAACTAATCTGTAGAATACAACATTAAAAAGACAAAATAAAACACCTGTGCGAGATCAAAAAGGTTTCTATCTCAACATGTATTTAAAAAAAGTATAGATTACTGTTTTTTTTTAAGAAAAGTTTTTTAAATTTATTCATCTATCTACATAATTTATATGTTACTGTAAAAGCTCGAACTTCGGTAAATCTTAAGATTTTCCAGAAAAACCTAACATTCGCCAATTATTAATGGTAAATGTCCATGAAAGTTTGCGATTCGAACTTTTACCACCGTTGACTTTGTAAATCTTAGGATTTACTTTAAAGGCACGCTGTGTGTTGAAATGTTGAAAAAAATCATGTCACAACATGTAAAGCGCATCAACTCGTACTCGTGGGCAGTCAGCCGCCTCCGCTACCTGCGCACCGTCTCTTTAGTTTGTTAAAAACCAAATAATAAGATAAAATACAGATTCAGTTAGATTAGTCAAGATAAGCGTTATGTTTGTGAGAAGATAATTTTACTTGGGTTATTTTTTACTGCTTAGGAAGTTCCTAATTTTATTAATGCAACTTCTTTATTAAAATAATTTAAATAGGTAAGGATAATACCTAAGTTTTTAACTAATACTTACTTGAAATAAATGACGAAGAATTAAGTAATTATTGTTTTATTCCTAAAACCAACATTTACCTGTCCAAATTGATAAAACCTAGCATGTACTGAATTGGAATGGTAAAAGCCCGAAAAAATCACCCCATTATAATAAATACTTACATTTACCAACTCATGTCGGTAAATTTTAGGTTTTACTGGAAAATCTTGAGATTTAGCGTAGTTCGAGCTTTTACAGTAACATATATAAAAATCAATGCCACTTTTCGTTGTAATTTTAAAACTCAAGAACGCGTTCTACGGGCTCACCTATCCAAACCAAATGTTTAGGCTTTGTTCGGACTATTTAGTAGATGGTTTATGTGAAGTTTGGTAACGTAGAGTAGGGTATTATAGGGTAGAGTAGTGTAGAGTAGTGTAGAGTAGTGTCACAGTAGATAAATATACTACTGTGGTAGTGTAGAGTAGGGTAGAGTAGGGTGGAGTAGGGAAGAGCGGGAGTGAAGCCGCGCGGGCAAAAGCTAGTTATAAATTAATTAATATATATATTCATACATTAATAGACGCTTAGGCTGTCAGACAAACTCGTCTATAGTGATTTTGTCTCGGGATTTCCCCGCTCCGCACGCGTCTCGTGTGCTTATTCATTAAATACTTGTATGAAAAGGACATTTGCGGGGGTTACGCATGCGGAGAAAATCCGCACGCGTAATGAAATCCGAACGATATTTATTGTAGACAGTGTTAATACTCTGTTCTGTAGACCTATTTCTTAGTTTATTTTATTTTTTCTAGGCAAGTCATTTAAAATATTCTATATTTTAAAATATTTTTATTGCTTAGTTACTTGCATAAAAACACTTATGACGGTAAAATAATTTCTCTTATTTATTTACATAACTTTTATAATCCTTCATCTTATTAATAAAACAATAATATATTTACTAAAACACCCTTAAATTCTAAACTAAACTAGTGCTAAGATAAAAAAAATTCAGACGGTAATATTTCTATAGTTATATTTGTGCAAGCAAGTAAATTATTATCATGCTACCAGCAGCGTGTGTGGCAGCCATTATTTCAGTCTCGTAGGTGGTTTATTTTCGTATTTTTTAAAGTCAATTTGAATCGTAGCATAATGAGTGATATCCGCAGTCTGATCGACAACCAACAAATGTTTTCACTCATTGGCGGAAACCTTTTTCAGTGAACGACGAATGAAAATAACAATAGACATTATTCTCCCCGTTTTTCCATTTTTCCGACAGAAATGATGATTGACGGTGATAGACCATTTTATTATTTTGTTTTCCAAGTGACGCAAATGCTTTTAGATTATTACCTACACATATCAAAAAAATAAATACCTATCTACCTAGTTTATTCTTGAAGTGATACATAAATTATGTTCCAAATAATTTATGGATTTTGTGGCGAAATAAAAATTGTGGTATTAAGTAACTGTGGAAATGTAGGTACTAGCGCACGATATAAGCCGTACCTACGAGTGTTATTTGTGATAGGTCCCTTTGCATCCTTCACGTAGGTTTAGGCTTAGGCCTTAGAAGACGACACGCTGGGCCTGGCCATAAGCCTTTGTAGACGGTTGGCTCTAGCACTTTGTTAGATTGGCTACCTACAACTATCCACCAGAGTTGTTCGATGCTAGGTGGCTATGGATGCGTTGTTTACTTTGATCCGCATAATGCTAACACCAGAGGCGTTACCACGAGCTCTTAATACGAATCATTTGACGACCTTAACTGAATTGTTAAGGAGAGGAGCTATGAAGGGTGTATAGCTGTATCCCTTTTTCCTCGCTCGCACGACTGACACTTTAACACGTCATGGTAAGTCCCATAGGTGTTTTTTTTTAATTTTTACACCTTAATCCGAAACAGGGAGGGGGCTGGTAATCTGTGTGACAGGATTTCCTAATGTAGATGCCAATCTCCTACAAATAAATAATAACTAATTGTATCTACTTGTGTAAAGTTAGTTTCTAGGGCATTTCTATGCCCGCGACTAGCATTAGTGTTCGCCCACACAATGGTCGCGATAATGCGAATATTCACTGAACTCCGATAATGTAACCGTGTTTAGCAAAATCTTGGAAAAATTATACAAAAAATATCTTATTATAATTATTTACTTTGCTTCAAGGCAAAATAAATGTTTTTGCCAGGTCTACATAACCCACCTTGTGTATTTCTACATACAAATTTTTACATAAACCAGATTACAATACCATTTTCACATGACGTATCCAAACAGCGCTGCTTTTAATCAAATTGGAAATAAAAGATAACAAAGATACATTGTTTTAAATTGAAATGAGAAGTTCTGTGTTTGAAAAATAAACTATTTAGGTATGAATGGTACAATGAATAAATAATTTTCAAAGACTTTATACATTTTTGTTCAATGTACAAAGAATTTAGGCTTAAGGTATTTGTAAATATACTGAGCCCCCTTTTTTATTTGATACTAGCTTTTGCCCGCGGCTTCGCTCCCGCTCTTCCCTACTACAGCCTACTATACCCTACTCTACCCTACTATACCCTACCCTACTCGACCCTACTCTACCCTACCCTACTCTACTCTACTCTACCCTACTCTATCCTACTCTACCCTACTCTACCCTACCCTACTCTACTCTACTCTACCCTACTCTACCCTACTCTACTCTACCCTACTCTACCCTACTCTACTCTACTCTACCATACTCTCAAAAAAAAAAAAAAAGTAGGTCTTATGTCCGTCTCCTGGTTTTAAGCTACCTCCCCACCAATTTTCAGCCAAATCGGTTCAGCCGTTCTTGAGTTATAAGTAGTGTAACTAACTGACTTTCTTTTATATATATATAGATAAACCAGTGCTTGACTGCGATCCCACCTGATGGTAAGCAGTGATGCATTCGTTGATGGTATGCGCACTAGTTTATTAAAAGCCTATTCACACTAGCCTTGAATATAGGTACTAAAATTGTAATTAGCCGTAAGTAAAGTTTGTATTTTTGTTTTTATGTTTTTTTGTTTGTAGGAGGTAATCTCTGGAAGTACTGGGCCGATTGCTACATTTTTTTCACTGATAGAAAGCTGCTTTATTCCTGAGTGACATAGGCTATATTTTAAGTACGCGGGCGAAGCTGCAGGCAAAAGCTAGTAATCAATATTTTAATGTTCCCATTCCTGGACTGAGGCCTCTTCTCTAGGGAAAGCCTAAAGCTTCCAGCCGAAAATACACCTTTCTATTACTGAGTTATTTTAATAGTAATTTAAAGAAATTGCAAGTGATACTTCATTGTTGTGATGAGTAAGTCGCGAGTTGACGAACAAGCCATATAATATCGATATCACACGAAAGTCTTTTTGTTTTTTATCGCAAAATGTATTTAAAAACGTATCGACGTCTAGTTTTGTCCACTTCCCAAAAAGTCATCGGTCGCAAATTGTCCACTTCTCACTATGTCACTGTGTCAACTTCTTAGAATGTCAACTTCTCTTATTGTCAATTTCTCAAAAACTGTCGATTTCGCACAATGACAATTTCGCTTATGGTCAACTTCTTACAATGTCATCTTCCTAGCTCATCGTGCTGTGCCGCGTCGTGTGCTGCCGCGGCGGCTGCAGAGAACCTCAAGCGGCGGAAATATAACAGCCTCGTCGGCAGTTATATTTTTGAGCCGTTTGGGGTTGAAACTCTTGGGCCGTGGGGTCCGAGTGCCTATGCTTTTTAAAGAATTATCAAAACGCTTAGTTGACTCTTCGCGTGACCCTAGGGCTGGCTTCTACCTCGGTCAGAGAATAAGCATTGCCATACAACGTGACAATGCCGCCAGCCTTTTGGGCACACTTCCAGTCGACAGCGATGCGGAGGAGTTTTATGACGTCATATTTAGGTAGGCTTTTAGTGTATATTTAATTAATTATTATTTAAGTGTATTTTATTGTTTAATTTGTTTAATTATTGTTAAATAATAATAAAAATATATTTCTTGAAATAATAAGTTCGCAAAATGATAACTCCACGTAGTTTCTACTCATAATTTTAATTTCACCCACTGGTAATGAACTTGAAAAATGTTTCAACTTCAGGGTCTTGAGATTTCAGGATCAGGGTGACTTCAGGGTTCAATTAAGATATTTAATACTTATGTTGTTTAGTTTTAGATAAAGATACCTGTATCACCTGCGGAGTTTCGGTACATAATTTAATTTGGTCTTGCATTACGAGTAAGGTCAATTTTTCATGACTGATTTATTTTTTACCATAGAATCTAAAGTATTGTTTTAAGTGCCCACAGTTTTGGCCGCATACATAAAATATAGCCTATGTCATTCAGGAATACATTCATTGTGCGTGCAGCTAAGGAGTGGAATTCCTCGCCGGAGTCTGGTTTCCTGATAGCTACAACCCGGGAATCTATTGAATAGGTTTCTTCTAGGTAAGCGCGTTCTATCGTCGACCGTATCGTCGCTTTCCATCAGGTGAGATAGCGGTCAAGCGCGAACCTATCATCAATAAAAAAAAAAGAATAAAGCGAATTTTTAACAGTGAAACAAATTTTAGCTATCAGACTAGTATTATAAATTATATTATAAACTACAGTTGTGACCCATTGAATTTCTACTACAAAAATAAACTAGACTGTATCGTACTTACGCACGTGTCACTTTCGGCCACAAACTCAAAGTAATGAGCGAGTTTTCTTCTTCAATTTTCCAGACGACTTCCTTGTTTTTTTATAATTAAGTGCTTTCCTGCAATAAACTTAAAGATTTCCAATAAAACGTTGCAAAAACACGAGAATCTGTTACAAATCTTGCTCTGACGTAGAGGAAGTGTCTTCAATGTTAACAGTGCTACATCCGACAGTCCAACAGCTGTTCATAAATTATATCGCTGGTTTTAATTTACTTTTTATTGATGTCTTCAGACATTTTAGTCTGGCCCTCATCAATAGCTGTTGCTAAAGGCGAAAGTTTGTTTGTATGTGTGTGTTACTTCCTTTATGTTCTGATAAATTTGGATGGAACTTGGCATACCGGTAGGCCATATCCTATAGGCGGCGGCGACCTCTCATCGGGCCTTGGTTCAGGCCATGGGCCGAAGCGCAGTAGAAATACTAGCGAAGAAAATAAGACAACGGTTATCCTGACCCCTCAGATACAGCATAAGCATAAGAGTATAATCAGCCTCCTTCCTTTTCCTCGCGATGGAGGATCGACACTTGGGAGAGTCCAACAGTAAACGTCTTTCATTTGAAATGATGATGATGAATTGGCAACCTTTTATAACCATATGTCTTTTACAAAATTTGATTGGCAGAAATGACAGCACGTTTACGATTTAGATTTTGTCTGACCGCATGATTGCTGTTAAGGCCCAAGCGCCCGAGAAGTGCCATAAAACAGTGACTTTCTGAAGCATACTCTGAAAAAAAAAAAAGTTTATTAACAGCCCCTTCTCATATGTGTGTAACTGGAGAATAAAGTGCAAGAAACAGTTTTAGAATACAAAATAACATATTGTGACCTTTAGTGTTTTAGTAAACTAGGTATATAACATTATAAATAATTTAATTATATTTTTCACTACCTACTTATAGACTTTTTAAATATTGTTATCAATAGTACCTATTGTCAAAACTATAATGTAAGAGCTTCTACCGCCTGTGATACAGGTTTACCCTAGTACAGGCACATAACATAGCATTTACCTTTGTAATTACTCTTAAAATTTTACGTAGCCATTTTACCAGATGTTACCCTGAATAAACATATTATTATAAACATATTATATTATTATTATAGATTTATGAACAACATGATGCACGAAAAATCAATAGTTGATAAACTATTGATTTTTTCGTGCCATTAATACTTAAAAAAATATTTAACAATTTCGCAACTTTTCCCTAATCCTTCGAAACAGTATATATTCTTAAATAAAAGAGAACAAAGCATATGTAAATCAATCAATATTTCGCAAAAGAAATAGATTTAAAAGTCAGCGGGGGGCGCAGCTGGCCAGAATGAAATGCACAGATACTCGTGCTGCCGCCGAGGTGGGTACTTGTGTTAAGACCATTTAATTCCGGCCAGATGTTAGAATAGAATAGAAATACTTTTATTCGGTACAGATATACACAAATTAAACAAGAATAAAAGTACAAAGTACGCCGAGCGTGCCCGCACCGAAAGGGTGACCACCTCAGCATTTGCTGGGCGTTAGACACCCAGCGCTGGTTTTCAGTTGGCACCCCGCAGTGACGCACGGGCTAGGGACCATAAGCCTTAAATCCACGAGGTAAAGAATACAGAGAGAGAGTAGGTTGTCTGGAAGATATCGCTTTCAGCGATAAGACCGCCATAATTGTACCCACAAATTGAAGTTTTTGTATAAGCTGTATTACTTTTTGGTGTACAATAAAGTCTATTCTATTCTATTCTATTCTATTCTATTCTACAAACAAAATCATGGTACGTTTAGAAAAGTTTCAAAACAGAATCATTTAAAATCTATCTGTCAGTACAAAGTTTTGACAAGCTGTTCAGAGCGAGATCAGCGGTCGAGAGAGAACGTATTACTATAAACTAAGTGAGGATGGACGGCTTATGTACCTAACTATTCTATTCTTTGCCAGAAAACGTGACTGGCTGCACGTTTCTTACATTCTTAAACGTTTAAAACTGGCCAAGTTTAAAAAAAAAACTGTTTTGTTTGTGTTTGGGTCTGCACCTGCAAATCGATTCTAGGAATAATTTGCCAACACCGTATGTGACATGGGAATTTCTGAAAGGGAATATCGTGGGCTTGAACGTAATTATTTAGTAAGAGCCTGACACGCCCTGTCTCTCCACCCTGGAGCGGTAAAAAATCTCCGTAAGCAGGCTAAACCGGTAATGTAGATGTTTTTCTTTGAGAAACAAGTTGTAACTTCGTCTGATATGAACCTGACGGGTGTCTCTTGGTTTGTGTTGATTAAAAACTAGAATTATTTCCGTCTTCCGCCAGTGTTCCCATTATTCAGAGATGAAAAGTAGACTATCGGTTTTCAGAGAATGCGTAGCTAACTATCGATCTAGTTCTAGTTAGCCTATTATAGGTATCCCACTGTTGGGCGAAACTCACCCTCTCCCTTTTCCACACACGTTTATCCTCGGCCATTGCGGGTCAGTCCCTGCTATAGATATCCGTCTGTGGTCCCTCCGGTAACAGTCAAGCTCAACTCTCCACCTTCGCTTTAGTCTGCTAAGACGTCGCCTTGCGTTAAATGGGACCTAATAAGTTGCTTTTTTAGCTCATCTGACATGCGGTAGACTTATCCAGCCAAATCCCTTACTACTACTTAGGTACTAGCTTGCTTGCTTATGCGATTTTTTTTTTAATTGGTCCAGAAGTAACTCTAGACAATAACAATTCTACAATATAAAAAATACAAAAGATATAAATGAACCGATTGTATAGGGACTTACCATTTTTCCAATGGAAAATCATCAAATAACTCAAGCGCTCTGGACGGAGCGAGAGTATGTCAAACTTTTACCACAAAATAGAACACATACACAGAAGACAATCTCATGTATGTACTTCACTTTTTATACCTACGCTCGGAGGACGCACACTAATGAGCGTTTGAGACGGACCTGTTTGACTAGCGGGCCGAGGCGCTCCGAGATATCGTGTTCGTGAGCGGTGTCTATGTGTGCGTTGCTCGAGCGCGCTTTGTATGTAGATTGACTTCTGTACCTATTTTGTGCTTTTACCGACTAAAAACCACGTGTTTACCTTCAGTCTCTCATTGTGTTTCAGAATCACAGTAGTTCTTTCTCTACATAATGTATTTAGTAAGGCTGCCATCAGACGGACTGTATCGCAGCGACTGTAGCGCATATTCGATATATTCAACTCATGCAGTTGTACGTTCGATTTCGTTCAGTCATGATATCAACTTCACGCGGTCAGCTGCAGTCGTGTGAAGTTAATATTAACTGCAAACAGTCGTGACTTCAACTTTATGCGGTCTGCAGTCGTGTAGTGTCGACACACGCTGTCCATCGCTAACCGCATACAGTTAGTATGCAGTTATTAGTTAAGGAGAAAAACGCGCGTCGGTCGCGTCGAATGCACATTTGCATTATGCGATCAATGTCATCTCTATTTTAAGGCTCTTAAAGATCAAATCTTACTCTGAGCTCCTGGGCTTGATACGTGCAGTATCTAACTGCGCAGATCTGACTGCAGATAACTGCATGCAGTTGAATATATCGACTGCGTACGGTTGCTGCGTTGCAGTCCGTCTGATGGCAGCCTAATTTCAACGTAACAAAGTATAAAATAGTGCCGTGTCACCTGCCAACTTGCCAGTGTGTCGCGACTAATCAGTAATTGCCGAGCTCATACGCTACCGCTCCACATTTTGCGCACATCCGCAGCATAACGCTCGAAAATTATAGCATAACTGAAAATAATCATTTATTATTTTATTATTGTGTTGTATTTTTGTTTGATGTGCGAAGTGTAGCGCGGTGCGACGCGTTTGTTACGGCTGGCTGGCGAGAAATGATATCTTTGTCATAAATATATTTATGTTCAGAATGAACCTATTTTCTTTTTTCGTTATATGCCAGGTTGATTAGTCTTTTATGCATTAATGCGTTGGTTTAGAATAAAATTAAAATCCCAGCTATAAATAGAGTTATTGGCATCATCATTTCGGCCGAAGGGTGTCCACAATTGGACACATTTCTCCCAAGTTTCGCCACATTCACATTGATATCAATGTGAATGTGTCTCATAAATATCTTTGAAATCATAAATATATCTTTGTGAGTCATAAATACTTTTGTGTTAAGAATGGACCTATAATTCTTTTCTTGTAATATGCCAGTTTGATTAGTCTTTTAAGCATTAATTAGAATAGATTTGAAACCCGAGTTAAAAACGGTCGAAAAGTGTCCACAATTGGATAGACTTCTCTCAAGTTTCGTTACATCCATATCAACATAAATGAATGGTCCAGCACGTATATGACTTCAGCGTGAGATCATTGCGACAGAACCTTTCTGCCTTTACGTTTTCCTTTTTACTTCCTTTTATTTATTTTAATGAAAAATCTCTTTGGACAGAGCGAGAGCGAGTGTCGAATCAGGAATAAAGATACTCGCTAGAGAACCAAAGTGGCCGACTTAACACGAAGAATCGCCAAACTTAGGTAACAATGGGTAGGGCACATTGCTCACAGGCCGTCGGGGCTGAAAGGTTCTGGAGTGGCGCCCGGCAGGTACAAGTCCTACAAACGGGAAGGGAGAAGGTTGCAGGACTCCGATGGATGCTCACTGCACTTAGCGAGGCCTATATCCAACAGTGGATGGCTTTCGGCTGACATGATGATGATGATGTTAGAGGGAGTGTCAGACATTTACTGATTAAAACCCAGCTGTGTTCCTTTAGTTACCCTTGGCATTCCTGGGTAACTCCTTCGAAAAATCCTGCAGCTCTGGAGTTTTATTATTCTTATAACAGATTCGAATTTACCCTTTAGCTCCGAATGAGAGCTAATGGTTATACTCTCGATTGTAGGTGTATAATCGAGAGCATAACTCAAAAAGACAATAAACGCCCGTGTGTCGTTTATGTGGGCTTAAATAAATGCTAAATCATTATCTTTGGCTAGACTGGGCTGCACAAAGAATATACATATGAAAACAGAAGTTCTAGTAGCGTCTGTTTTCCCTTTCATTTCTTCAAGAACATACAAGTATACTATAGAATTGTGAAGGGTCAGCAATTTTGATAAACACCAACAATAACGAAACAATGAATGGATTTTACGAAAGTTGAATTGGCTTCAGGCTTATAGTCCCTTTAACAACTGGCTGGAATTAAGTGGACACAATACGCGTACCCACCTAGGCGGCAGTACGAGTATGTGTACGTTCAGTTGCAGGCAGCTGCGCCCCGATAGGGCCCCGCTGACCTTTAAACCATTTTCTTTCCGAAATATTGATTGGCTTACATATGCTATGTTCACTTTGAAGAATATTTAATCACCAACTTTTATGGGTAAAAACATTTCTAAAGATCAAAGCCATTTCGAAAGAGTAGGAAAAAGTTGCAAAATTAGTAAATATTTTTTTTAGGCAAAAGTATTATTCGCACGAAAAAATCAATAAATGGTAATGTTGTTCATGAATTTATATTCCTATTTTTTTTAAGCCTATTAACCAGGCCGTTACCGAGGGGAAATAGGATTCAGAAAGTCACTGTTTTATAGCACTGCTCGGACGCTTGGGCCTTAATAAGGAGGTGACCATAAAAATGACAAAGAATAGGGTGGCTTAATAAACTGGCAATGCCACCATGGCGTCCCAGTCACGGCCCTTGTTCAGCCTTTTCCATCACCTCTTAACCGTTTTCGCAGCATAAGTATGCAGATTCCAATTATTGCAGACAACAGTAATTCATTATGCGCACTGCTATGGAGTGGAATTCCCAGCTGGAGTCTGTGTTTCCCGGTAGCTACAACTTAGGGGTCTTAAAGTCAAGAGTGAGGTTACTTATAGACAAGCGTGCTCCATCGTCGACCACATCATCGCTTACCATCAGGTGAGATGGTGGTCAAACGCGATCCTATAAACAATATAAAAAAATAATCACATTACAAGATTCAAAGATTTTTACACGTGCTGAAAACACAAATAATAGATTTCTATGCTACTGTATTATTCAGACCAGATTTTCTGCTAAGTACTTAGCGTGAAGTATGTGTGGGCTAGCCTGGTCACATTATTTGGCAGCGAGGGGTAATGTTGACAAGATCACGTGCCTGCTAGGGTTGGCACTGACTGAATTTGTTTGTACGGCTGGTGGCACCCTTGGCCTGTTTATTGGAGTTCGTCGCCCTGTGATCATTTTGATGAGGCCATTGTTAGTGAATTATAACTGGTTGTATGTCATTACATCATCATCATAGAGAGCAGTGGTGGCCCAGAGGTAACGGCCTCGACTTACGAGTTGAAGGTATGAAGTTCAAACCTATCCAGGGCATTACTTCGTGTAATTTCATTACTATGCTACTTTCAAAACGGTGAAGAAAAACATCATGAAGAAACCGGCGTGTCCTAGAATCAAAAATTCGAAGACATGTGACATTGACCAACCCGCACTGGGCCCGCGTGGTGGATTACGGTCCATTCCCTCTCCTAGAGAGGAGGCCTATGTTCCAGCAGTGGGAACATTTTAGGCTGCATGCTACATCATCATCATCTTCCTAGCTTTTACCACTTTTACCCAACTAGCCGACCACAAGTCGGCTTCCAGACTCGTCGGATGCGGATACATGGGGCATCCCGCGTTTTACATGGCACGATAACGATATTTGGCTTGTTTGATTTTACGTGAATCAGGCTACTCGACCTCCAAAACCCAGTTACTTGGGCAAATTAATAAATACAGTTGTATTTATTTATTTACTAGCTTTTGCCCGCAGTTTCGCCAGCGTATATAAAATATAGCCTATGTCACTCAGAGAGACACACAAGAAAACGTCAGCTGAGCGAGTCCAATGACCTGTAGGTAGTTTGTAGTCTCGCTCAGCTGAGGTTTTCTTAAAGAAATTAATTTCGTACACGCGTAAATTAATACGTATTTTGAAAAAAAAAGCACTTTATTTTTTAATTTTATCTTTACAAATCGATAGTGTTTCATGTACCGGATCGACCCTCCACGGGATTAAAACGATCAAAAAGCGGTGTATTCTATATTGGATATATACCTCACAAGAAGAAAATAATACAGAACAAACATTTACAAAAATAAGTGTTCAACGGGTGTGAGTTTTCGTTTTGAGCTGCGAGATTATTTGAAAGTGTTACTGCGGCTCTATAGTGTAAAGGACATCTGAAGAAACGCAGTCAGTTTAAGTCAGTGAAAGTTTGACATTCACTCTCGCTCCACCCAGAGCCGGAGATGTTAAAAATAATCTTTCTTATATCATCAGCCCTATTCGGCGTAGGTACGTTGCGATCAATACATTGTTTCTGGATTAGTCGATACACTAAAGTGGACATTAAAATAGTGTTTTGTTTACAACTCTGTTGACACACGTTATTTACTGATGTTTACTGGTTTGTTTTGATTACACTAAGGGTGAGTTGCACCATTTAACTATAACGATAACAAAGCCGTTAACAGTTGTCAAATCGTCGAATTGACCAATAGGCGGCCGTTTCACGGGTGGTTATGGTTTGGTTATCGTTATGGTTAAATGGTGCAACTCACCCTTATATTACAGAGGCGAAAGTTTGTGAGTGTATATTTGTATGTTTATTACTTTTGCACGCTGAACGAATTTCAAGCAAAAAAAAACAAGCCATCTGAATCTCAATTTTCAAATAAAAATAAGCCAAATTAATTAACATTCATTTACTCACAGCAAAATAAAATCAATGTCAGAGCGCCTAATGTTAATTCACTATACTAATGTCTAATATAAACAAAATGTCAATTTACAATATAAAATGACAATATACAATTAAAAATGTCAAAATACAAATCAAAATGTCAATATTAATTCTTCACGCTCGAACGGTTGAACCGATTTCGAAATTGAAACTGAGAACACGAGTAGACCATGTCCTGGAATAGTACATAGGATACTTTTTATCCTGGGAGTATGTTTACTTTAGAAAATTTTCTACTTCTTTTCTCGAATAAAAAAAATTCTAGTCAGTTTCTGAGAACCTGTTAAAGGCCCTCGTATAAGTCCTGAAAGGTGACGGTGGTTGTGCAAGACTAGTACCATAACAGAGGGCTTAGCCAAGTTGATAACCTACAATCGTTAACGCTAGTAGAAAGTTTCATATGTATGAGAATAACATCATCTCAACGTTAATTCATGTGGTCAGAGCAAAGGAATCGGAGACGTTACCGACTGAAAGAAAGAGATTCGAAACGAAACGGTCGTAACTTGGCTAGGCCTGTCAGTGACGCGAATTTTCTATACAACGCGGCGCGGGCGAAGTTGCTGGTAGCTGTGTAGCTACATAGTATGTTACTAACATCATTAAACAACAACTTTTGTTCTACGACTTCCTGATAGCTACAACCCGGGAATCTTTAAGTCGAGAGTGAATAGGTTTCTTCTAGGTAAGCGCGTTCCATCGTCGACCGCATCATCGCTTTTCATCAGGTGAGATAGCGGTCAAGCGCGAACCTATCAACAATTACAAAAAAAAATCTTTTTGCGAACCTTTACCAAAAATAAACTTTCAAGATTTCGTTGTTCTATCTAATACATTTCAACTCAGTATTTTGATACAGTCTTGCAAGGTTTTAATGTTATACCAATAACCCTGTATAATATACTCGTAATATTGTTATTGCGATCATTATAAGCTGCTGGGAAAGCTTCCAGTAGCCCGATTCACGTAATGAAAACCGTAACGATATCGTAGCGATTTAGTCGTTTAGACCATTTCCGTATTCACATCCATCAATCGAGTTTGAATGACAACGATTTTAAAGTCGTTTGAAATTCGTCGATTTAAAAAGAAATCTGTATTACATTATCCTGGTAGAATACTTATTAATGTAACTGGAAATAAGTCGATAGATCGTGTGTGACCGCTTTTGGATAGGACTTCGATCGAACGACTATAAAACTTCAACGATATTTGGCTTGTTTGATTTTACGTGAATCAGGCTACAGGCCTTTGTTGCTGCCCATTTGTTTGGCTCTGCATTAATACTCATTGACCTTCGAAACTACAATTTAACTGAAATCAAAATACAATTTGACTGGCCTGTTGGTCTAGTGGTTAGTGACCCTGACTGCTATGCCGGAGGTCGTGGGTTCGATTCCCACCCAGGACAAATGTTTGTGTGATGAGCATGATCATTTGTTCTGTGTCTGGGTGTGATTTATCTATATTATGTATGTATTTAGAAATATATATGTATGTTTATCAGTTGTCTAGTACTCATAACACAAGCTCCGCTTAGCTTGGGTCTAGATGGCGTTGTGTGATAGTTGTGGAATATTACTATTATTATTATTATTATCTACTAAAAGGTTGTGTCACAGATGCAATGCCATTAAATATTGAAAAATGTTCATCATCTCCTAAGCTTTCTCCCAACTAGCTTGGGGTCGGCTTACAGTCTAACTGGATACGGCTGAATACCGGTGTTTTTTTTACATTTTTTTTATGGTGTGAAAAATTATCTAACCCCCGCTCTTGGGCTGAGCGGGAGATAGTGTCAGACTCTTACTGACTAAAAGCCCACCCCACCCCTTCTAGCCTTCATACCGGGACTCGAGTTCTCTTTCGGATAACCCGGATCCAGTAGGCTTCGACCCAGCTGGGCCCCTGCTATTGCTGACAACTCCTTGAGGCGCGCGGGAACAGTGCGCGCCGTTGACGACTTGGGCTCGGTCCGGACAGTTACCGGACGGTTGGACAGCGAGCTACCCATTGCTCACTGTCCGCAAGCCCGCGCCTACGGTGGCCGGAAATCGAGATCGGAATCCCGGTGTTTTACATGGAGCGACTGCCTATCAGGCCTCCATAACCCAGTTACTGGGCAAAACGATACGTATTCCTTGGATAGTCTTAGGGCGTCATCACACTAGCGGTTGACTAGCGTCCTCAAAACAGAGCGGGTGCGCAGTGAAAACGTTACGGGCGCGCAACGGACACGCCGCGTATGCGCAGCGAATTTGTTGCGGACGCAGAACGAGATCCGGCAACGAGATATAGGTCTCCGACATCTTCGAATTACAAAGCCAACAGCAGTGTATCCTCATCGGAAACCAATTTGTTTCCGAGTGTATTGTACGTCGTTAACTTGCTACAAACACGCGTTGGAAAGGTTGCGAATATCCACGCGTCTACGATGTCTTCGCTTTGCAGCCGCAGCGTGTTCGCGACGCATTCGCTGCGTACCCGCACCGCCCCGCACCCTCTCGCAAACCGCTAGTGTGATAACGCCCAATCATCAGACTTTCTGACAATATACTATAGAAAAATAACCAGTTATTCAATTTACGAGTAGTATAGTCAATACAGTTTAGCACTGAAGAAATCGTTGATGGTGAAGTGCACTAGTTTATTAAGAACCTGTTCACTTTAGCATCGGAGACATCTAAATAATAATCAGACAGGAACACCGCAGCTGCAGCAGGCAAATTCCAGTCCTTCGATGTACGCGGTAGATATAACTGTCGTCAAATTGACAGATGGGAATAATTTTATGCATGAGAAAATATAAAGCTCAAGTAAAAAATAAGAAAACAAACAATATCATTAACGGGAGAGTTATAAAATAAATGTTGAATCCATTAGACAGTTGGCATTCCGGCTTAACGAGTCAGACAAATAAACAAAACTTGGCGCTGTCGTGCATTAAAACCATTGTATTTATTCAAAGTCAAAGTCAAAAGTTTTTTATTTCACATAGGCCTACATGGGCACTTATAAAACGTCAGAAGCTAGTGCACGGTTCGAAATTGGTCGTTTCCTATGGAGAAGAACCGGCAAGAAACTCCATGGTTACTCTTTTAAAAAAAATGGTTGTAGTTACAATATTTCCATATTACAGTATTAAAAGTATAGGTATTATTTAAGAACAGTGTAAACCGGTCTATATTGTACTCAAAAGCACAATAAAATCATCAAAATAATCATTTAAAAAAAGTGAGTCAAAATATGAAGTAATCTAAGAATTCGTGGAGTCTACAGTGTTCTTCCATTTACATTATAAAAAGAGGCTATATAAAAAAAAGCTGTCAATAAATGAGACGTTAACAACCAAAAAAGAAAAACTAACGAATTTAATGTGGTTGGAGTCAGATAATATAAAATAAAATAAAAATATTGCAAAAGCAATGTGTTAGAAAAAAAAAAAAAAATGTTACAACAAAGATGGAGCAGTTAATAGATACATTCACACATTATTATGTTACCAGGGGGCCACAAGTGCAGAGGTAGTCATTGCCAAACAAGCGTATCTTCGACATAGTCTTTAACCTTGTAATATGCTTTTTTGGTTAAGACACGCTTAATATGGGTTTTGAACTTTCCTTCGCTAAGTTCAGTCACCGCTTTTGGTAGCTTGTTATAAAAGCGTATGCTATTTACTAAAAATGACTTACTGGTCTTGGCTAATCTCCATTTGGGTAATATAATTTCGTGTTTACTACGAGTATTTATATTATGGAAATCGCTTCTAATCTTGAAAAGTCCTAGGTTTTTACGAACATACAAAATACTTTCTAAGATATAAAGAGATATTAGCGATGAAGGAACAGTATGAAAACACACAAATGATGGCGGTTAGCTGTAAAAACTAGTGTGAAGCAATCGTTTAATCTTTGAAATTCTCGGCTTTTCTTCACGCATGTGTATCTATTATACTTCTGATCTCCTCATAATGGTTCATGAGGAAAATTTCAACCTACAAATAATTAAAAAAATATAACTACAAACAAAAAAACTAATAAACAACCTAGTAGATATACAACAGAAAATAATAGTGTTGTACGACGAGTATGTATGGTACCTACAAATGCGTATAAAACAAAACAAGAATTCACTGGGCATTGAAAAATGCAGCCACGACGTCGCGCGTCGCTGGCTACGCAACATTGTCCAGAACGCTGGCAGCATTGCCATGTTGAATGGCCAAAAAAAAAGACCAACCTACTGATCACGTAAAGAATCAACTATCTTTTCATAATTGACTGGTAGTACGGTCAATTTAGGCATCCGAGGTTACAATAATTCGCACGTTTCAATAATTTGAAACGTCTAGTTGACACTTCGTGTGACCCAAAGGCTGGCTTTTACCTTGGACAGAGGATTGCCATACAGCGTGGCAATGCCGCCAGTCTTTTGGGCACATTACCAGTCGACAGCGATATGGAAAAGTTTTTTGACGTCATATTGTAGTTAGTTTTTAGCAAAACGGTATGTTTTATTATAAAATTAGCTCAGACAAAAATATAGACAGATAATTATCTACAAAAATGTTTCAGTACTTTTTTTCCTAAGGGCTATCGTTTTTGAGATATAATGATTCAAAAAGTTGAAAGATGTAACCGTCAAGGCCCTTTATCTCGGGAACTCGTGGAGGTATCGAGTTGAAATTAAAACCATATACTTAGGTCTGCGGTCCCTTGAAGATGTGAAAAAAAAGAAACATTTAAATTAACTAAAAAAAAGATACGGCCATTTATACGTATGTTGCCGTTCAGTAACGTCTCTAACAAATCAACAATTTTCTCACTACAGATAATTCTAATCTAACATTGATCGAAGCTCGAGAATCAGACGAGAAGAAAGCGTCTGAGTGAACTCTGATATAATATATTTTAGAGCGAGTTACATACGTTCGTTATAAAAACAAACAAACGGGCAGTTTGTTTATAATGCGCGTACGCACGTTACTGGTTCAGGGACGATACTCTTGTTTTAGTGCACGTTTCACTAACGTGTATACAGCTTTTCTTTTTTGTATTAATTTTCCAGCTTTTAGGCCTCCTACAAGGTGGACCGATGACCTGGTGAAGGTAGCGGGAAACCGATGGATGCGGGACGCACAGGAACGTTCGATGTGGCGACGCTTGGGGGAGGCCTATGTCCAACAGTGGACGTGTATCGGCTGAAATTATGATTAATTTTCCTGGTTTTATTGAGAATACTAGCTGCTGCACGCGGTTTTGTCCGTCCGAAAGTAGGAATTCGACGATATTACTTTCTATTTAAAATTTCCGTTATTTATTTATTGTGCATACCTATCACAGTGTTGTCTTTTTTAACCCAAAGGTTGACTGGTAGAGAATGCCTTGTTGCATTAAGTCCGCCTATGTACCACTACTGTACATGAAGGTTAAATAAATAAATAAAATCGTCCCATGAGAACTTACTCCGGGGATAAAAAGTATCCTATGTGCTATTCCGTGGATAAGTGTTTCATAAAAATCCATTCAGCCGTTCGAGAGTGAAGAAGTAACAAACATACATACACACACTCATAAACTTTCGACTATAGCTTGAGAAAGTACTGGTAACTAAAAACTAAAACTAAAATTATTACTTAATTTACATAATTAGTTAATATTGCCAGCGTCGCGTCGTCACAATTTATTTGGGATCGGCGAAGTATTTCTTTTTTAACCATATATCTAGATTTTAATTTACAGTTATATCAGGGTTAGCCACACTCCCATGACTGCTAAAATAACAAAAACAAAACTTGGCCCCACTAGGAATTTCTACAGTATCATGGATGCTTTCATAAGAATGTTAATTCACATATACAAGAAACCCACACTCGGAATAATTAGTAACCGTGGACTCGAACCCACGACCCTCTGCGTAGCAGCCATTCGCTCAATCACTTCCCCAATCATGCCGTCAAACAATATCAATCTGAAATATCTTCCATTAACATGTTTTAGAAAATTTTATTTCTATGTTGCATAAAAACTTCAAAATCTACAAAAAATTAAATCTATTTGTACAATGGCGGTCTTAGTTTTATCGCTGACAGAATGGCCCTAGTACGCAAAGGGCAATGGAAGGACACAGGTGGGTTTTAGTCAGTAAAAGTCTGACACACCTTGCTCCACCATAAAGGGGGAAAAGCCATTTGACGATTTTCCGCCTTAACACGTTGAGTGCGATCTTCTTCTTCTTCCTGCCCTTGTCCCATTTTTATTTGGGGTCGGCGCAACACGTTTTTTTCTTCCATTCTGTCCTGTCACTCGTCACGCTATCACTAACTCCCTTTTCTTTCATATCACTTCTCACACAATCCATCCATCTTTTCTTTGGCCTGCCTCTCCCTCTCCATCCATCCACATGTAAATTCATAACTCTTTTAGCAACATGCTTTTCATCTCTCCTCTTCATCTTCATTAACACGTTGAGTGCGATACCAGGTCTAAATATCTTGTATTACGTCTCGCTTACAGTGCGGCTAAGAAAAGTATAGACTTTAGGCTTAGGTAACTTCAATTTGGTTTCGTGTAGGAAAGAGATATATTTTTACATGAAGCCAAAAATAAATTAAGGTTAAGACAAGTTACAGGGTCTGTAAGCTTTCTGCCGCCACAATGGATGTTTTATTACCAGGTGTATATACCTTGTACCGCAGGAATGGAAAGTATATAAAAATCACTGCAGCAGCGAACCTGTTAAAAAAAAAACTTCTTTGCTCAAGCGAAGATTTCCTCAAAAAAAGAACTGCTCATAAGTCTCTCTGGACACAAATGACATAATCCAAACCTTCATGAGATGAAATGGACAGAAAAATAACTCCGCTGTTTTATTTTATAATTAATTTCATATAAAATTACGCTGAAGCGTCGCTGTAAAACATTTTACGAGTTTTCGATGTGTAAAATGTTTATCCTAATAATATTATAGACATGAACGTCAGTAGGTACGTTTGTCTGGATGTTGTCTGGACACTTATTGACTTTATTTATGGTATGGTTGAACGGTTTCGGAATTCGGGTAAATTGGGTGTTTATTTGTTCTTATTTTTGTACAATATTTTATAGTTGTGACAAATGAAAGAAGCATTAATTTGTTAATTTAAAACGAATAATTTACATTTCAAAAATATTCAACTAATTATAATTACAGTAAAATAAAAAAAAAAACCCTACGCTAATTATAACCAACTAAAATGTGGCATCATAAAAACTCTTCCACATCGCTGTCGACTGGTAATGTGCCTAAAAGACTGGCGAATGGCCACGCACTATGGCAATGCTTATCCTCTGTCCGAGGTAAAAGCCAACCCCTTATTGGGTCACGCGAAGTGTCAACTAGAAATTTCGACAGATCTTTATATATGTGAGCATGTGAGCACGATACTACACTATATTTAATACTAAATCTACACTAATATTATAACGAGGTAAAGTTTTTTTTTTTTTGTTTGGAGGAGGTAATCTCTGAGAGTGCTGCACGCTTAGCCAAGTCGTTATTCTGCAATCGTTAACGCTGTAGAAAAGTGATGAAATGTATGGGAATGACGAATAGAAAATTCGTAGCCAAGTTCAAATCGTTCAAAATACGTTTAACGCTACATCCTTTGATAAACAAACACTACATTGTAGAACGAGCGGTCGTCTCAGGCGCGTTAACATGGCTACCCACTTATCGTTTTCTACAATTGCTAACACCGAAGCGTTACCGATTGGAGAACGGAATTCGACACGATACGGTTGTAACTTGGCTAGGGGGGCTGATCCGATTGCTAAAATGATTTCAATGATAGAAAGCTGCTTTATTTCTGAACATAGGCTATATTTTATTTACGCGGGTGAAGTTGCGGGGAAAAGCTAGTAACAAATTTTAATAATAGTGAAAAGAAATCTAGTTTCTAAAAACGGTATCAAAATTGGTTATTAAAAGAAGCAGTAATTAGCATTCCAAAAATTGGTTTGAGGAAGAGTGGTGGGAATCTCGCTATCTCTTTTAAGCACACGTAACCTAATGGCGGTGACGTCATACTATATTTCAGTATGTGCATCCTTATACTTATATTTGACAGTTTCCTCTTCCATCAGATTTAAAAGGTTCCTAACTTTATTAATATTAAACGAATTTGAACCGACCGACAAATCCCCACCAGTGGGGATTGTTACTTTTTCCAGAAATCGCAACTGGTTAAACAACATCAGCCTAGTCTCAGTCTAGAGGGGATTTTTGGAAAAATAAGTAGGTATAAATCCCCACCAGATGTAGTTGAGTATGAAAACATAAACGGACTAAAAGTCGGTCAACCCAGTGGCTTATTATTTTAGGACAGCATGATGAACAAAAGAACAAAAAAAAAATATCCTCACTGGTGGGGATTTGCCGGCGGGGAGTTCTGGTTGCCGACGTAGCACGAAGCATCGCCAAACTTAAGTAGCAATGGGCAGGGCACATTGCTCGCAGAACAGATGGCCGTTGGGGCCGAAAGGTTCTGGAGTGGCGACCGCATACCGGAAGACGCAGCGTTAAAAGGCCTCTTACAAGGTGGACCGATGATCTGGTGAAGGTTGTGGGAATCCGATGGATGCGGGACGCGCCGGGTCGTTCATTGTGGCGACACTTGGTGGAGGCCTATGTCCAACGATGGGCGTCTATTGGCTGAAATGAAGATGATGATGATGAGTTCTGGAATAAACCAAAAAATTGAGTCAAATACCCAATTGTTCTATCCCATCAAGCCTTTTTTTTTATGGTGGGAAAAAATCATGCAATACATCCCCCGCTCTTGGGCGGAGCGGGAGATAGTATCAGACTCTTACTGACTAAAAGACCCACCCCGTTCCTTCTAGCCTTCATACCGGGGCTCGAGCGCCCTTTCGGATAACCCTGGCCCCAGTAGGCTTCAACCCGGCTGGGTCCCTGCTGTTGCTGACAACTCCTTGAGGCGCGCGGGAACAGTGCGCGCCGTCGACGACTTGGGCTTGGTCCGGAAAGTTACCGGACGGCCGGACAGCGAGCTACCCATTGCTCACTGTCCGCAAGCCCGCGCCTACGGTGGCCGGAAATCGGGATCAGAATCCCGGCGGCGGCGGCGGCGGCGATAACGCCGTTGCCTGATGCGTTCGGCCTCCTCCTTTGCGAGCATTACTGCTTCGCAGAAGTCGGCGACCGCCTGCCACTCCTCCTAGCTCCGGACCATGGCCTCAACCAAGGCCCGGCGCGAGAGGTCTCCGCCGATCCCATCAAGCCTGGCTGCATACATGTGTAGCCCACACACGACAGCAAACACGAGTGCGGCTGTGCTACAAGCTAGTATTTCACAAATCGAAAGGTGTTCGTTGTATAAAATGTTTATGTTAGCGATTTATGAGTCCTGGGAGCTGACCACAAACTCGTTTTGGAACCTGCCGAGTTTACTGAAGCGTTTCATGTGAGATATCTTTGATGTGAGGTGACGGATCGGTAATTATAGATGTGTGGATGTGCTGGATTTTTTGCGATCAACCGAAAATGAGGAAAATATTGGTTGATTTTCATCAGAGTAAATCGATCTCTCGCAGTAAATATTGCTAGTATAACCTAAGTTATTCGTTACAATATTTTATTTTGTTTTTATTAGCCTTTAGAGACTGTGTCCCATCCCACAGCTAAGCCTTCGCCATCCAAATCTCTCTATCGAGGGGAATCTCTGGTCAAGGTGGCCATGGGCGACACCGACGCTGTCGACCTCTCTCAGCCACTGGGTGACAATCTTCATCATCATCTTCTTCGTAGGTATTTGATTTAAAAAAGATATGACATCCTTTTTTCTGAGGGTGAAAAAATATGAAATAACTTCTCCCGCTATGGTTACCGAAAGGGGGTTAGGCACCCCCTTTACTTTTACATTTACTGTCCAAAATCCACCCATGTTCGTTTACTCTATCTATCAATGTTATTTTTAAATTGAAAACAGAATCGTGCACATTTACTTTCAAATTAATCCGTCAATTTTTTTTTCTAGCCGTATCTTTTTATCTCATGGAGAAAATAGTTAAATAGTTATTTAGTATTTAAGTTTTTTATGTACATATGTATTATATGGAGAAAAATTAAGGTTAAATTTGTTCAAAACTGATGCATGGAACTACCGAAGCAAGCTAATTAAATGTGGACTAGTGGACACCTAACTTTACAGCATTCTGTCGATTCTCTCAGCTGATCTTCACATCTCAATCCCAGATCCACATGCGTGCTTCAAAAATAAACTTATATTTTTATATCGCTCTAATAAACATTGAAAATATATCTGAACATTCAAAGTTATTTTTACTGTTCTCAGGTCTAAAGATGACGTTAAAGTAGGAATACATGTCGAGAATTCTTTTTGTGTTTATTTTGAATTCATTTAAAGAGATGTAGGTCAGCCCATTAGGTTTGAAGCTCTTAATATTTTGTTTATAAATTGCTAGGTATGTGTCTATTTTTATTTTTGTAGGAATTACTTGTATGAGTATTATGTACATGGATACATTCATTGTAGACCATTTATTAGAGTGTCATTTTGATGACAGAATAGATGAAGGAATTGGAACTACAGAAACCGAAGATAAAAATAAAAAGAGCAACAGGTACAAATGCTTGAAAAATATATTGCGTAGTTCAAATAAATTGGGATAACAAAGTTATCGGAAGAGGTTGACAATGATGAATCGCGAGATAGACCCGAATAACCCACCTAAATGTTCTGTTTACGCAGCATATAAGACCACCACTTTCAATTGCGCCCGCGCATCCAATAGAATAATTGCAGACGACAAGTGATTCAGTTATTTTTAGCCTCGCCTCCTCGTGTCGTCCGAGTTGTAAAATAAAAATACTTTTATAATTTCGATTGTGCGAGAGTTATTTGGTATTTTTGGATTTTTGAAACGACTGTTTGGTTTACCAGAGATAATTAAGTGTCATAGTTTTGGCTGATTGATGAAGAACATAATGTATTTGGAATGATGGTTAATGGATTAAAAACGTTATTATTTTAATGTCTGTAGCTTTAATTGGTGTTTAAGGTATCTAGACTTCCAGTGATAGCGTTATTTTTGAAAGAGTTTCGTTTTAATGTCATTTTGGGTTATCTACTTTTTCTTATATTGTTATGTTTAGTTGTTCACCATCTGTATATCTGTCTGTTTGTTTGTCAACTTATTTTAGTTTAGCTCTTGTTATTGCATAATTTTATGTTTTTTCGTCAGTTATGGCCATCATTCAAATTATCTTGGCAAGTGCTTGCAGGTGTTGGGTTGGTTACTTTCATTTATTTTTCATTTTTTGTTTGTTCCACAGAAACGTTTCAATATTATTATTTTCATATTGATGCGTTCGTCAGTTTCTTCTTCAAAATATTTATTGTGAGTTTTTGATCTGGTACTTGGTCAAGTTTGTTGCAAACTTTTTCTTCTTGATTTGTATCAACGGTTATTTTTTGGTCACTAGTTCTTACGGATTGTTCAAAAGAGTTACCGGGGAAACGGAAAGAATACAGGTGTATTCTAGTCAGTGAAAGTCTGACACTCTCGCTTCACCCAGAGTGGGGAGAAGTTAGTTCCATTCCAAAAAAAAAGTACTTGCTACATACTGATATAATTATAACTGTAGTATGATGTAGTCGTAAAAAAGTTAGCGTTTTCCATCCATCACTTTATGTCACAAGGAATCTTTTGTCATTAGCTAATTATGTAACAAGAATACACAATTTGTCTTTGTTAACATATTTTTAAAAATATAAACACTATTGAAGAACTTTTCCAATGATTTATCGTTGCGCGTTTGTTATGGTGTACCATCGCTGTCATTTCTGCCTGATCAGCATAGATCGGAATAGGTAGGGCTGTTTTATGTACTATCACTTGCAAAAGTCCATAAGAATTCTTAAAACTTATTCGTTTGACGTTTAGTTTGACTTACGACCTTTTATTTTCAAGTTTCGCCAACAAATGATTGAAATCCACAATTTCATCAACTTATCATAAGTCAAGATGGCCCAGTGGTATAGGCACACAGATTGAAGCGCAAATCAGTGTGCCGCAAGTTCAAATCCCACGCAATTATTGACTTTTTGTAAGTTCTTACCCGATTGGAAGTTATGTATTTGCATTACATATTTTAAATTATTCTTTAACTTGTTCACACATTTCTTAGAGTTAGAAAGGTAGATCACAAAAAAACTAAATAAAGAATTAGATTTCTGCGAGGTAGACATGAGTTTTAACTTAACCGAAATGAACTGTCGTTTGGTTGTAGTTGTTGGTTAGTGACGTGAGGTTGACAGTATTGTAATATTCGCAAAATGCAGGCTAATATTAGTATTGAAGTGAGGGCGACTATCATTGGGCTGCATAAAAGTGGTCTTAATAAAACACAAATATCTGAAGAAACCGGACTGAATGTGAGTATAATAGCTATTAATGAATTGTAACTTTATTACAAATTAATCTTCTAATTAAAACGTATGCCATTTATGAATCCATTCATCGTATCTTTATGAGGTTTAAAAGAGAAATACGTAAATCGTTGGGTTTATTGGATTGGTTATTGGATTAATAAATGCAGTTTTATTTTAAAATTATATTCAATAATTATGATTATTAACATTTTATTTAATGAAAATGAAGTGAAGTAGGTATAGCTGCCTAATATATATTTTTTTTTATTTTAGAAAAATACTGTAAATCTTTGGCTAAAAAGATATGAGGAAGAAGGTAGCCTTGCTAGTCGAAAGAGAAGTGGGAGACCGAAGCTTATTAGCGAGGCGCAGCGACGACATATGGTGGACGTATACGAAACGAATGGTTTCGCACCAACGAGACGGCGTGCATCACAGAAAACCTGCTAAAAAGCCGTACTTGACAGAGAGGCACAAACAAGAACGATTACGTTTCGCACTAAATATTTAATGTTAACTAAACTAAATGGCCTACCATTTTATTTTAACATATCTGTGATTATTCGTTAACAAACACTGTATTATATTGTGTTTACTTTCGTTTAAAACAGCTATATCTTTTAACTTGTGCCATCGCCTCATCTTAAGAATGCAGTGAACTCGCTATCAATTTTGTTGACAATAATCATGAGTCTATTTCGTTTTTTATTCTTCTACCCGCACTGTTTTAACATAATACTATAGTTCAATTTATTTTTCTCATCTAATTGACGATTATCTTGTGAGAACTAAAGTTCTTTTAACAGAAATTGAGGTTTGGTTTCAATCTTCTTTTCGTCAAGAAAATGAACAATTAAGCTATGACCTCAATACATTCATTGAGACGTTACACAAAAATAAAATGTTTACAAATTCCAAATCATATATCACTTTTCAATAAATAACTGGATATAAACAATTACCTATATTTTATTTTATTAAAATTTGAATATCCGTTCATTGTTACGTTATTCATATTATGAATGGTCTAAGTGGGTATACTTCCAACAAACAATCTTAGGCGTAACATAGATAACGGTTACAAGATAACTTTTTGTCTAGGTAACAATTCGACGTCACAATTCTCATAAATGTTTAATTTGTAAATATAAAGAATAAACATTTTTATTAAACACGTCTTTTTATTTCCACCTTATAACATCGAAAAGATGTAACAACTAAATAATTGCAAATTACGAATGTGATTCTTCTTGTGGTTAATAGATCACATTCGTAATTTGCAACTATTTAGTGCAAAAAATGCAATAGTATTTTTCATAGAAATATAAAAAAACAACTATATCAATATAGATTAGGAATTTTCAAAGTAAGAAATAACTGCAACGGACCGACCATGATTTGAACTCGGGTTACGTGATTTGCGAATCCAACACTTAGTTCACACGGCTACCAGCACATGACGTATTGGCACGAATTTTATTAATGCTATGGTAAGAACAGCTCACTGCGACGACAGTTCCTTAGTGTGTGTTATCTGTGGAATGTGGATACTCATACATGCGCACACATACGCACGGAAGTAACGCGCTCGCTCGGTTCGTAGCAATGTAATCTTTAGCGTTCCTATGGACTTTTGCGGCCTTACTGTACTTGCCATAGGTTAGAATAATATGGATATTCCCCGAGTCCCGGAATTTGGTTTTAAAGTAGTAAAATTATAAAAAAAAACTATCTTGCCTTCAGGACTAATGAAAGATGCAAAGGAGGAGGCCGAACGCATCAGGCAACGGCGTTATCGCCGCCGCCGTCGCCGGGATTCTGATCCCGATTTCCGGCCAACGTAGACGCGGGCTTGCGGACAGTGAGCAATGGGTAGCTCACTGTCCGGCCGTCCGGTAACTGTCCGGACCAAGCCCAAGTCGTCGACGGCGCGCACTGTTCCCGCGCGCCTCAAGGAGTTGTCAGCAACAGCAGGGACCCAGCCGGGTCGAAGCCTACTGGGGCCAGGGTTATCCGAAAGGGCGCTCGAGCCCCGGTATGAAGGCTAGAAGGAACGGGGTGGGTCTTTTAGTCAGTAAGAGTCTGACACTATCTCCCGCTCCGCCCAAGGGCGGGGGATGTCAATGCATGATTTTTTCCCACAATAAAAAAAAAAAAAGGACTAATGAAAGATTAGCCGAGCGCTCAAGATCCGTGCCGGTGTCTGTACGAGTCTCAACAAAGTGGCAACGTCGCACAGTGTGGGATTTGACCTTAGTTGCGGAAATCTCGTTTTATGCGTTTTTCTGAGAGATAACATTGAAACAAAACTCCAATTAAAACTTCCATTGATGTATCTGTCATAGTTTTGTAGAAATTCAGAAAACAATGAAAAATCCATAGAAACCATAGAAACAATTTTTCTTCTTTCTTTTATGTTTTTTTTACTAAATGTTTATTGGTTTGATAGCAAATGTACTTTATGAACCAACCAATCCACCAAAACCTAAAATATTGCGCTATTCTAGGCAAAAAAATGGTTTTTCTATGATTTCATTTTATTTTTTTATCTAGTCACTATTTACATGGTCGCGTTTTTTTTTAGTGTCAATATGTTAACTACATTAATTACTATTATCATTAAAAAAAAACCAGATGCGACAGACACACTATAACAGAAATATTGAATTTTAAAATTTTATGTTAGGGTTGCCACTTAAATATATTAAAAGTCACAACAGAAAACGTACGTTATTTCGAATTTGAGTGTGAGCATAATAGAGAAGATGATGGAGATTCCCTTTGTGTAGTTAACAGAAGAAACTTTAATACAATCAGATAATGAAGATGATTTGTAAATGTAGGTACCTACTTACTGTATGCTAATATACTATATCTATCTAAATTTTCTTTTTGTTAACACAGCGACCGAATACCTATTTAAGATGATATCTATTCCAAAAAAACCCTCTCTTTACAACAAAAAAGTTCTAAGTTTATTTCCATAGAAATTATAAAAAACCTTAGAAACGCAATATCTCCAACATCACGCAAGCTATATGGATTTTTGTTACGATTTAGTAGAGATATAACCCTATTGAATTTTTGTTACAAAAAATGCGACAGTGACATAGATAATTTAAATTTTTTTTTTTTTCAAAATTTTAAAATTATTTTTTTTCTCTAATTTTTCTGCACTTATGGGATTGAAATTTTCACACTAGTAGCATTGTAAACTAGCAGATGGTTTGATTTTTTTACAAAGAGAAATATCACTTTTTTCGGGAAATATGGTTGAAAACGTTTTTCGTAGAAATCCACGACTTAAATGAAAAAAAATATATCTGCAAATCTAATTGAAATTTTCAAAAAAGTATTACTTTAAATGGTTTGGGATGACTAGGCCTACTTAAATCCAACATAAAATGATAGTGTCCGCAACTAAGGTCAAATCCCACACTGTGCGTCGCGCGCTTGGCAAAAAGTATATCTGCAAATCTAATTGAAATTTTCAAAAAAGTATTACTTTAAATGGTTTGGGATGACTAGGCCTACTTAAATCCAACATAAAATGATAGTGTCCGCAACTAAGGTCAAATCCCACACTGTGCGTCGCGCGCTTGGCAAAAAGTTTTATAGCGTGCTGTTGACGTAAAATTTACAACGTCGCATATCATGCGCTTATTGGCTTACATAATTTTTATTTTATAGGTATTGACAAAAAGAATAAATTCAATTAAATCCCATAGTATCAGCCGGAATCCCGTGGAATATCCATATTAATATCAATGTTTGTGGTCAATGAACCTAAATAGCCCTACCTATTCCGATCACTGCTGATCACTAAAAAAAAAATTTCGTTTGAATCCTGCGGCGCTGCGCCAAACCAAGCCCTTTGAAGTTTTCGTTTCGAGTGGAAGCAAAAATGAACTTAGCGGTGGTCAGGCGGAAGTGTCTTAGATGGTACAATAAATAGTATCTATCAATCTTTCAACAGAAATAAGAGGCAAACAAAGAACTGCCTAAAACAACTAGATGAATCAGAACGTGTGTCCAATTTCATGTTGGTATTATAAATATGAAAGTGTATGTGCAAGAGAATATTGTGAATTATATTGGACAGCCGGACGCCGAGCTTACTCATTGCTCGTCGTCCGACAGCCCGCGCCTAAGGTGGCTTACGATTGCCGTACGACTCCCGACGCTTGAGGTGTATTCCTGAGGCGGCAGCTGTGGCGTCAAGGTTGTCATTTCCTCACGGTCGCGGTCATCTCCTACGCTAGCATTACTGCTTCGCAGAAGGCCGCATCCCCAATCGCTCCGGACCATGGCCGGTACCAGCGCCCGGCACGAAAGGTCGTTGCTGCTGATCGCCCCCACGAGGACATAGCGGCGGTGCTCTGCCCAAGCGAGGCACACCTCTACCGTATGCTCCACCGTGTCCTCCGTGCGGTCTAAACAATGGTTACTCCAGTGTAAGACCTTCCCGAACTCATCATGTCCGGTGAGGACCTGCGTCATGCGGAAAGTGAGGACGCCGCGCCGTGATGTCTTTCCAGCCATCCTCAAAGAGGGGATTTTTTTTTTATGGTGGGAAAAAATCGTCCAATGACAACCCCCGCTCTTGGGCGGAGCGGGAGATAGTGTCAGACTCTTACTGACTAAAAGACCCACCCCGTTCCTTCTAGCCTTCATAACGGGGCTCGAGCTGGGATTTCGGATAACCCTGGCCCCAGTAGGCTTCGACCCAGATGGGTCCCTGCTGTTGCTGACAACTCCTTGAGGCGCGCGGGAACATTGCTCGCCGTCGACGACTTGGGCTTGGTCCGGACAGTTACCGGACGTCCGGACAGCGAGCTACCCATTGCTCACTGTCCGCAAGCCCGCACCTACGGTGGCCGGAAATCGGGATCCGAATCCCAGCGGCGGCGGCGGCGGCGAGAACGCCGTTGCCTGATGCGATCGGCCTCCACCTTTGCGAGCATTACTGCTTTGCAGAAGTCGGCGACCGCCTGCCACTCCTCCTCGCTCCAGACCATGGCCTCAACCAGGGCCCGGCGCGAGAGGTCTCCGCCGCCGATCGCCCCCATGAGGGCACGGCGATGCTCCGCCCAAGCAGGGCACACCTCGACTGTGTGCTCCACCGTGTCCTCCGGGCATTCCGCACAGTAGCGACACCCGGGCGTCACTTCCGCACGAATCCGGTGCAGGAACCTTCCGAACGAACCATTTCCGGTGAGGACCTGCGTCACGCGGAAGCTAAGGACGCCGTGAGGTCTTTCCAGCCACGCCTCAAAGAGGGGACTTACCGTCAAAGAGGGGACTTACCGAAAGAGGGGATTTACTGCTATAATTATGGAGTGCGATGGCAAAAGCTAATTATTCAATACAACAATAGTTACTTTACCTAGAGTAAAATCACATACATACTAGGTACTTATCTAAGTATTTCTACCTCCGCTGCCGACCACTACGCCCTTAGTGATCATAAGTAAATCAACAGCTATGATTACGTGGGCATACGGTTGCGCAATGGAAATAGCCCAGTGGCTTACATTGGACCAATTACGCTGGATGTCTCCAGGCCTAAGAATAGACGACGGACGAGCCCCTCTTCGTGATGTAATCGAGTTGTTGATCCTGATTGCGGACAAAGAGTAGGCAGAGATAAGATATCAGGACTGACTTGTGCTATTCTGTTTATAAGAACAAGATAGCGTAATTATATATTAGATTTAGTTAGATTACCTATATTGTGCACTGGATCTTACCCTTAAATAAGATCCCTCTCTAGAACTCCAAGGTTTACTGGGAGAAAACTCATTGCTGAGTTAAGCTCGGCTTTGTACGTGAACTGTCTGTATCTCCGGGCCATATGTCATCAGAGGTCACTGCCGCCGATCGCCCCCGCGAGGCATGGCAGTGCTCTGCCCAAGCGGGACACACCTCAACCGTATGCTCCACCGTGTCCTCCGGGCGTTCCACACAATTGTCACACCCGGGCGTCACTTTCGCATGAATCCAGTGCGGGAACCTCCCGAATCGACCATATCCGGTGAGGATCTGCGTCATACGGAAGGTCCTCACCTTTTTTTTCACGCCGTGAGGTCTTTCCTGCCACGCCTCAAAGAGGGGACTTGCCGCCATAATTATGACGTGCCCAATAGATTTTCATTTCTTCTCCGTATTTGAGTGGTATTTACCGAAAACTACGAAAGATTTAGCCAAAGCTAATTCATTTGCATTTGGATTTGCTTTTTTGAGTGCTGAAACTTGGCAGTCAGTTTTGTCTTTCTTTCCGTATCTAAGAGGAACGGCCCACATTAGCGACTGGCATATTTCTTGCCAATATGACAGGGCCTTTAAGTACTCATATACCTTTCAATTCGAGCTATACACTATGTAGTTCGAGATGTATAACGATAAAAACATCATCAGCTAGTAACTACACGTATAAAAATGTTTTTGCGTTTCTCTCTGATAAAATATCTTTGTTTTCAACATAGTTTCTTTCGTCCCCTTATCTGTGGAGAATTGTCTACTTTTTTTTCTTACATCTATTGAGACACTAATGACTCATTCACTGGTTTGATATTATAAATTTAAAAGATGTGCAAACGAAGAAAAAACTAGTGATGTATTTGTCGCTTATAGACTTACACAGCATTTTGTACAGAAAATTGTACAAAAAAAGTCGTGATCACTTAAAAATAATAATGTTAAATGAATGTCATTTAAAAAGAAACAAATGAAATTGAAATGTCAGTGAAACCCACCTGTGATCAGACATATTTCATTTGATATCCCTTTTCATTTATGTTACCTATCTATACTAATATCTAAGCGCACGGCCGTGCGCAGGCCAAGTTCCAGCAACAGGCCGCGCGCATGCCGTGCACTATTTACACGAACCGTTTCGACCCACTTTTGACCCCCTGTAGCTCAGTGCCTATTGCAAGTACAGAGATAAAATTGTACTTATGTTATCATATACTAGTACTAATTATAATAAAGAGGAAAGATTTGTATTTTTGTATGTAACGAATAAACTCAATAACTACTGTGTCGATTTCAAAAATTCTTACACCGTTGGAAAGCTACATTCACCCTGAGTAACGTAGGCTATATATATTTATTGCCCGTGCGAACCGGGACGGGCCGCTAGTCTATCATATATTTGCATCTGTTAGAAATAATCAAGGCAGATTTTCTTTGAAACTAATGTAAAGAATTTACCAGCCAACCAAGGGTTATTAAGTAAATATCCGCCTTTGTACCTTTATGTTGCATGAAGTTTTGATAAGTAAATAAATACTTTTCCTTAACTCGGTCGGACCACTAAACGTAAGGCGTTGCGCCACCGGTACACGTTGGAGACGGGGGTCTCCAACGTGTACCGGTGGCGCAACGCAAAATATGTGTTCCCGAAACATTTTGTACGTTTTATGGGGATAAAACGTACAAAATGTTTCGGGAACACATATGTTGTACGTACAGCTAAGGAGTAGAATTCCCTGCTGGAGTCTATGTTTCCTGATGCCTACAACCTAGGTTTTCAAGTCAAGAGTGACCCAGTATCCTGAAAGGCATAAAACCAAGGTCTTATAATACAGGTATAAAAATAAATCTGAAAACAGTAAAATTAGGCAACAGCTAAAATAAAAACTATTTTATGCGATTCGTAAAAATCTTAGAGACTCCATTTGGGAATTTAACTATTTACATAGGTAAGTTTGTCCGACTCGCACTTGCCCAATTTTTTTTTCTTTTGACGTACGGAGCCTCGAAAAAAAAAAACATGAACAACCTCTATGTCATATACTTTCACCCATCGTCTTTGTAACGCATCTTCTTCAGTACTCTATGATTCCTAACTTTGATCGTCGCTATATTGTGGCTAAATAGGAAGTCTCCTACTCATCAACTGCAGCACGTGACACAATTGTATTGTCAATCAGCACGAGTGGATAATAATAGTTTTTATATTGTTCAGGAACCCGTCTAAAGGTCAGAGTAAATCTCAGTTCGTTGGTGGGATTGGCGAGTTCCTTTTGACGAGGATACGCGTTTTTCCTTTTCTACTTTTAGACTTGTGTATCGATTTCGTTCGCTTGAAAGTTTTTTTGGAAATTACACAGTTTAATTCCACCAAGTCCGTTCCATCATCGCACCACTGGACGTACGGCGTTGCGTACATTGTTGCGCACGCCATAATTATGGCGATAAGTCCCCTTTTTTGTGACGTATCCGGAAAGACCTAACGGCGTCCTCGCCTTCCGCATGACGCAGGTTCTCACGGGACATGGTCAGTTCGGAAGGTTCCTGCACCGGAATCGTGTGGATGTGACGCCCGTGTGTCACCATTGTGTGGAGCATCCGGAGGACACGGTGGAGCCTACGGTAGACGTGTGCCCCGCTCGGATAGAGCACCGCTGTGTCATCGTGGATCGGCGGCAAGGACGCCCAAGGGCGCAGAGATGTCATGAGATGATTTTCCACATACAAAAAAAAATCGGTACATGGTGAACATCCCATCCCATACGTACAAAGCGTTTTGGTAACACATTCGTAATGCATACAGCTAATGAGTGCAATTCACTGCTGGAGTCTGTGTTTCCTGATAATTGTAACCTAGGGGTCCTTAAAGTTAAGACTGAATAGGTTACTTCTAGGCAAGCGTGCTTCAGCGTTTCAGCCTCATCATCGCTTACCATCAGGTGAAACAATGGTCAAACGCTAGCCAAAGGTAAAAAAAACCTATTTTAGAAAGACCCTGGGAATGGGCCGACATCCGAGCCCAGTGCAGGTTGGTCGATATCAAAAGTCTTCGAAATTTTGGCTTTAGGACAAAGTTGCCGGTTTCCTTACAGTATTTTTCTTCACCGTTTAGAAAGTACTGGTGATGATATAAGTTACACAAAGTAAAGCGTGTGCCTGGGTTTTACCCTACAAAGTACAAATCGTAAGTCGAGGCCGTTACCATTGGGATTGCTCTAAAGAAAATACAAAATCACTTTTTCTAACTATATAAACCGGTGCTTGACTGTGATCCCGCCTGATGGTAAGCAGTGGTGCAATAGCTGATGGTACCTAAGGCGCACTAGTTTATTTAGAGCCTATTCACTCTAGCCTAAATTATAATCGAACAGGAAGACCATACCAGGCAAATTGTTCCACTCCTTTGATGTACGCGGTATACCAACGCGACGAGGGGAAACTTAGTTCAAAAACTCAAATTTATTAAAGCCTCAATATGAGAAAATCCGGAAAATACTTACAGCGGCGCCAAGCGGCCGGCAAGAAAACTAAAATGCCTTCTGAACTTCAAGAGCCGCGCGGCTGAAATAAAACTGAAAACAAACACGCTGGATTTTCCAAATGTTGCTGGAAAACTTACATAGATGGCGCTAGTTTATCGCTTTTAGTGATGTACGGGTTATTTTTACTCGACGAGATTTTATTTTGATAGATTTGTGTATGATTTATCTTTTGTGTAAACATTATTTTTTTTGTGTAAATCAGTATATACATATGTGTATATGATGTTTGTATTCACGCGTGAATTTAAGCGTACTTTTTACTGTAAGATTTGATTTTGTGGGTTTTAGAATGCTGTAGAAATTGTAATCGATAGATATTTTATATATTATTTTTTTTTACGATTTTTAATTTATTTATTATATACTTTATGGTAGATACATTTGATCATATTAATGTAAATAGTTGAAGGGAGGTCTATGTCGTAGCAAGTTCAATACCCAGTTTCAGTTTTTATTAGACTATAGGTAATCTGAAAACTACAAATAAGCCGTCACCACCTTCAATTATCACTTAGCAGCACCACAGGTTTACACACACAGATTATATCTTAGAATAGCACATAGGACACTTTTTATCCTGGGATTATGGTCGCTTGGAATAATTTTCTACTATCATGCGGGTGAAGTCGCTGGCAACAGCTAGTAAAGAATAAGAAAGGATTTTTCAAAATTCAACCTCTAAGCGGATGAAATGGGGGTCAAAAGTTTGTCTAACTTTCACGCGATCGAAGCCACGGTAGAAGCTACTAGAAAGTATAATATATTTTTTACACCACCTACTCGATAATGCTGTTTTATACGTCATACAAACCTCACTTAAAGCAAGTCATTCTATCCCTAGGGAGATACAGCAGTATGGCCGATCCCTAGGGAATAATGAGATTTGAATTTGGAGCATCAAGAATCGTCAACAATGTGAATTAAAATGTAGGCGCATCGAACAAGGTGACTCGAAATTCAAACCAAAGAGTATGTAATCACTATGATTCAAACTGGCCACTAACAAAAAAAAGAAAATAGAATAAAACGTGCGTACTGACGACACGGGAGAATTATAGAAAATTGAAACTATAGAATCTTGGAGTAGTGAATTTTGTTTGTTTGATGAACTTGTAAATATAATACTTATATTTCTCTAATATATAATTTGGTCGACCAAATTGTCTTTTAATTATCTCACAGATGGTGTAAAAAGTAGAGTATGCAACACGGGGATAAAGCTGTCTTTGTCTTGGGCGGCTTAAATTCCTCACTTCACTCAGGTTTCTTTATTAACTCCCTCGCAATGCTCGGGAGTTAATTTTATAAATCCCTCACTATCGTTCCGGATTTAACTTAGCAACCTTCGTTCCGTTCGGAATTCAACATGCCGCCCGCGACTTAAAGACACTGCTTTATCCCCTAGTCACATAATCTACTATGACAGTACCAAACACCAGAATCAATTTCTATTACGCACGAACTTACATGCCTACTTACATACATATAGGTTGTAAGACCTTGGAAACCAATTAATTACGCCGGCTCCTCCATACCACCATACCGGACAAACATACACATACGTACACAAAACATGGACACCCCTTGTTGTCCACATTTTCCTATCCCTCGTCACAAAATAGATAGGTACAGAAGACAATCTACATACCATGCGTACCAAATGAGAATAGAATCGATTGCCATGTTATGACGTCACGTCGTACTGTCAAATCGAAGAAATTTTGGAAAAATTGAAGAACTCGCAGATGAGTAAAATTGAAGAACTGGATTCTGATTAAACTTATTTTGTTCACAGTTCATAAATAAATTAAATTTTTCGTAAATTGATTAAAGTTTAAAAATTTATTTCCTCGATTTGACAGTAAATCATGATGTCACAACATGGCAATCGATCCTATTCTCATTTGGAACGCATTGTACAAAGCGCGCTCGAGCAACGCACAAATAGACACCGCTCACGGACACGATGTCTCGGCTCAATCGCTCGGTCGCACTCGGACAGTTCGGCGCAACGCGCTGACCCTAGCGCGATCGCCGCACGTAGGTGAATACATACACGAGATTGACTTCTGTACCTGTCTATTTTGTGCCCTCTTTCTTACGACGGGCTGGCGGGAAGGATGCGCCGTAATTACGGGTCGACCTAATTACACAGCAATTGAGAGACGTACCACATACCTAGCTAGCTATTATTTGCTGGGTTTCGATGTTCACTTCGTGACTGCAAGAAATGGATGAGTATGGCTTTAGTAATGTAAGAATGTGACAATAGTAATGTGTGAGTGTGTGACGTGCTTGTAGTCTTTTTCAATACACTTACACGAAAAATTCGCTTTACCGCTTTTAGTGCCGCAATTTTATGTTTTTCGCACTAGTGCGGAAAAGTGCTTTCATCATATGTGTATTGAAAAACATCGTTTGTTACACGTTGAAATCTGTCACTGTAGCACTCGGCTCTATAACACCTTCGTCTACGGCTCGGGCGAATTTCGCCTTGGTCGCAGTGCCTAACTTTCTTTCCACTTATGTATAAATGTACTAGGTGTTTTGATTTACGTCGGAAATCATCAAATAACTCCTCCTGCTCTGGGTGTAGTGAAAAGGAGACTATAATTTTTTTTTTTCTAGCCTTTGTGTCCTACTGCTAATAGAATAAATTTTATTGTAGGTACACCAAAAAATAATACAATTTTTAAATAAACCTCTAAGCAAACAACAACATCAACTTCTTATAAGTAAATGTCACTTTCTCATGTCGTACCGCAGCTTTCTGCGTTAGACTCAGGAGACCAAAACTTTACATGGAATCTCAGAATTTTCCCTGTATATAGTAAATTGCTGTCCATAGATAACATCTCCTCATTCAATACGTCCCAACAGCCGCCTATATCTACGCGAGTCGAGAATAGCTCCACCCACGCCTCTTCATAATTTAGTACAATTGGACACAAACTAGAGGTTGCATTGCGTCAAGTAAAGTCTGTTTAGCTACGGCTTTATTGTGCAGTAGATTTTCATTTCACTAAGTGGGTAATGGTGAACTGCGTAGCGGAAAGAAAGGAAGAAATAAAATACAACAACCAAGACGTAATAAAAACAGAGTACTTATACCAACAGAGTTATAAGTATAAATGTGGATTGATGGAAGGAGAGAGCAAAGAAAAGATGGATGAATTGTGTGAGAAGTGATATGATAGAAAAGGGAGTTAGTGATAGCGTGATTGGAAGAAAAACAGACGGAATGGAAGGAAAAAACGTGTTACGTTCGAGCCAAGTGCACGAGGATGCTGATGATACTTAGGCCATCAGAGTCTTAGTATTGAAACGACTAAGAAAAGGAATAATACTTACTAGTAATTCCTGATAGAAAATCCTATAACATTTTGCCCAATATCTGCCCTATTTTGATCGAATCCAGAACAAGGCAGTCTTTTATTTGTTTTAATAACGTTGCTCCACACAATATGAATATCTCATGTATTTATATGGTTCGCAAAATGTAAACTCACATACACATGAAAATTCAGACACGATACACGAGTACAGCCCATAAACATCGGCAATCGAACTCGTGCGTGACACGCAGCGCAGCAGCAAATCGCTCAATTACTGCACCAACCGTGTCGTCAAAACTAACACTGATTTTTTTTCAGTATTCTACATTACATTTTATGATCATTAATTTTATACGAGACTAGCTTTTGCTCGCGGCTTCGCGTACCTACATAAAATATAGCCTATGTCACTCAGGAATAAAGCAGCTTTCTATTCTTGAAAGAAATTTAGCAATCGGACCAGTACTTCTAGAGACTGCCAAAAACAAACTTTACATCTTTATAATATTAGTGTAGATATAGATAGAAATTAAAATTGGAGTTAGATTTTGTTTACACAGAAATTATAATTATACAGAAGTAACTTCAATATTGTGTCTCACTTCCGATGTATACTCCTGCCCAAAAGTGATGCAATTAAAGGGTAAATCAATTTATTGCGAACTTTGTCGGTAGCACACTTCCTAGTTGCCAATAACTTTGTTTATGAGTAACTAAACGTAATTTACAAGTTTGTATACATCTTTTGGTTGTATATTCTTGGGGAACGGTAAGATTCAGTCTATTTTGTTTTTAATATGACAGCATGCATGTTGTAGCATGTTGGTAAGTCGGCAACGAACAGGCTTAGAGTTGTAAAATCAGAAATACATTAGACCGACGCACACGTGGATTGGATCACGCCTGATATGTGCGTGGCGTGGATCTAATGTAGTTCTGCTGGTCTAGTTGCCATATAAAACGTATAGAGACCAACGCGCCCAGGATCGGCATGTGTGGCCAAAGTGTGCGCAATGTAGTATTATCTTTAATCATTGTAGACGCTGTTTGGAAATAGCAATATATTTGTTGATATTTAAATAACTTAAACATAAAATACACTAATAAAATTATATTTTATGTTGTGTTAAGTATAGTACGTCTTTATAACAGAGAAAATGTAGATAGAAAAATATTTAATCTACATTATTAATTATTATAAAGAAGTAAAATTTATTTTTTTGGTTTGTAGGAGATAATCTCTGGAAGTACTGGTCCGATTGCTAAAATATTTTCACCGATAGAGAGCTGCTTTATTCCTGAATGACATAGGCTGTATTCTATGTACGCGGGCAAAAGCTAGTTTGATTAGTCTTTTGACTGATTTAGTTTAATTTAATGTAATGATTTATAATAATTTTGTTGTGCTTTCATTTTATTGATTGACATTATTTTGAATACTTAATTGTTACATTTTTGTATAGGATTGGTAATGAGGGTATTATACCTGAATATGAACTGAAAATGATTATTATTGTTTACTATTTTATATCGTGGTAGTCCCGGTCTTGACCTCGCAGAATGATGTGTACGATAGAACGAGTAGGCCTTGAAGATATAAGTTTTGTGGTTTACACATACACTATTTTCCATGCAGTATTAGATGATTATTTCTAGCGTTATTACAAACTCCACCAGCATCTTACAGGAAATCGTTAGATATTAATGTTTGTTCTTAGATAAGTGTGTAGTTTACATCCCACTTCAGCATTAAATCCCGGTTACTGCTTACCGGTGAAGTCTACGTGACCAGAGGCACGCTGACTGACCGCTTGTTCCATATTAGGAATATTATCTAAGAGTAACTTTTGCCTGCGGCTTAGCCTGCTTATACATAAAATATAGTCTATGTTACTCGTGAATAAGGCAGCTTTCTATCGGTGAAACAGCAACCAGTAGTTTCAAAGATTACTTCCTACAAACAAAAAAACAAAAACAAACTATACCTCTTTGTAATATTATTAGTGTAGATTTCATTTATTATTCTTTTCGTGTCTCATGTAGTGTTGTGCTATTTTTGGAGTTATGTATATCCTCTTTTGTGTTTTCGTCAAATAACGGGATTATCTCGGTAATCTCTTTTTGTATAGGTAGGTACGTGACTGTAGTCACATGCTTCTGAAATACCAAACGTTCCTTTGGGTTTGAACTTCAAGAATTCGGTTCGTAAAGTTTTGCTTCACAGAAGTTCGGAATGACGTCTTGCTTATACATTGGCGTATCTAGGGTTATTTTCCAGGAGGGTTAGCCCCTAACTTGATTGATTTTGATGTGAAGTCATCAGTATTTTGGCGTCCATCATAGAATTTCGAATCGGTAGCCTAAAATCTTGCGTTGGGTGCTAGACCATTCTGGGGTGTGCACGATCCAGTTGCCCCCCTCCTTATATGCTTATCTGCTAAGTTGCGGGTCTCTTTGACAGGTCATAAAAATAATCATCACGCTCAATATGAATTCCGCATTGTAATATGATTTTGCCTATTCAGGGTTAGTGATAATTGTATTCGCTCTTAGGGTGCTTTCTCCGCATACACCACTGGTTACGTATGCGGAGAAAATCCGTACGATATTAAAACACCCTAATAATATGTTCGTTATCTTGCGATGTGGGCGTGTGGGGGTCGTGTCTTATACACCACAATCTTAGAATGATAGATAAGAATATTGCTTAAGGGCTTAAATCAATCAATATCTCGCAGAGAAAATGGATTTAAAGCGCTTTCCGGGCGCTGCTGGCCGCAAATAAGTGCACAGATTTGCGTACTGCCGCCTAGGCGAGTGCGAGAGTTGCGTTCACATAATTTCGGTCAGATGGTTCAAGGGACTATACGCCTTAACCGATCTTATAGACGCAATCCTTTTTGAAATATAACGTAAAACAACAAAGATGAAGTGTGGTTGTCTACTGAAATTTCAAAACATTCCACGGGGAATTTCTGAAAAGGTAACCAGTCATTCTAGAGTGCAAAGGGTACAGATATGGTTTTAGTTAGTAAAAGTCTGTCTCACTTGACCCTAAAGCGTCATATCATGAATGATTTCAAAAATATCGTAAAACTTCGTGGCTAAATATGAGCAATTACTTGAGCCCAATCACCAATGTAAGGCTACGTTTGCCTAAGTTGGTCAATAGATGGGTGGCCGTCTTCCCATCGAGACTACTCCATGTCTTGGAAAGCACGCTGACCCTTTGGTCCCAGCTGTTACTGTTGTAGATCTTTGACAGTCGTTACAGATAATCAAAAGCCAGGAAATATGAGTCTCAGCAGTCCATTCTTGCTTAGAGGTGTCTATCGTGTTTCCTAATTGCTGGGTTGTAGAGGTCAGATAGGCCGTGTTAACTTACTTAGGATCCTGTGTATCCTAGATGGGGCAGAGGACGTTCGCAGTCATTTCGCTCCAGGTCTTCCCTATGATCTTCGCTTGTTCGATGATCGTTCATCGCCAGGTCTGCTTAGGGCGTCTTCCAAGCAGTAGCTCCCAAAATACTGGTATTCAGTTACAATGCAAGTCGACCCCAATGGTGTTGGGGGTTTCGGGGAAAAAGCTAATAAAGGCAAGCTACTATGCATAGATAATGAGCCTTTTAATGTTCACAGTGCTGAGACTCAGGCCTCCTCTCTAGGAGAGGGAATGGGCCGTAATCCACCACGCAGGCCCAGTGCAGGTTGATGAATGTCACATGTCTTCGAATTTTTGTTTCTAGGACATACCGGTTTCCTCACGATGTTTTCCTTCACCGTTTTGAGAGCAGTGGTGATGAAATAAATTACACAAAGTAATGCGCCTGGCGGGGTTTGAACCCGTGACTTACAACTCGTAAGTCGAGGCTGTTACCACGACCACCACTGCTCTCAAAGGCAAGGACGTTATAATAAAAGGATCATGTTATTACATTTTGAATGTTTTGTGTACATATTGAATTTTCCACTTAGTAATCAGTAGAGTTTGCTAAACAATTGAGAAGGCTGAACGCACACTAAAGGATAAAAAAGCCTAAAATTTTAAAATATTGACGCCGCGGTGGCGACTTTTTTTACCGTGATAATCATTTAATGTCTTCTCCGGTTCTAGGGCGTGTCCCAATTTTATTGACTAAAACCATACCTATGCTCCTTCAGTGGCCCTGTGCGTTCTAGAACTTTTTTTTTATTGTTGACTAGCTGTGCCCGCGACTTCGTTCGCGTGGACTACAGGATTTTGAATTTATTTTTTCTAAAATAAAAGTAGCCTATGTTACTCCTTATTACATCAGCTACCAGCCAAAAAAAGTCCCGTTAAAATCGGTCCAGCCATTTCAGAGATTAGCCCGGACAAACAGACAGACAGATAGACAGGCAAAAATTGTAAAAAAAATATTTTGGTGTATGTACCGTTTATACATATATAAATATATTCATATGCATGTAGTAAAAAGCAGCTATTTCAATGTTACAAACAGACACTCCAATTTTATTTATATGTAGAGTCTGTCTAATAAGTTAAACGACTTGGGTAATTATTAGGATTTAATGAAATCTGATGTAGTCAACACGGGTTCAATAATCAAGGTTTATTAAGAGATAGAGATCATTGTTTACTAACAGAAAAAACTTATAAAAAGTACCGAATATTTGTATTTTTTAAATGATTAAATATTATACAAAATTCTCAAGTCGGTTAACTTATTAGACAGACTATATACGTATATTTTATGTATAGATAGGTTCGCGCTTGACCGCTATCTCACCTGATGGAAAGCGACGATGCGGTCGACGATGGAACGCGCTTACCTAGAAGAAACTTATTCACTCTCGACTTAAAGATTCCCGGGTTGTAGCTATCAGGAAACACAGACTCCGGCAAGGAATTCCACTCCCTAGCTGCACGCACAATTAATGTGGAGGACCACGGGTATAATTTTCATATTTCTTGCTATGGACCCTACTGGGTCCCTGCGATGTGCTGACATTTCTTTGAGGCGCGCATGGAACACTACACGCTGTCGACGACTCGTGACTAGAGATGTGCCTTTGCCGGCAATATTGCGACCAATATTCCCACTTCTCGGCAATATTGCCACCAATATTCTCACTTCTCGGCAATATTGCCAGCAACGGCACATCTCTACTCGGGACTATGACATCAAGCGTCAAAAATGTTGACGTTGTGGTGGATCACTGCGTGTGACGATCTGTCCCGGGGTTTAAGAATTTGAAATATATTTTTTATTAGAGAATTTCTTTAATTTCAGCTTCAGTACGCAACTCTAAAAACATTACAAGATTCTTCAATATAATAATTTAGTTCAATGTATTCGAAGCACAATAAGTAATTTGTAGTTTCATAAATCAATCATCACTCTGTATCGCTCCATTTAGAGCGCGAGGAGTGATTTAAGATTTCTACTGAAAAAATATCCCGTCAGTATCTTCTATGGTACGTGTTTTCTAATTGATAGGTAGCCTTTTGTTTGTTACAATATCCATTGCGTAATTCTCTCACCAACTTTCATAAGCTACGGTATATGTAGAAACCCCTGTGGTGTTACACACATTTAAGTACCAACCCTTACCCTGGTAAGTGCCACTTTCCTCACAAGAACAACAAAACTTTTCCACTTATCCTAACCAAACTCTTCAAATCGTTTCAATAAACGCTACAAGCAAACAGTGACGCGTTTCTCTATCCAACTGTCCGTCGAGAATATGGCTTCCCTTCGTAGCCGCGGCGGTTCCTTCATTGCATTCCCGCCTCTCCCGTGCAACGGACGTTCCAAATTCAAATATTGTACGGCATCCAGTTCAAAGTAATGGCTGAAACCGAGGAGAAAGGAGTCCAAGTAAGTAAAAAAAAAATTAACGTCCTTCTTTCGCGGCAAAATTTAAAAAAGTTTGTTTATTATTGTTTATGGTGTTATGAATATGAATATTTGTGAGTTCCGTAGCAACTGTTGACGTGTTCCTTTTAGTTATATTTAGAAGTTTTCGGATGTGATTTGCGTAGTTTATCGACTGTGGTGGGAGTTTATCTTTATTTCCGATTTGTATAGATTGGAACTGAGTCTCTGGGGAAATTTAAAAGCTATTTGTTGTCGTTTGTGCGATGTTTTTGTTTTGCCTACTCGACGGAACTTTTACGTAGCTTTAAGTTTTGAGAAGTGTTTTTGAAGATATATCAATGTACTACTGAATTTTCTTTGAATATTGAAAGTAACTGTGATATAAAATGAAATGGAATAGGAGCGTTCAAAAGAGACTAATTAATCTTTCAGCAAAAAAAAAAATACAAAAGTATTAATACCAATTTTGGAATCGGTATTCCTTTGAAATCCTATTGAGCGGATTACGATTTTTTTTCTTTGTTGTCGAACGTATCCGCTTTGACCTTTGACCTTCAGTGACCTAATTCTATGGATTAGTAAGTAGATAAGTGGCTAACAGATAAGGTATCAGTTTTTATATGTTTATGAGTGTTTCCTAAAAATAGGTAGCCTAAAGTTGTCAAAAATAAAAGGCCAGTTTTGACATTTGTATTTTGACTACCTACCTAGTGGCTTGTCCGGTGTAGTGTAGCTAGGTAGCTACTACTAAAGTAGCCAAAATAGCTACTACTACACCGGATCCCTAATTATTATTTTATTGTTTCTTTCAGTTTCGTTTCAAGTTACTTTCTAGGGTCTTTCACAAATGTCAAAACGGCCATTTTATTTTTTTTACACCACCTGCTCGATAATATCGTTTTATACGTCATACAAACCTCACTTAAAGCAAGTCATTCTATCCCTAGGGAGATAATGCAGTATGACCGATCCCTAGGGAATAATGAGATCTGAATTTGGAACACCAAAAATCCTCAACATTGTGAATTAAAATATGTACGTGCATCGCACAAGTTGACTCGAAATTCAAACTGGCCACTAACAAAAAAAGAAAATAGAATAAAACCTGCTTACTGACGGGAGCATTATAGAAAATTGAAACTATAGAATCTTGGAGTAGTGAATTTTGTGTGTTTGATGAATTTGTAATTATATAATACTTATATTTCTCTATTATATGATTTGGTCGACCAAATTGTTTTTTAATTATCTCACAGATGGTGTAAAAAGTAGAGTATGCAACACGGGGATAAAGCTGTCTTTGTCTTGGGCGGCTTGAATTCCTCACTTCACTCAGGTTTCTTTATTAACTCCCTCGCAATGCTCGGGAGTTAATTTTATGAATCCCTCACTGTCGTTCGGGATTAAAATCAGCAACCTTCGTTTCGTTCGGAATTCAACATGCCGCCCGCGACCTAAAGACGCTGCTTTATCCCCTAGTCACATAAACTACTATTAACAAAGAGATTTAAAGAGATACAATAGAGCGGCTATCGGAGAAATGTCTTAGAAAAACTGTCATCCTATCTCTCAGTGACGCCATCTAGCTTTGAATAGCAATCACGCGAATTAAATTTGTCAAAATTTTTATAAATTTAACTATTGCTCGGTAGGTGGCCAGGAGCTTTACCATGATATGTTAAAATGTCAGTAGTACGAACGAAAAAGGATCTAACAGTTCGGTTTATGTCGTAAAATAGATCACGTTACGAGCGCGGAGTAGAAGCTTCAGTGTCTGCCAGTGGCGTAGCTTGGGGAGGGGAGGGCGGTGGGGGCCATGGCCCTAGGCGGCATACGAAAGGAGGCGGCAGAAACCGCCAATTTATTTATTTGGAAAAAAAAAATTCGAAATTGCGAGCGCAATGTTACGTACGTGCCAAGCAAATTTTGATGTCGATGTTAAGTCTACCCTGCGTGCTGTAGCAGGTATAGTGCTTTTTATTAATCCAAGTTCATTCTCTGACGTAACAATGTCGGACCAAGCTCAACCATGACTTGGCACTGAGTGTGTTCACGCTGACGCGATTAAACACGCGCATACCGACCTTGGGCCAACACTCGTATGCGCAAGGCAAGTGACGTGACTCTTAAAGGTGTTGTGGAGGTCTCAGTTTGACCACAGTGGCCGAATAGGGAACAAACCCCGTTGGTAGTAAAGCGTTGTGGTCCCTGGCAAACTCGAGTGAATCGAACTTCTGCCGTCCCTCACCTCCGCCACTGCTGAAACCCGACGGGTCCCTGGCTCACACCGCTGAGGAGAAAACAAACTTAATTGCCTCTCTTATTGCGGAATCTTCGCGTCTGAATTCCGGTGACGTACCGCCCCCTGTTTCTCCTGATGGGTACGTGACGAGTATGTCGGATATTCGTATCCATCAGAAAGACGTACGTAAGAATAAAGCTAGTGGCCCCGACGGGATACCTGAAGTCGTTCTTAATACTGGTGTTCTTAAACATAATAAACAACAAAGGGCGGCGTATTTCTGGTCGACCCCAAGCGGCGAAAACCCACGCTACGCCACTGGTGTGTGCTAGTTAAGGTTAAACTTTTCAGCAATAGATGGCGCTATCATAAAATCAGCAAATGTTCTAGAACTATTCATGGAAATTGTTGAATTTTAATTTATTACTGCGTAAATACCAAGAATATTTACGAAAATAAACCGAAGTTAGGTCCAATAATTTTACCATAACAAGATTTGCAATAGCGTAATGCGCAACTCAGCACATTTTCTCAGAAAATTATTTTCTTTAAGCGGATACAAACACGACTTGACGTTTAGGAGTGTCATACTAGACTGAGCGACTTGTTACTACCAAGTAACAAGTATCGGTTTGGACTTTTGTTCGCTATGTCCTGTCTATTGGTAGTATATATTTAATGTCTTTGACTATTAACGAGTTTAGTACATTTTTTTCGCAAAACATCAATTCACTGTGGCTGTCAGATTTTGAAATGACAGCCGAGACCTAACAGCTTGACGTGCTTTCCAATGCGTAGAATTATCTCAATGTATCTAAATGGTCACCCATCCATGGTTTGACCTGGCCGAGTATTGCTTAACCTTGAACGTGCGGCTGTTTTTTGCACTCATATTAAAATGTATGTCTCTGTGGAAAGTTTGTCGTCACAAACCTTTGACTTTTGTGACAAAGTTGAAAATTGTCTCGAGCCTGTAATTTTCCTAGGAAGTCAACGATACTGCGTACCGGAACATAGCAATTGCTGGCGGCTGAAATATTTAGGTACAGTGCGTTGTAGCTGTGGGTTCCCTCTAGTAGCAGTAGTTGGCTTGTTTTTTTGGGGCCCGGATTACTGAGACTAATTTTGTCTAACTAAGCGTTTCACCTCGTCGTTTATACTGCGTACATCGAAGGACTAGAACAATTTGCCTGCTGCGGTCTTCCCGTCCGATTATAATTTAGGTGTCTTCAAGGCTAGAGTGAATAGGCTCTTAATAAACTAGTGCGCTTAATCAACGATTGCATCACTGATTACCATCAGGTGAGATCGCAGTCAGGCACTAGTTTATATAATTATGCTATTACTATAATATTATAAAGAAGAAAGATTTGATTTTTTGTTTGTTTGTTTGTTTGTTTGTTTGTTTGTATATCACGATTTAACTCAAAAACTGCTGGACCGATTTTCAAAATTCCTTTACGAATAGAAAGCTACTTTATCATTAAGTAACATATGCCTATATTTTCTATTTTTACGCGGGCGAAGCCGCTAGCAAAAGCTAGTATCAATTAAAAAACACTTATGACACACTTTTATATTTAATTTTCACACTAGTTTCCAAATATTAACTACTAAATCTCTGAACTCATCACCCACTGCTGCAGAGTCTCTGCTTAAAGAAAATGTTAAAGTTTGTGATTCAGATTTTAATTTCGAACATGTGACATATGTGGACATAATTAAAACCTTTAACACTTTGAATGTAAAAAAGACCACAGATTTATGGGGAAATTCTGTGGATGTTGTAAAGTCCATTATAAAGGTTGTAGCTCCTAGTTTAGCACTTATTTTTAATAATTGTATTGATCGTGGCGAGTTTCCTGACTTAATGAAGTATAGTAAAATAATACCATTGTTTAAAACGGGTAGTACATCTGACCCCACAAATTATAGACCTATTTCAGTGCTACCCACCTTTAGTAAAATATTTGAGAAACTAATTTTACATCAATTACAAAGATTTTTTAATAGACATAAGTTGTTACATAATAAACAGTTCGGTTTTACAAAGGGTCGTTCAACAACCGATGCCGGGGTTGAACTTTTAGGACATATTTATAATGCATGGGAAGACAAATGCGATGTCCTGGGCATTTTTTGTGATTTGTCCAAGGCTTTCGATTGCGTTCTCCATGAAACATTAATCAGGAAACTACACCATTACGGAATCCGGAATTCCTCTCTGGATCTTCTTACTTCTTATTTGAGTGATAGGATTCAGAGAGTTGATGTAAATGGAAAAAGATCACCCGGATCTGTAGTATCAATGGGTGTGCCCCAGGGCTCGATTCTTGGTCCATTTTTATTTCTCATTTATATAAATGACTTGCCATACCTCATAAAGGATAACCATGATATAGTGTTGTTTGCAGACGACACTTCGCTTTTGTTTAAGCTTAAACGTCAGCAGCCGGTTACTGATGACATAAATAACGCCCTTTCAAAAATAGTACACTGGTTTAATGTCAATAACCTGCTCCTTAATGAAAAGAAAACCAAATTTGTTAAATTTACGATGCCTCACGTAAGGCAGGTAGAAACTAGTGTGCTAATAAAAGGTAAAGAATTGAGTCCTGAAGACACTACAGTGTTCTTGGGTATAACTCTTGATGCTAAGCTTCAGTGGGGCCCACACATAGATAAGTTGTCGAAAAAACTTAGCTCTGCCGCATACGCTGTTAGACAAATTCGAAATCTAACTGACTTAGAGACAGCCCGTTTAGTTTACTTCAGTTATTTTCATAGTGTCATGTCGTACGGTATTCTATTATGGGGAAATGCCGCCGATATCCAAACGATTTTTGTTTTGCAGAAAAGGGCCATTCGTTCAATTTATAAATTAAGTCCCAGATACTCCCTCAGAGATAAATTTAAAAATATTAATATTTTGACTGTGCCATCTCAGTATATCTATGAAAATATTTTGTATGTCCATAAAAATAAAAACATGTTTAAAAAATACAGTGACATTCACAACGTTAATACTAGGAACAAACACAAGTTAGTGGTTCCTGCCACCAGGCTCAAAAAAATAGGACGCTCATTTAGATGCCAAAGTATACATTTTTATAATAAGCTTCCCAGTCCTATTCAGGAACTTAGCATTAATAAATTCAAAATATTTGTAAAGCGAAAACTTTGCCAAAAGGCTTTTTATACTGTAAAAGAGTATCTTGAGGATAAAACGGCTTGGGATTGACCTGCTCCAGTACCTACTCACTATAATTATTATCATTTGAATGTTTTTTTGTTTTAACTGCCTTTTTTTTATTGACGATTGTTGTTGTTTTACAATTGTGATATTGTATATATATATATATATATATATTATTATTTTTTAACAATTATGACATGTTTATTTTTACTATTTGACTGATTTTTTTTTTTATATACTTACTTTTTTTTTTTTTTTACAATTTGTAATATTTACACTTTTGTAAATTTTATTATTGTGAATGTGAGAACTATGTGGATTACTCTTTCCTTTTCTTTTATTTTCACATGATGTCTGGCAGTTTTGAGTATTTGATGTGGCCTACCCAAATGTCCTTTCTTTGGCATTGTTCGTCAAGTCGTTGAGCTCCTTAGTAGTCCTGAGTTGAGCTACACGCATATTGATAAATGCTTGCACTGACTGGACAGGTCCACTTACAACTGTGTGGTTCTTTCTTCAAAAGACCATCTCAGGCTCAATCTGCATGGTTCTCATATGATTTGACCATTACATGTTTTGCTGTATGGACTTTAAAAGAGACTTTGACCCCTGAGTTTGTTTCGGTGTTTCTTCTCAGGGTAGTCAGCTAGGAAACACCGGCCTCATCTAGCAATAATTGACGAAAAAAAAAAATTGACGTGTAAAAGTGTTTTTATAAAACCTACTTGCAAAATAAAGATCATTTATCATTTATCATTTATCATTATCATTTATCAATAAAGTTTTATTTTCAAGTCAACAAAACTGCCAACGGCTGTGTTTTGACTGTAAAATAACTGTAAAGTCGTATGAATTTATGAATGTCAAACGAATAGAGGTAACGTTTAAGATAACTATTTAAATTCGAAACTAAGTACCTGCTAGGTACTCAAAGTCCTCTCAAACTTAGTTTGCTGTTCATCATAAATTGTTATATTTTGAGTTACAGGTAGATAATGTTTGAGATTGAGGTATATATTAAATACTACACTTTTGTAGATCAGATGTATAAAATAGTAGGTACCTACTAAAAAAAAGTAATGAAAGAACGGGAGCGTTATAAAAAATCTTATAGTAGTGAATTTTGTTTGTTTCAACTCTTTGAGAGTTGAAACAAACAAACATGTCGAGTGATGAACTTTTAAATAATACTTACATTTCTCTAATTTTAATAAATATTTTGTTTAAGCAAATTGTTTTATCTTGGGCGTCTTGAATTTTTCACTTTCAGGTTTCAGGTTTTCTATATTAACTCCATCACAATGCTTGGGAGTTAATTATAAAAATCCCTCACTGATGTTCGGGATTAGATCTTAGAAACTTTCACATGCCGCCTGTGACTTAAAGACACTGCGTTATCTCCTAGTCACATAATCTGCAATTATTTGTTTATTCAAATATTCAAAGCATTTTATTTCAAATAAACCATTTACAGTTGCCATCACGGATCTTGAGCGCTCGGCGTCAGAGTGGGGATCGCTTTGCGCATTCCATACATTGGCGAGCTAATCGTCTTCGTTGTTAGATACATGCAGCAACGCAGGGAACGAATTAGGAATGACGTCTATGACGCGATGGCGCGGCGACACTCCCCGCCCCCGCGTCTCACTTCGCACCACTAAAGAGACCGAATATTTGACTTCTGCGCAACCACTCAAGATCCGTGATGGCAACTGTACATTTACTTTTGAAGTGTCAAGAAGTCAGTCAGTCAGAAAAATTATGCTATTGAACATTCCAAGATGTCTATGGAGAAGAATGTGCTAGAAACTTTTATTGCTTACACACCTACCACAGTGGTATCTTTTTAATCCAAAGGTTGACTGGTAGAGTATGTCTTGTTGTATTAAGTCTGTCTTTATACCACAGTAATACATAAAGGAGGAAAGAAATAAAAGGATAGAGTAGTACGTAACAAAGCCTGGAGCTTTATTTTATTTTGACGGTACGTTTGGGACACATTCTGTTTTGTTAGGCTTTAGTCCTATGGGTCATGGGTTTACTACGTAAAATATATTGGGAACTTACAACAACATTCATTGTGCGTACAGACTAAGGAGTGGAATTCCCTGCCGGAGTCTGTGTCTTTGGTAGCTACAACCTAGGCGTCTTTTAGTCAAAAGTGAATAGGTTACTTCTAGGCAAGCGTGCTCCATCGTCGGCTTCGTCATTGCTTACCGTCAGATGAGATAGAGATCAAGCGCGAGTCTCTCCATAAAAAATTTCATTAGATGATAAACCAACTTAAAAAAAAAATTAGTTATTTTATAACAAACTACCGTCTATTATTCCTATAATCAATTTATTTTATTATTAATTCATTGAGACATGCACAGTTTTAATACAATTTTAAAAGAATCTTTAGAAATTACACTAAGAATGAAGTAAACAGGTTAGCAATGGGTCTAAAACTAAGCAAAGGCTATATTTTGGTGACCCAATAATTATTCATAGTTGGCAAGATGATCTTTGATTTAAGAAATATTTTTAATTTTTTCGCTTTATTTTGATGAATTTTGGTACAGAGATAGTTGGGACCCTGGAGACGGACATAGGCTAATTTTTTTTATAAAAAAAAAAGTGAGAAAAGGGGGAGAAAGAGGGAAGATCTTTTATGTACGCGGGCGAAGCCGCGGGCAAAAGTTAGTAAATATTAAATAAACATTACTTGTTTTGAAGAGAGAGATTTGGTTTGAAGTACGCGCGTTACAAAACCGAAACATTTTCTACTAATAAAGTTTTCTAACTACATGTACAGTCATTAGTTTTACCACGAGACGAAACGTGACAGTGACTTGTGACAAAGTGTTCACATCAGTATTTGTCTTCCCGCGCCGCCATCATGTAATTTACTCAAAGTTAATAAAATTCATAGTTTATTAGCATATTGTAATTGGTTACTACCAAGTTAACCAGGGATATAGGAATAGAGAGTTGTTTATGTTTATAGAGTGTATTGAAGGAAAACCTCGTAGATTATTTATATAAAATATGATTGTATGTATTTAGAAATATATAAGTAAGTTTATCAGTTGTCTAGTACTCATAACACAAGCTCTGCTTAGCTTGAGACTAGTACATATCACTTCTCACACAATCCATCCATCTTTTTTTCGGACTTCCTCTCCCTCTCCATCCATCTACATGTATACTCAGAACTCTTTTAGTAATATGCGCTTCATCCCTCCTCTTCACATGACCATACCAAGACAACCGATTACCTTTCAACTTTTCAGTCACTGGCGCCACTTTCAAACTCCCTCTAATATACTCATTTCTCACTTTATCCATTCTTGCCACACCACACATCCATCTCAACATTCTCATCTCCGCTACATGCAATCTTTTTTCATCCTTCTTTTTCACAGCCCAACATTCTGATCCATACAGTATGACAGGTCTTATGACGGACTTGTAAATTTTACCCTTCAACTTGTCCTTGAATAATCACGGTCTTTAGAGCGGGAGGGAGTAACAAACATACACACAATTACAAACAATCTTTCATCTTTATAATATTAGTGTGATCCTAGGAAAACCCACAGCTCTCGTGAGACAGGCCACTTGAACAAAATCGCGGTTAAAAAATAGTTTCCAATACATATGTTACGAAATATAAACTATACTAACAAAACCAGCTGGCTAATGCAATAAAAAACTCGCATAAACTTTGTAAAATAAAACTCGATCGTAAACACAGAATTTTTATAAATCTTATTTATAATATATCGAATCCACGAATACTTAGCAAGAAACGATGGATGTAATGCTGAGGAAATAAAACATTTTATTTTAATTTATAAATAACTAGCGTATGCCATCGGCTCCGCCCTAATGAAAATAGATTTTTCCATACAAACTTTGGACCCCTTTTCATCCTTATAAAGACCGAATTTTGGGAAATCCTCCCTTAGTGCCCGCCTTCGTCATAAAAGAAAGCCTTGTGCAAAATTTCACTCTCCTAGGCCCTGTAGTTACGACTATGCGTTGATTTGTAATGCCTTGACTATCCTGTTCTCATTTCTTGATAAGCCTTCTTCCCCTTCTAATCTAATTTCAGAAATTCAATTTTTCTGCTCTGGGCACAGTAAAAATCTTCAGTCTACAAATAATCGCGATCGTCTTCTACGATGTCCCTCACACCGCTCTGGACTTGTCCATTCCTCATTATTTGTCCAGGCGATATCTCTCTGGAATGCCCTCCCTCTGAATATCAGGATGACGATCAGCCGATTTTCCTTTAAGGTGAAGGCACGTGAGCATATTCGCAAGAAGTTGGTAGAATCATCACGGCACTGATTGGTTGGATTTATTTTTTCACAACAACATTTTGTTTCTCTTCTGTTTGTCTATTTATTGAGTTGCTCTTGCCATGTTATGTTTCTGCACCACCCTAAGGTCGACTGGTAGATAATGCCTATGGCATTAAGTCCGCCTTTGTACAGTGTTATGTGCATAAAGCATTAATACCATCGGACAACCCGACGTACGGCGAATATTCACCCTTACATTGTTGAAACCTCTACTGTCCGGACTAAGCGTTTCGCCTCGTCGTTTATACCGCGTACGTCGAAGGACTGGAACAGTTTGCCTGCTGCGGTCTTCCCGTCCGATTATAATTTGGGTGTCTTCAAGGCTAGAGTGAATAGGCTCTTAATAAACTAGTGCGCCTCACCATCAAAGTTTGCATCGCTACTTACCATCGCAGTCAAGCACTAGTTTATATCAATTCAAAAAAAAAAAAATATGTCAGTTAGTTAGCTTCTCCTTTTAGATATATATCTGGTGACGTATGTAAATTAATGTAAACTGGTCAAAAAATGGTGACAGACCAGGGCCGGGGATTGTTCAAAAGGGTCACTGTGTGACCCTAAAACGGAAAGGAGAAACATCATCTCCCTAGCCTGTAAGGTTGTCTGTAAACCAATCGCTTTTATAACGCCCATTGCAACAGCCATTAATTTTAAGTTCCTGTTGTAATTTTATTATTGATCGACAATAAAGAGTATATCTATCTATCTATTTACTTTCTCCCTACTAGCTTGAGGTCAGCTTCCAATCTAACAGAATGCGGCTGAAAACCTGTGTTTTCCACGGAGTAACTGCCTATCACACCTCCACAACCCAGTTACTGGGCAACACTTTCTGACGTCTAATTATCTGTAACGACTGTCAAAGATCTACGAATTACAACCGGGATAAATGAGTTTACGTGCTTTCCGAGGCAAGTGTCAGTACTTATTGTACTTGCCCGGTTTCGAGCCCGTAACCTCAAGCATGAGGTTACATTAAAGGGCAACTGAAGGAACGTGGATGTCTTTTAGTTAGTAAAAGGTAAAAGCCTGACACTCCCAACTTCACCTAGAACGAGAAGTCCTAGTCCTAGTAGAGTGAGTTATTTGAAGTTTTCTCACCCAAAAAAGAAGTATAGTCGGCACGCCACCGAATAGCATTGAGTTTTTTTTGTTTTCCTTGTTATATCGGTTAAGTGCATGTTCTATTGACTATTTGCACAATTTAGATGCTAGAGAAGCAGGTTAAGTTAGTTTACTCAATGATTGAACGAACAAAAAATACTACCTTTTCTAAGTCTTTCGACTTGAAAAGGTAGTATTTTTTGTTTGTTTCGCAGTGTTTCGCAATCCAGGACGGACAGGAAAAATAAACAAAATGTTAATGCCAGAAAACTTGACCTAAAGACTCGATTTCCAAAACCGAGTCTTTAGGACAGATCTGAACGCACTGTCGCAACATGACTCATGAGGCTATATAGTAGCTATGCTTAACTTAAAATAACCTAAGAAATGTATAAGCATAATAACATAATCGGCCTTTTAATGTACCCACTGCTGAGACTCAGGCCTTCTTTCTAAGAGAGGCAATGGTCCGTAAACCACCACGCGGGCCCGTCGCGGTTTCAAACCCAGCCAGGTACATGCCTTTGTGTATTTGATTTCATCACAACTGCTCTCAAAATGGTGAAGGCAAACATAATGAAAAAACCGGCATGTCCTAGAACCAAAAATTCGAAGACGTGACATTCACCAAACCGCACTGAGCCCGCGTGGTGGAGAATGTGGTGGCCCATTCCCTCTGCTAGAGAGGAGGCCTGAGTCACAGAAGTGGGAACATTAAAAAAAGGCTGATTATGCTAGTTGTACTTATATTATATTTAACAGCCAATATTAAGTTTACATTTACTACTAAAGCATCTGCCCAAATATAAATTGTTTGAATAACAATCTTAGTTGCCAAATTTACGATACAATACAAGTTCTCATTGCAACATTTACTAATAATGTTTCAATTAATAACTAACTACAGTACTTCCTTAGTGTAGGCATACAAATAAAATAGGAACCACTAAGATTCCACATTTTATCTAAATTATTTTGATTAATTTAGTAACATTAACCAATGAGATCACACAAGTAAAAAGTTTTAAAACTAATTATCAATATAATTATTATTATACTAACTTTTGCCTGCGGCTTCGCCCGCGCTCTTAAAATATAGCCTACGTCACTCAGGAATAAAGTAGCTTTCTATCGTTGAAAAAATTTTAGCAATCAAACCAGTACTTTTAGAGATTCTGCAAACAAATAAAATACAATAAAACAAATTTTACCTTTTTGTAATATTATAAGTGTAGATTACGTCCATGCGGAGAGGGAGAGGAAGGCCGAAAAAAAGATGGATGGATTGTGTGAGAAGTGATATGAAAGAAAAGGGAGTTAGTGATAGTTTAACGGGTAACAGGACAGAATGGAAGAAGAAATCGTGTTGCGCCTACCCCAAGTAATATGGGATAAGGGCAGGAAGAAGAAGAAGAAGATTACGTCCATGCGTGCTAAAGTAAAAAAATAATAATATTATTCACACAACGTATTTATTTAACACGTTATATTAATATCACGTTTGTTACTACATCACATTGAAACTGCTGAAAGGATTCGGATGAAATTAAACAATTTGGTGAACCATGCCTGGAATAGCACACAAGATACTTTTTGTAGGGAGTATGTTCCCTTTCATCATCATCATCATCATCATTTCAGCCGATAGACGTCCACCGTTGGACATATGCCTCCCCCAAGTGTCGCCACAATGAACGATCCCGTGCGTGCCGCAGCCATGTTCCCTTTAGAATAGAATAAACTTTATTGTACACCAAAAAAGTAACACAACTTCCAACTACTACCTTACTAACTTTTTCTTCCAACTGCTACCAAAACTGCGCTCGCCCAATCCCTCCTTCTCCCAATCCTTGATTATGCCAATGTCAGTTATCTTGATCTAACCAAAGTGCAGCTAAATAAGCTTGAGCGGCTTCAAAACTTTTGTATTAGATTCATATTTGGATTGCGCAAATATGATCATATTTCTGAATTTCGTATTAAGCTCAAGTGGCTGCCAATCCGCCTTCGTCGGAATACTCATATTTTATCGTTGCTTTACAGTGTCCTGTTTATCCCTACAACCCCCTCTTATCTCAAAGAACGTTTTAAGTTCATTCATGACACACATTCTAGACACTTGAGATCATCGGAGAATTTGACCCTCTTAATGCCTTCGCATTCTACTAAATTCTGTGACAAGTCGTTTGCGATCCAAGCGGTGCGTTTGTGGAACGCGTTGCCATTACCAATTAGGCAAGCCCAGTCACTAGTTTCTTTTAAAAATATAATTAAAAACCATTTCCTTTCTCTCTAATACTATACTGATTCTACGTAATTAAATTTCTTCCACCAACCCTACTTTACTCTTTTTTCTACCCTTTTTACTAATTAAATTGTGTAACTTATTATAATATGTATGTATATATGTATTTATAATTGAGTATTGTGTTTTATATAGTTAGCAGTACACCACAGACTACCCCGTGTATTATTTTAAGCTCTTATCCATCCTAAGGTTGTCTGGAAGACATCGCTTTCAGCGATAAGACCGCCATAATTGTACCCACAAATTGAAGTTTTGTATAAGCTGTATTACTTTTTGGTGTACAATAAAGTCTATTCTATTCTATTCTATTCTACAACTTATACATAAACTTTAATCTATGGGTAAAATGGCGGTCTTATCGCTCACAGCGATAATTCTCAGACAACCTTAGGATGGACCAAAAGGTGGTTGTTACAATTTTCTACTTTCACCCACTAGCAGCTAGTAATATCACAAACTGTGTCGACTTGGTTTGTAATTTAAGAAGGTATATCATGCAAAGCCATTTTATGATATACCTTCTTAAATTACAAACCAAGTCGACACAGTATATCATGCAAAGCCATTTAGATCCGTATGGTGTCCGGACGTAAAGAATAACACCATCCCATTTCTTCCCGTGGGTGTCGTAAGAGGCGACTAAGGGACATATTGAGACCGTGCGTACTGTTAAGCACCTGAGGTCACCGCGTGGTGGCGGGTATACCACCAGCAACAGCATTCCCAAGGAGGGTTAGTGTCAGGCAGGCGGCCGACTGTAAAATATTTGCCAAATCCCTAGCAACATGATTGGAATAAATGATAGAATGCGCGATAGGGTTAGGGCGTACCCCACAGGCGACGCGCAGGGGCAGCACCCGGCTCCTGTGGGAAATGGACCAGGGTTGTTGCACCATCCCGGGCGGGGGCAACGTAAGAAGCTAGCCCGGGAAATGAGATTGAGGTATGCAAGTTGGAATGTTGGGACCATGACTGGAAGGGCGAGAGAGTTAGCGGATGTACTGAAAAGAAGACGGACAAATATAGCATGCCTGCAGGAGACCAAATGGAGAGGAACAAAAGCGAGGGAAATTGGTGAGGGTTATAAGTTTTATTATTGTGGAAGTGATGGAAAAAGAAATGGTGTAGGAATAGTGCTTGATAGTAAACTGAAAGAAAGCGTGATGGAAGTAAAGAGGATTAATGATAGATTAATTGTTGTGAAAGTTATGTTAGAGAATGTGATGTTGAATGTAGTTAGTGTGTATGCACCACAAGTAGGATCTGATGAAATGGTGAAAGAGAAATTTTGGGAGGATTTTGACACTGCTTTAATGGCCATCCCTGTACATGAGGAACTGATAGTTGGAGGTGATTTTAATGGACATGTGGGAAGAATGAAAGGTATTTATGAACGGGTACATGGAGGATGGGGTTTTGGCAGTCTAAATAAGGAAGGGGAGACGTTGCTGCAATCCGCTACCGCCTTTGACCTTGCAATAGCCAATACTTGGTTTAAAAAAAGTGAGGAACACCTGATCACTTACAAAAGCGGCTACCACAAGACGCAAATTGATTACTTTTTAGTTAGGCGCAACAATATAAAGCACGTCAAAGACTGCAAGGTACTACCAGGAGAAGACCTAGTCTCACAACATCGACTCCTGGTAATGGAATTAGTTGTCAAAATAAAATGCAACAAAAGCAAAGAGCGTCCTCCCCCCAAAATAAAATGGCATATGCTAGAGAAGAATGATTTTGCGAACAAGTTTAGAGAGCGAGTGGTAGACAAAATGATAAAGATGGGAGACATGAATGACCGAAGTATAAATGAAAGCTGGAATGAGTTGGCGGAGTGTATCAGGCACGCAGCGAAAGATATTTTGGGAGAGACGAGAGGAAAAGGCGCAATAGATAGGGATACATGGTGGTGGTCGATAGAAATTCAGAATGTGTTGAAAGAAAAGAAAAGAAAATTCAAGGAATGGCAGCACGTAGAATTGGAAAACGGTAGTTTGAAAGCGGAAAAAAAGAGGGAATATGACGTTTTGAAGAAAAAAGCTAAGAAAGCCGTGGCATTAGCAAAATCAATGGCCCAGGACAAACTGTACAACACACTGGACAGTCCTGCAGGCCAAAAAGAGCTGTACCGGCTAGCTAAAACAAGAGAGCGAAAGACGAGAGATGTTTGTCAGGTAAGATGTGTAAGGAATGAAGCGGGAGTGGTCCTGTCGGATGATGAAAAAATCAAAGAGAGGTGGAAGGACTATTTTGAAAGACTGATGAATGAAGAAAATAATTGGAGTGGAATTTTAGAGAGTAAACCAGTGAATGTAGGGTTAGTGAGAATGGTTAGTATGGATGAAGTCAGAGTAGCAGTAAATGGAATGAAAAATGGTAAAGCCATGGGTCCAGATGGAATACCCGTTGAAGTGTGGAAGTTATTGCGAGTGGATGGATGGACGTGGTTAGCTTTATTCTTCAATAAGTTGTTGCGGGAAGAAGCCATACCTGATGAGTGGTGCAGCAGTTCTTTGGTGCCCATTTTTAAAAACAAAGGTGATGTGCTTGAGTGCAACAATTATAGAGGAATAAAGCTAATGTCACATACTATGAAAGCCTGGGAGAAACTTATTGAAAGGCGACTGAGAGAAGAGAGTGAAATTTCACAGAACCAATTCGGTTTTATGCCTGGTCGGGGTACGACGGATGCCATTTTTGCTATACGTCAGCTGTGCGAGAAATACAGAGGTGCGCATAAAAACTTGCACATGGCATTCGTTGACCTCGAAAAGGCATACGACCGGGTACCTCGAGAGGTTCTGTGGTGGGCCCTTAGGGAGAAAGGTGTGCCTGGAAAGTATGTGCAGTTGATCCGAGCGATGTACAGTCGATGTAGTACGCAAGTCCGGTCAACAGTGGGCACCACTGGAAATTTCAATGTGGCTGTCGGCTTACATCAGGGATCGGCTCTCAGCCCTTATCTCTTCCTGATGATAATGGACGCTCTGACGTCGGACATTCAGGAGGAGGCTCCCTGGTGTATGCTGTTTGCCGACGACATTGTGCTGGTTGCCGAGAGTGGCCTAGAGGTCCAAAACAGATTGGAGGTGTGGTGGCACAGACTGGAGAGTGTTGGCCTGAAAGTAAGTAGAACCAAAACGGAGTACTTGTTCTGCGATTTCGGCGGTCTCTCCAACCCTGTGCCTTTAGCTCTCGCCGGAACGCCCATACCAATCTGTTCCGACTTTCGGTACCTCGGGTCACTCGTCCAAGGGGATGGTGAGGTAGACCGAGACGTAACACGTCGGATCAACGCAGGATGGATGAAATGGCGACAGGTCACGGGAACAACTTGTGACCCACGGATGCCCCTCAAGTTGAAGGGTAAAATTTACAAGTCCGTCATAAGACCTGTCATACTGTATGGATCAGAATGTTGGGCTCTGAAAAAGAAGGATGAAAAAAGATTGCATGTAGCGGAGATGAGAATGTTGAGATGGATGTGTGGTGTGACGAGAATGGATAAAGTGAGAAATGAGTATATTAGAGGAAGTTTGAAAGTGGCGCCAGTGACTGAAAAGTTGAAAGGTAATCGGTTGTCTTGGTATGGTCATGTGAAGCGGAGGGATGAAGCGCATATTACTAAAAAAGTTCTGAGTATACATGTAGATGGATGGAGAGGGAGAGGAAGGCCGAAAAAAAGATGGATGGATTGTGTGAGAAGTGATATGAAAGAAAAGGGAGTTAGTGATAGTTTGACGGGTGACAGGACAGAATGGAAGAAGAAAACGTGTTGCGCCGACCCCAAGTAATATGGGATAAGGGCAGGAAGAAGAAGAAGATCATGCAAAGCCATTTCTTAAGTTATTATTTAAATAATAAATAATCATAATAATAATAATCATAATCGATTATTTGCTAAAAAAAAAGCAACAGAAAAATAAAATAGATTTATCCTAAAGTACCCATTTACCTCATAGAATACCTTAGCACAAAATATCACCATCAGTAAAGTTAGATTACCTGAATTGAAAAGCATGTACCAGGCACTTATGAATTTTAAAGAAGCCTTATTATATTGACATAAAAAGAGTGTAAAAACGGTGAGAGGTAATGTACGTAATATTTTTTGAGTTTTATTACAGTATTGGTGGATGAGAAGTCACCTCGCCCAAGATCCCTATTTCTCACAATATATTTTATTGCGTTCAAATGGTCGCCAAACAAATCACCTGACTCTCACCCCACATTCTCGAAGAAATATATCTTGAAGGTCAAAGATATAGATAGCTATATTTACGTAAAATATGGAGGGTCTGGCAGTTCATCATATTACTCCTTGTCAATAAGATGTCGATCTAATAAGGGCTTTCTCCGATATCATTGATTGGCACCTTTACCCCGAGAGGAAATTCTATTTTGAATTTTACTCAAAATAGACTTTAGCTGAGAATGAAAATTTGACGTTGAGATCAATTTTTAAGTGAACTAGGTTTGAGTACCTACGTCCCTACTTACTTTGTAGTTTTAGGGTGATTTTTTAAAATAATATTGCTATTTTTTTTTGGTCTGACACATACATGATAAAGCAATATGTGTGTTGTCTATATCGCTGTCAGCGATAACACCGCCATTGTACCCATAGATTTAAGTGTATGTACAAGTAGTGTAAATTTTTGGAGGTACAATAAAATTTATTCTATTCTGTTCTATGTGTCCAACAAGCCACGGTCACGACTACACGACAGACTTATAACGTATTGTTTTCTTATTTGTGTTGCTAAAGGATTAAATCGTCGAGTTGCCCGTAGTCGTTGAGAGTACGTTTTTTTTACGGTTGTTATAAAACTTTTGTTAACCAAAATCTTGCGCATCGACACCGACTTGTTGGCCTGACGGTTTTCTATTGTTTACTTTTCACGAAGTGTGCGTTGGAATTGCACAATTTAATTCCACCAAGTCCGCCATCAGATCGCTAGACGTACGGCGATACACCACCGGTACATGGTAAATATCCCATCCATACGTACAAAGCGTTTTGGAAACTTATTTATTGTGCGTACAGCTAAGGAGTGAAATACCTTGCGCATGTCTGTGTTTCCTGATAGCTATAATCTGGGAGTCTATAATTCAAGAGTGAATAGGTTACTTCTAGGTTAGCGTACTGCATCGTCGACCACATCACAGTTTACCATCAGGCCTATCTATAATAAAAAAAAAAAAACAAGTGTGAGTTGGACTCGTGCACGAAGGGTTCCTACCATTATCTATAAGTGCAACTTTTTTACACAATTTTTTATTTTATTTTATTTTTAGTGAAAATTTCGACTGTTTAGCTACGACGGTTCATGAAATACAGCCTGGTGAGATTTTCTTAGCAATAGGATCCCATTTTGTATAACCCGTTCATAGCCAACCACTCGGATCCGAGTGGGGTGGGGCCATAATGTCGATACCGCTCACTCGGATCCGAGCGAGCAGTCGGTTAATTTTGTAGTAGTCACTAAGCCGCGGCGTCTGAGCTGATTGCACGTTATTTTGCGCGGCCACTCTGTCATAATAGTCAAATTCGAAAACGAGTATTGGTTCCCAGCTATTTTCGTAGGCAGGAAATGTGATAAGACCATAAAAAAAAGAAAGTTACAATAAATTCACCACCATCAAATTCAAAGCACCTGTCTTTCGTTGATTTTACATCTTTGTAAACTGGAAAAACGCACTACTACAAATAAAACCTCCCTAACAGACAAAAGCATGCAAATTGATTCCTCTCTTCATCCGGTTTTTATTCCGTGCAGTTTTGATTTCCATCCGCGTAGCTCTGGGATGAATGGCAGAGTGGCCGCCAATTAACCCCAGACATCCCCGACAGTGCGGCCACACGATGTAGACACAGATATATATCAACCAGTGTTGTCGGATATTCCGGATCTAGATACAGATATGGATAGAGGAATAATAATAAAGCAAATCAATTATCTTGACTTTTTTTGTTGGTGGGAAAATCATCCAATGACTTCCCCCGCTCTTAGGCAGAGGGTGTGTCAGACTTTTACTGACAAAAACTCACTTTTGTTCCTTCGTTGTCTTTCATACCAGGGCCTTTCAGAAGCAGACCCTTGGCCCCAGTAGGCTTCGACCCTGCAGGGCCCCTACGGTTTGCTGACATCTCCTTGAGACGGCGCGTACTGTTCGTACGCGCCGTCGACGACTTGGGCTTGGTCTGGACTGTTACCTCGACCAACAGGCTCACTTTAGGCGACTGGATCAAGGGCTTTAATCGTTAAAGCGGTACTTTTGGATGCGGCTCGCTTGGAAATGATCGGTGTTGTCGCCCTCTCGCGCCGTGCCCTGGTTCAGGTCATGGTCCAAATCTTTCTCCAAATGTTAACTTGTGTTTAGATTTGTATTGAGAACTTTCTTGTTTATATATTATGTTGATTTTTACTGAATTGTTAGAGGGCTTAGAGGACTTTTAATTTATTACAAAGGAGGATGGAAATCCTGGTTGAAAGGTGGGCTTTCCAATAGCTATTTTGTTTAATTCGAGAGTTAATAGGTTTCTTCTAGGTAAGCGCATTCCATCATCGACCGCATCGTCGCTTTCCATCAGGTGAGATAGCGGTCAAGCGCGAACCTATCAACAATAAAAAAAAAGTTCCAAATCTTGGTTCGTTCACAGTTGTTAAGTAATAATACAAAACAGCTTACCTAACATGAAAAAAAACTACCTACTACACTAACTAATCCAATAATTTGTATATATACTTACCTACGAGTAGTAAGCTACTAATATTTTTCTACAATAATTTGTAGAAAAATATTAGTAGGTATAGTTTTTTGTAACAGAAAAAATCTACCTATCATAATATTTTTCAGGTTATTCAAATATCAGATATAGTACTTATAACAAAAAAAAGTGTACTTAAAATAAACTAAAATATGGCGTCGAAAAACTCCGCGCCTCTGTCGACTGGTAATGTGCCCCACATAAAAGATGAAAGAGAAAGGAAATACTTTCCGATTTGTGCTACGAGTGTCGCCGCTTGTCTCACACGCTTTAACTCCACTACAGGCAATAAACCAATACGAACGCGCATTACGCACAGACCACGCACACTTAGATCACAAGTTTGCTATTGGTAGTTGAACTATGAGCATTGCCCTACTTTGTAGCACGCCTGCCCCGCCTAAATACAAGCTCATTCTAAACCTCTTTCATCTGTTCTGTGACGTGCCCAGAAGGTTGGCGGCATTGCTACACTGTATGGTAATGCTTATCCTCTGAACAGGATAAAAGCCAGCTGCATTAGACCCATTGATATAGTAATCGAAATAGACATATAATGTGCTAGCTGACCCGATGAACTTCGTACCGACAAAATTAAATAATCAATGAATGTAGTATATCTTTCGATATAGTCAACCGATTGCAATGAAACATAGCATAAGGAATCGATTTTGTATATTTTACGTGATGCGCGCAGAACTAAAAATTATATATAAATTTCATTAGATATATTATTTTGAATAATGTTTGTCCAGTATGCAAGCCCTTAAAGTTTGTGGAGGGCTGTCCCTTACACCCTGTATAATACATTTCAACTCTGTATCGTATCTGTATAGCTATATCTACCTACGTTTGTATGACACGACCAACGCAAGCGCATCAAGTCCCCCGCCGTCCGATCCCCGCCCCCCGCTATTGTACTAATGCTTGCTTCGCATAGACTTCGTAATATTTAGAACGTCCAAGTTAAATATTTTTATTTTTGTATGAAAACTCTGGTGAACTAAAAAATATGATATTTTTTTAAAAGTCATAGAACATAAGTTGTGGTTTATGATGTTAGTAACATAGTCCTTGAGAAATTACCAGTGTTTTACAATTAACCCTGTCTATCGATAAATTAAGACTTTTTTTAGATGTCGTTGTATACCAACACCTGTAGGTAGGTACGCAGTTGGTGTGAAAGCAAGGATTGTGGTTAGTGCGGTTGCGGTCACAAGTCACTGCATCCGACAGAATAATTACCTTACTATGAAACATGGCCACAATATTTTCGTTGAAATGTATAATTATGAATTTTTGCAAATGTGCCAAAAATTTTATACATTTATAGCTTTTGCCGGCGCCTTCGTTTGTGTACATAAAATATAGCCTATGTTACTCAGGAATAAAGAAGCTTTCTATCGGTGAAACAATTTTAGCAATCGAATTCGCGTACCGTTACACTGCGCGAGCTGACGGGGCGTGGCGGTGTTTCGACTTTGAGATTGAGCCGCTTCAAAACCGATTTTTTGTTTGCGCATGGAATTATACTTGATTAGATAGACTAATTATTACTATTTTTTTTGTTTTTCTTTTAAATTTTGAACACCTATTTATTTATTATTTACCACACATAAACAAATATAATATGTAAATTATTTACCCTACACCTAACACTAATAACTGAGTACTTCAATATAAACCAATTTTCAACCGTACACTCGAAATAAGGTTCAGTTGAAAACCAGCGTCAGGCAACTACCATGTAGTTGTACCTATTTGATTTGTGTGAACTGGACCTATTTGGCGCCGTCGTGAGCCACACATTGTTAGTTGTCTCTTTTTTTTTATATAATAATCTATTAGTGTCTACATGTTGTTACTACATTGTGTGTATCTACGAGTGTGTATGTCAAATAAAATAGTTTTCTGTCTTCTTTCAATCGAAGCAGTACCTACTTTCAGAGATTACATCTTACAAACCAAAAAAACAAGCTTTGCCTCTTTATAATATCAAGTGTAGATTATTTAAATAGTATAGTTTATATTATATCACACTAATATTATAAAGGTGAAAGCTTGTGAGTGTGTATGTATGTTACTTCTTCACGAACAAAATGTTGAAAAAATTTTAATAAAATTCAGCACACAGGTATAGTCTGTCTAAAAAGTCAACCGACTCGGGAATTATGTATAATATTAAATTATTTAAACAATACTTATATTCGATACTTTTTATAAGGTTCTTCTAGTAGTAAACAATGATCAATATCTCTAATCTTGAATATTGAACCAGGGTTGACTACATCAGATTTCATTTTACCCTAATAATTACAAAAGTCGTTTGACTTATTAAACTGACTCTAGATAGACCATGCACATAGGTATAGTACTTTTTATCCAAGGAGTACGTTACCTTGGTTTTCTATAACACACGGGCGAAGCTCTTGCGTAACGGAAAACGCAGCGTTGGAAGGCCTCCTACAAGGTGGACCGATGACCTGGTGAAGGTTGCGGGAAACCGGTAGATGCGATACGCAAAGGAATGTTCGTTGTGGCGACGCTTGGGAGAGGCCTATGTCCAACAGTGGACGTATATCGGCTGATAAAATGATGAAAGTTTGTACGTGTGTTTGTTAGTTTTTCACGTTCAATGGCTGAAGGAATTTGGATGGGTACACAGGTAGACCATGTCCTAGATTAGCACTAGGACTTTTTCATCATCATCATCATCATCAGCCTTTTTAATGTTCCCACTGCTGGGACTCAGGCCTCCTCTCTAGGAGAGGGAATGTGCCGTAATCCACCACGCGGGCCCAGTGCGGGTTGGTGAATGTCACACGTCTTCGAATTTTTTGTTATAGGACATGCGGGTTAGGACTTTTTATCTTGGGAGTTTGTTCCCTTGGGTCAATTTACTACTACCACGAGAGCTAAGCCGCTGGCATCAACTAGGCTTTAAATAAGCCTTATTGTTTACATGTCGGCCCTGAGCTTACTCCAGCTATTACATGCTGGCTGGCTAATCTTCACGGCAATTATTGAGTCACTGACAGACGTGAGTGATTCGATAGAAACTGATACGCTAGAAAGAGAAGACTGAGCTGTATTTTCATAATGGCAGGTTTTCTTTAAGATGGAAAATCATCTAATAATATCTCCCGCTCTAAGGTGAAGCTAAAGGGGCGTGCGTGTTGAAAATTTACTGAGTAAAACCATACTTGTGTTCCTTCAGTTGCTTTTTACGTTCTAGGAACATGAGTATCCTTGTCATGCATTTTTCCATGACCCTAGTAGGCATCGGCCCTGCTCCCCTATGGTTTTTGACATCTTTTTGAAGCGCGGGCGGAACACTACGCGCCGTCGATGAATCGGACTTGGTCCTTTTAGGTCGAGCGGACGCCGAGCTACCCATTTCTCGTCACCCACAGGCCCACTGGCAGGATATAGAGCTCTTTTTTAAAAATTTGCTAAAAATATTAGCAGTGTAAAATAAAACCGTTCACAAAAATCCACAATCCTAACTAATATTATAAATGTGAAAGTGTGGATGTTTGAATGTTTGTTATTTAATCACGCAAAAACGGCTGAACGGATTTAGATGAAATTTGGCGTGCATATAGCCTTTGACATGGAAAAGAACATAGGCTACCTTTTATCCCGATTCTTTAAGTATCTAATGCCACGCGGGCGAAGCCGCGGGCAAAAACTAGTTTTTTAATAATTTTGAAGTATCCAGTGTGGGGCCAGGGTTATCCGAGGGGCCAGGGTTATCCGAAAGGGCGCTCAAGCCCCGGTATGAAGGCTTGAAGGAACGGGATGGGTTTTTTAGTCAGTAAGAGTCTGACACTATCTCCCGTTCCGCCCAAGAGCGGGGGTTGTCATAAGATGATTTTCCCCATCGAAAAAAAAAAGTATCCAGTGTCACTCTCACAATTAGAACGAATCTAATGACACCTCTCAAGCTAAAATGCAACTAGCCGTTTAGGTTCTAGGGCGTGGTATACAAATATACATACATTCGAAAAACAGAACCCTTTTTCCAGTGCAAGTCGGTTAATAACACCGGTTGTGGTGAAAGGTGATTCTTTAGGGAATTGCATTTTGTAAATTTTGACGTTAAAAAGTACTGATTCCTGGCTTTGCTGGAAGAGTTTAATAGGAGGAAATCTTCAAGTATTTAATGATTTCCTCATTAGAGTTTTGTCTCGTTTGGCAAAAGTACTTGTCTTGTCAATTTGAGAAACGTATAAGTCAATAGGCCAACTTTTTTTTTTGAGCATCATTTATAGATAAAACACTCGCATAGAAGATCTACAAACTGTATGATCATAGTTGGTGACCCTTTCGGTTCAGGCACAGTCACTGCAACTGTATTGTATATCTGTACCATTTTTTAATATTATTATTTTATGTTGTGGTATATTGTGTTGCTGGCGCCGAATAAATGCTATTCTATTCTATTTTACAAAATTAGCGGGCACGGTAGCGCCATCAAGGCGAGCAAAAAAGTGGCACGGCCGTAACGTTCTTTCCTCGAAGCAGTTCAGGCCATTTTCGATCCCCTGTAACTCCGTTGTCTATAAAACTAGAAGCCTGAATTTTCAGCAACCTACCAGGCATTGTATAAACACGGTTAAATATTGTCTTTTATGACTTGTATCATGTATCGCCTAGTTACCGACACCGAACACTTTTACGTTATGAATACACGTACTCATAACGATCAAAATTAAGTGGAAGCAATTGGACACAAAAAATGTTAACGTATGTGCGCATACGTTAACATTTTTTGAGAGTGATGATTTCATACTGGTTTTAATTACAAATAGTAAAACTCATCCGAAAACTGCCCTCAGATACACTTTAAAGTTTGAGAGAGGCAGGCAGGGTTAATAAAATTTATGTTTACTATTTTTAGATGGTAGTTGCTATATTCAAATGTACCACCAATGTTTACTAACAAATGTAAACTTTTTGTCTTGTGCTAATAAATTCAATTCAAAGCATTTTATTTTCAAATAAACCATTGACTAGCACTTTAGAAATGTCAAGAAGTCAATCGGTCAAAAAATGAAGATAATAGCACATTCCAAAGCGTAGATCCCTATGAAGAAGAATGTGTATAAAACTCCATGGACACTATTTTCATACAATATATCGGTTGAAATTTTTATTACTAGTTTTTGCCCGCGGCTTCCCCCGCATATGTAAAATATAGCCTGTCACTCTGGAATAAAGCAGCTTTCTATCGGTGAAAAAATTTCGCAATCGGACCATAAATTACCTACAAACGAGAAAACAAACTTTACCTCTAAACAATATTAGCTTTTGCCCGCGACTTCGTTCGCGTACATAAAATATAAACTATTTCACTTAGGAATAAAGCAGCTTTCATCAGTGAAAAAATTTTCGCAATCGGACCACTTTCAGAGATTACCTCCTACAGACAAAAAAAAAAAACAAAAAAAAACAAACTTTACCTCCTTCTTCTCCTTTTCATTACCTATATAATATTAGTGTTGATGGACAGATTTTTTTTCTTTTCAATTGGGTAAAGCAATCGGGCCAGCACGCTTAGCCAAGTTGTTATTCTGCAATCGTTAACGCTGTAGAAAAGTGATGAAATGTATGGGAATGACGTCATCTCAACGTAAAGTCGCGTGGTCGGAACAAACGAATAGAAAATTCGTAGCCAAGTTCAAATCGTTCAAAATGATAGAATGAATTTCTACAACGTTTAACGACACTACATTGTAGAACGAGCGGTCGACTCAGGCGCGTCAACATGGTTACCCACTTATCGTTTTCTACAATTGCTGACACCGAAGCGTTACCGATTGGAGAACGGAATTCGACACGATACGGTTGTAACTTGGCTAGGGGGGCAGTACTTTCAAAGATTACCTCCTACAAATAAAAAAACATAAAAACCAACTTTATCTACTTACTTACTTTTTTTTTTTATCTCTTTAAAATATTAGTGTAGATTAAAATAAATACGGTACCAAAGAACAGATGGATAAAATCTATCGACTTCTAGGCCCCTAGCAAGTCTAACCCATTGTTTATTAGGTCACAACTTAGGAATCGATCGGAGCCAAAAATAAATAGCTAGCAAGTTGTCGCTCACCTAGCAGTATAATGACACATCTACTTTTTTCTTATTTTACAGAAATGAGGGTCAAAGATTTTACAAATGTTTGAAAAGAAGCCATTGTTATGCGCGGAAGCGGGGGGAACGTACCAAGTACTACATTGACACTTAACGCCCTCTCTCAACAAATAGAAAAACTAACACCGTGCCGTTTTACCGCTTTATAAATTATACACTTTTAAACACTTAGGCCGTAAAAACTCAATTTCGCTTTTTTTGTAAATGTGCCATTATACTGCTAGGTGAGCGTTGTAGTCTGAAGTTTGTTTTTAAAATAGCAAATTAGTTTCCGTTTGATTTATTAGTTTTATGAACCATTGTGTAGTGTTTGTTTATAATAATTCTAATTTTTAACACCAAACTTGTTTTTTGATTGATTTATATTTTGTAGATTATTACTAGCAGCTGCCAACGGGTTCGCCTGCGTTAAAGAAACTTTTTTACTGTTTGTTCAATCGATTTCAACTTCTATTTCGTAAGCATAAGGATGATATTGGATTAAAAGCAAAAAAGAGGTTATAATACCAACTATAAAAGTCAAAATCGGTTAAACGGACAGTAATAAAAAGTTTTTATAAATGTCTAATGTTATTCACAACAGAGTTTAAACAATAAACTTGCACCCACAGATTATTGGCATATGAAAAAATCTGTGGAATTTGGGAAAATATGTTTCGCGTGTGTTTCCCAAAATATCATTGTTTATGTTTACAAACATGAGTGCAATGCTCTGAGGCCTTTCGTATCAATTGCCCCATAACAAGACTTTTTTGCGTCATCATCATCATCATCAGCCTTTTTATAGTGTTCCCACTGTTGGGACTCAGGCCTTCTCTCTAGGAGAGGGAATGGGCTGTAATCCACCACGCGGGCCGAGTGCTTTTTGGGTATTCTGTGTTATTGGTCGAAACTAAATCTTACTTATAAACTGGTGACTCTGGGATTATTTGAATGAGTTCCCGTGGTCCTGGGACGCAAAAGGCAACTGTTGTGTTTTCTGTATATTGGTCTAGTGGTCAGGGGCCCTGACTGCTATGCCGGAGGTCGTGGGTTTAATTCCCACCTAGATCAAATGTTTGTGTGATGAGCATGATCATTTGTTCTGTGCCTGGGTGTAATTTATCTATAATATAATAATAATAATAAATAAGTTTGGGACTAGACGGCGTTGTATGATAGTTGGAATATATTACTATAATATAAAAGGCAGTTCTGACTCACTCAGTGACTCATCAATGTTTAGCCCATACCCTTAATAAATCTATATAAATATAATATAAAACAGAAATTTTGCACTGAGGTTCTATTCCTTTCATGATGTTGGTATAAAATTTTAATTAGGTTCAATAGGCATTTTGATTCAGATTATCCCATTTAAGCAAGGAAATGCTTGTATTAGGTGACTCCGCACTTCCACTTGTCATTTCTATCCAATTGAAATGAAGACAAATTAAACATGCTAGGCTGTATATCTACTCATCATCAACATCATCATCATTTCAAACGAAAGACGTCCACTGTTGGACATAGGCCTCCCCCAAGTGTCGCCACAACAACAGATCCTGTGCGTCTCACATCCACCGCATTCTCGCGACTATAGGTATCTACTCGCAATAAACGATTTGACTTTGACTACAAAACAAAGAATAAGGAAGGATTTTCCACGCAATTAAGGGATGAAGCGGGGACAAAGTTTGTATGGGGAAACCGAGTTTTACGTGAGCAAAGTCGCTGGCAGAAGCTAGTGACAAAAGTGTGACACTCTCTCGCTGAGGAGTGGCAGGCGATCGCCGACTTCTGCGAAGCAGTAATGCTCGCTAAGGAGGAGGCCGACCGCATCAGGCAATGGCGCTCTCGCCGCCGCGCCGCCGGGATTCCGTTCCCGATTTCCAGCCACCGTAGGCGCGGGCTTACGGACAGTGAGCAATGGGTAGCTCGCTGTCCGGTCGTCCGGTAACTGTCCGGACCAAGCCCAAGTCGTCGACGGCGCGCGCTGTTCCCGCGCGCCTCAAGGAGTTGTCAGCAGGGGCCCAGCCGGGTCGAAGCCTACAGGGGCCAGGGATATCCGAAAGGGCGAGCCCCGGTATGAAGGCTTAAAGGAACGGGATGAGTTTTTTAGTCAATAAGAGTCTGACACTATCTCCCGCTCCGCCCAAGAGCGGGGGTTGTCATTGGATGATTTTTCCCATCGGGAAAAAAAAAACACTCTCTCACTCCACTTAGAGCAGGTGATTTTCCACTGCAAAAAAAGAAACAGCTAACTAATCTGTCAGGAAGTTTATTGTGCCTAGTTTAGAAACTAAAAATAACTCTCCACTGAGGTACTCGGTAGTTGAACAGATTAGGCCACTTTGGAGCTTCCGGTCTAGTACAATGCCAAAAGCCGCAAATGGTAGTTTACTTTGTATATTGTTATGAATATGAAACAAAATGAAACAATGTACCTTTCTGACATCATTTCTTTTTTTACTAAACTCGTGACGTGGCTGCTGTAATAGCGTTATTATTCTGAATTAGTTGTCTTTCTTCTTGTGGTCTACACTATTAATATTATAAAGAGGGAAAAATTTTATTTTTGTGTGTATCTTTGTAATGAATAAACTCAAAAACTACTGTGCCGATTTCGAAAGTTCTTTCACCATTGGAAAGCTACATTCACCCTGAGTAACATAGGCTATATTTATTGCCCGTGCGAAGCCGGGACGGACTGCCAGTTTTTTATATAACGTCACTTAAGGCTTATAGTCCCTTGAACCATCTGGCCAATATTATGTGGACGCACCTGTCGCACCCGCCTAGGCGGCAGTACGCAAATTTGTGCATTTATTTGTGGCCAACAGCGCCCGGAAAGCGCGCGGCTGACCTTTAAATCCATTTACTTTGCGAAATATTGATTGATTTACAAATGCAATGTTCACTTTGAAGAATATTTAACCACAAATTTTTATGTGTAAAAATGTTTCTAAAGATCCAAGCCGTTTCGAAGGAGTAGGGAAAAGTTGCGAAATTGCTAAATATTTTTTTTAGACAAAAGTATTAATAGCACGAAAAAATCAAATGTTGATAATGTTGTTTATGAATCTATAATAAACATTTTTTTTTTCAAACCTATTAACCTGGCCGTTACCGAGGATTAGGCTTCAGAAAGTCACTGTTTTATGGCACTTTTCGGGCGCTTGGGCATTAACGCAAAGGCAAAGGTCTCCTAGCTTTCCACTGTACTCTACCACGAGCTGCTCTCCTCTAGTTCCCCGCTCTTACTATCATCACACTGATATTATAAAGGCGAAAGTTCGTCGTTGTACGTTTGTTATATCTTCACGGTCGAATGGTTGAACGGATTGCGATGAACCTTGGTACAGGGGTAGAACATGTCCTGAACTAACACAGGACATTTTTTTGTTACGAGGATATGTTCCTCGTGAATAATTTTCTACTATCATGCGAGCGATGACGCTTGTAGCAGCTAGTAAAAAATAGCACAAAAAAGCAATACCAACCCACTTTGGTGAGACCACCAATAACACCAACTCACCAATCACCAACCTACCCACCAACTTTACCAGAACAACAATGCCTCGGATAATAAACAAATCTCTTTAGAAAAAATCTACCCAACTTTGATACGTCAGCTTAAAACTGCTAAAAACTGCAAAGCCCAAAGCATTTTTCACTTCGTCCATAATCCTTGTTTTTAAGCCTGACTACAGAGCATAGATCGCGGCTATCGGAAATGCGGCATAATATAGAAAGAAAGAAAGAAAGAAAGAAAAGTATTTACTTTGGCGCAAAAAACATTGTAGACAACAAAAACTTAAGACAAACACAAAACAAAACAAAAAAAAAAGTAACATTGTCTGTCACACGTTTGCGCCAAGGATATAGGTGGATTTTAGTCAGTAAAAAGTGACATTCCCTCTCGTAAAACGATATAAATTGTTCGATGATTTTCCAGTTTAATAAATGATTATGTAGAAGTCATTGGATATCTGAGTATTCCAGGCCTATATCTTACTAGGATGCCAGTGCCTGCGCAGCCGGTCGCCTTACTGAAAAAATGTAAAATAGAATAAATTGGTGACCCTTTGATTAGTGGTTAGTGACCCTGACTGCTATGCCGGAGGTCGCGGGTTCGATTCCCACCCAGGACAAATGTTTGTGTGATGATCACGATCATTTGTTCTGTGTCTGGGTGTAATTATCTATAATATGTATGTATTTTGAAATATATATTATAAGTATGTTTATCAGCTGTCTAGTACCCATAACACAAGCTCTGCTTAGCTTAGGACCAGACGGCGCTGTGTGATAGTTGTGGAAAAAAAAAATTATTGAACACCAAAAAATTAACACTACTTATATGAAAACCTAAATCTATATGATATAATGGCGGTGTTATCGCTGACAGCTAGCATTTCTACCAGACAATCGACCAGATCGACGACTTGATGGTAACGTGACTGTTGTAATTGCTAAGTTGAGCTATACAAATACTAACAAAATTAAATGCTTGCATTGACTGGACAGGTCCACTCAAATCTGTGTGGTTCTTTCCTCAAAAGACCATCTCGGACAGTAATCTGCGTGATGGTTATCTATGATTTTTGACCATTACATATTTGCTGTATGGACTTTAAAAGAGACTGACCTTTAAGTATGTTTCGGTGTTTCTTCTCAGGGTATTCAGTTAGGAAACACCGGCCTCATCTAGTTTAAAGTAATGAGAAATTTACGTGTTTTTAATAAACCTTTTTGGCAAAATTAATATTACTTATCATTTACTGATGTGTGAGTGTGAGATCTTTTAATAAGAGAAAAATATGACACTCCTTAATTATTATTATATATATTCTCACACAATTTATTTCTATTTGTTTTTCGTTGTTTATCGGTTCTTTTAGATTGTTGACACTGCCACCTCCAGAAGCAACCATCTCAGTATTCTATGCTCCGTGAGCGTGGTTAACTTTTGTGAACAAAACAAAATAACATCGGCTGTTTTGGAGCTTTGTTCAGCATCTGTTAAATGTCTTGTTACGATACAAATAATCTTGTTTGAAGTTTGAGCTTGATAACGGCAAATATTTATGGCCTGCGTACGTTGGTGGGTTTAGAACGTTCAGCGAGTAGAATTAATTCCGTAATCGTGGTTTATTCAAGTCTTGCATGAGGTCTTTTAGTTTGGTTTTAGGTTAGGTGATCGGCGGCGTATCAGTCCTAAAAGCGAGGAGCGAGGAGGAATGATGTTTGATCCCTTCTGCGAAGCAGTATAGTCTGTCTAATAAGTCAACCGACTTGGGATTTTTATATAATATTTAATTATTTAAAAAATACTCATATTCGGTACTTTTTATAAGGTTCTTCTGTTAGTAAACAATGATCTCTATCTCTTAATCAATCTTGATTATTGAACCCGTGTTGAATACATCAGATTTCATTAAATCCTAATAATTACCCAAGTCGTTTAACTTATTAGACAGATTCTAATGCTAGCGAAGGAGGCGGTCGCAACTCACATGGAATGGGAACGGACTTCCTCATGTAGTCCAGTCCCAGCCGTAGCCGCCGGGATCCCGACCTCGATTTCCAGCCACCGTAAGCGTAGGATTGGACGGCGTACTACTCATTGCTCGCTGACTGACTCGTCGCCAGCACGTAGTGTTCCACGCACACCTCAAAGAGATGTCAGTGAAACCGTAGGGGCTCAGTAGGGTCGAAGTTTACTGGGCCCATGGTTATGCTTCTAAACGGAAATCCCGGGGTCCGGAACGTAAAGCAAAGAAGGAACATAGGCGTAAGTTTTAGCCCTAGCGTGTGAGAAGTTATTCGATGATTTCGCACCTAATAAAAAGGCTATTACTATAAAGACTCCAAAGTATGTACGTTCCCTTAATAATTCGCATAGCCAACCGTAACCTCTACAGCACAAACCACAGCTCCACAACAACGAGCGCTGCGCGGCGCGCGCGCACCGATCTATTTCCGGCGCGCAGTAAACACGCATTGTTGCTATAATGTTGTTTGTTTACCCGACGCTGCTGACCGCCTAACTGCTGCCAATGCTATTCAGCTAGATGCTAGAATTAAGGTTTTCTGCAGTAGATGGATTTTGAAATAAAAATGTTTAATAAAAAAAAAAAAACAATATGGCAACTCATTCTTTTTTTCTAACTATGCGCTTAATTAAAATTATTGTAAAAAATTTTACTTATAGATGCTAAAAATTTGCAATTAAAAATTAGTATTTTTAAATAATTTACTACTACATTTTTGTTGATTGTTTTTTAGTAGTAGGCATTTCGTTCAATAGGAAACCCTGAAACACAAAGTTTCAATATCTATTGATAGCGGTAGGTACATAACTAATTTTTTCGGGTCTAAATCTTGGCACTGACTTCATACATTATTTATCAATCACTACACTCCAAGGCCTAACGATTTTATTATCTATTCATAGCTTATTATATGATTTAAACTTGTTATTTGATGTTTAGATATAAAAAAAATTCAATCCTTTCCGTAAAAGTATTAACTACCTACACTAATATAACAAAGAGGTAAAGTTTGTTTTTTTTTGTTTGTAGGAAAGTACTGGTCCGATTGCTAAAATTTTTTCACCGATATAAAGCTGCTTTATTCTTGAGTGACATAGGTTATAATTTATACCCCGTTAAATTTTGATCGTTTTAATCCCGTAGAGGGTCGATCCGGTATATGAAACACTATCGATTTGTAAAGATAAAATTAAAAAATAAAGTACCTTTTTTTCAAAACTTGTATTAATTTACGCATGAAAGAAAGTAATTTCTTTAAGAAAACGTCAACTGAGCGAGTGCAATGACCTGTATTATTATATTTTGCGGTGTATATACGCGGGTGAAGCCGTGAGCAAAACCTAGTAGTTAAATAAAGTCTTAACATCATCTTTAAATCGACGCCTACATGCGTATTCCATCGTCGACCACATCTTCGCTTGTCATCAGGTGAACTAAATGTCAAACGCGAGTAGGTATATCAATAAATAATAAAAAATAAACACTAATACGAAAACTTTCCGTCACAAATGTTACAATTTGTAAGCTGAGACATTTTAGCAATCATTAAAATACCAGCGATGCAAACCATTTACCTAGCAATTGGTACGTGCGTCGCCAGCCGTCATAAAAGCTGAAATGTCAGTAGTTCCACCGTCAAACAAACGGTTATAACTGGCCAGTTAACCCGACCCACTTCGGGACGTCTCAATATTTGCGGTTTGGGACGCGAATGTAGGACGGCAGAATAAGGGTTAGGCGTTTTACGCTCGAATATTTTTGAATTTAGAATCGATTTGAAGATCACATACATACTTGAACTTAGACTCGATTACATACTTAACGTATCATAATCGGTCTTACACAATATTAGTTTTAGTAGGTACTACCTATATGCGAAACCCGAAACACGTGTGTAGTATTTTTGTGTAACGAATATAAAAAAGACGTGTGGCACTCGGGGACTGCCGCGGTAAAGCTATTGCATAGCATTTTTATCAACTTATGCAATTATAATTATTTATTTATTCTGTGTTTCCTGATAGCTACAACTTAGGAGTCTTTAAGTCGAGAGTGAATAGGTTTCTTCTAGGCAAGCGTGCTTCATCGTCGACCACATCATCGCTTACCATCAGGTGAGATAGTGGTCAAACGCAAGCTTATCATTAATAAAAAAAAAAAAAAAAAATTATGCAGTATTTTTTTCCTTTGTTTTTTTTTTCTTTGATATTAATTGAAGTTACACTTTCACACATTGAATTGAATTTTGATTGATTGTTCACTCATTTGTTTTCTTATCGGTCACCACGCTCAAAAAACAAATGAGTGGGGGGTGTTAGGTTATTTTCGTTACGGAATTTCTGGATTCGGTCTCCACGCTCAAGGCCCGCGATAGAAGCTATGCAATAGCTTAATATACAAAATATCATAACTTTGTCATAAAAAATCACAAAGTTATAAGCTTGTTGGGCCTCAAGTCTGCTATTACAATAGTGTCAGAATGGTCTATACCTATCATTGATTTCATAATTGTTGATTTTGACAAGTTTTGGTAATCTACTAATTTAATGGCGTCATTATGACTTTCCGATGGTCAAGCACTGACACTCCATTGAAAGAAATTGCATAGAATGGTATCCTCGTACAAAATGACAAATGAATATCTGACGTTTGCGGTAATCTGCAAACATTTTGACAGTTCCTTTGATCAGTGACCTACCAAGTACGACGTCATTGCGCAGTTAGTGCTTTTAATAAGCTCGGTATTGTCACTCTACCACAATTCTATTACAAGACCATTGACGGATCAATGATCGATCATTATGAATTAGCAGATTACAAACTTTTAGCAAAATGACGATGGGATTGTGTTGGAATGACGAATTTGGTTGGTTGGTTTGGTTTGGTTTAGTCTGGTTGTCTGCACAAATATATGGTCACCGGGCCATCCAGGCGCTGGCTTCTAATGCCTGCTATGACCTGCCGTGACCTGTATTGTACTTGGTGTCGGTGGTGTTTAAACCTGTGACTTTTTAAAATATTTTTGGGAAAAAATATCATATGGTGTAAAAATGAATGGAATCGATGCAGTTAGCAGAGCAATAATCCTGAACAAACTATATTCTGGTTTCGCGTATACTCTATAGTCTGTCTAATAAGTCAACCGACTTGGGAATTTTGCATAATATTGAATCATTAAAAAAATACTTATATTTGATACTTTTCATAAGGTTCTTCTGTTAGTAAACAATGATCTCTATCTCTTAAACAACCTTGATTATTGAACCCGTGTTGACTACATCAGATTTCATTAAACCCTAATAATTACCCAAGTCGTTTAACTTGTTAGACAGACTATATATAAAGTTATATTGGTCCTATTGCTGGGACTCAGGCGTAATATTAGTGTGATCTTCCGTCTCTATAAGTGAAAGTTCGTGTGTGTTTGTGTGATTGATTGCTATTCTAGGACATATCAACCGGTTTACAAAGTTTCATCTAAACCCGTTCAGCTGTTCAAGCGTGTAGAAGTAACACACAAACTTTTGACTTTTTGTAATATTACTGTGATTTTTTAAAAAGACGAAGAAATTATATGATAATATAAAGAGACAAGTAGGTATCTAATACTTGTCTCTTTATATTGGCATATAATTTCTTGTTTTTCCTTTAATTCCCTTGGTTCCTTAAAATAGATTATCAATCACTTATCGAAAGGGTCACCTGGAATTTAAAAAAATATTTTCTCACATTCACGACAATTTCTTCGTCCCTTCGTAGTCATACTTTTATCAAACTTTCATACAGAATTATACCAAGTTCTAGAACAAACTCTGTCATCATCTAATTGGATTCTATACCCAAGAAACTTATTCATTAAGAATAGCCATAAACCAATCAACCCTACGGAGACCACTTGGAGCTGATTGCTTCTATTACCCCCGTAATAGGAGCGAACTCGACCTCTTTGCTTTAGTACTTGCTATCTATTACCTAGTTAGGTTTCTGTAGATGGATACCAATCTCATTAGATTGGAGTTAAGCTGCATTCAGCTAAGCTTCTCAAGTCTGCTGCATTGTCACACAGTTTTGACCATCGATATACAAGGTGTAACGGACAGCCCTCCACAAACTTTAAGGGCTTGTTCAGTAGACGAAACTGAACAACCTTCCACAAAAATTTTTTTCAAGAAACGAAAAAAAAAAAATCCTCACCATACAAAATTATAAACTTGATTGGACAGTTTGTATGGAGAGGCCGAAGGCACTAGATTAGGCGTGCCAAACATTCACTTTAGTCGACTCAGGTGTAATGTAAGTCACTGGCAAGTGCCAGTCTACACTTATTATTATTATCTATACTTCTACACTAATATAATAAAGAGGTAAAGTTTGTTTTTATGTTTTTTTGTTTGTAGAAGATAATCTCTAGAAGTACTGGTTCGATTGCTAAAATTTTTTCACCGATAGAAAGCTCCTTTATTCCTGAGTGACCTAGGCTATATTTTAAGTAGGCGGGCGAAGCCGTGGTCGAAAGCTAGTTTGTTATATTGCTACGCCAAACACTGACTTCCATGATGCCGTTAAACGAACTATTTCAACTTGGTTCATGTCTAATACCAAACTATTCCAAACATTTTAGTTCAAAACAATGCACCAATTTACCTTGACATGCGGGAAAATACGGAACTAAATTGAAAGTGTAAGATTTGACATTGTTGTTGATATTTTCTTTCGCGAGTAGCGCCACAGTGAAATGTCAAGTTATATTGGTTTTAATAGGTGTGTCACGCTGGAAGTGTTGACGTTGAACGGCCATTTTAGCGTGTTTACGTGACAGTGTTTTGTGTTGTGATTGCAGTTTTAAGTACCTATCGTGTGCAACCCGTGTGGTTAAACCAAAGAGACGAAAGCAGTTTGTTATTGATTTTGAAAAAAGAAACGTAACGCCTGAAAACTCTGTCAGCATAAGAAGAGAATAAAATCAAAATCTTTAAAAGTCCGTGTTTACTTTAACAATTATGATGATATTGAGATTTATTTGTAATTGCTCACAGTACTATCAAGTTTTATAAACTAGCAGGAAACGGTACAGCAGCAGCAAATAAGCATGAAACCTAATCGAGTTCCAGTCGTCGCGTCGATCGAGAGCTAATGGGATTGATGCGCCTTGCGGGCGCGGCCGGATTACACCCGCTAATTGATGGTATCGCGCGGTTCGCTGATTCATTACGATGCTAAAACCTTAGACGGGACAAAGGTTTATTCATTAGTACCAGTGCCGCAATTAGCCTTTTCTGCGCCCGGTGTCAGTTTCTGTTACCTCGCCTCTAAAAACGGTTTTCACCGGTCCTCAAGGTAATTTCAATTTCGCTATTCGTTGTTACAAAATGCGAAATTGAAGTTACTTATTTTGCTGTGGAAGGAAGTTGATTGTACTTGTTTATTTTCCTATTTAGTTGTGGTACCCCACAGCTAAATAATGAGCAGGTTCTATAGAATACATAACAAAGAATATAATACTCTCTTGATAAATACGAGCATGTTTATAACATAAACATATAATATTTGAGGTTCTCTTAATTCCTCATAGATTCTATTATCAGAATTGGATTTTGATAGAACTAATCTGGTAGTGTAACATAAACTATCAACAAAAAAACAATATCGGTTCAGAAATGATGCGAGTTCTAAGGTAACATAAAACCAAATTCTGAACTTTCTCCTATTTTTTTTTAATATAAGTACAAAATAAAGAAGTCATTTAGATACTTACGTACATACGCGCTATATAAGCGCAAGTGCAGAAAAATTGGAGCCGAGGGCTGCAGTGACAAATTTGCTCGTGTTTCAAAGGAATTTTTTTCAATACACTTACGAAGAAATTAATAAACGCCCAGCCCGATACGATAAATGTAATAATTTCTGCACTAAGGCGGAAAACAGTCTATTGCGTGCCTAAAAGTGGCGGGATAAGAGCGGGTTTTTGAGTAAGTGTATTGGAAATTAAATAAAAGAAGTATACGAATTATACCTTTTTTGTCCTATGATGAGTTCCCTGACAGTTCATTTTTTTCCGTGGCACGCATACTACTTTAGATTACTAAAAAATAAACTGGCAAAAAAAAATAAAAATGAAATGATAAAAAAAATATTGTCTTTCGTAAATTAATAAGTAAATTATTGTGGTTATAATTAACTGTTAATAAATTAAGTAAATAAAATAAAAAAGTATAGAACTTAAAAATGTGTAATGCGTTAAACGAAACTTCTGCCAATAGAGATTGACACTACTCGACGACACACTAATCGACAAAATTGGAGCGGCCATCTTGTAATCGCATGTAACGGCAGAAAATTGGAAAAAAGTAATAGAAAAAACTCAAAAAACTATAGCAGAGGACTGGAATAAATATATCCGGATCGACCGAATTAGGGCCAATAATTAATCATCGCGGTTAGTTGGAAAAGATTCCGATTCCGATATGGATACGAGTTCAAATCAAGAGTCAAGTTCTGACAGTGAATATTTTTTTTTTTTTTTTTTTTTTTTTATAATGGATAGGCTCGCGTTTAAAAATAAATAATTATTTTATACAGACTGCATTTTAGTTACCACTAGCTGTCCCCCGCGGTTTCGCCCGCGTTATTTCAGGTTTTTAGTTTTTGTCAGGTTTTTTGGTTTACTGTAAAATTTCTTTAAAATCCGTATAGAGTAAGATCCCAGGACCGCCAGACATCACGTATTTTCTGACGAACGAAATGTGGACGATTGAGTACTGTTAGTATGTACTAAGAACGCATGCCTACCTGCTAGCTTTCTTAGACGGCCAATTTTCAGGTATCAGGTAATCAAGGTACATAAAATTATTACTTCTTCTTCTTCCTGCCCTTGTCCCATTTTATTTGGGGTCGGCGCAACACGTTTTCTTCTTCCATTCTGTCCTGTCACTCGTCACGCTATCACTAACTCCCTTTTCTTTCATATCACTTCTCACACAATCCATCCATCTTTTCTTTGGCCTCCCTCTCCCTCTCCATCCATCCACATGTAAATTCATAACTCTTTTAGCAACATGCTTTTCATCTCTCCTCTTTACATGACCATACCAAGACAAACGATTTCCTTTCAACCTTTCAGTCACTGGCGCCACTTTCAAACTTCCCCTAATATACTCATTTCTCACTTTATCCATTCTCGTCACACCACACATCCATCTTAACATTCTCATCTCCGCTACATGCAATCTTTTTTCATCCGTCTTTTTCACAGCCCAACATTCTGATCCATACAGTATGACAGGCCTTATCACGGACTTGTAGATTTTACCCTTCAACTTGAGGGGCATCCGTGGGTCAAATCACATAAAATTATTACTTACCTCACGTAAATTCTCAAAGCTGATTTTTACGTGTTTTGTAGGCAATATCTTTAAAATCAAGTCGCCAATACTCCCAGACACATTCCGTCGGCCATATTGTTTAACAGACGCTTTAAAGCTCCAAAAAAAATGATGTAACTTCACGTATTTTCTCAAAGCTGATTTTTATGTATTTTGTAAGTAATATCTTTAAAATCAAGTCGCCAATACTCCCAGACACATTCCGTCGGCCATATTGCTTAACAGACGCTTTAATGATTAAGCATGAGAATTTACGTGAAGTTATGTCATTTTTTTGGGAGCTTTAAAGCGTCTGTTAAACAATACGGCCGACGGAATGTGTCTGGGAGTATTGGCAACTTGATTTTAAAGATATCGCCTAGAAAATACGTAAAAATCAGCTTTGAGAATTTACGTGAGGTAAGTAATAATTTTATGTACCTTGATTACCTGATACCTGATAATTGGCCGTCTAAGCAAGCTAGCAGGTAGGCATGCGTTCTTAGTACATACTAATAGTACTCAATCGTCCACATTTCGTTCGTCAGAAAATACATGACGTCTGGCGGCCTTAGGATCTTGGACTAGTAGACTAGTTCTTGCGTGAAAGAGTAACAAACATCCACACACACATACAAACTTTCACATTTATCATCTATAATTCTAAAATTGGTAATCCGATTCCATTTTCTTTGCCAACTGATTCGTTATTGTAAAAAATCGATTAAATTTCGTTAGGTCACATCACTATAATTGTCAGACAAGAACTGTCAGGGAACTCATCATAGGACAAAAAAGGTATAGAAGCAAACATTACTGTTGGTTCTTATGTTATCGTGTCCTTACCCCGTGTGACTTGGGGTCGACGCAACACGTTTCGTTCTTTCATTTTTATCTGTTAAACGTCTTACGTCACGCTATCTTTCACTCTCATCTTTAATCATGTCATTCCTCACACCATCCATCTAATTCCGTTCCTATTACTTGCGAAAAAAAGGAATCTCATTAACTTGTATTATTCAGTTGGTATACTCGTAGTCTGGTAGGTATAGTCTGTCTAAAAAGTCGAACGACTTGAGAATTTTTGAAGGTAATAAAAAATCTGTCTGTCTGTCTGTCTGTTGTGTCTATTGTCTGTCTGTTTTGTGTTGTTGTTGTTGTTTTTGTTGCTGCTGTTGTTTAATCTGTTGTTGTTGTAAAATCAGTTGTTGGCAACACGAATTTTGGTTGTCATTCACTTGTTTCTTGAGATGATGATAGTTCTACAACAGATGTTGATCATTATACAAGGTGCAGTTTTAAAACTGCACAATATTTCAGGAGGTTGTAGTAAAACTCATAAATAATCATATAAAAAAACGATACCTGGTCAATAATCAGTAATACTTGTTATTTAATTTTTTAATTACTCTAAACTAAATCGATTGATCGATGGCCGCGGGGGCGTGGCTAGGGTGTGGCGTGCGGGATGATGATTGGATGATACATTATTTATGAAACTATCGTTGCGAGTTAGTGTGTGTGAAAACGACCTTTATTGTTCCGTGTTTGTGTGTGTGAAAAAAAGCGCGGTTATAAAAAAAAAAAAATTACCTACTTATTTTATTATTGATTCGGGTCGAGAATCACTAACATAATTACCTCCTGAAATATTTTGCAGCTTTAAAACGACACCTTGTATGGCCAGTGATGATGAATCAGTAAACGAAAAAGAATATTTAGAATCAGATTTCTCTTGCGATCCCAGATTTATGTTATTATACTTTATACTTACTTATGACAATATTATGTCCTTGCAAATGTATCCTACTTTAGTAATATGAATATTATTGAATAGACTGAATTAGGTATATAAATCTTTTGCATTTTTTATTGTTAAAACGTCTCCTAATAATATTAAATTATTTAAAAAATACTTATACTAGATATTTTAAGGTTTTTATAAGTAAAATGATCAAGATCTCTTAATCAACCTTGATTGTTCAACCAGTGTGCTACATCAGATTTCATTTTACCCTAAAAATTACCCGAGTCGTTTGACTTTTTAGACAGAATAGATCTACTGTATCTAGGACAGGAGTCTTTGGCTAAATAATATACCCGTCGGACTTAGAGGTTTAACTGTGGTTCCTGCTTAGAGGCTTGTATTGTCGATAAGTTAGCGCTTGACCACTATCTCAACTGATGAAATGCGACGGTGTGGTCGACGAAGGAGTGGGAGGAAGTGTCAGATTTTTCATGACTAAGGGCCAGGCCACACGATGCGTTGCGGCGCCGCACCGCAAATATTTTGACGAATCAGCGGGCCGTACGAGCGGGATGGCGTCACTCGTATGCCCACCGATTCGTTAAAATATTTGCGGTGCGGCGCCGCAACGCATCGTGTGGCCAGGCTCTAAAACTACACTTATGGAAGGTATATCCTTCAGTTGCCTTTTGCGTTCTAGGACCACGAGTATCCTCTTCAGAAACTTTTTCCATTACCCTAGCAGGCGTCGTCCCTAGATGAGTAACCACTACATACCAAACTGATACCCGCAGTCATTTCAATATCTCTGACATTCGTCTCGTCTGACACTAGTCTTGTCAAGGGGTATTGTTTTACCAGTTAATGGGTTGTGGACGTCAGATAGGGTCAATATAAAATACTGGTATTCAACAACAGTTGGGGAGAAGCTTGACAGATTCCTTACAAAATAGAATAGAATAGAGTAGAGCTAATCCAGTGGTAACGGTCAGTTATTTCATCACCACTGCTCTCAAAGCGGTAAAGAAAACAAGAAGATATATTAGAACCGTAAATTCGAAGACATGTGACATCCACCAATCCGTACTACCGTATTCTCTAAGAAAACAGCCTTGACCGCAGTGCAGTGCAGCGACGAGTCCAGAGCGCAGTACATTGAATTAACAATCCAATGTAAAGGTTCATTAGGTTGTTAAACCAATGTAGGTACTGCGCTCTCGACTCGTCGCTGCGGCCAGCGCTGCGCTCAAGGCTGTTTTCTTAGAGAATAGCACCCGCCCGCATGGTGTATTACGGGCCTATTTCTTCTAGAGAGAAGTCCTGAGTCCCAGTTGTGGGAACATTAAACAGCTGATTACGTTATGACGTATTAACAGGAATGGTATATACGATAAAACTAAATGAAAATTGGTGTATTCGGTTTAACAGCTTAGCAACGGTCTGTATGTCTGGACTAATGGATTATTTCAATCTGTATTCTCTAATCAGCTTTATTGTGCGTGGCTTCACGGCTAAGTAATGTGTTTGTGCTGTCTGTGTTTATTTAATGTGTTAATTATATCAAGAGGTACTATTTGCCCCTAAAACCAATGAGTGTTTCATTTGCATTTTAATAAACTATACAACGCAACTTAAAATAAAGTACATTGACCTTTTTTCGGTGTTTCTTCTCAGGGTAGTCAGCTAGGAAACACCGACCTCGTCTAGTTAACACTGACAAAAAAAAATTGCCGTATAAAAGTGTTTTTTAAAACCTATTTGCAAAATAAATATCATTTATCATTTTCCTAATACCTCCAATATAGAAGGTACCCGAAAAACTATCAGTTAATTATTTTTCAGAAAAGGTAAAATATCACGATAGATGTCGATTCAAAACAGCTTTATGTCTTTAACTCCGTTTTTGAAATTAAGAATGTCAATAAATGTAGGAGGGTCAATGACCGTTATTCCACGTTTATTTGGCGCCTACCTTAAGTGTGTCTCACTATCAACGATTGCATCACTGCTTACGTCACACGGGATCGTAGTTCAGCACTATTTAATATCAATAAAAAAAAATATCCATTACAATTTGAGTCTAAATATCGAAAAAAGTAAATTCAGAGGTCCAAAGAGAGGTAACTCATTAAAAATACGAAGTAGGCGGAGAGTTCAATTTTCATTCATTTTCATTATAATTAGATATTCGTATTTGCTGACCCAATTCCTGAAGATAAAATTTCAGTACAATTTTGTTAGACGAATTGTGATTTTTTAAACTGTTATTTTTATTTCGTTTTGATCAACTTTATGGAAAATGATTTTCTTTTGTTCCAGAAATATGTCGTTAGTACAGATCGGAGTGGGGACATCCATGTTCACGTACAAGTAAGTTTTACATTTAATATTATACTTATTTTCAAGTCCTTAAATTGTGCACTGAGTGCGAGTTGCTTTTACGTCAGCGCGATCGAAAAGTTTACAGTGTTTGGCTCTGATTGGTTAAGAGCTTGGAGTGGGCCAATCAGAACACTGAATGTCAAAAACTTTTTGATAGTGTTGACGTAAAAATAACTCACACTGAGCGCACAAAACTCAATGATACTATAGTATAATAAAACATGTCAATTCTCTGAGTGATTAAGCATTTGACTAAGTAATCAGTAATTATTGTTTCTAAAAATGCTGTGGCCTACATGACAGGCACACCTATCCATCGAACAAATGAATTAAACAAATAAGTGTCTATGTCATTCTGAGTATCTATAACCTTGTCATTTATGAAAATGGAATGAGAATTATCTTTTTGACATTTCAATTCCCTTGACTTTTGGCGGGAAACACTTATTGACGCCATCTTGAAAAAACAAATTATATCCGAGAAAATTAGTTGCCAACCGTGACAAGTTACTGAATCGGGTTATATTAAATAATATTATTTAGATAAACGCTATGAAATATATTTCATATTTAGATTGTTCATTTTATATGTTTTTAGTAGGTCCTTCAAAACGCATTTCATCATACGTTATAGGTAGTGTAGGTACCTATTCAGTAAGTGTAGGTCACCTATTTTGACATAAGTTTCTGGAACGGAATACTATTCTGCAGTTCGTTCCAGATGTCATACTGTTTCTATTTTGTATTTAATGCGCAATGAAAATGCCCTGTTTACCTTTAGATATTCCAGCTTTAGCATTTAGACATGTTTAGCTAATTTATTGCCATACTGTTAACATCAATTAGGTAATATTTAAAACATTGTAAAGGTATGTTAATTTTCAGCACCCACGACCACTCGTTAAAATCTATTTACGTTTTAAATACATGTAACATTTCTTTTATACGTTTACATTTTTCTTTTTTTCTGCTAACCAGGGAATTTTAGCTCCACCAAACCGGGTAAGTAAAAGAAATGTGTGGTTTTTAAGTTCCCGTTCATCTTTCTCTTTAAAACATTCATGAGATTTCGAATTTTATCAGATGAAATAACATGGTAATTAATAGAATACGCCTGGACGTTGTTATAAGACATTGAAGACTTATAAGTTACATCGGACACAGCAAAGAGTCACAAAATAAGAATGTACAGAAGGACCACTTTTTGTAATCCGTGAGTTTTTACCAAAGCCGAGTGGAAAAGAGAGATAACTCGTAGGAAATGTGGAAAGTGTGCGCAGGAATTACATGACTTGATTCCACGATCTCACTTCTACCATCGGACAAGCCGACGAACGGCGAGTATCCACCCTTATATTATTGAAATCTCTACAGTCGGGACCAAGCGTTTTGCCTCGTCGTTTTTACCACGTACATCGAGGGACTTCCCGTCTGATTATAATTTAGGTGTCTTTAAGGCAAGAGTGAATAGGCTCTTGATAAACTAGTGCGCCTCACCATCAACGATTGCATCACTGCTTACCATCAGGTGGGATCGCAGTCAAGCACTAGTTAAAATCAATTTAAAAAAAAATCAAAGGTTTTCTGTCGAAAACTTCCTTCGCATCGCCGTCGACTAGTAACGTTCCCGAGTTATACGAAAAAAAAACATAAAATAAAGATACCGGTTGAGTAATGGAGACAAATCTATATAAATATAAGTATTCTATCTCTACTGGCTTTAAATATGATTTAGGGGTCTTGGAACTCTTTGAACCTGGACCGCAGTCTCAATTTCCACAATTTTTTTTTTTTTGAGTTTTATTTTGGGACCACAAGAAAAAAGGAATTATAGTAGTTACCAAAAAATCTATATTTATTTTATTTGTGGTCCCAAAATACTAAAAAAAAAAATTAAAGATGGAAGTTGGTCCAAAGACTCTAGGTTTAGCAAAGCAAAATTTGCGCCTTGCGTGTTTTTCATTATTAGACACAGTGTAACTCAACAGTTTTATAATATGAAGCGGTCCTTCTGTACGTTAATATTTTGTGTTCAAGCATATATCATTGTCGTCACTCGATACCATCTTGTTATGTATGCCTTTGAGAGAGTGTGTTGTTATTGCTCCACAAACACCGTTAGACGGCGGAAGTTCATCTACGTCCTACATACCTACATATTACGCCCACTTGGCACTTGTGTGTTTTGTTTGTGTATTTTGACAGGTCACATCTATTAAATAACGATTACGAGTGGATTTTTGAATTGAGAATTTGGAGTTGATAACGATATGAATGAATTTTTGAATTGAGAATTTGAAGTTGAAAACGTGTCTAAACCCACTTGAATGCCTTATTAATTAAAACGATATGAATGAATTTTTGAACTGAGAATTTGAAGTTGAAAACGTGTCTAAACCCACTTCAATGCCTTTTTAATTAAATTCTTAAACCTGAAATCAGTTTTATAAATATAAAAAAAAAATACTTTCGTGGAATGTTGTTCCGTTGTTTTTTTGTGAGTTGGTGGTTTTTTTTTTAGTTATATAAATATAAATCCTGCAGTTTAACACCTTTATAATTATTATCTCCAATCTTTACAATATCTACACACAGTTTCATCTACTTAAAATGATCGTGTATCTAGTTAATTTTAAAATCTTCGATTTATAGTCCTAAATTCATCGATATAATTATGTCAATGCCTTATTTGTACTTAGGTACTTAGTAATCAACGATCGACCGGCATTCATTTTTATAAAAATACTGAATTTTAAGACGACAAAGCCATTGATCGCGCGATGACTGCGCGACAGTTGCACAGTTAGGTACTAATCGCTATTTTTTTTATTTATTAAATAACAAGTATTATTTCAAGGTAATAGAGACATAACTGATCATGTTTATAAAAAAAAAACTTGTAGTATGAATACAACTTTGAAATAAGGAAACTACATTACGCGTTTGCACGAGACATCATTGTTGGGGATGTTTACGATTTCAGAGTTGGAACCATGGTAAAAACTCGATCTATCTAGCTTATCTCCTCTGAAAGATTGTTAGAGAATTTTCAGTCACCTTGTATTGTGGGTGTCCTAAAACTTATTGAACATAAGACAAATAGAGGAATATTCAAACAGCTAGGATCCTCTTGTTTCTTTCCTCAAAGCGGATCAACTGCCTGAGGACTAATCTCTTCAAAATGGATTCTAGTCGTCCGGAATCTCATATAGCGTTAGCTACAGCAGGCAACAAAAGCCTTTACTATGTCTAAACTGAATTGTTGGGTGCAATAGAGGGCTATCCGAGCTGGCTCATGTTTATTTCGTTGGAAAGATAATGTAATACCGTTCCCTGTAAGCCTATGCTGAGGCATCCTGTATTTCTTTTTATGAGCATCCATATTTGAATATGTAAATATACACTAATAATTTTTAATTAGTACAAATACTTAAAGGGCTTATTAGAAAAGGTCTTTTTATTATTTAAGTAAAGTCTTCATAAATAATATTCATAAACAGCAAAGTTATTAGCGTTTGTTTATATCCCAAAATGTCAATCAATTTATGGACATATTGTACAGGCCATTATTTATAAATGAATTTCTAGCGATTTTAATGGGAAAACACTGCGTGTAGTATTTTCTTTTTACTTTTGACTACACAAATATGACCAGGAACGGTTACGGATAGAGCCCCATTTTGTTTGTTCTTATTAAAAAATTTTGGTGTTAACTCCAATATGTGTCTGGGTATTTGAATTGTGTTCTCAATTTTCAGGGGGATCTAAGTCAACAGGATAAACGATGCGTTTTCCTGACAGTCCACGATCTTGGGACCAATCGTAAGTATCTTTTTATAGCTCAATTTTTTTTTATGACGGTTCGATTGTCGCAATGATTGAGCGATTGGCTTCTACGTTGCGTGAGATTTGATTCCCGCACGGAACAAGTGTATTGTTGTAAAAGGAGTTGTGTATACTCCGTGTATATGCGTTCACAAACATACTCTCATATACATGAGAGTATGTTTGTGAACGCATCCACGACACATGACTAATTCCCTAGATAGAGCGGTTTCGAAGGACAAAGAGGAGGCATTTACCTAGAGGAGTGGGACACAAAATATGCTAATAATAATAAAACCTGTACTGCGATTTGAAAAATTAAATATAGCTTTTATTATATTTTTTCAAACTTTTGCTAGGGAAGATTTTTTTTATGACTCTTGATCATCTAGCGATTTATTATTGTCTTTTATTTCTTTTAACTGTATAAAGGCTTTGTTTTATTATTGAAATAAACTTCATTCGGTTAAGATTTCTTTGAAAACCCTGTTTTATTGTTTCCATAAAGTCAGTTTTATTTGTCGGGGCGATGTTTGAATGATTGCCAATACGAGTAAAGTACGACTCATAATAGTTGGCCTAATTACGATCGTGTATATAGGTAGTGTGTGTTATGGCTGTGGGTCAAAACACTTTAATACTCATCGATGGATATTAGTACAGATATTAGTGATGGTTTCGCAAATAAAAGGTAAAAGGGATCGCCCCTTTCGATAAAACGTAGCCCGTAATTTTTTTATTGTACTTGAAGTAGCGTGTACATAATCAGGTATGTGGTTCGGGAAGTTTTTGCTTTGGTGGAAAATCATCAAACACATATACGTGAGAAAGACGTGCACGTTAAAAACATCCGTGTGCTAAATTTCATTCAAATCTGGAATGGCACATACTTTTTATCCTGGGAGTATAGGACGGATGGCTATTTTGGGTCAATTTTCTTCTTTCACGCGGGCGAAACTGCTGGCTGCAATAGTACCTAAAGCCGCATAGAGACATCGCGAGGCGTACGTCGCGAATGGTTCGTCTCTTGTGTGGACGTGTGTGCTCACAGTGAGCATTCGCGTCATACGATCGTTGCGAATGCCGCCTCAGTACGAGCCGTGCACTCCGTGTGGACAGACAGGTGTAGTTTACGTTTTCTACTGACGAACACCGTGCGTGGTGGTTTGCATGCTCAGCTTGAGCATGTGTCGTTCGGGACACCCGCATAAATGTACCGTCGTATGCCTCAGGTTGAGGCATGCGTGACGAACCATTCGCAACGCACGCCTCGCAATGTCTGTACGCAGCATAATAAAAACTTATTGCGAGTCCACCACAAAGTTTTGTCTAGACATGACTAAAGTTTAGACTTTAGTCGCATGTATGCACGGATGTTTGTTACCAAAATGTTGTACGTGGGCAGCTCAACTCAATAAGACTACCTCAATTTTCTATTTAGCGAGAGTTTATTTTTAGGATGACCCATCTGGTCTAGTCATTCCAGTCTGGTCAGTTAATCTATGGCCAAGCTAATTATTTCCTTCTTTCTGCTTTTGACTTCCGAATCTAATCTGTCTGAGGCATCGTAGCTTCCAGATGAATGAACCGATTTAGATTATATTTTTAAATTGATTTTAAGTTACTTGATCGAGAGTATTCTTAAATATAATCAAAGAAAATCTTAAGCCCTTTGAAGATCGGCAGCTCTTTTTGATTGAATAAGCTTTTGTAGTGATCTGTATATAAAAGCTTCAAGCGCTTTGGAACGCAATTTAGTTCTAAGTACCTTTTTTTGGACTGACCGACATTTGGCTATTCAAAAGTGCTTGTAAATGGTATATTTGAAATAAATGCTTTTGATTTGATTTGATTTGAGAGGTAATTATTACTGACTGACTGATCTATCAACATATACACAGGTGGTCTAAAAAGTTTCTGACTAAGTATTTTTCATACAATTTATTTTTCTTTTTTTACTATAATAATATTCCACAACGCCATCTAGTCCCAAGCTAAGCAGAGCTTGTGTTATGGGTACTAGACAACTGATAAACATACATATATATTTCTAAATACATACATATTATAGATAGGTGTGAATCGAACCCACGACCTGCGGCATAGCAGTCAGGGCCACTAACCACTGTTCTTAAATAATACCTATTAATACTGTAATATGGAAATATTGTAAAAACAATAATTTTTTTTAAAAGAGTAACCATGGAGTTTCTTGCCAGTTCTTCTCCATAGGAAACGACCAATTTGGAACCGTGCACTAGCTTCTGACGTTTTATAAGTGCCCATGTAGGCCTATGTGAAATAAAAAACTTTTGACTTTTGACTTTTTTTTTTACTAGACCAACAGGCCAGTCAGTTTCCTTGTAACTCTACACACTTCTCCCAGTGGTGCTCCCATATCTCCAACCCGTTCAAATATTAGTTGACGTTTTTCTCTGCAAACTAATTATTCACGAAGTTTTCTTACGCATTTGACGAAAATCTCTATCCTCCGAGCGTAATTATTAGATGAGGGAACAAAAAGAATTTGCTTGGGGCTAGATCTGGCGATCTTCTGGTTTTCGGTAAAGTGGATGGGAAAAGGCCTCGCGTTCGCAGCGCAATACGTTGGTCCGACCAGGGCCCCAAGTCTGCTATTTTTATAAATTCGTCATTCCAACACGATCCCATTGTCATTTTGCTAAAAGTTTGTAATCTGCTAATTCGTAATGATCGATCATTGATCGGTCACTGGTCTTGTAATAGAATTGTGGTAGAATGATAATTTCGAGCATATTAAAACCAATAACTGCACAATAACGTTCTAATGGTAAAACACTGATCAAATAAACTGTCAAAGTTTTAGCAGATTACCGCAAACGCCAAATATTCACTTGTCAATATGTACGAGATTACCATTCTATGTCACTTCTTTCAATAGAGTGTCAGTGGTTGACCATTGGAAAGTCATAATGACGCCATTATATTAGTAGATTACCAAACTTGTCAAAATCGACAATTATGCCATCAATGATAGACCATTCTGACACTATTGTAATAGCAGACTTGAGGCCCAGATCCGAGACCGATGATCAAGCAATTCAAACCGTGATGCGTAGATTTTCGCCGTGGCAATCGCTGAGGTGTGAAAGGGCGCGTGTCTTGATCTCCTCCCTGCCCTTGTCCCATCTTATTTGTGGTCGGCACAATACGTTTTTTTCTTCCATTCTACCCTGTCACTCGTCCTGCTATAACTAACTTCCTTTCGCGTTGTCTTGATGAAGAAGGATTTTCTTTTTCTGCATCTCATACCGACTCACTCAAGTGAGTGTCAAATAACAATTACGCATCTAAAATGTCTGAAACTTTGGTGTATAACAATCGAAAGATGCACAACTACGTTCACTAGCTTTTATGGACGAGTGCTGCTATCTTCACACTGAGGTCGGGAACTTTTCAGACCACTCACGTATCTCAGTCATTAAACGGATTGCGCTGAAATTTAATTCGCAGATAGTTATTATGACGTAGTTATGCGCTGGGAATGATTTTTTCAAAATTCACTCCCTACAAAGTTGACAAAACGGGGATTCAAGAAACATACGTTCACGTGGATGAAACCACTGGCAATAATTGGCATACCAAGGAAAAGTAAACACAAATAATTAGTACATATAACAACAAATTATATCATCATAATCAGCCTTTTTAATGTTCCCACTGCTGGGACTCTGGCCTCCTCTAGGAGAGGGAATGGGCCGTAATCAGCAGTGAGGGTTGGTGAATGTCACATGTCTTCGAATTTTTGGTTCTAGGACTTGCCGGTTTCCTCACGATGTTTTCCTTCACCGTTTTGAGACCAGTAGTGATGAAATAAATTACACAAAGTAATGCGCCTGGCTGGGTTCGAACCCGTGACCTACAACTCGTAAGTCGGGGCCGTTATCACTCGGCCACCACTGCTCTACTCGGCCACCTTTGCTCTGCACAAATAATATAATTATACAGAAATTAGTTTCTGCCAGCAGCTTCACAGTCAAAGTTCAAAGTCGATTTCTCCATACAAACTTTGTCCTCTTAAGAGGTGAATTTTGAAGTACTTTATTTTTTATTTTATCTTTACAAATCGATAGTGTTTCATGTACCGAATCGACCCTTCACGGGATTAAAACGATCAAATTTTAGCAGTGTATATAAAAGGTGTAAGGGACAGCCCTCCACAAACTTTAAGGGCTTGCTCAGTAGACGAAACTGAACAACCCGCTATAAATTTTTTTTTCAGGAAACGAAAAAAAAATTCAGCCTCTCTATACAAACTGTCCAATCAAGTTAATAATTTTGTATGGTGAGCCGGATTTTTTATTTCGTTTCCTGAAAAAAATTTTATGGTAGGTTGTTCAGTTTCGTCTACTGAGCAAGCCCTTAAAGTTTGTGGAGGGCTGTCCCTTACACCCTGTATAAATATGTATTCTTTTAATCCAGATTAGGCCTATATACAATTGAATGGACCTTTCTTATCTCTCGGAAGTACGGAACTACATTGATAATGTCTTTATTATTTCAGACTCGACAATGGTTGACTTCGTGAACACTCCAGTGATGTCAGAGATCAAGGAGCGGTCCTGCTTCATTCACGTGGATGTACCAGGGCATGAGGAGAACTCGCCGGATCTACCTGACTCGTGAGTTGAGCAAATGATTTGTATAATTGTTATGTTTTGATAATCGGATAATCAAATTTTTGCCATCAATATCTCCATACTATAACTCCATCGCTTTAGGTAGTTAACTACAGTTAAACAATCTATATATCTACAGTTAAAAAGACATATCTTTTTATTTAAAACTAGCTTTTGCCCGCAGCTTCGCCCGCGTACTTAAAATACAGCCTATGTCACTCAGGAATAAAGCAGCACTCTATCGGTGAAAAAATTTTAGCAATCAAACCATTACTTCCAGAGATTACCACCTACAAACAAAAAAACAAAAAAAAAAAACTTTACTTCTTTATTATGTTAGTATAGATAAACCGCATAAAAGACATACAAAAAATATTTAAATTTACTTAGTTAATTATACCTAACATCGGTTTAAGTAAATCCTAACTTAATATTATAAATGTGAATGTGTGGATGTTTGTTACTTAATCACGCAAAAACGGCTGGATGGATTTGGATGAAATTTGGCATGCATATAGCCTTTGACATGGAAAAGAACATAGGCTACCTTTAATCCCGATTCCTTAAGTACCTTTTAGCTTTTGCCACGCGGGCGAAGCCGCGGGCAAAAGCTAGTATAATGTAATTGTAAACATTTTTAGATAATTTTTTTAGACAATTTTTTCGATAAAAGACATGTTAAGATTGTTCACATTTAGTTAACTACCTAAACATATGGATTATAGGCATTACCCTTCCGCATAATTAAATAATATACTTAAGAAGACAGAACAATTATAATACATGCTTTGGTATGTTGGTCCACAAAATGATACTCACCCGATTAATAGGGTGACTGGTAATTAGTGACCGATACTTATTCGCTTGATTGTACGCATGATTATAAACAACTTTCCCAAAGAAACTTTTTTTTATACTTTTATCACAATAACAAAACAGCTGTTTGAAATGCGCGTGCGCTCGAGAAAGGGCAATGAACTTACTAGTAGTAAAACGCCTTACGTTCTCCCACTCCCCCGCCCGCACCGCTCCTTTTACCGTGCAGTAATGACGTAGGTAATAATAACAGTCACCGCGAATTTCAAACAGCTGTTTTGTTATTGTGATAAAACTTATGAGTATAAAAAAAAGTTTCTTTGGGAAAGTTGTTTATAATCATGAGTACAATCACGTGTATAAGTATCGGTCACTAATTACCAGTTACCTATATTATTTTTCTCTATGGATACCTCCTTCACGCTCTAATGGCTGAACTGATTTGTATGGGATTTGGTTTACAAGTAGACTAGTTTTTACTATATTGGCAGTCCCAACAGATATTGTCCTGCCTGAAAAATATCTTAAAGGCTGAAAGAGAACCCAATTGCAGCGCCACCTACTGGGTTCACTTGTATTTCAAAACCACCTAGGGACCCACTTAAATATACACAAAATTTCATCCAAAACGATCAAGACATTTAGGAGGAGTTAGATGACAAACACACGTACAAAAGAATTATATATGAACGATTTACTTTAGAGGATGCAACTCGACGTTCTGTAGGTAGTTTGTACGCAACGCCGACTATTAACTACAGGTCATTGAACTCGCTCAGCTGACGTTTTCTTAAAGAAATTAATTTCGTACATTCGTAAATTAATACGAGTTTGGAGGATATGCGGAACAGAGAGTAAAGTCCCGCAAACCTCCGTTGAAAAGGGAGGATCCTCCGGCCAGACAGGTGTTATAGTCTGGTGGGCGACTGCCCGATAGATGATTTCGGGCTGTCGTATATGTTCAAATCGCGCGGAGAACTGTGAATGCGCGATGCAGGATTTCGTACTTTCTTCGTAGTTCTTATGTGGCGCCATAGATGTCGCTACACGAGTTTTAAAAAAAAGGTACTTTATTTTATCTTTACAAATCGATAGTGTTTCATGTACCGGATCGACCCTCCACGGGATTAAAACGATTAAAATTTAACGGTGTGCATTTTGGAAACACTGTATCTTGTGGATATTATCTAGGCCTCTATTAAAATCAATTTATAAATTTGTGTAAAACTAATTCAGTAAAGACCTCTGAAAACCTGCTATTTTGCATGAACTTTGACACATCGTAATTAACTGAAACATTCAAAAAGTCAAAAAATTATAATAAAATAATAGAAGCCTTGAAAATTTTATCAAGATTCTAAATGGCGACAATTTTTTTCAAAAACTTTTATGGGTTTAAAAAAAACACGTCTTTTCTGGAACGCGTTTTGTAAAATATTCAAGTAAATAACAGAATTACCCTTTGCTAACAGAGTTTTCAGGCGTTATAGATACCTCTATTTTTTCACGTTGCCTTTAAATTAAATATCGCGATGGATTGCATTAGATGAAGTAACGAGATACCTTTCAGATACCGTCAATTTGAGACACAATAGTAAGACAGTGGAATAGAGAGAAGTGTACTTGGAGTAAATAGAATAGATAAAATAAAACTAAGTAAAATCAAAAATGAAACCAAATTTAAAGATGCGAAAAAGGTGTGTAAAACACTTAAATGGAAATGGACAGGACATATGCTGAGAGAGAAAAACGAGAAATGGACTAAAATAATTTCAGAGTGGTACCCCAGGGATGGCAAAAGAAGTAAAGGGCGACAAATAAAACGTTGGGAAGATGACATCAAAAGAGTTGCCGGTTCAGAATGGATCAGAATCTCAAGAGACAGAGATAGGTGGAAATCTTTGAAGGAGGCCTTTGTCGAAGGACAAGCTGTTTCTAAAAACCGATCGTCAGTAACAAACGAAATATTGTAAAAACTTGAAAACGGTAATAAAGGCTTATATTATATTATTATTATTAGTAAGACAATAGATGCGCAAATGCCGGCGTTCGCTTGGGGTTTAATGAATTAAACCATGCTCGATGTTGGCGATAGGCGAGTGGAAAACCAGCCTCTTAAGTACCTACTATACCCGACATAAAAAGTAACCATGTCAGCAATATACTTTTTATCCCGAGAGTATGTTTCTCGTAAAGATGTTGTTCTTCTTAATGCTTGATGTGTCCGGTTGAGAAAATTTATAACTTTGACGCGGGTGAAGCCTCTACACAAGCTAGTAATAAATATGGCAGTTACAGTGTACAAGAATGAAACTAGGAGTTATAAAAACATTATTAACGTTTCAACAGTTTCATTGGATCGCGAGACGATGGGAATACAATTTATGAACGGCTTTGCAAGTCAAAGGGCATCATCATAAAATAAGTATTGCGAGAACTCAAGGCAACTACTCTGAATTTCAAATGAAAGTCTCAAGTACGGTACAGCTCTAAATCTTCACTACTGTGTGTTCGTGGTCTTGAAAGAAAAATGGCAAAAGAATTAAACGTGAATTCGTAATGCTTGGTCCAAATTGTCTGAGAAATAATACTTTTTTTTTAATAACTAGTTTTGCCACGTAAAATATAACCTATAACACTTATGAAGTGCTTTCTATCGGTGTAAAAATTTTAGCAATCGGACGAGTACTTTCAGAGACAACAAAACTTTATTACAAACAAAAAAACACGTCTTTATAATTTTAATGTAGATATAAACTAGTACTTAACTGCGATCCCACCTGATGGTAAGCAGTGATACAATCGTCGATAGTGAAGCGCACTAGTTTATTAAAAACCTATTCACTATCCTTGAAGACACCTAAATTATAATCGGACGGGAAGACCGCAACAGGCAAATTGTTCCATTCCTTCGATGTACGCGGTATAACGACGAGGCGAAATGCTTAGTCCGGACCGTAGAGGTCTTAACAATGTAAAGGTGGACTTGTAGACTTGATTTGAGTACTTCACGGACTCATAATTTATTTAAGACTGTATTAATTTATCCTGTAAAGAATTTTGAATAAATATTTTTATTAAATATTAATATTATTATTTTGTGAATAAATGGACAAAGTAATTTGTAATTGAAATCCTTCGTTGTCACTATATAGTGCCATTATGTTTGTTCCAAGAAGATTTCTAAACTCACTATTTCCATTTTAAAAGAATCTGGAAGTAATTGAACTATTGTTGAGTTTTGTAATCACTAGTTCCACAATATTAATTTATTATTGCAAAGACTTCACAGTCCGTCTGTCTGTCGGTTTACTTTTTAGACAGACTTTACACAGTTATTATTTTCAGTGATTATGTATTTCTATTACTGCTACGAAAGTACTAAAAACAGAATAAAATATTTTTTTTAAGTAGGGCATACAATATACGTTATTTTTTTTTTGCCGTTTTTTGCTACTGACGGAAAGGAACCCTCCTTGGTTGTTACTATTACCATAAACAGTTTCATGATGAAATTACTCGTGGTTTTTGTAATCATTAGTTCATCATCATTATTCTACATGTCTAACATAAACCAACTCTGTCCACAGCTACCAGTTCCCATCACTCCAAACCCTGGGCGAGGACCTCATTACAGTCCTTGATTTCCTCCACGTCCGCTACGCAGTAGGCCTGGGCGAAGGTGCAGGCGCCAACGTCCTCGCCAGGTGTGGCCTGGCCCACCCCAGGCGCCTCCTAGGACTCATCCTCGTCAACTGCACAGCCTCGACTTCGTCAGTAGCTGATGCCTTCCGCAGCAGGTTCTCAAGATGGCGGGGAGCTGATATCTCCCAATCTGAAGAGGATTTCCTCATCTACCACAAGTTTGGCCACGTGAGTTTTGTACAAGAACAGCTTGATTATAGCTACCAGGTATTTCTTCTTCTGATTTTGTTACTAATTCTACTAACTGCTCGGCCGGCTCGAGTTACTTTGAGAGTTTGAGGTAAACGTGTGGTTTTGGTGTTCTCAGAAATAATTTTGTGTCTATATGTTTAAGTACCAGTACGAGAAGGGCCTTTCGTTTTTGCTGTGTGACCATTTTTGTATAATTTGTGTCTATACTCAATTCGCAATAAGATGAGACATTTAAACAAACCTTTTTTACGAACCGTTCAACCGATTTTGACTTTTATTGCGTTGATGACATGATAAATGGCGGCTGCAGTAAATAGTTGGTATTGTGATCACTTTTTTGTTATATCTAAGCTACGGAATAGAAGTCAAGATCGGTTGAACGTACAGTAAAAGAGGTTTGTTTAATTGTCTAATATTATTGCGAATAGCGTGTAAGATCTTGTATATCTAATTCTGTTTCGTATATAAAGTCTTGCCACTTATTTCTTATTTCTGAGGATGGCAATACCCTAGCAACTTGTGTGGAGCTATTTTAAATCTTATGTGCATTTAAGTTACTTTGAATAAAATAATTCCACTATCTTCTCCGCTAGTAGAAGCGTCTTCCTCACTTCGACTAACATACTAACAATGACTATTACTTTTAGTTATGCTTATAGATAGCTTATGTGCTTGTGCTATTGTGTTTCCTATTGTTTTATGTTCTTGTGAATAACCGTAGATTGCCATATGTTCTCAGAAATTATTATTTTCATTGCTTTGTTCTTAAATATGTACCTAGTTATAGATTTTACTGTAATTTATTTTATTATCTACTAGCTGACCCGGCAAACTTCGTACTGCCTAATTAAGGGGCACGCCAGTGCCCCCATCAAGGCAAGCAAAAAACTGGCTCGGCCGTACCATTCTTTTCTCGAAACAGTTCAGGCCAATTTCGATCCCCTATAACTTCTTTGTGTATAAAACTAGAAGCCTAAATTTTCAGTAACCAAGTAGGCATTGTATAAACACGGTACATTTAAAATTTCATTCAGTTTGAACTTGTACTTTAAGAATTATAACTGGTCCAAATTTCTTAATTTTCTCACTCACTTTCTGGCCAATCATCAAAAGTCTAAGGCACTTCTAGCAGACAGAAGCTTCAAATTTAGAATACAATTAGTTTTTAGTATATAAATCAATGAAAAACTAAAACATTATGCAATTTCTGAACAGTTTTCTAGATACACCATAGGATTACAAAGTTACATTTACAGTGAATGAATCAGTGTTCCTGTAAATTTCTAATAGAAAAGTATCTACAAAAAGAAATGAGATGCCATCAAAAACATAACTTGTAAAAAAACCAAGGCTCTCAACTGAGTTCTTCTACCATAAAAAGTTGTGAGATCCATATAATACCAAGTTGGTTAATTTATTCAGTCCGTAATTGAGGGATCTTGATTGACTTGACAATCGCATTTATATCTCAAGTAATACGTACTATATTAAATTACAATGTTTAGTCCGATTACAATGTAGATAGAAATGCAATTACCCCAATGTGGTAAGATGCGATGTCTCAACGTGTAATTAGCTTCGAGATATTGCGGTCATAACCTAGGTATTGCATTGTTTTATGGTCATATTTGAGCACGGTTTTAACGTTCCTGCCAATATTACCTATTAACGCGTTCGCTGCGACAGTGAATTTTCTATACTTTCCATACCTGCGATACAAGGTCTATACACCTGGTAATAAAACTTCAATTGTAACGACACAAGGCATATAGACCCTGTATCTTTTAAAAAACCTGTATCTTTTTTTGGCTTCATGTAAAAATATATCTCTTTCCTACACCGAACCAAATTGAAGTTACGCCATCTGCACGACAAGGAAGTCTATACTTTTCTTAGCCGCACTGTAAACGTATACAAGATGTTTAAACCTGGTATCGCACTCATCGTGTTAACAGGCCTTGTTTTCAATAACATAACATTCAGGTGCCTTACAAACTAAAGGATCCTGTCACTCAGGACAGGTGTCAGAAGTATCTTGGGTTGTTGTATACGTTCTGATCGCACAGAGAACTCTTGAATACCGCGATGCAGAATTTCAGATTTCGATAGTTCGTACGTTGCGTCATAGATGCCCCGACATCACTCTCCTTCGGTGAGCGTGGACAGTAATACCAGTCTAATAGCAAATTGTTACATTCGAAAACTAAAAAAAATCAAAAAAAAATTTTTATTAATTCACGTTGTTTTCCTATGGAGAAGAACCGGCAAGAAACTCCATATTTACTTTTTACAATTTTTCTACATTAAAATATTAATACGAGTAGATATAATGAAGAATAAATCTAGGCCAGTCAAAATATTGTAAACAAAAGCACAACAAAAGTAATAAAAAAAAGTGGCTCGCACCCGAAAGTAAACTATGAATCTTCAGTGTTCTCACCTTCACCGTATAAAAAGAGGCTAAATAAAGAGAAAAATAGATCTCAACATCATTCAACTAACCCATTCTTCTGTGTTCCTTACGGCTCGTTCACGACCTTGCCTCTGTGAGCGGTAACTAAGTGCGAGGCGGCGAGCGGTAAGATCAAAAATATGAAAATGTTTGAAGCACGTTCATAGCGAAAACGCTCCACTTACGATGCTAAGACCGAAGTCGTCACCAGCCCGTTATTTCCTTCATCAGAGTATCTGTTCTAATATCCTCGTTATCTTCTAGCAAATCTCAAGTGACTCCTGCGAGGGTGGTGAGCGTGACCGCACGCTGACGGAATACCGTTCCCGTCTGCGTGGCAACCTCAACACTCATAACATCAAGCTATATGTCCGGGCGTTTATCAAGTAAGTTAATGGCATTGATTGAAGTTGTAGCTTTATTAACAGTTTTAACTTCTTCTAGTATTAGTCTTTTGCAATCGTCTCCTGGACATAATCATAGAGATGAGAACCTGCCTTCTACATCCAGTCAGTTCCAGCCACTTTTTTAATGTCTTCAAACAATTATTAATTGATGGCGGCACACACTCCGATTGCTGGTACATGGTCTCCACATTTGGAGCTTGTTATTACTATTAGCACTATAAGCTTAGCTCTTAACCGACTTCATCATCATCATTATTATCTTCCTGCCCTTGTCCCGTTTTATTTGAGGTCGGCGTTTCACGTTGTTTTCTTCCATTCTGTCCTGTCACTCGTTACGCTATCACTAATTCCCTTTTCTGTCATATCACTTCTCACACAATCCATCCATCTTTTCTTTGGCGACCCTCTCCCTTTTCATACATCCACATGTAAACTCATAACTTTTTTGCAACATGCGTTTCATCCCTACTCTCCACATGACTATACCAAGACAAACAACTTGTTACCGACTTAACAAGTGTAAAAATAAATTGATTGATTTATTCAAAAACTATTTACATTGTGTGCGTATATTATATAAAAGCAATATATAGCACACAATGTGCGTATATTATTGCTTAAAAAACTAGGATAGATAGAAATAATAGATAGAAAACATTTATTTGATGCAAAACAGAAAATATACAAAAGCACAAAAAATAAATTAAAAATAAATAGAAGCTTAACGAAGCCAAGTATGAGTTTTTTACTTTGTCATCGTCTTTTGTTTTGTACTGGGTCATACTTTGGGACCTTCTGTTTTAGAGTAAGATTCTAGGCCCGCCAGACGTCACGTGTTTTCTCACGAACGAAATGTGGACGATTGAGTAATATTAGTATGTACTAAGAACGCATGCCTATCTGCTAGCTTGCTTAGACGGCCAATTTTCGGGTATCAGGTAATCAAGGTACATAAAATCATTACTTACCTCACGTAAATTCTCAAAGCTGATTTTTACGTATTTTGTAGGCAAAATCAAGCAGGAGAATTTATGTGAAGTTATGTCATTATTTTGGGAGCTTTATAGCGTCTGTAAAGCAATACGGCCCACGGAATGTGTCTGGGAGTATTGGCGACTTGATTTTAAAGATATTGCCTACAAAATACGTAAAAATCAGCTTTGAGAATTTACGTGAGGTAAGTAATGATTTTATGTACCTTGATTACCTGATACCTGAAAATTGGCCGTCTAAGCAAGCTAGCAGATAGGCATGCGTTCTTAGTACATACGAATAGTACTCAATCGTCCACATTTCGTTTGTGTGAAAATACGTGACCTCTGGCGGGCCTGGAATCTTGGACTATTTAAGGAGATACTGAAAGTCAAAATTCCAACTTTCAAATTAATAAAACACACTCCACAAAACCTTATAAAAACTAAAAATAATTTCACAAAAAATCTAATAGACCCTGTATGTAGATTAATCGTATGTAAGTAGATCAATCATTGCAAATTTATCGTTCTACTAAGCCATCCAACGTCTACAGATATTATCAGCTATGTTATATAATTAACTAATTAGCAGAGTAAATTGGGTCTTCACTCTGTCATCTGCCTTTTTGATACTGTCAATACACGTAACAGTCGTAACCGCAACCAACGCAATTTCATACATAACAATATTTAAACTCATTTACTCCTCATTCACTCAAATCAGTGTGATCTTTCAATTAAAGACCATTTCAGCCACAAATCTGCATAGTTCTCACATGATTTGATCTCACTGTATAGACTTTAAAAGAGACTGTGACCCCTGAGTTTGTTTCGGCGTTTCTCAGGGTAGTCAGCTAGGAAACTCCGGCCTCATCTAGTTTAAACTGATGAAAAAAATGACGTGTAAAAGTGTCGCGGGCTTGCGGACAGTGAGCAATGGGTAGCTCGCTGTCCGGCCGTCCAGTAACCGTCCGGACCAAGCCCAAGTCGTCGACGGTACGCGCTGTTCCCGCGCGCCTCAAGGAGTTGTCAGCAACAGCAGGGGCCCAGCCGGGTCGAAGCCTACTGGGGCCAGGGTTATCCGAAAGGGCGCTCGAGCCCCGGTATGAAGGCTTGAAGGAACGGGATGGGTTTTTTAGTCAGTAAGAGTCTGACACTATCTCCCGCTCCGCCCAAGAGCGAGGGTTGTCATAAGATGATTTTCGAATCGAAAAAAAAAAAAAAATAACGTGTAAAAGTGTTTTAAAACCTATTCGCAAAATAAATATCATTTATCCTCTTTCCAGTCGCAAGGACCTGATCCTCCGCGGTTGCCAGCCCGACATCCTTCTCATCACGGGGATGCTGAGCCCGTACTCCACTGTCATTGAGAAGATGTACAAGGAGTTGGATAAGGAAAGAGTCACCATTCTCAAGGTGGATAGGGCTGGGGATGTGCTGGCTGAAACTGTAAGTATCCTTATAACCCTTATCACCCTAAATAGGGTTATTCATAGACCTATAGAAGGCACCAGAATAAAGTACATTGACCTTTTCCTAATATCTCTGCGTGGGTATCCGCAAAATAAACAAAATTGTTTTTCATTAATAAATCATGTAAAGGATCACGGTACATGTCGACTCAAGACAGGTTTAAGTCTTTATTTCCGTTTTTTGAAATTAAGAATGTCAACAAACGTAGGATGGTCAATGACCGTTATTCCACGTTTATCTTTTTTTTTTATCTGTTATTAACTAGTACTTGACTGCGATCCCGCCTGATGGTAAGCAGTGATGCAATCGTTGATGGTGAGGCGCACTAGTTTATTAAGAGCCTATTCACTCTAGCCTTGAAGACGCCTAAATTATAATCAGACGGGAAGACCGCAGCAGGCAAACTGTTCCAGTCCTTCGATGTACGCGGTATAAATGACGAGGCGAATCGTTTAGTCCGGACCGTAGATGTTTCAACAACGTAAGGGTGGATACTCGCCGTGCGTCGGTTTGTCCGATGGTAGAAATGAGATGGCGGAATCAAGTCATGCAATTCCTGCACACACTCTCCAAAATGCAATCTGTAAAACACCGAAATGCTGGCTACCCTACGCCTGTGCTCAAGGCAATCTGGCACCTACTTTAATAATAAAACCAGCCTGTAGCTTACTGTAAGGCATCGGCCTCTTCTTATACAGAGAATGCATGACCATCTATCACCACGCTTCCTCAAGGTGAATTAGTGATTAAATAAGACCTGGTTTTGTCACGATAGCTTCCTTCTGTTTTTTGTTAATTTGTTTTTAGAGCCTACAAGAATAACTCCTACTAGTGCCACTTGCATAGATAATATTTATACCGATGTTGTACCTAGCCATAAAGACATTATAAATTTACTAGATTCTGATCATTGTGGGCAATTAATTACTTTTCAAATTCCAAACATCATAGTGGCTAAAAAGAATATCACTGTTAACCCGAAAACTGCAAATCGCTTAGAAACTTTTAAAACTAAACTAATTAATAATTTACCAGCTTTGTCAACATTAGATGATCTGAATCAACAATATGAATCTTTTTTTAATATGTACTGTAAGCAATTTAATTCCACTTTTATACCCAAAACTATATCGGTTAATAGTAATGTATCTTTCAGTGAATGGGCTACCATTGGTATACATAAAAGTAGAACGCGACTCTATGAATTGTATGAGGAAAAAATTCTTGTAAACACTGCCGAGTTTAGTTTGTATGTTAGAAATTATTCAAAATTATTCAAAAAAGTATGCTATGTTGCAAAATCGCGCTACTTGAGTTCCAAAATTAAAAATAGTAATAATATAATTAAAACTACCTGGAATATTATAAACAGTGAAACTGGAAGATCTAAAAAACCATGTAGTGACTATAGCCTTAAAATTAATGACAGCGTGATCAAATCGGACTCACAAGTTGCTGCAGCTTTTGAAAAGTTCTTTTCAGAGATCCCCATATTAACTACTAAATCTCTGATCTCATCACCCACTGCTGCAGAGTCTCTGCTTAAAGAAAATGTTAAAGTTTGTGATTCAGATTTTAATTTCGAACATGTGACATATGTGGATATAATTAAAACCTTTAACACTTTGAATGTAAAAAAGACCACAGATTTATGGGGAAATTCTGTGGATGTTGTAAAGTCCATTATAAAGGTTGTAGCTCCTAGTTTAGCACTTATTTTTAATAATTGTATTGATCGTGGCGAGTTTCCTGACTTAATGAAGTATAGTAAAATAATACCATTGTTTAAAACGGGTAGTACATCTGACCCCACAAATTATAGACCTATTTCAGTGCTACCCACCTTTAGTAAAATATTTGAGAAACTAATTTTACATCAATTACAAAGATTTTTTAATAGACATAAGTTGTTACATAATAAACAGTTCGGTTTTACAAGGGGTCGTTCAACAACCGATGCCGGGGTTGAACTTTTAGGACATATTTATAATGCATGGGAAGACAAATGCGATGTCTTGGGCATTTTTTGTGATTTGTCCAAGGCTTTCGATTGCGTTCTCCATGAAACATTAATCAGGAAACTACACCATTACGGAATCCGGAATTCCTCTCTGGATCTTCTTACTTCTTATTTGAGTGATAGGATTCAGAGAGTTGATGTAAATGGAAAAAGATCACCCGGGTCTGTAGTATCAATGGGTGTGCCCCAGGGCTCGATTCTTGGTCCATTTTTATTTCTCATTTATATAAATGACTTGCCATACCTCATAAAGGATAACCATGATATAGTGTTGTTTGCAGACGACACTTCGCTTTTGTTTAAGCTTAAACGTCAGCAGCCGGTTACTGATGACATAAATAACGCCCTTTCAAAAATAGTACACTGGTTTAATGTCAATAACCTGCTCCTTAATGAAAAGAAAACCAAATTTGTTAAATTTACGATGCCTCACGTAAAGCAGGTAGAAACTAGTGTGCTAATAAAAGGTAAAGAATTGAGTCCTGAAGACACTACAGTGTTCTTGGGTATAACTCTTGATGCTAAGCTTCAGTGGGGCCCACACATAGATAAGTTGTCGAAAAAACTTAGCTCTGCCGCATACGCTGTTAGACAAATTCGAAATCTAACTGACTTAGAGACAGCCCGTTTAGTTTACTTCAGTTATTTTCATAGTGTCATGTCGTACGGTATTCTATTATGGGGAAATGCCGCCGATATCCAAACGATTTTTGTTTTGCAGAAAAGGGCCATTCGTTCAATTTATAAATTAAGTCCCAGATACTCCCTCAGAGATAAATTTAAAAATATTAATATTTTGACTGTGCCATCTCAGTATATCTATGAAAATATTTTGTATGTTCATAAAAATAAAAACTTGTTTAAAAAATACAGTGACATTCACAACGTTAATACTAGGAACAAACACAAGTTAGTGGTTCCTGCCACCAGGCTCAAAAAAATAGGACGCTCATTTAGATGCCAAAGTATACATTTTTATAATGAGCTTCCCAGTCCTATTCAGGAATTTAGCATTAATAAATTCAAAATATTTGTAAAGCGAAAACTTTGCCAAAAGGCTTTTTATACTGTAAAAGAGTATCTCGAGGATAAAACGGCTTGGGATTGACCTGCTCCAGTACCTACTCACTATAATTATTATCATTTGAATGTTTTTTTGTTTTAACTGCCTTTTTTTTATTGACGATTGTTGTTGTTTTACAATTATGATATTGTATATATATTATATATTATTATTTTTTAACAATTATGACATTTATTTTTACTATTTGACTGATTTTTTTTTATATACTTACTTTTTTTACAATTTGTAATATTTACACTTTTGTAAATTATATTATTGTGAATGTGAGAACTATGTGGATTACTCTTTCCTTTTCTTTTATTTTCACATGATGTCTGGCAGTTTTGAGTATTTGATGTGGCCTACCCAAATGTCCTTTCTTTGGCATTGTTCGTCAAGTCGTTGAGCTCCTTAGTAGTCCTGAGTTGAGCTACACGCATATTGACAAATGCTTGCACTGACTGGACAGGTCCACTTAGAACTGTGTGGTTCTTTCTTCAAAAGACCATCTCAGGCTCAATCTGCATGGTTCTCATATGATTTGACCATTACATGTTTTGCTGTATGGACTTTAAAAGAGACTTTGACCCCTGAGTTTGTTTCGGTGTTTCTTCTCAGGGTAGTCAGCTAGGAAACACCGGCCTCATCTAGCATTAATTGACGAAAAAAAACCATTGACGTGTAAAAGTGTTTTTATAAAACCTACTTGCAAAATAAAGATCATTTATCATTTATCATTTATCATTTCTAGAATGACAAAAATTACCAAGATAAACTTAGGAATAAGAATTAAATGTTACCAAAACTAGGTCATCCAAATGAGAGGCGTAAATGATGCCGAAGTTTATGTAATGCTTTTAAATATGTAAATACCTGTACTCAAAACATTTTTGCTTTTATCGGCAATTTAAGCAAAAATGTGTCCGCATAGTTTAATAAATGGAAGTGGTCTAATATTTGAAAATAGTAATGTAGGTCATCGTTCGTTGAAAACAACCAGTGAGCCTAGTTTTGTTTTTATCACTCTGATAGTCTTATTATTCAAACTACTTATTTAACATTACAACATAGATATAATTACCTATAACTGGTTAAGATATTTATAAAATCTAAACATATTGTGTAACTTACGTCGATCTTCGTTAAGCAGCGGCGAACCATGCGAATCTAATTGGCCCCCCTGTGTTGCCGTCACAACGCAATCATTCGTCCGCTATTACGACAAAGTAAAAGTAGCTGCGTTCATTCACACACCGAGAACCTTTGCGATAATACGCAGGCACAGTTTGTAAACCAAACTACAAAAGTTTCGTGAAAGGACTGTTTGGATCATGTTCAAGTGTTAACCCCAGTCAAGATGTCAGTGATATTGTTAATAGTGGAAATTATCATCATTGGTGGCATGATAGTCGGTCTTTATCAAAAGAATACCAACTTAGTTTGTAAATCTAAGAAGAGATACGATGGCAAAACAGTGTTAGTGACTGGTGGGACAGCTGGCATGGGACTTGAAATTGCTGCGGATTTTGCTCACAGAGGCGCCAGAGTCATTGTCGCGTGTCCTTATGAAGATGAGGGCGCGCATGGTACGAAACTTATAAAAAAGAGCTCTGGAAACGATAATGTAGTCTTCAAACTACTAGACCTTGCATCTCTAGAATCCGTAAGAAATTTCGCAGCAGATATCTTAAAAACAGAAGACAGACTGGACATTTTGATCAACAACGCTGGTGTAGGAATCCCGGGAGATTTCTTGACCGCCGATGGCATGAACTTCATCATGCAAGTAAACTACTTCGGGGCCTTCCTACTGACCATGTTACTCCTACCGCTTCTAAAGAGGTCGGGCACTCCGTCTGAACCGAGTAGGATTGTAAACACATCATCTGTACTGCACAAGTTTGGCAAAATTGACTTCGAGAACTGGAACAAGACGAAATACTGGGCTAAGATGAGGATATATGGGAACAGTAAATTATGTTTAGCGTTATTCACTAGAGAATTGGCTAAAAGGATGAAGAGTCCAAATGTTGTCGTAAACATTGTGGACCCAGGAGCAGTTGGGACGAAGATTTTCAACAGTTCCAGGATAGTATGGGCTAGTTTCATATCCTTTATGGCCCTAATTTTATTCAAGCACCCTTGGGAAGGTGCACAGACTGCTATATATGCTGCTACTAGTAACACGGCTGGTAAATTCAAAGGAGAGTACTTTAAGAATTGCAAGCGAGTTCGAGCAGGTGAACTAATGTATGATCAGAAGCTGGCTGCGAGGGTCTGGGAGGAGTCAGTGAGGCTTGTGAAGTTAAGTGACGACGAACAGAATCAGTGTTTTAGTTCTTAAGTATGTAGATAAAGAACAGTTTACTAGTACCGAGGGAAGAGATTAAGGGGAGTGTCGTCTAATACAAAACTGGACTATATACCGACTCATTATTTTAAAAATGTCGGAGTCACTCATCTGTGCAGATTTAAGGTATTCCTTATAATTTAATACAATTCACCTCGTCCTTTTTACCGCGTATATCGAAGGACTAGAACAATTTGCTAGCAGCGGTTTTACTGCCCCATTATAATTTAGATGTCTTCAAGGTTAGTGTGAATAGGCTCATTTATCTAGTGCGATACACCATCATCGATTGCATCACTGCTTACCATCAGGTGGTATCGTAGTTTGTATCTTAAAAAAAACTAGGGTCCACTTATACGCATAAATTCAATTTTATTAACTTGTTCCCTATTTTGTGAAAACCAAAAAATCGTGTATTATAGTCTGTCTAATATATCAAATGACCTGGGAATTTTTATAATATTTAATCATTCAAAAATACTTAAATTCAGTACTTTCTACATGGTTCTTCTAATAATAAATTATGATCAAGATCTCTCAATCAACCTTGATTATTGAATCAGTGTTGACTTTCTCAGATTTCATAATATTACCCAAGTCGTTTGACTTTCTAGACAGACTCTAGCTTAGTTTAGTATGTTTATTTAAGTTCAGTTTTGTATTAGACACAAAATCTCCCATAACTTCAAAAATATTAGTGAGAATTTTTGTAAATTATTCAGGGTTATATTTCATTCAGGATGTTAATGTTAATTTCTGTTGACTTGCAATGAAATATGAAGTACTTATGTGGTAGTCTAATAGCAGGTTGCGTGACTCGGTTCCACTCTGGTGGATGGCCGGTTCCTTTTCTACACTTAATTAATAAGCATGTCAAAATCTAAACTTGATACAAGAAAAATATTATTGTTTTGTAGACTTTTAAATGTTTTAAATTTTGTAATGTTTTTTCATCCATGTACAAAAGTCTATTTAAAATAAATAAGAAGGAATTTATAAATTTGTCCGTTTTATTACATTCAAACTCTAGCTCTAGCCCGCGGCTTCGCCCAAATACATAAAATATAGTATAAATGTCACTCAGGAATAAAGCAGCTTTCTGTCGGTGTAAAAATTTTTGTAATCAGACCAGTACTTTCAGAAATTACCTCCTACAAACAAAAAAAAACATAAAAACCAACTATATCTAGATACATTAACTCTATCGATTATGGCGCCTAGAGCGTCATACTCAAGGCCAGACTTCCGTGTAACGCTTACTGCTGATTCAAAATTCCAGTGACCTACAAACCATAATTTTTCTTATTATTTTAGCATATTTGTCCAATGTAAACATAACTCTTTAGAATTAACGCAACCTCGATATTAACCCAATTACTAATTCTGCTGACGCAAAATCATATGAGTGTAACTAGAGAATAATGTGCAAGAAACAGTTTCAGAATACAAAATAACAAATTGTGACCTTTAGTGTTTAAGTAAACTAGGTACCTATATAACATTATAAATAATTTAATTATATTTTTCACTACTTATAGACTTTTTAAATATTGTTATCAATAGTATTGTCCGAAAAAACTACAATATAAGAGCTCCTACCGCCTGTGATACAGGTTTATCCTAGTACAGGCACATAACATAGCATTTACCTTTGTAATTACTCTTAAGATTTTATGTAACTCTTTTACCAAATTTTACCCTGAATAAACTTAAATTATTATTAAAAAAAAAAATTATTATATACTTTATAATATTAGTTTAAATTCATTGTTCCTCATTATTTCAAGTCTAGCAAACTCAATGACTCTATACTATACTATGACCTTGTGTACAATGCATAATTCATTATAATAAATTACGACAATGCATGTTTGTCTGTGGACTTTCTGTGTCACACACTTTTTTTTTACTGTATTAATTTAAAAAACAATAATACCCTAGACCCTCTCTAGTGTTGGGCAAAGTTTTTTTTGTTTAAATTTTTTAATTACTCCTGTATCGTGTACAAACATGTGAACTCACATTCACAAATTACCCAGACTCGGAACAGCTATCTGTAGGACATACAAATATTTCTTTCACGTGGAAATCGGCCCAATCGCTTATACACTGCGGCGACTGTGTCAATCTCACAATTACCTACTACATAATTGAATAGATTGGAAAAAAATCAAATGAGATTTTGCAAGACCTTGCCACCGTTTTAAATATTTATAATTTAATTAAAACCAAACGGACCTAACCACCGTTCATTACAAAGTTATTTTTACAATATCTAGTAATGATATCATAGCTATGGTCAAAGAGCGTGATTATAACACCCTTTACCATGGAGTTTCTTGCTGCTTCTTCTCGTCCATAGGAAACCACCAATTAGAATCGTGCACTAGCTTCTGGCGTTTTGTAAGTGTCCATGTAGGCCTATGTGAATAAAAACATTTAGAATTTGAATTAAATTCCTTTTTCTATTCCAGCCAGCCAAGATAGCACAGTCTCTCCTCCTATTTTGCCAGGGTCAAGGTTTACTGACGTCACTGCCTCCACCAGGTGAGTTCTATATTCATTATTTTATCTTCTTCCTTTTTCTTATTGAAGTAACGTCTTTTAAATTCGTTCCGCAGTAAGATACAATTACAAAAACAAATGGTAGAGAAACCTGGCGATACAGATTTCTTGGCTTCTCGACTGAAGCAAAAAATCGACAGTTAATTAATTAAAGCCCAAGCGTTCGCATCCCTCATTGTCTTTCTATTGTGTCTCTAATCACGGTATTCAAAAGATTAAAAACAAAGTTATGAAACAGAAGGTAGTGTTCCTCGATATCACCCGCATTGTGAACAGCTTCCTATCTTTGGAGCCTTAACTACCAGTAGCGTCTGCTCCCGACACCGGTTGACTACTATTTTTATGTTTTTAGAAAAAAAATATATGAATTTAATCGAACTGTATTGTAAAGTAAATAAACGAATTAGTAATTAATAACCTAGTTTTGCACTATGTAGAATTAACACGGAATGGTTTTCTACTGCTACACATATGTAGAAAACCGTGGCCGTGATGAACAGTATACAAGGTTATTTTTGTATAACACTAACAACATTGCAGAACTGTATTACTAACATTATAAACAACAACTTTGTTCAATGACTTTACAAAACAATACATTTACTGAAAACAAACCTTCAAGATTTCGTTGTTCTATCTAAAACATTTCAACAAGCGACGCAAGCGCATCAAGCACCCCCGCCACCCGATCCCCACTCCCTTCCACTATTGTACTATCGCTTGCTTCACATAGACTTTATAATATTTAGGACGTTCAATTTAAATACTTTTATTTTTGTATGAAAATCTGATGAACTAAAATATGATAAATTTTTAAAAGTCATAGTACAAAAGTTCTTGTTTATGATGTTAGTACCATAGTTCTGAGAGGTTGCCAGTGTTATACAGATTACTCTGTATGATAACCCTGGTTATACTTTCATACAATTCAAATTACCGCTAAAGTGTGCGTATAGCTAGAGCTGCACTGTCTCGCTTATATGTTTCCATAAGTGTCCCCGCATACGAGCCACAAAAAAAGCCGCCACAAAAAAAAAGCTAGAAGCGGCCACAAAAAAAATGCTCAAATGCGCGACAGCTTGTGGCCATGCGTGCAGTATCACAATGGACTTTGACGAAGAAGGATTAAATGCGCGAATGGCATGGCATTTTGGCCGCCCCGTGTGCGGGGACACCGAAGTGGTAAATTGCGTGAGAAAAATTTCAAAATTTTTGTTATTTTTTTAAACACTTTTTTGTATTTCTTTTTGTTTCTATCTAGGTGTGGAGCGACGCATGTCCCGAGCCATGTCCATGGAGGAGTACGACAAGCCCAACATCCGGCGCCTCTCGCTCACCCCCAGCGTGGCCGAGTCTCCGCCGCACAGGAAGCTCTAGCTGAAGAGATCCGACTCCTTGCTTGAGGAGACGGTTTGAGGGGGCTGGTGGAAGAAAGGGTGGATTGGGGGCTAGGGCGTTTCGAAATTTAGAATTGTCTTGTATAGCTTCTCTCTTTGGTGGATAGAAATGATGATATTGGCTAAGTGTTTGTATGTGTCGATGACGTATTAATGTGCTTCAAAGAATGATGCCAGGTTTTCAATAGAATCTTGCCCCACTTTCTAATAGCTATGTGTGTTATGTCGTTGGATAGGTAATTTTAAGCTGAATAAAAGTTACTACGGCACCAAGTTTCAAATCTTAGTCCGTTCAAAGGTATCTTAAGGTAACGGCCCGTTCACGACTTTGCCGCTAGCGAGGGGCGTAGCGGAAGATCAAAAGTATGAAAATGTTTGAAGCACGCCATGAGTTCATAGCGCCGCTCGGCCGCATTCCGGTGTCGTCCCGCTCGCCGCGCCCCACGTCGCTAGAACCAAATTCGTGAACAGGCTTTAACCTATACAAGTAAGTAACACACTTAGGTATTGGAAGATGGACTCAGGATTTGCATTCTCTTTTGAGCTAAATTTGCCACATCGATGTTCAATGGACAAGGCAATATGCCTTTCCCTACGTCAACTACCAAGACTGGTACCTAGAGGCAGTAATGTACCAGTATTTTACAAGGAGCGAATACCTATCTGGCCTCTATGTATATCTGTATCATTGGCATATTAGTTAATTGTAATCAGTGCAACTGCATGAATGGCTTTTCTGTCATCAACGCACTCAATTGTAATTAGGGAGTAAATTATACAGCTTTAGTTTTTAGTATATGCGAAACTCGAAAAACGTGTTTAGTATTTTTATGTACAAAATTTCATAACTGTGTCATGAAAAATTACAAAATTACGAGTTTAATATGCCTGTTATGTTGATTGTCCGTACAAATACATAGTCACCGGGCCATCCGAGTGACTGAGGAGTTGTTTTGCTCCCGCACCCAGCTTTACACTGACTCCTAATGCCCGCTATGGCCTGTCATGGCTTGTGTTGACTTAGTGTCAGTGATGTCCAACCTTGTTTGTTGTGTGTTGTTACCTTTTTTAAATATTTTTGAGAAAAAAATATAACATGATGAAAAATTATTGGAATCGATTCAGTTACTGATCTGTATTTAGGTTTTGCATAAATTAAAAATAATTTTGTATTTCTAATAAGATATTTGTAATTACTATGTACTGTATCTATTTAAATGCACATTACTGTTCTTAGCCTTTTTGATTCTAAACGCCCTTTCTCCAAGTAAGAAACCTAAATATCGTTAGCAATATAAAAATGTCTATAAATATTATGCTGTATGTATGTTTGATGTAGTATCTGTAATTGTCAGCAAAGATTATCGATGTTGCAGTAGTACGAATATAACATATCGAAGGCATTGTTATTAAATGTAATTTGTGTAGTTTTTATTTTATTGAAGTCAGAAGTCTTATGATTATTTGGGACTATAAACTTTTTATTACTCTTGAAACATAATTTTATGGGTTTGGTATGATGTTTTTTTTTTATTTTCACGACTACTCGACGTGATCCACACCATTTGGGTTTGTATGTCTATAAATAAAACGCGAAACAAAATATTTATAATTTTTTTTTGGGTATATCAAACTTTTTGAATTGAATATAATATACAAGGCGCAGTTTTGAACTTGCATAAAATTTCACAAGGTTGTAATAAAACTCGTAAATAATTATATAAAATACGATACCTGGTCAATATTGAATATTGTGTATTTGTTTTTTTTTTTTGTTTTAGTTTTGATTGTTATTCACAATAACTCTCATAATAAACCTCTTCAACAACAGAATCATCTGTTGCGATTTATAGCCCATATGCATATAAAAAATCTTTGGGCTCTTTCACACAGGCCTATATAATAATAGATAATTTATGTCTGTTCCGATACACCGTTTGCACCTTTATAATAAAAAACTTGTATATTTTTAAATAACCTGTATTTTCCTATTTATTATACAAACGTTATATTTTGATAGGATTTAATTTTTTAGAATGCTTGAGATGTGATGTTGTTTATATGATTGCCCATTCCCAATAAAAGTTTGGGTTTATTTTATTTTTGTGTAAAAGATATATTGGAAATTCTTTTATAAAGATGTATGGTGAATGGACCAATGTCTATAGGTACGATCACGATATTTATAATGTTGTTAAAGCTACGTACAGACATCGCGAGGCGTGCGTTGCGAATGGTTCGCCTCGCATGCCTCGGGCTGTGTGTACATGTGTTCTCACAGTGAGCATTCGCGACATATGATCGTTGCGAACGCCGCCTTTGCGTTTTCTTATGACGAAAACTGTGCGTGGTGGTTTGCATGCTCAGCTTAAGTATTTGTGTCGTTCGGGACGCACGCATAAATGTACCATCGTATGCCTCAGATTGAGGCATGCGTGACGAACCATTCGCGACGCACGCCTCGCGATGTCTGTACGCGCTTTAGAAACTTCATCAAATCTTCTGTAAGGCTTCTTGGCTTCTTGCCCACGACGACTTTTTGTAGCGAAGCTGTCGATGACAGCATCTCTACTAACGCGCGTTAGTCGCATTTGCAAGCACTATAGAAAAAAATCCAACGCGCTACAGCATCGCGGCTGTATCGATGCGAACGCACTACAGCATTGCTACAAAAAATCGCCTTGAGCGAGATCAGAAGTAATCAGCGATTTGAAACTTGGAATTAAAACTGATTATCTTTTATATTAGTTACCTATACATATTTATTAGCATTGTAAAAGAATTTTCTTTGCGAATTCAGTTTGTAAATTATGCAATGTTACCAAAAGTTAATGTATTCTAGTATTATGTACAAAGTACCTAATGTTTTGAATAGAATTTATAAATATTATTAGATTGTACGTGTAATTCTGAATAAAAATAAATATGTTTATAGCGTTGTTTTTTTTAGTTGCTGTTACTAGTTGGAATAGAAAAAAAAATCTGTTTCGTGTCTCCGATGTTTCCACCTTCTTCTATTCCCTCATCGTATGGATCCCGAAGGCTTCATTAGGCGTTGTTCTAGGGTGAAATTAGTTTTGTAGTAAAATTTTCTAAGTATTTTTTCCTCAGTGCCCCATTTCGTATCATACTCGTATGATAGGTATATGATACAAAATGGTGCACTAGGTCATATTGGCGAGTAGGTATCAAGTCAAGTCAAGTCAAAATATTTTACTTCACGTAGGCCTACATGGGCACTTATAAAACGTCAGAAGCTAGTGCACGGTTCCAAATTGGTCGTTTCCTATGGAAAAAAAACCAGCAAAAAACACCATGGCTACTCTTTTAAAAAAAGTGGTTGATGTTACAATAGTGATAGATATTATGTAAGAACAGTGTAGACCAGACAAATATTGTACACAAAAGCACAATAAAAATAATCTTAATAAAAGAAAAAGTAAGTTACGACTTATCTTATTACAAAACAAAAATTACATTCTTATTTTTCATTGTTGACAATCATCTATCATATTCGAATCTATCTTTTTAATAATCATAAACCTTAAAAGGTCCATTACAATGTAGTTTCTAATGCAACTAATATGTGACCTTCACAGTCGTCACATGAGCTACGCCCTTACGAATGGAAATGCTGAGGATGGCAAAGCACTTCCATTCCATAATGGCAAAGCACTTCTATTCCAAAAAAAATACTTTTAAGGTTTAGGTATAACCTGCCTATACCTAACACAGATGTCCCTACCTATGGAGGAAATAAATTTACATGGTGGTTGTCGTCTCTTTAGGAGTGAGCCTAAGCCTTATAAAAATGACCCTTCAACTATAATGTATAATTCACGAATAGAAACATTTAATAATTTATTGTATCTTGACATTTATACTCATTAATATGCTTCATTGTTTGACACTAATCTAGACCTGACATTTGATCGTTCCATGTTTAAAAACAATGGAACAGTTAGTTACTATGGCATGTTGAATATTTTTGATCATTTAAAATACTACATTAAAAATACCGTCAATCAGGACCACAACGATAACGTTTCTCAAAATTTTTTTCGATAATAATCATGTCAAACAGTACACAACTCTCAATATTTTTCATCAAAATCTATGTGGAATCAACAATAAAAAGGATGACCTTGAAATATATGTTAGTGAATCATTGAGGACTCTAGACTTTATATGCATATCTGAGCATTTCCTGAATGATACTCTCGCAAATCAATTCAATTTTGTTAATTATAAAATGGGGTCTTATAACACTAGACTCAATAGGAATAGAGGTGGTTCAATGATTTTAACACATAACGACAGAAACATTGATGAACTTCAAATATGTAAGCAACTATATAAAACTGACTGTTTTGAAATCTGTGGTATCAAGGATATTGAGACAAATCTGTGTGTTATTTGTTGTTATAGGACTCCAACAAACAACAATTTTGACGACTTCATGGATAGGCTCGAAAAGCTGTTACAGCATTTCATCAATAAGTTGTGTATAATTTGTGGTGACTTCAATATTAATGTTCTAAAAGATGATTCGAGACATAACTCTTTCTCATCGTTGCTAGCATGCTACAATTTTCGATATCTAATTAATTGTCCCACGTTCAAAAGAAATAACTCAGAATCATGTATTGATAATATTTTAACTAATTTACCAGAAAGTCTCGTAGACTATACAAATGTTGATCATAATGGGCTGTCTGACGGTCACGCAGGTCTATTATGTTCAGTACGCCTAGATAAAGTTGTGTGCAAGAAGCAAGCTAACTATATTCGTCTTTGTAAAAGAAAATATAACGAAGAAAACATAGGGCACTTTAGGAGGAAGATAGCGGAGACTGACTGGAACACAGGAGTTAACACGTTCATTAGTAGATTTAAAGAAATTCATTCTTCTACATTTAAAAAGTTTAAAGTAAAGGTTAATGTTAATAGAAGTAAGTGTCTTAAATGGATAACTAATGGTATAAGAATAGCCAGCAAAGTTAAACGTTTCTTAAACACTTTTGATAAAGCGCAGTGCCACAAATCGATTGTTGAATATCGAAACAGGTATATTAAAATATATAAGAAAGTTTTAAATTGTGCAAAAAGAAATAGCATAAGAAAACTAATAGAAAAGGCAACAGATTCTAGTAGGATGATTTGGAATATTGTCAATCAACGACGTAATGCTACGAAAAGCTTTAACGGCGAACAAATAATTCTTAAAATTGACAACAAAATTATTAATAATGCTGTAGACGTGGCTAACATTTTTTCTGGAAGGTTTGATAACAATATCTGTCTAAATGCGTGTGACCAAAATTTAGCAATTACATATTTAAATGAAAGTGTTAGCAGGGTAGATTCAAATATGATTATTGAGCCAGTCACACCTTTGGAAATTTTCAACTTGGTTAAAAATATGGCTAACAAATCTTCTACCGGCTACGACGAAATCCCTCTGAATATAATTAAGGACAATATTGACTTGTTAGCAACTCCACTAGCATCTTTCTACAATGAGTGTATTGAGGAAGGCCTTTTCCCAGATCAGTTCAAAATCGCGCGAGTCATTCCTATTTTTAAGAAGGGTTCTAAAACTGACCCTGGTAACTACAGGCCCATTTCCCTTTTGCCAGTATTATCGAAGATCTTCGAAAAAGTTATGAAAGACAGGCTTATGAAACACGTCCGAATGCACAAAATTTTAAATAGTCAACAATTTGGTTATCAGAGATCTGTGGGAACTACCGATGCTGTTGAGGCATTAATCGACGAGGTGATCTGCAACCTTAATATTGGGCACAAGGTGGCAGGTATTTTTCTGGATCTCAGTTCTGCCTTTGACACAGTGGATCATGACATCCTGCTAGCCAAGCTAGAATATTACGGCATACGGGGGAAGGTTTTGAAGTTATTTAGCTCTTATTTGAAAAACAGACGTCAATTTATAGAAATTAAGTGTGTAGTAGACGGTGAAGAAAAAGTTGTTAACTCCAACCTGATGACAGTACATCGTGGTGTCCCTCAGGGATCGATCTTAGGCCCAATATTCTTTATTCTATTCTTAAATGATTTAATTGAGTTTATAAAAAAGCGTACCACAGACGCAAAGGTAATTATTTTTGCAGATGACACCAACGCAATAGTGTCGGCTGACAACATAAGTAATCTGGAATTGAAAATTAATAACATGTTAGTAGCTTTCGAACATTGGTTTGGTACAAATAATTTGAAACTCAATGTACAAAAAACAAAATGTGTTTTATTCAAATCGAACGTCCGAAACAAAGATAGTCTTGAGGTTTTATCTTGTGGTAATAAAGTCGAAGTGGTAGACCATGTCAAGTTCCTAGGAGTTTATATTGATGCGTTGCTAAACTGGAAAGTTGAGACATCATTTGTAAGAAAGTGTATTAGTTCCGCATGCTATGCTATTAGAAAACTGAGGGAAGAACTAACATTGGCCCAGCTTAGGATGGTTTACTTTGCTTTGGTTGAGTCTAGGCTTAGATACAGTATTGAGTTCTGGGGCAATAGTTACAAATATAACATCCAGTCGGCATTTGTTATAAAAAAGAGGGCCTTAAGGACAATACTCCGATTGAAACAGACGGAATCATGTAGGGACCACTTTATTACACATACAATTTTGACCGTGCCATGCCTCTATATATTAATTTTATTAACTAATTTTGTTAAAAAATTGCACAAGATTGAAACCGACGAACAACGACAAGTAAGACAGAAGACTCTAAGAAAAGATTTCCCTAATTTTATCCAACCGAAATTAAATGCGGTTAAACACAGTACCAGGTATCAGTCAGTCTTGCTGTACAACAACTTATCCGCAGAATTTAAAACCATAAATAGTGTAAATTTATTCAAAAACAAACTCAAGGCCTACTTATTGGGGAAGGGCTATTACAGTGTTGATGAATTTATAGAGGATAAACGGCAATAATTTTAACATTATAAAAAAAAAAAAAAATTTGTTTTTTTGATTATCATTATTAACTTAACTTTAACATTGAAGTTTTTCTGTTGACTTGAATGATTTGGACATAATTATTTTCGACATTTATTTCTTTTGTTTCACCGCTGACATTATTGATGTTTATGTATATAAGGTATATTATTGAGGATTTTCGAAATAAACCACAAATTGTTTCTCTGAAAACAAAGATTTGTTTTATTCACATGCTTTTACAGTATTATGTAATAAATTATCGTTTAACTAAAATTACACTTTTATCTCACCTGAAAACAAAGAAACGACATTAAAGTTCACTAATATCGCCTCCTCAATTATATCCCTTTAATTATCTCTCTACAAGTTTTTATAACAATGAAATGCACAAAATTAATCTCAACATCATCTGTCATTGAATGATACGTCACCCCGTATCCACAGCTTAAAAATTAAAAAAATGAAATGTCATTTCCAAGGAGGTCATTTCATTACATGTATAATTTATTTATTTATTTATTTAAAGCTTTATGCACAAAAAAACTGTACAAAGGCGGACTTAATGCCTTAGGCATTATCTGCCAGTCGACCTTAGGGTGGTGCAGAAACAAAACATGGCAGGTACAACTTAATAAATAGACAAAACAGTAGAGAAACAAATATATACAATAGTAAATACATACTTAGATACATACATATAAAAAAAAAAAACAATGCTGTAGTGAAAAAAAACAAATCCAACCAATTAGCGCGGTGATGATTCTACCAACATCTTGCGAATATGCTCACGTGCCTTCACCTTAAAAGAAAATCGGCTTGTTGCCATCCTGATATTCAGAGGGAGCGCATTCCAAAGAGATATCGCCTGGACGAAAAAGGAAGAGTGGATAAGCCCAGAGCGGTGTGAGGGACATCGTAGAAGACGATTATTAGTAGACCGAAGATTTTTATTAATAAAAATATATTTAGAATTTAATTTTTGACATTATTTTTTAATTTATTATTATTATTTTTTTTTATGACTGGACAGATTTTATAATGGATAATGGAATTTGGAATATTGTTCTGTTAATTCGTTTGTTATTGTGTGAATTTATTAATTCTGTTATAAATTACTACTGAATTATTATATTATTTTATTTATGTTTTCATTAAATTTATCGATTGTATCATATTTTGGATTTAATTTGGAATTTGTATCATTATTTTTTGTGACTTTGTTGATATTTTTATATGTAACTAATAGATTTTTAATTTTTGGGAATTGTTTAAATAATTTTATAGTACATAGTTAAATATTCTATTTATTTGTTTTATGTATAGTAATTATTGACAATATTGTTATTTTATTAGGATTTTCTAGTATGTTGCATGTTTTTTTTTCCCTTCAAACTATCGCGAAATTGTTTTTTTATTATTATTATTTTTATACATTTATTTATCTCAGGACCATGAGGTCCTGGACCTTTGGAAGGCATACGAGGAGCCGAAACCAACTCGCAGAGGCCCTTTTAGCTGCTTCTAATGGAACGTGGTACCAACCGGCGATTATCCCTGTATGCGTTATGCTAGTGCATCCAAGGACAACCCCCGGTTGAAGGGAAACTATTGCAACATGTGAAAAACTAATATAAGGCTATGGTTTTTGGAGTCTTAAGTGGACTGGTTACCAGGAACTATGTTAAGACTATGGCCCCTGCCTAAACAATGTTTTTAATTTCCATCGATAAAAAGGCAAGGGGTGACTTGCACACTCAACAAATGGGCCCCCAAAATGGTCGCTAGCACGAAGTGACGTAGCAACAAGAGGGCAACATATCCTGATGTGCTTGAGGAGTGGAGAGGTATACCACGGCTATCAGGACAATCCCGGAAGTACGGTCAAGATCCCTACCAGCACCTTACTGGATTATACATCCTTCTCCCGAGCGCATTTGCTCTTGCGAATCTCCACTCAAGCCAGCCAATAAAGGCAAGAGAGAGGTGGGAGCTCTGTTCCTCGTCAGTGTTCACTACGACCGGCCAATAAAGGCAAGCCGGAGATGAAGAACAAGAATTCTCCCGGGAGATCGGGTCCGTGGGATCGCTAATGCCCAACAGTTCGCCACAAAACTGCCCTGCGGATTGTATCTCTCTTGGTCTGGCCCCTCACCCTAGGCATGTTACGGCTAAGCAAGCGCTACCGAAACAGACTTAGGGTTCATTGGAGCGCGCAAGCCCCACCACGACGTCAACGTAGAGATACGGCGATGGGGTTATTATTATTATTATTATTTTCAACACAATGTTACATTGTTATGAAATAAATGACTTATGACTTATGACTTATGACTAAGTCATGACGAACGATAAACAAAATTCAAAATCTATTTACAAACTTACTATGCGCTAAGTTTGCGCTTATCATTCAACGTTGTCATGCTTAAACCCCACCGCAGCAAAACCTCAAAAAAAGCCACGGTGCTGCACCCTTGTCATAATTGACATCTACTCAGGAGTCTAACATAAAGTAAACTACAATTCTTAAGGTTATGACTTTAACCTCATCGGACGCTCATCCTGTCAGAGAAGAAAAAGACAGAACTACAGTTTCCAAAAATAATTTGATTACTGCAAGTTCACTGGCTCAAATTCTCCTATTTGAATAATAACAATAATAAAAAATATTAATGAAGAGAAAACACTATTTAACGCACAGCTTGCTTCTTTCTTCTTTTTTCGATGGCGGCGTCCCTCATTGAAAATTAATATGAAACAAAAACAAATGATTAATACTATTCACGCCCTGCTGATCTCACAAAAATAATGCAGTGACATGATAACAAAAACAAAAGCCAAAATATTTACACAATTCTTAAAATTAATCGTTTTCTAATTTTATAATTCCTAACAACAAAATTTAATTTATTTTTATAAAACTTCCAAAACTTATATCTAAATAGAAAGGACTTATCGTTAAATTTAATAAAAGAATGTTTAGTTTTTATTTTTGAATTTATTTTACAATGAAAGTTATGGGAGCACTTTCTTCCTGCCATGCCCTTTCGTGCCATGCACTTTTTAATTCTAAATGGGGTACGATGAAAATATTTGTTACATAAATTAATAAAATCAAACCCATTAACTTTGTCTATTTTTTCTGGAGAATGAACATCATCCTTTATAACAATAAACTGGGCCATCTCCCCTGTTTCACCCTGGAAAAAACTTTGTCCACTTTTGTTATTTTTATTTTCAATAATGTGATCATCGTCGTTTTGGTTTTGATTGGATTCGACATTCAGATCACATTGAGATTCTATTGAAAACATCTCTAGGTTCTCTGAAATAAAATTGGATGAAATAATAATTGGGTTGGACACAACCAGGTTATCTTCATCCGTACACTCCAATCCCGTCTCGTCATCGACTCCGCTGCTTACATCGTCATAATCCGGCTCATTATTCTCATCAGTCTGCTCAACAGTTGTTTGTGGACTGTCCATCATCATGCTAGAACATAAACCTGCATTATCATCTTCATACAAAACATTTAACGGTCCGCCTTCTCCAAGTAAATCTGCGGTTTCCTCCTCTACAACACATGGTTCCAGTAGCTGCACTGCTGTAACGTGCTGACGCTGCTTACATAAAAAAACATTCGCACGGGAATTTGTTTCTTAATTCCTGGCATATCGTTTCGAAATCCATGTCGTAATGATATGTGTATCTATAAAAGTTTTGGGCTGCTCCATGTAGATATGGTCCCAAAATGAGTGCGTAATCGCTCTCCCGCCATTCGTTAGGCCTAGCAGTCAACTTAAAATCGGCGATAAATTCCTCGAGGCAGACCTCGTCTATGCCTGAGAAGTACATCATCTCTTCTTCTACAAAATATTAAATAATATAAAAAAAACACTCAGCTTTTAAGTTTCCAGACGTTGTTCTCGCCTGCTGTAGTTGCTGTTCTCACTTATGCTTTGCGAGAGGTTTATGGGACCTTACGGGTCGCAACAGTCGTCTTCCTCAACTATCGGGGTCTCGTTTACCTGAAAAAATATAATCAAGGCCTTATGGAGAACTACCCGGTGCCTCCACCATATGTAACGTGGGGAGACGCCAATGAAAGGCTTTATGTTTAAATTAACTAAATTATATTGAATGAGCCTTTGAATAGCTTTGAATTATCTTATTATAATACAAAAATTATATTCTTATTTTTCATTGTTGACAATCATCTATCATATTCGAATCTATCTTTTTAATAATCACAAACCTTAAAAGGTCCATTACAATGTAGTTTCTAATGCAAATAATATGTGACCTTCATAGTCGTCACATTACTAAGAATGACTTGCTGGTCTTAGCTAATCTCCATTAATTTGGGTAATACAATTTCGTATTTAGGTACCTAGTTACTACGTTTATTTTTGTTGTGAAAATCGCTTCTAATTTTAAAGAGTCCTAAGTTTTTACGAACATACAAAATGCATTCTAAGATATAAACAGAAGGCAGAGTCAGTATATCGATTTCTTTGAATTTATTTCTGAGGGACTCGCGAGGACCATCTTATAAATAGCCCGGATAGCTCTCTTTTGCAATATGAAAATTGAGTCTACATCAGCTGCAGATCCCCACAGTAAAATGCCATAAGACATAATACTGTGGAAATAAGCATAGTAAACTAACCTACCTGTGGCTACATCTGTCAATTGCCTTATTTTTAAGCGACTTTTAAAAAAGGAGGAGGTTCTCAATACGGATGTTTGTATTTTTTTTTTTTAATGTACGTATGTTCGGGCATAACCTCATCGCTTGCCAACCGATTTGAAAAATTCTTTTTTCATCGGAAACAGTATACTTCCCAATTGGTCCCATAGTCATCAAGTCGGGATCTGATGATGGAATCTTGGCGAAATCGAGGGAACTGCTCAAATATTATATATCCTTTCTCGAATTGTTGCTTGCTAGATTAAAGTCCCATCATTACAAGAAACATATCATTATAGGTGGCGATTTTAATTTAAACGCTATTCAAAAATCAAATCACTATAGAAAACTTACAGAAATAATGCTTGAGTATAATTTACACCAAGTAGTCAGAATGCCCACTAGAGTGACCCCTACATCATCAACCTGTATAGATCTCGTTTTCACAAATTATAAAAATTTTTTGGTAACCGTTGAGGATGAAGGATTATCAGACCACAAATGTATAAATTATAGTTTTGAACTGCTATCCAAACCGCATTACAAACCCACTTACAAAAAAATTCGATTAATAAACCATCAAAAATATTTAATGCTTTTCAAACTTAAACTGAAAGAAATAACTTGGGAGAATATTCTATTACCAGAAAATAATGTAAACGACAACTACAACCTTTTGATGACAAAATAAAAGAACTTTTAGATGCTATCATACCACAAAAACTTATAAAAATTTTTAGTAACAAAAATAATAATACTTTCATAACCAAAGGAATAAAAAAATCATGTAAACACAAAAGACTTCTCAAAATACTAGTGAACCAAACTAAAAATAAAGTATTAAAACAGCATTATAAATCATTTTCCAAAATCCTCAAAAAATGTGTTAAAGTTTCAAGGAAATATAACTACTCTCAGGAAATGAGCAAATCAAAAAATAAAACTAAAAAAATGTGGCAGATCATAAAACGTGTTACTCAAAAATCTAATAAAATTTGTACTAAAAATTTGGAATTAAACGTAAATAATCAATCAATAAACTGCCCACACTCAATTGCCAATAGATTCAATGATTACTTTGCATCCGTAGGTAATCCTAACAAACAGAACAACAGCTCGCAGACACCTACTGATCACTCGGTCATTACGCCCGCTATTAATTCTATGTTCCTAGAGCCAGCTACGGAAAAAGAGATATACGACATTATTATGAACTTTCCTGATAAACAAAGTTGTGGCATCGATGGAATACCCCCCACTTTAATAAAAACTTGTGCTATTGAACTAACTTCACCGCTAACGTTCCTTGTAAATCAATCCTACTCGCAAAAGACTTTCCCTTCTCGTTTAAAAATAGCGATAATTAAACCTATACTAAAAAAAGGCGGTAAATCCAAAGAACCTAGCCAATACAGGCCAATAGCTCTCCTTCCATCATTTTCAAAAATATTTGAAAAATTAATAATGAATCGCATGTGTAAATTCTTAGAAAAATACAATATACTCGACGATAACCAATTTGGCTTCCGGAAAAACCGTTCGACGACCCTAGCAGTGTACAAATACACACAAGAAATCCTTACATATATCAAAGACAAAAACTATGCCATAGGCCTTCTGCTCGATATGACAAAAGCATATGATAAGGTTCTACACTCTATCCTGATTACAAAATTAAATGGAGTTGGCATCAGGGGAGACGTGCTCGACTGGCTCAAGTCGTATCTCGCTGACAGGAAGCAATGTGTACAAATTGAATACCTGGACAGTGACACACGTGAGTTACTAAATGTGCGCTCAGACACGCTAACCATAAACTGGTCCATTCCTCAAGGGAGCGTGATAGGATGTATACTCTTCCTTATCTATATCAATGACTTGCCGAAGATTTGTGACAATCTATGTATATTATTTGCTGACGACATCTCCATACTCTTTAAAAGCCCCACTAATAACCCAGTAAATAACTATCACATAATTGAAACCTTTAATAAAGTAAAATCCTGGCTTCACCAACATAACCTTGAAGTAAACAACAATAAAACTAAATTAATTCAATTCAAGCCTTTTCAAAAACAAAAAATAAATCTCAAAACCATAAATAGTATCAAAATCGAGGAAGTTGAAGAATTTAATCTCTTAGGTATTACCCTAGACAGTCATTTAAATTGGAAAAAGCATGTAGACAAAATTAAGCATAAATTATCGTCATTTACATATGGTCTTAGTGTTCTGAAAGTAAACACAAAAATGGAGTGCGCTTTATCTGCATACTACGCATACGCTTATGCATGGCTCCGTTATGGAATCATCATGTGGGGACATAGTACAGACGCTAATGACTTATTTATCGCCCAAAAAAAATGCCTCCGCATTATTTTTAATATAAAACCTAGATGTAGCTGCAGACCGTACTTCATAAGAGAAAAAATGTTAACATTACCATCAATCTACATATTGGAAATAGCCTCTTTTGTAAGAAAACATATACACATGTTTAACTTTGAAAAGAATGCGCGCCGTAAAGATAAATTAGTCCTCCCGGTGCCCAGACTTGAAATGTATAAAAAAAGTCCAGAATACCGAAGCATTCAAATTTATAACAGGCTACCCGATAGTATAAGGTCTGCAAAAACACTATCTATTTTCAAAATTAGTCTAAAGCGTTTACTTTTAGAAAAATGTTACTATAGTATTAAAGAATTTATGGAGGATAAACTATTAAAATAAACATACATAAGTAAAGAATAATAAGAATGAAAATAATTGTAATTAATAATTTAATTTAATGATGTATGGAATAATAATAATATCGAATGATAATATAATAATTTAAATAATTTGATGTATCGAATACTCAGTATAATAATTATGTATGAAATTGTATGACATTGTAATAATTTATTAGTAATGTTTGTTATAATAATAATCAATTAATTTGTATAATGCATGCAGTATACACAATATAAATGTTGCAGTGCCCTTCCGGGGTCCATGTTTGAGACAATATAATTATGTAACAACTATTTACAACATGTGTGCAAATAAATAAATAAATAAATATTATAAGCAACCATATAGTTCTTTTGGTATTTTTATCAAAGGCTTAAGCATTTACAGTCAAAAAATGACATTTGACGAAGTAGAACTCTTGAAGAAGACCAGAAATGGCCAACGGAAGTTTATACCCTCACAGATATCACAATGAACATAGTTATGCGACTACGATAATACAAATAAATGAATGGTTCTAAATAGGTATGTTGAAAATGGTATCATCGGAATGACCTGATGATGATGACGGAGCCGGAAAATAGGCGCTGCAAAATCTGTAATTAGTCAATGTATCCTAGCCGTGTTTGGGCTTATTAGAATTGTCATGAGATGCACTTTGGCTATAAGGTACTATCGAACTGGGGCCTAAGTCTGCTATTTTTATAAATTCGTCATTCCAACACGATCCCATTGTCATTTTGCTAAAAGTTTGTAATCTGCTAATTCATAATGATCGATCATTGATTGGCCAATGGTCTTGTAATTGAATTGTGGTAGAATGACAATATCGAGCTTACTAAAAGCAATAATTGCGCAATGACGTCGTAATGGTAGGTCACTGATCAAAGGAACTGTCAAAATTTTTGCAGATTACCGCATACGTCATATATTCATTTGTCATTATGTACGAGATTACCATTCTATACCATTTCTTTCAATGAGTGTCATAGAATAGTAATCTCGTACATATTGACAAATGAATGTCTGACGTTTGCGGTAGTTTGCTAAAAGTTTGTCAGTTCCTTTAATCAGTGTCCTACCAATAGAATGTCATTGTGCAGTCAGTGCTTTTAATAAGCTCGATATTGTAATTTTACCACAATTCTATTACGAGACGATGATCGATCATTATGAATTAGCAGATTACGAACTTTTAGCAAAATGACAATGGGATCGTGTTGGAATGACGAATTTACAAAAATAGCAGACTTGGGCCCCAGATCTGATGATAATGATGAAGCCGGAATGTAGACACGGGAACTTCATAATAAAACAATGCATCCTAGCAGGGTTTGAGGTAATTGGAATTGTCATGAGAAAAAGGTACTCTGGCTGTAAGTGTATTGAAACTAAAAAGTTTGAAATAAAAAACTTTTACAAAAATAATAATAATAACCGACTTCAGTATTAAATAATTTTCGAAATTAAAAAAATTTTTTGATCGTTTTAGTGTTTTTTTAGTGAAGTCGGTTATTTTTTTTTGTAAAAAGTTTTTTTCTAACTGCATATGCAGCTGAGCGTATATACAATTGCCGAAACGGGTCTTGAGCGCTCGGCGTCAGAGTGGGGATCGTTTTGCGCATTTTGCACATATTGGCAAGCCAATCGTCTTCGTTGTTAGATACATGCAGCAACGCAGAGAACGAATCAGGAGTGACGTCTATGACGCGATGGCACAGCGAGCAATCACTGACACTCCCCGCCCCTGCATCTCACTTCGCACGGTTTGTTCCCGCTGAGTTACACCATTTTGTGTTACACTGTTACCCATTGGGAAAAAAATTACCGATTAGTAATACTGTAACTCAAAGCCACATTTTTTTTCCCATCAATTTACACTGTACGTAATAGGGTTACATATCGGGAACAAATGTCCCAAAGAGTTGCAGAACTTTATTGTTTAATTATTTATTATGATGGAACATCAGATGTTTTTTAAATCATTAATACATTTTAAAAGAATGTGAAATTATGTAATGGAACTACTTTTGAATTTTGTTATCACTAATTCCACTTGTAGGCATTTGTGAAATTTCATAAGAGTGGAAAAACACTTGTGGTAAAAACACTTGTGAAATTTCTTAAGAGTGGAAAAACACTCGAGTTAAAAACACTTGCGAAATTTCTAAGACTTGAAAAACACTTGAGGTAAGGATTCATCATGTCTGTCTGTCTGTCTGTCTGTCCGTATGTCACAGCCACTTTTTCCGACTATAAGAGCTATAATGTTGAAACTTAGTATTTTCACACAAAAATAGAAAAAAAAACAATACATTTTGGGGGTCACCATACTTAGAACTGAAACTTAATTTTTTTTTTTTTCATCAAACCCATACGTGTGGGGTATCTACGGATAGGTCTTCAAAAATTATATTGAGGTTTCTAAAATCATTTTTGTTGGCAAAAAAATTTGGCTTTATGTTACAGTGTTACTAATCGGTAATTTTTTTTCCAATGGGGAACGGTGTAACACAAAATGGTGTAACTCAACGGGAACAAAGGTAATATTTTTCCCAATGGGTAACAGTGTAACATAAAATGGTGTAACTCAACGGGAACAGAGGTAATTTTTTTCCCAATGGGTAAGAGTGTAACACGAAATAGTGTAACACAACGGGAACAAAGGGAATATTTGACTTCTACGCAACTTGAAGCCAGCGCTCAAGACTCGTGACGGCAATTGTAACTGCCGATTTAATTTTTTTATGACTGGTGCTCCCAAGTGAGTGCGAAATTGAGCGAATGGGACATTTTGCGAATGGAACGTTTTGCGAATGGGACTTTTTGTGAATGGGACGTGTTGCGAATGGGACGTTTTGCGAATGGGACGTTTCGCGAATGGGACGTTTTGCGAATGGGACGTGTTGCGAATGGGACGTTTCGCAAATGGGACGTTTCGCGAATGGGACGTTTTGCGAATGGGACGTTTCGCGTATGGGACGTTTTGCGAATGGGACGTTTTGTGAATGGGACGTTTTGCGAATGGGACGTTTTTCGAATGGGACGTTTCGCGAATAGGAAGTTTTTTGCGTATGGGACGTTTTGCGAATGGGACGTTCTGCGAATGGGACGTTCTAAGTTTTGTTACCTAGGTACCACATCTGAATCGAGGGCTGTGTGAGCGCAACTATACTCCAAGAAATCGTGTTGGATAAAATCCTAACTTCAAATTATTATTAATTCAGAAAATGAGATGTAGTATATTTTTAAGTTTAAGAAAGAAGTAAAAGCTATGAATAAAGAAAGCCAGCCAAACTACAAATTAAAACCAAGAATGGAAACAAACTGGACATTTTATTGTTACAAGAACATCAGACGGAACAAAGTAAACTTTTTCAAAACATTTTGAACACAAACGGACGTACACAAATAATAAACATTACACTTACATCAATAGCGCCGCATTCACACCACACACTTACGCGATTCGCCACAAAACTTGCCACATAATTTTATAAAGTGTAAAAATAAAAACGTATAAAAACTTGGGCATATCTCCGTCCAGTATTTGCTATAAAAACTTAGGAATAGGAATTAAATGTTACCGAAACTAGGTCACCAAATGAGAGGCGTAAATGATGCCGAAGTTTATGTAATGCTTTTAAATATGTAAATACCTGTACTCAAAACATTTTTGCTTTTATCGGCAATTTAAGCAAAAATGTGTCCGCATAGTTTAATAAATGGAAGTGGTCTAATATTTGAAAATAGTAATGTAGGCCATCGTTCGTTGAAAACAACCAGTGAGCCTAGTTTTTTTTTTATTACTCTTATAGTTTTATTATTCAAACTACTTATTTAACATTACAACACAGATATCTATAACTGGTTAAGATATTTATAAAATTTAAACACATTGTGTAACTTACGTCGATCTTCGTTAAGCAGCGGCGAACCATGCGAATCTAATTGGCCCCCCTGTGTTGCCGTCACAACGCAATCATTCGTCCGCTATTATGACAAAGTAAAAGTAGCTGCGTTCATTCACACACCGAGAACCTTTGCGATAATACGCAGTCACAGTTTGTAAACCAAACTACAAAAGTTTCGTGAAAGGACTGTTTGGATCATGTTCAAGTGTTAACCCCAGTCAAGATGTCAGTGATATTGTTAATAGTGGAAATTATCATCATTGGTGGCATGATAGTCGGTCTTTATCAAAAGAATACCAACTTAGTGTGCAAATCTAAGAAGAGATACGATGGGAAAACAGTGTTAGTGACTGGTGGGACAGCTGGCATGGGACTTGAAATTGCTGCGGATTTTGCTCACAGAGGCGCCAGAGTCATCGTCGCGTGTCCTTATGAAGATGAGGGCGCGCATGGTACGAAACTTATAAAAAAGAGCTCTGGAAACGATAACGTAGTCTTCAAACTACTAGACCTCGCATCTCTAGAATCCATAAGAAATTTCGCAGCAGATATCTTAAAAACAGAAGACAGACTGGATATTTTGATCAACAACGCTGGTGTAGGAATCCCGGGAGATTTCTTGACTGCTGATGGCATGAACTTCATCATGCAAGTAAACTACTTCGGGACCTTCCTACTGACCATGTTACTCCTACCGCTTCTAAAGAGGTCGGGCACTCCGTCTGAACCGAGTAGGATTGTAAACACATCATCTATACTGCACAAGTCTGGCAAAATTGACTTCGAGAACTGGAACAAGACGAAATACTGGTCTAAGATAAGGATATACGGGAACAGTAAATTATGTTTAGCGTTATTCACTAGAGAATTGGCTAAAAGGATGAAGAGTCCAAATGTTATCGTAAACATTGTGGACCCAGGAGCAGTCGGGACGAAGATTTTCAACAGTTCCAGGATAGTGTGGGCTAGTTTCATATCCTTTATGTTCCTGATTTTATTCAAGCACCCTTGGGAAGGTGCACAGACTGCTATATATGTTGCTACTAGTAACACGGCTGGTAAATTCAATGGAGAGTACTTTAAGAATTGCAAGCGAATTCGAGCACGTGAATTAATGTATAATCAGAAGGTGGCCGCGAGGCTCTGGGAGGAGTCAGTGAGACTTGTGAAGTTAAGTGACGAGGAACTGAATCAGTGCTTTAGTTCTTAAGTATGTGGATAAAGAACAATTTACTAGTACCGAGGGGAGAGATTAAGGGGAGTGTCGTCTAATACAAAACTGGACTATATACCGACTCATTATTTTAAAAATGTCGGAGTCACTCATCTGTGCAGATTTAATACAATTCACCTCGTCCTTTATACCGCGTATATCGAAGGACTAGAACAATTTACCAGCAGCGGTTTTACTGCCCCATTATAATTTAGATGTCTTCAAGGTTAGTGTGAATAGGCTCATTTATCTAGTGCGATACAACATCATCGATTGCATTACTGCTTACCATCAGGTGGTATCGTAGTTTGTATCTTAAAAAAAAACTAGGGTCCACTTATACGCATAAATTCAATTTTATTAACTTGTTCCCTATTTTGTGAAAACCAAAATATCGTGTACCTATTATAGTCTGTCTAAAATATCAAATGTCCTGGGAATTTTTTATAATATTTAATCATTTAAAAATACTTAAATTCAGTACTTTCTACATGGTTCTTCTAATAATAAATTATGATCACGATCTCTCAATCAACCTTGATTATTGAATCAGTGTTGACTTTATAAGATTTCATAATATTATCCAAGTCGTTTGACTTTTTAGACACACTCTAGCTTAGTTTAGTATGTTTATTATGGTCCAGTTTGGTATTAGACACAAAATCCCCCATAATTTCAAAAATATTAGTGAGAATTTTTGTAAATTATTCAGGGTTATATTTCATTCAGGATGTTAATGTTAATTTCTGTTGACTTGCAATGAAATATGAAGTACTTATGTGGTAGTCTAATAGCAGGTTGTGTGACTCGGTTCCACTCTGGTGGATGGCCGGTTCCTTTTCTACACTTAATTAATAAGCATGTCAAAATCTAAACTCGATACAAGAAAAATATTATTGTTTTGTAGACTTTTAAATGTTTTAAATTTTGTAATGTTTTTTCATCCATGTACAAAAGTCTATTTGAAATAAATAAGAAGGAATTTATAAATTTGTGCGTCTTATTACATTCAAACTCTAGCTCTAGCCCGCGGCTTCGCCCGAATACATAAAATATAGTATAAATGTCACTCAGGAATAAAGCAGCTTTCTGTCGGCGTAAAAATTTTTGTAATCAGACCAGTACTTTCAGAAATTACCTCCTACAAACAAAAAAAACATAAAAACCAACTACATACTTTATAATATTAGTTTAAATTCATTGTTCCTCATTATTTCAAGTCTAGCAAACTCAGTGACTCTATATTATACTATGACCTTATGAGTACAATGCATAATGCATTATAATAAATTACGACAGTACATGTTTGTCTGTGGACTTTCTGTGTCACACACTTTTTTTAACTGTATTAATTAAAAAAAAATGCCCTAGACCCTCCCTAGTGTTGGGCAAAGTTTTTTTGTTTAAATTTTTTAATTACTCCTGTATCGTGAGTGCATTCACAAACACACAAATTACCCAAACTCGGAACAGCTATCTGTAGGACATACAAATATTTCTTTCACATGGAAATCGACCCAATCGCTTATACACTGCGGCGACTGTGTCAATCTCACAATTACCTACTACGTAGGTAATTGAAAAGATTGGAAAAAAATCAAATGAGATTTTGCAAGACCTTGCCACCGTTTTAAATATTTATAATTTAATTAAAACCAAACGGACCTAACCACCGTTCATTACAAAGTTATTTTTACAATATCTAGTAATGATATCATAGCTATGGTCAAAGAGCGTGATTATAACACCCTTTACCATGGAGTTTCTTGCTGCTTCTTCTCGTCCATAGGAAACCACCAATTAGAATCGTGCACTAGCTTCTGGCGTTTTGTAAGTGTCCATGTAGGCCTATGTGAATAAAAACATTTAGAATTTGAATTAAATTCCTTTTTCTATTCCAGCCAGCCAAGATAGCACAGTCTCTCCTCCTATTTTGCCAGGGTCAAGGTTTACTGACGTCACTGCCTCCACCAGGTGAGTTCTATATTCATTATTTTATCTTCTTCCTTTTTCTTATTGAAGTAACGTCTTTTAAATTCGTTCCGCAGTAAGATACAATTACAAAAACAAATGGTAGAGAAACCTGGCGATACAGATTTCTTGGCTTCTCGACTGAAGCAAAAAATCGACAGTTAATTAATTAAAGCCCAAGCGTTCGCATCCCTCATTGTCTTTCTATTGTGTCTCTAATCACGGTATTCAAAAGATTAAAAACAAAGTTATGAAACAGAAGGTAGTGTTCCTCGATATCACCCGCATTGTGAACAGCTTCCTATCTTTGGAGCCTTAACTACCAGTAGCGTCTGCTCCCGACACCGGTTGACTACTATTTTTATGTTTTTAGAAAAAAAATATATGAATTTAATCGAACTGTATTGTAAAGTAAATAAACGAATTAGTAATTAATAACCTAGTTTTGCACTATGTAGAATTAACACGGAATGGTTTTCTACTGCTACACATATGTAGAAAACCGTGGCCGTGATGAACAGTATACAAGGTTATTTTTGTATAACACTAACAACATTGCAGAACTGTATTACTAACATTATAAACAACAACTTTGTTCAATGACTTTACAAAACAATACATTTACTGAAAACAAACCTTCAAGATTTCGTTGTTCTATCTAAAACATTTCAACAAGCGACGCAAGCGCATCAAGCACCCCCGCCACCCGATCCCCACTCCCTTCCACTATTGTACTATCGCTTGCTTCACATAGACTTTATAATATTTAGGACGTTCAATTTAAATATTTTTATTTTTGTATGAAAATCTGATGAACTAAAATATGATAAATTTTTAAAAGTCATAGTACAAAAGTTCTTGTTTATGATGTTAGTACCATAGTTCTGAGAGGTTGCCAGTGTTATACAGATTACTCTGTATGATAACCCTGGTTATACTTTCATACAATTCAAATTACCGCTAAAGTGTGCGTATAGCTAGAGCTGCACTGTCTCGCTTATATGTTTCCATAAGTGTCCCCGCATACGAGCCACAAAAAAAGCCGCCACAAAAAAAAAGCTAGAAGCGGCCACAAAAAAAATGCTGAAATGCGCGACAGCTTGTGGCCATGCGTGCAGTATCACAATGGACTTTGACGAAGAAGGATTAAATGCGCGAATGGCATGGCATTTTGGCCGCCCCGTGTGCGGGGACACCGAAGTGGTAAATTGCGTGAGAAAAATTTCAAAATTTTTGTTATTTTTTTAAACACTTTTTTGTATTTCTTTTTGTTTCTATCTAGGTGTGGAGCGACGCATGTCCCGAGCCATGTCCATGGAGGAGTACGACAAGCCCAACATCCGGCGCCTCTCGCTCACCCCCAGCGTGGCCGAGTCTCCGCCGCACAGGAAGCTCTAGCTGAAGAGATCCGACTCCTTGCTTGAGGAGACGGTTTGAGGGGGCTGGTGGAAGAAAGGGTGGATTGGGGGCTAGGGCGTTTCGAAATTTAGAATTGTCTTGTATAGCTTCTCTCTTTGGTGGATAGAAATGATGATATTGGCTAAGTGTTTGTATGTGTCGATGACGTATTAATGTGCTTCAAAGAATGATGCCAGGTTTTCAATAGAATCTTGCCCCACTTTCTAATAGCTATGTGTGTTATGTCGTTGGATAGGTAATTTTAAGCTGAATAAAAGTTACTACGGCACCAAGTTTCAAATCTTAGTCCGTTCAAAGGTATCTTAAGGTAACGGCCCGTTCACGACTTTGCCGCTAGCGAGGGGCGGAGCGGAAGATCAAAAGTATGAAAATGTTTGAAGCACGCCATGAGTTCATAGCGCCGCTCGGCCGCATTCCGGTGTCGTCCCGCTCGCCGCGCCCCACGTCGCTAGAACCAAATTCGTGAACAAGCTTTAACCTATACAAGTAAGTAACACACTTAGGTATTGGAAGATGGACTCAGGATTTGCATTCTCTTTTGAGCTAAATTTGCCACATCGATGCTCAATGGACAAGGCAATATGCCTTTCCCTACGTCAACTACCAGTCTTCCTAGAGGCAGTAATGTACCAGTATTTTACAAGGAGCGAATGCCTATCTGTCCTCTATGTATATCTGTATCATTGGCATATTAGTTAATTGTAATCAGTGCAACTGCATGAATGGCTTTTCTGTCATCAACGCACTCAATTGTAATTAGAGAGTAAATTATACAGCTTTAGTTTTTAGTTTAAGCGAAACCCGAAAAACGTGTCTAGTATTTTTATGTACAAAATTTCATAACTGTGTCATGAAAAATTACAAAATTACGAGTTTAATATGCCTGTACAAATACATAATCACCGGGCCATCCGAGTGACTGAGGAGTTGTTTTGCTCCCGCACCCAGCTTTACACTGACTCCTAATGCCCGCTATGGCCTGTCATGGCTTGTGTTGACTTAGTGTCAGTGATGTCCAACCTTGTTTGTTGTGTGTTGTCACCTTTTTTAAATATTTTTGAGAAAAAAATATAACATGATGTAAAAATTATTGGAATCGATTCAGTTATTGATCTGTATTCAGGTTTTGCATAAACTAAAAATAATTTTGTATTTCTAATAAGATATTTGTAATTACTATGTACTGTATCTATTTAAATGCACATTACTGTTCTTAGCCTTTTTGATTCTAAACGCCCTTTCTCCAAGTAAGAAACCTAAATATCGTTAGCAATATAAAAATGTCTATAAATATTATGCTGTATGTTTGTTTGATGTAGTATCTGTAATAGTTAGCAAAGATTATCGATGTTGCAGTAATACGAATATAACATATCGAAGGCATTGTTATTAAATGTAATTTGTGTAGTTTTTATTTTATTGAAGTCAGAAGTCTTATGATTATTTGGGACTATAAACTTTTTATTACTCTTGAAACATAATTTTATGGGTTTGGTATGATGTTTTTTTTTTATTTTCATGACTTTAATCGACGTGATCCACACCATTTGGGCTTGTATGTCTATAAATAAAACGCGAAACAAAATATTTATATAATTTTTTGGGTATATCAAACTTTTTGAATTGAATATAATATACAAGGCGCAGTTTTGAATTTGCATAAAGTTTCAGAAGGTTGTAATAAAACTCGTAAATAATTATATAAAATACGATACCTGGTCAATATTGAATATTGTGTATTTGTTTTTTTTTTTTTGTTTTCGTTTTGATTGTTATTCACAATAACTCTCTTATTAAACCTCTTCAACAACAGACTCATCTGTTGCGATTTATAGCCCATATGCATATAAAAAATCTTTGGGCTCTTTCACACAGGCCTATATAATAATAGATAATTTATGTCTGTTCCGATACACCGTTTGCACCTTTATAATAAAAAACTTGTATATTTTTAAATAACCTGTATTTTCCTATTTATTATACAAACGTTATATTTTGATAGGATTTAATTTTTTAGAATGCTTGAGATGTGATGTTGTTTATATGATTGCCCATTCCCAATAAAAGTTTGGGTTTATTTTATTTTTTTGTAAAAGATATAGAGTCCGTCTAACGAAAGCGTGACCTGAGAAAAGGAGGTTAAAACCAAAAATTTTGAATGTGGTATTATTGAAATAGTAGGAGAAAAAAGTTTTGATACTTGAGTATTTTTTGCATTTATGACAATTGTATAATAGTTGTATAGGAACTTAAATTTTAGTCAAAAACGTGTGTAGACATAAGCTAGAACTACACTACACCGACGCACACGTGTGAGACGTCTCAGCCGTGTGCGGTAGGTGTGCACACTACACCGACGCAACGCGTAACACGTGTGATGCGCATTACAACCTTTGATTTCATCGGAGGATTAAAAACAGATCAAGCTCGCTTTTTCATTTACAATCGAAGACACTTCCGCCTGACCACCGCGATCAGACGCGTGGATAGCCCCGCCCACCTTCCTCTAAAATTTCTGGGACCGACGTGTCGGCGTCGCGGACGTAGCGTCGCATGGCGTGGCGTGGATCAAGTGTAGCTCTAACAGTCTATTTTCCATATGAAATGTATGGAGACCGAAGCTTCCAGATCGGCTTGTTTTAATACCAAAATTTTCTTTTAATGCGCCTACCATATTGTCTCTTCACTACGCTAGGTTGACTGGTAGAGAATGCCTAAGGCATTAAGTCCGCCTATGTACTTTGTGTTGCATGAAGATTAAATAAATAAATAAATCGGCGTGTCTAGCACACGTGTGAGCAGTGTAGTTCTACCTTTAATTATTGGTGGGTGTATGGTAAAGGTCAATAACACACAAAATGTTAGTTATTATTCCAAATTATTTTATTTTATCTGTTCTCTCAAATGTCGCTACATAATTTTCAAATAATACTCTTTATTTACCATTTGGCCTTCTGGCAAGAATACCAAGTGTACAACACCGCAATAGTCAACATGATTTCAATTTCATCACGTCTCGTCAACACTAATAATGAGTTTCAAAATTGTTGGGTTGGAGTCGATTCGTTTTAGCACAGAGAAAATTCAGATCTTTTGGGATTAGTCAAGCGGGAACATCTTTCATACTCCAGTGATTGTTTTAAATGACACGGATCGACTCGTGAGACACAGAAAGTTCAGCAGCTATCTCTCTGAAACTTGAACTAGGATTTCAGTCACTATTTCCTTCGCTTTCGCGATTTTAACTTCAGTTGAAGACTTTGATGCACTACTAGACAGAGTGAGGCAAATCTTTCATTACATCCAACCACGTTTGAACGCATTCTACCACTCATTAGCATGTGTTTTTGATTAAGTCGATTCACCAAAAGCCTTCTTTGTTCGATGTTTTTGTCAAATATGAAATTCGCAATATGCCAGATTATCTAAAAATATAAGAAAAAAAAACATTACATCATAAATATAACTATCTAATAATATTTGTCAACAAGGATCAAGATTATAACGTTATACTAACTTAAAAATACAGAAATCGTATATAAACATTGTTGGTTTTTATTGAAAACACCTTTTTTCTCTTCTTGTTTTTGTTTGAATTTATTAACCATAGTGTTTAGCAGTTTTCGCACGTTACTGTTTATTGTTTTTCCCATAATTAAGCAATTATTTTCGAAAAATAAATATCTGTTTCCAAAAACTGACAATTGCAACCATAGACTTTGACGTGATTTTTTCGGCAAAACAATGTTGCCAATTTAATTTAAAAAAAAAACTCCAGGTTACGCTTTCAGTAGACGCACTCTATTGGAAATTCTTTTATAAAGATGTATGGTGAATGGACCAATGTCTATAGGTACGATCACGATATTTTTCATGTTGTTAAAGCTAAGCTACGTACAGACATCGCGAGGCGTGCGTTGCGAATGGTTCGCCTCGCATGCCTCGGGCTGTGTGTACATGTGTTCTCACAGTGAGCATTCGCGACATATGATCGTTGCGAACGCCGCCTTTGCGTTTTCTTATGACGAAAACTGTGCGTGGTGGTTTGCATGCTCAGCTTAAGTATTTGTGTCGTTCGGGACGCACGCATAAATGTACCGTCGTATGCCTCAGATTGAGGCATGCGTGACGAACCATTCGCGACGCACGCCTCGCGATGTCTGTACGCGCTTTAGAAACTTCATCAAATCTTCTGTAAGGCTTCTTGGCTTCTTGCCCACGACGACTTTTTGTAGCGAAGCTGTCGATGACAGCATCTCTACTAACGCGCGTTAGTCGCATTTGCAAGCGCTATAGAAAAAAATCCAACGCGCTAAAGCATCGCGACTGTATCGATACGAACGCGCTACAGCATCGCGACTGTATCGATATGAACGCGCTACAGCATCGCGACTGTATCGATACGAACGCGCTACAGCATCGCGACTGTATCGATATGAACGCGCTACAGCATCGCGACTGTATCGATACGAACGCGCTACAGCATCGCGACTGTATCGATATGAACGCGCTACAGCATCGCGACTGTATCGATACGAACGCGCTACAGCATCGCGACTGTATCGATACGAACGCGCTACAGCATCGCGACTGTATCGATATGAACGCGCTACAGCATCGCGACTGTATCGATACGAACGCGCTACAGCATCGCGACTGTATCGATATGAACGCGCTACAGCATCGCGACTGTATCGATACGAACGCGCTACAGCATCGCGACTGTATCGATATGAACGCGCTACAGCATCGCGACTGTATCGATACGAACGCGCTACAGCATCGCGACTGTATCGATATGAACGCGCTACAGCATCGCGACTGTATCGATACGAACGCGCTACAGCATCGCGACTGTATCGATATGAACGCGCTACAGCATCGCGACTGTATCGATACGAACGCGCTACAGCATCGCGACTGTATCGATATGAACGCGCTACAGCATCGCGACTGTATCGATACGAACGCGCTACAGCATCGCGACTGTATCGATGCGAACGCGCTACAGCATCGCTACAAAAAGTCGCCTTGAGCGAGATCAGAAGTAATCAGCGATTTGAAACTTGGAATTAAAACTGATTATCTTTTATATTAGTTACCTATACATATTTATTAGCATTGTAAAAGAATTTTCTTTGCGAATTCAGTTTGTAAATTATGCAATGTTACCAAAAGTTAATGTATTCTAGTATTATGTACAAAGTACCTAATGTTTTGAATAGAATTTATAAATATTATTAGATTGTACGTGTAATTTTGAATAAAAATAAATATGTTTATAGCGTTGTTTTTTTTTAGTTGCTGTTACTAGTTGGAATAGAAAAAAAATCTGTTTCGTGTCTCCGATGTTTCCACCTTCTTCTATTCCCTCATCGTATGGATCCCGAAGGCTTCATTAGGCGTTGTTCTAGGGTGAAATTAGTTTTGTAGTAAAATTTTCTAAGTATTTTTTCCTCAGTGCCCCATTTCGTATCATACTCGTATGATAGGTATATGATACAAAATGGTGCGCTAGGTCATATTGGCGAGTAGGTATCAAGTCAAGTCAAAATATTTTACTTCACATAGGCCTACATGGGCACTTATAAAACGTCAGAAGCTAGTGCACGGTTCCAAATTGGTCGTTTCCTATGGAGAAGAACCAGCAAAAAACACCATGGCTACTCTTTTAAAAAAAGTGGTTGTTATTACAATATTGATAGATATTATGAAAGAACAGTGTAGACCAGACAAATATTGTACACAAAAGCACAATAAAAATAATCTTAATAAAAGAAAAAGTAAGTTACGACTTATCTTATTATAATACAAAAATTATATTCTTATTTTTCATTGTTGACAATCATCTATCATATTCGAATCTATCTTTTTAATAATCATAAACCTTAAAAGGTCCATTACAATGTAGTTTCTACTGCAACTAATATGTGACCTTCACAGTCGTCACATGAGCTACGCCCTTACGAATGGAAATGCTGAGGATGGCAAAGCACTTCCATTCCATAATGGCAAAGCACTTCTATTCCAAAAAAATACTTTTAAGGTTTAGGTATAACCTGCCTATACCTAACACAGATGTCCCTACCTATGGAGGAAATAAATTTACATGGTGGTTGTCGTCTCTTTAGGAGTGAGCCTAAGTCATGACGAACGATAAACAAAATTCAAAATCTATTTACAAACTTACTATGCGCTAAGTTTGCGCTTATCATTCAACGTTGTCATGCTTAAACCCCACCGCAGCAAAACCTCAAAAAAAGCCACGGTGCTGCACCCTTGTCATAATTGACATCTACTCAGGAGTCTAACATAAAGTAAACTACAATTCTTAAGGTTATGACTTTAACCTCATCGGACGCTCATCCTGTCAGAGAAGAAAAAGACAGAACTACAGTTTCCAAAAATAATTTGATTACTGCAAGTTCACTGGCTCAAATTCTCCTATTTGAATAATAACAATAATAAAAAATATTAATGAAGAGAAAACACTATTTAACGCACAGCTTGCTTCTTTCTTCTTTTTTCGATGGCGGCGTCCCTCATTGAAAATGAATATGAAACAAAAACAAATGATTAATACTATTCATGCCTGCTGATCTCACAAAAATAATGCAGTGACATGATAACAAAAACAAAAGCCAAAATATTTACACAATTCTTAAAATTAATCGTTTTCTAATTTTATAATTCCTAACAACAAAATTTAATTTATTTTTATAAAACTTTCAAAACTTATATCTAAATAGAAAGGACTTATCGTTAAATTTAATAAAAGAATGTTTAGTTTTTATTTTTGAATTTATTTTACAATGAAAGTTATGGGAGCACTTTCTTCCTGCCATGCCCTTTCGTGCCATGCACTTTTTAATTCTAAATGGGGTACGATGAAAATATTTGTTACATAAATTAATAAAATCAAACCCATTAACTTTGTCTAATTTTTCTGGAGAATGAACATCATCCTTTATAACAATAAACTGGGCCATCTCCCCTGTTTCACCCTGGAAAAAACTTTGTCCACTTTTGTTATTTTTATTTTCAAAAATGTGATCATCGTCGTTTTGGTTTTGATTGGATTCGACATCCAGATCACATTGAGATTCTATTGAAAACATCTCTAGGTTCTCTGAAATAAAATTGGATGAAATAATAATTGGGTTGGACACAACCAGTAGCCTGATTCACGTAAAATCAAACAAGCCAAATATCGTTGAAGTTTTATAGTCGTTCGATCGAAGTCCTATCCAAAAGCGGTATTCACGATCTATCGACTTATTTCCAGTTACATTGATAAGTATTATACCAGGATAATGTAATACAGATGTTTTTTTAATCGACGAATTTCGAACGACTTTAAAATCGGTGTCGTTCAAACTCGATTGATGGATGTGAATACGAAAATGGCCTAAACGACTAAATCGCTACGATATCGTTACGGTTTTCATTACGTGAATCGGGCTACTGGTTATCTTCATCCGTACACTCCAATCCCGTCTCGTCATCGACTCCGCTGCTTACATCGTCATAATCCGGCTCATTATTCTTATCAGTCTGCTCAACAGTTGTTTGTGGACTGTCCATCATCATGCTAGAACATAAACCTGCATTATCATCTTCATACAAAACATTTAACGGTCCGCCTTCTCCAAGTAAATCTGCGGTTTCCTCCTCTACAACACATGGTTCCAGTAGCTGCACTGCTGTAACGTGCTGACGCTGCTTACATAAAAAAACATTCGCACGGGAATTTGTTTCTTAATTCCTGGCATATCGTTTCGAAATCCATGTCGTAATGATATGTGTATCTATAAAAGTGTTAGGCTGCTCCATGAAGATATGCTCCCAAAATGAGTGCGTAATCGCTCTCCCGCCATTCGTTAGACCTAGCAGTCAACTTAAAATCGGCGATAAATTCCTCGAGGCAGACCTCGTCTATGCCTGAGAAGTACATCATCTCTTCTTCTACAAAATATTAAATAATATAAAAAAAACACTCAGCTTTTAAGTTTCCAGGCGTTGTTCTCGCCTGCTGTAGTTGCTGTTCTCGCTTATGCTTTGCGAGAGGTTTATGGGACCTTACGGGTCGCAACAGTCGCCTTCCTCAACTATCGGGGTCTCGTTTACCTGAAAAAATATAATCAAGGCCTTATGGAGAACTACCCGGTGCCTCCACCATATGTAACGTGGGGAGACGCCAATGAAAGGCTTTATGTTTAAATTAACTAAATTATATTGAATGAGCCTTTGAATTATCTTATTATAATACAAAAATTATATTCTTATTTTTCATTGTTGACAATCGTCTGTCATATTCGAATCTATCTTTTTAATAATCACAAACCTTATAAGGTCCATTACAATGTAGTTTCTAATGCAAATAATATGTGACCTTCATAGTCGTCACATTACTAAGAATGACTTGCTGGTCTTAGAGTCTGTGCGGAAAGTAAACCATCGTGGGATTTGAGGGCGCTGCTGTAGATAAATGTCGTTTTTGTTATGTAAGCAACATTGTGACGTCATTATAGTGCGACTGTTAATCTTGATATTTTGAAACTATGTTAGACTAGCTTCTTCCAGCGGCTTCACCCTATTATAAAAAATATCCTTTTGGCTGAATTTGCTCACCTAATGAAACTGCAAAGTTATAGCTTATGTGCTATATTATTGCAATGTTTATGATTAAGTTCATCTGTCTAGTAGTTTTTGCGCGACACATCCATACATACGAGTACCTCCATCCATCTTCACAAACTTTCGCATTTATAATATTAGTAGCCTATTTATTGAACTTGCTCACGTGATGAAACTTAGCAAAAATATAGGTTATAAGCTATACTATTGCAACGTTTATCATTAAATTCATCCGTTTATAAGTTTTTGCGTAATGAGTAACAAAACCGTTAATTGTGGCGACACCTGTGGGAGGCTTATTTCGAACAGTGGACGTCTTTCGATTGTAATAATGATGAATATTTAAATGCAAACACGAACCGGTAAAGGAAAATAGCGTGAAGAAACTGATGTACTGCCTATCTAGGTAGGTTCCACCAACGACCACTTACCCAGTTCCAACGAAAATGGTTCTATCACTTTGACTGGGATCGGTCTATTATCACCGACTGGAATATTCTAGCTAACAGCAAGTTAATGTTTACCCTGGTTAAATATAAAGGTAAAAATAGGACACACTACCACTTTCTCGTTGTCTTCCTCAGTACATTTTTCCCTTTTGCTAATCAATGAAAAATATGAACTTAATGACTATGAAAATAAAGTACACTTCAGAATTTGTAATGTTGCTTCGTAAAAAATCTATTTAGCCTGTAAGGGACCATCTCATTTATAAGATCCTTGGGATCACTTGGTTGTCCGTCTGTTTATCTGTTAAGACCCTTTAACTCGAGAACGCTTGGAGGTATCGAGTTAAAATTAAAACCATACACTCAAGTCTGCGGTCTTTGGAAGTTGTGAAAAAATCAGACTTCTAAGTTAACGAAAAAAAGATACGGCCGTTTATGTCGCAAAAAAATGTATATTTCGATACTCAAGGGAATCAAAGTTCATAGGGTGAATCTCGTTGACCTAGAATCCTGAAATTTGGCATAAATCAAGGTCTCATAGAACAAGTACAGGGAAAAATCTGAAAATTGTAAATTTGTAGATAAGCCACAAAAAAAAAAATTGTTTGCAATTCGGAAAAATCTTCGTAACTCAATTCGGGAATTGATGTCATAGCATAGGTTTTGTACAGAATCCTCAGTGCGCGAGTCCGACTCGCACTTGCCCTTTTTTGCTTGAGTTAGGTACTGTATCCTTACTCAAGCCTGAAAAGAAATATTCTAAGTTAGTCGAAATGCATTATAAATTTAAAGTATCAATACTCTTTATACTAGTCATCGAAAATATTGAACAGACAATATTGTCTGTGCGATAAAAGAACCGTCGTGGCGTAAAGTGAAAACAACATTAAAGATTTTAAGTAGCAACCCAACCCAGCCATCCGTCAAATGCCAAACGTCATAGTATGTTGACAGAAAGTTTGTTTACTATGTTATTTTATTGTGATTTTTAATTGAAATCTTCAGAAATGTGATAAAAAATTTCACTGAGCTGCAAGGGAAATAATTTTTAATATATTACAGTTTTGCCAAAGATAACAAATGGCAAATCACACCATTATTGATCAAAACAAAGTCACAAACTTGGGAAACATTGGTATGCTGTGTTTTTGGTACGTAACACTTTTATTTTAATGTTTTTAGACTTCCTAGGTGAACTCCTGTCCCTGTTATCTCCAAATATATATAAATTAAACGGAAATTCATTTAAACATGACGATATTTGTTTATTTTGTTTTGGTCAATATTTTCGATGGCTAGTATAAAGAGTATTGATACTTTAAATTTATAATGCATTTCGACTAACTTAGAATATTTCTTTTCAGGCTTGAGTAAGGATACAGTAACTAAAATAAAAAAGGGCAAGTGCGAGTCGGACTCGCGCACTGAAGATTCTGTACAAATTTACCTATGAAATCAATTCCCGAATTGAGTTACGAAGATTTTTCCAAATTGAAAACAATTTTTTTTTGTGGCAGATCTATCAATTTATAATTTTCAGATTTTTCCCTGTACTTGTTCTACGAGACCTTGATTTATGCCAAATTTCAGGATTCTAGGTCAACGCGATTCACCCTATGAACTTTGATTCCCTTGAGTATCGAAATATATGTTTTTTTGCGACATAAACAGCCGTATCTTTTTTTTTTCGTTAACTCAGAAGTTTTTCACAACTTCAAAAGACCGCAGACTTGAGTGTATGGTTTTAATTTTAACTCGATACCTCCAAGCGTTCTCGAGTTAAAGGGTCTTAACAGATAAACAGACGGACAACCAAGTGATCCTAAGGAGCTTATATGCGAGATGGTCCCTTATAGGCTAAATAGATTTTTTACAAAGCAACATTACAAATTCTTAAATGTACTTTATTTTCATAGTCATTAAGTTCATATTTTTCATTGATTAGCAAAAGGGAAAAATGTACTGAGGAAAACAACGAGACAGTGGTAGTGTGTCCCAATTTTACCTTTATGTTTAAATAGGGTAAACATAAACTTGCTGCTAGCTACAATATTCCAGTCAGTGACAATAGACCGATCCCAGTCAAAGTGAAACAACCATTTTCGTTGGAACTGGGTAAGTGGTCGTTGGTGGAACCTACCTAGATAGGCAGTACAGCAGTTTCTTCACGCTATTTTCCTATACCGATTCGTGTTTGCATTTAAATGTTCATCATCATTACAATCGAAAGACGTCCACTGTTCGACATAGACCTCCCCCAGGTGTCGCCACAATTAACGGCATTACGCAAAAACTTATAAACGGATGAATTTAATGATAAACGTTAACGTATAGCTTATAACCTATATTTTTGCTAAGTTCAATAGGCTACTAATATTATAAATGCGAAAGTTTGTGAAGATGGATGGAGGTACTCGTATGTATGGATGTGTCGCGGAAAAACTACTAGACAGATGAACCTAATCATAAACATTGCAATAATATAGCACATAAGCTATAACTTTGCAGTTTCACTAGGTGAGCAAATTCAGCCAATAGGATAATTTTTATTATAGGGTGAAGCCGCTGGAAGAAGCTAGTCTAACATAGTTTCAAAATATCAAGATTTAACAGTCGCACTATAATGACGTCACAATGTTGCTTACATAACAAAAACGATATTTATCTACAGCAGCGCCCTCAAATCCCACGATGGTTTACTTTCCGCACAGACTCTAGCTAATCTCCATTTGGGTAATACAATTTCGTATTTAGGTACCTAGTTGCTACGTGTATTTTTGTTGTGAAAATCGCTTCTAATTTTAAAGAGTCCTAAGTTTTTACGAACATACAAAATGCATTCTAAGATATAAAGAGAAGGCAGAGTCAGTATATCGATTTCTTTGAATTTATTTCTGAGGGACTCGCGAGGACCAATCTTATAAATAGCCCGGATAGCTCTCTTTTGCAATATGAAAATTGAGTCTACATCAGCTGCAGATCCCCACAGTAAAATGCCATAAGACATAATACTGTGGAAATAAGCATAGTAAACTAACCTACCTGTGGCTACATCTGTCAATCGCCTAATTTTTAACCGACTTCTAAAAAAGGAGGAGGTTCTCAATTCGGATGTTTGTATTTTTTTTTAATGTACATATGTTCGGGTCATAACCTCGTCGCATGCCAACCGATTTGATTTTAAAATTCTTTTTTTATCGGAAACAGTATACTTCCCAATTGGTCCCATAGTCATCAAGTCGGGATCTGATGATGGAATCTTGGCGAAATCGAGGAAACTGCTCAAATATTATAAGCAACCATATAGTTCTTTTGGTATTTTTATCAAAGGCTTAAGCATTTACAGTCAAAAAATGACATTTGACGAAGTAAAACTCTTGAAGAAGACCAGAAATGGCCAACGGAAGTTTATACCCTCACAGATATCACAATGAACATAGTTATGCGACTACGATAATACAAATAAATGAATGGTTCTAAATAGGTATGTTGAAAATGGTATCATCGGAATGACCTGATGATGATGACGGAGCCGGAAAATAGGCGCTGCAAAATCTGTAATTAATCAATGTATCCTAGCCGTGTTTGGGCTTATTAGAATTGTCATGAGATGCACTTTGGCTATAAGGTACTATCGAACTGGGGCCTAAGTCTGCTATTTTTATAAATTCGTCATTCCAACACGATCCCATTGTCATTTTGCTAAAAGTTTGTAATCTGCTAATTCATAATGATCGATCACTGATTGGCCAATGGTCTTGTAATTGAATTGTGGTAGAATGACAATATCGAGCTTACTAAAAGCAATAATTGCGCAATGACGTCGTAATGGTAGGTCACTGATCAAAGGAACTGTCAAAATTTTTGCAGATTACCGCATACGTCAGATATTCATTTGTCATTATGTACGAGATTACCATTCTATACCATTTCTTTCAATGAGTGTCATAGAATAGTAATCTCGTACATATTGACAAATGAATGTCTGACGTTTGCGGTAGTTTGCTAAAAGTTTGTCAGTTCCTTTAATCAGTGTTCTACCAATAGAATGTCATTGTGCAGTCAGTGCTTTTAATAAGCTCGATATTGTAATTTTACCACAATTCTATTACGAGACGATGATCGATCATTATGAATTAGCAGATTACGAACTTTTAGCAAAATGACAATGGGATCGTGTTGGAATGACGAATTTACAAAAATAGCAGACTTGGGCCCCAGATCTGATGATAATGATGAAGCCGGAATGTAGACACGGGAACTTCATAATAAATCAATGCATAGCAGGGTTTGAGGTAATTGGAATTGTCATGAGAAAAAGGTACTCTGGCTGTAAGAGTATTGAAACTAAAAAGTTTGAAATAAAAAACTTTTACAAAAATAATAATAATAACCGACTTCAGTATTAAATAATTTTCGAAATTAAAAAAATTTTTTGATGGTTTTAGTGTTTTTTTAGTGAAGTCGGTTATTTTTTTTTTGTAAAAAGTTTTTTTTCTAACTGCATATGCAGCTGAGCGTATATACAATTGCCGAAACGGGTCTTGAGCGCTCGGCGTCAGAGTGGGGATCGTTTTGCGCATTCCACATATTGGCAAGCCAATCGTCTTCGTTGTTAGAGACATGCAGCAACGCAGAGGACGAATCAGGAGTGACGTCTATGACGCGATGGCGCAGCGAGCAATCACTGACACTCCCCACCCCTGCATCTCACTTCGCACGGTTTGTTTCCGCTGAGTTACACCATTTTGTGTTACACTGTTACCCATTGGGAAAAAAATTACCGATTAGTAATACTGTAACTCAAAGCCACATTTTTTTTCCCATCAATTTACACTGTACGTAATAGGGTTACATATCGGGAACAATTAATGTCCCAAAGAGTTGCAGAACTTTATTGTTTAATTATTTATTATGATGGAACATCAGATGTTTTTTAAATCATTAATACATTTTAAAAGAATGTGAAATTATGTAATGGAACTACTTTTGAATTTTGTTATCACTAATTCCACTTGTAGGCATTTGTGAAATTTCATAAGAGTGGAAAAACACTTGTGGTAAAAACACTTGTGAAATTTCATAAGAGTGGAAAAACACTTGTGGTAAAAACACTTGTGAAATTTCATGAGTGGAAAAACACTTGTAAAATTTCATAAGAGTGGAAAAATACTTGTGGTAAAAACACTTGTGAAATTTCATAAGAGTGGAAAAACACTCGGAGTTAAAAACACTTGCGAAATTTCTAAGACTTGAAAAACACTTGAGGTAAGGATTCGTCATGTCTGTCTGTCTGTCTGTCCGTATTACCACTTTTTCCGACTATAAGAGCTATAATGTTGAAACTTAGTATTTTCACACAAAAATAGAAAAAAAAACAATACATTTTGGGGGACACCATACTTAGAACTGAAACTTAAATTTTTTTTTTTCATCAAACCCATACGTGTGGGGTATCTACGGATAGGTCTTAAAAATGATATTGAGGTTTCTAAAATCATTTTTGTTGGCAAAAAAATTTGGCTTTATGTTTCAGTGTTACTAATCGGTAATTTTTTTCCCAATGGGGAACAGTGTAACACAAAATGGTGTAACTCAACGGGAACAAAGGTAATATTTTTCCCAATGGGTAACAGTGTAACATAAAATGGTGTAACTCAATGGGAATAGAGGTAATTTTTTTCCCAATGGGTAAGAGTGTAACACGAAATAGTGTAACACAACGGGAACAAAGGGAATATTTGACTTCTACGCAACTTGAAGCCAGCGCTCAAGACTCGTGACGGCAATTGTAACTGCCGATTTCATTTTTTTATGACTGGTGCTCCCAAGTGAGTGCGAAATTGTACGAATGGGACATTTTGCGAATGGAATGTTTTGCGAATGGGACTTTTTGTGAATGGGACGTGTTGCGAATGGGACGTTTTGCGAATGGGACGTTTCGCGAATGGGACGTTTTGCGAATGGGACGTGTTGCGAATTTGACGTTTCGCAAATGGGACGTTTCGCGAATGGGACGTTTTGCGAATGGGACGTTTCGCGAATGGGACGTTTTGCGAATGGGAAGTTTTGCGAATGGGAAGTTTTTGCGTATGGGACGTTTTGCGAATGGGACGTTTTGCGAATGGGACGATTTGCGAATGGGACGTTTTTCGAATGGGACGTTTTGCGAATGGGAAGTTTTTTGCGCATGGGACGTTTTGCGAATGGGACGTTCTGCGAATGGGACGTTCTAAGTTTTGTTACCTAGGTACCACATCTGAATCGAGGGCTGTGTGAGCGCAACTATACTCCAAGAAATCGTGTTGAATAAAATCCTAACTTCAAATTATTATTAATTCAGAAAATGAGATGTAGTATATTTTTAAGTTTAAGAAAGAAGTAAAAGCTATGAATAAAGAAAGCCAAACTACAAATTAAAACCAAGAATGGAAACAAACTGGACATTTTATTGTTACAAGAACATCAGACGGAACAAAGTAAACTTTTTCAAAACATTTTGAACACAAACGGACGTACACAAATAATAAACATTACACTTACATCAATAGCGCCGCATTCACACCACACACTTACGCGATTCGCCACAAAACTTGCCACATAATTTTATAAAGTGTAAAAATAAAAACGTATAAAAACTTGGGCATTTCTCCGTCCAGTATTTGCTATAAAATTTAAAAAAATATTCCAAAGAAAATAAAACTAAAAAAAGACGTCGCAAGACTGCTCGACGGAGAAACTGGTGTAGAGAGGTGGCGAGGGAGCACAGCTGTCACGCCACGCAGCCATCGGCACGTCGGCGGTGGGCACAAGCAACTCGAGCATCATCCGACCTCCGCGGACATTTTCGAACCTTTATATAAATTTTCACAGTTCTGCAATAATCAATATCAATAAACGTGCGGCCGCGGTTTTGTGGCGTCCGCTTCGGCGGCGACGCTTGCAGCCGCCGTGTCGGCACGCGCAGACCGACCGCAGCATGTGAGTTGCAGGTCATACTGTGCACCGAATTCGATGTTACTCTTCATATCTTGTTAGGTTTCAAATGTAGACGACCGTCTTGCAGTATAGGTACGGCAGGAGTGTGCGCCCTAGGCCGTGCACTGTGGGCCGAGTTACTGTGGTCGCCGTAGTGTTGGCGGGGCGGTCTGCAGCGAGCGCGGAGGGGTGCGGCGGGAGGGGGCGCGGCCCTCCTCATGCTGTCGTCATAGCTCGTCGTCGCAGCCGGGCTGCATTTCCGACGTCTCGATGGCAACCTCGTCGTAGTCCCTCTCGAGCGCTGCGAGGTCTTCACGTGCTTCTGAGAATTCACCCTCTTCCATGCCTTCGCCTACATACCTGTAACCAAACAACGTACGGTTATAACACTCTAGAACGCCTTTTTTCTAAAGTGGGGCCGCTCCTTTGTCTCTTTATCCAAAGCTCACACAACAACCCAGATACAGATACAAGGAACAAAATTTGACATTTCATTTCAGTCAAAGTCGGTCAAAAGTCAAAAAGTCATAAGTTAATTGTATTCCATTCCACATTGAAAGCTCGTAGATCTATGGAGAAGACGCTTAAATCATGTTATAGCGTTAAAAAAATATGATTACATATTTCTTATTGCTTTTAATACGTGACCAGAATGTAAATAAAAATAAAGGAAAACTAAAAAAAATACGCCATTGTCAGTTAAGAAGCGGCCAATCTCCAACAACGCCCATTGATGCTGGTTCTACCAGTTCTCTGCTAAACTAGCACCAACTATTAAGTACACGTACCAGTGCACAAATGCTCGCTTCGAGTACATGAGGTCGAACTTGTGGTCGAGCTTGCCCCAGGCCTCGGAGATGGCGGTGGTGTTGCTCAGCATGGAGGCGGCTCGCTTCACTTGCGCGAGGTCGCCGCCTGCCACCACTGATGGTGGCTGATAGTTGATGCCCACCTAAAAACAACATGAAGGGTTATCAGATTGTTAGGAAACTTATTTGATGACAAGACGAACAGCCCACGTACTATTGCCAAAACGGATCTTGAGCGCTCGGCGTCCGAGTGGGGATCGCTTTGCGCATTCCATACATTGGCGAGCCAATCGTCTTCGTTGTTAGATAAATGCAGCAACGCAGGGAACGAATCAGGAGTGACATCTATGACGCGATGGCGCGGCGAGCCAATCACTGACACTCCCCGCCCCCGCACGTCTCACTTCGCGCCACGAGAATATTTGACTTCTGCGCAACTTGAAGCAAGCGCTCAAGATCTGTGACGGCAATAGTACACGATGCAACATCAGGACAGTTGGTGTGCCTTCCCACAGCCATCTGGATCGACAAACCTGGACCGGCAGATTTGATGTTGCGTGGAAAGCGTGTGCCAGCGTGCGTATGCGAAGTATGTTTAAGTCATCTGTTTTCTAGTAAAATCAAGAGTCTAGATAATCATACTCGTAATGCGTAGTATAGGTATGTTGCATACAAGGGCTGAGCTTGTTTTTTGTTATTCGCCTCTAAGAATTATGTAAAAGCAATTATTCATGATGGATTTTATTATCTAACAATATACGATGCCAAAATTTACTATCTGATCTCTGATTCTCTCTGATCTATCATTAATTTACTGTCTGATCAATAAATAAATTTAAAAAAAAGTAAATACGTATAGATATAACTACATGACTGAAAAATAAGAACTGGATAATTGGTTAAAATGACCAGGAAACAAGTGATGTGCCAGCAAGGTAATGGGCTAATAGAAATGCTTCACCGACAAGAAATAAAAATTTATTATAAAGTACCGAAGCACACTCACCTTGAACCCTGTGGGACACCAATCCACAAACCGTATCCCGGCCCTGCCCTTCATGGCCGCGATAGCAGCGTTCACATCCTTGGGCACCACATCGCCGCGGTACAGCAGGCAGCACGCCATGTACTTGCCGTCGCGAGGGTCACACTTCACCATCTGGTTCTGTGGCTCGAACAGCTCCGCGGTGATCTCTGACACTGACATGCCTTCGTGGTACGCCTGGAGAAGGTCAATATTTTTTTATACATTTTGAAAATCGTGGGAAAATAGCTTAGGTATTGAAATTGAAATATAAGTTTTCAATCACTACCTATTGCGATCAATTCGATTATAAAAAAAAAGAAAAGAGAAAGAGTAAAAGATCTTTAACTAAAGGCTTTCTTCAAAAATTTCTTCTCACAGTAGTGATATAAGTCTCAATAAAGTAACCGTTCAAGCTCATGAGACCCATTTTCAATGTTGGTCGGTCATCAAAGAATTATGCAAGATTTAAGGGTTACTAACGCTGAGTTCTGGAATACAGAAAACAAGAAGCACAAATTTAAGAAAACTGAAGTTATAGAAGCTCTTCAGTTCAGCTTGAAACAGAAATGGAGATGAACCTGGGCCTCAAGTCTGCTATTACAATAGTGTCAGAATGGTCTATCATTGATTTCATAATTGTTGATTTTGACAAGTTTTGGTAATCTACCAATATAATGGCGTCATTATGACTTTCCGATGGTCAACCACTGACACTCCATTGAAAGAAATGGCTTAAAATGGTAATCTCGTACATAATGACAAATGAATATCTGACGTATGCGTATGCGTAATCTGCAAAAATTTTGACAGTTCCTTTGATCAGTGACCTAGTGAGCTCGATATTATCATTCTACCACAATTCTATTACAAGACAAGACCATTGACCGATCAATGATCGATTATTATGAATGAGCAGATTACAAACTTTTAGCAAAATGACAATGGAATCGTGTTGGAATGACGAATTTATAAAAATAGCAGACTTAGGCCCCAGGTCATTTAGTGAGGAATAAAGACAAAGGCGGACTCTCTAAACAAAAAAATGATGCGGCTCATTAGGATAAAACTCGTTAGAAGGCAGAGAAAATAATGGGCTGATGAAATTGTAAAGGTTGCAGGCAAGGACCGGATGAATGTTGCTACAAACAAAAAATAAAAGATGGAGGAGGTTTATAATACTCTATGGAACCTATATGGGAAATAAGCTAAATAATAACGCTATGGTTCATAGTCGTCATGATACCGATAAGCTGTACTGGCATTATGGGCAGGAATAATACAAGCTTAATGATCCGATTGGTTATTTTGTACAGACCAAAGGATTAATAAAATTTTGCACGCGTCTTAATTAATTCCGATTTGACTTTTAAAATATTTTGCTTGGAGCCCCTTTCGAACTTAGAATTCAACGGCTTTTCTTCTACGACAGTTTAAGAACTTCGCAGTCTACAACAAACCTTGTCGGCGGAGACCACAGGCGCGTAGGCAGCGAGCGGGAAGTGTATGCGCGGGTAGGGCACCAGGTTCGTCTGGAACTCCGTCAGGTCCACATTCAGTGCGCCATCGAACCGCAGAGACGCTGTGATTGACGACACCACCTGGAGTAGAAATAATAACTAGATTCTCATTCACGGCTCTTCATGTAACTGACGAATATGGGCTTTAATTCCAATGGGAATTGAATGCCTATATGCCAGCGCTGCGGGATTGTTCGAAGAAGTAAGGCTGCCTGTCCACAGGAGTGGAACGAGGCTGCGGAGCGCAGTAAATCTCTGCTCCTCTGATTTTGTGCTAAAGAATTGCGCAAAATCTCCGCTCTGATTTTATTTATTATTATTTATTTAAAGCTTTATGCACAAAAAAAAACTGTACAAAGGCGGACTTAATGCCTTAGGCATTATCTGCCAGTCGACCTTAGGGTGGTGCAGAAACATAACATGGCAGGTGCAACTTAATAAATAGACGAAACAGAAGAGAAACAAATATATAAAATATTAAATACATACTTAGATACATACTTAAAAATAAACAATACTGTAGTGAAAAAACAAATCCAACACATTAGCGCGGTGATGATTCTACCGACATCTTGCGAATATCCTCACGCGCCTTCACCTATAAAACATCACACACATCACAACACAAGAAGAGGCAGTTGACTTGTTGGCAGAATAAAAAGAATCATCATAAGAAAACAAAAAAAAAAAAAATTGCAATTTTTTTTTTTTGTGCTATAGAATTGCGCAAAATCTCCGCTCCTCAGATTTTGTGCAATCCTATTGGTTAATGTTTCTCAGTTTCTCATCTCCGCAGCCTCGCTCCGCTCCTGTGGACAGGTAGCCTTACCGTGGCCCTAGAACGCAATGAGCAACTAAAGAACACAGGTGGATGTTATTCAGTACCTACAAATAACACTCCTTAACCATTCCATCCAGAGCGAAAGGGGTTAATTTTGAGTTCTCAAAAACGCTAGCATTGTAGATAGTATAAGTTACGGTTCAATAGAACGGCAAAAAAAAAAATCTAATAAGCTCCTCGAGTAACCAACCAGAACCAGTTTGTTCGAGATACTAGACTCTATTCTTTTTTTATTAATTGCAAGTGGACCCGATAATTCAAAATCTAGCTAGAATGAACTTTACTAGGAGCGTCGTCATTCTATGCTATGAAGTTGTCGACGTTTGCGTGTAGATGGCGTTTGTTATGATTAAGCTAAGTTGTTATCCAGAGGCTACGCGAGATGGCGCTGATTGTTCAACACTGGCTTTTCGTGAAGAAAAGTTTTGTTTGCCAAGTGACAAACGCAAACGCTCTCTTGTGGCAGAACAGTGAACCCCTCGCCCCTCCTTAGCATGCAGACTACGCGAGATGGCGCTGTGTATTTTGACTTGGTAGTGTTTGATAGTTTTCTAACAAAATGTTTGGAAAGTTTTTTTTTTAGTTTGGTTAGGTTGGCGCGGTTAGCGGTTTGTGGTTACGTTGGTCCGACCAGATCCGCACCGCTCTTGACTCTACGATGTATACAATGCCCTTCACACCACGAGTGATGAAGCAGGGAGGTCACGACCCTCAGCATTGAGGAATACGACACAAGGAGGAGGTTAGCGCCTCCTCCCGCTTTAGGGCGGATCGGGACGGGTCCGATTTTTACTGAATTTAATCACACCCATCTTTCGTTCCTTCAGTTGCCCTTGGCGTCCTAAGACCACAGATTTCCCTCTTTTTAGGGTTCCGTAGTCAACTAGGAACCCTTATAGTTTCGCCATGTCTGTCTGTCTGTCTGTCTGTCCTCCGACCGTTAGCACTAGAAAGCTGAAATTTGTTACCAATATGTATATCAATCAAGCCGACAAAGTGGTAAAATAAAAATTGGAAAAAAATGTTTTATTAGGGTAGCCCTATATGTAAAGTGGGAAGTGTTTTTTTTTTTTAATTTCAACCCTAACGTGTGATATATTGTTGGATAGATATTTAAAAATGAATAGGGGTTTACTAAAATCATTTTTTTATAATGTCAATAATTTCGGAAATAATCGCTCCAAAAGTAAAAAACAATGCGTCCCCCTCCCTCTAACTTTTGAACCATACGTTTAGAAAATATGAAAAAAATCTGAAAAGTAGAACTTTACAAGGACTTTCTAGGAAAATCATTTTGAACTTGATGGAAAGAACAGTTTTTGTACAAAAAAGACAAAAAGTTATACAAAATAATTTCTGGACTAAGTTTGCAGTATAACCGTTTAAGCAAGCATTTTTTTTAACTTCGTGTACATATTATCCTGAAATTATCTTCTTTCAAACAAAAAAAGAATTGTTAAAACTAGTTCGCGCAATTCAAAATTACCATCGAAAACTTCTGGTACCTATGTATTAATTAGTAACCCAATTTCCCGAGAGATGGCGTTCGCGCTGTTAGGATTTTTCCGAGTTGATGGGGTCGGGTATTATCGAATTGTTCGGTTGGTCTCTCCTTGGCATTGGCAGTATTATCTTATAACTACATAAAACTTTTATCAGGAACATGCTAAGGCAATTTAGAACAAAACTAAAATTCATTTTTTTAACGCCATCTATCAAAATGTTAAGGTAAAAACCAGTTCATAAATGGTTCGATAGATGGCGTTGCGTAATGACGTCATCTTTTTAAAAGTCGATGTTAAGATTTTCCGTGCTTTCATGACATACCGTGGTAAAAAATCGTTGCTTCTTAAATATATTCGTAATTTTACGAGTGCACAATCGCTGAAATTTCTACTACTTGCATACTGTTTTAGTTATCACCGTCCTTTGTGGGCCCGTTTTTAGGGTTCCGTATTTATTAGAGTTCCGTACTTAGTATGTCAACGTAACAAATAGCCTTTTTTAAACTCCTAAGTGGGAACACATTGTGACGGACGGGAAACTACGGAACCCTACACTGAGCGTGGCCCGACAAGCTCTTGGCCGGTTTTTATCCTTGATCCCAGTAAGCTTTTTGGTCCTGCTGGGCCCTTACAGTTTTGTTGACATCTCCGAGGCGTGAGGAGATTTATTGCTCGTCATCCGCAAGCGCACGCCTGCGATGGCTGGTAGTCAGGGCTGGGTTCTCGGCGGGACAAACAATGAGCGCTCTCTCGCAGCAAAGCAGCAAAATACCTCATAGCAATTGACAGATAAATCAATCAAGGACCTCCTTACATCATGCCATATGGGCCGACTCTCAAGGAGACGAGCTGCGGACATAGCCCACCCATAAAAATATGGGCACGCTATCACCGCAGCTAATTCTTTTTTTTTATGTACTAATGCTTGACTGCGACCTTATGGTCGAATTTGTGCTGCAATCGTTGATAGTGAGGCGCACTAGTTCATTAAGAGCTAATAAGACACCTAAATTAAAATCGGACGGGAAGACCACAGCAGGCAAATTGTTCTAGTCCCTCGGTATACAGTATAAATGAGGCGAAACGCTTGCTCCGGACTGTAGAGGTTTCAGCAAAGTAAGTGTGGATACTCGCCGTTCTTCGGATTGTTCGATGGTAGAAATGATATGGTGGAGAATCAAGTCATGCAATGCATCTTGACTCCTTTACAAATCTTCGTCCTGTCCCTCTGTCCCTGGGGGATGATGGATCAATTCTAGACCTAGATTAGTAATTAGTCCTTACTTGTGAAATAAGCCTGTTGAGATTGGCATACGACGGCCGCTCTATGGACAGCCGACGCCGACAAATGTCGTAGATAGCTTCGTTGTCGACCATGAAGGCGCAGTCCGAGTGGCCGATGGTGGCGTGCGTCGTCAGCACGGCGTTGTACGGCTCCACCACGGCTGTGGACACCTGGTTGCAGAAGAGATACTTTAAATATTCGTTGATGGGAAGTAAAATATGAAGAAAAAACGTGGATTCTTCAATTTAAGCTTATTTCAGACTACGCTATAATATAATAGCATATAGCTTCTTATAGTTTATAGCACAACAATATCGCTCACCACATACATTTATTTAGAACACGTTCACACTTTGCTATTCTGCATATTATTGGCTAAATTAAATGTATGTTGAGCGATATTTTTGTGCTATGAACTTTAAGCTACTATAAAGGGTGTAAGGGACAGCCCTCCACAAACTTTAAGGGCATGCTCAGTAGACGAAACTGAAAAACCTTCCACAAAAAAAATATTCAGGAAACGAAAAAAAAAATCGGCCTCGCGATACAAACTGTCCAATCAAGTTTATGATTTTGTATGGGCCGGATTTTTTTTTTCGTTTCCTGAAAAAAAATGTTGTGGAAGGTTGTTCAGTTTCGTCTACTGAGCAAGCCACAGAACACAGGAATCATACAGTAGATAGAAGGAGTAAGTAGGCGGGGCGCGCGTACCCCGAGTTTTGCGATGTACCGCTTATGTTCCATTGCGCATGCGCCGCGCACATCAGTCTAGTTACGGTCGCCACGGTGATAATAACTAGATAAAAAAATATAAAAATGCCCATCTGTGCTGTTTTGGAGTGCAAATACGACGGAAGAACCAATAATTTATCTTATATCCTATCGTCGGTTAGCCCTGGTTTATTTTATTTTGATTATTTTTGAAAAATAGGTTCTTATAAAAAAAACAAATACAAGTTGACTTTATTTTGTACAAAATAAGGTCTACTTTCAAAAAAATATTCTAGAACTTTCAAAAAATGTCACTGTCAGCTGCTCAATTAGAGATTACCATTAGGTATCGATAGTGAGTTATCGATATTGCAAAATTATAATGATTTTTGTTGTATCGGGAAAGAAAATACCCTAGTGCTTCAATGAAATTAAAAACGCAGACTTTTTTAATTTTAGCTAAATAACTCGTAAATAAAATGCAAACAGGGTTAAACTTTCCATGGGTTCAAAATGTAACTGTCGTGTTATTTTGTGACTTCATATTTCCTAAAGATCCAGACAGACAGGAAGGAAAAGTTGGTTTCCTACAAAAACTAGCACATTTTTCTCAACACAGCAGTGCTAAACCTTGAGCTCTGAAGAACTTTTAGATATTGGTAGAAGAAAAAGAAGTCACTTTATTAAAAATCTGGTTATACCGAACCCTAGCAGTCTCGAAGAAAGTCAAGATGTTACAGTTCTACTCAAATCTGTATGGACTCTAAAAGCAAATTTGTAGTCAACCAAGAAACACCCAGGTGTTCAGGTGTACGTCAGTTTAAACTAAATGTTGCCAGCAACATTTAGTTTAAACTGACGTACAAATTTACGTGAAGAAGTATTATTTAAAACTTACGTATGAACAAATTAATTATTGTTTATCAGTCAGTATTTTTGACTTTACCTGTTTTTACGTATCTATTTTATTAGTTTTTTTTTAATAGCCATTACTGTCCCACTGCTGGGCAAAGGCCTCCCCCAAGTCCTTCCAGACATTCTTCTCTCGCGCCGTCTCTAACCAGTTCTCCTGATACGCGTCTAGATCATCTCGCCACCTCTTTCTAGGGCGACCTCGATGGCGCTTACCGTTTGCAGGAACCCACCGGGTGGCGATACTTGCCCAGCTGTCACTGCTCATGCGGCTGACGTGACCCGCCCAATCCCATTTAAGCCTGGCAGTCTTTATTAGTTAAACTATTTTTTTTTATTGTCACTGTTATTCGTTCTAATTGTTTTTCAGCATCAAAAGAAACCTTTAATTTCAATTATGAGTAATTTCATGGTTAACCTTTCGAATGTCTTAAGTTACACAGTCCGACATAAGGTAATTGTCTTTCTATTGTGTCTCTAATTACGACATTCAAAGAGTTAATGAAATAGTTACAAGCCCCTTATATATAAAGTTAAAAATACGTAAGTATTTTGTTTTGTAATTTATCGACTCCTGCTGTTGAAAATAAAACGCAACATCGATAAAATAAGCTAACGCCAATGGTACATCTCTAGAAAATGACGTTTAACAATGAATTTATTTAAGAAATATGAATCTTATAACAAGTAAATAGAGCACTAAATTGATTGCTTATATTATAGAGACATCTAGCGGGGAATAATGGAAATTGTTAATTTAATTATTCTATGCGATGTAATTCGTTAAAGAGTAGATAACAAACAACTCTGTTAACAGTGACATATGGTTTATTTTTTAAAACGTAATGATGGATAAACTGCCTTCTTTCAATTAATATTAATATGCTCAATCACATTAAGGATTTCTTAGTGTTATGAAATATGATATAGCTGTCTTTGTGTAAGTTTGGGTACGCTGGTCCCGATACAAATGAAGTGCTATGCAATTTCTATCTACATTCTTCTGTTCTGTGGAGCAAGCCCTTAAAGTTTTTGGAGGGCTGTCCCTCACACCCTATATATTATAGCGTAGTCTGAAATGAGCTTTAGGCCAAATTTTTAAATCGGATAACTTTTAAATCAACGGGTCTCAAGAACAAAATCGTATAGGAAAAATTAACAATTTACGGTGTGAGATTTTAAAGTTCTGTAAATAAGTCATAAAATCATTGTCTTATAATTAAAATAATACGATTTTGTTCTTGGTCCCCGTCGAAATGAGGAATAGAAATGACAGTATGACACGTTTTGTTGTACATAAAATATGTAAACCCGCTCTATTTATTGTTAAAGACTTACATTATCTAATTTTTAAAATTCAGCCCTGAGTTCAAGGATTCGCTTTGAGATATATTTTTTATTATTATTAAAAAAGGCTCACACTTGACCACTATCTCACTTCCTACCATCAGGTGAGATACCGGTAAAGATAATGGTGGTCGATAAAAGTCACACTTGCCTAAAAGTAACATTCACTCTTGACTTATAAGGTTAGAGTTATCAGGAATCATGATTCCGACAGGGAATTCTGCTCCTCCACAGAGTTTTTTTTTTGTGTGTATGAGTGGAATATCCACCATGTACCGGTGGCGCATCGCCTTACGCCGGGTGGGCCGATGATGAAAGGCCTTCGAATTAAGACTTGCTACTTACAATTTATTCCAAAAGAAAGAAAAGTAAAACCCTATCAATAGTCAAAAATTAAATTCATCTTGAATCTATATAAAAATCGGGCAGCTAGTCAAATAATTGGATCCTTACTTGTGGCGCTGGATAGATAGCAAACTCCAGTTTGCTCTTTTTGCCGAATTCCTCTGAGAGCTTCTCCATGAGCAGCGAGGTGAAGCCGGAGCCTGTCCCGCCGCCGAATGAGTGGAACACGAAGAAACCCTGAAGACGAAGTAAACATTCATCAGTCAACTTCAAATCCAGTTAAGTTGAGAGAATCCGTTACTTTTGAGTAAGTTGGTACTAATGATTGATGTAACCTATACATAATAATAAATGTAAATAAAATTGAAGTTTATGTTTCAATATGAGTATATTTGATACCTTTAATAAGAATACAATTTTTGCCTTTTTTGTCCATCTTTGTTGGTTCGTTCCGGCTAATCTCCTAAACGCCTGGATCAATTTGGACAACACTTTATACTAATAGATAGCTGATATTTTAAGAACACACAGGAACAAGCATTTCTGATTTAGAAAAAAATATTAGGGTTCCGCTCGTAACTTCCTGAAACTTCCTTGCTCATAACTTCCTTCCTTTTTTTAAAATTGCGAGCACCAAAAACTATTTTAAAATTAAAATAAATCTAAATCGCGAAACACAGGACCAGATTTTTTGAAGGGTCTCAAGATTAGAGGCATATGTAAAGTAAGATACGAAACCCAATGGAAAAATCATAACTGACTGATGAAAATGATGAAAAAGTATCCAAATACCTGTAGACCAGTACACTGGTCAGCCAACTTCCGGACTCTCTCCATGACGGGGCCGAGGACCTCGCGGCCGGTGGAGTAGTGGCCTCGAGCGTAGTTGTTAGCCGCGTCCTCCTTGCCAGTGATCAGCTGTTCAGGATGGTACAGTTGACGGTATTCGCCTGAACGGACCTCGTCTGAAAAGGGACAGGCTTTTAGTCAGAGACACCATCTTATCAGGAATGAAAAAAGAAAGAAGAATAGTTTATTTACGCGAAAAAAGACGCAATTTTAAAACTAGCTAACAAACAACTTATAATATCGATGGGGAAGATATGCATCACAGCAATCATTGTTTTAGCAGTCTAAATGAGGCTGATTCCAAAAAAAAAATAGTCTGTTCTCTAATGGTGATGACATATGGTGACGAAACGTGGTCGCTCACAATGGTCCTCATCGTGAAGGTTTAAACTCACCTAAAGGGCAATGGAAAGTGCTATGTTCGGAGTTTCCTTGCATGATCGAATCAGACATGAAGATATCGCAGAAAAACCAAGATAGCTCGAAGAATCGCCAAACTTAAGTGGCAATGGGCAGGGCACCTTGCTCGCATAACAGATGGCCGTTGGAATCGAAAGGTTCTCGAGTGGCGCCCGCATTCAAGGAGACGCAGCGTTGGAAGGCCTCCTGAAGTGTATCGATGACCTGTTGAAGGTTTCGGGAATCCGTTGGATGCGGGACGCACAGGATCGTTCATTGTGGCGGCACTTGAGAAGGCCTATGTCCAACAGTGAACGTATATCGGCTGAAATGATGATGAGTCTGTTCGACCTGCTGATGACTAGCCAGGATCCGCACAAGGCTTCAGATGGAACCAGGGTAACCACAGGAATAAAAGAATAAAGAAAAAGAATATTCACACATACATGGTGTGTAGGTGTAGCAAACGGTACAACGCCATCTGTCGATTCAAGCTAAACTAATAATTCGACAATGATTCAAGCGTTCCCACTGTCATGTTAAACAAGACTGTCAGATTACCACAAAATATTATTGAACACATTTTATTACAAAAATAATAAATAAAAAGATCACACACACCTTGGTAAACTTTTTACTAAAAGTGACGTCACAACACAAGCCCCTCTCATAAGAAGGCCCTTCCCAATCCGTCTATCTATATCCTCAAGCTTCTAGCATGGTGTAAAAAAAGCTGGTAGGTTCATCCAACGCAATGTTTGATAGAGGTAACTCTTAATAAGAGAGAACACCTGAACCTTCTGTTTGGCAATTCGCTAAGTCCGTCTTTCACACGAATATTTCACAAAATTTGTTCCAGAAAATACATGTTAATACGAGTTCCTTTTAACTCGTCAGTCTGAATAACGAAAATTTTCTTGAATAAATGTGCAAGGTTTCAATAAATAGGTATATTTTTTTTTTGCTGTACGTCATAAACATGCTTGTAAGTCCCCTCTTTGTGGAGTGGCTTTTTTTTGACAACCCTTCGCTCTTGGGCGGAGCGGGAGATAGTGTCAGACTCTTACTGACTAAAAGACCCACCCCGTTCCTTCTAGCCTTCATACCGGGGCTCGAGCTCCCTTTCGGATAATCCTGGCCCCAGTAGGCTTCGACCCGGCTAGGTATGCTGTTGCTGACAACTCCTTGAAGCGCGCGGGAACAGTGCACGCCGTCAACGACTTGGGCTTGGTCCGGACAGTTACCGGACGGCCGGACAGCGAGCTACCCATTGCTCACTGTCCGCAAGCCCGCTCCTACGGTGCACGGTGGCCGGAAATCGGGATCAGAATCCCGGCGGCGGCGGCGAGAGCGCCGTTGCCTGATGCGGTTGGCCTCCTCCTTAGCGAGCATTACTGCTTCGCAGAAGTCGGCAACCGCCTGCCACTCCTTCTCGTTCCGGACCATGGCCTCAACCAAGGCCCGGCGCGAGAGGTCTCCGCCGCCGATCGCCCCCACGAGGGCACGGCGATGCTGCGCCCAGGCAGGGCACACCTCGACTGTGTGCTCCACCATGTCCTCCGGGTGTTTCGCACAGTGGCGACACCCGGGCGTCTCTTCCGCTCGAATCCGGAACAGGTACCTCCCGAACGTGCCATGTCCGGTGAGGACCTGCGTTATGCGGAAGCTATGGACGCCGTGGGGTCTTTCCAGCCACGCCTCAAAGAGGGGGCTTACCGCCATAATTGTGGCGTGCCCATTTGTGGAGTGGCTGGAAAGGCGTCACGACGTCCTCACCTTCTGCATGACGCAGGAACTTACCAAGTTCGGGAGGTTGCTGCACCGGTTTCGTGCGAAAGAAACTCCCGGGTGTCACCATTGAGTGGGGGAGGACAACACGTAGCATATGGTGGAGGTATGCTTCGCTTGGAAGGAGTACTGCCGTGTCCTCGTGGGGGCGAATCGGTGGCCAAGACCGCTCGCTTCTGGCACAGGCCATGATCTGAAGCGAGAAAGGTTGGCTGGCGTTTGCCTCACAGCGAAGGAGGCGGCCGCACGATTGAAGGAACAGAATTCCTCCCGCCGCAGCCACCGGGATGCTGACCCCAATTTTCAGCCACCGTAGGCGATGCGGACGATGAGTAATGGGTAGCTCGCCGTCCTGCCATCTGGTAACCGTCCGAAGGCGCGCCTCATGGAAATGTCAGCATAACCGTAGGGACCCAGCAAATAGTATAAAATTATCCCAAGGGGACATATCCTCGGGATAAAAAGCACTAGGCGGAGCCTAACAACCAGGACTATACTGTTCTAAACCTTCCAACTTTTTTAAGCATTTGACTTTGTGTTACAATTAGGGTTATATTTCACCGTGACATCATGGAAGCGCAACCAATCGTCGCTACCAACAAAATGTATAACCAATTTGGCGGCGCAACCAGCTAGGGCGCGTGCATTTGTGCCGCCGCGCTGGTCGCGCCACCACTAATTACTATAGAGCTGAATGGTGTCTCACTCACTCGGCCGCTAGTCCAGCCACCAGTGACGCCCCCACCAGGTCCATTTTGATATTGTCCCAGTGTGGTATGGCGACGGTGCTGGTGTCTGTATGTCTACCAAATTTGGTAGCTTGACAGTTTGGTAGCTTACGGATACCACGGTGGAGCGACTGGTTGCGCGGCCATGGTGTCCCAGAGTCGCAGCAATCAGCAGTAGATATAAAAAATGTATACTTAAATCCAACTTACATGTAGGTAGTTTTTTCTTCAGCTACAAGAAGTGGACACTAAACTCTGAACAGGATCCCAGCATTTTCCAACAGAACTAAAAGACTGATACCTAAAATATAAACTTACCAATAACAGTGGCCTCTAAATCCACCATCACAACTCTCGGCACCATTTTGCCTCGATCAGCTTCAGAGAAGAAGGTGTTGAAGCAGGAGTCGGCGGCGTTGGGGTCCTGCTCGTAAGCCGGCAGGGTCCCGTCGGGTCGGATGCCGTGCTCCAGGCAGTACAGCTGCCAGCACGCCACCCCCATCTGCACTCCCGCCTGCCCGACGTGCACTGAGATGCACTCCCTCTGCTCACGTACAAAAAAAGTAAGCTTCAAAATAGTTGACAGTTGTTATAAAGTAAGGCGTATACTGCTCACAAGGAAGTTCAAGCTAAATAATAATCACACAGTTTGATCTTCTTAAGCAATGCTGGCCGAAGTCTTTGGATGGGTGGACAACCCGGTACATATTATAACCAGACTTCTGCGCCATGTTGAACCATCGGCAGTCCCTATGCCTTCCTCTACGGAGATCGTAGACAGTCGTTACCAACAGCAATTGCATCCCTGCTTAACATCAGGTGGGATCGCAATCAAGCACCGGTTTACATCATTAAAAAAAATTGAAACTCAAAACCCATAAAATTTGACGCCCGTCTTGACCAGAAATTGGGTATCGTGTTACCCAATTGTGTTCAGTGAGGAGTCGCTACATGTAAAACACTGGCATTGAACTGCATCTGGTAGGACTGGGAGCCGACCGGATATTGCTGGGAAGAGCTAGGCATCTTAGTTGGCCATTTATATTGGGTCCATAGGAGGCCTGAGTCCTAGCAATGGAACATGATAAGGCTGAGCTTAGGTCCCAAATTAAGGTCCTCCAAGCATTTGATTGAAATGGAAGAATATAGTATAGGTACCCGGAGAATGTCATCACAGTAAGCACAGACTGAAGGCCCTCTTCATAATTAAAATGAATGTACCAACAGTTATGGGTGAAAAAAAAAACTTGAACAAAATGGTCGTCAATTGTCACTTCTGGAATATGACGCAAAGAAAACAAAATATTCTCAGGTAGTAAATTAAGTAATCAGTTATTTTTATAAAGAATCTAGGGTACAGGAATTAATCATACATTGATAAAGATCTACAATAATCCAGCTAAGTTGAGTAACCGGTAAATTACATAATATATTTTCATAATCACTTACCATGATGGATACTGATAATTTTGATGATCCGAGCAAAACAATATACAAAAAAACTTTATAAAACTATTACACGTTACAAAAATTTAGAAACAGACTGAAATTTTGAAAAAATTGCGAATCAGCGCCCGTCTGATGGGCCGCTTGGATCTCTTGTAAATTTTTATTCCATATTCGAATTTCATATTATGTTTTTGTGTGCCAGGATTTGAAAGTTTGAGTAAAAAGTTTTAAATCTAAAGAAGTCGGTTAAAATCTAAATTTTATTTCAGAAAGAAATTAAGTTTTAATTTTTTTTTTCGTTTCAGTAATCCGACGTGGTAGTTCAATAATATGCAGGTGGTTACACATACTGAGTAAATAAACCCTCGTTTTCCTGTGAAGTGGCTTCCACTGGTATTGTTTTTGGAATGGATCAAGGAACAGATCCTTGATCCACCACTTTGCATCGTCCTACCTGGGCTCACAATCTATAATATTCTGCTGGAGTGATGAAGTGCGACTGTCTCTCCACAGTCGCATCTCTGATCTGAAACGCTGTTCTCTCTCAATGCTTTAAACGCAGTTAGATAGGAGTTGGTGTCCGAATAGGGAGTGACGGTTTTCTGATATAAACGACCAGACGTAACGCTTAGTCCGGATCTTATATTCAACGAAAAAAATAACTGCCAATTTGGACATCATGTTGTTCTATATTCCCAAATATCAATTAAGCAATCCTCAATTCATCATGACACTGGTTACTTATATATTGTACCTAAACAAGTCAGTACTCTACCTGACAGAAGCATACAAGCTAACAGCGATTTCCTTCCGTGTCATCGATTAACAAGATTCTTAATCTCCTACTTATGCATCTTCACATCATACAAAGCTCATCCAAGCATGAAATCAAGATGCAAGTAGAGCAAACATTTCCATAACCCACGCATACAGGTTGCAGATAAAACCCTATAAATAAAATTAGTTTGAATATTAATGAGCTGTCTTCAGGTATAAAAGCTTGGAACAGTTTAGCACCAGCATATTCGAACCGCATTTGTGATCCTCTTAACATTAAACACCTTTATAGTCTTGAAGTCGAAGATTCTAAATCAATTAACATGAAACTGGCTTTGGTCCTTCTTATCTTGGTAGCTTGTTCTTGGTGCTTTGAGGAGCAAGTACCAAAAACACAAAGATACTGTGGAAGGTTTCTTGCAGATACGTTGGGGTTACTCTGTGGCTCTTCCTCTAACTCTGTGAAGCGTGATGCTAGCTGGTGGCTGTCAGCGGATGCGGTGCGAGCGCTGGAAGGCGGTCGCGGCAAGCGAGGCGTCGTCGACGATTGCTGCTACAATCCCTGCTCCATCGACGTACTGCTGTCTTACTGCTGGAAATAAAACACCAGCTTTAACTCAAAACATTAAAAAGGACTGTACACTAATATAGTGTTGATGATAATAAATGACGAAACTTCCAACTGCACTTTTCTCTTAAACTCCATCGATTTATAAGCTAAATGATAAATAATATTTATTATGCGAATTGGTTTAAAACATACACGTCAATAGATTTCGTCAATTTAAACTACGAGTATACAAGGCCGGTGTTTCCTAGTTAACTACTCTGAGAAGTCTCTTTTAAATCGGTGTGGTTCTTGTGAGAAAAGAACCTAATTGCCAGATAAGAACCAGATTTGAATGGACTTGTCCAGTCAGTGCAAGCGTCTGTCAGTATTCGTGTAGCTCAACTCAGGACTATAAAGGAGCTTAACGACTTGACAAACAATATCAAAGAAAGGATATTTGGGGAGGCCGCTTACAATATTCAAACCAGCCAGACATATGTACTCGTACGGTAAAATTATAGAAAAGGAAAAAGTCGTTCAAAGTCAATTGGTCTCCAATACCATCAGATTCAGATCATGTAATCACACGTATAAAAATAAAATTGAATCTGATATACGTGAAAATCCGAAAGCTTTTTGGCTTTATATAAAAGACAAACGTAAGGAACAGTCAAAGTTTCCTCTCAGCATGTGTCGATTGCCAATACTGGACCCTCCCTCCCATCTTCATAGAGCGTTGTTGCAAGGTGCTGGCATTTCCCTTAACCATTATTTTCAATCGTTCATTTGCAGAGGGATTTCCCGAGGTGTAGAAATAGGCTAAAATTGTTTAAATCTATAAAAAGATGATCCTGCAGACGTGCAAAACTATCGTCCAATTTCAATACTGCCATATTTTCCTAAAATATTTGAATCACTTGTCTATACCTACGTATAAATAAAATTGGAGTGTCTGTTTGTAATATTGAAATAACTGCTTTTTACTACATACATATGAATACGGTACATACACCAAAATAACATTTTTTACAATTTTTGTCTGTCTGTCTGTTTGTTTGTCCGGGCTAATCTCAGAAATGGCTGGACCGATTTTGACGGGACTTTTTTTGACAGGCAGCTGATGTAATAAGTAGTAATAAAGGCTACTTTTATTTTAGAAAATATAAGTCCACGCGAACGAAGTTGCGGGCACAGCTAGTCTGTTCTATAATTACACATCACTTCGAATCAAATATCTCATCTTGCCAATATGGTTTTTAAGCAGGTCGTTCAGTGGAAAGCAATCTCATTCAGTTGGTTTCCGACATATCTGACTGAATCTCTAGATAAACGACTGGAGGTAGATGCGGTGTACACAGACTTTAGCAGTGCTTTTGATAAAGTGAGCCACTCGTTACTTTTGTTAAAACTAGCAGGTAACTAAGGTGGTTTGAATCTTAACTCAAACAAAGGTCACAGGTTGTTGTTTTGAATGGTTACGCATCACAACCGTATGTATCAAACTCTGGGGTACCGCAAGGCTCTCATCTAGAACCAAATTGTTCTCGCTGTTCATCAATCATATAGGTCCTCTAATCAAAAACTGCAAGTTCTTATTGTTTGCTGACGATTTGAAGATTTACAAAACAATCACGTCTCCGGACGATTCCGTGGCGATTCAAAGTAACTTAAATCGAGTACAGGATTGTTGTAATAAAAATGGTGGGCTCTAAATATCAAAAAGTGTTTTCATATTAAATTTACAAGGAAGAAACAAGCCAGCGTAACATCATATACTTTCAATAACGTGACACTAGGTAAAGTTGATGAGATTTGGGATCTCGGAGTGATCATGGATAATAAATTGACATTCAAGCAACTTGTAGGCTGTATTAGTGTTAAAAAGTAAAGCACAATTACTTAGTTTTCAACAAAAAATCTATTAAAACTAAAATGATCTTATACATTGCTTTACTGCGCAGCAGATTGGAGTATGCCAGCGTTGTCTGGGACCCTTTTTACACAATACATTTTTAACGTATGAAAAGCATCCAAAGGGCTTTCACCAGACACCTTGCATAACGGTAGGAGGAGTTCACATCGGTGTCGGGTCGACGATGAAGTACCTGGGACTCGTCCTCGACAGCCGGTGGAATTTCGTGGAGCACTTCCGACGTCTGGCTCCCAAACTCAACCGGGCTGGGGCTGCGCTCAAGCGGCTCCTGCCCAACCTTGGGGGTCCAGACGCCTCCTGCCGGAGGCTCTACGCGGGGATCGTTCGGTCCATGGCCCTCTACGGGGCGCCGGTGTGGGCGCCGTCGCTGAAAAAGCAACCGGCGTCCATACTGAACGCCTGCCAGAGGGTCATGGCGATAAGGATGGTGCGGGGATACTGCACGGTCTCCCGCGAAGCGGCGAGCCTTCTGGCTGGCCTACCACCGTGGGATCTGGAGGCAACAGTCCTTGCACACATGCACGATATGCGCGTGGAGATGCAACGCCGGGGTGAAAGTCCGCTGCCGCGACAGGTCACGGCATGGCGGACAGAGCTCCGGCGGGATCTCATGGTGAAATGGCGTCAACGACTATCGCAACCCAGTGCTGGGCACGCCACAATCATGGCGGTAAGTCCCCTCTTTGAGGCGTGGCTGGAAAGACCTCACGGCGTCCTCACCTTCCGCATGACGCAGGTACTCACTGGACATGGTTCGTTCGGGAGTTTCCTGCACCGGATTCATGCGGAAGTGACGCCCGGGTGTCGCCACTGTGCGGAACGCCCGGAGGACACGGTGGAGCACACAGTTGAGGTGTGCCCTGCTTGGGCGGAGCATCGCCGTGCCCTCGTGGGGGCGATCGGCGGCGGAGACCTCTCGCGCCGGGCCTTGGTTGAGGCCATGGTCCGGAGCGAGGAGGAGTGGCAGGCGGTCGCCGATTTCTGCGAAGCAGTATTGCTCGCAAAGGAGGAGGCCGAACGCATCAGGCAACGGCGTTATCGCCGTCATCGCCGCCGCCGCCGCCGGGATTTTGATCCCGATTTCCGGCCAACGTAGGCGCGGGCTTGTGGATAGTGAGCAATGGGTAGCTCACTGTCTGGCCGTCCGGTAACTGTCCGGACCAAGCCCAAGTCGTCGACGGCGCGCACTGTTCCCGCGCGCCTCAATGAGTTGTCAGCAACAGTAGGGACCCAGCCGGGTCGAAGCCTACTGGGGCCAGGGTTATCCGAAAGGGCGCTCGAGCCCCGGTATGAAGGCTAGAAGGAACGGGGTGGGTCTTTTAGTCAGTAAGAGTCTGACACTATCTCCCGCTCCGCCCAAGGGCGGGGGATGTCAATGCATGATTTTTTCCTACCATAAAAAAAAAAAAAGACACCTTGCATTTATCTCCCCTGACATATCTCTTAGGTATCCTTGTCGACAGCGTCTGAGCTTATTCAAGATGACCTCACTACGTCAACGGAGAATTATGCATAGTCTTATGTTCCTTCACAAATTAGTGAACGGTCACATAGAGTGAACTTTTATCGCGTATTTTGTTAAAAGTTCCACACAAAATTCCACGGTTTCCTATAACCACACTGCTACAACGCCCTACCACCTCTACAAACGTAGGTCTCAACTCACTACTCTCGTCAAAATGTGTAACAACCAAAATTGATTTTATAAGTCAGTATTCGAAGCTGATGTACGTAAGGATTCTAAAGTAAGGTTCAGAGGGCAAGAATTTTGGCCTCCCTACACGCCAGGGACATGTAATCGAGTCTATTCTTGCATTTAGTCTGTTCTTGTATGAACTCTATTTATTTTATTTTTGTTTTGCTTTTATCTGTTTTTTTTTCTCGTAGCCCATTTTCTTTATTATAGGTACTCGGTTTTTTCGCATATATACTGTAAATGTTATGTTTACTTGTAATTGACATGTATATTATAGTACCTATGATTTGTTTTTTATGTGTGTGTGTATTATATGTGATGTGGGTAAACCTAAATAAATAAATGAAGCTGCTGCATATCTCACCTTCAGAACCCAGATAGGCACTCGATAATACGAAACCCCTTAGCAACTGGTTACCAGATTTTCAACCTTCTGAATACCCGTGACGACTACTAGATTTCTGAATCATCATCATTTGAGCCGAAAGACGTCTACTGTTAGACATAGGCCTCCTCCAAGTATCGCCATAACGGCCGGTCCTGCGCGTCTCGCATCCATCGGATTCTCGCGACCTTTTTTCCTTTGTCTTTTACTTTTTGGTGTACAATAAAGTTTATTCTATTCTATTCACCAGGTCATCGGTCCACCTTGTGGTAGGCCTTCCAACGCTGCGACTTTCAATACGTGTTATGGGTCAGATGTAAGAACTTAAAAATTATTCTTATTGTATTGGAGACCAATTTTGTCAATATGGGGACTATTTGAATGACTTTTTCCTTTTCCATATATTTTTTATATAATTGTAATTGTTTATTTTTTTATAATTTTAACGTGTACATTTTTCTGATTGTTCTAAATATTATAAGTGGACTACCCAAATTCCTTTTCTTTGATATTGTTTGCTAAGTCGTTAAGCTTCTATGAAGTCTTAAGTTGAGCCACAAGAATACTAACAAACACTTGCACTGGCTGGACAGGTCCATTCAAATCTAAGTGGTTCTTTCTTCAAAAAACCATCTCAGACACTAATCTGCATGGTTCTCTCTGCATATGATTTGATCATTATATGTTTGGAACAAACTCATCATCTGGTCATACAGAACATTAACCTTTCAATCGTGGGAATTACAGACACAATAGAAAGACATTGGTGCGCGAAGGCCGGCGTTCGCTTGTGGTTTAATGAATTAATAGAGATTTTGACCCCTGAGTTTGTTTCGATGTTTCTTCTCAGGGTAGTCAGCTAGGAAACATCGGCCTCATATAGTTTAAATTGACGAAAACAATTGACGTGTATGTTTTAAAACTAATTTCCAACATAAATATTATTTATAATTTGGCCATGGAACGATGGAGTTTAAGAGAAAAGTGCAGTTTGAAGTTTCATCATTTATTATCATCAACACTATAATATATTAGCATACAGTCGTTTTTAATATGATTTGGAGTTAAAGCTGGTGTTTTATCTCTAGCAGTAAGACAGCAGTACGTCGATTGAGCAGGGATTGTAGCAGCAATCTTCGACGACGCCTCGCTTGCCGCGACCGCCTTCCAGCGCCCGCACCGCATCCGCTGACAACCACCAGCTATCATAACGCTTCACAGTGTTAGGGTTTTCCTTTGACTCTGGGTTGCAGACTAACGCCAGCGTTCTGCTAAGAACCCTTCCACATCTTCGTATTTCTGGCACCTCAAAGCACCAAGAACAAGCTACTAAGAAAAGAAGGACCAAAACCAATTTCATGTTAAATGATTTATTAAATCTTCGACTTCAAGACTGAAAAGGTGTTTAATGTTAAGAGGACCACAAATGCGGTTCGAATATGCTGGTGCTAAACTATTCCAAGCTTTTATACCTGGAGACAGCTCATTAATATTCAAACTAATTTTATTTATAGGGTTTTATCTGCAACCTGTGTGCGTGGGTTATGGAAATGTTTGCTCTACTTGCATCTTGATTTCATGCTTGGATGAGCTTTGTATGATGGGAAGATGCATAAGTAGGAGATTTGGAATCTTTTTAATCGATGACACGGAAGGAAATCACTGTTAGCTTGTATTCTTCTGACAGGAAGAGTACCTACTGACATGATTAGGTACAAACATAAGTAACCAATGCAATAACGAATTGAGGAGTGCATTGGAGTGTTCTATTTGGGAATCTTACAACAAGCTGACCAAATTGGCAATTTTTCTCCCTGAATACAAAATACTTAAGTAATGGCATATGTCTTAACATGTACTGCGAGTGATTTTGCATGCCCAGTTCCCATGCTACATGCAACCGTCACTTCCTATTTGGACACTGAATCCGTAACTACGCGCTTAAAGATTCGAGAGAGAACATCGTTTCAGAACGAAGATGCCGCTGTGGAGAAATAGACAAGTAAGTTGTTTTCCTCTATACTGTTATCACTCCAGTAGAATATCTGCCGCAATCTCTATACCGATTGCGGGCTGAGATGGGATGATGCAATCGTTCAAAACAGATCCATTCCAAAAAAACAGTACCACTGTGAAGCAAAATTAATTTTAAAATAATAATATTTGAATTTTGATACAATACAATTGTAGGTAAAGACTTAGAAAGATAGGTACTTCAGAAGTTTCTATTGAAAAAAAAAATCGCGTAACGCATAACCAGGCTTGTCCATCAAAAACATAAATACCAACATTTAAAATTGAGGGTGGCAAGTACGTTGCAAGTAGGGCACTAAGATAGGGGTGGGGTGCTATTAGGGCAACAAGAGATGGGGTGCTTGGGGCGGAGAGAACCATTCACCCCTCTTGTGTGGATGTCGTAAGTTGATTTGCATTTTTGTGCTTGTTAGCTGGATAAAGTTTGGTATTTTTATTAGTTTCTATGAATGGAGTAGGTTTAGTTTATATTAAGAGATTTAAGATATTTTGAATGTAACATCGGGCCTTTGTTTGTTTAATCAATCTTCTTATAGCGGGAGAGTCATCATTATCTCCATAGCTTTTACCAACTAGCTTATGGTTAGCTTCAAGTTTAACCGGATGCGGCTGAATATCCATGTTTTACATGGAGCGACTTATCTATCAGACCTCTACAACCCAATCACTAGGTAACACGATACTACTTGGATAGACTATAGCACGAGAGTAACCAACAGATAAACATTTTTCAAAATATTGTGATTTGCAAACATTTGGTCATAATCTTAACATATTCATAGCTTACTCCTTGTAAACAAAGATCGATGAGGATCTTAGGCATTTTCAAGGATTCATTTAAAGGATAAAATGCACTAGGACGGAAGAAAACACCAATTGAAACGCATCCGCCGAGTTTTAGTTTTCTGCTGTTTCGTAATCCTATTTTGTTAATAATAACTGTCAATAGTTCTAATTGGCCTGTACTCTAGCAGTGGGACCATAGGCTAATAAAGCTATACTACATTTTTGACTTGATTTTAATATAACTATTTCACTATCACCATTCTTGCCACACCTGAATATGAAAACGATTTCTTAGGAAAAATCAAATTACAATATCATTGTAATGCAAACGAATTGAAAAAAAAAATGTTTTATTTAATCAAACTTTGTTATTATGTACATCTAGAATTATCATAGCCAATCTTTTTACCAAAAGCCAATTATTTTAATCCGTGTCCACAATAAATCAAATCATTGTCTTTTTAACACTCATCGGTCACAGTCGACCGCGTGTTAATCCTTTACATTCAAATGTTAACTATTGTCAAAAGTAAACTTTTGTCAAGTGTTAACATTATTTTGAATATATAATTGCGTTATATTGTTGTAGTGTGTAAATAAAGAGGAGTGTGTATCGATTCGTTTCGCTTGTGGTGAAAATAAGGGCTGCGGTTTTTTGTTCGATCTGGCCGGTGTTTTTTTTTTATTTTGATGACCCTACAAACTCGTAATCGGTGCTAGTTTTGCACATTTGAAAATTAACCATAAAAACAACTTTTTGGACTGTTTAATCAACATAGAGTTATTGTGTATATATATAGTTTTAATAAGTTAAGTGATTTTATTTTTCATATTCTTTTTAATAAAAATAACTTAATAGAGTTAGATTCCTATGTCGAGGCATATCCAAGAAAATCTGTTAAATGTTGTTTGATAATACAGCAGAGTCACCTAACACAAGCATTTTCTGCTTAGAATGTGATCTCCAAATCATGTTTTGCAAAATGTGTAATTGAAATAAACATTTTTATTTTTATTATTCTTTTACAATAAGCACACGATATATTTGATAAAGTAACCTTAACAGTTTTTTCATGTTGTTGTTTGATCCTTCAAGTACCATAAAAAAAAAGTACTGGCGTGATGTTATTTTATGAAATAGTAGGTATTGCAAATAAACAAACGTACGATTGCAGCAATATTAAGTGATTTACTATCATTCATTGAATACTCATTACAACTGTACCAAAAATTGTAAACAAAACAATAATTATCAAGTTCAGTCAACATTTGGTTATGACATCTCAAAATAACTCAACTTCAACTCTTCACTAATGGGATTTGTGGAAGAGACACCACAATTTTGCCAATAACACGTGCGAACTGTTAATAGACCGTCAAACAATCATCTCAAAATAAGATACAAAGAATATAAAAAAATTTGAGCTAACATTCAGTCTTTAATCTGTCTAAAAAGTCAAACGACTTGGAAATGTAAGGAATTAAAAAATCTGTTATATTACATACAATACTTATAATAAGATTTTATTAGTAAACAATGATCATCTCTTTGCAATCTTGATTTTTCAACCAGTGTTGACTAATTGACTAAGATTTCAAAAATTTGATTATTTGATTAGATGACCTCTACTATCGACATGACAACCTCCTTAATTTTCGGAAGTCGGTTAAAAAAAAGGCTACATATATCTGACCTTAAACTCAAAACAAACCAACCTGCTTGAGCCAGTCAAACAAATATAAACGAAAAAAAAAACCAGGCATCTGACAAGTTTGACAAATAACTGTCACCCATTGGACATTGACAGGGGTAGATCAAGGACCGATTCTATTGTGAAACCCGATTCTTATCTTAGGGATTATCGCTAATGTGCCGAGATATCATCTTAGAAGGGGGACAAATGTGGATTTATATTACGAACAAACAAAATGTGTGAAATGTGTAAGTAGAGTTCTTGGCTTTAGTTTTCTTTGTTTGTTGGTCCTGAAATTTTGTCTAGTTTTGTCTTTTTGCGATACCATCACTTAACTTTAAGGTCAGTGAGTCGTCTTAGGGGCGGATTTTAAGTCTTCATTTAAGTGAATAGGGTTTTTTAAAGTAGAAAATTATTCAACGACTTCTCCTCCTCTAGAGCGGAGTGGGTGGGCGTGTCAGACTTATAGGCTGCGGTTCCACAGAGGCGGAGCGGAGCAGAGCGGATACGAGCTGTGCCGCGATTCACCAATCACATGGCTTGAAATCCACATCTCTTCTCCACTCCGCTTCAAAGGAAACAGCATTGGCGGAGAGAAGCGGAATTGTTTAAACAGGCTAAATTAGGCTAGCACCGAGGGAGGAACGACGTGGAGCGGAGACGGGCGGGGCAGGGCAGTGCGGAGCGGGGCGGCTCACTCACACGCATATTCATTAATTTTAGTTAGCGTCTTGACCAGCTCCGCTACGCTCTACCCCGCTCCGCTACCCAGCTCCGCTCCGTTCCACCCCGCTCCGCTACCAAACTCCGCTCCACTCCACCCCGCTCCGCTTCAGTGGAAACACCTATCTCTTTTCACAGCTCCGCACCGCTCCGCACCGCACCACTCCGCCTCAGTGGAACTGCAGCCTTACTGACTAAAACCATACCTATGTTCCTCGTTTGTCCTTTGCGTTCCAGGACCACGGGTTTCCCTTTCGGTAGTCAACCCCTGGGTCCTGTGGGCTTATTCGGCTCTACTGGATCCTTACGGTGGTGCTGACACCATAAATAAAATTTCTTCTGACACCTTTTACTCCTCCCAGAAAGGGATAAGTTATTTGATGATATACCACTTCAAAGAATATGTTAGCTAGTTTTGTTAAACCCAAGTGAAACATTGAGTTTCTACTTAACTAATAACAAAACATCTTACCAATGCATTATAAATATTCTTGGTGGTTAGCTAAATCATTACTCAGCTAGACTCTAAGAGCAAAATATTAGCCTTTTTATTTACGTCATCCTTTTAAGGTCTAAGATTTTTTTTTCTCAGAAAAGCTACCTATTAAACTATTGTTGGACAGATCAAGAAATCAAACCCAGGACCCGATGCTAAATTTTTTTCGTTTGCGAGCTATACGTTTCCGACACCGGATTCATGGTGATTTTAAGATATCATGGTAGTGCCAAATAAGGTAGACAATAAATAGGGAAATATATGTATATACCTCGACCAAGAATATTATTAAAATATGTTACTTACTTGACATATTTTTCTAAAAAAAAGGTGATCCCCGATTTTTCAAAAAGGAATAAAATTTTCCAGCCCAATGACAATCCACACACAATAGCCCGAGGTGTGGCCCAAATAAAAAATCCCATTTGGTCCACAGAGGCGGAATAATGACCGCTTTTTACCGGTTTAATCCGGATCAGATAAGTGTGGGGCCTATGCGATGCCCGTTTGATATTCATGATCATTCCCCGAGGATTTTGGGGATCAAAATGTACTGCAGATTTAGTTACGTTTGAGTAATTGATAATTGCTTAGCAGAAATCTTTGACGTTATTGTTGTAGACTGGGAAATGTATTTTAAATCCCTATAGGTCATAGATATAAGAAAGTTATTAATAGTCAAATAACTTTCATCGAAAGAATAAATAAAGAAAACCTGTAATGTGAATAACATTATAGGTTTTCTAAACAAAAACTTCAAAAGCCATATTTACAAATGAAAAATTAGGACACTTACAAAACAACACGACAAGAAAGATAAAATCTGTTAATGCAAAAAGAAGAGTTGACGATGATTGTAATTAAAAAGAACTTACAGCATCAGGTAACCTCTTAATTTATGTACACCAACAAGAATCCTTGCGCAAAACTAATATGAATTGAAAGCAGAAAAAGAAGCCTTTGATCTGCAGCTGCAGTCTTTCGTTCTTTTACATTGAACCAATGGTAAACTGGTTCCACAGTTTGAGCCCAGAAGAAGGGCGAACAAAAACGTTAACTGCAACATCTGTGAGTCAAAGTCAAAGTCAAAAGTTTTTTATTTCATATAGGCCTACATGGCCAGTTATAAAACGTCAGAAGCTAGTGCACGGTTCGAAATTGAGTTGTGAAGCTCATAAGTCCTCCAACATGCGGGAATATGGGTCACTCTAACGTGAAGTTCATGTCCTGAACCGGTGCAAAATATCCGACGTGTCTATATAAAACCTTATTTTGCAAAGTTTTGTTTGCAGCGACCTATCCTGGTGCGCTATCGATTTAGTGCTTTCAAAATAAGCTACTGCAATTCATGTGCAGGTGGTAGATGTTCTTTCCAAAGCTTGATTCTGTCTTTAATAATATTAATAATAATCAATTTGTTTCAGGCTACATGTACCCATATCATAAATACCTTATAGACTAACACTGACCGACTTGACTTGACTTTAGCTGGTGGGTCTCGAATGATCTGTTTGCTAAGAAGAAAACTCTTCCGGCTCTTAAACTTACTTGGAGTTGTTGCAGCTGCAGTGGGAGGAACAACAGAGATTAAAAATAATCCCCTCCTTTCGTCATATTCCTCAAGGCTGAGGGTCGTGGCCTCCCTGCTTCATCACTTTCATTTTTATGATATTTCTTCATCTATTCCTGTCTCTGGAAATGTGAAGGGCCTCGTATATCGTGGACTCAAGAGCGGTGCGGATCTGGTCGGACCAACGTATTGGCTGCGCCCATGAGGACTTTTTTCATCTATTTCACCGGTCACGATAAACCTTTCGAGGTTTCCATCGTCTTTTCTTGTAATGTGACCAAAGTATTGGAGAATTTTGCGAAAACACACGATAATCACGAGGAGATTTTTAGTTCACGCAGAATGGATACGTTGTTGGTCCGAAATGCTGTCTAAAAATAATAGTGTAACCAAAATGTAGTGGTTGCTGATGACAAAAGAAAACACACAGATTATTCATTGATCATAATTTATTTACATCAACCAGAACTCAACGCAATGTGCATAAGTCAGTCAGGCATGCCTTCTCCCCCGCTAGCAGTACGTGAGCAGCTCATTCACGGTGCAGGGCTTGTTGCAGCACTCGTCGGCGAGGCCGCGCTTGCCCCGCGCACCGCCCAGTGCATGCGCCGCGTCCGCGCGTCCCCACCAGCCGGCAGCGTGCTTCTCCTCGGGCCCCCACCAGCCGGTGGCGCGCTTCTCTTCTGTGGCGCCCCAACAGAGAGCCGCCATCACTTGGGCCAGACGCCGCCCGCAGTAGTAACTGGCACCGTCTTGAGCCTCACAGCACCAAGAGCTGCATGCCACTACGATGATGAGGACCAAAGTTAGTTTCATGTTGATTGTTGATTTAGTTAGAACTTCAACTGAAGAAAAATTTTTGACTCGACGAGTTCAAAGTTGTGTTGGAGGTTGTAAGTAGGATACTGTGCCACGAATGTGGTTTGAATGTGCTGTTCCTCAGTCTTGTTCAGCTTTTATACCTGGAGGCAGCTCATTAATATTCAGACAAATTTTGATAAGGTACTAACTGAAATCTAAGTGCGTAGGTTAAAGAAAATTTAGCTCATATGTTACGTTCGATTTCCATGTGGCTGAACACCTTATGAGATGTGGGTTACTTAGCAACGGAGTTCACGAATTTGAATTTGGTCGAATGATTAAAATATTTTAGAAAATAAATGGCGAGCAGTGGTGGTGAGTTGTAGGCCGCGAGGTCAAACTAAGCCAGGCACATTAATTTGTGTTTAATTTCATCACCACTGCTCTCATTATGGTAAAGGAAATCACTCGAAGACATGTGTCATCCTCCACAGAGACTCCTCTCCAGGAGAGGAACATTATAAGGCTGTGTTGGAGCATAAAAAGACTTATGTTCTAGAAATACTAGCTTATTCACGCAGCTTCTCTCCTTTTTAACCGACTTCCAAAAAAAGGAGGAGGTTCTCAATTCGGTTGTATGTTCTTTTTTATTTTTTTTTATGTTTGTTACCTCAGAACTCCGTTGTTTATGGACCAATTTGCAAAATTTTTTTTTCCCTTACATGATATGCTTCCACATTGGTCCCATTTTTTCCAAAATCTAGTTCTGATGATGAAATCCATGAGGAATCGAGAGAACTCCTCAAATATTATAGACAACTATATAGTTATTTTAGTGTTTTCATCGAGGACTTAAGCACTTGCCGTCAAAAAGTGATATTTGAAGAAGTGGAACTGGTGAAGAAGACCAGAAAAGGCCAACGGAATTTTATACTCAAACAGATATCAAACAATTAACATAGTTAAGCGATTAAGACAATACAAATAAATGAATAGTTCTGAATAGTTATGTTGAAAATGGTATCATCGAAGTGATCTGATGATGATGATGGAGCCGGAAGATAGGCACCGGAACTCCGTAATTAATCAATGTATCCTAGCCGTGTTTGGGCTTATTATAATTGTCATGAGATGCACTTTGGCTCTATAAGGTACTATCGAACTGATCTGATGATGATGGAGCCGGAAGATAGGTACCGGAACTCCGTAATTAATCAATGTATCCTAGCCGTGTTTGGGCTTATTAGAATAGGCTAGTTTCCGGGGTCAAAATAATTAAATTTTATTTAGTCCGTATTTTTTTTTAATATTGGACACGTATTTTTTTCTGTTTTCGATTAAACAAAAAATAACAAAGACATAGCCCATTAAAGTTACGTGTGACGTCACCCCGTGCGAAAAAATGCAGCACGGCGTGACGTTACACGTAACTTTAAGATTGCATCGCTATTTACCATCAGGTGGGATCGCAGTCAAGCACTAGTTTATCTCAATTTAAAAAAAAAAAATTTAATGGGCTATACTTTGTCATTTTTGGTTTAATTTACACTTCTGGACACATCTATTGGCCCACCTTAGAGTTTAGGTTTCGATGGCCCCTACCGAAATATGATTGCTAGATTAAACAAAAACTGTTGATGCAGTTTTAAACCTGATACATTTTATCATCTTTTTCGATCGTATTGTTTTAAATTTGAATTCAGAATACCATACGACATGGAGCTACGCCTAACAAGTCGGATATGCGCCTTGTTAAAGGCAATTGATTTTTGAATAAAAAACATCTTTTATCAAATAAAGGTTTAATTTAATAACGCCTGTTGCCTCCATGGGCATCTACCACACCTCTCATATGATTAGGCATAGAGTTTATCAACCGCTCTAAGAAATTTTGAGGGATCATCTCCCATTCCTATTCTATGGCAGTTTTCAACTCCTGCATCGTCTGGGCAACTGGCTGACAAGCCCTAACACGTCTTTTTAGCTCGTCTCACATGTGCTCAATGGGGTTCATGTCTGGGCTTCTGGCTGGCCAGTCCATAACTGTGATGTTCACATCCCGAAGATATTCCCTGACGATGCCGGCCGCATGGGCTCTTGCATTATCATGTATAAAAAGGTAATTTGGGCCCACATAGTCCGCGTATGGTATCACGTGAGGTTCTAAGCACTCACAAATGTACCTTTCAGCATTTAATGTTGGCAGCCGTGGTCCTGTAACAACCTCAAGTTAAGTTTTGCCGCTCGTGGATATACCCCCCCAGACAGTCCATGAGCCACCGCCATAAGCAACCCTCTCTTCAAAGCAGCATTGTGCGAAACGCTCTCCCTTACGTCGGTAGACCTTCATCCTTCCATCATTGCCATGTAACACAATTTTAGACTCATCAGAAAAGAGTACACGGCTCCAATCTTGCTGTGTCCAATTTAAATGACTGCGTGCGAAATGAAGGCGCGCTGTTAGGTGGGCTCGCGTTAGTTTGGGCCCATTAGCTGGCTTGTGTGGTACCATATCGCGTTTTTTAACCTTCTCCGAACAGTTCGACGCTCACAGATACTCCGTGGAAGTCGCGAAGTTGGTTTTGTATCTCAATGGAGGTATGGTGACGATTTCTCAAGCTGGTCGTCACGATGAATCGATCCTGCCTTTCAGCTGTGACCCGAGATCGTGGCCTTCCTTGGCGACGAACAAAGCCGCCAGTCTCTAGGTACCTCCGATAAACATTTCGGACCGCAGATCGACTTAAATTAAGTTGAGCACTCACGTTTCTTTGGCTGTGTCCGGCCTGAATAAGTGCCACAGCTTGGGCGGCGACTTCAGGTGAAGTATACATAGATTATTGATAGAACCTCACCTTAATGTTAAGAATAAGTAATAAGTTTGTTGCAAAACCAAAGATATCAATCACTTTTTCAAGAATTAAATCCAAGTAAACCAATAAAACCAAGTTTTCTTAGTATTCGATTGTTTGATATCAACAAACAGGCTCCAAATTGTCTTTTGTTTCTTTAAATTCTGTGTTCTAAATTCAAAAAAAGACTATTGAATGAAATTGTGAATGTACCAGGTTCAAAACTGCATAAAAACTTTTTGCTCGACCTAATATAAAATTTTAGCTAGGACCAAACGAAACTGAAAATACAAGGTGGGCCAATAGATGTGTCCAGAAGTGTATTTATTCTTATTTTTTAATAATCTAAAAGACGGACTAATTACATTTTTTACGGAAACTAGCCAATTGTCATGAGATGCACTTTGGCTCTATAAAGTACTATCGAACTGATCTGATGATGATGATGGAGCCGGTAGATAGGCACCGGAACTCCGTAATTAATCAGTGATCGTTAGTGTATTTTTTTAATGAAGTCGGTTATAATTTTTTTGTAAAAAAAAATGTATGATAAATAATAACCTCCTTAGAGATAAAAAATAGTGAAAGAATTTTTATATTTGGATCAGAATGAAATTTCATATACCTTCGTTTTCATTTATTTTTGACTTAGGGACGACCAGTAGCTTCACATAGATGTTACAATTTTTTTGAATTATTATTCTTTCTTTCAGGTACTGTAATCACTCTGTCTATTGGTAAAAACTACATGGAAATCTGTTCAATAGTTTTTGAGTTTATCGCAAATACCTAGACAGATAGACGTAATATGGGCGGGACCTTGTTTTGTAATACGAATGCAAGAATTAGATCATTAGATATCGTTACCCATCTTTTATGCGGAAAAAAAGAAAAGAGAAAGATGTGCACAGTTAGACATAGGCCTCCCCCAAGTGTCACCGCAGTGATCAGCCCTGTATCCGAATCTCGTTCCCGCAACCCTCACCAGGTCAGTTCGCTTTGTGGGAGGCCTTCCAACGCTGCGTCTTCCAGTACGTAGTTGCCACCCCAGAACCTTTCAGGCTCAACAGCTATCTGTTTTGCAAGCAATGTGTCCTGCCCACTGCCACTGAGTTCGGTGATTCTTCGAACTATGTCGGTATGTCATCGTGTATTAATTATGTTTATGATTGATGAACAAATTTTAAAAAAAAAACCTCCGTAGATTATATTCTAATTAATTCATAACTAGCTTTTGCCCGCGCGGCTTCGCTCCCGCTCTTCCCTGCTCCACCCTGCTGTACCCTACTCTAACCTACTCTATCCTACTCTACCCAACTCTACCTTACACTGCCCTACTCAACTCTACCGTACACTACCCTAATTTTCATTTTTAAGCTATTGCATAGCTTCTATCGCGGGTCTTGAGCGTGGAGACCGAATCCAGAAATTCCGTAACGAAAATAACCTAACACCCCCCACTCATTTGTATTTTGAGCGTGGTGAAAGATAAGAAAACAAATGACTGAACAATCAATCAAAATTCAATTCAATGTGTGAAAGTGTAACTTCAATTAATATCAAAGAAAAAACAAACAAAGGAAAAAAAATAGTGCATAAATAAAATAAATAAATAATTATAATTGCATAAGTTGATAAAAATGCTATGCAGTAGCTTTACCGCGGCAGTCCCCGAGTGCCACACGTCTTTTTTTTTTCCATAAGAACCTTCTCCTCACAATAACGAACACAACAAAAAAAGAATTAGCGAAATCGGTCCAGCCGTTCACGCATGATGGCGTGACCAATGAAATAGGGATTCATTTTTATATACCTATATAGATTTGTTGAATGTTAACTACATCTTACTAGGTTGCATCTTCTGTTACTAAATTCACAAGTTTTATTTATTGTACAGTCAAGAGCATGTTGAAGTATCACTTGCTTCTTAAGCTCTCGACTGTCATCATCATTTCAGCCGATACACGTCCACTATTGGTCATAGGCCTCCCCCAAGCGTCGCCACATCGAACGTTCCTGTGCGTCCCGCATCCATCTCAACTGTACATACATACTTTTCCCATCCACTATACTTTTACCAGATCGGGATGATCTGGTAAAAGTATAGTGGATGGGTTTTTGCCTTGATCGTCGACTGGCAACGCTCTTGCTACAATTTAAGTCAGACCTACCAAATATACACAAAATCTAAAACCCGTCAAGCCGTTTCGGAGGTTCGATAACAAACACTGTGACACGAGATGTTTAAATGTTATATTTATATTAGATTAGCTTTTGCCCGCAGCTTCGCCTGCGTACATAAAATAGAGCCTATGTCACTCAGGAATAAAGCAGCTTCCTATCAGTGAAAAAATTTTAGCGATCGCACCTAGTGATGGGTAAATGCCCTGGCATTTTGGGCAGATTGGGAAAATTCCCAATAAACGCCCATAAATTCCTGCCCGACGGCATTTATCTGGGAATTTATTTTTTGTTCTAAAATTAATTCAAGACATTAATGTTAGCTTTGGAAACTGGCTTAAATCGATGAGTTTAGTAATGTTTAAGTCTATAAAGGTGTTTTTATATGAATTTGCACATTCTATTAAAATTTAAGTTTTACAAAACCATGTTTACGAACACAAAGGTTCCGAGTTACCCGGCGGCGGCGTAAAAACACTTGCATGGTTAGAGGAGTACGGCAAGAGATGCGTACACTGTTATGGTTAGTTGTTTTAAGTAGGTACGTATATGATTTTATGAATTAAATTGCAATATATTTAAAATGTCTCAAAAGAACCATTTAATGTCATCAACCATTTCAAATCACTTCTACCCACCATGCGAAAGCACAAAGCGGGGACAGCGCGGTCTGTTTGCGCATCCCTCACACACTCACACACCGTGTGAGGGACGTGCACACACGCCGCGTTGTGCCGCCATTTTGTTATTAGTTATCCTGTGTCATTTGTAGATACCGCGCGCACGCACGCATATCACTAATCTATTCGAGCATTGTGCGCGCATTGTGAGCATGAGGTACGCGCCAGGATAATTGTGTTCTATGGTTCTGGTTTCCCAATTTGAAGTAAATACTTATTGGTTTTAAAAACAGTGCTAATTTACAGTTATTTTTGTGGTAAGTGTTTTTGCCGATCAGTAATTTTAAGTAAAAGTAGGTAGATTCATAATTATAATAACTATAAATAAAATGAAAGTAGGTATTCGTAATAAGTAAATTTAGAATTGTACGGTCAGCATCCGTACATTGGACTCGGACCTAGTTAGTAATTACTGCAAATCGGGTAAAAGTAGGTTTGCTGTATCGTCACGTAGACAAGTGCGTCAGTAGTACGTTTGGCACCGAACTCTCATAACATTTTAACATCTTATTAACATTTAAATTATAGAACATTTATTTTAACATTTTTTAAGTAACATTAGATTAGTGAAGTGTTTTATTAAACATTATTCATAGAACATTAACATCTTTTCATTTATAACATTCAACATTATATGTAAAGGTTTCTGCCCTCACAAGAATAGAATTAGAATGGAATAAGAATATAATACGAATAGAATTAGAATATAATACGAATAGAATTAGAATAGAATTAAAATAGTCATAGTTTTATTGGTGAATTTCGCCCTAAAACTTTTGTGAGAGCTCTGGAGTTTGAACACACTTTTAAACATTATTGCATTTTGCAGCATATCAAACGTATCTTATATTTATAAGAATAACAGCGGTAGAAGTTTGTGAAGTGTAAAGGAAAAGTGATATTTTTATTGAATCCTGTTTTTTTGTTAGTGGGTAAAAATCATCCAAATGACATCCCCCGGCCTTGGACGAAGTGGGAGATAGTGTTAGACTCTGACTAAAAACCCACCCCGTTCCTTCTTGCCTTTCGTATCGAAGCCGAGTTTCCCCTTCGGATAACCCTGGCTCCAGTAGGCTTCCACCCGGCTGGGCCTCTGCTGTTGCCGACAACGCCTTGAGGTGCACGGGAACAGCGCGCGCCGTCGACGACTTGGACTCGGTCCGGACAGTTACCGGACGATCAGACAGCGAAATACCCATTGCTTGCAATCCGCAAGCCCGCGCCTGCTGTGACTGGAAATCGGGATCGGAATCTCGGCGGTGGTTGGGGCGCTGTGAGCACCGTTGCCTGATGCGGTCGGCCTACTTCTTTGCAAGCATTACTGCTTCGCAGAAGGAGGCGACCGCCTGCCACTCCTCCTCGCTCCGGACCATGGTCTGTACTAAGGCCCGATGCATGTGATCGCCGATTGCTCCCGTGCACGGCAATGTTCTGCCCAAGTGGGGCACACCTCCACTGTGTGCTCCACCGTGTCCTCCGGGCCTTCCGCAGAGTGGCGACACCCGGGCGTGTAGTATATGTTTTTAATAAATGTGATTAAAGTAAATTCCAGTGTCATCAATAGTTCTCTAGATAATTATAATTATATTGATGTTGATTATTAAAACTTGTATAATGTTGTCTCTAATAATGCCGAAACTAGTTTTTTATTGTTTGTTTAATACATATTATTTAATTTCTTGTAACTTAGAACATAATTTATTACATTTGATATTAAAGTATAGTCTTTTATCTATTTTTACTTGAAAAAGTATATTAATGTTGTTATTTTAAAATGAAAATATGTTTAATTCATTAAACTCCAAGCAAACGCTGTCGTTGTCTTTCTATAGTGTATCTAATCGACACGATTGAATCATTCACATTTCTTCAAAGTAAAGTCTTTTATTTCTGTTTTACATGAAAAAGTATATTAATATTATTTTAAAATGAAAATATGTTTAATCATTCGCATTCCTTCAAAGTAAAGTCTTATATCTCTGTTTTCACATGAAAAAGTATATTCATGTTATTATTTTAAAATAAAAATGTGTTCAATCATTCATATTTCTTCTTTTATTTCTTTAATACATACTATTTTACATGAAAAACCACATAAAATCACGTTTAACGAGTCCCATATTTTTATGCCCTACGATCGGGCATTTATCGGGCAAATAAAAATAAATGCCCAAAATGCCGGGAAGTTACTATATTTTCCCGCCGGGCAGAAACACTTTGCCCATCTCTAATCGCACCAGTACTTCCAGAGATTACCTCCTACAAACAAAAAAAAAAACAAACTTTACCTGTTTATTATATAAGTGTAGATATACATATAGATATATATATATATATAGAGAGCTGACTCGTCGAACTTCGTTCCGCCTAACAGTCAATGAATGTAGTATATATCTTTTGATATAGTCAACCGATAGCGATCCAAACCTAAGTAATATATTATCAATTTACACACAATTTTAACGTATAAAAGTTACCTACATCGATTTCGTAACTTTTACGTGATGATGATTTATTTGTGTGCACACGCACATCACAAATAAAAACTTCGACAGATTTTTATGTATAGATCCATTTTAGCTAACGTTGTGTTAGTGTTATTTTAATTGAAACAGAAGTTAATTTTGTAGAAAAAATATTATTCTCGATTTTATTAGGCACAGAAAAGTTTTCTCAATGTCAAGTTATATTCGTAATGTTGCAACAATAAATACTAGTAACTTCAAACTTATTAAATAAAGTCTAACAGCTCCTGAGTTTATTAGACTGCTTAAAGCCATGTCCTGTTGATTAGCTAATTCATCATATTTTAGGTCAGCGCTTACTAACTAAGTACCTGCCCGCGGCTTCGCCCGCGTGGAATGTGTTTCAATTTTGATCAGAGCCGCAAAATTAGTTAAATCTTAAATTTAAAGGGGAAAAACATCGCAAGCCTGCGATTATTACTATATTTTTTTTTGTATATTATATAAGTCCTTAATCAATCGTAGCAACTCACGTTTTAGAATCCATTAATTAATGCTAATTACATTCCGTGGTGCTAGGTGATTGGGTTTCTCCCATTTGTAGACATTCCTTCTTGTATTTTGACCTAATTCTCGTCTGTCTCCTGCTTGATATGAAGAGGAAGGGAATTATGTTTTTTCTTACTCTTTCTTTATTATTTTCTGATTAACTACGTTGCGGGTTCAAAGACAGTTAAATCGTTTTTTTTATAATCTAAATAGGATTTTTTAGAATCTAGATTTTAAATAGGTTTAGTGGTAGTCGCCATTGTCGATTCAGATTTTTAAGAATTGCAGCAGTTATGAGTTGTGTTGTTGTTAGGAGTTATGAGTTATGTGGAGTAGTGTAACACAAAACAAGTTCTCGAATCAAGACTTTTGCCATGAATGAATGACGACAAAGTTGCGATTTCTTCTGGCACAATGTCATGATTACACCGCTTCTTTTTCTGATTTCGGATGGTGGTAGATGATGTTCTTTTCAAAACTTGATTCTTTCTTTAGTTGATGGTTCTAGGATGCCCAGTGTGCTACAAAGAAAGTTCTTTGCTGTGTTGTGGCAGCTGCAGTGCAACAACAGACTAATAACAAAAATGTAAGGGTTGCTAAAGACCATGTGTGGCAAAAGAAAACATGCAGATTTAAGTCACCTCATAATTTATTTACATCAACAAGAACTCAACACAATTTTCACAAGTCAGTCAGGCACGCCTTCTCCCCCGCTAGCAGTACGTGAGCAGCTCATCCACGGTGCAGGGCTTGTCGCAGCACTCGTCGGCGAGACCGCGCTTGCCGCGCGCGCCGCCCAGGGCACGCGCCGCGTCCGCGTGCGCCCACCAGCCGGCAGAGTTCTTCTCCTGGGCCCCCACCTGCCGGCAGCGTGCTTCTCCTCGGGCCCCCACCAGCTGGTGGCGCGCTTCTCTTCTGTGGCGCCCCAACAGAGAGCCGCCATCACTTGAGCCAGACGCCGCCCACAGTAGTAACTGGCACCGTCTTGAGCCTCACAGCACCAAGAGCTGCATGCCACTACGATGATGAGGGCCAAAGTTAGTTTCATGTTGATTGTTGATTTAGTTAGAACTTCAACTGAAGAAAAATTGCTAACTTGACGAGTTCAAAGTTGTGTTGGAGGATGTAAGTAGGATACTGTGCCACGAATGTGGTTTGAATGTGCTGTTCCTCAGTCTTGTTCAGCCTTTATACCTGGAGGCAGCTCATTAATATTCAGACAAATTTTGATAAGGTACTAACTGAAATCTAAGTGCGTAGGTTAAAGAAAATTTAGCTCATATGTTACGTTCGATTTCCATGTGGCTGAACATCTTATGAGATGTGGGTGACTTAGCAACGGAGTTCACGAATTTGAATTTGGTCAAACGATTAAAATATTTTAGAACATAAACTGACATATGATGACTGGCCTGTTGGTCTAGTGGTTAGTGAACCTGACTGCTATGCCGCAGGTCGTGGGTTCGATTCCCACCCAGGACAAATGTTTATGTGATGACCATGATATTTTGTTCTGTGTCTGGGTGTAATTTATCTATAATATGTATGTATTTAGAAATATATAAGTAAGTTTATCAGTTTCTAGTACCCATAACACAACCTCTGCTTAGCTTGGAACTAGACGACGTTGTGTGATAGTTGTGGAATATTATATTATATTATAAACGGCGAGCAGTGGTGGTGATTTGTAGGTCGCGGGGTCAAACTAAGCCAGGCGCATTACTTTGTGTTTAATTTCATCACCACTGCACTCATTATGGTAAAGGAAATCACTCGAAGACATGTGTCATCCACCAATGCCTAATTTCCTCTCCTGGAACCTCCTCTCCAAGAGAGGAAATTAGAGGCCTCCGCCTAAAACCTAGAAATAGGAACATTATAAGGCTGTGTTAGAACATAAAAGGATCTATGTTCTAGAAATACTAGATTATTCACGCAGCTTCTCTTCTTCTGATAAATAATAACCTCCTTTGAGATAAAAAATAGTGAAAGAATTTTTATAATTGGATCAGAATGAAATTCCCTATACCTTCGTTTTCATTTATTTTTGACTTAGGTACGACCAGCAGCTTCACATAGATGTTACAATTTTTTTAAATTCTTTTTTTTTTTCCATGTAGGTACTGTAATTACTGTCTATTGGTAAAAACTACATGGAAATCTGTTCAATAGTTTTTGAGTTTATCGCAAATAGACAGATAGGCGTAATAAGGGGAACTTTGTTTTGTAATACGAATGTAAGTATTAGATCATTAGATATCGTTACCCATTTTTTATGCAGAGAAAAAGAAAAGAGAAAGATGTGCACTGTTGGACATAGGCCCCCCCAAGTGTCACCGCAGTGAACAGTCCTGTATCCGAATCTCGTTCCCGCAACCCTCACCAGGTCACCAGTCCGCCTTGTGGGAGGTCTTCCAACGCTGCGTCTTCCAGTAGGTACGCAGTTGCCACTCCAGAACCTTTCAGGCTCAACAGCCGTCTGTTTTGCAAACAATGTGTCCTGCCCACTGCCACTCAGTTCGGTGATTCTTCGAACTATGTCGGTATGTCATCCTGTATTAATTATGTCTATAATTGCTCAAGAAGTTATTAAAAAAAACCTCCGTAGATTATGTTCTAATTAGTTCATAATTTGTTGAATGTTAACTACATCTTACTAAGTTGCATCTGTTACTATATTTAGAAGTTTTATTTATTGTACAGTCAAGAGCACGTTGAAGTTTCACTTGCTTCTTAAGCGCTCGACTATACATACTTTTCCCTTCCACTATACTTTTACCAGATCATCCCCCTTGATCGTCGACTGGCAACGCTCTTGCTACAATTTAAGTCAGACCTACCAAATATACACAAAATCAAAAACCCGTCAAGCCGTTTCGGAGGTTCGATAGCAAGAGCGTCTCTCGATGCGGAGGTGGCCCGAGTGTCCAGGCCCACAAAGTGCATCGATATGCGCATCATGGGCTTGGACGACTCCGTCAGGGTGGACGAGGTGGTGGCCGCCATCGTCAGGGCGGGCGGGTGCACGACCGATCAGGTTCGTGCGGGCACCATCCGCACTCCGCACGACGGCACGGGCATGCGAGCGGTGACAGTTAGCTGCCCCGTTGCGGCGGCCAGGACTATCACCGGGGAGGGCCGACGGCTTTTGGTGGGCTAGGTCTCCGCGCAGGTTAAAGGTGCTGGAGCCCAGACCTCTGCGGTGCTTCCGGTGCCAAGTGGGACACCACGTAGGCGCCCACTGCGCCGCGGAGGTGGACCGCAACGACCGCTGCCACCAGTGTGGCCAGCCCGGTCACAAGGTCGCAGAATGCCGTGCTCCGCCGCACTACTACGCATGTGCGGCGGCAGGCAAGCCGGCCAACCACCGGGCTGGGGGCAGGTCCTGCGACCCCCCCGCCAAGGCCAAGGGCAAGGCCCGTAGGCCCATCCCCGCCGACGTCCTCACCGCCGCAGCCGCCTCCTTGGCTGCCGCCGCTATCGCCGCCGCACCCGCCACTCTCGCCGCCGCACCCGCCGCGGCAGTGCCCCCTAGAAGGGCTCGGGAGGAGACGATGGACTGCCAATAACGGCCCCATTCCGTCTCCTCCAGGCGAATATCAACCACTGCGCCCCCGCTCAGGATCTGTTGCTCCAGAGCATGGCGCAGTGGTCGATAAATGTCGCCGTCTTCTCCGAGCCGTACTACGTCCATCCCCGTGGAGACTGGGTTCAGGACCTAGACGGCTCCGTGACGTTAATCTCGTCGGCCGCCGCCGGTACCCCGCCCCTCGAGGCTGTTGCGAGGGGACGGGGCTGCGTGGCAGCACGGTTCGGGGACATTGCAGTGGTAGGCGTCTACCTGTCCCCGAACAGATCTCTCGACGAACTCCAAGTCTCCCTTATGGAGCTAAATGTCGTCGTCGCTGGGTTTGGTACCCTCCCCGTGGTCGTTTGCGGGGACTTCAACGCCTGAAATACGGCTTGGAGTTCCCGGAACACGAACCCACGGGGTCAGATGGCGGAGGACTGGGCTTTGGAGCTGGGCCTGGTCGTCCTGAACCGGGGTTCTGTCCCCACGTTGGTGCGGATGCGGGGTGAATCAGTGGTGGACATCTCGTTCGCCAGCCCCGCTCCGTCGCCGCGTGTCGTCGACTGGCGCGTTATGGAGGAGGTGGTGACGTACTCCGACCACCGGTACATCCGGTTGGACGTCTCCGCCGAAACCTCGGCCGCGCTGGTCCGACAGAGCCCTTGCGGTCCACGGTGGGCGCTTAAGCAGATGGACCGGGAGCTCCTGGAAGCTGCGACGGTACAGGCCTGGGTGCAAGCACCGGACAGGCCTGTCGACATAAACGTCGAGGCGGAGTGGTTCCGGGAGGCCATGTCGCAAATCTGCGACGCGGCAATGCCCCGAGTCCGTCCAGGGCGAGCTAAGCGCCAGGTGTGCTGGTGGTCGCCGGAGATTGCTGCACTGCGCGACGCATGCAGGCACGCGCGACGCCGGTACGCTAGACACTGCAGGCGCCGCATCCGCCCGCTGGATGCGGAGGCCAGAGAGGCGGAGCTGTATGAGGGATACAGAACGGCAAAACGCACCCTCCGAACGGAGATCAAGCGGGCCAAACTGGAGGCCCGCAACGTGTGGCTGGGATCTCTGAACGCGGACCCGTGTGGGCGCCCGTACAATACGGTACGGGAAAAGCTCCGCCCCTGGACTCCCCCGCTGACTCAGAGTCCCCGGCCCCAGATCGTAGAGGGTGCGGTGAACGCTCTGTTCCCTGCGCGGGGGAAAACTCCCCCCCGCCCAATCGCAACAGCGACGACGACGACGATGCTCCAGAGGTGACCGAGGTAGAGATGAGAGTGGCGGTGCGAAGGCTGAGTGCCAAAAACACCGCCCCAGGACCCGACGGCTTGCCTGGAAAGGCCTGGGTCCTGGCCATGGAGGCTCTCGGGCCTCGACTGAGAGGGCTCTTCAGCGCATGCCTGGAGAGGGGCCAGTTCCCACTTTGCTGGAAGACGGGGAAACTGGTCCTCATAGCGAAGCCAGGGCGCCCTGCGGACTCTCCGTCCGCGTACCGGCCCATTGTGCTGCTCGACGAGGTGGGCAAGCTCTTTGAGAGAGTCATTGCAAACCGCCTCGTCGGGCGCCTAACACGGGTGGGGCCGGACCTTTCGGACGGACAGTTCGGCTTTCGCAGGATGCGCTCTACGGTGGACGCCATCATGCGCGTGCGAGCCCTCACGACGGGGGATGCGGTGTCCCGGAGCAGGTGTGTCGTGGCAGTGTCCTTGGACATTGCCAACGCGTTCAATTCCCTGCCCTGGAGTACGATCCGGAGGGCACTCCGGTACCACCGGGTGCCCGAATACCTCTGTCGAGTGGTCGAGGCCTATCTGTCGGAAAGATTTATAGTCTACCCCGGTCACCAGGGAGACTGGAAACGTCGAGAGATGTCGTGCAGTGTTCCGCAGGGGTCAGTACTAGGGCCACCCTTGTGGAACATCGGGTACGACTACGTGCTGCGCGGCGACTTCCCTGACGGGGTCAGCGTGGTTTGCTACGCAGACGACACGCTGGTTCTAGCGCAGGGAGAGTCGTACCAGGCGGCGGTCGCTCTAGCGACACGCGGGGTTGCGATGGTCATTGATAGGATCCAGGAGTTGGGACTCGAGGTGGCGCTTCACAAATCCGAGGCGATGTGTTTTCACGGTCGCCGCTCTCGGAACGCACCGCCATTGAGTTCCCAACTAACGGTAGGAGGAGTTCACATCGGTGTCGGGTCGACGATGAAGTACCTGGGACTCGTGCTCGACAGCCGGTGGAATTTCGTGGAGCATTTTCGACGTCTGGCTCCCAAACTCAACCGGGCTGGGGCTGCACTCAAGCGGCTTCTGCCCAACCTTGGGGGTCCAGATGCCTCCTGCCGGAGGCTCTACGCGGGGATCGTTCAGTCCATGGCCCTCTACGGGGCGCCGGTGTGGGCGCCGTCGCTGAAAAAGCAACCGGCGGCCATGCTGAACGCCTGTCAGAGGGTCATGGCAATAAGGATGGTGCGGGGATACTGCACGGTCTCCCGCGAAGTGGCGAGCCTTCTGGCTGGCCTACCACCGTGGGATCTGGAGACAACAGTCCTTGCACACATGCACGATATGCGCGTGGAGATGCAACGCCGGGGTGAAAGTCCGCTGCCACGACAGGTCACGGCATGGCGGGCAGAGCTCCGGCGGGATCTCACGGTGAAATGGCGTCAACGACTATCGCAACCCAGTGCTGGGCACGCCACAATCATGGCGGTAAGTCCCCTCTTTGAGGCGTGGCTGGAAAGACCTCACGACGTCCTTACCTTCCGCATGACGCAGGTCCTCACCGGACATGGTTCGTTCGGGAGTTTCCTGCACCGGATTCATGCGGAAGTGACGCCCGGGTGTCGCCACTGTGCGAAACGCCCGGAGGACACGGTGGAGCACACAGTCGAGGTGTGCCCTGCTTGGGCGGAGCATCGCCATGCCCTCGTGGGGGCGATCGGCGGCGGAGACCTCTCGCGCCGGGCCTTGGTTGAGACCATGGTCCGGAGCGAGGAGGAGTGGTAGGCGGTCGCCGACTTCTGCGAAGCAGTAATGCTCGCAAAGGAGGAGGCCGAACGCATCAGGCAACGGCGTTATCGCCGCCGCCGCCGCAACCGGGATTCTGATCCCGATTTCCGGCCACCGTAAGCGCGGGCTTGCGGACAGTGAGCAATGGGTAGCTCACTCTCCGGCCGTCCGGTAACTGTCCGGACCAAGCCCAAGTCGTCGACGGCGCGCACTGTTCCCGCGCGCCTCAAGGAGTTGTCAGCAACAGCAGGGACCCAGACGGGTCGAAGCCTACTGGGGCCAGGGTTATCCGAAAGGGCGCTCGAGCCCCGGTATGAAGGCTAGAAGGAACGGGGTGGGTCTTTTAGTCAGTAAGAGTCTGACACTATCTCCCGCTTCGCCCAAGAGCGGGGGATGTCAATGCATGATTTTTTCCCAACTTAAAAAAAAAAAAAAAAAATTTTTTCAATGTCAAGCTATTCGTAATGTTGCAACAATAAATACTAGTAACTTCAAACTTATTAAATAAAGTCTAACAGCTCCTAAGTTTATTAGACTGCTTAAAGCCATGTCCTGTTGATTAGCTATTTCATCATATTTTAGGTCAGCGCTTACTACCTAAGTACCTGCCCGCGGCTTCGCCCGCGTGGAATGTGTTTCAATTTTGATCAGAGCCGCAAAATTAGTTAAATCTTAAGTCTCAGAGAGGAAAAACATCGCAAGCCTGCGATTATTACTATATTTTTTTTGTATATTATATAAGTCCTTAATTAATCGTAGCAACTCACGATTTAGGATCCATGAATGAATGCTAATTACATTCCGTGGTGCTAGGTGATTGGGTTTCTCCCAGTTGTAGACATTCTTTCATGTATTTTGGCCTAATTCTCGTCTGTCTCCTACTTGATATGAAGAGGAAGGGAATTATGTTTTGTCTTACTTTTCCGTTATTATTTTCTGATTAACTACGTTGCGGGTTCCAAGACAGTTAAATATTTTTTTTAAGCACGCCGTGCTGCATTGCCTCGGCGCGTTTTGGGGTGGTCTCCATTGTTGATGCTGATTTTCAAGAATTGCAGCGGTTATGTGGAATAGTGTTACCCCATAAAAAGTCCCAGAATCAATTTAGACTTTTGCCATGGATGAATGTCGAGAAAGTTGCGATTTTTTCTGGCACAATGTCATGATTACACCGCTTCTTTTTCTGATTTTGGAGGGTGGTAGATGATGTTCTTATCAAAACTTGATTCTTTCTTTAGTTGATGGTTCTAGGATGCCCAGTGTGCTACAAAGAAAGCTCTTTGCTGTGTTGTGGCAGCTGCAGTGCAACAACAGACTAATAACAAAAATGTAAGGGTTGCTAAAGACCATGTGTGGCAAAAGAAAACATGCAGATTTAAGTCACCTCATAATTTATTTACATCAACAAGAACTCAACACAATTTTCACAAGTCAGTCAGGCACGCCTTCTCTCCCGCTAGCAGTACGTGAGCAGCTCATCCACGGTGCAGGGCTTGTCGCAGCACTCGTCGGCGAGGCCGCGCTTGCCGCGCGCGCCGCCCAGGGCACGCGCCGCGTCCGCGCGCCCCCACCAGCCGGCAGAGTTCTTCTCCTCGGGCCCCCACCTGCCGGCAGCGTGCTTCTCTTCGGGCCCCCACAAGCCGGTGGCGCGCTTCTCTTCTGTGGCGCCCCAACAGAGAGCCGCCATCACTTGAGCCAGACGCCGTCCACAGTAGTAACTGGCACCGTCTTGAGCCTCACAGCACCAAGAGCTGCATGCCACTACGATGATGAGGACCAAAGTTAGTTTCATGTTGATTGTTGATTTAGTTAAAACTTCAACTGAAGAAAAATTGCTGACTCGACGAGTTCAAAGTTATGTTGGAGGATGTAAGTAGGATACTGTGCCACGAATGTGGTTTGAATGTGCTGTTCCTTAGTCTTGTTCAGCTTTTATACCTGGAGGCAGCTCATTAATATTCAGATAAATTTTGATAAGGTACTAACTGAAATCTAAGTGCGTAGGTTAAAGAAAATTTAGCTCATATGTTACGTTCGATTTCCATGTGGCTGAACATCTTATGAGATGTGGGTGACTTAGCAACGGAGTTCACGAATTTGAATTTGGTCAAACGATTAAAATATTTTAGAACATAAACTGACATATGATGACTGGCCTGTTGGTCTAGTGGTTAGTGAACCTGACTGCTATGCCGCAGGTCGTGGGTTCGATTCCCACCCAGGACAAATGTTTATGTGATGACCATGATATTTTGTTCTGTGTCTGGGTGTAATTTATCTATAATATGTATGTACTTATTTAGAAATATATAAGTAAGTTTATCAGTTTCTAGTACCCATAACACAACCTCTGCTTAGCTTGGAACTAGACGGCGTTGTGTGATAGTTGTGGAATATTATATTATATTATAAACGGCGAGCAGTGGTGGTGAGTTGTAGGTCGCGGGGTCAAACTAAGCCAGGCGCATTACTTTGCGTTTAATTTCATCACCACTGCTCTCATTATGGTAAAGTAAATCACTCTAAGACATGTGTCATCCACCAATGCCTAATTTCCTCTCCTGGAAACTCCTCTCCAGGAGAGGAAACTAGAGGCCTCCGCCTAAAACCTAGAAATAGGAACATTATAAGGCTGTGTTAGAACATAAAAGGATCTATGTTCTAGAAATACTAGATTATTCACGCAGCTTCTTTCCTTCGGATAAATAATAACCTCCTTTAAGATAAAAAATAGTGAAAGAATTTTTATAATTGGATCAGAATGAAATTCCCTATACCTTCGTTTTCATTTATTTTTGACTTAGGTACAACCAGCAGCTTCACATAGATGTTACAATTTTTTTTAATTCTTTTTTTTTCCATGTACTGTAATCACTGTCTATTGGTAAAAACTACATGGAAATCTGTTCACTATTTTTTGAGTTTAACGCAAATAGACAGATAGACGTAATAAGGGGAACTTTGTTTTGTAATACGAATGTAAGTATTAGATCATTAGATATCGTTACCCATTTTTTATGCGGAGAAAAAGAAAAGAGAAAGATGTGCACTGTTGGACATAGGCCTCCCCCAAGTGTCACCGCAGTGAACAGCCCTGTATCCGAATCTCGTTCCCGCAACCCTCACCAGGTCATCAGTCCGCCTTGTGGGAGGCCTTCCAACGCTGCGTCTTCCAGTAGGTACGCAGTTGCCACTCCAGAACCTTTCAGGTTCAACAGCCGTCTGTTTTGCAAGCAATGTGTCCTGCCCACTGCCACTCAGTTCGGTGATTCTTCGAACTGTCGGTATGTCATCCTGTATTAATTATGTCTATAATTGCTCAAGAAGTTATTAAAATAAACCTCCGTAGATTATATTCTGATTAGTTCATAATTTGTTGAATGTTAACTACATCTTACTAAGTTGCATCTGTTACTATATTTAGAAGTTTTGTTTATTGTACAGTCAAGAGCACGTTGAAGTTTCACTTGCTTCTTAAGCTCTCGACTATACATACTTTTCCCTTCCACTATACTTTACACTTTTATCAGATCATCCCCCTTGATCGTCGACTGGCAACGCTCTTGCTACAATTTAAGTCAGACCTACCAAATATACACAAAATCTAAAACCCGTCAAGCCGTTTCGGAAGTTCGATAACAAACACTGTGACACGAGATGTTTAAATGTTATATTTATATTAGATTAGCTTTTGCCCGCAGCTTCGCCTGCGTACATAAAATAGAGCCTATGTCACTCAGGAATAAAGCAGCTTCCTATCGGTGAAAAAATTTTAGCGATCGCGCCAGCCCCCCTAGCCAAGTTACAACCAGTTTGTGTCGAATTCCGTTCTCTAATCGGTAACGACTCGGTGACAGCAATTGTAGAAAACGATAAGTTGGTAGCCATATTGACGCGCCTGAGTCGGCCCCTCGTTCTACAATGTAGCGTTAAACATTGTAGAAACGATTTTGAACGATGTGAACTTGGCTACGAATTGTCTATTCGTTTGTTCTGACCACGCGACTTTACGTTAAGATGACGTCATTCCCATACGTTTCATCACTTTTTGACAGCGTTAACGATTGCAGAATAACAACTTGGCTAAGCGTGCAGTACTTCTAGAGATTACCTCCTACAAACAAAAAAAAAACTTTACCTGTTTATTATATAAGTGTAGATACACATATATATATATATAGAGAGCTGACCCGTCGAACTTCGTTCCGCCTAACAGTCAATGAATGTAGTATATATCTTTTGATATAGTCAACCGATAGCGATGAAACAAAACCTAAGTAATATATTATCAATTTACACACAATTTTAACGTATAAAAGTTACCTACATCGATTTCGTAACTTTACGATTATTTATTTTTTAAGATTACGTTATGATGATTTATTTGTGCGCACATCACAAATAAAAACTTCGACAGATTTTTATGTATAGATCCACTTTAGCTAATATTGTGTAAGTGTTATTTTAATTGAAAAAGAAGTTAATTTTGTAGAAAAATATTATTCTCGATTTTATTAGGCACAGAAATGTTTTATAAATACTAGTAACTTCAAACTTATTAAATAAAGTCTAACAGCTCCTGAGTTTATTAGACTGCTTAAAGCCATGTCCTGTTGATTAGCTAATTCATCATATTTTAGGTCAGCGCTTACTACCTAAGTACCTGCCCACGGCTTCGCCCGCGTGGAATGTGTTTCAATTTTGATAGTAATCAGAGCTCCAAAATTAGTTAAATCTTAAATCTCAGACGGGAAAAACATCGCAAGCCTGCGATTATTACTATATTTTTTTGCTACCAAAAATGAATACGACGCAAGTCCTTAATCAATCGTAGCAACTCACGTTTTAGGATCCATTAATTAATGCTAATTACATTCCGTGGTGCTAGGTGATTGGGTTTCTCCCAGTTGTAGACATTCCTTCATGTATTTTGGCCTAATTCTCTTCTGTCTCCTGCTTGATATGAACAGGAAGGGAATTATGTTTTTTCTTACTTTTCCGTTATTATTTTCTGATTAACTACGTTGCGGGTTCCAAGACAGTTAATTTTTTTTTTAAAACACGCCATTCTGCATTGCCTCGGCGCGTTTTGTGGTGGTCGCCATTATTGATGCTGATTTTCAAGAATTGCAGCGGTTATGTGGAATAGTGTAACCCAATAAAAAGTCCCAGAATCAATTTAGACTTTTGCCATGGATAATTGTCGAGACAGTTGCGATTTCTTCGGCACAATGTCATGATTACACCGCTTCTTTTTCTGATTTCGGAGGGTGGTAGATGATGTTCTTATCAAAACTTGATTCTTTCTTTAGCTGATGGTTCTAGGATGCCCTGTGTGCTACAAAGAAAGCTCTTTGCTTTGTTGTAGCAGCTGCAGTGCAACAACAGACTAATAACAAAAATGTAAGGGTTGCTAAAGACCATGTGTGGCAAAAGAAAACATGCAGATTTAAGTCACCTCATAATTTATTTACATCAACAAGAACTCAACACAATTTGCACAAGTCAGTCAGGCACGCCTTCTCTCTCGCTAGCAGTACGTGAGCAGCTCATCCACGGTGCAGGGCTTGTCGCAGCACTCGTCGGCGACACCGCGCTTGCCGCGCGCGCCGCCCAGGGCACGCGCCGCGTCCGCGCGCCCCCACCAGCCAGCAGAGTTCTTCTCCTCGGGCCCCCACCTGCCGGCAGCGTCCTTCTTCTCGGGCCCCCACCAGCCGGTGGCGCGCTTCTCTTCTGTGGCGCCCCAACAGAGAGCCGCCATCACTTGAGCCAGACGCCGCCCACAGTAGTAACTGGCACCGTCTTGAGCCTCACAGCACCAAGAGCTGCATGCCACTACGATGATGAGGACCCAAGTTAGTTTCATGTTGATTGTTGATTTAGTTAGAACTTCAACTGAAGAAAAATTGCTGACTCGACGAGTTCAAAGTTATGTTGGAGGATGTAAGTAGGATACTGTGCTACGAATGTGGTTTGAATGTGCTGTTCCTCAGTCTTGTTCAGCTTTTATACCTGGAGGCGGCTCATTAATATTCAGACAAATTTTAAAAAGGTACTAACTGAAATCTAAGTGCGTAGGTTAAAGAAAATTTAGCTCATATGTTACGTTCGATTTCCATGTGGCTGAACATCTTATGAGATGTGGGTGACTTAGCAACGGAGTTCACGAATTTGAATTTGGTCGAACGATTAAAATATTTTAGAACATAAACTGACATATGATGACTGGCCTGTTGGTCTAGTGGTTAGTGAACCTGACTGCTATGCCGCAGGTCGTGGGTTCGATTCCCACCCAGGACAAATGTTTATGTGATGATCTTTTGTTCTGTGTCTGGGTGTAATTTATCTATAATATGTATGTATTTAGAAATATATAAGTATGTTTATCAGTTTTCTAGTACCCATAACACAATCTCTGCTTAGCTTGGAACTAGACGGCGTTGTTTGATAGTTGTGGAATATTATATTTTATATTTTAAACGGCGAGCAGTGGTGGTGAGTTGTAGGTCGCGAGGTCAAACTAAGCCGGGCGCGTTACTTTGCGTTTAATTTCATCACCACTGCTCTCATTATGGTAAAGAAAATCACTCGAAGACATGTGTCATCCACCAATGCCTAATTTCCTCTCCTGGAGACTCCTCTCCAGGAGAGGAAATTAGAGCCCTCCGTCTAAAACCTAGAAATAGGAACATTATAAGGCTGTGTTAGAACATAAAAGGATCTATGTTCTAGAAATACTAGCTTATTCACGCAGCTTCTCTCCTTCTGATAAATAATAACCTCCTTTGAGATAAAAAATAGTGAAAGAATTTTTATAATTGGATCAGAATGAAATTCCCTATACCTTCGTTTTCATTTATTTTTGACTTAGGCACGACCAGCAGCTTCACATAGATGTTACAATTTTTTAAAATTCTTTTTTTTCCATGTAGGTACTGTAATCACTGTCTATTGGTAAAAACTACATGGAAATCTGTTCAATAGTTTTTGAGTTTATTGCAAATAGACAAATAGAGGTAATAAGTGGAACTTTGTTTTGTAATACAAATGTAAGTAGTAGATCATTAGATATTGTTACCCATCTTTTATGCGGAGAAAAAGAAAAGAGAAAGATGTGCACTGTTGGACATAGGCCTCCCCCAAGTGTCACCGCAGTGAACAACCCTGTATCCGAATCTCGTTCCCGCAACCCTCACCAGATCGTCAGTCCGCCTTGTGGGAGGCCTTCCAACGCTGCATCTTCCAGTACGCAGTTGCCATTCCAGAACCTTTCAGGCTCAACAGCCGTCTGTTTTGCAAGCAATGTGTCCTGTCCACTGCCACTGAGTTCGGTGATTCTTCGAACTATGTCGGTATGTCATCCTGTATTAACCTTTCAATCGTGGAAATTGCAGACACAATAGAAAGACAATAGGTGCGCGAACGCCGCCGGTTCGCTTGGGGTTTAATGAATTAATTATGTCTATAATTGCTCAAGAAGTTTTTTAAAAAAACCTTCATAGATTATATTCTAATTAATTCATAATTTGTTGAATGTTAACTAAAGTCCATTTCACGAAAGAAGTCCCGCGGACAATTGTGGAACTAAATTTGACAGATGGGGAGATCGGTCATGTTGTCTTTTGTCGATGTTATCAAGGTGCGTTTGTTGTGGTAGATATTTTGTGAGTTTATTATTGGATTAGTGCGTTATAAGGTTTATTTACGATGCCAAAAGTTGTAAAAAGTGCAGGTCGAGAAATGATATTAAAGGTGAAGGAGTTCTGTGAAGCGGAACACAAGAATCGCGGTGTTTTAATACCAATAAGCAATGTTCGCAAGAGTCGCCGCCATGACAGGTAAATTTTGGGGCTGCCATATACAGATTTTTTCCCGATTGATTTACAGATTGGAATTAAGTTTTTTGGTTTTTTATGCACGATTTTTATTAAGGAAAGTTTGAAAAGGAATTAACACAACACAACAAAAATTTGTAAAGTTATATTCAACAATAATGTAATTAAATACGAAAATAATCTTTGTTTGAATTTTATTTTTATTTTTATTGTTCATTTTATTGCAGGTGTTTCAGAGAAAACTGTAACGAGAGTTACAAAAGAAGGCGCAACAGCGGCGAGTACTTCTAAAGTTATCGTCACCCCAGGGAAGAGTCGCCCGCATCCTAAAAAGTTCGACTTGGATGGATTTAATTTGTGCGCTATACGGCAAAAAATTCACAGTTTTTATGTTATAAAGAAGGAATTACCTACATTGATTAAATTACGTGCAGCTTTGAGAGAAGACATAAATTATCAAGGAAGCATCACAACATTGCACCGTATATTGCATAGCATCGGTTGCAAGTATAAGCGATGCCAATCGAAACGTAAATTACTAATGGAACGTTATGATATTACTGCATGACGTTCAAGATATTTTGAGAGAATCCGAAGAAATCACAATGTGGAGAAAAAACCTGTAGTATATTTAGACGAGACCTATATACACAACACTTATCATGCCAAAAGTTGCTGGCAAAGTGAGAAGGAGCCTGGGATGTTCGTGTCAGAGTCGTCAGGGAGTCGTTGGATAATTGCTCATGTGGGAACTGAAAATGGTTTTGTTAATGGTGCATTGTTAAAGTTCAAATCCCAATCCAAATCCTCAGATTACCACGATGACATGAACTCAACTAATTTTTTGTAATGGATGAGTAAAAAAGTCATTCCTAACCTACCTGAAAGGTCACTTGTGGTAATTGACAACGCTCCGTATCACTGCACTCAAATAGATAAAGCACCTACAATACACCTACAACGTGACATGCAGGAATGGCTGCGAGAAAAGGGAGTATATTTTGAAGATACTTGGACAAAAGTTGTATTATTTGAATTAATTAAACAAAACAAAGGTCCACCTACATATGCCGTGGAGGCATTATTAAAATCTCACAATCATGAATTGCTAAGACTGCCGCCTTACCACTGCGATCTCAATCCGATCGAAAAAATGAAGAAAAATGTGGAGCCTTGTAAAGAGACGGGTAGCGGATAAAAACGTGGGCCAAGATCCAAAAGAAATTGTACGCCTAACAGAAGAGGCTTTTGAGACTGTTACAGCGGAAGATTGGGCAGTTCAATGTAAACATGTACAGCATTTGGAGGAAGAATATTTAAAAAATGATGGTCTTATGGATGAAGCAATGGTTCGATTTATTATATCCACGGCTAGTGATAGTGAAACAGAATCTGATTCTGTTTCTATTCACTCTTCTGATAGTGATCATAGTGTGACCGATCATAATTATTCAATAAAAATTTGAATAAAAGTTTTAAATGTTATTTTATTTTTCTAATTTAAAGTTGGTCGAACATCTCCATTTTATATTTTAGAAATTACAGGAAGATTTATTTTTCACTAATCTGACCTTAGCAGTATGGACATCAAATGGTACCTATTATATTAAAAATACATTCTATTAAAAACATTTTTTTTCTTATCTAACTATTCGAGTAGGTACCTAGTTAATAAAATGAAAGTAAATGAACTATAAATTATTTCCCCTGATTTCCCCATATTTAACCGTGGCAACATTATGTCGCGCGAATACAGCGCTGCGTCTGCGGGACTTCTTTCGTGAAATGGACTCTACATCTTACTAAGTTGCATTGCAAATATGCAATACGAGTTTTGAAAAAAAGGTACTTTATTTTTTAATTTTATCTTTACAAATCGATAGTTTTTCATGTACCGGATCGACCCTCCACGGGATTAAAACGATTAAAATTTAGCGGTGTATATAGAGAGCTGACCCGTCGAACTTCGTTCCGCCTAACAGTCAATGAATGTAGTATATATCTTTTGATATAGTCAACCGATAGCGATGAAACAAAACCTAAGTAATATATTATCAATTTACACACAATTTTAACGTATAAAAGTTACCTACATCGATTTCGTAACTTTTACGTTATGATGATTTATTTGTGCGCACATCACAAATAAAAACTTCGACAGATTTTTATGTATAAATCCACTTTAGCTAATATTGTGTAAGTGTTATTTTAATTGAAAAAGAAGTTAATTTTGTAGAAAAAATATTATTCTCGATTTTATTAGGCACAGAAATGTTTTATCAATTTCAAGCTATTCGTAATGTTGCAACAATAAATACTAGTAACTTCAAACTTATTAAATAAAGTCTAACAGCACCTGAGTTTATTAGACTGCTTAAAGCCATGTCCTGTTGATTAGCTAATTCATCATATTTTAGGTCAGCGCTTACTACCTCTGTACCAGTCCGCGGCTTCGCCCGCGTGGAATGTGTTTCAATTTTGATAGTAATCAGAGCTCCAAAATTAGTTAAATCTTAAATCTCAGAGGGGAAAAACATCGCAAGCCTGCGATTATTACTATATTTTTTTGCTACCAAAAATGAATACGACGCAAGTCCTTAATCAATCGTAGCAACTCACGTTTTAGGATCCATGAATGAATGCTAATTACATTCCGTGGTGCTATGTGATTGGGTTTCTCCCAGTTGTAGATATTCCTTCATGTATTTTGGCCTAATTCTGTTCTGTCTCCTGCTTGATATGAAGAGGAAGGGAATTATGTTTTTTCTTACTTTTCCGTTATTATTTTCTGATTAACTACGTTGCGGGTTCCAAGACAGTTAAATATATTTTTTAAACACGCCGTGCTGCATTGCCTCGGCGCGTTTTGTGGTGGTCTCCATTGTTGATGCTGATTTTCAAGAATTGCAGCGGTTATGTGGAATAGTGTAACCCAATAAAAAGTCCCAAAATCAATTTAGGCTTTTGCCATGGATGAATGTCGAGAAAGTTGCGATTTCTTCTGGCACAATGTCATGATTACACCGCTTCTTTTTCTGATTTCGGATGGTGGTAGATGATGTTCTTATCAAAACTTGATTCTTTCTTTAGCTGATGATTCTAGGATGCTCTGTGTACTGCGAAGAAAGCTCTTTGCTGTGTTGTGGCAGCTGCAGTGCAACAACATAGACTAATAACAAAAATGTAAGGGTTGCTGAAGACTATGTGTGGCAAAAGAAAACATGCAGATTTAAGTCACCTCATAATTTATTTAAATTAACAAGAACTCAACACAATTTTCACAAGTCAGTCAGGCACGCCTTCTCTCCCGCTAGCAGTACGTGAGCAGCTCATCTACGGTGCAGGGCTTGTCGCAGCACTCGTCGGCGAGGCCGCGCTTACCGCGCGCGCCGCCCAGGGCTCGCGCCGCGTTCGCGCGCCCCCACCAGCCGGCAGATTGCTTCTCCTCGGGCCCCCACTCGCTGGCAGCGTGCTTCTCTTCGGGTCCCCACCAGCCGGTGGCGCGTTTCTCTTCGGTGGCGCCCCAACAGAGAGCCGCCATCACTTGAGCCAGACGCCGCCCACAGTAGTAACTGGCTCCGTCTTGAGCCTCACAGCACCAAGAGCATGCCACTATGATGATGAGGACCAAAGTCAGTTTCATATTGTTTGTTGATTTAGTTAGTAACTTCAACTGAAGAAAAATTGCTGACTCGACGACTTCAAAGTTGTGTTGGAGGATGAAAGTAGGTTACTGTGCCGAGAATGTGGTTTGAATGTGCTGTTCCTCAGTCATGTTCAGCTTTTATACCTGGAGGCAGCTCATTAATATTCAGATAAATTTTGTGATAAAGTCCTAACTGAAATCTAAGTGCGTAGGTTATAGAAAATGTAGCTCATTATGTTACATTCGATTTCCATGTGGCTGAACACCTTATGAGATGTGGGTGACGGAGTTCACGAATTTAGATTTTGTCAGACGATCAAAATATTTTAGAACATAAACGACGAGCAGTGGTGGTGATATGTAGGTCACGGGTTTTTAAACTCAACCGGTCGCATTACTTTGTGCAATATTGTTTCATCAGCACTGCTCTGAATATGGTGAAGGAAATCGTCGTAAGAGAACATATCCTAGAACCAAATACTCGAAGACATGTGTCATCCTCCAATCCGCACTGAACCCGCGTGGTGGATTACGGCCCATTCCTTCTCTTATACAGATAAGATAAGATATATTTATTTGCTCAAGCATGTGTACACATACAAAATTTAAAAATGCATGCAGGATGACACAAAGTAATGAAAATTGGTTCAGACATGTTTGCCACATACTATGGCGTGCAAATATTTTGAATAGTTTATAAAAAAAAATTAAAATTTTTACTAAGTACATCATCATCATCTTCCTGCCCTAATCCCGTTTTATTTGGGGTCGGCGCAACACGTTTTTTTCTTCCATTCTGTCCTGTCACTCGTCACGCTATCACTAACTCCCTTTTCTTTCATATCGTTTCTCTCAGAATCCATCCATCTTTTCTTTGGCCTCCCTCTTCCCCTCCATCCATCCACGTGTAAACTCATAACTTTTTTAGTAACATGCGTTTCTTCCCTCCTTTTCACATGACCATACCAAGACAAACGATTCCCTTTCAACTTTTCAATCACTGGCGCCACTTTCAAACTTCCCCTAATATACTCATTTCTCACTTTATCCATTCTCGTCACACCACACATCCATCTTAACATTCTCATCTCCGCTACATGCAATCTTTTTTCATCCGTCTTTTTCACAGCCCAACATTCTGATCCATACAGTATGACAGGCCTTATCACGGACTTGTAGATTTTACCCTTCAACTTGAGGGGCATCCGTGGGTCACAAGTAGTTCCCGTGACCTGTCGCCACTTCATCCATCCTGCGTTGATCCGACGTGTTACGTCCCGGTCCACCTCACCATCCCCTTGGACGAGCGACCCGAGGTACCGAAAGTCGGAACAGATCGGTATGGGCGTTCCAGCGAGAGCTAAAGGCACTGGATTGGAGACACCGCCGAAATCGCAGAACAAGTACTCCGTTTTGGTTCTACTCAATTTCAGGCCAACACTCTCCAGTCTGTGCCACCACACCTCCAATCTGTTCTGGACCTCTAGGCCACTCTCGGCAACCAGCACAATGTCATCGGCAAACAGCATACACCAGGGAGCCTCTTCCTGAATGTCCGACGTCAGAGCGTCCATTAAATTTTTACTAAGTACATCATTGGAAAAATAATCAATGTCGAAATTAAACATGTCAAAGTTAATATAGCAAAAACATTTAGTTCAACGAAATTAGCAACGAGTATAAATGTCAAAAAAGATACAAGTCAAAAAGGTACATGTCAAAAGAAAAGTAAAAATAATAATAATATAATCTATGTCTGTGAATTAAACATAATGGTAATAAATGTCAAAGTATACACAGTTATGTCAAAAGTATTAAAATCGTAATTGAATCTAAGTCACTCTAAATGGTTCTGTCAGAAATTCATTAATGTTATAGTATGCTTTATCTATTAAAAATGACTTTAGTTGTTTCTTCAATTGTACATTATTAAGCTCTCTCCAACTTTTAGGCAACTTATTGTATATAATGGGAGCCATGCAGAAAACACTTTTGCGCATAAGTGCAGTCCTACTCCTATGCTGACACAGCTGAGATTGATCACGCCTGTTTCTGGGAAATTTATCTGCCATTTGCGGAAATAAGTTAATATTATTTCTAACGAACATTACTGTTTCTAGAATATAAAGAGAGGTCAGTGTCAATATTTTATAGTGTACGAAATAGGGTTTACAACTGTCGGTTGTTTTTAATTTAAACATGGCTCTGACACATCTCTTTTGTGCTTTAAAAGCGGCTTCTTTGTCAGTTGAGTTACCCCAAAAGATAACCCCATATCTGAGTACAGATGCTGTTAGCCCGTAGTATGCAGTTAACAATGCATCTATGTTAACCTTCCGTGACAAAATGTATAAAGCATACGCATTACTGCTAATTCTTTTGGTCAGGGTCTCTATATGTGCCTTCCAATTTAAATTCCGATCAATTGTTACTCCTAAAAACTTGGTTGTATTAACTGTGTCAATTTTGTTGTCATCGTATGTTATGTCAAGATTAGGAAGAGTCAAAGCGCGCTGGCTAAAATGCATAATTACTGTTTTATTGAGATTTATTTTTAAATTATTACTGTCTAACCACTCTACAGTTTCCTTTAAAGTATTATTTATGTCCTCTTTATAGAAATCTTTTTGCGTACACGGAATGGTTATAGTGCTGTCATCCGCGTACAGTGTCATAGGATATTTGATTGCTTTTGGAAAGTCATTAATATATAATGTAAAAAGCGGTGGTCCTAGTATACTTCCTTGTGGAACTCCGTAGACAACAGTACGTTCCTCCGAAAGAAAGATTTCTTCTCTTTTAGTGCTCATATTTATTCTTTTAATTTCCGTTATTTGTTTTCTGTCACTGAGGTAGGATGTTATGAGCTCAAGTACATTACCTCTAATACCGTAAGCCTCAAGTTTTTTTAGTAAAATATTATGTTGCACATAATCAAAAGCCTGTGTCATGTCGCAAAATATTGCGCACACTGGAGTGTTTTTATCCATATTCGTCATAGCTGTAAGCAAAAACTCATAAATAGCCATGTTAATTGATTTGTTTTTCCTAAATCCTTTTTGTTCGTGGCAAAGAATATTATTCGCTTCTAAGTATATATTGAGTTCTTTATAAATATACTTTTCAATTATTTTTGAGAACAATGGTATCAAAGAGATTGGCCTATAGTGTTCCATTAGCTCTCTATTTTGTTTTTTAAACAAAGGTTTTATTACTGATTTTTTTAGGGCTTTTGGAAAAATCCCTTCGCTTATACACAAATTTATAATATGACTTAAAGAGGAAAAAATTACCTCGGCTACTGCTTTTAGTATTTTTGTACAGATGCCATCGTAACCTACACTGTTTGTGTTTTTAAGAGATAAAATTATTTTTAATATTTCGCTTGGCACACTTGGAGCCATAAACATAGAATCTTTTTTGTTTAAGATATACTCTGTGACTCTGTCTCCTGAATTAGTCATAGGCTTAATTTTATCAATGAAATAATTATTAAATACGTTAGAAATACATTTTGGATCCGAGATAATTTCATTATTGTTAATTCTGATTTTATCAATATTATTCTTTGGTATATTTAACTTTATTTGATTTATAATTTGCCATGTTGTCTTAGATTTATTGTTTGATATTTTAATTTTATGGGTATTTTGAGCTCTGAGTCAAATTTATAATTTTTTTAAATAGTTTTGTATAATTTTTGAATTGTATTTTATTCTTCTGAGTCGGTTTTAACCGGAACTGCCATAGCAAGTGCCGTTTTTTTTTGCTACATTTTTTGATACCTCGTGATACCCATTTCTGCTTTTTATGGACATTTACTGTAACAACATTTTCGGGGAAGCACTGATTATAAAGCATTAAGAAAATATCAGAAAATGCGTTAAATGCTTCGTTTGTGCCATTTGATTCATACACATCCGAAAATGTTAGACTACTCAGATAGGCTTTAAATTTGTTAACATTATCATTGTGATAGTCACGTCTTCTCGTACTCCACCGATTGATATTACATACTGTACTGATTGGGCATTTCAGTAACTGGGCTGTGTGGTCCGACAATGCTAGCTCCAATACAGAAGCCTTACAGAACCTATTGAAATTATGCGCAAAATTATCAATACATGTTTTGCTCTTAAGTCGAGTCGGTTGATTTAGTGCCAGTCTCAAGTTAAAGCTTAATAACATATTTTCGAATTCAATTGATTGTTTATTTCGTTTAAGTACATCTATATTAAAATCTCCTGCCAAAACAATATTTTTACAATCATTTTTCATTAATATATGTAATATCCGTTCTAATTTAGTAATACATTCATTGAAATTATTGAAATTTGGCACTCTGTAAATGCAAACACATATTATCTTGTGCGTGATTAGTTCAATGGCACAACATTCAAATACACCACTTGTAGATATTTTTGCTATATTTGGCAGCTCTCTCCATTTATGCCCGGACCTTACAATTATGCAAGCTCCACCTCTTTTCGTTCCTTTTCGGCTATAACAAGCTGCTAAATGGTAATTATTTAAATTCAGGTGTTTTTCATAAGTTTCCATCATAAAGTGCTCTGTAATGCACAGAACATCGACACCTATCTTTCTGTCAGTTAACTCATTGAGGCAGACTGCCAGAGTATCACATTTAGCTAGCAAGCCTGCAATGTTTTGGTGCATGATGTATAGATGATTAGTCAAGAAAAAAATGGTCTTCTGTTGTGTTAATGTCATTCAAATTGTGATGTATGTCTACGTTTTGCAAAATGTCCGTAATTAACTCCAGTAAATCCTTAAATATAGTACGTAGTCCAAGTTTATTTATTTTGCCAGAATATTTACTAAACATGCTGCAGTCATATTCTAGATTTAAGTTACTATCCAAAAGGAATGCATGTTTATGCGTCAGTATGTCTAAGTACAGAAGATTGTTAAATGTCTCAACTCTACAGTTAAATAAACTTGTGTCAAATGGATACTTATAAGTTGGTAAACAGACAATTATGTTTGTGTGTTGTACTGCTTGAAGTATTTCACGTATATGGAAAATCATGTCATAATAGTCATTTGTCCTCTTGAAGTCTTCTTCCCCAAGTAGTATAATGCAACAGTCATTCATATTGTAATCTAATAATTTTGTCTCTAGACCGCTTAGAAGCTGTTTTGTATTGCCATGTGATACCAAATAATGACAAAGACTATAGTTGCTATGGAATGTACTTTCAGCAATAGACAGTATGTTATTTCTGTTATCACTACTGAGTAAACATATTTGACGTTTAGCTCCGTATTTTAGGTGTGATTTCTGGTCATCACTACTTAAGACAAGGTAAGGTTCTTCTTGACTTACCATTTCTTGTGAAGTTTTCGGTGTCTCCAATGGGTGGTCAGTAAGCACAGGCGGTAGTATGGGGGGTGTATATGGAGCCTGACTCCTTGAAACACGTTTCTTCTTGGCCGATTTATGTCTAGGTGTCCGAATAGTTTTTTCAGCCGTACAGACTTTTTTATAATTATCAATTACATGTTTACATTTTATTAACTCTTGCTTTAAGGTAGTGTTTTCTAAGTTTAAGTTAGCCACTTCTTGATTCGCGATTAGTAACTCTTCTTGTAAATTATTTATTTTATCGTAAAGCTCTTTATAGTTTTGTAACTCGTTGATAGACGTATTAGGCAAACTTAACATTGTTGTGTCAAAGAGGGACTGGTTTGATGACTCATCAGATAGTGAACTCGAATGTTGTGGCGGTTTTCTAAATGTTATGTGGTCACTTTGCTCATTCTCCATCATAATATTCGTTAGTTAATTGCTTTGAAATAAGTCAAAATCACCGAAAGATATCAATGATCAAATTTTTGAAATTCCAAAAACACTGATACGTGCTACGCTGGGCGCGAACTCGCGGCCTGTTGCGTGGTTGATACACGTTATAGCCTTTCGACCATGCGACTCGTTAGATGATGGGTTGAAATTATGTGTTGTTTTGTGAATGTGGACTATTTAAATTAATAACAGTTAGTTGATGACTCATGAGAAGTAATATTGTTCTTCTGTTTATTTTTGCCCTAATGTACGTTGTATTACTTCACTTTATATTTATCACCATCAACTTAAGTTTTACTGAACTACAACACAATATCGTTGACTGTTGAGATTTGTCTTTGACACTTTTAATTGACCGACTTTAATGTTGGTTTTTCCATGATCCTTTTGAATTTTTTAAAGATAACACTCACACTTCGTTATTGGACTAATCTTAGTCTATTTACATCTAATTTGGGCTAAATACTGGCCATTTACAGAAAAAATACATAAAATTATTGCGGAGCTGTATACTTTAGGTTTTGAAGAGTACCCTCAATTCATACAGGAGGCCTGAATCCTAGAAGTAGGAACATTATGAGGCTTATTATGCTATGCTAGAACTTACGTACCACCCACCCTTACGTTATTGAAACTTCTACGGTTCGGACTAAGCGTTTCGCTTCGTCGTTTATACCGTGTACATCGAAGGACTGGAAAAATTTGCCTGCTGTGGTCTTCAAGGCTAGAGTGAATAGGTTCTTAATAAACTATAGTGCGCCTCACCGTCAACGTTATCATCACTGCTTACCATCAGGTGGGATCGCAGTCAAGCATTGGTTTATATCAAATGAAAAATAATGTGTCTATGTTCTAGAACAGTAGAAAAAGCTGTCGAGCTTTTTAAACTTTTCTGTACCTTACCTACCCAATAAAGTCGTTTATTGGGTGCAGAAAAGTTTTAAGAATAGTCAAGCTATTTGCAATATCGCAACAAAAAAACTAGTAACTTCAAACTTATGTAATAAAGTCTAACAGCTCCTAAGTTTATTAAACTGCTTAAAGCCATGTCCTGCCGATTAGCTATTTCATCATATTTTAGATCAGCGCTTAATACATAAGTAATATTTCGTCGTCAATATATAAATTACTATAGCTTGTGCCAGCGGCTTCATCCGCGTGAAGTTTGGTTATTGCAGTCATTGCTGACATGAAGTCAAAGTCGAAGACGGATAAAAATTAGCATACTTCACTACACCACACACACTACACTACTACTATTTATTCTTGGAGTTCAAGGTTCCTCTGTTAAGAAATTTCATCAAAATCGGTTCAGTAGTTTGACTGTGAAACCGTAACAGACAAACAGATAGAGTTACTTTCACATTACTATATTATTTCACTATATTATTAGTATATGGCTAAGCAATGATGACATGTGAGTAATTACAAACTCAAGTCAGTAGTCAAGTTAGTGTGTTATGTTTAAAATATTGCCATTTTACGTTATGTTGATGTATCGCAAAACTGCAAAAAAAGACTTTGATCAAATGATATTTATTTTGCAATAATAGTTTTAAAAACACTTTACCATGTCAATTTTTTCGCTAGTTTGCTGGTTGATCGATAGCCCTTTACCCCTGCTGTTATATCAACAGATTGAAGTTACTTGTTGAATATTTTATAGCTATGCACATAAAAATATAGGTGAATCTGTTTAAAAAAAAAAATACTGAAATCCATAAATAATATATTAGTACTAAGCTCAAACACAAGTTTGTGGTTGCTGTATCCATTCTCAAAAAATTGGGGACTCTTTTAGATCAGTCAATAGTCAGCAACATTAATTCATTAAACCCCAAGCGAACGCCGGCGTTCGCGCACCTATTGTCTTTCTATTGTGTCTGTAAATTCCACGATTGAAAGGTGGATTCAAACCAAAACAATATGAAGCAAGCCAAAAGGCATTTTATTCTGTAAAAGCGTATCTTGAGCTCAAAAAAGGCTTGGGTTTTAAATCTGCTTTAGCAGTACAATATTTGTTGTAATTTTTCTTCTACTGTTTTCTAACACCTTTTTATTATTTTTAGTTTAATACACTGACATATTTTATGAACATATGATTTTTATTTTTCAAGTTAATCAGCTAGGAAAAAATTGTCGCACCTAGTTCAGATTGACCAAAAAAAAAACGTGTAAAAGTGTGTTTTTAAAACCTATTTTTAAAATAAATATCTTTTACCATTTACTTCTTTCCCATCAATAATTTGTCTTTTCTGGGACAAAATGAACAGATAAAACACTGGTTTATTTCTAAGCCATCAACAGAGGTGTTCATTGGCATGGAAAGGGAACGTGACACATGAGGTGAAATTCCCTTTACCCACGCGCATAGATTTTACTAAGGACATATTAATAAAATTAGGTCTGAATATTAATGAACTCTCTCGGTATAAAAAGTAGGGATTACTGAGCATCAGCACATTCGAACCACAATCGTGGGACCGTAGCGTTCTTACATCCTCCAACTTTGAACTCGTCGAGTCAGCAATTTCTCTTCAGTTGAAGCTCCAACTAAATCAACATGAAACTGACTTTGGTCCTCATCATCGTAGTGGCAGGTTCTTGGTGCTGTGAGGCTCAAGACGGTGCTAGTTACTACTGCGGGCGGCGACTATCACGAGTGCTGGCGAATCTTTGCTGGGGCGCCACCGAAGAGAAGCGCGCCACCGGCTGGTGGGGGCCCGAGGAGAAGCACGCTGCCGGGTGGTGGGGGCGCGCGGGCGCGGCGCGTGCGCTGGGCGGCGCGCGGGGCAAGCGCGGCCTCGTGGACGAGTGCTGCAACAAGCCCTGCACCGTGGATGAGCTGCTCACGTACTGCTAGCGGGGGAGAAGGCGTGCCTGACGGACTTGTACAAACTGTTGATATAAATAAATTTTGAGGTTACCCGATTCTGTGTGTTTTATTTTATCACAACCAGCCAGCTACCAGCGGCTCCACCTGCTTAAAAGTAGGTTTTTCCATTCGAACTTTGGACCCTCGTTTCGTCCGCTTTGGGGGTGAATTTCAGAAAATCCTTTCTTATTCTTTTTAAACATCATAAAATCACCCCTGTGCAAAATTTCAGTTTTCTAGGTCCATGAGTTTGGGCTGCACGTGGATGAGTTAGTGAGTGAGTCAGGACTTTGCTTTTTATATCAGATCTCATCATCATCATTCGATTAGGCACGTCATAGTCATAGTGGTAAGATCCCTCTTTGAGGCGTGGCTGAAGAGGCATAAGGTTGTTCTCATCTTCCGCATGAAGCATGGTCCTCACCGGACATGGTAAGTTCAGGAGGTTTCTGCACCGGATTCAGACAGAAGAAACGCCCAGAGGATACGATGTGGAGGTGTATCGCCATGTCCTCTTGGGGACGATCGGTGGCGGCGACTTCTCGGGCCAGACGGCCGCCTCCTTCTGCGAAGCAATAGTGTTAGTGAAGAAGACGCTTGAGGGAACAGATATTTCACGCCTTAGGCCCCGCGACCCCTATACCGAGTCTGGCACTCGCCACAGGCCACAGTAGGCGCGGACTTGCGGACGACAAAAAATGGGTATCTTGCTGTCCGGCCGTCCGGTGATCATCCAAAACCAGTCCAAGTCATTTACTATTTATTTTTTTACCATTTTACTATTTATTATTATTTTTTTACTATTTTTTTTTTACTTTTTAATTTTTTTTTATTGTTTTTTTTTTTTAATTTAGTCGTAGTGTTCCACGCGCTTCTTATAGAGATGTCAATAAATCGTAGGATCATCATCTAAACCATGGATTTTGATGCCAATTTGGACGTATGGTATCCAACTCTGGGGCTGCATCAAAATAATAAAACAATTACAAAATAAAGTACTCAGGGATGCTGTAAAAGCACCTTGGTAGATCAGAAATGACGACCTCTACCGTGACTTAAAATGGAACTCGTCACCACCATCATTAAATTTGCTGAAGTCCACGAACACAGACTTCACCGACACGTGAATGTTGAGGCTATACAGCTGTTAGACAATACGGACTAGGTCCGTATTGTCTAATTTAGTATTGCGTAGACTAAAGAGAACTAAACCTTTTGAGTTAGTGTAGTGTTTAAAGTTAGTGTATAATAGTGATCAATGCTGTGCTATGCATATTACACATGAACAAAGTGTTATTATCAATATCAGACTCTAAGAAAGTGCTATGGACTTCTATAAGTGGTTAAGGACGCTATTCTTAGTTTAAGCAAAACCGTATAAAAATAAGTTAGAGTTAAATTACTCATTAGTCTTTTAGGCGAGATTGTAATCAATTATTAAGAAATTTATTCTTAATAATAAGGGAAAAAAAAATCTAAAACCATATTTTAGATAGTAAAAGTATGACACGCCCTCCCACTCCGCTCTAAAGCGGGAGAAGACATTTTCCAAATCAAAGATTTTTTTATATCGACAAAATTTCATTCGACCCTGAACAAAAGCAAGTAATAAACGTAAACAGTAGCGGTGGCTATAAAGGTCTGTAATTAAATCTTAAGGGCTGTTCCACACTGGCTGTGCGCGAGGGTGCACACAATGGGCCATGGCACCACGGCTATGGGCCAGGTGCCCCCACTGTACAATAGTTTTCGTTGACTTTATTTTATTCGTGATTTACTGGTAGTTTGATGTGTATGTTGTAAATAGTAAGGGCTGTTGTAGAATGTATTTTTGTATGTAGGTGTACGTATTTGATCTGAATCAAATCAATCAAGTCCGTGAAATGTTCTCCCGTCAATCTCTAACAAAATCAAAAACATTTATTTTAAATAAACCATTTATAGGTGTTCCCAATGGAACCTTTTTTTATAAACTTTTTGTTTTGTACATATTTTAAAAACTTATGAAACAAAATATATTTTCAGTTGTCAATTGCATGGTGTGGTTGTCATTTCTCCTCATCCTCAAGCTCCTCAAATTCCTTGTCTCCAACTCCTCATCACTAACATTTGGTCCTTCTCCCACTTTTTTTTTCGAACCAGCAAAACATAAGTTTTAAAAATTCGTATGGTGGAGACAAGGAGCCAAGCGAAAGCTCGAGAGGAGGGAGGCAACCACCAAAGCAACATGAGCGAAGCCCCAGTAGTGCGCGGTGATCGCTCCACGACGAGTTCCAGGACGTCACGGTCGTCAGCGACAATCCGTGCCCAAAAGTTGGCCTTACAGGCGGCCCACATTAGGAAGGTCGCCGAGGCTGATCGTGCGGCTGCGGCAGCGGCGGCGGCAGCAGCAGCAGCCAAATCGGAGCGAGAAGCTGCTAACTTGGACCTAGAGGCTCAGCTTGCAGCTTTAGAAGCCGACAGTCGAGGGAGTCGCAGAAGCTCCATAGAATCAGAAAGGCAAGTACAACAGTGGTTAGTATCATCCGAAAAGGCTATTCCATGCAGTCAGCCTCGGATTCCAATCCCTGACAGCACTCAAGAACCTGCTTTTAATTCTTCAGAGATTAAACAACAACCCTCTGATATAACTTTATTAGCACAGGCTATTACGTCATCGCTAGCGAATGTCGGTGGAGGTTTAAAACCCAAGAATGGCGATGGACGCCTCCCTATCTTCGATGGCAAGCCATTGGACTGGCTCGCCTTCAAGCGAGTCTACGAAGACACGAAGTCTTCCTTCTCCACATCTGAGAACCTGACACGGATCAACCTAGGACTTCGTGGAATAGCACGTGAAACGGTAGCGGTGCTCCTAGTTTCTGCGCGTGATCCTGTGGAGGTAATGGACGCATTGCAACTTAGGTTCGGTCGCCCCGAATTTATTGTTTTGCAGGAAATAGCTTCCGTACGGTCGTGGCCCAAGTTAAGTTCCTTAGATTGCGATGATCTCAACAAATTCACCTGCAAGGTAAGAAATTCAGTTGAAGTTATGAGGCTCTTGGATCAGAAGAGTTACCTAGATTCTCCTGAGTTATTTCAAACTATTCTAGGTAAACTCAACCCATTACTACGAAATAAATGGACGGATTTTGCTGTAGCTCACTTCTCACAACAGGGTAAGACTATGCTCGAGTTGTTAGTTTTATTTTTGACTCGTGAAGTTGAAAAGCAACTCAAGTTTGGTTTAGTATCAGAACCCTCAATTGTTGTTAAAAAGTACGAGAAGGTACATTCCGCCTCATTTTCAGATAGTACCCAAAATACTTCCAAGACCTCATCACCTAAATTTTCGGCTAAAAAACTAGAAATTTCAGATGACATTGAAAAAAAACCCTGTCCTATGTGTAAACATAAACATAATTTAGTAGACTGTAATAGTTTTATGACATTGTCAGTTAGTGACCGATGGCAGTTCGTAAAAGAAAATAAGTTATGTCATAAATGTCTTAAAAAAGGTTCACATAGTTATAAGTTTTGCAAAAATAAGAAAGAGGTTTGCAATGTGACTGAGTGTAAATTCCGACATCATAAACTTTTGCATGACATAAATTTATTAGCTCATACAGTTTTAGTGAATGAACTAAACTGCGATAATACCAAATCACCGTCTGATAATCAGGTAGAGGTGCCGCGTAAAGAACCTGGTGAATTAATAGCGTATACCTCCTCTTTTTCAAATTTATCTGACGAAAACTATAAACATATGAGACCTTTGTTAAAAGTCGTTGCAGTTACGATTTCGGGACCGCTATGTAGTGTCGATACGTTTGCTTTCTTAGACGATGGCGCCACTGCTACGTTCATTGATGCCCAACTATGTGAACAAATTGGTGTCGCAGGGCCCGAATCACACGTTAGGCTTGACTGTGTCAGTGGTTTAGGAAAAGACGTAAAGGTTCAGTACGTCGACTTTGATATCAAAGGTTCACAATGTACGGAAACGTTCACCATTTGTAAGGCTCGGGCAATCAATAGTCTAGGGTTATCCAAACAGACTGTTCGAACTGAAAGTATCCAGCAGTTCCCCCACTTGCGCGACTTAAGCGACGTTCTCTGCTATATGGAAGCCGAACCTAAAGTAATTATTGGCATCGACAACTGGCATCTTACGATTCCTAAATCAACTCGAAGAGGCAGCAAGTCTCAACCAGTGGCAATTAACACGAGTCTAGGTTGGGTTTTATTTGGTTTTCAGTCAAGTAGAACAAAGGCTATTGACACAATCAATCATGTTAGTACTTCCAGTGAGTATAATGATCTTGACGCACTTATTCAGTCTTATTACAAACTAGATTCTCTTGGAATTACTAAAAGAGAGTGTCGTAGCGATAACGACATTAAAGCCATCAAAATACTAGAAGATAGTACCCGTCATTTACCTGACGATACATATGAAGTTGCGCTTCCTTGGAAGGATGAGCAATTTAAAGTTCCAGATAGTTTTGGCCTAGCTATGTCGAGGTTCAAAACCTTAGAGAGAAAAATGCTCAAAGAGCCCGCCTATGCTGAATTGTATAAATTGAACATGCAATCAACGTTTGACAAAAAATATGCGGAAGGTCCTGTAAGCAGCCATTCGTCCAGCTCTAAATGTTGGTATTTACCGCATTTTGGCGTTACTAATTCCAATAAGCCACGCAAGCTGCGCATAGTTTACGACGCGGCGGCCAAATCAAACGGGGTGAGCTTAAATACCATGCTTCTTACTGGACCTGACTTACTTAACTCTATTATAGACATTCTCTTTCGCTTTCGTGAAGGCAAAGTCGGGCTCTCTGCTGACATAGAAGAAATGTTTCCTCAGGTGAAAATACGCGAGGCAGATCGGGATGCCCAACGCTTTCTTTGGCGAAATTCACCCGAGGAACCAATTCGAATATATAGGATGTCGTCAATGATATTCGGTGCCGCTTCTAGCCCATTTACGGCACAATATATAAAGAACAGAAACGCCACTGAGTATATAAGCGACTTCCCAGAAGCTGTGGATGCTATACTCCATAACCATTATATGGATGATTGCATTGTTTCGGTAGATTCAGCAGCCAAAGCAGCGCGCCTTGCTGCTGATATTGTAGAAATTCATAAAAAGGCTCACTTTAAAATGAGATCTTGGGTGTCAAATGATCCGACAGCCCTAGCTCTCATTCCAAAAGAGCACCTATTAGATCCATCTTTAGATAATGTAAATGTTGATATGGGTAAAATAGCTAAGTCTGTTAGAACTCTTGGTTTGGTGTGGCAGCCCGGTGAGGACTGTCTTAGTTTTGAAGTTAAAGGCCTGATCGGTAAATCCATTTCCGATAGTTTTACAAAGCGTGAAGCTCTCTCTTTGTTGATGTGCGTGTATGATCCTCTAGGCTTTTTGGCCCCACTTGTGGTGAGGGCAAAGATCATGTTCCAAAATATATGGCGTAAAGCAGTCGATTGGGACCAACAACTCACTCAAGATGACTCATCGGCTTGGAAAGAATGGCACGAAGTTTGCCTTAATTCCATTTCTAATTTAAAAATTCCTCGTCGATATAATTTGAGCGAGTTTGATGCAGTGCAGAGAGAACTTCATGTCTTTTGTGATGCTAGCGAATCTGCGTATGCATCTGTAGCGTATTGGCGTTTGCTATTCCCGAATAATACCATTGCGGTAGTACTGATCGGTAGTAAAGTCAGAGTAGCTCCATTAAAACCCTCCTCCATAGCACGGTTAGAACTTCAAGGTGCCTTGGTAGCCGCTCGACTTGCCGACACCATCTGCAATGCTCACACGTTTAAGTCAGATAAACGAGTTTTCTGGTGTGACTCCATGAATGTCTTAGGTTGGGTGCGAAACGACGCTCGTAAATTCAAGCCTTTTGTGGCCAACCGTATTGGTGAAATTTTAGAGCTTTCTAGTGTCGGAGAATGGCACTGGGTTCCTACCGAAATGAATGTAGCTGACGATGCGACACGTATAGATAAAAAGCCGCTAAATATGGAGTCACGCTGGTTTACTGGTCCTAATTTTTTATTATCATCAGACCAGTGGCCTGTAGAACCAATTATCACAATGCCGACGGCTGGTCAGACTGAGCTGAAACCAAGGCACAAAGTCATATGTAATGCAATATCTGATGAACCATTTCATCCCTTAGTTCCCGTTTCAGCTAGCCCGTTGCGCATCAGTAGATGGTTATGTCTCGTTCGAGCCACTGCTCTAGCTCATTTGTTTGCACGCAAGCTTCTTAACATTTGCCGTAGAGTAGGTAACACAAAACTAACTCCTTTTGACTTGTCATCGGTTGACCTACAATTAGCGGAGAACCATATACTATGGCAAAGCCAGATAGATTGCTTTGAAACAGAGATAGTTTGCCTAAAGACAGCAACCTCCCTGCCACGCTCTAGCAGATTGTTGAACCTGTCTCCTACCATAGGAGAGGACAACCTACTTCGGTTATCAGGACGGATCACTGCTGCTTCTGGAGTCTCGAGTCAAGCCAAGTCTCCAATTATATTAGATGGAAAACACCCGGCAGTACGCCTCTTAGTGCTTCGTTACCACCAGAAAGCTGCTCATGCTAACACAGAGACAGTTGTGAATGAACTTCGCCAAGTCTACTGGATAATTCATTTAAGAAGCACAGTTCGGTCAGTAGCAAACCATTGCCTATTCTGTCGACAGCGAAAGGCTACGCCATTCAACCCGCCAATGGGAAAACTTCCACCAGCAAGATTAGCTCACAGTGAACGACCGTTCTCCTATACAGGCCTGGACTACTTTGGCCCCATCCAAGTTACCATCGGGCGCAGACACGAGAAACGATATGTTGCTCTCTACACCTGTTTAGTCGTCAGAGCAGTCCATCTTGAAGTTGTTCACAGCCTCTCCACCGATGCGGCGGTAATGAGTTTGAGAAGATTTATCGCAAGGCGCGGTTGCCCCCGCCAGATGTACTCCGACAATGGGACAGCCTTTGTGGGTCTAAATCGTGAACTGAAGAAATTATATGGTAGCCAAGTTTCCTCTTTCGCTACAAATGAAGCCATTGAATGGAATTTTATCCCACCGGCAGCGCCGTTCATGGGAGCGTTTGGTGCGAAGTATTAAGACTGTGCTAAAGGTGACACTAAAAGAAAAGTCTCCATCAGATGAGGTCTTAACAACCCTTCTTGTCGAAGCGGAAGCAATTGTGAACAGCAGACCACTCACGCACGTTTCTCCCGATCCAGATTACCCGGAGGCATTAACACCTAGCCATTTTTTAATCGACACCTCTTCTGGAAGAAACATTCCGGCCAACTCGAGCGAAGGAGATCTGAGTGGCAGAATTTCGTGGCGGAAGGCCGTCCAACTGGCAGATCAATTCTGGCGTCGTTGGGTATTAGAATACTTGCCTCAACTGCACTTATCTAGAGGTACCGGACAACGGCCTGATATTAAAGTTGGAGACGTGGTGATCATTGTTGATAACAATCTGCCGCGAGGAGTGTGGCCTAAAGGCCGAATAGAAAAGGTCTACCGTGGCAGGGACGGAGTGGCCAGAGTGGCCGATGTACTTACGGCAGCAGGCATTTTCAAGAGGCCGCTTAAAAAGCTAGTACAATTATAAGAAACCCACTTTAAAAAAAAAAATGGGCGGATGTTCCCAATGGAACCTTTTTTTATAAACTTTTTGTTTTGTACATATTTTAAAAACTTATGAAACAAAATATATTTTCAGTTGTCAATTGCATGGTGTGGTTGTCATTTCTCCTCATCCTCAAGCTCCTCAAATTCCTTGTCTCCAACTCCTCATCACTAACAATAGGTATAACAAACACTACTTAAAAATGTTTTTTGAAATAAACCATTTATATAAATTCTTTTGAATTGTCAACAAGTGAGAGCAGTGGTGGCCGAGTGGTAACGGCCCCGACGTACGAGTCGTAGGTCGCGGGTTCAAACCCAACCAGGCGCATTACTTTGTGTTATTTATTTCATCAACAATGCTTTCAAAACGGTGAAGGAAAACTCTTGAGGAAACTGGCATGTCATAGGAACAAAAATTCGAAGACTGCTGATTACGGCCCATTCCCTCTCCGAGCAATGAAGTCTGAATCCCAGCAGAGAATTAAAAAGCTGATTATGCTATTATGCTTTGTCAACAAGTCAGAAGTCCGTAAAGAAAAGTAAGGAAGAAGAAGCGAATCTTTATGCAGTTTTCACCAATAAATAGAGCAATCCACTCTAAATTATGCTTCATACGCCGAAACCTTAAGAAGGTTTAGGCGTATAACACATATAATTTAGAGTTGAGAAAGAAGGGGAATTTCAAAAAATTCTAACACCTGTGCGAAACTGGGTGTATTGCTCAATGTTGTCGGGACCTCCCTTTTTTTGGTGTGTAAAAATCATCCAATGACAACCCCCGCTCTTGGGCGGAGCGGGAGATAGTGTCAGACTCTTACTGACTAAAAGACCCACCCCGTTCCTTTTAGCCTTCATACCAGGGCTCGAGCTGTCTTTCGAAACTAACCCTGGCCCCAGTAGGCTTCGACCCAGATGGGTCCCTGCTGTCGCTGACAACTCCTTGAGGCGCGCGGGAACAGTGCGCGCCGTCGGTCGGGACCTCCCTGCTTCATCATTTTCTTTGGTACGATATTCCCCCAACTGTTTCTGTCTCAGTGGGTGTAGGTCGCGGTAGGTGGCACATTATATATCTAAGTACAAACCATACAAAAAAAAAATCCTACATATTCGTATGTATGAGACATGTTTTTAATTATAATCTATTTAGATAACTGAAAGCATAACTAATAATCTTACCATTTGTCGTGTAACTTAATAAATAATATGTTCGGCACATAAAACTTTACATTTTGAAATAAAAAACTAAATGATTTTTAATCTCGCCTAAAACGTAATAAAGCCAGTATAACCCAATTTCATATTACAACACCGCTTTCCCCCTCTATGCTTCACTTACAACCGAAATTTAACACACAATTTTTTGGCCCAAAAACCATTTTTTCGATAAAAAAAATCGCTTCATGAATGCAGGCATTGTTCTCGGTGCATTGGTGCAGCGCGACAGATGGGGCGATGGTGTGGTGTTCCACGGTGTCGGGTAAAAGCGATAAGGGTAAACGATTTGACACCGCGACAATCGGTCAGATTGCTCTGTGTGCTTTGGTAATAATAATAGAGAAAGTTTTTGAGAAACTTACAAATGTTGACTGGATAAGGAAATTTAAGGAAAAAAAAATGTTCTGTTCTGAAATCGCACTGTAAATTACAATTAACAGACTAAAGAAAAGGAGTTGCATTTAGTGGTAATTATATACTTAAGTGTGCTATTTTATTGTATAGTTTCATCAGTTTTAAGATGTTCTCACTGCAGGGACTCAGGATTTCTATCTTGAAGTGGGATTGGGTCGTACACCTCTTACCGTTATTTGGAATCCCGACGTTGATGCCTGGACCAGTGTGTCATCAGCGTAGTATACCACACTGACGCCGCTTGGGAGGTCGACGTACAGTACCCAGTAATAACCGATATCACACAAGAGCGGCCCCAGAACGGATCCCTGTGAGACTCATACTGAACCTCGACTGACTCCTAAACGTGTGAGAATGGTACAACCCCAGTCGTTCATACTGTTGACAATCACGGAGATAGCCAGCGATCAATATAAGTAAACAGAGATTGGGAGCATAATACCAATGGGACTTAATTTTTATAATAAGATGTCGTTATTGATTCTGTTGAAAGTTTTTTGTAAGTTGAAGTACACATTTTTTTATTTCATTCCAACCCAGTAGCTCCGATTAAGTCATGACAGGCGTAACATCGGCGTGTTATTAGGAAATTCGACATGCGTGGGAGTGCAGCCGCAGACTCTATTTAATGTTTATTTATTTGTGTTCATTTCACGCTTGTTAGGCTACTGTTTGGTCTTTGGGTACTGAGTGAATGCTCACCCTTGCTTCTTAAATATATTCTTGTTACGGTGATTAAGGCAATTAATGTCTCTATTTAAAATATTTAATGTTGTAAATAAGTGAATATTTCTGTTCTAACACTAATTGTCTTTCAAGAACCATCTTGAAAGACAATTAGTTTTCAGTGTATAGCATTTTTTTATAACAAGCTTTTATCACGCTTCAGTTTATAGTAGGTACAGATCAAAACCATTCCAAGGAGCTCATACACAATGAGGCTAACTTGTCGCGCTCAGTAGTTCCTATGGCCACTATCCGGATCTAACTTCAGACCAGATTCATGGTACCATATTAATGCTTTATCCTCCATTTGTAAGATTTTCTCTAAATAAACATTGTAGTTTAATAAAAGCTAAAAAATAAATAGGTCTTCATCAACCCATCTGCTGTCAGCTTCCCCTACAAAAAACTACCCAAAAAATTCAGCTACTGGGCCGCTTACACCATATTAGTTAGCACTCAAATGAACCACCTAATTGTTACCAATCTGCGTATTATAAACAGTTTATGATAGCCGTGCCGTCCAGCACGCGACCGGCGCGTGTCCGACACAAGACCGACACGTTTTGACACTTGTAAGACACGTGTTGTGGGTAATAGGACGTAACAGGCATACTTTTTACGCTAATACAATATGTGTGCGTGTTATCTTAATTAAGATAAGTTAATTTTTAATTCCCGTTTGAGCCTAAAATAATAGCTTTTGCCATCATTAAGCTTGTTTATTAGTGTATTGAAAATAATCTTGGGGAATGGGATTTATGAAATAATGTCACCAATATGGACGTAATTTTTTATTACATATTAATGGGAAACGTCTTCCTATTGGAGAAAATTAAGAGGGAGGGTGCTAAGGCCATTCAAGTATTGTCCCCAGTCTGTTGGGCTACCTATGCGAAATTCTATGATGAACGCCAAAATACTAATAAATACAAATATTTTTTCGTTAACTTACAAGTTTGAGTTTTTCTCGGCTTTAAGGGACCGCCGACTTAATTATGTGGTTTTTTTTTCAACCCGATACCTTCATACGTTCCCGAGATAAAGGATAAACAGACAGACAGACAAACAAACGGACAACAAAGTGATCCTATAAGAGTTCCGTTTTTTTTCTTTTGAAGCACGGAACCCTAAAGACAGGCACGTCCGGAGCCAGGGTCCTCCTGAAAAATAACTGTAAAGACGCCAACGGGCTTTCCAACAAATTATCTAAAATCAACAGACTATTTTGCCAATTTTTTTACGTCTAATCTGTACCCTCCACTTGTTGCACCTAATAAAGTAACTGCCGGCAATCTGGCTATCATAGCAGTTGATACGCCACACGTGACGCCACGTGTCCGCCACGTGGCTGGCGTGACGTCACACTTAGCAACTGTCCACCAACATGGCGTGTGTGTATTATAACACGTTTGTTTACCTACCCTTTCATGGTGGCTACTTGTGGCTACGCCTAAAATTATCAGATTCTACTGCCCAACTTGATATTATTAATTATATCTTTGTTCACTTGATATCTACATGTATAAAATATAGTTTTATTATTATAAAAAAAATATGTATCTATAGTAAGTATATAAAAAATTAGGCCTATGTCCAACAGTGGACGTCTTTCGGCTGATATGATGATGATGATGATGATATAAAAAATTAAAAAAAAAATTGGATTATTACATTGTATTTCAATAATAATAAAACATTAAAAAAATTTAAAAAAAAAGTATCCCATCGGTATCGGGAACAGGGTCTACGCTGCCGGCCAATGAGTTTCTTGCACACTCTTCTCCATAGGAAAGCTTTGGAATGTGCAATTAAAGTATCATTTTTCTGACTGACTGACTTTTTGACAATTCAAAAGTGCCTGTAGCAACCCATTTGGGTTGTTTGAAATAAATGCTTTGATTCTTGTTTCTGGTTGGCAGTACTGTCCTAAGCAACCGCAGTCCGTTTTCGTTATTTATGGACATTATTTTTCTGACTGATTTATCAATATTATGTTATGAATTTATTAAATTAGTAGTTTTTAAAAGAATACTATTTTAAAAATAGGTGAAGTCGAGTAACAGATTTTGAACGTACTACTTTTTGTGCGTTTATTATGTTAGGAACATGTTCTATATTATAATAATCATAATCACAAATATCAGCTTCTGCCAGCGGCTTCGCTCGCGTAAATGTAGGTTTCTCTTAACAAACTTTGGACCCCCATTTAATCCCCTTTGAGGATGAATTTTGGGAAATCCTCTCTTAGTGCTCACTTAGGTCATTGATAAATTTCACACTCTTAATTCCCGTAGATTCGGCTGTGCGATGATATGTCAGTTAGTCAGTTACTCTTTTTATTATACACCCCTAATTTTTAATTAGTACACAAAAAAATGGGGCTGTATCTGTACCCGTTACTGATCATATTTTTGTATTCAAAAGTAGAAAAAACCGAAATCCTAAAATTAACCACGAAAAGGTAAATTCATCAGATTCAATCATACATAACAATTGCTAGTAGAAAATACTGCGGGCAGTGTTTTTCCATTTTAATCGTCATTTATTCATTCATAATCAATAGCCTGCACAATATTTCCATAAATTGAGAGACATTTTGGGATAAACACAAACGCTAATAACTTTGCTGTTTATGAATATTATTTATTGAGACTTTACTTAAATAATAACAAGGGCTTTTCTAATAAGCCCTTTAAGTATTTGTACTAATTAAAAATTTGTGGTGTATATACAGTGAAACCTGGTTAAGTGAGACATCAAGGGACCTGCGATGTCGTTTCACTTATAGAGGTATTCCACTTACCCAGTGTCTCAGATATACAGGTATAAATAAATATCTGTCTCATTTACAGAGGGTTCCATTAATAGAGGTGAGAATACAGGTTATTTCAGTTATACAGGTGCGATCATTAAATAAAATAACGTGTTCTGTATGTAAATGAGTTTTAATAAAAAAAAATTAGTACTTAAAGGTAATCATACAAATGTCATCAACAAAAATATTCAAGCACGTTTTTACACGTAATATGTACGAATATGGAAACAGAATGTATCAATTATAAAAATCTGTCATTTTAGTTTGTCGTTTGGAAGTATCAGCCATCAGATGTTTTTCGATGTTATAAATTTTATCAAATATGCTTTGGTCACCAATTGATGACATTTCAAAATAACTGTGCAAAGTTTCTAGAGCTTTAGTAAAGCGAAACTAAAACTGAAGGTAATTGAAGCTCAAAAGTAATTTTGAGCTTCAATTACCTTCAGTTTTAGTTTACGTACTTGGAATTACGTGTGGAATTTGTGGGTAGAATAAGAATGAGTAAACAAACAATGTTATCTCAGTTACAGAGGTTTATGCATATAAAATTTACTCGCTGTCTCAGTTATAGAGGTAACTATGATGGTAAATCGAAAGAACAAATCCCAGATATAGAGGCTTACCTCGTCCCACTAACAGAGGTAATTCAGTGCCAAAGTGTTGGGACCTCAGCATAAGTTCCAGTTATGGAGGTTTCTCACTTATCCAGGTCCCACTTAACCAAGTTTCACTGTATATAGATATTTTTATAAGTACCTACTTACATAATGTAATTATTGATTTTGATTCTGACAGAGATTTCTCACGGCCATCAAAGTACCAATTGCGAAGTATCACTAGATTAAACACTCAAAAAGTAATATTGTATTTTAATGATCCTATAAAAATATCAACAAAAAGTTTCACACGTTCACAATGACTTAACTAACCCTATCACCGCTCATGGCTTTTTAAATACTGTGTAATGGTAATGTTTATCCCACTTGAGCACAAGCGTGTCATATTTAGTGGCAAAATGTACCAGAAGTACCACCTATAAGTATGATCAAGTGTCGATTTAGGATTTCGGATTACAAGTACTTTGTGTGACAAAAAATATAATTATGCGAAAAATTCTCACGGGTGTTTGGGACCCAAAGGGAGCAAAAATATAAAATCAATATAATCAAAGCATTTATTTCAAACTAGCTTCTACCCGCGACTTCGTCTGCGAGGGCTTCAGAATACTTAAGGAATCGGGACAAAAGGTAGCCTATGTTCTTTTCCATGTCAAAGGCTATATGCATGCCAAATTTTATCCAAATCCGTTCAGCCCTTTTTGCGTGATTAAGTAACAAACATCCAAACATCCACACTTTCACATTTATATAAACCATTTACCTACTAGCACTTCGACGCACAGGATCGTTCATTGTGGCGACACTTGTGGGAGGCCTATGTCCAACAGTGGACGTATATCGGCTGAAATGATGATGATGATGACTTGAATTGTCAAGCAGTCAGTTAATTCAAGTTGACTGCGATCCCTCTTGATAGTAAGCAGTAAAGCAGTCGTTGATGATAAAGCGCACTGGTTTAATAAGAGCTTATTCACTCTAGCCTTGAAGACACCTAAATTATAATCGGAGTTTGTGTTTCCTAAAAGCTACAACTTAGGGGTCTTTAAGTCAAGAGTGAATAGGTTACTTCTAGGCAAGCGTGTTCCATCGTCGACCACATTATCGCTTACCATCAGGTGAGATGGTGGTCAAACGCGAGCCTAACAATAATAATAAAAAATAGGACGAGAAGACTGCAGTTAGCAAATTATTTATTTAGTTAATTATAGTTATCAGCACCTATTTAATTCTTAATTGCTTCTCTTTTACAAAACCACCGTTCCGCAAGAATTAATTACCAAAACTAGCTACATATGCGTAACTCTTATTATATAATATTATTTCAACAAACAAACGCACAAAGGTACAGTTGGTTTTCAATCAACTTCAAGTACCAAACTCGACCATACTACCAAATGTTACAACTTAGGACAACCCTAGCAACATAAGTCAGGCAAAAATAAACCTTGTTACTTCATGATTAAGTTGAAATTCAATCACCAGAAAACATCAAAGGTTGGTTTAACTAGTGTATCCGAAAATGACATTTATTTCTAAAGAATAAGGTGCAATTTCGTAAAATCGGTGCAAATAAAAGGTTTTCAAGTGGTTACGCTTGGTATAGAATAAACCTATCAAGTATATGAAATGCAATGGTTTTGCTTGTTTAAATTAAGTACGTAGGTACAGACAGTTGCGTTGTTGGTCACTTAGTAATCTGTTAATTTTTATAAAATAAAGTCGCTTATAATAAAAATAAACTACAACTTTTCCTAATTTTTATAATATTTTGACCAATTTTAATTCATATTTTGATTTAAATCTTGATTTTAACATATTTCTATTTTAGCTTTTTTTTTTTTTTTTTTTTTTTCGATGGGAAAAATCATCTTATGACAACCCCCGCTCTTGGGCGGAGCGGGAGATAGTGTCAGACTCTTACTGACTAAAAAACCCATCCCGTTCCTACAAGCCTTCATACCGGGGCTCGAGCGCCCCTTCGGATAACCCTGGCCCCAGTAGGCTTCGACCCGGCTGGGCCCCTGCTGTTGATGACAACTCCTTGAGGCGCGCGGGAACAGCGCGCGCCGTCGACGACTTGGGCTTCGTCCGGGCGGTTACCGGACGGCCGGACAGCGAGCTACCCATTGCTCACTGTCCGCAAGCCCGCGCCTACGGTGGCTGGAAATCGGGATCGGAATCCCGGCGGCGGCGGCGAGAGCGCCGTTGCCTGATGCGGTCGGCCTCCTCCTTAGCGAGCATTACTGCTTCGCAGAAGTCGGCGACCGCCTGCCACTCCTCCTCGCTCCGGACCATGGCCTCGACCAAGGCCCGGCGCGAGAGGTCTCCGCCGCCGATCACCCCCACGAGGGCACGGCGATGCTCCGCCCAAGCAGGGCACACCGCGATTGTGTGCTCCACCGTGTCCTCCGGGCGTTCCGCACAGTGGCGACACCCGGGCGTCACTTTAATTTCAATCTTAATTTTACTACCTAATGTTTACTCTTATTTTAGTTTTATTAATGATAAATTAAAGTAAGTACTTGACTTGCGACTTATAAGAAATTGTAAAACTAACCTAGATTTTAACTAAAAAAAAATATAACACCTAAAGCAGTGGTGGCCCAGCCCAGTGAGTTAACTGACTACAAAGTAAGTAAGAACAAAGTAAGTACAAAGTAAGTGGTAAGTTGACTGGTAACAGCGCAAACTTACAACTTAACACGTATAACGCCACGAAATAAAATGATAAATTTCCATTCAGGCCATGTCGGACAATGATGGGTGACACCGATATGTTCCGTTCGGGCCGTGTCAGACAATGTTGTCCGACAGTCAGAGCTATGTTTAAACGTCTCTACTAAACTGTCGGTCAACAATACAAGGCAATATTGTACGCAGCGTGACCCGCGCGGCCTCCTAGATTAGTGTAATCACATCAGCACTCTAAAAACGTATATAAATAAAAAAGTTACGTCAGTTTTTCTAAAAATATTATTTTACTAACATACATAAAAAATTGTGTAATGCAAGTTTGATTTGTTTTTTCGATTTTATGGAAAAATTTAGTGTTCGGTTTATAGATAAATTAAAAAATCAGGATAGTAAAAATCAAAATCAGTTTTATTGTTTTAAACTTAGGAAATAGGAACAATATTATCACATTTAAACTTAAAATATTTGAGATCATGGGAAAACGTACATTTTCAATTATGTTTACTAGGTAAATTAACATAAACAGTTTTTTAGGTTTAGAAATAATTAAAAGAAATGAAATAACAATGCGCGCGATAATAATGATGCGCGGGTGGGTGCTCGGGAGCGGTCGACACTTTGACCCGCGCGGCTTCAACGGAAGAAAACTCAAATAAATATACGCAGCAAGCCATGGCGGACAATGTTGGGCGACATGAATTATCTTCACATTTATAAAGATTTCTGTAGTTATGTCAATGTTTTGTAAGTTAGAAATTCATATTTAATAACACTAACAATAAAACAAAAATTTGAGATTTTGTTAATTTAAAATATTTTGTATGGCTTATATGGTAAGTTAAGTGTCGCCCAGCAATGTCCGACATGGCGTTGTACGTGTTAAAGGGCGTAGTACAAATCAAACCAGGAACTTTATTTTGTGTCATTTATTTTATCACCACTGCTCACAAAACGGAGACGAGAAACATTGTGAGGAAACAGACATATTCGTGTTCCACGCGTACCTCAAAGGGATGTCAGCAAATTCGTAGGGGCCCAGCAGGGCCGAAGCCTTCTGGGGCCATGACCCAACTTCTGAAAGGGTTACTTACTTGTGGTCCTTTTTTTTTACGGTGGGAAAAATCTTCCAATGACAATCCCCGCTGTTGGGCGGAGCGGGAGATAGTGTCAGACTCTTACTGACTAAACGACAAACCCTGTTCCTTCAAGCCTTCATACCGGGGCTCGAGTTCCCTTTCGGATAACCCTGGCCCCAGTAGGCTTCGACCCGGCTGGGTCCCTGCTGTTGCAGACAACTCGACGTCGACGACTTGGGCTTGGTCTGGACAGTTACCGGACGGCCGGACAGCGAGCTACTCATTGCTCACTGTCCGCAAGCCCGCGCCTACGGTGGCCGGAAATCGGGATCGGGATCGGGACAAAAATTGCAACTGAAACAACATAGGTGAGGTTTTAGTCAGTAAAAGTCTGACACGCCCTGCCACTCCACCCTAGAGCAGGAGAAGTCATTAGATTTTTTTTTTATTATTGATAGACTCGCGTTTGACCACTATCTCACCTTATGGTAAGTAATGATTTCCTACCTTAAAATATATCAAGAGCTCAGATAAATTAACGTTGCTTCAATAAATTCGATTTTGCCACCAAAATAGTAATATATAAAACCTACGCTACGGTAGCCACAAAACCGATCGCACACACACACCAACTAATATTTACAATAAATAATTTACAATATTTGCTGAACGTCAAATCACTAAGCTCGTCTCCCTAACCTACTAGCACCAATTTAATAAGACCTCTATAAAATCCTGGCCAGCCTAACTTTGTACCAGTTTTTGTCGATAAAAAGAAAAGCTAGAGCTCTTTCTCTGCTGGTGCCATAACCGAATTTATGGTATTCAATTTCAAGCCTTATATAGAAGTGATAACGTTAGTTTTCGAATGGTAATTGGTAGGTATATTGAATGTCAGCTGTGTAGCCAATTTGTGGTGATGTCAATTCATCTTGTGGTATTAAATGCGGAGAATGACAGAATTGATACTTTTCTATATTAGTTTAATGTTTGGGATTAGATAATATTGGTTGGTATGAATATTTGTTATAGATTTTAGCAGTAGAATCGAGCGGGCAAATTATTTTTTCAATCCTCGTTCACCATTCATAGTGATTTTAAAATCAGAATTTAAATTCAACTTTAGAAAAAAAAAAATATAATTAAATTTACCAAAAAGTAGCAAACATTGGCTTTCCCGAAGCTTGGTCTAGCAAAACTGCACAGTGTCACAAACGAAACGTTATTCTGGAAATAATTTATAGGAACAATATTCGTATACTTAAACTTAACCATATTTTCTTTAAACTCAAAATACTAAATACATAATTCATTAAATTGAACACTCCAGTGACTCAATCAAAACAAAATTCAGAAGCGACCACATTATCAAAATCAAATAAAATCACCCTTCCATTAAAAAACTTAAACAAACGAGAATATTAGCTTAGTTGGACTAAACAAATAGTGGCCCGGGGCCGGAATGAATTTTAAACAAAATCAAACAGACAAGCAAACAATCACGGAGGACCAATTAGCCCTGGGCTAGGTTTCTGGACATACGATAGGCAGACATGTGTTCTATATTTGATTGTAGTTTTTTTTTTTAATAAAAATAAAAGAACATCGTGTTGAAAGAGATTTTTGTGGTATTTTTACTAGAAAGACACATAGCCTAAGAGGCAGGGGTGCCCCCTTGTCCCTTAGACCGGTAATTTCATATTATATTTTCTTACGAACAATGTAAGTTGCCGGTTAGTATCTATAGTATCCAGTTGTACTAGATACTCGAGACTGCACGGTAGCATAATGCATACGAACTGTTGGATAATGTCAACTCGTCGTAGTCTGGTAAATCAAACTGAGTACCAACCTCACGATGTCGGGCTGTTATTGTACAATGTGAAAACGGCAAATAAGGGCGTGGCTACATTTCCACGGCACGGTGTCGTTAACTGCAGTGGATGCACTAAACCTTGCATCTGCTTAACATGGCTCGGCTCCGTATCCCTCTCTGCCTTCCGCTCTGCTTGATGTGACGTAGTCAGGCTACGCGCCATTTCACGTTAATGATTTTGCACCATGGTTTCGACATCAGATTTTTGACAAAAAAGTTATCAATGGAATTTTGCAAAATCATTAAAAAAGTAATTTTTCTCAACATTTGTACCACAGTGTCTTAAGACGAAAGTGGCTGTAGAACGTAGTCACTTCGCTCACAATGGGCCTCATCAGAAGGCTTAAAGTCACTCAAAAGGTAAATTACAGGGCTAAGCTCGGAATTTCTTTGCGCGGTCGAATTAGGAATGAAGATGTCCGCAGGAGAACCAAAGTTTTCGATATTGCCCAAAGAATTGTCAAACTTAAGTGACAGTGGCCAAGGCACGTTGCTCGCAGAACAGATGGTCAATGAGACCGGAAGGCTCTGGACTGGCGATCGCGTACCGGAAGATATTATAAGTGTTCATAGTAGGCCTGCATCAGATACTACATCAAAATCAAACAGTGTTGGAAGGACTCCCGTATGGTGGACCTAGACCTAGACCAAGACGTTTAAACTAAGATCGTTTTAATCTTGTTTCAGTGTGGGTGAGAGACAGAACTATACATGTTGTCTAGCGCCATCTCTTACCCTCACTGAAACAAGATTATAACAATCTTACTTTGAACGTCATGGTAACCCCGCTAGTGAAGGTTACGAGAATCTGAAGGATACTAGATCCACAGGACCGGACGTTGTGGTGACACTTGAAAGAAGCGTATCTCCAGAAGTAGACGTCTTTGGGCTGAAATGGCGATGATATGGTGTTAGAACAATGTTTTAGACGTTGTTAGATTGATGAAGAGAATGGGTTATTTGCAAAACCAAAATATATTATAGGTACAATCTAGAGTCTAAATAAAAATGCAGTAGCACTCTACCAATGCTAAATTATTTAGAAACCAACTGCACTTTTGGCTTCATAAAGAATGGGTCAAAATTCCGTCAACACAACATTTCTTCGAATCGTATAATGTAAGTAAAGAAACTAAGTGTTCAAAGTTCACCATACTTGTCACTTTTATATTCCTACTAGCAAACTGTCCCTCTCAGATTGAGTCGATGTACAATAATTGATTGGTTTTACTGCACTAGGGTGGAATCTGAATGCATTGGATTAATAGCCGCCGGTGCAATTACGATAGATCTGTGGGGAGATATTGCTAAGTACCGCATTTTAGCAGCTCGATGTTGTAGATAACAGTATCTGTAATATTTTGTATCAGGTTTTTTTTTCAACTTATAACGCATTACCAAATACTAATAGAATAGAAAAATTAGTTTTGAATAAACTTACTCGCAATGTCATTGTTGTGTTATTATTTTAAATTGATATAAAATAGTGTTTGACTGCAATCTCACCTGATGGTAAGCAGTGATAATCGTTTATCGTGAAACGCTCTGATTTATTAAATGCCTATTCATTATTGCCTTGAAGACACCTAAATTATAATAGGACGGGAAGATCGCAGTAAATAATAATGATTTATAAATATATAATTTTGTTTAATAACCGCACATATCGGTAATGTACTGTGGTCTTATAATCTGCAATATTGACCAAAATGTAGTATCGAGGATAATTGGTTTGGATTTTTTCCAAATTCCGTTTTTTTTTCTAAATCCCATTCATCTATACAATTTGCAGTCTTTCCTTCATATACTTAAGGACTATTTTTGTTATTTCATGACTTTTGGTTACAAGAATGGGGTTGACAAATGTTTGGTTTCCATCGGTAGCCGTGATAATCCGTTGGTTTCGCTGCATTGTGTATGGACACGGCTGTTACGGCGTGTCATTCGGGTTTGTAGTGTCAATGGAATTAAATAAACGAGGTTTGTAACCAGAAAATTGCAATAGGTGTGTATTTTGTCACATTAGGTAGAGTGATGTTTCTGACTTTGACTTTAAAAGCTTGGTTTTCGTCTACGTAAATTAAAGTTTAATTGCTATTGACAGTACAATGTTTGCTGATTCAATTTCTTTTTGGGCACAAACTTGGGCTTCATGACCGGAAAGTGTGCTACGACTATAAAACAAGATTTTCTACACAGGGCGGATTTCCCATCAATCACATAAACACAGAAACGACACCAAAATTAACTCTTAGTCGGAAGCTAATTTCCTGTTTGCACCATTTCGAATCAGAACTCCTGCGCAATGGAGCATATCGAAAGCGCAGATTTGTTCTGTAATTATTGTAATTTTGGGTGACAGTTGGATGCCAGGTGGTGTTTGTATGTTTGTAAATAATATTCCAGGTTTTTTTGAGTTAGAAATTACGTAGAATTAAATGTATGGTAGCTAAAGCTAGCATCGTCAGCTTCAAACTTTCAACCTTGTTGTAATCAATCTTTTGACAACTACTGAATATAATGAATATCTACTAAACTAATTATAACAACGATAACAATTCTCATTTAAAAAATCTCATAAAGATAAAGTCTTAGAATTGCTTTTGTTGTATATTTTTTATTAGGAATGTTAATAAATACGGTATTTCATAACAACAAGTGTATGATTGTTTAATGCATACCGTGGCAGTGCCCTTTACTTAAGGTTTCCCTATAAAATGTAAGAATACTGAAACTTAGCATGAATAATGGTGTATGTCTATATTAGTTATCCTTAAATAAGTAAATAAATAAAAAATCTTTCTGAGATTTACTGATGGAAAAGTCGCAATATATTTTTATAGCTTTTCAAATGCCTCCATTTTTTAAATATAAACTTAGATATTATAAGTATTTAAAAAATGCATTATAATTTGCAAGAAATATGTGATTTCTTTTTATGTTACAGAAATTCCAGGTTTTGCTCTTAATTGTCAAGGTATATTATTGATTGGTTTCTGATCTAACAACGATTCCAAAAATATGACATCTAAATAATTGGAGCAAACATCGACGTCCAGCAACAATGCTCGTAACGAATTTCCAAAGCAAACATTAGTTTTAGAAAATCGTAACTCGATCCAAACGGGTGCCCCTATTCTAAACTAACAAACTTACTCTAGCGGTAGTGGAAAACTCTATCTCAACGAAATAGAACTCATTGTTGAATGACTCATGTGTGCCTTTTTTTTCTATAGATCCTGAACAAAGCGGCTATAGGGGTGCGCATAAGCATTCACAACTTTTCGCTCTTTAACGTTTATTGTTCCTATTTGATTTATATTCATGGTGCTTACTTGTATTATTACACAGTGGTAAATCATGCGTCAATTTCTCCCTTTCTATACGTTAAACTAGGCTACCGTTTATTTGCTATTGTTTAAAACTTGACAGATCGATATGTTGTATATTTTCTTTATTTGAAATTGCTACTATCTACATTACACTTATGCATTTTCATCTAGGGTTCCTTTGATTTCTCAGCACTGTTTTCTCTTGGCTCCTCCTAATTTTTTAAGTCTCAATTATACATGTCATGTAACAGTCATCTTTCAAATAAAACAAGTAAATACAAATATAAAAAGTATATATTTATTTCACAAAATCGACTAGCGAAATAGACTTTTACAAAACTAACTTATCCTAACACTAAATGTTATTGTCTTTGGTATAGTATAATTTGTGCTTAAAATTAATTTGTATAATTAATATATCAAAAATATTTTGTACATAATGACTAGCTTTACAGTTAACATCAGATTTGAGCATTCACAACACTAGGAGCTCTGTTATAAAAGTTTCTGTAACATCTTTGATCATTGTAATAGTAGCTATTTTGTAAATATTCATGGGTGTTTCCATTATAACAAGAAGTGTCAGTGTACCCATACATAGCATTATTATACTTTCCATACATATAATCTTCAGTCTTCTCAATCTTTCTATTCTTCGCTGCAGTTTCGAAAGCATTTTTGAATGTTTCGTAATTTTTCTGATTGAAGTATTCCCCGTTTACATTATTTACTTCATAAGAAGCTTCATGATAGGTGGTCGCTCCGTAACTATGGTATTGATAGGCTTGCTGATTCATATCTTCACCGAAACTTGATGGATGAGTAAAGAAACCGGTGCCAGTCGTTGACGTAATACAGTTCCCTCCCTTATTATTCACAGAAACTGTGACATTTCCAACATTTATAAGCACACCTTCAGTTGTCTGCATAAAGTTGGACCCATTTGGAAAAGGCCTGCTGAATCCTTGGAAGTTTCTGTAACTGCCATCATTACATCCTTCAGGTTTGTTTGGAATTGAAAATATGTCTCTGAAAGCATCTTTTGTGACTTTCTCGCCAGCTATTGGATAATTTTGTAGTTTATCGTAGCTTAGACTGCATTCTTGAGGTGAAGCTTGTCCAGATTTAATATTGTCTAACGAATCTAATGTTTGACTTAGAGCAAAAATATAGTTGTGGGCGAATCGTAATGTTTCTATTTTGGTCAACTTTGTGTCTTCAGGGAAAGTTGGCAATACACAGCGTAGTCTGTCCAGGGCTTCGTTCAACATATGCATTCTATTTCTTTCTCTATCATTAGCTTTCATTCGTCTGTTCCTCTTGATCTTCATCAACTGCGTCGGACTCTTACATCTTGAGATTCTGTTCTTTCCGTTGGCGTATTTTCTTTTAGGCTTATTAGGATCTTTAGGCTTTTTCTCTTTTTTTGGAGTAGATGTGTTTACTGCTTGTACATTTTCCTCAAACATTTTAACATCGTCTACTGGATCTTGAAAAGGATCGTATTCATCGTCGAAGAGTTTTCTTCTGACGTCTTTGGTTACAGTAAGAGATATTCCAAGGTCAGAGGTTTCGTGTTTTAATGGAGTGCTGTTAGTAGAGTTCACAAAGGAGTCCGTGTAAGACCGGTCGATACCAGAGTCATTACTGCAGATGCTGTCGTTGAAGTCACAGTAGTCTTCAAAGTTGGTGCTGAACATGGTAGAAATCTGAAAAGAAAAGAAAAGCTGGTTAATGAATGATGAATAATTCTGGATATTATAATATAACACAGATATAATTATTCAATCTTATAACGTTAATCAAGATGATGTTTTATGGATTAGCTTTCTTTAAAGTGTTAGTTAAACTATAGCGTATAAGGCTTTTGCAGAGCAGTGGTAGCAACGGCTCTGACTTACGAATTGTAGTTCGCGGGTTCAAATCTAGCGCATTAATTTGTATAATTTATTTCATCACCACTGCTTTCAAAACGGTGAAAGAAAACATCGTGAGAAAACCGGCATGTCCTAAAACCAAAAAAAAATCGAAAACATGTGATATCCACCAACTCGCACTGGGCTCGCGTGGTGGATTACGGCCCATTCCGTCTCCTAGAGAGGAGGTTTGAGTCCCAACAGTGGGAACATTATAAGGCCGACTATGCTATGTATACAGTTTGATAGGGTATACAGCTTTTACTTTAATCCACACATAAACTACTTTATTCTACTCCACTTTGTTTCTATACAAGTAAGTCCTACATATTTGTGTTCTCTCAACCCTCATTATTTGTCTTGCAACAATTATTACACTTGTGGGGCAGGTGACCCACCCCATGGCCAGACGATTGCGTGACCAACAGCATACAAAGTCAGTTACTATTGAACTTTATTACTTCCTACTTCCGGACAGATTTCCGATTTAGGGTGCTTGAATACGCCCTACAGATTGATCTGGTTTGTCACTAAAGAGTCAGATTTTTTTTTAAAACAATAACATTATATTTTTTAAGCATTATTGAAATTTTATAATTGATATAGGTTCGTTTGTTGGTTTTAATTCAAGCTTAATTACTTTCAGTGACTTTTGTTAAATAAAGACATCTCCAGTGTCTTTAACCACATTGAAAAAAAAAGGAAAGATATACGAATACAGATTGAACACATTGAAGGTGCAAAGAACTGGGAATGTCATAATAATTGTATATTTGTATTTTATACTAATATAACTATATGTAAGTAATATAACTTCATTCTTTACTACTGGTTTCTACAAAAACTCAGCAAATGTCGTTAAAAGTATGTTACTTCAAACATTGATTTCAATAAAAATAATTAATCTTCTAAACTTTAAAAATCGTTGTTTCTCAAAATCATTTAATAAGAACATTTCCCTGTTCTTTACTGGTATCACATTAATATTTAGGTGATGTAATTTCATTGTTAACTACTGGTTTGCACAAAATTTCAACTTTCGTTAAAACTACGACACTACGAAGTTAGATCTCACTAAAAATATAATTTACACTTAAAATGTGTTTTTCTCAAAAGTAGTTCAAGAAGACAGTCCCTGTTCTTTGCCTGGGGTTTCTATGATAGAAGTGACTTTATCAAAATCCCTTATCTGGTAATTCGTAGTCAATAACTTAATCACAGACATGATCGGCGTAACGCCACCTGTTATAAACACGCGTCGGACACGCTCCGCGTCGCGTGCCACACCCGCCACTTTACCATGCGCCTTGATCCGCATTTGTTTATAGTCCATGGCAGAATTAATATGTAGTTATGTGGTCTTCAGGAAAGAATAGGACTTCATGCACGATTCAGGCAATTAAGGCTAGATACAGAAAACAGTTAATTTTAACCCCGTTATTGAAATTGATGTTCGGTAGTTATGCCTTAAATTTAAGGCATAAATACCGAACATCAAACAAAAAGAAATGCTATTTTCATTATTTGGTGAGACCTCGGGGGCAAAGAAGCTCACTGTACTACTAAATAAACCCTACACATACTACATACTACTATACATATATACCACTATACCCTATAATATAGGGTTCCCTGTATATGACATAATCTTGATGCTCTAAAATTTATTAGGCCTACCACTTCGTATAATCTTCTTTAATTAAATATTTTGAAGGCATAAATATTTCTGAGTAGAAAAAAAACCTAGAAGCGTTACTTAAAATCCTGCTTAGAGAAACAGGAGCCTTCGCGAAGCGTCCCTGTTTCTTTTACCGATTCGATTCTTTCGTATCAAGTCGACAATGTTTTGCAATTAATGGTTTCCGTTTTGATATTACTGTTACTACCGCAGCTAACGGCTATCGATATAAAATATACCTACGCAATAGTCATTCTGACTAAATTTTCTGCTATATGAATTTTATGCTTTTTAATTATTACGAATACGAAAATGCCTAAAGATGTTTCTAACAAAATTATGACTTTTGAATGTATGATAAATAAGTGTATGTTAAATATATTTTTGTGCAATGAAGTTTATGGTATCCACTGCATAATATGACATAAAAAGTTCTGGTATAAAAGATAGACCCTATAATATATTACGTGACGGTATCATGTGGCGAATGAAGTTACATCGTGAGTTTGTTAGTAAGTCTATTATCACTACAAACAACCGTCAGCCGTCGGTCGCCTATTTCACTACAAACAACGCCATTTGTGAACTACATTTCCTAATACTAATCACTCTACACTAAAACACTTACAAACAAGAATCAATCGCTCAATCGCAAGGGCTCGCCACCTGTATTACCCACGCACACGCGTCCGGCACGCGATCGGCATTTGTTTGTTCCGACTATGACCAACGAACCATGACCGAGTCGGCAAGTTAATTGCTTTTCAATTGTTTTATTCGTTTTAAGTTATTATGAGTTGGCGTAACAATATTTGTGGCTGGTAAGGGAAATAGGCTATTTTATGATGGTATTTAGTGCTTTTGGGTACTACTTATATTGACTGGTCTACACTGTCCTTACATGTTTATTATTAATTCATTAAACCCCAAGCGAACGGGTTCGCTCTCTCATTGTCTTTCTATTGAGTTTCTAATTACGGTGTTTAAATATCTATGGTAGTCTATGATTTAATCCTAGTGACCCGCCCAGCTTTGAACGGGTGCTAGAAATCTCTGAAATCCTCGGCTTTTCTATGATTATGATTTACGTGTATTATGCACTCAAACCTTCCCCAATAATCATACTGTCTATTGGTAAAAACGGCATGAAAATCAGTTCTGTAGTTTTTTTTATTTGTTGCGTTCATATAGACAGATAGACGCGGTCGAGGACTTTGGTTTATATTATAAATTAAAGTCCTTGACTGCGTCCATATCTTTTATATATAAGTACTTAGAGTCTGTCTAATAAGTTAAACGATTTGGGTAATTATCAGGATTTAATTAAATCTAATGTAGTCAATACGGGTTCAATAATCAAGGTTAATTAAGAGATAGAGATCATTGTTTACTAACAGAAGAACCTTATGAAAAGTATCGAATATAAGTATTTTTTAAATGATTAAATATTATACAAAATTCCCAAGTCGGTTGACTTATTAGACAGACTATAATTCCATACATGTTGTGAGGTAAGTAATGCTGCTTTCAGTTATTTATGGTCTTGTTAGATTTATTTGTTTTGGTCAGCGAAACTTACATTTATTAGTATAACAATTAATTATTATATAGACTAAATCCACAACATATAAACGTATACTACGAAGTTGAAAGTCTAGTTATTTAAAATATAATATTAAAAGACAATAACATTAGGAGTTAGATCATAGTATAGCTTTGGGACATAATAGCTTTGAGCTTTATATTTTTTTACAACAATATATTTTTTAATATAAAACCTTATTGCTATTTTGTTTTACAAAAAATGAAGAAAAAGTCTGACTAAAATGTAACTCACTTTAAAAAAATATCTTCACTTTAAATCTGGGTTTATCCCACCAATCACAATCACAACACTAAAGTCAATTAAAATTATTTTACTGTGAACTAACTATAAAAAAATAATTATGTAATTATAATTTTGTCCACCATGACTAGAGGTCGCGCGCACTGTGCGTCCGCGCGTGCGTCGCGTACGTACTGGGGGTAGTGTCGACGAACACCCCGCTTTATGTGCTCTGAATCTATAGTCGTGTAGGGTGGACTAAGCTCCACCTACTACACTTGATTTTCGAAGAGAAGAGGAAAATTGTTGGTAAATTTTATCGTGGTACTTATAGGTTTTGATGAGTACCTAAATAAGAACTTAAATTGATCAGTATCAAAATATTTTATTTGAGCGAGGTGTTATAGGTAGATCTCTATGTTTTGCCCAAAGGCGTACAAATAACATAACTAGCTTGTACCAATTTCCGTTACGGCACTATTCTATTACTATACTACTTTGGTTACAGTTACAGAACAACCCTCATTGCAATTTTGGTACCATGTACAAGAAAAATAATGACGCCACAAGTTTTTTTAGCCGTCGTGACGTAGCACGTATATATATAGTATCGACCAACCGTAGACTCAAGTAGTTTTTTTTTTTAAATCGTTGATAGACTCGCGGTTATTCACTATCCCACCTAATAGAAAGCAATGATATTTTCGACAATGGAGCACGCTTCTCTAGATTTTTTTTTATTAACTCTTGACTTAAAAGGATCCCCAGGTTGTAGCTGTCAAGAACTACAGACTCCAGCAGAGAATTCCACTCCTTAGCGGTAAGCACAATAATTGTGCTCCCAAAACGTTTTGAGCATAAGAACGGGAATATTTCCACCAAGTACCGGTAGCCAGGGCCGGTTTATGCATGTCGGGCCCCTAGGCAATGCACGTCTCGGGGCCCTCCTACCCTTTTCTGACTTCTTATTATATTTTGTGTCTTACATAAAATTCATAATTACCTACGTTGTTTTTAATGTTCCGTAGTCAACTGCGAACCCTTATAATATCGTTTAAATCGACAAAAATGGTTTATATTGGTGTTAAACGGATAGGTTTAATTAGTTTTAAACCAGCCTTACATCTGTAATCAGGTGAATAAAATATGTAAAAAATAATAAAACTTACGTAGATATAATAATTGTAACTTCAGTTTATGAAACTTTAGTTTACACTATTTTAATTTTCTCATCGTTTCATCGATTTTCTCGAAGCCCGAAGCACTTCTGCAGTCTTTACAAATAAATATCCAATACTAAGATCTAAAATCGTAAGTTTTCAAACACAAACTATAAAACTTTCTTTTTTTCACGGCCATAAAACTCTCAAAGAAATTCGTCGAAGTGAAAATTCAACGATTAAATGTTGTCTGTGATACGTATTATACAAATCGGGGAATGTCCCAGTCATGCGAACAAACTAGTACTGCCAATCTTATGAAAGTAGCGTGGCCATAGAATATGGTACCTTTAAAAATCCCGTAAAAATATTTATTATTCTACAATATGTTTAACAGAAGATCTTCGTTATATAAATTAAAAAAATATTGATTTAAAAAATATGCAATGCTGTACACAGGCGTATAGTAATATATCGAACTAAGTTTAATTTTTCCATGTAGTTGATTGATTTAATTTTATCTTTTTCTTCTGAGTCGGTACACTCTTGCCAGTGGTCGTGATCATCACTGTGAATCACGATAAGTGATCATCCTTGTAATGCGGCGCCATTCATCGCGGACTGCAGCTTTCTGGATACATTCATTAACCGAGCACTTAGTTGCGGCCTTGATCTGGTCTGTCCATCTCATTGGTGATCTACTACGTGGCCTGGTACCCTCAACTTTGCCCTGCACTACAAGACTACTTATATTATGTAAATTGATATAAACAAAATTATCAACAAAAGCCAATGAATATGCTCTGCACTCACACGTTGCTAATGAAATTGTGTTTTATTAACTCCGTCTGTTGACAGCTTTTCGCATAATCCAATGCTAGGATTGCTCATCGAAATGTCAAATTATTTTTTTACTGTTTATAAAATGTAGTCTATTTTTTTCCTGAAGCGCGGGGCCCCTGAACCTGGCGGGGCCCCTAGGCAGTTGCCTAAAGTGCCTTATGGATAAAACGGCCCTGCCGGTAGCGCATTGCATAACGCCTGGTGGTTCGTTGATTGGCTTGGCGGAATTAGACAATGCAATTCCGACGCACACTCCCCGAAATGCAACCGGTAGAAAACCGACAGGTCAGATACTCGGTGTCGGTGCCCTAGACTTTGAAGCTTTGACTCAACGAGTGCATCATTACATTACTTGTAGTACTCTCGAAATTCATAATTCGTCAACCCTTTAGCTAGCTTAAGAGGGCCTTTCACCACTCTCCTATCGTCAACTTCGAGTATGGTTTAAAAGCTTGTTGTTTCTAACGCAATCGAACACGATATTTGATGAAACACGATCCAGGATTTCCTAAATTAATTAATAATTATGTATTTTTGACATTTATAATTCTGACTCAATTTTGACATTTATAATTCTGACTCCATTTTGACATTTATAAATCTAACTAAATTTTGAAGCAATTATTTTTTAGTATAATCTGTAATTTATGATTGTATGCCTAATTGGCAGGACATATTGGAACTATAATTTATTATTAAGTTTTAACATCTGTGCCTATGCCCACAATAAAGACATTCTGATTCTGATTCTGAAAAAAGAGATAACGCCTGAAATTCTGTTGGCATTCGGTAATTACTCGAATGTTTAATCTACAGAAATATGTGTAATAACATTATAACCACGCAAAAGCGGTTGTATGAAAAGGTACCTCCAAAAGGACGTGCCAATGCTCCAGTGTAACACTGTGACATTTATTTGTAATCTAGTTACATCGGGCACTCTCGGGCACCTTGCTTCGTTTCGCTGTAATTTATTTAATAGTGTAATAGCGCGTGCAAACTGCGTCGTTTTTTATTGCCAACCCTTTGTCGATATTGACAAGCAATAAATTATATAAATATTTGATCAGACACGCGTTTTGGTGGATGTTTTGGGTCCTTTTCTAAACTAGTATGACTCTGGCGTGTTAATAAATCTCGGTGGAAAATAATCTTTTTTTCGTGCGAGCGAGAAAGGGGGATAGAACTTTATAACCTATATTGCTACACCTCTTTAACAGTTCAATTTAGGTCGTTATGATCTCATGGTAGCACTGTAGTGGACGATACAGCTATATTCCTGCTCGGATTTTGTAATTATTCAGTTTTATTTATTTATTAATTATAATGGATAGGCTCGCGTTTGACCACTATCTCACCTGATGGTAAGCGATGATGTGGCCGACGATGGAGCACGCTTGCCTAGAAGCAATCTATTCACTCTTGACTTAAAGACCCCTAGGTTATAGCTATCAGGAAACACCGACTCCAGCAGGGAATTCCAGTCCAGTTTTATAAAAATATTGCCCCACACTGGGAAATACTTTTCTAACATCCAATATCATGAGTGCGTTCATACACATGTAAACTCCCATAAACAAGACACCCAAACCCGGGACAATTATTTGGGACATATAAATATTTAAGGCCCAAGCGCCCGAAAAGTGCCATAAAACAGTGACTTTCTGAAGCCTACTCCTCGGTAACGGCCAGGTTAATTGATTTGAAAAAAATATAAAATAAAAATATACTCGTATGTTTATTATAGATTCATGAACAACATTTTCAACATTTGATTTTTTCGTGCTATTAATACTTTTGTCTAAAAAAATATTTAGCAATTTCGCAACTTTTCGCAACTTTTCCCTACTCCTTCGAAATAGCTTGGATCTTTAGAAACATTTTTACACATAAAAATTGGTGGTTAAATATTCTTCAAAGTGAACATTGCGTATGTAAATCAATCAATATTACGCAAAAAGAATATGGATTTAAAGGTCAGCCGCGCGCTTTCCGGGCGCTGTTGGCCGCAAACAAATGCACAGATATGCCTACTGCCGCCTAGGCGGGTGCGAGAGTTGCGTCCACATAATTTTGGCCAGATGGTTCAAGGGACTACAAGCCTTAATATTTCACATGGAAATCGAAGCCGTCACACGCAGCGCAGCAGCTTAGTTTATCAACCACTGGTTCAACCGTATCAGTGTCTTGTCATTATTTCAACTAACCATATGGGCCTATTAGGGCGAATGGCCGCTAGGAACGCGGGGACTTTGTGAAAAGGAAACCCGTAGTCCTAGAACGCAAAGGGCCACTCAGATTTGGTTTTAGCCGGTAAAAATCTTACACACCCTCCCACTCAACCTAGGGCAGGAGAAGTCATTGGATGATTTCCCAGCTTAGGGCCTGCCCACACTTGAGACAAGACGTCTTAGATAGACTTGTCTACGATGTCTGCGACAAAACTGTTTGGACTACGACGTCGCAGACTTGTCTACGTCAACAATAAATATCGATATTTCTAAACAATAATATCGATATTTTATCAACAGTCTTAGCGCCCCGTGTCGTAGACAAAACAGTTTTGTCGCAGACACGTCTGCGATATCGTTGACAAGTCTGTCTAAGACAGTCTTGTCTCAAGTGAGCGCAGGCCCTAAAAAAAGAACGCCATATTTTTAACCCTTTGGCAGCTACCGTGACGCAGTTAGCGAATATTTCATCAGGAATTGCCGATGATCCGTGACGGTAACATTTGGTGTTAAAACGTCACTTTGTACGACTATTTGTCTACCAATCAGCCGGAAACGGTTATGACGAATCGTACAAACATTTTTGATGTGGCGGAAAACATTGTATATGACTCCGCTGCGCTGCGTGTAACGGCATCAATTCCCGCATGCATGAAATAGTTATATTTTTTTAAATTCCACAACTATCACACAACACCGTCTAGTCCCACGCTAAGTAGAGCTTGTATTTTGAGTACTAGAAAACTGATAAACATACTTAAGTATATATTTCTTAATACATAGTATACATATTATATAGATAAATTACAGCCAGACACAGAACAAATGATCATGTTCATCACACAAACGTTTTTTAGTGGGAATCGAACCCACGACCTCCGGCATAGCAGTCAGGGCCACTAACCACTAGACCAACAGACCAGTCAACCATGGTGTTACATCTGTGGCGAGTAAAGCTAACTCGGAATTGTAGGGCGTTCCTACACGGACAGGTTAGGTAAGAATGCTAAGGTGGGAGCGGAGCTGAGCTCCTGCCTTATTCTTCGTGGTTATTTTTTTTATACCAGAAAGGGGCTTACTTAGAAGTAGACTATTGGCTAAAATAGTATCATTCAGATGCTCATTAATTGGGGCTGACTTATTAATTTATAATGCAACTAGACACTCAGGAATAAAGCAGCTTTCTGTCGGTGAAAAAAATTTAGCAATCGGAGTTTTTACAGAGGTACCTCCTACAAACAAAAAAAAAACATAAAAACAAAAAAAAAAAAACTTTACCTCTTTATTATATTAGCGTAGATGTAGATTTTTAAAGGCGAATAATGCTATTAAAAAGAAGTCCCAATTGGAACCCAAAAAATATAAGTACAAAAAAGCAAAAACTCCTCCGCCTACAGGTGGCACCTAAATTCAATAACAACTGACTACTAAAACACTAATCTCAAAATGACCCGGTCCCATTTTAAAATAATAAATAAAATGCGAACGTTGGGGCAGTATAGTTTAGTTACTTTGGCGTCGCCACGCTCGAGAGCCCATGAATGCATTAAATGTTCCTACATGCACACTGAAGGGTTAATACAGTGATTTTAGGGCTGTAGTAAGAGAGCATTATCGATATGAGAATATCGATAATTATGTCGACGATATCGCGGATTCGCGGACCGGTCATTATGCCGACACTTGGGGGAGGCCTATGTCCAACAGAGGACGTCTTTCGGCTGAAATGATGATGATGATGATGGCGTTAATGATTATATCCTTTAAAATAAAAAAAATAGGGGTTTTTTTCTGCTAAGGACTTGTAAGCGTATCTGGCAATACCCTCATGACCAAACCAAGAACTGCCTCTTGGACGCGATCCGCAGTGGTCTATATAAAAAGCCATCAATAAATTGCACACCCAAGTAAGTCATTGCAAAAGCCACCTGGCAAATTGGTGCATTATAAACCTTTTTGATACCCAGTGCGATTGCGGTGCCGACCAGACGATGGCTCACTTATTAGAGTGCCCAAAGTGTCCCTACACCTGCACTTTGGAGGACCTAAAAACGCAACTGATACTGATATAAACGTGGCAACTTACTGGGCCTATATACTATAGAGAGGAAAGCTTAGAATAAAGAAAAGATAACCATCGACTCGACAAGAAGAACTAAACCGTTAAATACTGAAACGATAATGGTAAACTTTACGGTTGAGATTTTACCTCTTCAGCTATTTTCAGGCCCAGGTGTTGGTATTTAGATTAACTACACATATTGTTGATCAATAATACCTAATTTCAGATGTCAAACCGTATGATGAGACTAACTTCTACCAGCGGCTTCACCCGCGTGCAAGTAGGAGGTGAATTTTGGAAAATCCTTACTAATTACATATTTGTATCATATGTAACATCATTAAAGAAACATCTATGGATTTGAACGGCCTAGGTCCAAGGATTTAGGCTTAACGATGACCTTTTACATGTACAGATTGGCTGACCTTTCCATAACTAACAATATACTTCCAACTATCGACAGCAACCATCCCTAGCAAAATTCATTTCAACCCCATCGCACGCGCCCCTCGCGTCACCAAACAGCTCGCCACCGAGCATAATTCTGCGGACTTAACCCGCGCCCGCGCAGGATTTGATCATTATGCTTGTTGCTGACTTAACTTGATCTCTAATTATTATTTTGATGAAATAATTATTTGGTACAATTTTCTAAATTGCCTGGTAGAAACTTATAGTAACGAAAGGGGAAGCTAGAAAAATTATAAATTACTACTAAAGCTGAAATACGATATTTTACTGTATTTTAATTTTTCTCCAAAGGACCTCATTTAAAAAAAAAACCAGTCTGTTGGGGCTGGTAATCTGAGTGACAGGATTTCCTAGTGCAGATGTCAGTCTCCCACAAAGAAATACTTGTATCAACTTATGTAATGTTCGTTTGTAAGACACCTTTGTGGAAGAGAAATAAATAAATCTGTTAGGTATGTTACATTATAGACGAGACTTCCAGTGGTAAATAGACTCAGAGAGTATTAAATCTAAAATATTTTTTTGCTGCTTGGGATCTTGAATTCCTTAAAAGAAATTCAGTTAGTGTATATCGCTGCAGAAAGCATAAAACTAAACGTTATTTTTGCTAAGTCCATGAAATAGATAGATCTAGATGAAAGTAATTACATTTCACACAGAACCAAATTTAAAAATTCGTAGAAGTCTACAATGTTCTCCACATTGCGCCAAACTTATTTTTTCTTGGACAAAACGAAACAAGTCAACAACTCGTTTAAGTGACACCAATGTATTTCGTTATTCGTACCTATACCAAAAATTATACATCCAATATTGTATTTACTATAAAACTACAATCTTTTTTACAAATGAAAACATTTTAAATCCAAAAATATTTACTTTAACTAAATCGCAATAACATGACGCTAATCTTTTAAATATTAAAACATTTATTCGGAAGAGTTGCATAATCCTAGTTGGTAAAAAAAAAAACTATACATCATGCATTGTTGGCCGGAGTTTTAAAATGTTAAAAAGGTTTGTTGTCAAGGGCTTATCCGAAGGGGTTGTAAATAATGACGGTGCAAGTCTTTATAGAAAACTAAACGGTCGCTAAAAGGGTTGCTTTTTGATGTTGAGTGCGTGTTTTTAGCAAAAAAATGTTGTTTAAGTTAGTGCAAAAGTTTTTTTTTAAGGTATCAGCAGATTTTCTGCCAGTCAGAACAAATTGTGATGCGAAGATTTTGCTTTGGTTTATTTTAAATATGGGATATTTAATAGAAAGGGACTGATCCAATTGAACTTCTAAATTAAATTCTTATTTTTATGTCACTTTTTTATGTTTTTTTGCCAAAGACACAGTGTAAAATATATTTAAAGCACCAAAATATTAACTCCAAAAATGCCTTCTCTCATACCTGACGACTGAGCATATCAACAGGGTCAATACTGACATAATATTCATTGCCCTGCATATCAAATGCAACGCACATGACGTTATCTCGACACATTATTGACAAGTCGTCAAAACTTGTCACTTTTATTGGAATTAACAAAAAATAAGTCAAGTGACATGTTAAAATGCAATCAGAACTCATATTTGTTCCAACAAATCACAGTTCACAAGGAGTAATTATTAATATATTTCACATTGCTATTGACAAAGCCGTGAGAAAATAATTCTCAAGAACACATGTCAGTAGATAGCGGCTTTCATTAATTTTTGCAATATTATTTTTTTTTATACAAGCCGTGATTTTGAGCCAGTTGCGTTCGTAATTTGTACCACAGTGCGATTACTTTTGTATTGTATTGCAAATATTAATTTAACAGTTATTGGTATTTTGAATTGTTTTCAATATTGACGTTTCATAAAATCAAGGTTTGATAACAAATCGTTCACTCTAAAAAATTGGTATCAACTTGAGTACCTACCAACTTTGTTGCAAATCATTCTTCATGATGGACTGTTCATTCTATCACTCTGCTACTTATTATGATTATAATTAACATGTTATTTAATGAAGTTTGACCTTAAATTTAACATAAAAAACACGCGTGTCCTCATAACAAAAAAAATATTATCGATGGTATGGACTACTTTTTAAGTGTTCAATCTAAGTCAACAATTTCTTTGAAATTGGGACTATGATAAATTGGTTTGAAGTTGTTACTGATTTATTTATTCATCCATTTTTAGGTAATTTGATTTGTTTAAGTCACGTCTTACTAATCTTAATAGGTTTAGGGATTAACAAATGTTCCGTGGAAAAAAAAATACACTCGTTTGGATTAATTCTAAAGGAGCGAAGGCTAAAAAATATACGCAGCTTAAATAGGGTTAAACGCATTGCGAAGTTTTCGCGACGTTTTCTTAAGCGCAAACGACTAATTTAGAGCGACTGGCTGCCTGCGATGTGTTAAAATTTTTAAATTCATTCAAACGCATTAATTGTTAGAAGTATATTTTGTAATATGTCTATACAATTTATAGGGTTGTACAAAAATCTGGTGCAACAGTTCTCAGCGTAGCTTCGCTCTACGAGGCGCGCGGTATCATTCAATTCCGCCTTTTTGCGCACAAACGCCCACGCCACAACATGCGGCAAATACTCAATAATATGATACAAAGCTAAAAATAATAATTCCAATACAAATAGTGACAAAAAATCGCACTTATTTGCACAATTGTTCAATGCAACGCGTACCGCTCGTAAAACTCGTTCTAAAATAATTCCTGGCCACAATAAAACTGATAATCGTGCTAATCCTTATTTACACTGAAGGTGGGTGAAGTGGGTGCCCTGATAAGCTAGCAGGTAGACTAAATCAGCAATTTCTATTGGTGAATTTTTGCGGCCATATCGCGACATCGAAATCGCCCTGTCATTTTTTGTCGTGCTTGTGAAGGGGTATTTTATCGTAAATATAGTAAAATTTATACAAACAAAATGTGTAAATTAATCAATAATATGAAACGCAATTTGTTGGCTAATGTCCCTTTTCAATTTAAACTTGGCGCGCGAAAGATACGCGGTCCGCTCGCGCGCTTTTCTGCTACTACTAGCGCCGCATAGCGGTAGTATTTGGCGTTCAAGCAGCTGTTTTATTTTGGACTTAGAATAGAGTTCACGAATGAATTATTAGTTTTCTGCAGAGTTCTTTTTTACTATTAGATCACTAGATGTTTTGAGATGTAATAATCTTTCTTTTATTCATTAATTTATCATAGATTAAGAATCGATAAGTTTAATGGTTTATTATTTTTAAATCACATCGACATGGCGACATCAACTCGCATAATATATTTATCTTTGAACCCGACGAAGTTACTTCGGTTCAAATCGGAATGCGTGTGACTTTCGATTTTTATTATTTTTGAGTCAAAAACATTATTGAGGGATCTTTAGGATACTTTTTAAACTTTTATTTATTTAACCATTGTTACAAGTGTTTTCTTAAATATAGGTAGGTACCAATAACTTAAATGCATACCTATCTGTAACTGTCTGTCTGTGTGTGTTTGTGTCTGTATCTGTGTGTGAGTTGTATTTACTTTCATAATAATTTAACAAAATATGTTATACCTACTTACTTACGAGTGTATGTTTATAAAAAAAAAAACGTTTTCTCAACGTCCTTTCTCAACCAAATTTACTCTTGCTTAGTCTTTTCTATCCCTTTTAGACCACACTTATGTTTGCACATCAGCGTAGGGTAAATACGCCAAACGTCGGCCTCCCCCCAAACTTCGGCCGTCTGTACATTTTCAGCTTGCATTCATTCAAAAGGTAATTAAGTGTCAATTTTGCTTCTCGAATTGCAAACTTAGTTCATACTTTATACGTACAAACCGTTACTATCCGATTCCGTCACTTGTTCTTCTCATACTGAGCGTCAGTAGCGATTGCGTCGTTGAATCGTCAAATTCGCATGTAAAGTAGCTTACTTGAAGTGAATACTCACATTTCGGGGATTGATATTACAACGATAAGACATTTAATTATTTTTGTTTTAAGCTTTATTATCACTAAAGGGTTATTTTTACTATATTTTAAGATAGTTTTTTCAACGTTTTGCGTATATTTTTAAAGGCAAAATAGGAGGCCGCCATTAGGGTAACAGTTTTGATTTAAAACCGGATTCTCGGCCGTGGCCGACTTAAAGTAAATGCAGTCTGTTTTATAAATTCCAATTGTACCAATTCCATTGGCTTAACAATAGAATTTGCAAAGCTTATAGACAAATAAATCTATTTTATGTTTAATCGCCAAAAAACGGCCGGGGTGATATTAGTCCAATATCGAGAAATAAGGTACAAGAAATAAGGGCCGACATTAGAAATATTCAAGATCGTAATGTCGACCAGCTTCGAATTCGAGCGTCACTATACAGGCTGATGAAAAAATACTTTGATTGATTGCTTAGTCATTTTTAATTTATTTATCAAAGTTATTTTCTCAAAATGAAATATTTTTTTTATTATAGTTTATTAATATTGTAAAGAAGTTAAGTTTAAATGTAGGAGTTGACAGTATTGAAGACATATTTATGGTAGCTTTATGGTTCGGGACTTGCTATCTATTAAACCCTTCTTATTAGCTTAAAAAATATAAATGGTTGGTCGTGAATCTTTATTGTACCAAAAAACTGCCTTTGATACTAAGTTTGTTTTCACTTAATGCTTTTAATTTAAGGTAGGTTCTACAATGACAAAGCAGGGAGATCTTTTAATAATTTTCTATGATTCCGTGAAGGCTAAGGCCCAATCAAAGAAAATTATGCGGTTACGAATTTTTTTGTTTGGGGAAATAAATAATATTTTACTATACAATTACAAATATATACTTAGATGTGTAATATTAAAATTCTGCCAAAATAAATCATGTTAATAATATTTGTCACTGTTTTAATTTAAAACACCCTATACCCGGCCGACATTTGGGAAAAACGCGACCGACCATGGGCCGTGAATGGCCGACTTTAGGGTTTTTCTGTTCTCGACACATCTAAACCTTCTTACTTTTTTCTTTTAGTAGAAATGTCGATCTTATGCCTATAAACATGAAATAGATTTATCAAACTATCCAAAACCGCATCAAAAGCTATCTTTCGTTGAAAACTGACGGTGCTAGAGCGATCCGCAGTCAGAAAATCGCTAAGGGGGCCGACATTTGGCGTATTTACCCTAGTCGAATTTTAAGTTTAGTAGGTCCTACGAGTCAAGAGTTTCATTGGTAATGATGCACCCGTCGAGTTAAAGCTTTAGAGTTTAGAGCATCGACGCCGAGTAGCTAACCTATCGGTTTTCTATCGATTGCATTTGGGGAGTGAGCGTCAGAATTGTGTAGTGTGGGTGTGGAATTTTCTTTAAGTACTCGTACCTAAGTGCTTATGAGGCTGCATCTCGACATACATTTTCACTGTTTTTTATACAACCGCTCTTACGCGATTAAGACGTTACTACACATTTTTCATCAGATATTTTAGAAACACAGTATCTTGTGGATATTATCTAGGCTTCTATGGAAATTAATTTATAAATTTGTGTAAAACTAATCCAGTTAAGAACTGAAAATCTGCTATTTTGCATGAACTTTGACACTTCACATAATATACCTACTCAAAAATTAACAAAAGTACAACTATACAAGCCCAGCAAATTTTATCAAGATTCTAAATAATGACAATGTTTTTCAAAAACTTCTAAGTGTTTAAAAAAAAACACGTTTTGTAATTTCCTGGAACAAGTTTTGTAAAATATTCGACTAAATCACGGAACCAACTTTTTTCGCGTTGCCTTCTCGTCAAACATCACGTTGGATTGCGTTAGATGAAGTAACAAGCTTTTAAACCATGCTCGATGTTTACGATAGGCGAGTGGAAAAGCAACCTCTTAACTAGCTGCTGTCAGCGACTTCGCCCTTGACAACTTAGAAACAAAATATCCCGAGATAAACAGTATCATAGGTATGTGTTATTCCAGGACATGGTCTACCTATGTGTTAAATTTCATCCAATCCTGTTCAGCCATTGGAGAGTGAAGATGTATTAAACATACACTCACACTTTCACTTTCGCCGTTTTGTTATAGTGTGATTGTTGATGGTGTAGCGACATCTATGGCGCCACATGTGAACTAAGAAATCCTGCAATAATTAATGGTGCAAGAGGTCTTTTAAAATTAAAACAAGATTACCGCAGACGATGCAACATTCAATTATTATTTAATTAGGTACTTACATTGTTTTTAATTCTTTTTTTTTTTTATCTGCTTCTGGAAGAATCAAAAGCTACTTCTTTTTAGCGACTTTCTAGCTACTTTCTACGGCACGGTTTCTTTTTTCGGTGCTTCTGGAGTTGGTAACACTGATGAGTAAAAGATTTGTAGTTTTAATAGTTTCGTATGCTCCAACAACCCGGGCCAGGTTGGTCGTTGGATCCAGCATTAGGGATCAATGAAGTATTTATTGCGCCCTGCCCTGATTTCAATTATCATTTTACGATGTACATGTACCTACCTAATCTATACATATAAATAAATTTGGAGTGTCCGTTTGTAATATTGAAATAACCACTTTTTACTAATATATTATGGTATGGTCTGTCTGTTTGTTCCGGCTAATCTCTGAAATGGCTGGACAGATTTTGACGGGACTTTTATTGGCAGGTAGTTGATGTAATAAGGAATAACTTAGGCTACTTTTATTTTAGAAAAAATAAATACAAAATCCTGCAGTCCACGCGAACGAAATCAGGCAGGCACAGCTAGTTTCAAATACAACCGATACCTACCATTGACAATAAACTGAACTTCGTAACCAGCTCACCACATTCTTTATATACCTAGTCGATGGTAACATTTGCATCGTTCTCGCACTTATACAAAATTACGAACGGATGTTATTCGCATCCCTTTCTTCGCACTGACATTTATTTTGTTTGGACCATGTATTTTGTGCATACCTCCCAAATAAATAAACGAGTCAAAAAAACATTGCAGTTTCTTATGACGCTGATTAGATAGTAGATAATTATTTGAAAGATACCGAAATATAGATAGCGCAGATGTTTCCGACCATTTAGAACTTTAAAAGTGAAACCATGTTTATTATAAAATCTGTAGAAAAAGTTGTGTTTCGCACGAAACAGACTGTGAGGTGTTTTTCGTCAATTCACAGTTCACAGGTAAGTGATAATAAATTGAACAGTGGCTGCATTGATGAAGTCACTGTTTTTTTTTTATTATCAGCTGCATATGCTTTCATAAAATTTGACAGGTTATGTAGTGTTGCATGAAGTTTGACCGTATTTTCTCAAATTTATTAAATTAGTCAATAGGTATTGACAAGCGTTTGTGTTTAATTTTAATAAAATTAATCCAATGGAAATATCAGTTTCAATTAGATATTTACAGTGGCGGTTACGTTTAAAAATAACAGCCATTCCTTTTGGAGAATTTCTACCTTGACCACTGACAGAGCATAAAAACTAAACAAACAAAAATTGAGTGACTATTGTGATGATGACGAACTAAATTATGGCTAGAGCTGCGTATTGTTGTAATAACAAAGTAAATCTAATTGTTTAAAATAAACTTATATGATAATCATGGATTAGGTAAGTCTTAGAAAGCACCTTTCAGATACCGTCAATTTGAGACACAATTGTAAGACAATGGATGCGCGAACGCCGGCGTTCGCTTGGACTTTAATGTATTAAAATTAATCAGTTATTAACCCATTAATTAAATAAAATTTAGTAAACTTTTTATGCAAGTACCTACCTACCTCATAGCTAGGTCTAGGTTATTTTGGCTAACTAGTATTGGCTGCCTAATATATTACTGGGATCATGGGGATCATCATAGGTTTCTTCTAGGTAAGCGCATTCCATAGTCGACTGCATCGTCGCTTTTCATCAGGTGAGATAGCGGTCAAGCGCGAACCTACAATAGAAAAAAAAAATCGGGCAAAGTAGGTCTTTACGAGCCCGATCTTTACGGCAAAAATGAAATGTTTTGTTAAAAAAACAAATATTTGGTTAGTGATTTAAGCCAAAGTTTTTGTCATTTTTGGACTTTTAATTAGGTACTAAGAAAAATCCTCTATGGCATCAATTATGACTTAAATTTCAGTACAGTCGCGCCGTAAATAGTTTTCAAATTGTATTCAAATGATTAAATTTGGGATTTTGCTTAAAAATTTAAAAATCTTACTAACTCAAAAACGGTAGAACATTTGGTCGCTTAATTTTTTGCATTTTAGTTTTACCATAACGTCCTGCAAGGAATACGTCGAATTACCAGTAACCCTGTGTTTGGTACTCGATGTTGATAATCTCGCCATGATAGTTTCTAGTCTAAGCTGCACTTAGACATTCTACAGTTTTTCCTAGATATTTTACAGTTATTTGCTGAGGTGGCATATTTCCGTTGAATTATCCAGTTTCTTTTGTTTCCAGGAAAACCCAGTGGTGACGGTGAAACAAGGTAAATTGAAGGGAGCGGTCAAAAACTGTTTAGACGGAAGTCCTTACTACAGCTTCAAAGGTATTCGCTATGGACAGCCGCCCGTTGGAGAGTTGAGGTTTAAGGTAAGCTTCGTTATGTCTTTAAACCATCCGACGATGACGACGAAGATTTAAAACTGTGAAAATTGTGTGTGAAAATTTAAAATGATTCATTCACATGCCTCTTTTCCGTATCTAGAAAGAAAAAACATTGAGGCGAGCACAGCACAGGATAAAAAACAATTAAATAAAACAATGTTAACTAATCTACTGATGATGATGACGCCTCATCAGCCTTTTTAATGTTCCCACTGCTGGGACTCAGGCCTCCTCTCTAGGAGAGGGAATGGGCCGTAATCCACCACGCGGGCCCAATGCGGGTTGATGAATGTCACATGACTTCGAATTTTTGGTTCTAGGACATGCCGGTTTCCTTACGATATTTTCCTTCACCGTTTTGGGAGCAGTGGTAACGAAATAAATAACACAAAGTAATGCGCCGGGTAGCGTTTGACCCCGCGACCAACAACTCGTAAGTCGGGGCCGTTACCACTCTGCTACCACTGCTCTCAACAACATTAAAAAAGAAAAAAAGGCAATTTTTTAAATGACAAACTATGCTAAAAGGCTATATTTAAAAAACTTTATGCAGCACTGGTTATTTCCATATTTCATTAAAATATCTGAATCTACCTAGCAACGGGGCTGTTTTCACCAAAACATTGTACCTTTTATGAAGTATATTATTTAAGTCCACCACCTATATTTATGTCCCATGTCGTAGAGGGAGTTTATTGCCATAAATCCAGATTTTAGACTGATACTGAGCTTCGGATGAAAATACTTACATTAACATTGTCCGACCCGGCAGTCGAAGGATAAATGGCGGTGCAACGTCTTAGCGAAACAGATTTACGCTGTATGCTCCATCGTGCCCTTCAGGCGATCCATATAATGACATTTGAATCCGAAACAGCGACCTCCCAAATTAGCCATGTCCGGTAAGGACCTGTTTCAGGCGGAAGGTGAGGACTAAGGACACCATGGTGCCAGAGAGGCGCCATGGTGTCCTCAGCCACTGAAACACTGCCAACAACTGCAAACATTTTGGCTTCCCCAAAATCTCTAGGTCCAACATGAGACATTAGATGGAAAATCTTTGTATAAAAAGTCTATAAAATAAAACATTTTAATGAAATGAAAGCTAACGATAAACTTATCTCTCACTCAGGCACCGTTACCAGCAAAGCCATGGGAAGGCATACGCAACGCCACCGAGCACGGACCTGTGTGTCCACAGTACGACACAAACTATGTAGAGGGAAGTGAGGACTGCCTTAGCTTGAACGTTTACACAAAGTCGTTACAACCTAGCTCCAAGATCCCTGTGATGGTCTATATTCATGGAGGAGCATTCATATCAGGATCCGGTAACGCTGAAGCACACGGCCCGGAATATTTCTTCCAACACGATGTTGTCATAGTGACTTTAAACTACAGACTTGAAGCACTAGGCTTCCTTTGTTTGGACACCCCTGAAGTCCCAGGAAATGCTGGCATGAAAGACCAGGTTCTCGCGTTGCGATGGGTCAAAGAGAATGTTAGTCAGTTTGGAGGAGATCCAGATAATATAACTATTTTTGGAGAAAGCGCTGGTGCAGCGAGTGTGACCTACCATATGTTATCACCTATGTCACAAGGATTATTCAACAAAGCGATAGCACAAAGTGGAGTGTGCTTGTCGTACTGGGCGATAGCACATAAACCCATTGAACGAGCATTTAGATGTGCAAAAGCGTTAGGAAAGAATACAAAGGATCTCAATGAACTATTACAATATTTAAGATTAGTCTCAGTTTTTGAATTATCGAGGCTCGCAATCAAAACTAGAACTCAAGACGAGAAATTAAGAGGTTTACCCATGTATTGTACGCCAACGATAGAAAAAAAATTTGAAGGACAAGAACAATTCTTGGCTGAAGACCCGGTAGATCTGATTCTAGCAGGAAAAGTCAGTAAAGTTCCACTTTTAATCGGTTATAATTCTGCAGAGGGTATAGTGATTGTTAATGATCATATCAAAAAGCTGGAAATCTTTAATAAAGACCCTTCATATCTGGTGCCCAGAGATATAGCGACAACGGTGTCTAAGGAGAAGCTCAAAGAGTTTGGTCAACGGATAAAGCAGTTTTACTTCGGTGGAAAAGACGCAACGAAGGAAGATACTCAAGCTATTACAGATGTCCAGACAGATATAAACTTTATGTATCAAACTCATAGATTTTTGCACTTCTTCCAAAGCATGGCTCCAGTATTCTTGTATAACTTTGACTATGAGACAGACTTAAACGTTATGAAAAACATAATTGGTCTCGACAACGTAAAAGGAGCTTGCCATGCAGATGATCTATTCTATTTGTTTCACAGCAAAATGAGTTTGAATCATCTTGAAAACAATGATAAATTGAAAAATATTGTGTACCAAGTTACTAAATTTTGGGCAGATTTTGCTAAGACTGGGTAAGTGAAAACGTTATTACTACTGGTTTTTTTTTGTTTTGATTTATTTATTTATTAAAACTTCATGCAACATAAAAGTACATAAGTAGGCGGACTTAATGCCTTAGGCATTCTCTACCAGTCAACCTAGGGTGGTGAAGAGAAAACCACGGCGGTTTTTGACTTCTGTCTCACTTACCTGATGCTACGCGATGAAGTATGCTTAGTTAGAAGTAAACTATTCATTCTTGACTTAAAAACCCCCTGGGTTGATGCTGTCAGGAAACACAGACTCCGGCAGAGAATTCCCCTCCTTCCTTATAATATTACGTATCTATGCACAACGAATGTTTTGTATAGGTGGAAGGAAATGTCTACCATGTACCGATCCCGAAATGCCTTAGATACGCCTGATGGTACGATGATGTAACGGGCTTGGCGGTTTTATTTATCGTATGATAAAATACAAATATCTTCATAATTCCATAATTTGGAAAACTTAATTGTGTGAAACGTGAATCGGTACTCTTTAGTTTTGATGGCCGTAGTATGTTCTTTAAAAACGTATGTCACAGACAGCAATAATATATTTGTATAAAGTCTTGAGCATCGACGCAGAGTTGCTAGCCTGTCGGTTTTCTACCGGTTGCATTTCGGGGAGTGTGCGTCGGAATTGCATAACCTAATTCCGCCTAGCCCGTTTCATCATCGGACTACCAGACGTACGGCTATGCGCCACCGGTATATGGTGGATATTCCACCAACACGCACAAAACGTTTTGGGAACACATTCATTGTGCGTGCGGCTAGGGAATGGAATTCCTTGCCGGAGTCAGTGTTTCCTGATAGCTACAACCCGGGAATCTTTAAGTCGAGAGTGAATAGGTTTCTTTTAGGTAAGCGCGTTCCATCGTCGACCGCGTCGTCGCTTTCCAGCAGGTGAGATAGCGGTCAAGCGCGAACCTATCAACAATGAAAAAAAAAAAAAATCTAAAATAGGAGATAAAATAGGAGACGGACAGGTTAAGACAGAAAGGGATTACTGTGGTTAGAATGAGCGAGCGAACGAAGCCACCACTTTTCCCGTCGTGTTAAGTAAGTTACATTAAACCCCGCAGAAAGGAAGTAAGAGGCTCCTGTCGACTTTAATTGTCGACGTTTGTTGCACGTTCTCCTTCATTTTTTATGCTTCTTCTATGCTTTGGAACATTCCACTTATTATGATTAGGTACTAAACATTAACTATGCAGAAAAAATATGCAAATTGCGCATGCAATTTGCAAAGCTTTTTTTTATCGGTTCTTTAAAATTTATAGTCACGCTACTACACTAACACTAAACGTTGAACGCCGGTTTGTAGAACGTCTCGCTATGCGCCAGCATGATCCGGGCCAAATGTGAGGTAATCTCATTACATTACGGCGACATTTTTCAAAGTGGCGCGCCAATATGTAATATGGCGTGTTATACGAATTGGCTTCAACATTACTAAAATCACAAAGCATTTTTTTAAATTCCGCTTGTCTGCTTGTTTTCAGTAATCCAACACCGACTAAAGGAAGCATAGAATGGCGGCCCTACACCTTAGCAAATAAGGAATATTTACTACTCAATCAGGATATGAAGCTCTCAAATAACTTGGACCAAGAAAGAGTGGAATTTTGGGACAAAATCTATGCAGATGCTGACAAACCTTGTATCGCTAAGTCTAATACCTTTAAAGACCCTTAGACTCCGAATTACGTCAAAAGCGATTATATTGCGAATCTGACTGAATTTAATAGTCACAAAATATAAGGACTATTGAGTGCTATTTGTGACGTTACGCGTTGGTCGGATTCGCGACATAATCGCTTTTGACGCAATTCGGAACACGGGGAGAATAGGGAATACGCATGCAATTTGTTTATTTGCTAAATTACAGATTTTTTGGCTCTGGCAAATAAATATGAAAAAAAAATCTTAATTAACAACGAAGTTTTTTTTTATTTATTTAAACGACTTCGATATTTGTGTAGAAAATAAGTCCGTAACTTCCGCTTAAATTCATACATCTGGTGTCGAGAGGAAACGCGTTCTACAGAAGTATGGACTGTTTATGAAAGGAAGAATGTCTCTGTGATGAATGACTTCCAGCAGAATAAGTAGCTTTAGGTACCTACATTAATTTAGGTACAAATAATTTATAAAAAAAAAATACTAATAAGTAGGTACTTTACAAAATTTACTGAAGACACCATCGAATTTACTTTTCGCTTTCGCCTCCCTAACTGGCGTTATATCTATCTATAATATAAAAATGAATCGCAAAATGTGTTGGTAAGCGCATAACTCAACAACGCCTGGACCGATTTCGCTAATTTTTTAGGGTTCCGTAGTCAACTAGGAACCCTTATAGTTTCGCCATGTCTGTCTGTCCGTCTGTCTGTCCGTCCTCGCTTAATCTCTGTGACCATTAGCACTAGAAAGCTGAAATTTGGTACCAATATGTATATCAATCACGCCGACAAAGTGGTAAAATAAAAATTGGAAAAAAATGTTTTATTAGGGTAGCCCCCCTATACGTAAAGTGGGAAGTGATTTTTTTTTTAATTTCAACCCTAACGTGTGATATATTGTTGGATACGTATTTAAAAATGAATAGGGGTTTACTAAAATCATTTTTTGATTATGTCAATGGTTTCGGAAATAATCGCTCCAAAAGTAAAAAACAATGTGTCCCCCCCCCTCTAACTTTTGAACCATAAGTTTAGAAAATATGAAAAAAATCTGACAAGTAGAACTTTATAAGGACTTTCTAGGAAAATTATTTTGAACTTGATGGAAAGAACAGTTTTTGTACAAAAAAGACAAAAAGGTTCTACAAAATAATTTCTGGACTAAGTTTGTATTATAATCGTATATGCAAGCATTTTTTTTAACTTCGTTTACATATTTTATTATCCTGAACGTATCTTCTTTCAAACAAAAAAAGAATTATTAAAATCGGTTCTCGCAATCCAAAATTACCACCGAAAACTTCTTCTGGTACCTATGTATTAATTAATAACCCAATTCCCCGAGAGATGGCGCTAGGCTATTTCGCGTTCGCGCTGTTAGGATTTTTCATGAGTTGATGGGGTCGGGTATTATCGAATTGTTCGGTTGGTCTCTCCTTGGCATTGGCGGTATTATCTTATAACTACATAAAACTTCTATCAGGAACATGCTAAGGCAATTTAGAACAAAACTAAAATTCATTTTTTTAACGCCATCTATCAAAATGTTAAGGTAAAAACCAGTTCATAAATGGTTCGATAGATGGCGTTGCGTAATAACTTTCATGACCTACCGTAGTAAAAAATCGTTGCTTCTTAATTAAATTCGTAATTTTACGAGTGCACAATCGCTGTTCTACTACTTGCATACTGTTTTAGTTATCACCGTCCTTTGTGGGCCCGTTCTTAGGGTTCCGTATTTATTAGAGTTCCGTACTTAGTATGTTAACGTAACAATTAGCCTTTTTTTAAACTCTTAAGTGGGAATACTTATTGTGACGGACGGGAAACTACGGAACCCTACACTGAGCGTGGCCCGACACGCTCTTGGCCGGTTTTTTTCTGTTGTATTCGTTATTATGAGGAGAAGGTTCTTATGGAAAAAAAAAATGAAAATTAGGGTAGTGTAGGGTAGAGTAGGGTAGTGTAGGGTAGTGTAGGGTAGAGTAAGGTAGAGGAGGGTAGAGTAGAGTAGGGTAGGGTAGAGTAGGGTAGAGTAGGGTAGAGTAGGGTAGAGTAGGGTAGAGTAGGGTAGAGTAGGGTAGAGTAAGGTAGAGGAGGGTAGAGTAGGGTAGAGTAGAGTAGGGTAGGGTAGGGTAGAGTAGGGTAGAGTAGGGTAGGGTAGAGTAGGGTAGAGTAGGGTATAGTAGGCTAAAGTAGGGAAGAGCGGTAGCGAAGCCGCGCGGGTACAGCTAGTATATTATAAAATCAATCATTTTCAGAATTATTTTTACAAGATTTAGCTATGAAGACCATGGATATCAGCCACGGAACAATATTATTAGCCCACTGAGTAATCAACTGTATAGCCTATAGGGATGTTCCGATACCACCTAAGTATCGATACCTACTCATTTCGATAATACTCAAATCTTTTTTCGATACTACTTAAATAAGTACTCCTAAAGTATCGATACTTACTGATATCGATACTTTTTGGAACTTTTGTTTTGTTTTATTATTTTGAGGGTGCTATCAATGAACGTTGAAGGACAATAATTTAAACAAAATTGAGAAGAAAAAAACTATTTATTTATTATAAATGTTTATTAGGCTTATTATTAATTTAAACAAAAAACTCTTCAACATTAAGATTGCCCAAAAACTATATAGGCTATTAGCCTATGGCTTTTATGGTCTTTGGCACCAACTGGCTCCAAAATCAGTGATATATGTTAGGTAGTGATCAATGACACTAAATTACCTAGGTCATTGATTAGTGATGCCCAGATTTTGAAAACTATTTAACAGATAACTGAACCGAGACAAGTTTTATTAGTGAGAAACCGAACTTTGTACCCACCTGTACCTATCATATTATTCTATCTATAGTCGATGTTAATAATCTGCGTCCTTTTCGCACGTGTACAAAATTACGTATCGGATCGTCATCGTATCTCTTTCTTCGCACTGACGTCTGACGTTTACCTTTGGACTCAATGTTTATAACCAATTTATAACCTCTAAATGTCTCCTTGTATATAAAAACGGAGTCAACAACAAACATTGCAAATTTCTTATGGTAGCGAGTTGAAGATAACACGGATGTTCCAGAGCATTATATAACTTTTCTAAGTGAAACCATGTTTGTTATAAAATCTGTAGAAAAAATATTGTTTCGCACGAAACAGACTGTGAGGTGTTTCTCGTCAATTGACAGTTCAAAGGTGAGCGATAATAACGTACCTAATAAAATGATAAATAAACAGTGACTGCATGTCAGTGCATGTGCTTTTATAAAATCTGATAAGATTAGGTAATGTTGCACATATTTTGATCGATTACAAATAATTACTTTAAGTACTATTTTCATTAATAAATTAATCAACTTTGGCAGTTCATTTGCGTCTCATTAATTAAATTTATGATATATATCAGTCATATGGAATTATCAGTTTCATGTAGACATTTACAGTAATATAGTAACGCTTATAAGACAGTCCTTCCACCTTATTCTGTTATTACAGTGAGGAATTTGTACCTTGACCATTGATGGAGCATAATAACTAAACAAACAAAAATTGTGAGAACAATTAAACATTGTGTGAATCTTGTGATGAACTAAATTACAGCAGAGCTGCTTATTATTGTGTTAACAAAGCAAAACTAATTGTTTATAATAATCATAAGTGAAAATCATGGCTCAGGTAAGTCTTAGTTCTTTTTAAAATTGTAAAAGAATTGATTAATTAGCTTACCTAAAAGTTATTTATTTCCTTTTAATGTATCTAACTACTTAACCTTTCGAATAACATAATTAGAGACGCAATAGTAAGATAATGAGAGAGTGAACACCATCGTTCTCTTGGGGTTTAATGAATTAATAGCTAGGTTATGATTTATGGCTGACTAGCCTTGGGTCCCCATCATGTTTGTAGAACGTTTTCAGTTCCTCTGTGACACACATTATAAGTCCTTGAGGTCATCGGAAAATCTAAAACTTAGTATTTATATGCATTCCACTTCGTTCTTTGATAAATCCTTCACGATACAAGCAGCTCGTTTGTGGAATGCATTACCCATAGAAGTGAGGCGAGCCCAAACGCTACCAAGAGTTAAAAAAAATGGTGTAGGAACATTATCTATCACTAGTTTTTCTTCTCCTTTCTAATTGTAATTATATTTTATATTTATTAGTTTATTATTTGGTTTTTATTTATGGATTGTATTTTTATTTTATTTTTACATTGTTCTTTAACCTTTCAATCTTAGAAATTACAGACACAATAGAAAGACAATAGGTGCGCGAACGCTGGTGTTCGCCTGGGGTTTAATGAATTAAGTTATTGTACACTGCCAGCCCGAAATCTTTTCCTTTCGTTTAAGTCCATCCAAAGGTTGTCTGCTAGAAATTGCCTAGTGCAATAAGACCGCCTATTGTACACTTATATTTGTAAATGTTTGTCCTCTATTAAGTTAAGGTGTGCAATAAAGTTATATAATAACTAGCGGGTCGTCCCGGCTTCGTACGGGCAATAAATATAGCCTATGTTACTCAGGGTGAATGTAGCTTTCCAATGGTGTAAGAATTTTTGAAATCGGCACAGTAGTTTTTGAGTTTATTTGTTACATACAAAAGTACAAATCTTTCCTGTTTATAATATTAGTTTAGATAATAATATTATATTTCTCAGGGTTCTGCAGGTCAGATAGGCTCTATGTAAAACAGATATTCAGCTGCATATGATTAGACTAGAACGGGACCACTACTCAGTTGGCAAAAAGGCTGTGCAGATGGATTTTAAGGATGGCCTCTTTTCATTCTGTTTTCTTATGTTAGCAAATCCTTGTCAAGTATTTAACCATGGTTTTAAATGCATGGCATGGTTTTAAAGAGTCCATTGCCCTGGAACATTCAATACTCAATACTCAATACTTTATTACATTCCATATTGTGTACATAGGTGGTATAACATATTTTCAACATAAGGAGTCCCTCTTGCTTTGCCAAGAGCAGGACGAGTTATTTCTTGATTGTATAATGTATATCTACACGACATTATTTTGCAAGTTTGTACAATAGACTTGGTAATTTGAGAATGAACACACATGACTTGCCAATTTCGTTCTCTTTGCCATGTTCAAAGTCTAATAGTTTTTACAGTTCCAAATAGATAAGATATTAATGGCACCGACTTTGATAACACTACTCTGTGTCTATCTTCATAGATTACATTTGAAGCTAAAGTTAATAACACTAGTCATCATCAAAATAAGAGGAAAACAATTTATATGTAGAATATATTTGTTCACAGTGAATCATAAATATTTATAGTCATAATTTCACTGCACATGAACTTTAGATGCAATGTTCACATGAGGTCTAACTAAGGAAAGGCACTTGTTGGCACTCAAATACGTAGCAAAATTAACCAGTAAATAAGCATACCCCGGTGCAGATGGCGAGACAAGCTTGATGCTTACACAAACGCAAAATAAAGAACTTTGAAAGGATGAAATCTGGACTTTGCCACACAACACAGTCTGAAATAAAATCTTTAAATATAAATGAACAAACTGACCAACTGACCCTACCCCACTCTACCATATTCTTCCCTACTCTACCTACTCTACCCACTCTACCCTACTCTACCCTACCCTACCCTACTCTACCATATTCTACCCTACTCTACCCTACTCTACCTTACTCTACCTTACTCTACCCTACTCTACCCTACTCTACCCTACTCTACCTTACTCTACCTTACTCTACCCTACTCTACCCTACTCTACCCTACATAACCCTACACTACCCTAATTTTCATTTTTTTTTTCCTATAAGAACCTTCTGACAATAACAAACACAACAAAAAAAGAATTAGAAAAATCGATCTAGCCGTTCACGCGTGATGGCGTGACCAAGGAAATAGGGATTCATTTTTAGGGTTCCGTAGTCAACTAGGAACCCTTATAGTTTCGCCATGTCTGTCTGTCCGTCTGTCTGTCTGTCTGTCTGTCCGTCCTCGCTTAATCTCTGTGACCGTTAGCACTAGAAAGCTGAAATTTGGTACCAATATGTATATCAATCACGCCGACAAAGTGGTAAAATAAAAATTGGAAAAAAATGTTTTATTAGGGTAGCAGCCCCCCTATATGTAAAGTGGGAAGTGATTTCTTTTTTAATTTCAACCCTAACGTGTGATATATTGTTGGATAGGTATTTAAAAATGAATAGGAGTTTACTAAAATCATTTTTTGATAATGTCAATAATTTCGGAAAAAATCGCTCCAAAAGTAAAAAACAATGTGTCCCCCCCTCTAACTTTTGAACCATAAGTTTAGAAAATATGAAAAAAATCTGAAAAGTAGAACTTTATAAGGACTTTCTAGGAAAATCATTTTGAACTTGATGGAAAGAAGAGTTTTTGTACTTACAAAATAGACAAAAAGGAAAAACAATAATTTCTGGACTAAGTTTGTAGTATAATCGTATATGCAAGCATTTTTGTAAACTCATAAGTGGATACACTTATTGTGATGGACGGGAAACTACGGAACACTACACTGAGCGTGGCCCGACACGCTCTTGGCCGGGTTTTTATATATATAGATTTAAATATGTAAACCCACGTAGCTAAATCTCTTTTCAAAAAAATTAAATATACTGGTAATTTTTTTTTTATGAGTAAGTAACTACCTATAGAGTTTTTTGCCGGTTCTTTTGTATAGAAAACAACCAATTTGAACCATGTAATAGCTTCTGACATGATTTATAAATATATATTGTTTTTTTTTGTTGTGTTCCTAGAGGATTTACTGTCGTTTGCTAGGTTTCGTTGGTAGACAATCTTCACACTCTACCCATGTAACTATATGGGTAGATTTAACAGCACTTACAATTTTCAGAGATAGTAGCTAACCATAATTTTTTGTTGTTTCCAGGAAAACCCAGTGGTGACGGTGAAACAAGGTAAATTGAAGGGAGCAGTCAAAAAATGTTTAGACGGAAGTCCTTACTACAGCTTCAAAGGTATTCGCTATGGACAGCCGCCCGTTGGAGAGTTGAGGTTTAAGGTAAGGTTTGTTTTTTTTTAATAACTAGAAATTATCTGGACGAAGATTTAATGCTGAAAGAATTGTTTATATGACCTTAAAATCTTCTATCGCTGGGCATACATACTATCACTTGCAAAAGTCCATAAGAATTCTTAAAACTTATTCGTTTGACGTTTAGTTTGACTTACGACCTTTTATTTTCAAGTTTCGCCAACAAATGATTGAAATTCACAATTTCATCAACTTATCGTAAGTCAAGATGGCCCAGTGGTATAGGCACACAGATTGAAGCGCAAATCAGCGTGCCGCAAGTTCAAATCCCACGCAATTATTGACTTTTTGTAAGTTCTTACCCGATTGGAAGTTATGTATTTGCATTACATATATTAAATTATTCTTTAACTTGTTCACACATTTCTTATAGTTAGAAAGGTAGATCACAAAAAAACTAAATAAAGAATTAGATTTCTGCGAGGTAGACATGAGTTTTAACTTAACCGAAATGAACTGTCGTTTGGTTGTAGTTGTTGGTTAGTGACGTGAGGTTGACAGTATTGTAATATTCGCAAAATGCAGGCTAATATTAGTATTGAAGTGAGGGCGACTATCATTGGGCTGCATAAAAGTGGTCTTAATAAAACACAAATATCTGAAGAAACCGGACTGAATGTGAGTATAATAGCTATTAATGAATTGTAACTTTATTACAAATTAATCTTCTAATTAAAACGTATGCCATTTATGAATCCATTCATCGTATCTTTATGAGGTTTAAAAGAGAAATACGTAAATCGTTGGGTTTATTGGATTGGTTATTGGATTAATAAATGCAGTTTTATTTTAAAATTATATTCAATAATTATGATTATTAACATTTTATATAATGAAAATGAAGTGAAGTAGGTATAGCTGCCTAATATATATATTTTTTTTATTTTAGAAAAATACTGTAAATCTTTGGCTAAAAAGATATGAGGAAGAAGGTAGCCTTGCTAGTCGAAAGAGAAGTGGGAGACCGAAGCTTATTAGCGAGGCGCAGCGACGACATAATAATATGGTGGACGTATACGAAACGAATGGTTTCGCACCAACGAGACATTTTGCGGAATTATATGACACCTCGATGGATACTGTTCGCCGTGCACTTCACGCTGAAGGCGTGCATCACAGAAAACCTGCTAAAAAGCCGTACTTGACAGAGAGGCACAAACAAGAACGATTACGTTTCGCACTAAATATTTAATGTTAACTAAACTAAATGGCCTACCATTTTATTTTAACATATCTGTGATTATTCGTTAACAAACACTGTATTATATTGTGTTTACTTTCGTTTAAAACAGCTATATCTTTTAACTTGTGCTATCGCCTCATCTTAAGAATGCAGTGAACTCGCTATCAATTTTGTTGACAATAATCATGAGTCTATTTCGTTTTTTATTCTTCTACCCGCACTGTTTTAACATAATACTATAGTTCAATTTATTTTTCTCATCTAATTGACGATTATCTTGTGAGAACTAAAGTTCTTTTAACAGAAATTGAGGTTTGGTTTCAATCTTCTTTTCGTCAAGAAAATGAACAATTAAGCTATGACCTCAATACATTCATTGTGACGTTACACAAAAATAAAATGTTTACAAAGTCCAAATCATTATCACTTTTCAATAAATAACTGGATATAAACAATTACCTATATTTTATTTTATTAAAATTTGAATATCCGTTCATTGTTACGTTATTCATATTATGAATGGTCTAAGTGGGTATACTTCCAACAAACAATCTTAGGCGTAACATAGATAACGGTTACAAGATAACTTTTTGTCTAGGTAACAATTCGACGTCACAATTCTCATAAATGTTTAATTTGTAAATATAAAGAATAAACATTTTTATTAAACACGTCTTTTTATTTCCACCTTATAACATCGAAAAGATGTAACAACTAAATAATTGCAAATTACGAATGTGATTCTTCTTGTGGTTAATAGATCACATTCGTAATTTGCAACTATTTAGTGCAAAAAATGCAATAGTATTTTTCATAGAAATAAAAAAAACAACTATATCAATATAGATTGGGAATTTTCAAAGTAAGAAATAACTGCAACGGACCGACCATGATTTGAACTCGGGTTACGTGATTTGCGAATCCAACACTTAGTTCACACGGCTACCAGCACATGACGTATTTGCACGAATTTTATCAATGCTATGGTAAGAACAGAAAAATAATAATGTTTTTAAGCTCAGTGCGACGACAGTTCCTTAGTGTGTGTTATCTGTGGAATGTGGATACTCATACATGCGCACACATACGCACGGAAGTATCGCGCTCGCTCGGTTCGTAGCAATGTAATCTTTAGCGTTCCTATTAGAGATGGGCTTAAACGTTAAAAAAAAATAACACTGCTAAATGCTAATGCTAAAAATAATTAACAGTTAAAATTAGCAGTTATTTTCAGCAACTGTTAAATTTTGGTCACAGACGTATAAAGAGTGAGTTTATACGTCATTAATTCTCATTTCCTTCATACTTTTCACAGGCTTAGGACTGTCAACTTTTTCTGTTGGCGTAATTATAATGAGAATCAATTTATTTACAACGATTTCGAATTTATTTTTTCATATGTTTTTTTTTAGTATTCGTAATTTTTATATAATAGTCTTTTGCTTTTTTTTCTTGTTTCTTTTTTTTATTTTTTTTTCTTATATCTACATATCACTTAGTAACAAAATAATTATCTTAAAATTTTATATATTTTTTATTTCCATTTAAAAATGTTAATTGTTGAAAAGGCTGATACCAGATATTATTTTGTTGTGACTGCTAAATTTAACAGCTATCTCAGAACTTATTTAACAGGTGTTGACACTAAAAAAATTTAGCAGTGTTAATTTAGCAGCTTATTAATTTTAGACCCATCTCTAGTTCCTATGGACTTTTGCGGCCTTACTGTACATGCTTCTTTTCCTTATCTAAGAAAGAAAGGACGGGAAAAACATTTATTTGAGACTCGTACAGAACAAACAACATTAAAAAACATGGTAACTAATCTACTAAATAAAAATATAAAGAGAAAAAATATCTGTGCGAGGCTAAAAAGCAACCATATCAGCATTATACTGCGATATTTAAAAAAAAAACAACGCAGCGCTCTGGATATGGCGATAACCAGAGTGCAATATTTCATGAAAATCTCTGAATCTACCTAACTCGCAGCTGTTCTTCTGGGAGGGCCGGGTAGAATTATTGTACTTACCTAAATCAAATATGTACATCAGCCATGTGGGTCGCATGCCACCTGCTGACCATTTTCCTGCGGCCCACTTCGTAAACTAGTTCTCATCGAAAGCTCACTGCTCTGCGTCCGCATATAGATTATCGGCCCATCAAATTGCTCGGAGAAGTGGGTAATCTCTTTGAAAAAGTAATTGCAGACCGCCTCTTTGGGCTGCTGGCCCAGTTGAGGCCGGATCTGGCGGAGAGCCAGTTTAGATTCCAGGGTGCGCTCCACTGTGGACATCATTATGCAGGTGCGAGCTCGCACGACGGAAGATGTGATGTCCCGGTGCGAGGTCGTCTTGACGGTCTCTCTTGACACCAATGCTTTTAATACCATGCCCAGTAATTGCATTGGGAGGCATTTGGGTAACACCGGACGCCGACCTACCTCTGACTTATGGTTGAGGCCAATTTGACAGACAGGGCCGTCATCTACTCCGGTCACTGAGTACAATGAAACATGCGAGAGATGTCTTGTGGTGTCCAATAGGGATCGGTTCTGGGGCCGCTTCTGTGCTATTCATAACAACTGGGTGCAGCGCGCTGACCTCCATAGTGGCATCACGTAGTTTTTTACGCTGACGGCACTCTGTTCCCTTCGCTGGGGAGCTCGCAAGATTTTAAGTAGTTTTGCGGCCCACCCAGTCTACGGTCTTCATGCTTTTGGCCTACTATCGACTTTGAATTTGAGAGGACTGATGTGCACCCACTTATATTGTAGGGGGGGAGCCTATTGAACGTGGCATAAATCCAGACTTTGGCCTGATGCTGAAAAATTGTTTAATGGAAATACTTACATTATCATTGTCCGATCCGGTAATCGGACTACAGACCTCATGAATAGTAGTAGTGCTTACAACCAATAAAGTAACAAGAAAATCTCTGTCTTCAGCAATATTTATTTACTCGTTGTTTGCAAGCCCGCACCTACGGTGGTCGCTGATCGAGCTTCACGAGGACACCGGGTAACGCGTAAGCGAAGTAGACTTCTACCGTGTCTTCCGTGTGATTCGTACAATGGTGTCACCCGGGTGTTTATCGAGGTCGAATCCTAAACTGGAATCTGTCGAACTGGGCCCCATGTCCGCTGAGTCGTCGTAGCACCCTTCTGGTCGAAGATGGGACTTCCTGCGGCGATTTTGGCACGCTTAAAGCCCACGTCTCTGATTCCAACATGAGACAGATGGGAAATCCCATCGTGCGCATGGCTTGTCTCTGTATAAAATAAAATAGTTTTGATGATACTCATCAAATAGCATTTTGTCTATGAATGTTAACGATAAACTTATCTCTCTTTCAGGCACCGTTACCAGTAAAGCCATGGGAAGGTATACGCGACGCCACCGAGCACGGGCCTGTGTGCCCACAGTTTGACATGACTATCGTAGATGTAGTAGAGGGAAGTGAGGACTGCCTTAGCTTGAACGTCTACACAAAGTCACTGCAACCCAGCTCCAAGATCCCTGTGATGGTCTATATTCATGGAGGAGCATTCATGTCAGGATCCGGTAATGCTGAAACATACGGCCCGGAGTATTTCTTCCAACACGATGTTATCATAGTGACTATAAACTACAGACTTGAAGTATTAGGCTTCCTTTGTCTAGACACCCCTGAAGTCCCAGGAAATGCTGGCATGAAAGACCAGGTTCTTGCGTTGCGATGGGTCAAGGAGAATATTAGTCAGTTTGGAGGAGATCCAGATAATATAACTATTTTTGGAGAAAGCGCTGGTGCAGCGAGTGTGACCTACCACATGGTATCGCCTATGTCACAAGGATTATTCAACAAAGCGATAGTGCAAAGTGGAGTGTGCTTGTCCTACTGGTCAATAGCACACAAACCCGTTGAACGAGCATTTAAATTTGGCAAAGTGCTAGGAAAAGATACAAAGGATGTCAATGAACTGTTGCAACATCTAAGATCAGTTCCAGCTCTTAACTTCGCCAAACTCGGAATTAGAACGAGAACACAAGACGAGAAATTTAGAGGATTACCCATCTATTGTACGCCAACGATAGAAAAGAAATTCGAAGGACAAGAACAGTTCTTGACTGAAGACCCGGTAGATCTGATTCTGGCAGGAAAAGTCAGCAAAGTTCCGCTTTTAATCGGTTACAATTCCGCAGAGGGTATAATCATTGTCATTGATCATATCAAAAAGCTGGAAATCTTGAATAAAGTCCCTTCGTATCTAGTTCCCAGAGATATAGCGACAACGGTGTCTAAGGAGAAGCTAGAAGAGTTTGGTCAACGGATAAAGCAGTTTTACTTTGGTGGAAAAGACGCAACGAAGGAAGATACTCAAGCTATTACAGATGTGCAGACGGATATAAACTTTATGTACCAAACGCATAGATTTTTGCAGTTCTTCCAAAGCATGGCTCCAGTATACTTGTATAACTTTGACTATGCCACAGATTTGAATATCGTGAAAAATGTAAGTGGTTTCGACAACGTGAAAGGAGCTTGTCATGCCGATGATCTATTCTATTTGTTCCACAGTGCAATGAGTCGGAATTATCTTGAAAATAATGATGAATTGAAAAAAATAGTGTACCAAATTACTAAATTTTGGGCAGATTTTGCTAAGACTGGGTGAGTGTAAGCATTATCACTACTTTTTTTTTCGGTAGGTGAAAATCATCCAAATTACATTCCCCGCACTTGAGCGGAGCGGGAGATAGTGTCAGACTTTTACTAGCTAAATGACCCGTTCATTCGTTACCTTTCATGCCGGGGCCGAATCTCCCTTTTAAAAGCAGACCCTTGCCCCCAGTGGGCTTCGAACCTGTTGGGGTGCCTGATGATCATCTTGGCTCGCTTCAAGTGCAAAATTGTATTAAACAGTAGCCCGCAATTTTGGATGCGAGCGGTGTCCTCCGCCTGATCTCTCCCCGACTGTCGGATTGTTGTTCTTGGGACTATAAGATTGAAGGAAGAGGGAATGCACCTGTTTGTAGGCACATACTTGTGCACCTCCTGATCGACGTCTAGTTTCCGATGAGATCGCCATGACCGACATTCGGACTGGTCCTCCTAATATCATATATAATATTATTTTTAGTATATGAAACCTTTAACAACTGTTTAGTATTTTTATGTGAAGAAGCTATGTACAACATGTCATAACTGTAACATGAAAAATCACAAAGTTATAAGCTTGTTATGTCAGCAAGAATACATATTTATAGTCACCAGGTTGTTTGACATCTCAGAAATTATAACACCTACAAATTTAAAATTTGGCAGGTAGGTTCCTTATAGGATGTAGACATCTGCTAAGAACGGATTTTATGGGGATTGGAAGTTTGTATGGAGAAACATTTCACGCGGGCGAAGCCAATGGCAGAAGCTAGTATCACTATACATTACTAATGTCAAAAAGCATTTTTTTTATTTCGCTTGTCTTCTTGTTTTCAGTAATCCAACACCGACTAAAGGAAGCATAGAATGGCGGCCCTACACCTCCGCAACCAAAGAATACTTACTACTCAATCAGGATATGAAGCTCTCAAGTAACTTGGACAAAGAAAGAGTGGACTTCTGGAACAAAATCTACGCAGACGCAGGCAAACCTTGTACTGCTAAGTCTAGTTTATAGAATTGTGGGGTAAATTATTACAAGGGAAATAATTTTATAATGGTTGTGAAAAACAATAATTGTAATATTTATGTAGCAAGCAGATGTTCTGACTGACATGAATACATGCCCGTATTCTTTTTTCAAACCTTTGAATTTAGAACACCGAGCCTTTTCAGGAAGTGGAGTTTGCATAGAGTGCGTTTCACATAAGAAGTTCCTTCACCGTAATGTTGGCAATACGGAAAAATAGTGTTGCTACATTTTTAGCAATGATATAGTGTGTCTAAAAAGTCAACCGACTTGGGAATTTTGTATAATATTTAATTATTAAAAAATACTTATATTCGATACTTTTTATAAGGTTCTTCTATTAGTAAACAATGATCAATATCTCTTAATCAACCTTGATTATTGAACCAGCGTTGACTACATCAGATTTCATTTTACTCCAATAATTACACAAGTCGGTTGACTTATTAGACAGCCTGTATTACTTAATATTAGGGAAATTGACTGATATTTAACGAAATTAACAAGGCAAATGTTATGAGGCAAAGGCTAGAAAAAAAAAAAAATTTCAAAACATATTATATTGAATTACTTATGTATATGAAATTATTACTGTTATTACAAATAAATTAGGAAAGAAAAGACATTTTTCTGCAAGCTATCGCCTACGATTATGTTCTTCCTGATAAGGCTTGACATTGTCAGAGTTAAAAAACGCTAAAATTCGCCAAACAAGTCCAGTTCAGCAGAAATGTCAGTCAACTACCTAGTAGTTGCCTGACGCTGTTTTTTAACTGAACGTTACTGAGTCTATGGATGCAAATCAATTTATTTATTTAGTTATTAGTGTTAGGTTACTTCGGTTAAACTACCTCATAGGTATAAAATGTACATACTCGTATAACCTGTCACAAGTTAAACCCAAAAATAAGAAGACAAGAATCAATTTACATTAACTAACTTCACCAGAAATACATTTAAGAAAGAAAAGAATGTAAGTATGCGCGATAGTTCGGAACGCTAAGGTTCAGAGTGGCTAACAGTTTTAACGTACTGTACTGTTATCGAGTATAGAATTGCAAGGCAAGTGTAAATGTTATAATCCGTTATTGATGTTACAAAAGACTGTTAAGCTTAGCATCCACCGCATCGGAATCGGAGCGTACGCAGTGCTGTCAGTATTTGCAAAATGGCCGATAGGGTGCGTCTACTGCATTCGGATTTTGCATCGGCAGTAATGCTGATCCATTGCACGCTGAATAGATACCGGCATGCATCTTGAGCGCTGGCTTTCAAGTTGCGCAGAAGTAAAATATCGGGTCTCTATAGTGGTGCGACGTGAGGCAGGGGCGGGGGATGTCAGCGATTGGCTCGCCGCGTCATCGCGTCATAGACGTCACTCGTGATTCGTTCCCCGCGCTTGCTGCATGTATCTAATAATGACGACAATTGGCTCGCCAATGTATGGAATGCGCAAAGCGACCCCCACTCTGACGCCGAGCGCTCAAGATTCGTGCCGGTACATATACCATACAAATCAATACAAAGCAACGAATCCGTCCGCTTCGTACGCTCCGATCCCGACGCAGGGGACGCCTAGCTTCGCATAACATTTATTTACTATTTTTAAGTAATTTAATTGTATTGTGGAGGAGAAAATATTTTGTAATAAACTATTTACCAGTTATTATTACTTGTTAGAATTGTTTTTTTTTTTCTTTCTTAGAATCATTCTCATTTATTTATTCATTTAATCTTCATGCAACATAAAGTACAAAGGCGGACTTAATGCTTGGGGGCCAGTGCTGCGGGAGCCCGCGCAGCCTGGCGCGCGGTGCTATGAGTGGCGTCTCGTGGCGTGCTTCATAAGCGAACATTACATGGTAGGTTTTGCTGTCAGTTTTGTTCACCCGCGTACATAAAAATATAGCCTATTCCACTCAGAAATGAAGCAGCTTTCTATCGGTGAAAAAGTTTCGCAATCGGACCAGTACTTTCAGAGATATGTAAATATATTACATACTTCCTACAAACAAAAAAACATAAAAACAAACTTTATCTATATTGACCGCTTTGAATCCCCAGGATTTGTGTAACGTCTGGTCTTTTTTAGGGTTCCGTAGTCAACTAGGAACCCTTATAGTTTCGCCATGTCTGTTTGTCCGTCTGTCTGTTCTCGCTTAATCTCTGTGACCGTTAGCACTAGAAAGCTGAAATTTGGTACCAATATGTATATCAATCACGCCGACAAAGTGGTAAAATAAAAATTGGAAAAAAATGTTTTATTATGGCACTTTCGACTACATATAGCCCCCCTATATGTAGTGGAAAGTGATTTTTTTTTAAATTTCAAACGTAACGTGTGATATATTGTTGGATAGGTATTTAAAAATGAATAGGGGTTTACTAAAATCATTTTTTGATAATGTCAATAATTTCGGAAATAATCGCTCCAAAAGTAAAAAACAATGTGGGGGACACACATTTTTTTAGGGTTCCGTAGTCAACTAGGAACCCTTATAGTTTCGCCATGTCTGTCTGTCCGTCTGTCTGTCCTCGCTTAATCTCTGTGACCGTTAGCACTAGAAAGCTGAAATTTGGTACCAATATGTATATCAATCACGCCGACAAAGTGGTAAAATAAAAATTGGAAAAAAATGTTTTATTATGGTAGCCCCCCTATATGTAAAGTGGGAAGTTATTTTTTTTTTTAATTTCAACCCTAGCGTGTGTTGGATATATTGTTGGATAGGTATTTAAAAATGAATAGGGGTTTACTAAAATCATTTTTTGATAATGTCAATAATTTCGGAAATAATCGCTCTAAAAGTATAAAACAATGTGTGTGTCCCCCCCCCCTAACTTTTGAACCATAAGTTTAGAAAATATGAAAAAAATCTGAAAAGTAGAACTTTATAAGGACTTTCTAGGAAAATTATTTTGAACTTGATGGAAAGAACAGTTTTTGTACAAAAAAGACAAAAAGGTTGTATAAAATAATTTCTGGACTAAGTTTGTAGTATAATCGTATATGCAAGCATTTTTTTAAACTCATAAGTGGGTACACTTATTGTGACGGACGGGAAACTACGGAACCCTACACTGAGCGTGGCCCGACACGCTCTTGGCCGGTTTTTGAAGTAGGAAATTATCAAATGTCTTCGTCCGCTCTGGTTGGAGCGAGAGGGCGCATCATGCTTACTGAACTAATTTTAAAACTTTATTATTGATAGACTTGCGTTTGACCACTATCTCACCTGATGGTAAGCGATGATGTGGCCGACGATGGAGCACGCTTGCCTAGAAGTACCTAACCTATTCACTCTTGACTTAAAGACCCCTAGGTTGTAGCTATCAGGAAACAGACCCCGGCAAGGAATTCCACTCATTAGCTGTACGCATAATGAATGTTTTCCCAAAACGCTTTGTACGTATGGGTGGGATGTCCACCATGTACCGATGGCGCAACGCCGTATAGGTATGTATCTATTGGTCCGATATCGGCCGAAAGACGTCCAGTATTGCATATAAGCCTCTCAAAAGTGTCGCCACAACGAACGTTCCTTTGGATCTCGCATCCATCCGATTCCTGCGAACCTCACCGGTCATGGGGCCACAGAATTAGTAGTCTAATATTACAGCGCCCCGACCAGAGTACCTAATTGAAAAACAATACAACTGCACGGATATTGAGCGCTCGGTGTCAGAGTGGGGATCGCTTTGCGCATTCCATACATTGGCGATCCAATCGTCGTCGTTGTTAGATACATGCAGCAAACGCAGGAACGAATTACGAGTGACGTCTATGACACGATGCATGTCATGAATGGAAGAAAAAAACGTGTTGCGCCGACCCCAAATAAAATGGGACAAGGGCAGGAAGAAGAAGAAGTCTATGACACGATGGCGCGGCGAGCCAATCACTGACACTCCCCGCCCCCGCGTCTCACTTCGCACCACTAAAGAGACTGAATATTTGACTTCTGCGCAACTTGAAGCCAGCGCTTAAGATCCGTTCTGGTAATTATATATTCTAGTTGCGCGTCATGTTGGTTTACACCTTGTGCCCTAGTGTATCTAAGGACTCTAATGGAGTCCATTAGTATCTTATTACACCTTACCGCGGTGACAATCGATCATCTACTCGTTAGGCTGTTATGAAGACTGCGGACGTAGGCTCCTGTGTCGGATCAAGCTAGCTCGGGACTTGTAGCAAAATTTACTTAAGGGCAGTGGCGGATTAGCCATGTAGCAAGAGTAGCAAATGCTACATGCCCCGCGCATTCGAGGGCACGTTCGGGGATCCTGCCTGCACTTGACCCAAAAAAAATATCTAGTCATAGTATTTAAATATTGAAATTAGAATAATTACAGCTGGTTATTTAATTGAATATGATAGTCAATCTCTTAGATTTCCCTCATTACCGTAATTCCACGTATATTATCCAATCTTAAAATCCACAGGGTTATTGAGAATAAGAATGAGAATCCTTTCATTTACCTTATATAAATTATATATATTTGTATAGATGTAGGTTTATATTATATTGAATATATATGTATGTTTATTTTATAAACATATATTTACACTTGTTTTCTTATTAACCTATTCTTTTTTTTTATGCACCTGCCATGTTTTCTCTTCACCACCCTAGGTTGACTGGTAGAGAATACCTAAGGCATTAAGTCCGCCTTTGTACCTTTGTGTTGCATGAAGTTTTAATAAATAAATGAGAATAATAGTAGATACTAAATAGGTCAACCCCGGGGCCCTTTGGTCGAATTTACTACCGGCCCCCGCTGGCTTAATCCGCCACTGCCAAAGGGGCCCCCCAAATCACTAACTGCAGCCACCGGCTTCGCCCGCGTGAAAGTAGAAAATTGTTGCAAGGTAACATGCTCCCGGGATAAGAAGTATCATTTGTGCAGTGTATAATCTGTGCTATTCCAGGACGGTATTTTTTTTTTATGGTGGGAAAAATCATTCAATGGCAACCCCCGCTCTTGGGCGGAGCGGGAGATAGTGTCAGACTCTTACTGACTAAAAGACCCACCCCGTTCCTTCTAGCCTTCATACCGGGGCTCGAGTTCCCTTTCGAATAACCCTGGCCCCAGTAGGCCAGGGTATGAAGGCTTCGACCCGGCTGGGTCCCTGCTGTTGCTGACAACTCCTTGAGGCTACTCGTGTACCAAGTTTCATCGATATCCGTTCAGCCTTTCGAACGTGAAGAAGTAAAAAACACAAACTCACAAACTTTCATCATCATCATCATCATTTCAGCCGATAGACCTCCCCCAAGTGTCGCCACAATGCACGATCCCGTGCGTGTCGCATCCATCGGATTCCCACAACCTTCACCAGGTCATCGGTCGACAGTGTAGGAGGCCTTTCGACGCTGCGTCTTCCGGTACACAGACGCCACTCCAGAACCTTTCGGCCCCAACGGCCACAAACTTTCGCCTTCATAATATTACTGTGATAACGAATCTTCTTATATTACTTGCTATGCTATGAAATAAAAAAAATCAATTTGTTAAAATTGGTCAGTTGGTCATTCAGCACTAGGGCAAGATAAATCAACAATTTTACTGTTTTATTATACGTTTATAGATGAGCCAAGTTATAAATAACGAACATTAAGTACTAAGAAAAAGTTATTATCATAGTAATTAATAGTTAGGCGACCCCAATCAAGACTAATTATAAATACATACCTATGAGTTATTTCTATGTAATTAGATACAAACTACGTTTACGTTTACGTGAGGGAAACTATTCTCTAAGAAAACAGCCTTGAGCGCAGCACTGACCGCAGCGATGAAATCTAAATATATGTATACATAAGATTTACAATCTAATGGACCTATACTTTTTTTTACAGCTATCACACAACGCGTTTAGTCCCAAGTTAAGCAGAGCTTGTGCTATGAGTACTAGACAAACTGATAAACTTACTTATATATATATTTCTAAATACATACATAAAATAAAGATAAATTATATAATACACATAATCCTGGGTGGGAATTGAACCAAGACCTGCGCCAATGCAGTCAGGGCCACCAACCACTAGACTAACAGGCCAGTCAAAACATTGGATTGTTAATTATATAAATATATATATATATATATATATAGGTATAATCCTATAGAAGAGCCCTAAGAGGTAAAGTTTGTTTTTTTTTGTTTTTGTGTTTTTTTGTTTGTAGGAGGTAATCTCTGGTAGTACTGGTCCAATTGCAAAATTTTTTTCACCCATAGAAAGCTATATTATGAACGCGGGCGAAGTTGCGGGCAAAACCTAGTCCTATATATAATTGTTACTTGGATTTCGTCGCTGCGGACAGCGCTGCGCTCAAGGCTGTTTTCTTAGAGAATAGCACTGCTGATCTTTTGACCTAGTGGAGTAAAAACAGCGTCAAACAGTATTTGCAAAAGTCACTGCAAAAAACTAATTAGTAGTGTAGGTAGGTACTACTGATACTGGTACGTGGTCGCCATTCCAAAACCTTTCGTCCCCATCGACCATCTGTTCTGCGAACAATGATTATGGCGACACTTGGGAGAGGCCTATGTTTTTTTTAATTTATTTTTTTATGGTGGGAAAAATCATCCAATGCCAACCCCCTATCTTCGGCGGAGCGGGAGATAGTGTCAGACTCTTACTGACTAAAAGCCCACCCCGTTTCGAGACCGAGCTTCTTTCGGATAACTCTGGCCCCAGTAGGCTTCGACCCGGCTGGGCCCCTGCTGTTGCTGACAGCTCCTTGAGGCGCGCGGGAACAGTGCGCGCCGTTGACGAGAGGCTTATGTGTAACAGTAGGTAGACGTCTTTCGGCTGAAATGATGATGATGATGATGATGATGAGGTACTGCTGGACATAGGATGTAGGCAGGGGCGTAGCGTGGGCTAATTCAGATGTGGGCGAAGGCGCATCAGCGAGGCCTTCTTCTTTCATAAATTAGACAACGAGACAGTCTTCAACGAGATCCTTACGTTGTTGAAACCTCTACGGTCCGGACTAAGCCTTTTGCCTCGTCATTTATACCGCGTACATGGAAGGACGATTTGCCTGCTGCGGTCTTCCGGTCTTGTCTTCAGTTCCCGAATTGCATCACTGTTTGCTATCAGGTGGGATCTCAGTCAAGCACTAGTTTATATCTGATATAAAAAACCGGCTAAGAGCGTGTCGGGCCACGCTCAGTGTAGGGTTCCGTAGTTTCCCGTCCGTCACAATAAGTGTTCCCACTTATGAGTTTAAAAAAAGGCTATTTGTTACGTTAACATAGGTACTAAATACGGAACTAAAAACGGGCCCACAAAGGACGGTGATAACTAAAACAGTATGCAAGTAGTAGAAATTTCAGCGATTGTGCACTCGTAAAATTACGAATATATTTAAGAAGCAACGATTTTTTACCACGGTAGGTCATGAAAGCACGGAAAATCTTAACATCGACTTTTAAAAAGATGACGTCATTACGCAACGCCATCTATCGAACCATTTATGAACTGGTTTTTACCTTAACATTTTAATAGATGGCGTTAAAAAATGAATTTTAATTTTGTTCTAAATTGCCTTAGCATGTTCCTGATAGAAGTTTTATGTAGTTATAAGATAATACAGCCAATGCCAAGGAGAGACCAACCGAACAATTCGATAATACCCGACCCCATCAACTCAGGAAAAATCCTAACAGCGCGAACGCGAAATAGCCCAGCGCCATCTCTCGGGGAATTGGGTTACTAATTAATACATAGGTACCAGAAGAAGTTTTCGGTGGTAATTTTGGATTGCGAGAACCGATTTTAATAATTCTTTTTTTGTTTGAAAGAAGATACGTTCAGGATAATAAAATATGTAAACGAAGTTAAAAAAAATGCTTGCATATAAGATTCTCTTATATTCTTTATTGTATATAACTTTACAAAATCTACTTAGTAAGAAAGCCGATGTACACAGGCGAGCTTATACGATTATACTACAAACTTAGTCCAGAAATTATTTTGTAGAACCTTTTCGTCTTTTTTGTACAAAAACTGTTCTTTCCATAAAGTTCAAAATGATTTTCCAAGAAAGTCCTTATAAAGTTCTACTAGTCAGATTTTTTTCAAATTTTCTAAACTTATGGTACAAAAGTTAGGGGGGGGGGGACACATTGTTTTTTACTTTTAGAGCGATTATTTTCGAAATTATTGACAACCCCTATTCATTTTTAAATACCTATCCAACAATATATCACACGTTAGGGTTGAAATTAAAAAAAAAAATAACTTCCCACTTTACATATAGGGGGGCTACCCTAATAAAACATTTTTTTCCAATTATTATTTTACCACTTTGTCGGCGTGATTGATATACATATTGGTACCAAATTTCAGCTTTCTAGTGCTAACGGTCACAGAGATTAAGCGAGGACGGACAGACAGACAGACAGACAGACGGACAGACAGACATGGCGAAACTATAAGGGTTCCTAGTTGCCGTTTACCATCAGCTGAAATATTGCCGATCGTATCAGTCAAGACTGTAATTATAAATACATGATAATAATATGAGTTATTTCTATGTAATTAAAATCACACGAGCTGTTACTTGGTCTTTTGACCTAGTGGGGTAAAAACAGTGTCTAACGGTCTTTAAAAAAGTCGCTGCAGGAAACTAATTAAAAGTGAGCTCATTAATCAATGAATGAACTTATATTATAATTACTGTAGTGTAGGTAGGTACTACTGGTCATAGGATGTAGGCAGAAGCGTAGCTTGGACTAATTAGGACATGGGCGAAGGCGCATCAGCGAGGCCTTCTTTTTCATCTAAATCTACACTAATAATATTATAAAGAGGGAAAATTTGTATTTTTGTATGTGTGTGTATGTATGTAATGAATAAAATCAAAAACTACTGTGCCGATTTCAAAAATTTATTCACCATTGGAAATTTAAATTCACCCTGAGTAACATAGGCTATAATATTTATTGCTCAAGCGAAGCCGGGACGAGCCGCTAGTAAATTATAAAACGAGTCAGTCTGTCGCAAACCAGTGATCATCACCATCAGCTGAAATATTGGCGATCAATAATAATAAAAAAAACCCTCGTTCTTAAAGAGCCCTTGCTTTCGTGAGGCCCCTTAGGGTGTGAGGCTGTGGGCTTGGAGCTACTTCGCCTACGCCTGGCTACGCTACTGGGTGTAGGAACCAAGTTGCTCTACGACATTAGTTCTCTGTAGGTATAGGGTACAGGGCCCAGAAAACCTCGTGGGTACTCACTTTCTTTTTAATGATTCGAAAAAATGGCGAAGTGTGAGAAGAGAAATGCACACTGACCGACCGATAAATAAATAAATGTCCTACTTACATACTGCGTCCCAAACGAAGGTTTTCCTTTGCTTAATAAGGAAATCTGGAACAATGAAGGTACCACAAACACCTAGACCCAACACAAATATCTGTCTCACCAACAAACATTTGTGTTGGTGCGTGAATCGAACCCGCGACCCTTGCCTGTCAACGGGCGCTCTAAACCACTGCGCTAAACGGATCATCGGGTAATGACAAAACGCCCATCCCTAAAAGGCGATTGCTAATCTGCTTCTTGATGTCTTCTCAGGGGTGCTCGACACCCACTGTTTATTTCGCAGTTCACGGAGTCGGCGCCCCTGGTTGTGACAATTTTGAATTAACCACCCTTAAAAGAGTTTCTCGAAGTTGTCGAAATCACCAAATCACTATTATAGGTACTACTGGCTAACGATTACGGATGGTCATAGTTATGTTTGGCAGGTGGCTTTTTTTAAGGTGGTAAATCATCCAATGACATCTACCGGTCTGGGTGGAGTGCGAGGGCTTATCAGATTTTTACTGACTAAAACCATATCTGTGTCCTTCAGTAGCGCTTTGCGTTCTAGAAGGCTTCCTTTTCAGAACATCCCAGCGGTCTTGGCAGGCATCGGCCTTCCTGGGCCCCTATACGGTTTGCTGACATCTTTTTGAGACGCGCGTGGATCACTACGCGCAGTCGACGAGAGGCTGGCTCCGGTCGATTACTGGACTGCCGGACGGTAAGCTGTCCATTGCTCCTCCTTCGTTAGCACTGCTGCTTCCCAAACGGAGGCCGTCCGTCTGCCATGTCTCCTCTCTCCGGATCATAGCCTGAACCAGGGCTGGTACGAAAGGTCGCTGCCACCGATAGCCTCCATGGGGACATGACGGCGCTCCACCCAAGCAGAGCACACCTACACTTTATGCTCCACTGTGTCCTCCGGGCGGTTCACATAATGCTGATACCTGGACGTTTCTTCCGCCTGAATCCGATGCAGGAACTTCCCAAACTTACCATGTACGATGAGAACCTGCGTCATGCGGAAGGTGCGGACGTCGTGATCCTTCTCCGGCCACTCCTCAAAGAGGGGAACCAAGCAGCAAAGCCTTATCCTAAAGCAGTCCATAGAACGTTTTTCAAGAACTAATGGTGTTGCTGAACGGTTTTATAATAGACCAAAGAACGTTTACACAACCCGGATTGGGTGGGCGCAGTTATATTCGCTGATATAGTAGTTGTTTAGCAGCTTCGGCGTACCATATTTGACCAGTTAGATTGATGATACAGTGAGGGATATCATCAAACGATAATGTAGTAGCCACAGTAAGGCTGTTATTGTACTTTCAGGTTTTATGATGGTGATTGAATGTTCTATTACTATACTTATTTCACAGTAATACGTTCATTTGCGGGGGTTACACATGCGGAGCAATCCCGCGTGCGTGATCAAAACCGCACGATATTTAAAACACCCTAAGGGTGTGTAGGCATTTATTACAGCTACATCACGTTATACGTTGTACACAATTACATATATTGACTATTCAACTGCAACCTTTAGTTGAGAGTAAGTATAAATAATAAGTATAATATAATAAATAGTTGAGGACAAGTTAACAACTAGAGTCTGTCTGAAAAGTCAAACGACTTGGATAATTATTAGGATAAAATAAATTTTGATGTAGTCAACAGTGGTTCAATAATCAAGGTTGAATAAGAGATCTTGATCATGTTTTTACCAGACTACGGCAAAGCCAAGGAGGGTTATGATTTTGACAGGCTATGTAAGTGTGTATGTATGTGCCATATGAGGTATCTAGGAACCGTCTTAATTGTCCGCTGAACATAGGCTACGTGATGTGTCACAAAATTCGATATGGCGCCCTCTAGCAGACAAAAAGTAATGTGTTAAAAATAAAAATGGAGATAAATACGCCGTGTTTGGTATCATTTGAAAAGGCTTAACTTGTACATTTCTAAAATATTGCTCAAATTTAAAGTGACGCTCTCTAGCGGACTAAAAGTAATGTGTTAAAAGTTAAAAGTAAAAATGGAGATAAATACGCCGTGTTTGGTATCATTTGAAATGGCTTCACTGGAACTTATCAATAATATCATTAAAATTCAATGTGGACGCCCTCAAGTGCACAAAAAGCGTTGCGTTGAAAAAAATAAGATAAAAAAGCCAAAAACTAAAACCCGACTACGACAAAAAACGACGCTGAAAAAGTATAAAATAAGACTAAAATGTTTCGGTTGGTGCCTATAACGTGTGACTGCGGCTTTTTTTTTGTTCTGTTCTGGTTTTTCCAGTTACAGTACAATTCACGAATGATGGCGGCCGTGAAGTTAGCCTTTGCGAACGTTCGCGCATACTACACTCTTCTCGCACACGCACGTCGCCATTTGGTTCCTAAAACACGTTACTGCGCAGCCTTCTGCGCAAACTTCACGGCCGCCATCATTCGTAAATTGTACTGTACCTACCTTGTTTATTTCAGCATCCTGAAAATCTTGTTTCAAATTTTTTTTGCGTCATTTTTTGTCGTACCTAGTCGGGTTTTAGTTTTTAACTTTTTTCCTAATAGAAGAACCTTATAAAAATTATCGACAACTAGAATTTGTGCTACAACCAAAAGATTTTTTATATCCTTAAAAAAATTCCAAGTCTTTTGACTTTCTAAACAGACTATACATTATAATTCGCGTGAGTCTAAAACATCATCATCTATGTACATCTTGTAGAGAACCAGATCAAGTTCAAAAAACACGCCTAAATAATAAATGAATCTAAAAATGCAGCATTCATACTTATATATTAGCAAAACGAGTTCCTTTAGTAACTTTATATAAGGTAAGTGTTAGTTATTATACTTCACAGTTGTCTACGAGGGCTGACCACACCATGTTGTGGCTAGTACTTGCGTCAGTTGTGGCTGTCTGGCTTGTCGTCAGACGGTTCCAAAATCGAAGGATACTAGAAGTGGCTAGTAAAATTAAATGTGATATAAAAGCCTACCCCTTTTTGGGGCATGCGTATATGTTTATTGGGGGTGGTGAGAGTAAGTAGAACTTCTTATTATGATTTAAGGTTGGTTGTGTGATGGTAGTTTTGTGGTGGTGGTCTGGACTTCCGGAGGTACAAGAAAAAGTTCAAAGCTCAGTTCACTGGCTAGTCTGTTTTTTTTTTTCTAAACTCCTCCCGCTCTGGGTAGAGTGAGAGGGAGTGTCAGACTTTTACCGACTCAAACGCTGTACAATCCCTCAGTCCCAGCAGGTATTCATTGGTCCTTCAGGCCTCCTGTCCATTTTATTGACATCTCTTTCGGAATACAACGCGCCGTCAATTTGGGCTTGGTCCTTACTCGACGGCGAGCTACCCGTTGCTCGCCGTACCACAGTGCTTAATTTTTTCTACGAAGTATCATGTCCATTAACAATATTTATATTCATATTTTAGTTAGGAGTAGCCTTTAAGGTATATATTGTGTGTGGTTAGGTGTAGAATAAAAAATTGTTACTTAATATTTAAGTTTCCTAAGTACTTATATATTTTTTATTTATATTTCATAGATAAAAAGACTCCGTTTTGAAATTGAAAAAAAAAGACAATAGAAGTGAAATAACCCATGGAACAAATGTGAAGAAAAGTGAAATAATGTGTATTCATGACGCGTGTAGAGACCTTGGATCGCATGGTGTTCATTTCCATTCGTTCCAGGTAATACCTATTTGAATTAATAATTCGAGATAATTCAAATCCAATGCTATTAACTGCAGTATCTATCAACTTTAGCGCTGTGCATTTTAGTTATTTTTAAAGTGAATACACATCTTTTTATATACTTATACACCGTTAAATTTTAATCGTTTTAATCCCGTTGAGGGTCGATCCGGTACATGAAACACTATCGATTTGTAAAGATAAAATCAAAACATTAAGTACCTTTTTTTCAAAACTCGTATTAATTTACGCATGTACGAAATTAATTTCTCTAAGAAAACGACCTGTAGATAGTTTGTACGCAACGCCGACTACTAACTACAGGTCATTGAACCCGCTCAGCTGACGTTTTCTTAAAGAAATTAATTTCGTACGTGCGTAAATTAATACGAGCTTTGAAAAAAACGTACTTAATGTTTTGATTTTATCTTTACAAATCGATAGTGTTTCATGTACCGGATCGACCCTCCACGGGATTAAAACGATTAAAATTATGCGGTGTATATTTATTTAACTATAGGAGAACCAACAGGTAAAACAAAAGGATAACAATAATATATGAGTCAATGAGCCAATTACAGGTTCTCACGGGTAGAAACAGATAGCTACTCGTAATATGTATTATTTTATTTTAGGTATAATTTAATATGTATTTGTGTGATATTTATTTTATTATGTGTATGTTTATAATTATAGCAGTATGTATATCTTTAATTTTTTTTTTTTAATACTATTTCATTGTTAACTACCTATGTATTTTGTGTGTACTAATTTTCCTTTTACTTTTACACACGGTGTCTATTTCTCTTTTTTCTTCAACTTTCCTGTCGCAGGTATGCTGGAAGAGATTTCATTAGAACTAAGCATCACCTTTGTACTATTTTTCTGTTTCCTTCCTATTTTCTTGTATTTCCACGTGTGTACATAAATAGTTAAATAAATAAATAAATAATAAAGTACGATAAAAAAGAGAACGTTATTAAATATTATTAGTTATTTTAAAAGTTTTGCTACTGTTTTGGTGTACCTACTTACAATAAAGTTTATTCTATTCTATTCTATCACTCCCTCGAGTGCCGATTCTACATACGACTGTACAACTTAAATGACATTGAAAAACGCTTAATTGGCGTTTTGTACAGACGTTTGTACGATTTTTTTTTGGCCTTTGATTTCTATATCTTTGATTTTCCTAGAAAAATCTGTATTCTTTTTTGGTGATTTATTTAAAAACGCGCAATTACGTAATAATAATACTCCTTTGCGCCCGAGGAGTTAAGTACAATGAGCACTATGCACTTTTGAAAAATTCCACATTCAGCTGTTTTTTTTTTTAATATGTATTCATAGGCCCTGAAAATTTATGACGAACCGAGTGAGAAATAGTTCCCGGGTGTCGCAACTGTGGGAACGCCCGGAGGACACGGTGGAGCACACAGTTGAGGTGTGCCCTGCTTGGGCGGAGCATCGCCGCGCCCTCGTGGGGGTGATCGGTGGCGGAGACTTCTCGCGCCGGGCCTTGGTTCAGGCCATGGTCCGGTGCGAGGAGGAGTGGCAGGCGGACGCCGACTTCTGCGAAGCAGTAATGCTAGCAAAGGAGGAGGCTGACCACATCAGGCAACGGCGCTCTCGCCGCCGCCGGGATTCCGATTTTTGTCAGCATCAGCAGGAGCCCGGCTGGGTCGAAGCCTACTGAGGCCAGGGTTAGTTTCGAAAGAGTAGCTCGAGCCCCGGTATGAAGGCACAAAGGAACGGGGTGGGATTTTATTTAGTAAGAGTCTGACACCTTCATCTCTCGCTCCGCTCAAGTACGGGGGTTGTCATTAGATGATATTCCCACCATAAATCAAAAAAAAGTGAGAAATAGTTTGTATCTACTGTTGTGGTGGAAAATCGTCAAATAACTTTTCCCACCCTAGGGTGAAACGAGAGGATGTGTCAGATTTTTACTGACTAACACCTACTGAAAGGGGCAGGGACTGCATACCGAAAAAATATCGGTTATAAAGGTTAACGGTATTACGTCATACCTTTTTATTTCAATACCGAAAAATAACGGTACCGTTATTTTTCGGTACCGTAAAATTACGATACACAAAAATTTCACTACCGAAAAATAACGGTACCGTTATTTTTTACGGTACCTAAACCGCTTATATTAAGGTATCGTTTGAAACCCCCACTTCTGCGTTCTTTCGTCCTGTTGCAGCTAGCTGCCTGTTGCCGCTCATCATTTGTCTTTCTTAGATTCTAACTACTATTTTTAAGTTGTACTTTTTAACCGACTTCCAAAAAAAGGAGGAGGTTCTCAATTCGGTTCTATTTTTGGAACGAAGTTCCTTATCGCGCGTTGTGAAAGGGGGCTAGACGGAAAAAATTCTCACGAAAAGTTGTACCGACACTTTTACTGTCAAAATGTAAATCCAAGATGGCGGCTGCAAGAAATTATCAACTTTTTCGTCATGGGTGTCGTTTTCATGGTTTTCGAGGGTGTTGAAACCGATCAGGTATATTGTCTACCCCGGTCACCAGGGAGACTGGAAACGTCGGGAGATGTCGTGCGGTGTTCCGCAGGGGTCGGTACTAGGGCCACCCTTGTGGAACATCGGGTACGATTACGTGCTGCGGGGCGACCTCCCTGACGGGGTCAGCGTGGTCTGCTACGCAGACGACACGCTGGTTCTAGCGCAGGGAGAGTCGTACCGGGCGGCGGCCGCTTTAGCGACACGCGGGGTTGCGATAGTCGTTGGTAGGATCCAGGAGTTGGGACTCGAGGTGGCGCTGCGCAAATCCGAGGCCATGTGTTTTCACGGTCGCGGCCGTCGGAACGCGCCACCGTCGGGTTCCCAACTAACGGTAGGAGGAGTTCGCATCGGCGTCGGGACATCGATGAGGTACCTGGGACTCGTCCTCGACAGCCGATGGAATTTCGAGGAGCATTTCCGACGTCTGGCTCCCAAACTCAACCGGACTGGGGCCGCTCTCGGGCGGCTTCTGCCCAACCTTGGGGGTCCAGACGCCTCCTGCCGGAGGCTCTACGCGGGGATTGTTCGGTCCATGGCCCTCTACGGGGCGCCGGTGTGGGCGCTGTCGCTGCAAAAGCGACCGGCGTCCATTCTGAACGCCTGCCAGAGGGCCATGGCAATTCGGATGGTGCGGGGATACCGCACGATTTCCCGCGAAGCGGCGAGCCTTCTGGCTGGCCTACCACCGTGGGATCTGGAGGCAACAGTCCTTGCACACATGCACGACATGCGCGTGGAGATGCAACGCCGGGGTGAAAGTCCTCTGCCGCGGCAGGTCACGGCATGGCGGACAGAGCTCCGGCGGGATCTCATGGTGGAATGGCGTCAGCGACTATCGCAACCCCGTCATGGGCACGCCACAATTATGGCGATAAGTCCCCTCTTTGAGGCGTGGCTGGAAAGACCTCACGGCGTCCTTACCTTCCGCATGACACAGGTCCTCTCCGGAAATGGCAAGTTCGGGAGGTTCCTGTTCCGAATTAAAGCGGAAGTGACGCCCGGGTGTCGCCACTGTGCGGAACGCCCGGAGGACACGGTGGAGCACACAATCGCGGTGTGCCCTGCTTGGGCGGAGCATCGCCGTGCCCTCGTGGGGGTGATCGGCGGCGGAGACCTCTCGCGCCGGGCCTTGGTCGAGGCCATGGTCCGGAGCGAGGAGGAGTGGCAGGCGGTCGCCGACTTCTGCGAAGCAGTAATGCTCGCCAAGGAGGAGGCCGACCGCATCAGGCAACGGCGCTCTCGCCGCCGCCGCCGGGATTCCGATCCCGATTTCCAGCCACCGTAGGCGCGGGCTTGCGGACAGTGAGCAATGGGTAGCTCGCTGTCCGGCCGTCCGGTAACCGTCCGGACCAAGCCCAAGTCGTCGACGGCGCGCACTGTTCCCGCGCGCCTCAAGGAGTTGTCAGCAACAGCAGGGGCCCAGCCGGGTCGAAGCCTACCGGGGCCAGGGTAATCCGAAAGGGCGCTCGAGCCCCGGTATCGAAGGCTTGAAGGAACGGGATGGGTTTTTTAGTCAGTAAGAGTCTGACACTATCTCCCGCTCCGCCCAAGAGCGGGGGTTGTCATAAGATGATTTTTCCCATCGAAAAAAAAAAAAAAAAAAAAAAAAAAAGGGTGTTGAAACCGATGGTATTATCAAAATATAAATCCAAGATGGCGGCTACAAGAAATTATCAAATTTTACGTCATGGGTGTCGTTTTCATGGTTTTCGAGGGTGTTGAAACCGATAGTACTGTCAAAATGTAAATCCAAGATGGCGGCTGCAAGAAATTATAAACTTTTTCGTCATAGGTGTCGTTTTCATAGTTTTCGAGGGTGCTGAAATCGATGGTACTGTCAAAATATAAATTCAAGATGGCGACTGCAAGAAATTATCAAATTTTCCGTCATGGGTGTCGTTTTCATGGTTTTCGAGGGTGTTGAAATCGATGGTACTGTCAAAATGTAAATCCAAGATGGCGGCTGCAAGAAATTATCAAATTTTCCGTCATGGGTGTCGTTTTCATGGTTTTCGAGGGTGTTGAAACCGATGGTACTGTCAAAATGTAAATCCAAGATGGCGGCTGCAAGAAATTATCAACTTTTTCGTCATGGGTGTCGTTTTCATAATTTTCGAGGGTGCTGAAATCGATGGTACTGTCAAAATATAAATCCAAGATGGCGGCTGCAAGAAATTATCAAATTTTCCGTCATGGGTGTCGTTTTCATGGTTTTCGAGGGTGTTGAAACCGATGGTACTGTCAAAATATAAATCCAAGATGGCGGCTGCAAGAAATTATCAACTTTTTCGTCATGGGTGTCGTTTTCATGGTTTTCGAGGGTGTTGAAACCGAAGGTACTGTCAAAATATAAATCCAAGATGGCGGCTGCAAGAAATTATCAAATTTTCCGTCATGGGTGTCGTTTTCATGGATTTCGAGGGTGTTGAAACCGATGGTACTGTCAAAATATAAATCCAAGATGGCGGCTGCAAGAAATTATCAACTTTTTCGTCATGGGTGTCGTTTTCATGGTTTTCGAGGGTGTTGAAACCGAAGGTACTGTCAAAATATAAATCCAAGATGGCGGCTGCAAGAAATTATCAAATTTTCCATCATGGGTGTCGTTTTCATGGTTTTCGAGGGTGTTGAAACCGATAGTACTGTCAAAATATAAATTCAAGATGGCGGCTGCAAGAAATTATTAAATTTTCCGTCATGGGTGTCGTTTTCATGGTTTTCGAGGGTGTTGAAATCGATGGTACTGTCAAAATGTAAATCCAAGATGGCGGCTGCAAGAAATTATGAAATTTTTCGTCATGGGTGTCGTTTTCATAGTTTTCGAGGGTGCTGAAATCGATGGTACTGTCAAAATATAAATCCAAGATGGCGGCTGCAAGAAATTATCAACTTTTTCGTCGTGGGTGTCGTTTTCATGGTTTTCGAGGGTGTTGAAACCGATGGTACTGTCAAAATATAAATTCAAGATGGCGACTGCAAGAAATTATCAAATTTTCCGTCATGGGTGTCGTTTTCATGGTTTTCGAGGGTGTTGAAATCGATGGTACTGTCAAAATGTAAATCCAAGATGGCGGCAGCAAGAAATTATCAAATTTTTCGTCATGGGTGTCGTTTTAATGGTTTTCGAGGGTGTTGAAACCGATGGTACTGTCAAAATATAAATCCAAGATGGCAGCTGCAAGAAATTATCAAATTTTCCGTCATGGGTGTCGTTTTCATAAAACCATGAAGCCATAATTTCTTGCAGCCGCCATCTTGGATTTATATTTTGACACTACCATCGGTTTCAACACCCTCGAAAACCATGAAAACGACACCCATGACGAAAAAGTTGATAATTTCTTGCAGCCGCCATCTTGGATTTACATTTTGACAGTACTATCGGTTTCAAAGCCCTCGAAAACCATGAAAACGACACCCATGATGGAAAATTTGATAATTTCTTGCAGCCGCCATCTTGGATTTATATTTTGAAAGTACCATCGGTTTCAACACCCTCGAAAACCATGAAAACGACACCCATGACGGAAAATTTGATAATTTCTTGCAGCCGCCATCTTGGATTTATATTTTGACAGTACCATCGGTTTCAACACCCTCGAAAACCATGAAAACGACACCCATGACGAAAAAGTTGATAATTTCTTGCAGCCGCCATCTTGGATTTACATTTTGACAGTACTATCGGTTTCAACACCCTCGAAAACCATGAAAACGGCACCCATGATGGAAAATTTGATAATTTCTTGCAGCCGCCATCTTGGATTTATATTTTGACAGTACCATCGGTTTCAACACCCTCGAAAACCATGAAAACGACACCCATGACGGAAAATTTGATAATTTCTCGCAGCCGCCATCTTGGATTTACATTTTGACAGTACCATCGATTTCAACACCCTCGAAAACCATGAAAACGACACCCATGACGGAAAATTCGATAATTTCTTGCAGCCGCCATCTTGGATTTATATTTTGACAGTACCATCGGTTTCAACACCCTCGAAAACCATGAAAACGACACCCATGACGAAAAAGTCTATAATTTCTTGCAGCCGCCATCTTGGATTTATATTTTGACAGTACCATCGGTTTCAACACCCTCGAAAACCATGAAAACGACACCCATGATGGAAAATTTGATAATTTCTTGCAGCCGCCATCTTGGATTTACATTTTGACAGTACCATCGGTTTCAACACCCTCGAAAACCATGAAAACGACACCTATGACGAAAAAGTTTATAATTTCTTGCAGCCGCCATCTTGGATTTACATTTTGACAGTACTATCGGTTTCAACACCCTCGAAAACCATGAAAACGACACCCATGACGAAAAATTTGATAATTTCTTGTAGCCGCCATCTTGGATTTATATTTTGATAATACCATCGGTTTCAACACCCTCGAAAACCATGAAAATGACACCCATGACGAAAAAGTTGATAATTTCTTGCAGCCGCCATCTTGGATTTATATTTTGACAGTACCATCGGTTTCAACACCCTCGAAAACCATGAAAACGACACCCATGATGAAAAATTTGATGATTTCTTGCAGCCGCCATCTTGGATTTACATTTTGACAGTACCATCGGTTTCAACACCCTCGAAAACCATGAAAACGACACCTATGACGAAAAAGTTTATAATTTCTTGCAGCCGCCATCTTGGATTTACATTTTGACAGTACTATCGGTTTCAACACCCTCGAAAACCATGAAACCGACACCCATGACGGAAAATTTGATTATTTCTTGTAGCCGCCATCTTGGATTTATATTTTGATAATACCATCGGTTTCAACACCCTCGAAAACCATGAAAACGACACCCATGACGAAAACGAAAAATTTGATAATTTCTTGTAGCCGCCATCTTTGATTTATATTTTGATAGTACCATCGGTTTCAACACCCTCGAAAACCATGAAAACGACACCCATGACGAAAAATTTGATAATTTCTTGCAGCCGCCATCTTGGATTTACATTTTGACAGTACCATCGATTTCAACACCCTCGAAAACCATGTAAACGACACCCATGACGGAAAATTTGATAATTTCTTGCAGCCGCCATCTTGAATTTATATTTTGACAGTACCATCGGTTTAAACACCCTCGAAAACCATGAAAACGACACCCATGACGAAAAAGTTGATAATTTCTTGCAGCCGCCATCTTGGATTTACATTTTGACAGTACTATCGGTTTCTACACCCTCGAAAACCATGAAAACGGCACCCATGATGGAAAATTTGATAATTTCTTGCAGCCGCCATCTTGAATTTACATTTTGACAGTACCATCGATTTCAACACCCTCGAAAACCATGAAAACGACACCCATGACGGAAAATTTGATAATTTCTTGCAGTCGCCATCTTGAATTTATATTTTGACAGTACCATCGGTTTCAACACCCTCGAAAACCATGAAAACGACACCCATGACGAAAACGCCCGGAGGACACGGTGGAGCACACAATCGCGGTGTGCCCTGCTTGGGCGGAGCATCGCCGTGCCCTCGTGGGGGTGATCGGCGGCGGAGACCTCTCGCGCCGGGCCTTGGTCGAGGCCATGGTCCGGAGCGAGGAGGAGTGGCAGGCGGTCGCCGACTTCTGCGAAGCAGTAATGCTCGCTAAGGAGGAGGCCGACCGCATCAGGCAACGGCGCTCTCGCCGCCGCCGCCGGGATTCCGATCCCGATTTCCAGCCACCGTAGGCGCGGGCTTGCGGACAGTGAGCAATGGGTTGCTCGCTGTCCGGCCGTCCGGTAACCGTCCGGACCAAGCCCAAGTCGTCGACGGCGCGCGCTGTTCCCGCGCGCCTCAAGGAGTTGTCAGCAACAGCAGGGGCCCGGCCGGGTCGAAGCCTACTGGGGCCAGTGTTATCCGAAAGGGCGCTCGAGCCCCGGTATGAAGGCTTGTAGGAACGGGATGGGTTTTTTAGTCAGTAAGAGTCTGACACTATCTCCCGCTCCGCCCAAGAGCGGGGGTTGTCATAAGATGATTTTTCCCATCGAAAAAAAAAAAAAAAAAAAAAAAAAAAAACCCATGACGAAAAAGTTGTTAATTTCTTGCAGCCGCCATCTTGGATTTATATTTTGACAGTACCATCGGTTTCAGCACCCTCGAAAACCATGAAAACGACACCCATGACGAAAAAGTTGATAATTTCTTGCAGCCGCCATCTTGGATTTACATTTTGACAGTAAAAGTGTCGGTACAACTTTTCGTGAGAATTTTTTCCGTCTAGCCCCCTTTCACAACGCGCGATAAGGAACTTCGTTCCAAAAACCATCTTGCGGTCTTCTTTCAACGTCATTCGTTGTACCTACCTATTGAATCATGCCTAAAATGTTCATGCTGCAAGACGAAAGATGCGGGAGAACGGGCGGCGCGACGCGGCGCGCTGTTGACGCCAATCGTTCGCAATAGGTACTTTTCGCAGCGAGCTGACAACGTCGCATATGTCGTAGGTACTACTCATACGTTTCTTCGTTACCGAAATTATTTCGGTTGAATAAAGGTTTATACCGGTATATAACGGTAGCGTAACCGCAATTTTAACCGGTTTTGGTGTACCTTTAAAATAAAGCGGTACCGGTTTTTAATACCGGTAGCGTAACCGTATACCTTAACCGAAAACGGTCCCTGGAAAGGGGCCACTGAAGGCATTTTGGCTGAAGATGACTTTGTATTCCAGGACTACCGTAACTCTAGTGGCTTGTCCACCACAGTAACTTTATTTTATTGATACTCCTTACTTGACTATTTGGGGGCGCATCCTATGCGTAAATATCCCTCTTCACATTTTATTGAAGTTTACATAACTATTGTGAAGTTTTTTTCGGATTGGACTAACAATAATCTATTATTATAAACAGAAACCAGAACTATTATTATCAGAAATTTGAGAGAAATTATGTAAAATTTTGTTGCAGATCGTATGCGGACATTCCAAATTATGGGTCGTGAAGCAATAAAAAATGGCGGACTCACTAACTTATGGATGGGAGAACAATATTACACAGGTAAGTGTTTCGATCGACTTAACTAAAAACAACTCGCACTTGGCACTCTAATCGTGTTTGATGTTAGGCAAATTGAATTAAGTTCCTTCAGAATTTTCTCAGTATCATAAATCAGGTCTAAAAAAATTCTAACATAAATTCCTAGTATAAATCTATCGGATTTCAAACGTTAGCCGTTAAATACTCTGTTATTAATGTTTATTCATCATCATTATTTCAGCCGAAATGATGATGATAATAGAAAAGAAGATAATAAACTAATAACTATTGTCCAACAGTGGAAGTCTGTTGGACACAGGGCTCCCCCAGGTGTCGTCCGACAATAACCGATCCTGTGCCTCTCGCATCCACCGCATTCCCACGACTCTCACCAGGGCCCTAAGTGTCTGAATGGTCTATCATTGATTTCATAATTGTTGATTTTGAGTAAGTTTGGTAATCTACTAATATAATGGCGTCATTATGACTTTCCAATGATCAACCACTGACACTCTATTGAAAGAAGTGGGATAGAATGGTAATCTCGTACATATTTACAAATGAATGTCTTACGTATGCGGTAATCTCCAAAAATTTTGACAGTTCCTTTGATCAGTGACCGACCATTAGAACGTCATTGCGCAGTCATTGCTTTTAATAAGCTCGATATTGTCATTTTACCGCAACTCTATTACGAGACCATTGACCGATCAATGATCGATCATTATGTATTAGCAGATTAGGAACTTTTAGCAAAATGACAATGGAATCGTGTTGGAATGACGAATTTATAAAAATAGCAGACTTGGGCCCCAGGTCGTCGGTCAACCTTGTGAGAGGCCTTCCAACGCAGCGTTTTCCGATGCGCAGTCGCCACAGAACCCTTCGGCCCCATCGACCATCTGTTCCACGAGCAATGTGCCCTGCCCAATGAGATTAATGTTCATTGTAGGTACGTTAATATTGATACATAGGTACTTATCTTTTGCAGTTGTGGTAGATCCAGTCGATTTAGAAGTTATCCTGAAGACTTCGCTTGAAAAAGATGATGTCATGCGTTTCGCACGAAACCTTATTGGCAATGGAACTATATTTGCCCCAGGTAAATCAAAGTTTTAATTAAAATCATAAAGAGTAATAAAGAGGCTTATTTATGAAGGTCGCTAATCTACACTTCTACGCTAATATATATTATATTATAAAGAGTAAATAGGTACTCATGTTATAAAAGAGGTAAAGTTTGCTTTTATGTTTTTTGCTTGTAGGAGGTAATCTCTGAAAGTACTGGTCCGATTGCTAAAGTTTTTTCACCAATAGAAAGCTAATTTTATTCCCGAGTGACATAGGCTATATTTTATGTACGCGGACGAAGCCGCGGGCAAAAGCTAGTTTATAATAAGTAGATGTTGATAGGACTTTATACAGTTTTTTTGCAAGCAAGCAACTTTTCATAACCTTCTCAGTATCCATCTGGCGTCCTCGCCGCAAGGTCCTAGCCCCGACCTTCACTCCAAAGAATCTGAACAACTTCGTGAAGATATTCTCCCGGCAGAGCATCGTGATGACAGACCAGCTGCAGTCAGTCGCGGGGACAGGACCTGTCTCCGTGTGGAAGTACCTGACGAGTTTTACTATGGATTCCGTTTGTGGTAAGTTTGATAGTGATGGTGCCACATTACTTACAATGTTTTAATCTGTGGTTTTAATCATTATCATCACTCTTGGACATAGGCTTCCCACAAGTGCCGTTATAAAGACCGATCCTGTGCCTCTCGCATCCACTGGATTCTTACGACCCTCACTAGTTCATCGGTCCACCGAGGTCCCCAAAACCGGATACTAGCACATAGCAGCAAGAGGGCAAAATGTCTTGAGGTACTCGCATAGGGTATACCACCGCGGCTATCAGAACAATCCTGGAAATACCATAAAGATCCCTACTAGCACCTTACTGAATTACACTATCTTCTACCAAGCACATTTGCTCTTGTCAAACTCCACTCAAGCCAGCCAATAAAGATAAGAGAGGTGGGAGCTCTGTTCCTCGTCAGTGTTCACTAGGATCGGCTAATACAGGCAATCCGGAGTTGACGAACAAGAGTTATCTCAGGAGATCGGGCCCGAAGAGTTGCTAATGCCCAATAGTTTGCTACAAAATTGCCCTGCGGATTGTATCTCACTTTGACTTAGTCTGGCCCCTCACCTTAGGTATGTTACGGCAAACATACTCTACCGGTACAGACCTAGGGATTATTGGAGCGCGCAAGAGCTATCACGACGTCAACCCAGAGTCGTGGGTCTAGAGTCTAGACTCTTCTTACTCACTTCAACTTCACATGTGAATTACTTAAGGACGGGAAAAATGGTTGGAGGAATTGATTTTATTCTTCCAAAACCGGTTTGGAGGTATGACAAACAGAGAGTAAAGTCCCGCAAACCTCCGGTGAAAAGGAAGGATCCTCCAGCCAGACGGGTGTTATGTCTGGTGGGCAACTGCCCGATAGTTCATTTCGGGCTGTCGTATATATTGAAATCGCGCGTAGAACTTTAATTGCGCGATGCCGAATTTCGTATTTTTGTACTTCTTATGTGGCGCCATACATATCACTACACTTGTGGCACAAGGCCTTGTTATTAAAATGATCGATTTTTTACAGAAACGGCCCTAGGAGTGAATGTAAATGCCCAGAGGACGGTTGACGAGCCATTTCTAACAGCATTTGAGGAGTGCTGCAAACTGATTGCTGCTCGAATGGTGTCGCCGTGGTTGGCTGCTGATGCCGTGTATAGGCTGCTCCCTTACCACGCCAGCTTCGAAAGGTGCAAGAATAGCATCTGCAGTTTTATTGATAAGGTAACTATTACAAGTCAGGCTTACACCTTGTGTTTAAATGGAAAACCTTTTGTTAAGTTGTAGCCTCTTTGGGATTGAGTACTTGCCTGTGATAATTTTATACGGTACTAGCTTTTGCATGCGGTTTCACTCGCGTACATAAAATATAGCTTATGTTACTCAGAAATAAAGCAGCTCTCTATTGGTGAAAAAAAAATTAGCAATCGGACCAGTACTTTCAAGGATTACCTACAAACAAGAAAAATGAATAATAGTAGAGAATACGATTAAGAGCGACTTTCACCGGTCTGTTTAATGGATGAAACGTATTTTATGATAAATTAAGTATATTAAATAATATAACGCGGGTGGGTTGCCTAAGAAATTCCTGGCCAAACATTTTTTTTTTTTCAAAAATGCACCGGTGTGTTTAACGAATAAATTTAATACTAACCGGAAGTATAAAGCCTTTAGAACATAAAAATGTTGGGTTGCCTATTTGTTTCCTGGCATAACTATGGGTTGCCACTGCCAGGTATAAGTAGGTATGTATAAACAATTGTGTTTATTTTGATATATAACAAATTCTATATCAAAATAAACGCTGTTTAATTACGAATACGATGATACAGGGTTGTTTGCAAAAAAATCTGGTATGAATAACAGTTGTGCATTTTTCAAAAAAAAAGTCAATTTTCAACTTTTAATTAATAATAGTCTGGCCAGGAATTTCTTAGGCAACCCACCCGCGTTATATTATTTAATATACTAAATTTACCATAAAAAAGTTTCATCCATTAAACAGACCGGTGAAGGTCGTTCTTAATCGGATCTTAGACTATAAACTTTACGTCTTTATAATATTAGCGTATAAATTGTACTGAACAACAAATAACAAAATTGGTTATTATGAAGCAGCAATTAGCATCTCAAACATGTACCTATTTGCCTGAGAAAGAGTGGGCGCGCGGTGGGAACATCTCAATGTCTCTCTTCTACTCACATACATAACCATTTCTATTATTTGACAATTTCCCCTTCCACCAGATTTGAAAGGTTCCTTATTTAGTTTTGAACGGATTAAAAAAAAAAAAAAATTAGCTATGTTAATAGTTTACAGATTGATTTTATTGCTTTTATTGAAAACTAGCGACCCGCCTCGGCATTACACGGGTTTTTAATACCAAAACATTATGTAGTTATATATTTAGTATCGACATTGCGATACTAAATATGTAACTACTCGTACAAAATCTTTTAGCACACAACGTTCATAGCTTTATTGTCATACTTGTACTCGTCTTGTCATATCTATCATTTTCGAAGTAAAAAAATATGAAATTTCATATTTCAGGTTATTAAATCAAAACGGAAAACCATGAGGGAAAATGACAATGACGTAAAGAAGAGTAAGTAGCTACAATAAATAATATATCTACTATTTACTGCAATTCATGATCTCCAACGCATTTCCTGGCTCAAAGCCTTCAAACAATTACAATAAATTGTTCTAACTGTACTTTAAACTGGTCGGTTAGGCAAAGTAGGGTTATTAGCGGGCCAAGAGAACTGGCCAGTGGTAAGTATAGGTTAACTACTTGCTAATAGCGATAATTATACAGCCTTGGAATCTGTTTCACAAAGTATATAACTTATGAGTAATTAATGCATTTATTATGAATCATTATGATGTAAACGAGCGGGTGTTCTCAGTAAGAGACTGTAGAATAGATGCTAATAATACTACTACGTAGAATATTTACTTAACAAAAAGTGTAAAGGAAAATAAAAAGTTTGGTACAGCAAGTCTCACACCGTCTCGTTTCCTGTTATTATGATTGTTACCTACCGCATATTTGGCATAATTTGTGTTAAAATTAAAATTTGTATTTTATGTTATATGTAAAAATATGTCAACATTTGGATGCCAATTTATGGTGAATGTGCCATTCACTTATAATTTTTTACTTTAGACTTTAAATATCGGTATGTATGTAGGTGGTCTGAAAAGTTTCTGACCTCAATGTGAAGGTAGCAGCAGCTAGTGAATATACAGAGCATCTTTTGACTGTAGTCTGTAAGATATAGCGCGCACTGGTGACTTTTGTCACCGTGATTTTTTGACAAAAAAGTCACCGTGCTTATGAGCCCAACATGTAGTTCGCGCACTTGGTGACGTGACAGTTACAAAAAATGGTAGAAAAATTATTGTCACCTTGACAAAAGTAGTCACCGGTGTGCGCTATGGCTAAACTCAGCAAAGTTTCAGCCATTTTGGATGCGTAATTGTTATTTGACAGTCATTTTGAGTCGATGTGAGATGCAGAAAAAAGCAAACCGTTTTTTAGCAAGACAACGCGCCTTCTCATACCTTATCGATTGCCACAGCCAAAATCTATAAATTACCGCTTGAACTGGTTGGTCATTAGCGTTTCTCACCAGATCTAGCCCCAAGCAACTTCTTTTTGTTCCCTCATCTAATAATTGCGCTCAGAGGATAGAGATTTTCGTCATATGCGTAGGAAAACTTCGTGAATAGTTCTTTTGCAGAAAAAAAACGACAGTTAATAAATATTTCAACGGGTTAGGGTTAGAGATATGAGGGCGTCGCTAAGAGAAGTGTGTAGAGTTACATGGAGACAATGTAAAAAAAGAACAATGTAATAATAATAATAATAATAAGCTGGCAACTCTGGATGTCAAAAGTGTTGTGTGTCGTTCAAGCAAATTTTATTATAAATTAATAATTTTCGGTACCGCAAACCCACAATTTTTTGCTCCAATATCCCTACAGTAAGCAATAAACCAAATCAAAACTTCTCTTCAACAAGTAAAGGCCGAAAAATGAAAGGAAAAGAAAATATAAAATTGACCAAAGACAGATGACATTTTATGTCATACAATAATATTTTGTACTGGAATGATGATGAAATAAAACGACAACAATGCTAGAATCACTATGTTGACAAGAGCTGCCGCACGACGTGCACGCCCACCACCTCTGGCCTCGTCGCTCAGCTCCGCCTCGCTGCCGCCGGAACCTAGCCTCACTGTGAGTGCTGTGACACCGGCCGCGGCAGCTGCGTCGAGCTCGAGCGACGAGTACTACTCGCCGCCGACGACACCACCACCTGCGCGTCGTCGGGGAGGACGCCGGCCGCCGGCGTGCTTAGGACCTCGAGGCCCACCGGTCTCTGATAGGGTCCCAGCTGCCGGCGGAAGTGTGCCGCGCATGAGATGGACGCAATCGACTAATGAAAACGTCATGCGCGCATACTACGGGGCTACAGAGGGAGGAAACAACCTGACCGCGTACCGTGTTCGGATGCTCTCTTTGTTTCAGGTGCTTGAGCCAGCCGTCAACGTTTCGGCACAACGACTATCGGATCAGGTGCGGGTCATCCAACGTAATAATATGTTGGACGATACTGTACTTGATCGCCTCCGAACGGAAATGAGTAACCGTGTCATTACCCCTCCGTCGCAACCTGTGGTACCAGTTGTGGTACCACAGTCCAGCCACATATCCCTTCACACTGACGAGGTGAGTACTGACACGGTCACTAACGTAAGTACCCAGTGCAATAACGAACTGAGGAGTGCTTTGGAGTGTGCAATTCGGGAGTATCGCAACATGCCGCTTGAGCTTAGGCCGCGTTTACCTCGTTTGCCCATGCATAATAAGAATAAGGCGCTGGTGGCTGCTCTGGATTCGCAGTTGTCAAACTATTTTGATGACTGCGAAGATCTCACCGATACACACTCGATCATGTACTGCGCGGCCGTAGCGGCATGTCGTGTAGCTCACGTCAAATTTCCAAACAGTGACGTAGCTACACGACCAAAACCAGCTGTGCCGGCCTGGCAGTATAGGATCGAGCGTCGTATTGGTGGGGCCAGAGCACTCATCGGCAAACTAATCTGCTTCAGGGAGGGTAACACTCGCCCACGAGTGATGCGCTTTGTGAGGCGGGCGTTTTCGGGGACTGACATCAGCCCCCGAGACTATATGTCCCGTGTCACAGAGCGCATCGACTTCCTGAAGCAGAAGGTGTATGCATGGGCAAACCGTATACGAAGGTATAAGCGGCGGGTTGAACGGTACATCCAGAATAGCACATTCCGGAGTAATGAAAGGTGGGTATACAGGGCTTGGGAGCGACCGGACCAAGGTGTGACTGACACGCGCCCTCCGGATGATGACGCCATGTGTTCGTTCTGGCGCAACATCTGGTCGGTGCCTGTCAGTCATACTGAGGGTGGTTGGACTCGAGAGGTCGAACGAGCGTGCGAATCGGTAACAGAAATGGGGGCAATCACAATCAGCCCCCAAGATGTGGCCCGTGCAGTCCGTCCATTGCCTAATTGGAAATCTCCAGGGCCGGACGGACTGCACAACTTTTGGATAAAGTGGTTGCAAAGGTCGCACGCTCGTTTAGCATCTCAGTACCAGGCCGCCTTAGAGTCTGGCTCGCTACCCGAGTTTCTTACAACAGGAGTTACCCACCTGCTCCACAAATCCGGTAGCACCGCGGAACCCAAAAACTATCGGCCGATCACGTGTCTGCCGACAGTTTATAAGGTTCTTACATCCATTTTGAGAGCAAAGATTAACCACCATGTTGATAATAACGCTATCATGTCTGCCTCTCAAAATGGATGTAGGAATGGGTCCCGTGGTACGAAGGAGCTACTCCTCATCGATATGGCCATTAGCCAACAGGTTCGGCGTTCCCGAAAGGATCTGTCGACATGTTGGATAGACTATAAGAAGGCCTATGACTCAGTTCCTCATACATGGCTCATGAGGGTGCTGGAGTTGTATAAAGTTGATGCAACTCTTCGCACCTTCCTGATGTCATGTATGAGGCAATGGAGGACGGTCCTTCGCTATCCAGGATGTCGAAATATCCAGAGGAACAGCGAACCGGTAAGGATCGAGCGAGGTATATTCCAGGGTGATAGTTTGAGTCCGCTTTGGTTCTGTCTAGCTTTGAATCCTCTGAGCACATTGCTGGAGAATTCAGGCCTAGGCTATCGGTTGAAGAGAGGTGGTCAGGTTATATCTCACCTTCTTTATATGGATGACTTGAAGCTCTTTGCCCCCAACAATCTGCAACTGATGGAGCTACTGAAGGTAACGGAAACCTTCAGTAGTGCCATCAGGATGGAGTTTGGTGTGGACAAATGTGCGGTCATGCATATAAAGCGAGGGGAGATTGTGGAATCCGTGGGTATCCAACTCTCGGATTCCATACACCTGAGATCCCTCTCTCCAACCGAAACCTACAAGTATTTGGGTATGTCGGAAGCGTTAGGCATCAATGCCACTGACATGAAGCAATCGTTGAGGGAGCGCTTCTTTGGCCGCCTGAAGAAGGTACTTAACAGCCTTCTGTCAGGTGGAAACAAGGTGCGTGCCTTCAACGGTTGGGTCATGCCGGTATTGATGTACGCTTTCGGTGTACTCAAATGGACTCAAACGGAACTTGACGCCCTGGATAGGAGGGTTCGTACACTGCTGACTGCATATCGAATGCATCACCCTCGGTCGTCGGTAATGAGACTGTATATCCCGCGGAAGTGTGGGGGTCGAGGCTTTTTAAATGCTAAGTCCCTGCACAATCGCGAGGTATGCAGTCTCAGGGAATACTTCCTAGCCGCCGACGGGGGTATGCATCGTGATGTAGTAGCAGTGGACAAGGGACTCACCCCGCTCTCCTTGGCTAACGAGAACTGGCGCAAACCTGTAGTGCTTGACACTAACGTACGCAGGGAAGTATGGCAGAGTAAGGAACTTCACGGACGCTTTTTCCGGGCCCTTCATGGGCCCGATGTAGACCAACTAGCGTCCGTAGCTTGGCTGCGCGTCGGTGACCTCTTTGGGGAAACCGAAGGTTTTGTATGTGCAATTATGGACGAAGTTATCATGACGAATAACTACCGGAGATTTATTGTGAAGGACGGCACGGTTGACATATGTCGGGCATGTCACCGACCGGGTGAATCAATCCGCCACATTATCTCTGGTTGTTCTCGTCTAGCTAACGGAGAATACTTGCATAGACACAACCTTGTAGCCAGGATTATCCATCAGCAACTTGCTCTGAAGTACTCTCTTGTGGAATCGGAGGTGCCATACTACAGGTATGTGCCCGACCCAGTTCTCGATAGTGGCGATATCACGTTGTACTGGGATCGGTCCATCATCACTGACAGGACTATTGTAGCCAATAAGCCTGATATAGTGGTGGTGGACCGAAGCGAGAGGCATGCAATGATTGTTGACATATCCGTTCCGCATGACGAGAACCTCGCGAAAGCCGAGAAAGATAAACAAATCAAGTATATTGACTTGGCTCGCGAGGTTGTCGACATGTGGGAAGTGGATTCAGCGATTATTGTACCGATAGTCGTTTCAGCCAATGGCTTAATTGCCAAGAGCCTCGATCAACACCTTAGGAGGCTCTCGTTAGGCGACTGGATCAAGGGCTTGATTCAGAAAGCAGTTCTTCTGGACACGGCTCGTATCGTTAGGAGGTTCCTTTCTTTGGAGCCCTAACCATCGGTAGCTTGGACCCTGTTCCCGATACCGGTGGGATACTGTTTTTTATATTTTTAAATGTTTTTTTTATTTTTTTTATTGTTTTTTAAGAAATATTTAAAAATATAAATGTAACATGTTAAAAAAATAAATAAATGGAATAATAATAATAATCTGTGGTCCGGCTGTCAAGGTGAAAGACATCAAATTTTTTTCAATCAATATTTTTATTCAATATAATTACCAAATAAACAACAAAATGTATTTTATCCGCCAAATCAAAAAAAAAAGAAGAGAAATCACATAACAATACCAAAAATTATACAGAGAATCTATATTTGACCGACGAAATGGAATTACAATAATGAAGTAAAATGTTGACAAGAAGCCGGGCACGCTCTCAAATCGCACAACCAACATCTTCGGGTTCGTCACTCAACTCCGCCTCGCAGCCGCCGGGACCAGCGCCAGCCGTGAGTCCAGTGATTCCGGAAGCTGCAGTTGCGTCGAGTTCGAGCGACGAATACTTCTCGCCGCCGACGACACCACCACCTGCGCGTCGACGGGGAAGAGGCCGACCTCCGGCCTGCTTGGGACCTCGAGGCCCGCCGGCCTCTGACAGGGTTCCCGCTGCCGGTGGAAGTGTGCAGCGCATGCGATGGACATCATCCATCAATGAAAATGTCATGCGCTCATACTTTGGGGCTACAGAGGGGGGAATTAACCTGACTGCGTACCGTGGTCGGATGCTCTCTCTGTTTCAGATGCTTGAGCCAGCTGTCAACGTTTCGGTCCAACGATTATCGGATCAGGTGCGGGTCATCCAGCGTAATCGTATGTTGGATGACGCCGTACTTGATAGACTGCGCCTGGAATCACAGAGTAGCCGTGTTTCAGCCGCTACACCATCGGCCGCGGCGCAGCGTCAACCCAGTGCTGCACCGCGACCCGACCACGTTGGTGATGCCGATGATGACGCGGCTATATCTGTGAGTACCCAATGTAATGAACGATTGAGGGGCGCTTTGGAAGACGCATTTCGGGAATACCGCTCCATACCGCCGGAGGTTAGACCTCGCCTACCTCGTTTGCCCATGCACAAGAGAAATAGGGCGTTGGTGTGTGCTTTAGATTCGCAGCTATCAATTTGTTTTGATAGCAGCGAAGACCTCGCTGATACCCACTCGATCTTGTACTGTGCGGCTGTAGCAGCATGTCGTGTAGCTCACGTTAAATTTCCTAATTGTAACAGAGCTACACGACCAGCTGTGCCTGCTTGGCAGTGCAGGATAGAGCGGCGTATCGGTGAGGCTAGAGCACTCATCGGCAAGCTTATCTGCTTCAGGGAGGGCAACACTCGCCCTAGAGTGATGCGCTTTGTTAGTCCTCGAGATTATCTGCCCTGCGTCACAGAGCGTATCGACTTCCTGAAGCAGAAGATCTATGCATGGGCAAATCGTATTCGTAGGTACAAGCGACGAGTGGAGCGGTACACTCAGAATCGTACATTCCAAAGCAATGAAAGGTGGGTTTACAGGGCTTGGGAGCGACCGGACCAAGGTGTGACTGATACGCGCCTGCCGGATGATGACGCCATGTGTTCATTTTGGCGCAGCATTTGGTCGGCGCCTGTCAGTCACACCGAGGGTGATTGGATTCGAGAGGTCGAGCGCGCATGCGACCTTTTACCAGAAATGGGGGCAATAACCATCAGCCCCCAAGATGTAGCCCGTGCAGTTCGTCCGTTACCGAACTGGAAATCTCCAGGGCCGGACGGGCTGCACAATTTCTGGCTCAAATGGTTTCAAGGGTCGCACGCTCGCTTGGCATCTCAGTTCCAATCTGCCTTAGAGTCAGGGTCGCTGCCCCAGTTTCTAACAACAGGAATAACCCACCTGCTCCATAAATCAGGTAGTACTGCGGAACCCAAAAATTATAGACCGATTACGTGTTTGCCGACGGTCTATAAAGTTCTTACATCCATTCTGAGAGCTAAAATCAATAGTCATATTGAAACAAATTCTATCATGTCTGTCTCTCAGAATGGATGTAGGAACGGGTCCCGCGGTACTAAGGAGCTGCTCCTCATCGATATTGCCATTAGCCAACAGGTTCGACGTTCTCGAAAGAATCTGTCGGCATGCTGGATAGATTATAAGAAGGCCTATGACTCTGTTCCTCATACATGGCTCATGAGGGTGCTAGAACTGTATAAAGTTGATGCAACTTTGCGCACCTTCCTGATGTCATGTATGGGGCAGTGGAGAACAGTCCTTCACTATCCGGGATGTCGACAGATTTGGGAGAACAGCGAACCGATAAGGATTGAGCGTGGCATATTCCAGGGTGACAGTCTGAGTCCACTGTGGTTTTGCCTGGCTTTGAACCCTCTCAGCACACTGCTGGAGGGTTCTGGCTTAGGTTACCGGTTGAAAAGAGGCGGTCAGGTCATATCTCACCTTCTTTACATGGATGATCTGAAACTCTTTGCCCCCAACAACTTGCAACTGATGGAGCTACTGAAGGTAACTGAAACCTTCAGTAGTGCCATCAGGATGGACTTTGGTGTGGACAAATGTGCAGTCATACATGTAAAGCGAGGGGAGATTATGGAATCCGAGGGAATTCAACTCTCGGATTCCATACACCTTAGATCCCTCAGCTCAACCGAAACTTACAAGTATTTGGGTATGTCGGAAGCGTTAGACATCAATACTGATGACATGAAACAATCGTTGAAGGAGCGCTTCTTTGGCCGCCTGAATAAAGTACTGAATAGTCTTTTGTCAGGCGGAAACAAGGTGCGCGCTTTCAACGGTTGGGTCATGCCAGTATTGATGTATTCTTTCGGCATACTCAAATGGACTCAGACAGAACTTGACGCCCTGGATAGGAGGGTCCGTACACTACTTACCGCAAATCGGATGCATCACCCACGGTCATCGGTGATGAGACTGTATATCCCGCGGAAGTGTGGGGGTCGTGGCTTCTTAAATGCTAAGTCCCTGCACAACCGCGAGGTATGCAGTCTCAGGGAATATTTCCTAGCCGTCGACGTGGGTATGCACCGAGATGTGGTGGCGGTGGACAAGGGCCTCACGCCGCTCTCCTTAGCTAACGAGAACTGGCGCAAACCTTTAGTACTGGATACTAATGACCGCAGGGAAGTATGGCAGGGCAAGGAGCTTCACGGACGCTTTTACCGGGCCTTACATGGGCCCGATGTAGACCTATTAGCGTCCGTATCTTGGCTACGTTTCGGTGATCTCTTCGGGGAAACTGAAGGTTTTGTCTTTGCAATTATGGACGAAGTTATGATGACGAACAATTACCGGAAATACATTGTGAAGGATGGTACGGTTGACATCTGTCGGGCATGCCACCGGCCCGGAGAATCAATCCGACACATTATTTCTGGGTGTTCTCGTCTGGCTAACGGAGACTATTTGCATAGACACAATCTCGTAGCCAGGATTATTCACCAGCAACTTGCTCTTAAATACAATCTTGTAGAATCAGAAGTACCGTACTACAGGTATGTGCCCGACCCAGTTCTCGACAATGGCAGTATCACGTTATATTGGGATCGATCTATAATCACTGACAGGACTATTGTTGCCAATAAACCTGATATAGTGGTGATAGATCGACTAGAGCGTCGCACAATGATTGTTGATATAGCGGTCCCTCATGACGAGAACCTTGTGAAAGCTGAGAAAGATAAGCAGATCAAATATCTTGACTTAGCTCGCAAGGTTGTCGACATGTGGGAAGTGGATAAAGCAATCATTGTGCCGATAGTCGTAACGGCCAATGGCTTAATAGCTAAGAGCCTCGAACAACATCTAAGGAGGCTCTCGTTAGGCAGCTGGATCAAGGGCCAGATCCAGAAAGCAGTACTCCTGGACACGGCGCGCATAGTTAGGAGATTTCTCTCTCAGGAGCCCTGACCACCGGCAGCTTGGACCCTGTTCCCGATGCCGGTGGGCTACTATTTTTTATATTTTTAAATGTTTTTTTTTTAATGTGTTTTTTAAGAAATATTTAAAAATGTAAATAATATGTACATAAATAGATAATAAATGGAATAATAATAATAATGAATAATAATAATGCTAAGACCCTGCACAATCGCCAGGTATGCAGTCTCAGGGAATACTTCCTAGCCGCCGACGGGGCTATGCATCGTGATGTAGTAGCAGTGGACAAGGGACTCACCCCGCTCTCCTTAGCTAACGAGAACTGGCGCAAACCTGTAGTGCTTGACACTAACGTACGCAAGGAAGTATGGCAGAGTAAGGAACTTCACGGACGCTTTTTCCGGGCCCTTCGTGGGCCCGATGTAGACCAACTAGCGTCCGTAGCCTGGCTACGCGTCGGTGACCTCTTTGGGGAAACCGAAGGTTTTGTCTGTGCAAATATGGACGAAGTTATCATGACGAATAACTACCGGAGATTTATTGTGAAGGACGGCACGGTTGACATCTGTCGGGCATGTCACCGACCGGGTGAATCAATCCGCCACATTATCTCTGGTTGTTCTCGTCTAGCTAACGGGGAATACTTGCATAGACACAATCTTGTAGCCAGGATAATCCATCAGCAACTTGCTCTGAAGTACTCTCTTGTGGAATCGGAGGTGCCATACTACAGGTATGTGCCCGACCCAGTTCTCGATAGTGGCGATATCACGTTGTACTGGGATCGGTCCATCATCAATGACAGGACTATTGTAGCCAATAAGCCTGATATAGTGGTGGTGGACCGAAGGGAGAGGCGTGCAATGATTGTTGGCATATCCGTTCCGCATGACGAGAACCTCGTGAAAGCCGAGAAAGATAAACAAATTAAGTATATCGACTTGGCTCGCGAGGTTGACGACATGTGGGATGTGGACTCAGCGATCATTGTATCGATAGTCGTGTCAGCCAATGGCTTAATAGCCAAGAGCCTCGACCAACACCTTAGGAAGCTCTCGTTAAGCGGCTGGATCAAGGGCTTGATTCAGAAAGCGGTACTCCTGGACACGGCTCGTATAGTTAGGAGGTTCCTTTCTCTGGAGCCCTGACCGCCGGTAGCTTGGACCCTGTTCCCGATACCGGTGGAATACTGTTTTTTATATTTTTAAATGTTTTTTTTATTGTTTTTTAAGAAATATTTAAAGATATATTGTAACGTGTTAAGAAATGAATAAAGGAAATAATAATAATACAAATTCTTGTATCTTTGATAAGTCGGAAACTTTTCAGATTACCCTTGTTTTATCGACAAATGAAGTATTATCCGGCTCTTCATGCAGACTGACTTGTGTAGTCATGGAATTCGCTGGCGGGTTGTACGTCCACTTCTTGCCTTTTGCGTCCAGTTTGGTCCAAACTGTATCAGTGCCGGGTTTCGTAGTTGTCTGAAACGTAGTCTTAGGCCACGTAATGTTTTTAAATGTTCGTTTATCTGTTCCTTTTTCGTTAGGGCCAGTTATCCATTTAGATAGTTCTACGATTTGAAGTACATCTTCAAAGTTCTGAGGGAGTCCTTCCATTTCGTTGTACTGTATATATCCAGCAACTGGAATTTCCTCTGTATTGATTGATTTTAGTTTAATGGTGTAAACGATAAATCCTAATATCGTTAGTAGTGTGCTTCTCATGTTTAGCTGACTTGGTAATAAAGAGGAGATTCTGAGTCCGTGTATATGTAGTTTCCGTGTTTATGACTTACTAGCTTTTGACCGTGGCTTCACTCAGGAATAAAATAGCTCTCTATCGGTGAAATAATTTCAGCAATCGGACCAGTACTTTCAGAGATTACCTCCTACAAACAAAAAAAAACTTTACTTCTTTATAACATTAATGTAGATTAGGACCGCGTTCTTTAGGGTTTTTAACCGACTTCTAAAAGCAGGAGGTTATCGAGTCACAGACGACTTAACTTACTATAACTATAGTGTTCTTGCAGTGTCATGAAGCATGTTTAATCTACATATACACTAATATACTCGTAATAAAGAGGTAAAGTTTATTTTTTTGTTTGTAGGAGGTAATTTCTGGAAGTACTGGTCCGGTTACACAATTTTTTTCACCGATAGAAAGCTGCTTTATTTCTGAGTGACATAGACTATATTTTATGTAGATACGCGGGCGAAGCTGCGGGCAAAAGCTAGTTTTTTATTATTATTATATTTCCGTTACTTTTAATTCAATTTATTTTATTTTGCTGGCAAACTACAATAATATCTTCTTATATATAAATCAGTAGGCACACGTTCGCTTTATGACCATGCGAAATTAAATCACTGGTTTTTATGGCATGGTGAAACTATAGTGTAACAATCACAGTAACAATTGAAGAAATACGTTTTCTAGAGGATTTATTTATTATTTGCTAAGTCTTGTCAGCGACTTCACTCGCAGGTATAAGAGTCTGAAAGTGAAATGATCCCAAGGGATATATCCCAAGAACAGACTCTAAGTATTTATTTATTTATTTATTTATTTAATCTTCATGCAACAAAAAGTACATAGGCAGACTTAATGCCTTAGGCATTCTCTACCAGTCAACCTAGGGTGGTGAAGAGACAATATGGTAGGCGCACAAAAAGAAAATTTTGGTATTAAAACAAGAGTAAGAATATACATAATTATAGATAAAATACACATACATATATATTATTATTATATACCAAGAATAGACTTGCGATATATCCTAAGTCTGCATATATGTAGTATCCCAAGTATGCTGTACACAAATATGATATATCATGATTTAACAAACAAATATAGGCACAAATTTGCTGTTACAATAAAGAGTACCTATATTCAAGAACCTATAAATTGTAGATTTGATTTGATTTCTTATGTACTTTTCTAAGTTTAACTAAAACAATAGACACTTCAGCACGTAAAGCCGTTGGTCTTGGTTGTCATTCGTAGATTTTTGCTAGTCGATATAGGTAGTGAGTCAGAAAACATGACTATCAATGATAAGATGCTATTTTCTATGTTTTTCAAATACCGCAATTAGAGACACAATAGAAAAACAATGAGAGAGCAAACGCCGGCGTTCGCTCGGTAATCGAGAGGTCACTGCGCTCACGTTATTTAAGTATGCCGTTTTGTTCATTTTATTCATAAGTTTATACACCACAATTTTTTAATTAATACACATACTTAAAGGGTTAATTAGAAAAGCCCTTGCTATTTTATAAGTAAAATCTCAATAAACAATATTCATAAACAGCAAAGTTATTAATTGGCGTTGGTTTATGTCCCAAAATGTCACTTAATTTATGGAAATATTGTGCAGGCTATTGATTAATGAATGAATAAGTGACAATTATTAAGGAAAAACACTGCCCGCAGTATTTTTTACTAGCAATTGTTATGTTTGATTGATTCTATGATGAATTTACCTTTTCGTGGTCAATTTTAGTATTTCGGTTTTTTCTACTTTTGACTACAAAAATATGATCAGTGACGGTTACAGATAGAGCCCCATTTTTTTGTGTACTAATTAAAAAGTAGGGGTGTATAAGTGGAAACTTGCAATTAACCTTCTTCTGGATATAAAGCTTTTTACTGCAATATATTAACTGTAAGTTTTCTTAAAATTATCTAATAAAATAAATGAATAAATCAGTTTATCCAAGGTGTATTGTATCGCCCACTTTTGGCTAGAGGTCCGATAAGCTGTAGCTTCATTTAAAACACGGGTCTTTAGCTGCATCGTTTCTCTTACTGACTAAAAACCCCATCCCGTTCCTTCTTTGCCTTTCATACAGGACCGAGCCTTCCTTTCGGAACTAGACCTTTGGTCCCAGTAGGCTTCGACCCTGCTGGGCCCCTACGGTTGCTGACAACAAATTGAGGCGCGCGGGAACAGTGCGCGCCGTTGACGACTTGAGCTCGGTCCGAACGGTTACCGGACGGTCAGAGCGAGCTACCTATTGCTCGCCGACTGCAAGCCCGCGCAACTGTATCCGGTTGGGAAATCTACGGAGATGATGATGATGAGATTATAGATTTGAATAATTCTCTATCTCTTAATGCTTTTGCCTGCCAAGATCATAAAAAGACGCTTGATAATTCATTATTAAAAATAAACATCGTTTCAGATTCCGACAAAGACATGAAGACATTTCTGGAGCTGTTGATAGAGGCGACTGGCGGAGACCGAGGGTACTCAGACCTGGAGTTGCAAGAGGAGACCCTGGTCCTCGTGGTGGCTGGCACCGATACCTCAGCTGTCGGAATATCCTTCACCGTGTCTATGCTGGCGCGGCATCCTGATGTGCAGGAGAAAGTGTATAAAGAGTGAGTCTTGTCAGTAAGGTTATATCTACACTAATATAATAAAGAGTTTGTTTTTTTGTTTGTAGGAGGTAATCTTTATTTATTTATTTATTTATTTATTTATTTGCACACATGTTGTAAATAGTTGTTACATAATTATATTGTCTCAAACATGGACCCCGGAAGGGCACTGCAACATTTATATTGTGTATACTGCATGCATTATACAAATTAATTGATTATTATTATAACAAACATTACTAATAAATTATTACAATGTCATACAATTTCATACATAATTATTATACTGAGTATTCGATACATCAAATTATTTAAATTATTATATTATCATTCGATATTATTATTATTCCATACATCATTAAATTAAATTATTAATTACAATTATTTTCATTCTTATTATTCTTTACTTATGTATATTTATTTTAATAGTTTATCCTCCATAAATTCTTTAATACTATAGTAACATTTTTCTAAAAGTAAACGCTTTAGACTAATTTTGAAAATAGATAGTGTTTTTGCAGACCTTATACTATCGGGTAGCCTGTTATAAATTTGAATGCTTCGGTATTCTGGACTTTTTTTATACATTTGAAGTCTGGGCACCGGGAGGACTAATTTATCTTTACGGCGCGCATTCTTTTCAAAGTTAAACATGTGTATATGTTTTCTTACAAAAGAGGCTATTTCCAATATGTAGATTGATGGTAATGTTAACATTTTTTCTCTTATGAAGTACGGTCTGCAGCTACATCTAGGTTTTATATTAAAAATTATGCGGAGGCATTTTTTTTGGGCGATAAATAAGTCATTAGCGTCTGTACTATGTCCCCACATGATGATTCCATAACGGAGCCATGCATAAGCGTATGCGTAGTATGCAGATAAAGCGCACTCCATTTTTGTGTTTACTTTCAGAACACTAAGACCATATGTAAATGACGATAATTTATGCTTAATTTTGTCTACATGCTTTTTCCAATTTAAATGACTGTCTAGGGTAATACCTAAGAGATTAAATTCTTCAACTTCCTCGATTTTGATACTATTAGTTATGGTTTTGAGATTTATTTTTTGTTTTTGATAAGGCTTGAATTGAATTAATTTAGTTTTATTATTGTTTACTTCAAGGTTATGTTGGTGAAGCCAGGATTTTACTTTATTAAAGGTTTCAATTATGTGATAGTTATTTACTGGGTTATTAGTGGGGCTTTTAAACAGTATGGAGATGTCATCAGCAAATAATATACATAGATTGTCACAAATCTTCGGCAAGTCATTGATATAGATAAGGAAGAGTATACATCCTATCACGCTCCCTTGAGGAATGGACCAGTTTATGGTTAGCGTGTCTGAGCGCACATTTAGTAACTCACGTGTGTCACTGTCCAGGTATTCAATTTGTACACATTGCTTCCTGTCAGCGAGATACGACTTGAGCCAGTCGAGCACGTCTCCCCTGATGCCAACTCCATTTAATTTTGTAATCAGGATAGAGTGTAGAACCTTATCATATGCTTTTGTCATATCGAGCAGAAGGCCTATGGCATAGTTTTTGTCTTTGATATATGTAAGGATTTCTTGTGTGTATTTGTACACTGCTAGGGTCGTCGAACGGTTTTTCCGGAAGCCAAATTGGTTATCGTCGAGTATATTGTATTTTTCTAAGAATTTACACATGCGATTCATTATTAATTTTTCAAATATTTTTGAAAACGATGGTAGGAGAGCTATTGGCCTGTATTGGCTAGGTTCTTTGGATTTACCGCCTTTTTTTAGTATAGGTTTAATTATCGCTATTTTTAAACGAGAAGGGAAAGTCTTTTGCGAGTAAGATTGATTTACAAGGAACGTTAGCGGTGAAGTTAGTTCAATAGCACAAGTTTTTATTAAAGTGGGGGGTATTCCATCGATGCCACAACTTTGTTTATCAGGAAAGTTCATAATAATGTCGTATATCTCTTTTTCCGTAGCTGGCTCTAGGAACATAGAATTAATAGCGGGCGTAATGACCGAGTGATCAGTAGGTGTCTGCGAGCTGTTGTTCTGTTTGTTAGGATTACCTACGGATGCAAAGTAATCATTGAATCTATTGGCAATTGTGTGTGGGCAGTTTATTGATTGATTATTTACGTTTAATTCCAAATTTTTAGTACAAATTTTATTAGATTTTTGAGTAACACGTTTTATGATCTGCCACATTTTTTTAGTTTTATTTTTTGATTTGCTCATTTCATGAGAGTAGTTATATTTCCTAGAAACTTTAACACATTTTTTGAGGATTTTGGAAAATGATTTATAATGCTGTTTTAATACTTTATTTTTAGTTTGGTTCACTAGTATTTTGAGAAGTCTTTTGTGTTTGCATGATTTTTTTATTCCTTTGGTTATGAAAGTATTATTATTTTTGTTACTAGAAATTTTTATAAGTTTTTGTGGTATGATAGCATCTAAAAGTTCTTTTATTTTGTCATCAAAAAGGTTGTAGTTGTCGTTTACATTATTTTCTGGTAATAGAATATTCTCCCAAGTTATTTCTTTCAGTTTAAGTTTGAAATAAGTGGGTTTGTTCTGCGGTTTGGATAGCAGTTCAAAACTATAATTTATACATTTGTGGTCTGATAATCCTTCATCCTCAACGGTTACCAAAAAATTTTTATAATTTGTGAAAACGAGATCTATACAGGTTGATGATGTAGGGGTCACTCTAGTGGGCATTCTGACTACTTGGTGTAAATTATACTCAAGCATTATTTCTGTAAGTTTTCTATAGTGATTTGATTTTTGAATAGCGTTTAAATTAAAATCGCCACCTATAATGATATGTTTCTTGTAATGATGGGACTTCAATCTAGCAAGCAACAATTCGAGAAAGGTGAAAAATTGGTCAACATTACGGTCCGTTCTATACAAATTAATAAGAAGTATATTAGGTTTTAGTTCTACAGCGCAACATTCGATTACGTATTCTATAGATAGCTCAGTGAGATCTGACCTCTCAGTATACGATGTTCCGGCAGGCAGCAATATGGCGACGCCTCCGCCGCGGCGCTGTTGGCGACAGTACGTTGCAGCGATCTCGTAACCGTCGATATGTATGTAGGGACGTTGGTTTTCAGCGATCCAGGTTTCAGATAAGCAAACAGCTTGATAATGTTGTTCATGTAATAAGTTTTCTAGTAGATGAGTCTTATTTTTTAGACTTTGTACATTTTGAAATAGGATGTTGAAGTTAGATTCGAAAGGACTGGTTTTTAAAGTTGCGGGATTTGTTGTTCGTAAAGTAGTTGTTTTTATCATTGTTGTAGATAATCGGTATTGAATTTGACACATAGTTTGTGTTATGTATGTCAACAGAATTTCTGTTTTGTGTGATAGGAGTTTCGTTTTCTATATCTTCATCTAACTTTTTGTTTTGTACTTGGCCGTTGATTATGAGCTGTTTGTTTCTGATCACTGCGTGGTGCCCCTCTTTTCTAGCTTCATATAGCATTTTCCTTAGTTCATTACGCTTTTGTAGGTCGTCATTTTCTAGAAATTTGTCAATCGTCAGTGTAGATCCCAGCAAAAAGTGTTTATTTTGAAGAATATACCTAGCCATTTGTTTATTGGTTAGCTCTATTACAATCGGACGTTTATGCCCTCGTCTTCCCAGTCGCGTTAGGTCTTCGATGTATCCTTCCAAACTTAAGCTCATAGCATCATAGAAGATATTTAAAATGCAATCATAAAGTTGGTCTTCAGTCTCCCAGTTGGGTTCTTCTAATCCATACAATACTAGTTTCTTGGAGTTGTTGTTACAGCAGTTTGGTATACGCTTAGTGTTGTATTGGTTTTGCAGGACTTTTATTTCAGTGTTGAGTCGGTCATATTCCTTTTCTAAAATATCAATCTTCACGGTAAGGCTCTGTATATTATTTTGGAGTTTGAGTTGTTCGGTGTTTACATTGTCAAGTTTATTTGTTATTTCTGTGTTTATATTTGCCATTGCATCCTTAATCTCGTGCTGAATAAGAGATTTTAGTTCAGTCCTAATCGATGTCAACAATCTATTTTCGTTGCTCTCTAGCTTTTTATCTAAGAGTTGGCTTAATTGTTCCAATGTAAACGTAGCTTTTTGTTCTTGAGTCGAAGTAACTGTGTCTCCCAAGATGTTTTCATCATAGTTGGATATTTCATATATTGAGGACTCGTCACCCCGTCCGACTGATGGTTGCCTACTAGATCGGCTGGGTTTTCGTAGAGTGACATTTTGATCTTGGGGTACAACCTTAGTGGTCTCCATGGGAACAGATCGCACTGGAGTATTTTGATTGTTCGTTCTTTGTTTTTTGATGGTACACAGTGGACATTTCCATGTTTGTTTGAAGTTTATAGCACTTTGAAGACTTTTTTTGGAGACGTTTGCGCATTCGAGGTCGTATTTCTGACCACATCCACTGCACGATAAAAAACTTTCATTGGCAATTTCTTGTTGGCATCCTTCACAAATTAACGGGTTTTTATTTTTATGCTCCATTTTACTATGACTAGAAGTTGCAATAGTTGGCGATAGATGGCGCTTGGCGTCCGCTTATTACGCAGATCGCCTTTGAGGTGGATGTTTTCGTTATGTAGGTATCAGTAAATTTGTAAATTCTTATTAATATTTTACATTAAGCTTGTTTTTTACTTTTTATGGCTTTTGCAATTTATGTAAATTCACTCTTTATCTTCTAATTTTGTCAATAAGCACAGTTTATTATATGATGTCACTATTGTTTGATGTCACTTACTATTGTTTGATTCCTTTCCACTGATGGACTTTGAAAATAAGTATATTGTTCATCATTATTTTATTCACTAATGTTTTTGCAGGATAACGATATCGTAGCACTATTAGGCACTTAATTGTTGATTAACAACATTTTCAATTAGAACAGATCAGATTACTTATTTTGAGGAAATAATAACTGCGGAGCTATTGTTTACGTTGCGCAGCAGCGCCCTCTCTCCCTCTGGAAGTACTGGTCGGATTGCGAAATATTTTCACCGATAGAAAGCTTCTTTATTCCTGAGTGACATAGGCTATACATTATGTACGCGGGAGAAGCCACTGACAAAAGCTAGTTATAGATACGATTGAACTTCAGCCAAATCCGTTCAGCTGTTCCACCTTGAAGAACTAACACACATACCCACTTACAATGTTTCTATTTACAATATTGGTGTGTCAGATGTATTTTGTTTTGATTCAAAGTACTTCAAATAAACCAATTTTACTTTTGAAATGTCAAGAAGATAGTCAGAAAAGTGATGCAAATTACAGATGTGTAGATCTGTAGGGAGAAGAATGTGCAAGAAACTCCATGGGAGAATCCTCGCAAAAACCGCAATCAAACCATCAGACGACCTATGACCACGACCACTCCGCTAGGAGTGTACGACTGAGAAGAAGATGTATTACTGTTTAATTTTTTTCTTGAATACAATTCTACAACTTATTTATTTATTTATTAAAACTTCATGCAACATAAAAGTAGAAAGGCGGACTTAAAGCCTTAGGCATTCTCTATCAGTCTACCTAGGGTGGTAAAGAGAAAACATGGCAGGTGCATAAAAAATAAACACTATTTGTTTAAAAATAATTCCGCAACATGCGCTTAAATGCATACAGACTGGTGGTTATAATTGGTTATATTTGTTTTAAGATTAAGGGAAGTATTCGGCGACTCCGACAGACCGGTGACCTTCGAGGACCTGTCTCGTCTCAAGTACCTGGACGCAGTGGTCAGAGAGACACTGCGGCTGTACCCCCCCGTGCCTGTCGTTGTTAGGAAGATTGAGAAGGATGTCAAACTCCGTACGTATTAATTAACCATTTGTTGTACTTTGCGAACGGCTGTTGTCAGATGCAGATGCTCAATTATTTAGCTATCCTAAATTATTGGCACATTTACGTTATAGAGAGTTATCCATAAATTGCGTCATACGTAAAACGCAACCTATGTGCCCATTATCTCACTGAGACATCTATGCATATATTTACTGAATAGGTACTAGTTCAAGATTCTGACATCATAAGATATCTAGACGATATCTATAAAGTTAGGAAGATTTTTAATATTCTTTTATTTATATACAGACTTCTTGAAACCTAGAGACAACATTAAAATCTCAAGACATTTTTTATTTAATCTAACTTAAATATGAGATTATCTCACTATCGAAAGCCTTAAAAAACTGTTATATATAATATATTCCATCTCTGTTACGTCCATCCTCTGTAAGAGTATGGAACGGGTAATTAACAGGAAGCTTCTGGCATACCTGGAAGCTAACGACATCCTCAGCGACCAGCAATACGGCTTTCGTCAAAATCGGTCTACTGGGGACCTTCTTGCGTATGCCATTCACATCTGGAGCGAGGCCATTGAGAAGCATGGGGAAGCGCTTGCCGTGTCCCTTGATATCTCGAAGGGCTTCGATAGGGTCTGGCACGAAAGCCTTCTTGCTAAGCTTCCTTCCTTCGGTCTACCCACTGGTCTGTGTGATTGGATCGCAGACTTCTTGAGGGATCGATCCATCCGAGTGGTAATTGATGGATGCTCGTCCGGTCAAATGAATATTAATGCCGGAGTCCCTCAGGGGTCGGTACTCTCGGCAACACTGTTTTTGCTGCACATAAATGACCTACTTAAACCCGGAACCTTTGGGTATGCAGTCGACAGCACTGTTGCTGAGAGATATGTGTCTAACGCACGAGCTAGTGGGTCACAGATCCAGTCATTTCGAGAGTCTATGGTTGAACGCTTGAACTCGTCCTTAGCGGCAGTCTCAGAATGGGGCGATGCCAATCTGGTCAAGTTCAATGCGACGAAAACCCAGGCGTGTCTTTTCTCCGCTAAACGGAGCCAATTCCACCCGGCTCCATCTTTCCGGGGTGTAACCGTGCCAATTACCGACCACCTTGAACTTCTTGGGGTAACGCTATCGTCTACCCTTAATTTCGGCTCCTACATCGAGGCAAAAGCCCAACTAGCTGCAAAAAAATTGGGGATCTTAGCAAAGGTGAGACGGTATTTCTCGCCGGAACAGCTGCTCAACCTCTATCAAGCGCAAGTTCGATCGTGTATGGAGTACTGCTCTCATCTTTGGGATGGGTCAGCCAAATACCAGCTAGATGCACTAGAGTCTATTGAAAAGCGTGCCAAGAAGATCATAGGCAATGATGCTCTTGTGAAGTCAAAACTCCAAAGTCTTGAGCATCGACGCCGAGTTGCTAGCCTGTCTGTTTTCTATCGTTTACACTTTGGGGAGTGTGCTCTAGAGTTACACAATTTAATTCCGCCAAGTCCGTTCCATCATCGGACCACAAGACGTACGGCGTTGCGCCACCGGTACATGGTGGACATCCCACCTATACGTACAAAGCGTTTTGCGAGTACATTCATTATGCGTACAGCTAAGGAATGGAATTCCCTGCCGGAGTCTGTGTTTCCTGATAGCTATAACCTAGGGGTCTTTAAGTCAAGAGTGAATAGATTGCTTCTAGGCAAGCGTGCTCCATCGTCGGCCACATCATCGCTTACCATCAGGTGAGATTGTGGTCAAACGCGAGCCTATCCATTATAAAAAAAAAAAAAAAAAAAAAATATATTCAATATCAATATTTTATTGGGCTGACACGTCGCACGAATGCACCCGGACAGGTGGGCGAGGATTGTCACTCACTGGACGCCAGAAGGAGGTCGACGCCGTCGAGGTCGACCGCGGCGAACGTGTTGTGACAATCTGATCTGAGTTTGTGGAGCAAACTTGGCCAGATGTCGCCTTAGACAGAAAAGTTTGGAAGGAGAAAGGGGAGACCATTGCCCAGCAGTGGGACACACAATGGGCTAAAAAAAATATAAATATATATTTTATTGATATTGAAATATAAATAACTCCCAATCACATTAAAGTTATCACTTTAATAAATCAACCACATTTAAATTAACAAGTCAATTAGCGGCAGTAAAATCATAAGAAGTATGATTAACTCAAAACCTACTTCGGTCACGACATCTTACTATTGGTCTAGGCCAGCGGTGTGTCCTACTTAGACTATATTAGGTATTATGTGTCTATAGAAAATGTAAATGAGTCGGAAAAAGTATTCATTATTTTTATTTTTTTCCTGCTAGAGAGACTTAGCCATATTGTATCTCAGATTAATTTTTATTTTTTATTTTTTATTACAGCATCAGGTATAACATTGGTGGAAGGCTGTGGAGTCCTCGTGAATATCTGGGGCACACAGCGCAACCCTCGTTACTGGGGAGACGACGCGGAGCTGTTCCGACCTGAACGGTTCCTCGACACGCCACTCACGCATCCTGCTGCCTTCATGGCTTTTAGCCACGGACCTAGGAATTGTTTAGGTTAATATTCTTGGTTTTTCCAGACTCGAAATTGTAACCTACCTCGTTGGTCTAGTGGTCATAAGTGCTGTTGCTGAGCGTGTAGTCCTAGGTTCGATTTTCGGTTTTCCATAGGGATTTTTTTAGTAGCAGCCTGGAGTCTAAACTTATGCCCGGGTTAGTGCAATAGGCTTGTGCCATATTACATGAGCCGCATAGGCTTGAAGACAGCTAAATCTATCAAATTATGGGAAGACCGCAGCAGGAAAATTAAAAGTGCGAAAAATGCTAAAGGCGAGGAAACCAATGAAAACAGTCAGTCGCATTTGTTTATTCTGGAAGTAATTCCCAATGTAGTTGGGTATAGGTTAGATAGATGATGTACGAGTCAAAGTGCACGTCAACAAGATCACTGCAACTATTTAACAACTTGCAAAGACGAGGAATAACAAAGTTTGCACCAAGTATCGGTCTTCGGAGTGGAGGGAGTAATAGGAGCACGAGGGCGTCTACCAGGGCTTTTTTTATGGTGGGAAAAATCATCCAATGACAACCCCCGTTCTTGGGTGGAGTGGGAGATAGTGTCAGACTCTTACTGACTAAAAGCCCACCCCGTTCCTTCTAGCCTTCATACCGGGGTTCGAGTTCCCTTTCGGATAACCCTGGCCCAAGTAGGAGGGCTTGAATGGTGAAACTGAAACTGGGAAATCGGTAGTGGGCAATCAATATTTCGTCTGAGCAACTAAGTATAAAATTGCAATCAATCATAACTCTGCGTTTCTCCAGTGATACTATGTTAAAATAAGACAGTCGAACTTCGTAGGATCGTATCCTTTTTGTATTTCCGCGGGCGTAAGGTAGATGTCAGAGAAATCTTTTTTGTATGCGCTCCAGTCAAAGGATGTGTGGGATCGCAGTCAAGCACTACTCTACATCATTACGCGAAATGTGAATGGTTTTAAGTATATTACTTACAGAGAAAAGGAACATTTTCAAAAGTACATATTTTTTCACAGGTTATCAATACGCAATGATGTCAATGAAGACAGCATTGGCGACGCTTATCAGAAGATACCGAGTGTCTTCCGACATGAGCAGAAGTAACGGATGTAAAGCAGAAGAGAAGCCAATCAGACTGACCTTTGATATCATGATGAAAGATGCTGATAAGTTTACTGTGCAGCTGGATCGAAGGAAAAAGTGATATGGAACACATGTCAATTTAAAATTTTAATTCGAGATCATTTGGATCCATCACCACTAACTCAAGTATTGACTTAAGTCTTTATTTTGCACATAAACATAATATAGTACCTACACAGTGATTTGACAGTTTATGTACATACAAAGGTACTTAACTCAGCAATGAGTTTTCTCCCAGCAAACCTTCGAGTTACAAAGAGAGAGAGAATATATTAATTTTTATTTATATTCATCAACTTTAGCATTTTGTCAAATTGATTCTTAAGTAAACATTTATATTAACAAGGTTCTTAACAGTATGAATTGTAAGAGATTTGGACTTTGTTAATTGTTAAAAAAATGATCTCGAATTATAAATACAAACGTAGCACAGAATAAAGAGAATTGGCAGTGTTATAGCTGTAGTGATGTGGGTAGTATGATATAGTTCTAATTGTATAATAAACAAGAAAATGTTTTTTTTTTTGTTTTTTTTTCTCAACAAACCCTTTCAATTGATACTGTATCTGTATCATAGTGGTGCATAAATAATAACTAGTCTGCCAACTTCAGGAGACTTGTAACAAAAGCATACAAATTATTTTATTGTTTAATTTATTTATTATTTACCTACATAAACATGACCGACTTCAAATAAATTGGGAGTAGGGTGTGATGTTTTTTACAAATTAAGTAAAAGATTTTTAGGATCAACCGTAGGGTACCCTAGAACTCTACTCAATTAGAGAAATCCAATACCCTATCCCATTGGAATGGTCCGAAGAGTGTCAGTTCTATTGAACTGACAATCATCCGTTAAAGGATCCGTTAAAACATAGAGGCAATATTATCATTTCCAGCTAATGATTTGAAAACCGTCCGTCTTAAATACATTAGAATTTGTTCTCAAATATAAGTATCTCTGTAATGAGTAACATGGTTTTAAGAGAAAAAGACAGATAAATTCCAATTTTCCGACTCTAACAGAATATAGATCGAAGAGGTATCCAGTTGAATGTTGAATTATACTTTAACTTTCAGAAAGCCTTTGATAGGTTTAAAAAAGAAAATTTGTTGGTGAAATTTTAGGATTCCAACTGAAGATAAAATTTCCACTTAGCCCGGTGCAACTTCTTGCTGACTTCCTTCGCGATCATTAGCAGTTTGTTAGACTGGCTAAAGAGCCAGTCTAACAAACTGCTAACGATCGCTGAAATTCAGAAAGAATGATGATTCAGAAAGCTGAATTCCAGCCCTACCATGCACGTTTCGGCGTCGGTCAAGGACCAATACTTGGGCCGTTACTATTTTTGATATTAGTAATAGCTCATCTATCTGCTGTTTACTTTCCTAAAAGTCTACTATATGTAGATGACTTGAAGCTGTTCTTTGAAATCAACTTTGAGACAGATTGCCTGGCACTGCAACGCGACATTAACGCTTTGTATATACGAGTGAATGACAAATAGCAAAATGGAGTTCAATTTGTCAAAATACTTCGTTGTGACTTTTACCAGAACATGTAACCTAGTCTACCTTAATTATAAAATCAATAACAGCACAATTATCATATCAGTCGCGAATGCAGGTTTCACATTTGATCATACAGATTAACCTTCCTTTTCTATATTTAACAGTTTTAAAGGATGATTTTAGTCGTTTGGGTTTCATTTTGAGAAATACTAAAGATTCCTACAACACAATTGCTATCAAGTTCATTTTTAGCGCGCTTATTCAAAGTAAGCTAGAGTCTAGTGCATGTATCTGAAACCCACTTGAGAAAAATGTTAACAAGATTCAAGTTTGCGAAGCTATTGACCCTGAAGACGATATTTGGTTGGTCCTTAAGAATGATGATACTTAACTAGTACGTCACATTGCAAATACTATTCAAACATTTCGGAGATTAGCAGGATATCTTAAAATGACGAAAATATAATTATTGTGTAGTTTTTAAACTCCAACTGTGTAACTAATAACTACCAATGTTTAAAGTTAACACCTACATACATAAAGTTATTAAAGTAAGACCTAAAGTTACTTATACTTTTAGTGAGTATATAAAGATATTCGATTAGTTTTTTGTAACTGCAATGAGCATTATTGCGACATTTGGAGGAGGCCTATTTCCAACAGTGGACGTCTATCGCCCATCGATGATGATGAACTGTAATGAATGCCGATATAGTCACAGTTAAAAAAAGTTAGTTATTAAAGTCCAAGGATTTATGCTGTATCCTACTTAACTAAAAAGCGAAGCTTTTTGACAATAATGGGACTTGTAACAATCTGACAATGATGTCAAGAGTGTCAGCAGCACAGAACAGATGAAAGAGGTTAGAATAGCCTTGTGGGCGAGGCTGGCGAGCCACAAAGTAGGGCAATGCTCATAATTCAACTACCAATAGCAAACTTGCTATCTATATGTGCGTGATCTGTTAGTTGCGTAATGCGCATTCGTATTGGTTTATTGCCTGTAGTGGAATTAAAGGGTGTGAGACAAGCGGCGACACTCGTTGTAGTACAAATCGGAAAGTATTTCCTTTCTAATCTTCATCTTTTCTGTAGTCAGCAGTAAAATATTAGTCTAGTGCTTGCTACGGCTTTCTAGCTTTGGATTCAGAATACTACAAGGTAATACGAAACATTGCTATAATCATACGTACAGTATCATTCATTGCGGCGACGCTTGGGGAAGCCTATGTCCTAAAGTGGACATCTTTCAGCTATGGTGATGATTCTAATTATAATATTAGTCCGATCAATTGAGACTTCCGAGCACAGCTGAAAATTGGTAGGATTGTTCAAAACACCATCATAGATGAAGTCTAAAAAGTCCTCATTGATCCGTCACCTGGAAAAAAATATCTGGGTCAAAGGTAACATAAACGAGTTTTTCGCGATTGTCAGCTAAATGGTAAGTTTTATCATAAAATTAGCTCAGACAAAAACTGTAGGTCAGATTTCACATTCAGTTCAATTAGACATTTTTGTAAATAATCAGATGTGTGACAACAAGTGCATATATGTATATCTTATCTCAAAAACGAAACACAGGAGCACAACGATACGTACACACACAATTGAACTTAAAACTTAAATAGAAAACTGCACACAAGTACTAATAAAGTAAAGACGGATCCTAAGTTAAAATATACAAAAACTTACCACAGTCCGCGAAAAGCTTGCAAGTGCATTAGTCGCCAAATTAATGTGTACTCGTTAAATTTTTAAAACCTACCTTCTTAATAAGTTTTTAAGGTTTAAATTCAATTATCTCGTGAATCTAAAATAATGTTGTGGATCCTAGTGGCGTCTCTCGTGATGCTTTGGACATTGGTGTCCAGGTGGAAGAATAGAAGACTGATCGCATTAGCAAATCAGCTAGCTCCAAGGAGTATTGCGTTGCCGTTCATTGGACATACTTACCGGTTCTTAGGGGATGATGAGAGTAAGGTTTTTTTGGTGTTTTTATTTTAAATCGAGTGCCAGTGCGTATTGCCAGTGATGTCTTATGGCTCTGAAACGTTGTCACTCACAATGAGCCTCATCAGAAGACTTAAAGTCACCCAAAGGGCAATATAAAGGCTATGACTCGGAGGTTTCTTGTGTGATTAAGGCAAGAATGAAGATATCTGCTGGAGAACCAAGTTTATTGATGTAGGCCGAAGAATCGCCAAAATTAAATGGCAGTGGGCAGGGCACTTTGCTCGCATGAGATGAGACCAGAAGATTCTGAAGTGGCGACCGCGTATCGAAAGCCGCAGCGTTGGAAAACCTCCAACGCTGCGGCTTCACTCGATGACCTGGTGAGGGTCGCGAGAAATCTGGTGGATACTAGAAGCACAGGATCGGTCGTTATGGGGACACTTTAGGCAAGCTTATCTACAACAGTGGACGTCTATCGGTTGAAATGACGATGATAATAAAGATTTTAGATTGAGAAAAAGACATGTCAAAAATTAATTTTCCAAAGCGAGCGACGCCGTCAGAGCGTATGAAAGATCATACAAACCCTTTTTTTACAAGCTTTTATTTAGTTTCACCGTTGGTTTCACCTGTCCTGATGTTTGTTTGTCTGTAATCAAACCTTTGAAATTAAATATACCAATTAAGCTGAAATTTGGCATGTATGTGTAAATCAGATGATAATGTAAAATTATTAAGCCTTAATAAGTTCAAATCATTTGTAAAACGTAAACTTTGTCAAAAGGCTTTTTACACTGTAAAAGACTATATTCAGGACGAAAAGGCTTGGGATTGACCTGCTCCAGTACCTACTACAACTGTTGTCTATTTTATTTTTCTTCTTTTGTATTTTTTAATTATTTTTATTTTCAAATGTGCTTTTTCTTTTAATTTTATTTGTTTTTTTACAATTTGACATTGGAGATTATTTTTATTTTACAAAATGACATGTATACATTTTAAGTACCTACTTAAAGTATTTTTTTTTCTTTGACATAAATATTTACTTTTCTAAATATTTTGTAAACTATCAATTTGCTTATATTATTGTAAATGTGAGGACTATGTTGATTGCTTTTTCTTTTCTTTTCAGTAATTTTAACGTATGTCTGGCAATTTGAGTGTTTTCTGCGGCCTACCCAAATGTCCTTTCTTTGGTATTGTTCGTCAAGTCGTAGAGCTCCTTAGTAGTCCTAAGTTGAGCTTTTCGAATACTGACAAATGCTTACACTGATTGGACAGGTCCACTCAAATCTGTATGGTTCTTTCTTCAAAAGACCATCTCAGACAAATCTGCATGGTTCTCATGTGATTTGACCACTACATATTTACTGTATGGACTTTAAAAGAGACTTTGACCCCTGAGTTTGTTTCGGTGTTTCTTCTCAGGGTAGTCAGATAGGAAACACCGGCCTCATCTAGCATAAACTGACGAAAAAAATTTGACGTGTAAAAGTGTTTTTTAAACCTATTTACAAAATAAATATCATTTATCATTTATTTATCATTGTGTTATAGAGCTGATTTGATGACGTAACCGGAACTTGGTTACAGGAATTTAGATTATACTATCGTGTTTGAGCTTTATGGAATGATCTTGATGAATATTAATAAAATAGCTATATACCGGCGCTATAAAAGCTAGCCATGAAAAAAAAAATGCATTGAGTTGGGAAATAATCAAATAACTCCATCCTGTACTGGGTGGAGCGAAAGGTTGTCATGACTTAGGTCTCCCCTAAATGTCGCCACAACGACATCCATCGGATTCCCGCCGTGACCAGGTTACCAGTCTACCTTGTGGGACCTCGGGGCTATTAAGTTATTCCAGAGTGGATTAACTTTTATTATAAAAAAAAAACTGTTTTATTCCAGATCGCATGGAAACGTTAAAAAAAATAGGCCGAGAAGCACAGGAGAAGAGCGGCCTTATATCTCATTGGCAAGGGAATCGACTCTTTATATGTAAGATAACTTTAAAATTTTGAGTACTTAGAGACCTCAATGGAATATACAAAATTATTTTTAGTATAATATACGAAACCTGATTATTTTGTTCAGAATCAGTAACTGAATTGATTCCAATCATTTTTACACAATGTTATATTTTTTCCAAAAATATTTGGGGACTAGACGGCGTTGTGTGGTAGTTGTGGAATATTATATATTATATTATATATTATTTAAAAAACGTCACAAATTGGATACCACCGTCACTAAGCACAACACAGGTCGCGGCAGGTCATAGCAACCATTAGGAGCCAGTGCACAGCTTAGTCCGAGAGCAAAACAACCCCTCAGTCGCCAAAATGGCTCGGTGAAGCGGACGACCATATAATTTTGTGATTTTATGTCCTATACCTCAAAGGTGTGAAACCTGCAACCTGTACATTTATACTCAATTTTAAATTATAGTGCTTATCTGTTAGTAATCTCATTTTTTTTTTTACCTTTTTATGAAAGTACTAGCTTTTGCCCGCGGCTTCGCCCGCATGGCATTAGGTACTTAAGAAATCGGAATAAAAGGTAGCCTATGTTCTTTTCCATGTCAAAGGCTATATGCAAGCCAAATTTCATCCAAATCCGTTTAGCCGTTTTTGCGTGATTTAGTAACAAACATCCAAACATCCACACGTTCACATTTATAATATTAGTTAGGATTTCGATAAAGTTATAACAAAAAACATTTTTTTTATCTGTCTGTTTGTACCCGCTAATCTCCGAAACGGTTGAACCAATTTTGATAACGTCTTGTCTTCCACAGGTAGAGCTGATGTTATTAGAAATAATTTGACTAATTTTATAAAAAATTGATCTTCAAAAATTAAATAAATTGATTAACATAGAAATTATTTGAATTATCTCTGAAATTAATTGAATTATTATTGAAACAAATTGAATTATGATTGAAAAAAGAACACTTAACTATCATTATACTTACACCAAAAGCCCAAAAAAAAAAAAAAAAAACTTAAATCAAAATACGGCGTAGAAACACTCTTTCGTATCGCTGTCGACTGGCTCAAAAGACTGGTGGCATTGCCATGCTGTATTGGCAATACTTATCCTTTGTCCGAGGTAAGAGCCAGTCCTCTTTGTCTGTGTGTGTTGACACTTTGTGTGACCCATCACACGAAGTGTCATTATGACGTTTCGAAAGTCCATTCTCCTTAAAATTAATTGATTAAAATTGATTACTCAATCATAAGTTTATATGATATTTTATATTATCTATCATCTCTTCAGTAGAATATAAGAATGATTGTTTTGATGATTTTTTTTTTTTTGATTTTGAGTTTGATTCTAATTTGTTTTTTTTTTTAGATCTATTTCTTTTCTGATCGATGCTTTCAATTTATATTTTTCTGACGAATATATTTGGCAACCTGTAAAGCTCTATTGTTGACTTCCTATAGATCTTGAAAACTGCAGGTGGTTATGCAAGATGGGCAGCAGTTGGGAAAATCATATAATGACATCCCCGCTCTTGGACGGAGCGAGAGGGCGTGTCAGGCCCGTTTATCGACTAAAAACAGAACACTAAACAGGAGTGGGCTCCTGTGGGATCTCTCCCGCATCGCCCATGGCCCTGCTGGGCCCCTACTTGTTTCAAATCTTGCAACAGATATTTCAACAGCTACTTAACTTTGCTTACAGGTGTGGCCGATCCTGAAGCAGCGGAAGTTCTTCTCAAGTCGTGCTTAGACAAGGATGAAATCATCAGGTTCTTCAGAATATTAACAGGAAACGGCAGCGTGTTTGCACCCGGTCAGTTCTTAGTAAATATTCAGAAACCACTTATTACGATCATTTTTAGGGTTCCGTATCCAAAGGGGAAAACGGGAAGGATCCCGTTTATCATTAGACGGGTGGACAGCGAAGTCTTAGTAATAGGGATTACCTTACGCTATACAATGCCCTTCACACCGCCAGAGACAGAAACAGATCGAGGAATATCATTTGTATGAAAGTGATGAAGCAGGGAGGTCACGACCCCCAGCATTAAGGAGTACGACGCAAGGAGGAGGAAGACTTCGCTGTCCGTTCGACTGTGTACCTGGGCCTTAGTCTGCTATTTTTATAAATTCGTCATTTCAACACCATCCCATTGTCATTTTGCTAAAAGTTTGTAATCTGCTAATTCAAAATGATCGATCATTGATCGGTCAGTGGTATCGTAGTAGAGTTGTGGTAGAATGATAATATCGAGCATATTAAAACCAATAACTGCACAATAACGATCTAATGGTAGAACACTGATCAAATAAACTGTCAAAGTTTTAGCAGATTACCGCATACGTCAAAAATATTCATTTGTCAATATGTACGAGATTTCTATTCTATGCCACTTCTTTCAATGGAGTGTCAGTGGTTGACCGTTGGAAAGTCATAATGATGCCATTATATTAGTAGATTACCAAACTTGTCAAAATCGACAATTATGACAATAATGATAGACCATTCTGACACTATTGTAATAGCAGACTTGAGGCCCTGGTTTGTATAAATTAGTAACCCAATTTTCCGAGAGATGGCGCTGTACTTTGGGCTACATCAATCTGTTTGCCTGTCTTGATTGTCACCAGGCTGTATCTCATGAACTGTGACAGCTAGACAGCTGATATTTTCACACATAATGTATTTCTGTTGCCGCTCTAACAAGAAATACTAAAAACTGAATAAAGTAAATATTTAAGTGGGGGCTCCCATGCTAAAAACTTGCTTTTTTTGTCGTTTTTTGCTACGGACGGTACAGAACCCTTTGTGCGCGAGTCCGACTCGCATTTGGCCGGTTTTATTTATGGGGAAACTTACTTTGAAAAACTTGGGTTGAAAAACACTAATAATAAAACGAAGACAACAGTATCCTATGTGCTATTTCAGGATAAAGTCTTCCCATGTGCTGAATTTCATCCAAACCCGTTCAGCCGTTTTTTTTTAATATTGCTAAATACAGTAGGCACAACGGATTTTGAGCGCTCGGCGTCAGAGTGGGGATCGCTTTACGCATTCCATACATTGGCGAGCCAATCATCTTCGTTGTTAGATACATGCAGCATCACAGGGAATGAATGAGGAGTGACGTCTATGACGCGATGGTGCGGCGAGCCAATCACTGACACTCCCCGCCCCCGCGTCTCACTTCGCACCACTAGAGAAACCGAATATTTGACTTCTGGGCAACCGCTCAAGATCCGTTATGGCAACTGTAGTATCACGTTTGACCACTATGTGACCTGACGGTAAGCGATGATGTGGTCGACGTGGCCATAAACATTGCCAATTTTACCATTTCAGTATCAATATGGCGTCCCCGCCGCAAGTTATTAGCTCCGACTTTCAGCCCGAAGAACCTGAACTCTTTCGTGGAGGTGTTTTCTCGCCAGAGCAGTACCATGGTGGGTCAACTGCAGTCAGCCGCTGGTCAAGGAACCTTCTCCGTGTGGAAGTACATCACAGCTTACACTATGGATTCTGTTTGCGGTATATGTTTTTGATGAAGTTGCTCATGATTTTTTGTTTTGTTTTAGCCTATGAGTTCTTTAACTGCAATGTCACAGTTGTAAGGCACATGGAGGGATCGCATCATTTCACGCAAAATTAAAAATAAACTGGTTAAATGTTGATTGTAGAATGAAGATATCCGCAGGAAAACTAAGGTTGCCGACATAGCAAATAGAATTGCCAAACTTAAGTGGCAATGGGCAGGGCACATTGCTCGCAGAACAGATGGCCGTTGGGGCCGAAAGGTTTTGCAGTGGCGACCGCGTACCGGAAGTCGCAGTGTTGGAAGGCCTCCTACAAGGTGGACCGATGACCTGGTGAAGGTAGCGGGGAACCAATGGATGCGGGACGCACAGGAACGTTCGATGTGGCGACGCTTGGGGGAGGCCTATGTCCAACAGTGGACGTGTATCAGCTGAAATGATGATGATGGTTAAATGTTTAGTCTTCTCCATATTTAGCTACAGTGCTGAGACTTGACTTTAAAAAAAGCGGACCGCGACCGTATTGATGCCTTCGTGATGTGGCGCTGGAGGAAAATGCTTCGAATTCCCTGGACTGCTTTCCGTACGGACCTCTCTATCTTACGTGAACTGAACATCAAGATCGATCAGACTGTCGACTACCTGCATGTGCAAAATACTCGAGTTCTTTGGCCACATTGCCAGGAAAAATGGCCACAACCTTGAATAGCTCATCGTAACTGGCAAGAGGTCGCACCTCAAAAAGATGGGCAGGCCAGGTCCACTTCACACTGGACACCTAATTGCACGTCACACTTAATGATGCTAATAATCGTCATAGATGGCGAGATACTATCAATAAGAAGCTAATCCAGCGGGATCTTGACGACCCTCAGTAATGATAAATACAATTCGAGGAGGAGGACGGGTTCTGCCCGGAAGATGAGCATAGTTAAGGATTATATTGTATAAAATAATCCATTTTCACCAGCGGCTTTACTGCGCGTCGACGTGTGGCTAACAATCCCTTCAAAAAACTACGGGGACGATGGGTTAAGAGACATCTGTTGTCCCATCAATCTGGATTTGAGATGGTGGCGCGTAGTGTTCCATGTACGCTTCTGTTAAAAATCACCTATTTCTTCAATCGCTGATTTTATGATAGATAGGCCTCATCTAATTTATTTACTTTTCACTCAATCCTTTTATCTTGTCTTTGGCCTTCGTCTTTCTCTCCATCCATCCCCATATACAACACCAAATAAACACCACAAACACCTGTCTAGTATTTTTATGAACAGAATCTAGTTACAGAATTTCAAAACTCCATTAAGAAAAATCACAAAGTTATAAGTCCATTATGATACCTGATGATCACCATGCCACCCGAGCGACTGAGGCATTGTTTTGCTCCTGCACCCAGCTGTATGCTGGCGGTTAATGCCCGCTATGACTTGTCCAACTTCTAACCTTTTTTTAAATATTTTTGGGAAAAAATATAACATGGTGTATAAATTACTGGAATCAATTCAGACTATATTCAGGTTACGCATATACTAAAAATAATGTTGTATACAAATCGCAGACCAAGTATTTCGTTTCAGTTCTGCTCAATTTTAGCCCAGGTTGTGCTACCACACCTCCAATCTGCTCCAAACCTCTAGGCCACTCATTGCAACCAACACAATGTCATCGGCAAACAAGCTGGAGCCACTTGAGTACTAAAGAATATTTCTCATATCTTTTCAGAAACAACATTAGGTATAAAGATGGATGTGCAACAGAAACCCGAGCAACCTTTCCTCAAGGCCTTTGAGAACTGCTGTCGCTTGCATGCCAAGCGCATGTTGCAACCCTGGTTATACAATGATAAAATATACAAATACCTATGTACTGCAAACTTCAAGCTGTATTCACAGAGCAAAGAAATCATTTGGAGTTTTATGAACAAGGTGAGCAAATTTGTGTAAGTTAGCGTTCTCAGAGGCGGCAATGTGGGTCACGGCTCCGCAGTCCAGGGGCCTTGCTCACGACGTGGTTCACCGCATACGGTGTTCTTATCCGGGAGGGCCTCGCCCTCAATATGGACACCTGCCTACGGCCTCACGGTCTGGGGGCCGTTTTCACGACTTGAAAATGCGTTACTTAAAAGCCTTGTCTCTAGCCACTCTCTTACAGGCTGGGTATTCTAGGTTCTGGTATTCTGATTATTTTTGCACGTGCGTGACAACAAAGGTCTGCCACTGAGGGTTCCATCTATGAACAATCTCAGAGAACTTTGCTATAATCAATTTTATTATAATCTTTGGCTTGTGGATTACCTATTTATTCTTTGGCTCCGTAGTCACTTTAATTAAGTATATTAAGGGAGGTGTCATGTAATTGGAAAAAAAATATGTTCAATGTTCAACAAACATCTTACAAAAAATGTGAACTTATAGTTTTTCTAGCATGTAAATATATGTTGGAAATCTTAAAGTAATGAGTAGGCATATTACCAACAAGTATTTAATATTATGTTTACATGTATTATCTTTAATCACAGGATATTAAAATATATTAGTTTTGTTTAATATTTATTTCCTTCTCCTGGCTCATTTACATGTTTGATATTTATTAGTACATTTTATGTACCTATTGTAATGATTTTTAAAGAAAATATTCATAAATCGTTCAACTTCCAATGATAAGCGATAGATGGCGCTAGTAGTTACATGAACTTTAGACATTCGTTGTAGATATTAAGTAATAATTTATAATATTAGACTATGGATTTGTTTTGTATAAATATATCATAATTGTTAAAATGAAATATTTACTTGCAGTTAATTATTAGATAAACTCTAATGTATATTAGTTAGTCAATTGATGTTACGTACTCTTTACTTTGCTCTGATTGGTCGGTTAGTCGACCGAGTGTTTGTGAAAGTTTGTGGTAGGGAAACACTGAGTTTGTTACTGTCATTTTGGACAGAGTCAGTCTGCTTTGGTTCGTTGAACAGAAAACATGTCCGACTAATCTGTGTATTTGTAAATGGTTGTTAATAGAACGATAAGTATGAAATTGTGTTGATCAAAGTGAATAAAATATTTATACAATTTATCCTGAAGTGTTTGATTTATCACATTTCAGAAGTGGGATATGCCTACAAATATGTGCAGTGATAACAGGAAGAGGTTATGTGTGCCTAAATTGAAGATAAATGAGTTCGAGAAATATATTTTTGTCTTTCCAAGTGCACTAGTGTGATTTTAGACAAGAGGTTATGTGTGCCTAAATTGAAGCTAAGTGAGCTCGAGATATTTTTTTTTGTCACCAAAGTGTGAAAGTGTTACTTTAAGCCAAGATATTTTTTATTTTTTATTCTTTTTCCCATGTGTGCTAGTGTTACTTCAGATAAGAGGTTATGTGTGCCTAAATTGAAGCTAAATGAGGTCGAGATTTATTTATTTTTTTAGCCAAGTGTGCCAAGTATTTTAGACCAGTATCATACTCACCCAAATTTCTTACTGATGGTGACAGGCTCGTGTATTGAATCATTCGATTCCCTTCAAATGTGTGAACTGAGTGGTACAGATATGCGCGTCATGTTCGTAATCGAACGTTGACAAGACTAAACACCTCTTAAATGTTGGTGATTCATTTTAGTTTCTATATTTCAAATTGGGTTGCTTTTCCTTTATTTAATTTCATCGAATTCGTATAGTGATAGATTAAAAAAAAAAACAGTTTATATGTAAAATTTTCCTCTTTCCCAAAGCGATAATTGTCATTGTTGCCTCGGATTACTTTGTGTGGCACGATAATTTCCCTTTCGTTTCGACGCATAGTTGTAAAAACATGTTGTACCCCTTATTAGTATGTCACAATAATGATAAATGATATATAATGAATGATAAATGATAAATGATCAGTGACCAGTGATTAGTGACCGGTGGTTAGTGACCAGTGATTAGTGACCAGTGATTAGTGATCAGTGGTTAGTGGTCAGTGATTAGTGATCAGTGGTTAGTGATCAGTGATTAGTGATCAGTGATTAGTGATCGGTGATTAGTGATCAGTGATAGGTGATCAGTGATAAGCGATCAGTGATAGGTGGTCAGTGATCAGTGATAAATGATAAATTTATTTATTTATAAATGTTAAACGATAAATGATAAATAGTAAATGATAAATGATGATAAATGATAAATTTATTTATTTATAAATGTTAAACGATAAAAGATAAATGATAGATGATAAATGATAAGTCTTAAATGATAAATGATATTTATTTTGTACTGTTGTTTTATGAACTAAATTTCCACCTATGACAAACAATAAATGAATTTGAGAGAACAAAGTTAAAACTGAGTTTGTATATGTATAACACGATTTAAAAGGCTGTAAATGGAATTTCTTCTCCATAGAGATCTACACTTTGGAATATGTAATTACCGTCAATTTGCTGACTTACTGACTTCTTGGCAATTTAAGAGTCTGTAAATGGTTCATTAGAAATGTTTTGATTTGATTTCAGTGCTTTGATGAGGCCAAGAGTGTCTTTGATGAGGCCAAGCGTGATTTTGATAAGGCCAAACGTGCCTTTGATGAGGCCAAACGTGCCTTTGATGAAGCTAAGTGTGTACCTTTGATGAAGACAAGCGTGCCTTTGATGAAGCCAAGCGTGCCTTTGACGAAGCCAAGCGAGCCTTAATAAGACCAAGCGAGCCTTAATGATGGTTCATTTGAAATGTTTTGAATTGATTTCAGTGCTTTGATGAGGCCAAGAGTGTCTTTGATGAGGCCAAGCGTGCCTTTGATGAGGCCAAACGTGACTTTGATGAGGCCCAACGTGCCTTTAATGAAGCCAAGTGTACCTTTGATGAAGCCAAGCGTGCCTTTGATGAAGCCAAGCGTGCCTTTGATGAAGCCATGCGTGCCTTTGATGAAGCCAAGCGTGCCTTTGATGAAGCTAAGCGTGCCTTTGATGAAGCCAAGCGTGCTTTTGATGAAGCTAAGCGTGCCTTTGACGAAGCCAAGTGAGCCTTAATAAGACCAAGCGAGCCTTAATGAGGGATGAGGCAAGCATGCCTTTGATGAAGCTAAGCGAGCCCATGTGAGGCCAAGTGAGCCATGTGAGGCCAAGTGAGCCATTTGAGGCCAAGTGGGCCATTTGAGGCCAAGTGGGCCATTTGAGGCCAAGTGGGCCATTTGAGGCCAAGTGGGCCATTTGAGGCCAAGTGGGCCATTTGGAGCAAAGTGGGCCATTTGAGGCCAAGTGGGCCATTTGAGGCCAAGTGGGCCATTTGAGGCCAAGTGGGCCATTTGAGGCCAAGTGGGCCATTTGAGGCCAAGTGGGCCATTTGAGGCCAAGTGGGCCATCTGAGGCCAAGTGGGCCATTTGATTTGGCCAGATGAGCCAATTAAGATTCGGGTTAAGTGTGCCCGGTGCAGATGAAATTATCCTCAAGAGCGTAAGTAACGTATGAATTTACCTATTAATGTGATTTTAGTCTGACTACGTTGGCTTAATGCAGATGTTGTAAATGAATTGAATAATTTATTAAGTTTATTCATTTCATATTTGAACTGTTTATTGGATGAGATTTGAACATTCTGTTATAGTTTTTGAAGATATTATAGGTATAGATAAATTGAATTGAAAGTATAATTTAACACTGGGATTTGATTCTTAAAAAAGAGTTTCAAATGAACGATACAAGTACTATTTCCTGTAAATGTTTTAACCACTGATTTTTTTATTTTTGAGGACTTGGATTCCGACAGAACTACAGAAGGAAAAATTGCCAGTCTTATTGAACAAATAGATAGTTCCTGGTTCAAACAGTACAGACTTGAAGAAAAATGATGCAAAGAGACGATTTGGAAGGAATAAGACACCACTACGATACAAGAAGCGAAGAGGTACCCCACGTTGGTCTAAGAGAGTGGTTGAATGATTTTCAAGGAGAAAAGCGTTACAAGTATCGAGGTTTGAACATATCCATTGGAACTTTGTGATACGGGAGTTCTATCACTTCTGTAAATTTTGAGAGTATTTAAGTTTGATTAGAAAGAGTAATTATAATTGATTTGTATTACGCAAGTAGGATCAGAAACTGACTATACAATTTGTCTCAAAAACTTGCTAGTCTTACCAAGAGAAAATAGAAAATTTACGAAACCTTGTCAAGTTTTGTAAGTTAGCATTTAGTGACGAAGTGGTAAACTAAACTAAAATGATTTTATCTAATGAGCAGAATTATGGTCGGTTTCAAGCAGAAATGTTAGCTAGTAAGAATTAAGGTGTAACTTATGTGAATAATATTACGACAAATTAATGCTTATATACGGATAACATATAAGTAAAAGAGCTGCAGATAGAAATTTAAACACACGGGATTAATGATAAATCTATTAGGAATTGAGCCAAACCATTAAATTGTAGACGAGGAAATGGATTTATTACACGTTTTCAATTCCTGTGACGTGTGCATACTGTAGCAGAGACTGATTCCATAGATAGAGAACACAATGATATTTATTTTACAAGTAGGATAAAATATATACTATTACATGACCATAACTAGTTCTCGTCGTCCAGACTGAAATCAAAGCCGGTTCCTAAGATGATTATGATACAATGAATGATTTAAATAGAGCTAAATATTACATCGTTATTTATTCGGTTAAGGGGAAGATGGATTGAAAATCCATACACTAGAGTAGAGGACCAATTTCAAGGTTTCAAATAAAAATAAAGTTTGACGAACAGTGCGATCCGAACTTCATTATTAGAACCTTTATTTGGTACGAAATCACGCACATATGCTGCTAATATTATTTGAGAGATAATATTAGTACAATTAAGCCCTTAGCCTCTAGCTGAAGGATCACTTTTATTCTAAATGCTTAAGTTTCTGTTTTATATTATGCTTTCAAATAATGAAAGTAATGAACTCTGACTAAACGAGTCGCCACACAACATGTAGCAACATGGTGGCTACAGATTTGTGAGTTTCATTTAACCACTGAGAGTGTAAGATCTAGGACGCGTATGTCGATACCTTAAGTCGTAATATCATGTTTTCCACAGAAATTAAGACGAATACTGTTTCTGTTTATAGTATTGAGACGAGAATTGATCTAAATATCAAATTTTCGAATACTTTGACTAGAGACGCAATAGAAACAAAATGAGAGAGCAAGCGCCAGCATTTGCTTAGGATTAAATGAATAAGATCTAGATTTCAAATTCTTATAGCTGAACCCGATGAAAAACCTAATGACATGAAGTGAATTCAGTGCGCGTAAATAATGAAGAATACTTTCGAACAAAAAGCTGATCAATTTTACTTTATGCTTACAGTCTCACATAATTAACATTGACCAATGGTTTTGAGTACCTAATTGAGTGTTGGTTATAAAACATATTTGACAGTAGTTTATTAACTTGAATAATACTGCAATCATGGATTTCTTTTAGATACCCTACTATCAAGAGCTTTTGCGATAGTCATGGTATTGACCTTGTTTTTAACGCTGTATCTTGTCTAAGGTTGAGCGCGGTTTTGCTAAAATGTATAACCACTATTTTAAATCCCCTAGCAAAATAAAATGATTCCTATGACGAACACCAAGGAAACATATGCCTATGGCGTGTTATTAATTCTGTTAAATGTCCCACTAGACAGACTGCCACAAAACTACCAGAATCAGAGTGCCTTTAAATGATAAACATTACGAAGTAAAATACGTTAAAAAGTTTAAGATATGAAGTGAGCGCCAATATCTGGGTTAGACTAGCAAAAAGATACTTTCGTTATCAGTAAAATCCTTGATACAGCCTACAGCATAAGTGGTTTAATAAAGATTAGTAGATCTGATTGCAATTATGAGGGTAAAATTGAATTTGCCTCATTTTAAAATCCATAGATCCATTAAAAAAAAAAACAAAGTTTAAGTATAAAATTACTGTAATTACCGATTTTGGCAAACTGAGGAATAACATTTAGAAGCATACTTTCCTCCGACCTTATATAAACTCGGATATAGAGAAAAGCCTTTGAAAAAAAAATACTCTATTCTTCGTGTGATGAGAATGTTATAAACATATGACGTGACGATAAAGCAAATAATCAAGACTAAGCCGAATGTAATGATTATGAATGTAAGACTCAGTTCCTTGTAGAACTGGAATTAAGTTTCATAATTTTAATGAAAATATCCTATCATTTTAATTGTAATCGTGCGTCAGGAGATCGCACGATGTCGGATGGCCGAATGTAATGATTTTTAAAGAAAATATTCATAAATCGTTCAACTTCCAATGATAAGCGATAGATGGCGCTAGTAGTTACATGAACTTTAGACATTCGTTGTAGATATTAAGTAATAATTTATAATATTAGACTATGGATTTGTTTTGTATAAATATATCATAATTGTTAAAATGAAATATTTACTTGCAGTTAATTATTAGATAAACTCTAATGTATATTAGTTAGTCAATTGATGTTACGTACTCTTTACTTTGCTCTGATTGGTCGGTTAGTCGACCGAGTGTTTGTGAAAGTTTGTGGTAGGGAAACACTGAGTTTGTTACTGTCATTTTGGACAGAGTCAGTCTGCTTTGGTTCGTTGAACAGAAAACATGTCCGACTAATCTGTGTATTTGTAAATGGTTGTTAATAGAACGATAAGTATGAAATTGTGTTGATCAAAGTGAATAAAATATTTATACAATTTATCCTGAAGTGTTTGATTTATCACACTATTGTATGTGTGCATTTGTATTGTTATTTCTGATTAGTATTATGTCTGATGTTGTATACTGACGGTCCTAAATCTTTCTCCTCTCTTTCAGTCAGTTGTCTGTAAGAAGTTGCCCTGTGCGATAAGACCGCACATTGTACATTTATTTTTAATAATGATTGTCCTGTATTTTTTGTTTATGTGGTGTACAATAAAGAATATAAAATAATAATATTTACAGATTATTACATCAAAATGTGAATCGCTGAAGAAAGAAAAACAAGAATCGAATTCAAGCCAAAGTGAGTTACTGTAGCTGAATAAATCTAAAAGTAATGGAATTTTATAAACAGTAGAGTCCGTGCTAAGATCTTCCCAGCCAATATTACGTTAAGCTTGTTTTATTCCAAGCATCATTGGCACAAAATATATAGCTACAGAATTCAATCTATATACAAAGTGCGCTCGAGCAACGCACACATAGACACCGCTCACGAACACGATATCTCGGTCGCGTCTCCGATCACTCGTCGAACAATTCCGGCTCAAACGCTCATTAGTGTGCGTCCACCGACCGTAGGTATAAAAAGTGAAGTACATACATGAGATTGTCTTCTGTACCTTAATATAAATCCTTTTTTTAAAATGTAACGGTATTTTTGATAAGACAAATGAGATGAGCATTTTTTATCTCAGAAAGCAAACAGAACTGGAAATCCTTTCTGGAGCTGCTCATAGAATCTCCAGGAGGCTACGGCAGCGAAGAACTGCGAGAAGAAACCTTGGTCATTGTGCTGGCTGGTACCGACACTTCAGCAGTCGGAACTGCTTTCACCACAGTCATGCTGGCCAGATACCCTGACGTACAGGATAAAGTTTACAAAGAGTAAGTAATAATAATAATATTCCAGACATCGAGTCAATCTTTATATTACAGAAAAGAGCCATCAGAGCTATTTACAATCTCCGCCGGTGCGATTCTTTAAGGGAACTGTTTAAAGATATTAACATAATGACGGTACCTTGTCAATATATCTATGAAAACATCATGTATGTTAGAAAAAATCTTCATCTTTTTAGCAAAAGAGGCGATAGACATAATTATGTTACAAGAAATAGGGATCAATTAGTTCAACCAGGTTTCAGACTGGCTAAAGTGGCCTCTTCTTTCATGGGGTACTGTTTGAAATGTTATAATAAAATACCACCCCAAATATTAGAACTCAATGAAACGAAATTTAAATCTTGTATTAAACGCACACTATGCAGGCAAGCATATTATAAGTTGGAGGATTATATTCAAGATAAAAATGCTTGGCTCAATGCTGGTCCAGCTCCACTACCACTAGGGCGTACTAATTAGTTGATTAGTTGGAAACTAATATTATTATTTTTTAATTTGAAAGACACAATTGCATTGTATAATGTAGAAGCACTTTTTCCAAGTTTGTGAATGTGAAGCACCATGGAGCATTTTTATTAGGTTACAACTTTTTTTTTTGACATTACGAGCATGGCAGTTGAGAGTTTGTCATGCTCACTCAAATGTCTCGCTGTTGGTGGCACGTGTTATTGGGTCGTTCAGTTCCCTTCAAAATGGTTGAGCTGAGTGGGGCTGATGCACGCGTCATGCTCGTGAACGGGTGCCGTCAGATGGGACTGGTCATCTCTTAGCTGCCAGTGGCTTGATTCAGTTTCTATCTTTTAATTATTTTACATTTTTATTTCATTATCGACATTGTGCTCACATGATAGAAGCAACAAGTAATATGTAACCAAGCATTATATGTAACACATAATATGATTTAAAAGAGTGTCCATGGAGTTTCTTGCACGTTCTTCTCCATAGAGACCTACTCTTTGGAACGTGCAATTTAGCTTCACTTTTCTTGGACTGACCGACATTTGACTATTCAAAAGTGCCTGTAAATGGTCTATTTGAAATAAATGCTTTGATTCTTTGATTCTTTGATTCATAACTACCACCCAACGCCATCTAGTTTCGAACTAAGTAGAGCTTGTGCTATAAGTACTAGACACATTACACCCAGAGTCCCAGACACAGAACGAATAATCGTGTTCATCACACAAAAATTTGTCTTGGGTGAATGGTGAAATTGAATTCACGACCTTCGAAACAGCAGTAAGGGCCACTGATCACTAGATCATAAGGCCAAACATAAAAAATACCAAAAAATAATCGACTTCAGTGTAAAAAAAAAAAAAACTGAAAAGTGCAACATAACTTTAATTTCGAAAGTCAGTGTTTCTTTAAAAGATTTGTCTCTTCGTTAATTATCACCGATTTCCGAAATTAAAGTTATTTTTCACTTTTCAGTTTTTTTTTTTCATTGAAGACGGTTGTACTTTTTTATTGTAAAAGTTTATTTTTATTTTACACTGTTTAGTTATAGTACCATCACTAAAAAGTAGCCCTCAGCCAAACTTAAATATACCTTAAAACCACAGTGCACATAATATCTCATGACTATTCTAATAATCCTAATCACGGTTGGGTTATTACAGAGTTCCGGTACCTACCTTCCGGCTTCATCAGGTCTGTTCCATATATCCCCTTTTCTTTCGGTCAGTCATCGACTACACGTACAAACTAAGCAATTTTACTTGTTACGACAGTTCTGCTGTGATCCTATGAAGATTTCCGATCCATATCTTCAGTTCCGTTCCTTCTATATTCGAAGTTCATTTTTAGATCATAACAATATTTATATGGGACGAACTTGGAAGCATAACACAAAGAAACGTAAGGGTCTAAACAGACAGACCGCATTTCAACTGCAATCCAACGGCAAATTGCAGTTTAAGTGCAGTTTGAATGCAGTTGACACGACTGCAATAGAACTGCAAACACGACTGCATCCGAACTGCATCATACTCCCCCGCCCGCACGCTCCACCCTGCCGCGCATGGTGCAGTTCGGATGCAGTCGGTGTGCAGTTCACACGACAGCAATCGGACCGCACGTTTGGTTTGCAGTTCTATTGCAGTCGTGTTTGCAGTTCTATTGCAGTCGTGTCAAATGCATTCAAACTGCACTTAAACTGCAATTTGCAGTTGGATTGCAGTTGAAATACAGTCCGTCTGTTTAGACCCTAAAAGGCAACTAAAGAGTTGTTCTTTGCGTTTCAGGGTCACGGTAACTCTTTAGAAGTATCCTGTGGATTTTTTTTCTCCAACATAATAGTTCTGTGCCATGAACCTCACAGGTCCCTAAAACATCATAACTGTTATATCACTGCGCTTTAAATGACCGAATGTCTCCCAGGTTACAGGAAGTGTTTGGCCATTCGGAAAGGCCTGTAACCCCGGAAGATCTCCCTCGCCTCAAATACCTCGAAGCAGTGATCAAGGAGACGCTTCGGCTGTATCCACCTGTCCCTTTCATTGCCCGACAAGTTCAGAAAGATGTTACATTGCGTAAGTATTTTACTTATTTTTAGGGTTCCGTACCTCGAAAAGAAAAAACATGACCTTTATAGGATCACTTTGTTGTCCGTCCGTCTGTCCGTCCGTCTGTCTGTATCTCAGGAACGCGTGGAGGTATCGAGTTGAAATTAAAACCATATACTCAGGTCGGCGAACTCTTGAAGCTGTAAAAAAACTCAAACGTAAGGTAACGAGAAAAAAGATACTTCGGTTTATGTAGCAAAAACGTACATTTCGACACTCTCGAGGAAATCAAACTACATAGGGTACTTCCCGTTGACCCAATATCCTAAAATTTGGCATAAAGCAAAGTCTTATAGCACAAGTATAGGAATAAATCTGAAAACTGTAAAGTGATTACGTCACAATTTTTTTTTGCGCTTTGGAAAAATCTTCCGAGACTCCAATCCGGAATCGAACTATTTACAAAGGTATGTTTGTTCAGAACCCTCAGACCGTGAGTCCGATTCGCACTTGCACAGTTTTTTTAAGAAGAATATCATTTATTTTGCAAACTACCTGAACCTCCAGATTTCGCTTTTCAAAAGCTGGGATTGATAGCTATAAAAATCAGCTAAAAAGATAGCTAAGCTATAGGCATTAAGTGGTCACTTGAGTTGGTGTCTCTTTTGAATTATAAATTCAAGTTATTTTCTTGAATTTCTGTCTTCACTCAAAATTAATGAATAAATTCTATCAGCTTCAGGAATAACCTTGGTAGAGGGCTGTGGCCTAATCATCAGCATCTGGTCCATCCACCGCAACCCTCGGTACTGGGGAGACGACGCGGAACAGTTCCGACCTGAACGGTTCTTCGACACGCCGCTCAAGCATCCCACTGCCTTCATACCGTTCAGCCATGGACCTAGGAATTGCTTAGGTAAAGTGTGTAATGGAACTTTCAAGGTAGAACTACACTGTATACACCTGTGACACACATGCCGATCTGGGCGCGTTGGTCTCTATGCATTTTATATGGAAACTAGACTTCTACGGCCTGGCGGGTTACTATGACAGATTGATTTATTCTTATTCCACTGTAGGTAAGAGATGGCGCTAGACAGACAACCTGCTACAACCATAGCTCTGTCTCTTACCCACACTGGAATAAGAATAAAACAATTTTACTTTGAAGGTCATGGTTACCCGGCTGGTCACGACTTCTTTATTAAAGATGAGCGGCGCGGCGGCATCGGTAAGCGGGTGCGCGGCGCTATGAGCGGTATCTCGTAGCGTGCTTCAAAATTTTTCATATTTTTTATTTTACCGCTCGCCGCCTCGCCCTTAGCTACCGCTCACAACGGCAAGGTCGTGCACGGGCCGGTAGAGCTACACTGATACCACGCCACGCGACGTCGTTCTACGTAGGTACAAATCAGGCGTGTTACACGTGTGCGTCGGTCTAATGTAGTTCTAGCTTAATATCTTCTTAAATACTCCAAACTAAAGGAATCTGCCCACTATACCTTACCTTATCAAAAGAACGCCGTGCTAGGAACGTGTCAGGTAAAAATTAAACTATTAAGGCGTATAGTCCCTTGAACCATCTGGCCGAAATTATGTGAACGCAACTCTCGCACTCGCCTAGGCGGCAGTACGCAAATCTGTGCATTTATTTGCGGCCAGCAGCGCCTGGAAAGCGCTTTAATTCCATTTTCTCTGCGAGATATTGATTGATTTACATATGCAATGTTCACTTTGAAGAATATTTAACCACCAATTTTTATGTGTAAAAATGTTTCTAAAGGTCCAAGCCGTTTCGAAGGAGTAGGGAAAAGTTGCGAAAAGTTGCGAAATTGCTAAATATATATTTTTTTGACAAAAGTATTAATTGCACGAAAAAATCAAATGTTGATATTATTGTTCATGAATCTATAATAAACATAATTTTTTTTCAAACCAATTGACCTAGCTGTTACGGAGGAGTAGGCCTCAGAAAATCACTGTTTTATGGCACTTTTCGGGCGCTTGGCCCTTAAAGTGTACGGTCACTTGAACGTTCTGTTGCCGATCAACACCATAGCGTTAATATTTTGATGGTGCCGATAAGTTTATGGCATGCGATTTTGCAGAATTGGTATGCAATTATGATGACAGTTTTGAATCCGTTTAATGACGTGGTACAAAAGTAACTCGTAATAATATCTTCACTTATAATATTATTAAAGATTTGTTTGTAGAATATAATCTCTGGAAGTACTGGTCTTTATTTTTTCAGGGTATCAATACGCCATGATGTCAATGAAGACTGCTGTATCGACACTACTGCGTCGGTACCGCATCTTACCACCTGAAGAAAAAAACAAAGTGAGTGCAGCTGAGACCGGCTCACGAGGAGGAAAGAACGAATCAAGTGAAGCAAAGAATCGCTCAAGTGAATTAAGAGTGAAGTTTGACATCATGATGAAAGACGTCGATAATTTTGAAGTACAACTTGATTTGAGAATTTAAACGAAATGTTTTTTTTTTTGTAAAAGATTTTGGTAAACGCTCGGCGTACTTTGTAATTTTATTCTTATTTACTTTGTGTATGTAACCGTTGTGCTGTGTCTGTACCGAATAAAAGTATTTCTATTCTATTCTATTCTATAAACAGGTGTAACAAAAGCTGGTGGTCATATTTTACTGCTTCTGCACAAAAAAGTGAAGTCGTGGTCCATTATAATATTTCGAACTGCTGATTACAATTTGATAGGAAAAAAAAGCGTATTAACTATATTTGGGGATTTAACTATATTATGACTTTCTTTTTCTTTTTTGTATGTGTTGAAGTCCTCGCAGATGATTTCAGTCCTTGGTATTGACGACAATAAACTTCTTTAGTTTTTCAGACTATTAAAAATTAATAATAAATATATATATATTTTCTTATTTCGTTAATACTTACTATCATAAAATGGTGTTCCTAACAAAATATGGTCCTAGTTCGCAATAAATGCGTAATGAAAAAGCTCTTCATCTGTTGAAGATCGAACTCAAAAACCTTCCCTGTGCAAGTGTAATGCTTGCTATCGTTCAAAACTTCAAAGATACTGTGACTTCGTCTTGCGTTCTAGGACTATGGGTTTCCCTTTTAAAAAATCACCGTATTCCAGCGGACATTCTAGTGGCTCTGCTGGGCCCCTACGGGTTGCTGACATTTGTTTGAGGGGCACGTCGATCACTACGCGCTGTCGACGACAGGGGCTCAGTCCGCTCGACGTCCACAAGACCGCGCTTTGCCGAAGTTTTTTTTTTAGTTTTTTTCAAGCACTAGTTTAAAAAAGTTGGTGATCACCTGCTATTCCTCTAACCACCCAACCACCAACTACCAACTTCAAAAGCTGAAAAGAAGGAAATGAAAACTCGAATATTCCTTAATAATAATATGTTATTTAATGCACTGGCAAAAAAAGCATTCGCACACACTCTCTAGTATAAAAAACCTTCTGATGGAAAATCGTTGGGTCAGCAATATTTTTTTTTTCTTCCAAACCTATATCTTCATAGCCTTTCTACAAGCTGTACGGTGAAATTGTCAACATCTCTCATCATAACGTCGAATTTGACTCTGAAAGGCTTCAGGTCTTCATCTGTTGTGGCTGGAAGGATCCTGTACTGACGGAGAAGGGCTGAGAGTGCTGTCTTCATGGACATCATCGCGTATTGGTAACCTGGAATAATGCGACAAAAGTTCATTATCATTTAGGCCTATTCCTATGTTACTTGAGGTCAGTCCAACACGAATTCTTCTTTTATTCTGTCCTTTTTGACCGACTTCAAAAAACCTTATTTTTCGAAGTCAGTTCTCGATTCGTTGGAATCTTTTTATTTTACAATTTATAAATTGTGTACACCATTTCGACACCAAGTTCCAGTGAGTTGTTGAAAAAATATAACCTGTTTTTTTTTTGGATCTCGCTAAGAATTACAAAATTATGGCGCAATTTACAAACGTTATAAAATAAAAGGGTTTCAAAAAGTAAAATTGCATAAAAGAAATGGAACATGCTATGCATGTTTCTTTACCAATGCAAGCTCTGGGTCCATTGCTGAACGGCATGAAGGCAGCGGGATGCGAGAGTGGCGTGTCGAGGAACCGTTCAGGTCGGAACTGCTCTGCGTCGTCTCCCCAGTAGCGAGGGTTGCGGTGGATGGCCCAGATGTTGATCACTAGACCACAATTCTCTACTAGGGTTACTCCAGATGCTGAAACGAGTAAGAACGTAGTAACTTGTGTTTCCTCAATAGACTAATTTAATGTATTTTAAGTCGATACTCCCTTCATTATAATCTACATCTACACTATCATATTATTAAGAGATAAAGTTTGTTTGTAGGAGGTAATCTCTGAAAGTACTGGTCCGAGTTCGACATTTTTTTCACCGAAAGAAAGTTCTTTAATTCTTTAATTCTTTGTTGTACACTATAACAACACAAAATAAGTGGATAACAAAGTTCATGTACATAGGCGAGCTTAAATTTCAGAGTGACATAGGCTATATTTTATGTACACGGGCGAAACCACGGGCAAAAGCTAATTATTTATACCTATTTGAACTTCGTCTAATAATAAATAATAATAATTGAAGCCCTCTAAGGAAACTGTTGATCTGATATGAATGTGAAAGGGATGAAAAAGTTAACAATGTCAAAAAACTCGTCGGCAAACAATCATAAAGACTTTTGAATGTTCCAATCAAGTCAATTTGTCACCATCCAGGCTAAAGGGCGTGTCAGTCCAATATACATACAAACACTTCTTCTGGCAGTCGGGAAAAAAATTAAATAAAAAACAATAGTTGGGCTGTATGAAAGAAGAAGCGTCTGAAAAGAGAGCGACTACTGAGATCGCAAATAAATTGGGCTAATGGCAGGAAAAAATTACTAGTGAGAGGAATATGCCAAGCAAAAGGCCAAGTTTTAAGTACAAAGTGTGAAGAATAGTCGTCTCTACGCCCTTGGAGTATTTCATCATGACCCTCATTGAAGAACCTGTTTCGCAATACTTACGTAAATTAACTTCTTTATCAACTTTCCTGGCAATTATTGGCACCGGTGGATACAAACGCAATGTTTCTCTTATCACGGCATCCATATATTTCAGTCGAGGAAGATCTTCTGCAGTAATAGGCCTTTTAGAATCCCCGAATACTTCCTTCAACCTGGAGAAGTAAATTATTATAATAATGAGCTGACTAGTCGTTATCAATTTTATTGGGGTCGGTTTCCAGTCACCTCAAAAAAACGGACCTCCAAATCCTAATAGTCATACCATTGCATAATTATCATTGCTATGATATGACTTCTTTGGTAAGGTTGGTTATTAGACTTTTGCGAGTCATACAGAGTGTCTTTGACGTCGACGCACAAACGAATACCATGGACCCAGTACATGATTCTGAAAAATTACAGTTTTTTTTTAATTAGGTAAAAGCCGACGAAAAATTCCACCACTGGGGGGTACAGAATCATGTACTGGATCAGTGGTATTCGTTTGTGCGTCAAAGACACCCTGTATAAAGCTTCATAAACAAAGTAAATAAATATTGTTCCAATATATAATTTTTTTTTTTTTTATTTATTAAAACTTCATGCAACACACAGGTACAAAGGCGGAATTAATGCCTTAGACATTCTTTACCAGTCAACCTAGGGTGATGAAGAGAAAACATGGCCGGTGCACAAAAAATAACAAAAAAAAAATGGATTATTAAGAAAAATAAGAGTACAATGTATATATATAAATAAAATAGACATACATATATATTTAATATACCTACATATATATTTATATAAAGTAGAAGGGGTTTTGAAACGACTCCGCTATTTGTTCTGAAAGTAATGCCGCAACTTTCGCTTAAATGCATTCTGACTGATGGCCGTCCTGATGTCAAAAGGAAACGCATTTCACAGAAGTATGGACTGAATATGAAAGGAAGAATGAACAAAATCAGAAGTTTGAGAGGGACAGAGCAGTAGGAGATTGTTAGAAGAACGAGAATGAATGGGAAGAACATAAATATTGAAAATGAGATATAAGATAAGAAGGAGGGGTAGGAGAGTTTAGCAGAGAGAAGAGTGTAGTCAGTGCGCGCAAACTTCTGCTCTGGTGAATGGGCAATATAATTAATATGTGGAAAATACTAATCCAATACTGGGCCCGCGGGTGGATTACGGCCCATTCCCTCTCCTAGAGAGGAGGCCCAGCAGCGGGAACATTAAAAAGCTGATTATGCTTATTATATGCTATGGAAAATACTGTAACTTTGTGTGTGTAAAAATTTTAAATTTTAAATTAACCAACTTACTCTTGATAAACTTTTTCCTGTATATCAGGATATCTGGCTAGCAGCATGGTTGTGAAAGCAGTACCGACTGCAGAGGTATCAGTACCAGCTAGAACAAGCACTAGGGTTTCTTCTCGCAGTTCTACGTCAGTATAGCTACCGTGTCCTTCGGAAGTATCCATGAGTAGTTCCAGAAAGGTCTTAAGACCATCGTGTTTCATATCTGGAATAAAATTAAAAGAATTAATTTAAATATTTCGATAAATTATTTCGAGTTACTTACATACATAAAGACATATTTTGCCAGAATCAGAAAGTGAAAGTATGGTGGAAGGCGGGTTGCAAAAACGATAATATTATTTATTGTAAGTATCGCCGCAATTGGGCCCCCGGCCACAGCCACAAACGCCGCCACGAGTAGCTAGAAGCGGACACAAGCCAGTTGTGGCCAGTGGCTGTTACTTTTTTTTAACCCATGTGCGCAGTAAATTAATGGGCCCTGTCGAAAAAAGGTTTAAATGCGCGAGTGGCGTGTGACAGCGTTTTTTAACGGCGGTTAGTGGCCAGTGTGGACCACAAGAAGCGAGCAGCGGCGTGTTGTAGCGTGTAGCGGCTTCTGGCGTCAACCGTGTGCGGCTATTCCATATAAAATATATGGAACCCACAGGGAATATGCCAGTGACGGCGTTTTGTGGTTGTGGCCGGTGGCCCGCGTGTGACCCTTATTGTTTTTTTTTTTTTAAGTAAAAGAAAATTTAAATATTTAAAGATATTGTTTCGAGCTAGATAGATTTTGCCAGAACCAGAAAGTGAAGCCGTGGTGGAAGGAGGCTCGCAAAGAAATGAATTTGTTTATTGCTAAAGTTTTTTTTTATACGATCCGTTGTTTAAAGGATTGCTTGCGATGTACATTATTATGTCCATAACTTTTGCAAATTGACTTACTACTACTTTATGGTACTAACTTTGATGAGACTCGGCCATCGAAACCTTTTCATCTTTCAAAGATTGTTTCTTAGATTGTATGATCTGAAATGTAACAAAAGTTATAGATATTATACAGTAATAAATTATTGCTGACCTATAGAAACATTGATAAGAATGAAATCTGTCTGAATGGTTACCATCATACACTAAGAGGCATCTTTCTGAATCTGAATGATATGTATGATAAGTCCGTTATTGTACAGTTTTATATGCAATGAGCATTAATAAATAAATATGCATACAGACCTGGAAAATATGGAACAAATGCATAAAAGGTGTACACCTTCACATAAGTATCTCTACTTGTTTACAGCTGACTCAAAGCGTGATAAGACTGTCAATGATGATGAAGATAATGTTACAGAATTTATGAAATAATTTTATATAGTTCCTTACTTCACCCACAAACTTCCAAATATAGTCCCTGCACTGAGCATGTTCCCTGTAAGCCGGAGTCATCTTATACACAGACATATTATGTAACCATGGCTTGCAAAGTCGAGCAGAGTCCAGTTGAGTACATCTGTCAAAAGCCTTCAAAAACGGTTGCTCTGATTTCTTCTGACAGTTCACTGAAACGCCCAGGGTAGACTCTGAAATAGTAACGGTGGTTGTCAATTATCTTTTTGTATTCTTAGATTCGCTTACAAGATTAGCTATATAAGTACACTCCATAAAGAAAGTTAGACAAAAGAAGTACCAAGCACAAATATTGAATTCTATTGATGTTGTCGTGTCTATTGTGCATATAACCGTTTGAGAATGACATATAATTATACTCGTATATGAATGATGATATACGAGTATGTCATATAAATAATGATGAAATTGTGACAATTGTACAGTGACTAAGTATATAAACAAAAAATCTTACGACCATAATATAAAAACTGCTACGACTACTGTAGCCCGATTCACGTAATCAAAACCGTAACTAATCGCTACGATATAGCGATTTAGTCGTTTAGACCATTTCCGTATTCGTTCCGATTTTAAACTCGTTTGGTCGAAGACTCGATTTAAAAAAATAACTGTATTTCATAACAAAGTACAAATTAACAGTTGAGTTGTCGTTCTATCCAATCCCGATTAAGGAACACGTAAATACCGCTTTTGGATAGGACTTCGATCGAACGACTATAAAACTTCAACGATATTTGGCTTGTTTGATTTTACGTGAATCAGGCTACTGATTACTGACTGATTGACTGTTTTTAACAGTGATCAAGGTCAGTACTCACTACCACAATAATACCCAGGGCCCAGTACGGATTGGTGAATTTACCAATCCGTACTGGGCCCGTGTATTATCCACCAAACTGCCCATTCACTCTTCTAAAGAAGAAGCCCAAGTCCCAGCAGTTGGACCATTATAAAGCCGATTATCCTTATTATATTTATATGTAAATCCATAGTTAAATGAATCTTACCACAAACGGAGTCCATGGTATAGGTGGTGATGTACTGCCATATGGAGAAAGCTCCTTTTCCTACTGCAGCCTGCAACTGTTCTACCATTATGGCACTCTGGCGGGAGAAAATATCCACAAACTGGATCAAGTTCTTTGGGCTGAAGGTCGGAGCCAAGTTTTTGCGACGAGGACGCCATATGTTGACTGTAATAGAATTGTTTTACTGATCGATCTCTTAAGAAAATGTTACTTGATTTTTGAAGGTAAATTTTTGTTTAAAGTCTGTCTAAAAAGTCAAACAACTTGGGAATTTCATATAATATTTAATCATTTAAAAAGTACTTATATTCGATACTTTTTATAAGGTTCTTCTATTTGTAAACAATGATCAAGATCGCATAATAAACCTTGATTATTGAACGAGCGTTGACTACATCAGATTTTATTTTATCCTAATAATTACCCAAGTTGTTTGATTTTTTAGACAGACTAGATATAGCCATATATTTGTATAATTGCATTACTAGGCAGTGAGACAAAAATATATGAAGAAACAATAAGATGAAGCTCTTGTGTTAGATTTTATAATCGAGTAGTTTATACCTGCTGCAAAAATAAGGCCATTTCCAGTCATCAGTTGCAAGCACTTCAGCGCATCATCTTTCTCCAGACAGGTTTTCAAAAGTAGCTCGGCAAGTTTGGCGTCAGCTATGACTGTGAACAGGACAGTTTTATTTGAAACGGCCATTTGCGTTTGACAGTATTTATGTGATTGATGAATATACATATATTTAATATCTTTGACGCCTATTGATATAAAAATAGATCGTGTGTCACAGGAGTGTCATTTACTTTTTTTTGTAACTACGTCATTGCTGTTTCGGAGACCTAAACCATTTTACGCCTTTGAACAAGGCGGCTTCTCACTGAGCCACAATTTAGAGACATTATTCAGTTTATTACTCGATGCTTAACACAACATGTTCAAAAATTTATTTTTTTACGTAACATTTAATGAACTCACATAATCAAAAACACGATGACCTCTAAGCTACTAACAACAAATAATTAATCAGTGTTTTTAATGATGTTCTGATATGTCCGCTCGGAGTTTTTACGTAATAGTTGATGTACTCGTACAACCCAAAACGTGATGGCCTCAAAGTTAGACCACTATAAGTTATAATTTAACATGTCGTTGATGGTGTTCTGACATTTCCGCACGGAGTTTCCGGTCAAGGCTGTATATGTAAATCACAGGAGGGCACATAACCGAGCATCATATCTAAACTCACAACCATCATGAGGAGTCAAAGAATGCGAGATGCGCGTGAGTGAGGGGGCAACACCCTCACCCCCTCACTCACACGCATAACATAAGCAGAAAAAGAAAGAAATAGAAAAATATAATAGAGAATAGCATTAAATAGAATATCGTTTAAAAGTGGCACGTATAAAGTACAAACCTGATACCTGCCTAAACTAAGAAAAGAAAGAAAGAAAAATAAAGAGAGACTAAAGAAAAAAAAATTTGAAAGAAAATGAATGAATGAATGATGATCATGAAATTGATGAGTATTTCAAAAGGAATCTCTTTCAGCATACCAGCGAAAATATAGTTGGAAAAAGAAAGTTATAGACACCGTGTGTAAGAAGGGTATAAAAGGAAAAAAAAGTTCTCTAGTTTATACTTACTTATGTAAAGTCGATGTCCTTGCCATAAAGTGGTTACACCATCGTCGTTAGAGAAGGCTTCTCGTCCCAGCTTCTGGAACTGTGTCATGCGATCTAAAACATTAAGACATTGTCAATACTTCAGGGTGTTTCAGGTCTGCACGGGATTCATGCGGAGGTGACGCCCGGGTGTCGCCACTGTGCGGAACGCCCGGAGGACACGGTGGAGCACACAGTCGAGGTGTGCCCTGCTTGGGCGGAGCATCGCCGTGCCCTCGTGGGGGCGATCGGCGCGGAGACCTCTCGCGCCGGGCCTTGGTTGAGGCCATGGTCCGGAGCGAGGAGGAGTGGCAGGCGGTCGCCGACTTCTGCGAAGCAGTAATGCTCGCAAAGGAGGAGGCCGAACGCATCAGGCAACGGCGTTATCGCCGCCGCCGTCGCCGGGATTCTGATCCCGATTTCCGGCCAACGTAGACGCGGGCTTGCGGACGGTGAGCAATGGGTAGCTCACTGTCCGGCCGTCCGGTAACTGTCCGGACCAAGCCCAAGTCGTCGACGGCGCGCACTGTTCCCGCGCGCCTCAAGGAGTTGTCAGCAACAGCAGGGACCCAGCCGGGTCGAAGCCTACTGGGGCCAGGGTTATCCGAAAGGGCGCTCGAGCCCCGATATGAAGGCTAGAAGGAACGGGGTGGGTCTTTTAGTCAGTAAGAGTCTGACACTATCTCCCGCTCCGCCCAAGGGCGGGGGATGTCAATGCATGAGTTTTTCCCACCATAAAAAAAAAAAAAAAGGTGGTGGAAGGGTCAGGTAAACAAAAACCAGCGTTAGCTTTGCTTAGAGACTGGTTTTGTGACTTCGTGTTTTCTATTTTCAGGTGGAATGTCATCCAATCACTTCTCCCGCTCTAGAGTGGAGTGTGTGTGAATTTAATAGACTAAAATCACACCTTTTTTCAGAAAATCCTCGTACCCTAGCGGGCATCAGCCCTGCTACGCCCCTACCAATTTGCTGATATCCCTTTGAAGAGTGAGTGGTTTGGACGGTTACTAGATCTCGCATACCGTAACTAGTCGTGGTTGGAGCTTATGGATGTGCTCCATACGTGCGGCCGTCTCCTTCGCATTACTGCTTCGCAGAAGGAGGCAACCGCCTTTCATTATACTTCATTCTGGACCATGACCTGAACTAGAGTCCGGCTCGAGATGTCTCCGCTGCTGATCGTCTTCTCAAAGACAGGGCGGGGCTTCGCCCAAGCTGGGCACACTTCATACTTATGCTTTACCGTGTCCTCCGGGCGTTCTACACTGACACAATGGTAAAGCCTGAGCGGATTTTTTTTTAAAACCATTTGATTAAATAAAGCTTTACTTAGATATTTTGTCCAAAAAACCATAAGGAGAAAGTTAAATTAATTTGGACTGAATTATATAGAAATTAATCAAAAGGACTAACAAAAAAACTGAATTGAGAAGACTTAAATTAAAACAAACTAGCTTTTACCCGTAGTTTCAGCAATATAGCCTATATCACTCAAGAATAAAGCAGCTTTCTATCGGTGAAAAAAATTTTGCAATCGGACCAGTACTTTCAGAGATAACCTCATACAAACAAAAACAAAAATAAAAAAATAACTTTGCCTCTTTATAATATTAGTGTAGATTAAATAGTATTAAAATAAATTGTATTGAATTAAATAGAATTAGAATAAATTGTATTGAATTGAATGAAATAAAAATATTGATTTAAATTAAATGGAATTAAGATGAATTGAATTAAATTAAATTATACATTGTAGTAATTATAATTACGATTATATAATTAAATTATTTTGTTATACATAAAGCTTTCATAGAAGGCTCTATGTTTTGTAAAATCTTACCAGCCACAGTTATTAATGTGTTAAGATGTGAACATTTTGTGTCTCCAACAAAATAAAATAAAAATAATAATACTTTTTAAATGTCAAAGTAGGTTTTGATGTTTGTTTATCAATCACTCCGGCTAATCGGACTTTAATGTTTTGAACATAAGAAGATTATGCCTGGATTAGAACATGGACTATTTTTCTATCCCTTGTAGTACATACGTTCCCGTTTGATAATGGTACAACGAGTTGAAATTCTCGTGGGCTGACCCCATCTAGCATATACTATATGCATTTACCTAATACGCACAGGTGCGTTTATTATGGCGACACTTGGGGGAGGCCTATGTCCAACAGTGGACGTCTTTCGGCTGAAATGATGATGATGATGTTGTTTTGCCTAATCAATAAATAAAATTATTATTAGCAGTTTAAATTACAAAATAGCAATTAATTCATTAGTAATTATAGAATTTAGAGTTCGAAATATAGGTACTTCAATACTCATTCACTTCCCATTATAGAGAATATTTGCGGTCTCAGAAAAAAATTAAGAACATAGATGCATGATATATATCAAGAATACATACAGAATTCTATTGTTATAACTAACTCATTAATGTAAATTATGTGTCAATGTACTCGCCAGGCAGTATCAAATCTTGATCCTGCCCAGCCTGAGGCAACAGAATCATTGGTCTCAGAGAACAAGATATGACTGATCTTAATCACCCTGGGAAAAATAATAATAATAAAAACTAATAATAAAACAATGTACTCAAACATTGCTATGTTTGAGTTGATCGGAATGGTTATGAAAACTAGGCATAAAATAAAAAAAAAGCCAACATCTTTGATTACTGTGACTGAGATGTTAAATTGTAATGAAATAAATAATATTGTCTGATTTCCCATATGTGGAACCATTTTCTAATCAATAACACAAAATAATTAAATTCATATACATATTTACAGTTACTTACAGTTTACTTCTATTTAAATCTCTATACAAAGTAAAATAAAAAAAAGCTCTTACCTTCATCACTTCCAAGGAACAAATAAGCATGTCCAATAAGAGGTAGAGGTCTATGCTTGGTCGCACTGAGTTTCTGAGAGAGATTTATCATATGTCTCCTTTGCCATCGTAACACTAAAATCCAGACTAGAATGAACAGTAACAGAATTTGTCCCAACATATTAATATAACAAAACAAAACAACAGATTCGATTAAGAAAAAAGCACCAACTGATATCGTTACAAATTAAATTTCTCTAGAAATAAACACTTTCTTCAAATAATAACGAAGAAATTTTATTAACGAAAATAAATAAATTGTAATATTTTATAAATTTAAGTAAGCTGAAACATTTAAACTCGCATCTTCTACTAGATGTGACAAAATAGTTTTGCGTGGTATCGATGATGTATTTAAAGATACGTACGGTTTTTTGTAGTAGGCACTTATCATTTTAGGGTCTAGTATTAAAAGTACGTGATCAAAAACTCTTGCTTGATACGTAGCTTTGCGTTACATTTGAAGTATGTGAGAAAAATAATGTTGCTCAGACCACCTTTGAATTATTATGATGTAGTGTCGTAATAAGTAATAGTAATAAGTTTTTGAAAAGAAAATTAAATTCTAATATTATATAATAATAAATAATCCAATCCTAGAAAGACTTAAAAAAAGATAGTTTTTATTATTAATAATGTTTATTAAAAAAAAAGCAAAGTACATGTTAACTTGTGACAAATTGAAGACTTTACAGCGGATAACGAAGCAAAACCCAGTTCCTTGCTAAAAAAAAGCAGACACTAGGAGATCCTCCATCACCTTACAAGAATAATAACCTCAAATGTCTGTAGTAAAATGATATAGTATTAAGTTTATGGAGTCATGTTGCGTGGGGCCTTTAAGTTTTCAACATCATTCATATTTTAATTACGCAAAATAAAACCAAGCCACAAAGATCTCGTTAAAAATCAAAAATACAAATTATGTTTGTCTTGTTTTGATAAAGGGAATATTTGGTTTACTTATGTGACGGTTGAAGACAGCATAGCCAGGTTTTCTGGGGTTGAGGTAGAAGTTTTTCTAACCATAAGTTAAACAAAAATCTAATTATCTCGAAATTAAAATTTTGTGGGTTGTTTTTTTTTTTGGAGGGTAAAAAACATTCAGATGACATCCCCCGCTCCTGGGCGGAGCGAGAAATAGTGTCAGACTTTTACTGACTAAAAAATCCAACACGTTCCTTCGTTGCCTATCATACTGGGGCCGAGCCTTCCTTTCAGAAGTAGACTTTTGGCCCAAGTAGGCTTCGATCCCGCTGGGCTAACATTTTGTGGGTTGGGATATTTTATAATTTTCTTAAAGTCTTTGGTTTATTTTTGTACAGAACCCGCTCCAGTTTCAAGTACACCTTGTGTTACCACTTAGAAATCACACCCATAATGTAGAGGTCCATAGCATGTTGTACCATCACTTCACAAAACGAAGTCTCATGAACATACTCGAGTACATCGCCTGACGCAATTTAAAGCAAATAAGGCTTCAATGAAGCCTACTAGATAGTACTAGTCAAGTACATATTTGGCTCATGGTTTATGACAACATAAAAAAATTCCACGAACCATGAAAAGCAAATTAAACATCCTCATTGGAAAATTGAAATGTAACTGCGGTGAAAAAGTGTCAGAAATATACAACTACTGGCTAATACTACTGACTATAATTGTTGGTCTAGTGGTTAGTGGCGCTGACTGCTACGCCGGAGGTCGTGGGTTCGATTCCCACCCAGGACAAATCTTTGTGCGATGAGTACGATCATTTGTTCTGTGTCTGGGTGTAATTTATCTATAATATGTATGTATTTAGAAATATATAAGTATGTTTATCAGTTCTCTAGTAGGTACTCATAACACAAGCTCTGCTTAGCTTGAGACTAGACAGCCTTGTGTGATAGTTGAGGAATATTATTATTATTAAATACTAGTTATTTAGTCAGAACCTGTACCTACTTATAATTTAACAAAATTTTTATTATAATTTTTCAGATTTCGATTGTATTACTAAGTAATAATATTATTGAAAAAATAACAATATTGACATTGTTTACCACTAAATGAACTTACAAATTGAATGATTTATATTTTATCGAATATTTAATTACCTAAGTATTTAATATTTGTTAAATATTTATTTTTTAAGATTTATAATTACTTGTACTAAAAAAAATTGTATGCGTTACGGTATTCATATATTATAGTAATAGTTCCTTCTTATTCCTTATATATTATAGTTTCTTCCCTTACGTACCATCATATTTTGAATCTACATATAAAGCAAACAAATTGTTTCGATTCGTTACATTTTATTTCAAACCCGGAACTTTATCAATGTTATAACAGTTTTTTATTTTATTTATTTTTATATGGTAGGAAAATCATTATTGACAACCCCCGCTCTTGGGCGGAGCGGGAGATAATGTCAGACTCTTACTGACTAAAAACCCACCCCGTTCCTTCATGCCTTCGTAACGGGGTTCGAGTTCTCTTTCAAAACTAACCCTGGCCCCGGTAGGCTTCGGCCCCTGCTGTTGCTGACAATTCCTTGAGGCTCGCGGGAACAGTGCGCGCCGTCGACGACTTGGGCTCGGTCCGGACAGTTACCGGACGGTCGGACAGCGAGCTACCCAATGCTCGCCGTCCGCAAGCTCGCGTCTACGGTGGCCGGAAATCGGGGTCGGAATCCCGACAGCGGCGAGAGCGTCGTTGCTTGATGCGGTCGGCCTCCTCCTTTGCGAGCATTACTACTTCGCAGAAGTCAGTGACCGCCTGCCACTCCTCCTTGATCCGGACCATGGGCTGAACCAGGACCCGGCGCGAGAGGTCACAGCCGCCGATCGCCACCACGAGGGCTCGGCGATGCTCCGCCCAAGCAGGGTACACCTCGACTGTGTGCTCCACCGTGTCCTCCGGGCGTTGCGCACAGTGGCGACACCCTGGCGTCACTTCCACACGAATCCGGTACAGGAACCTCCCGAACTTGCCATGTCCGGTGAGGACTTGCGTCATGCGGAAAGTAAGGACGACGTGAGGTCTTTCCAGCCACGCCTCAAAGAGGGGACTATGTTACAACAGTTCACATACTCATTCCAAAAACGTAAAATATTGTATATATTTTCACTTGTATCCGACTAGACTTGAAGCTTTTTTTTTTTTTTTATGGTGGGAAAAAATCATGCATTGACATCCCCCGCCCTTGGGCGGAGCGGAAGATAGTGTCAGACTCTTACTGACTAAAAGACCCACCCCGTTCCTTCTAGCCTTCATACCGGGGCTCGAGCGCCCTTTCGGATAACCCTGGCCCCAGTAGGCTTCGACCCGGCTGGGTCCCTGCTGTTGCTGACAACTCCTTGAGGCGCGCGGGAACAGTGCGCGCCGTCGACGACTTGGGCTTGGTCCGGACAGTTACCGGACGGCCGGACAGTGAGCTACCCATTGCTCACTGTCCGCAAGCCCGCGTCTACGTTGGCCGGAAATCGGGATCAGAATCCCGGCGACGGCGGCGGCGATAACGCCGTTGCCTGATGCGTTCGGCCTCCTCCTTTGCGAGCATTACTGCTTCGCAGAAGTCGGCGACCGCCTGCCACTCCTCCTCGCTCCGGACCATGGCCTCGACCAAGGCCCGGCGCGAGAGGTCTCCGCCGCCGATCGCCCCCACGAGGGCACGGCGATGCTCCGCCCAAGCAGGGCACACCTCGACTGTGTGCTCCACCGTGTCCTCCGGGCGTTCCGCACAGTGGCGACACCCGGGCGTCACCTCCGCATGAATCCCGTGCAGGAAACTCCCGAACGAACCATGTCCGGTGAGTACCTGCGTCATGCGGAAGGTAAGGACGCCGTGAGGTCTTTCCAGCCACGCCTCAAAGAGGGGACTTACCGCCATGATTGTGGCGTGCCCAACTAGACTTGAAGCTGAGATCAGCAGAGTGTCGTTGCATACTAACTAATTATCGTTGCAGTAAGACAGCCAAAAATGAACTCATAATAATATGCAATCAAGGTAAATAATATTCATACATGTTCTAGATACTGCTGCAGGCTACATAGGTATACAAACAGAATTTTAGGAGATGGATGAATAAACACGTACATTCCGAAGTTTAGATCGATTTTTAGAATTTTTTTTTATGGCGAAGACATAAAATCTCAAATCGCACAAGTCAAAACATACAAAGGTACGTGTCGCTGTAGTCTCACGCCCTTTTCTATTTTTGGAGAAATGTGGTTGCATAATGTGAAATGTAAATAAATTACAATCAGGTACGTACGTTGTAACGAGTCGATTTCGCCTCGTCACATGTTTCCGAACTTTTGGGCGATTTGGCTTGAAAGACTTGTTATCCAAGTAAAAAATTCTATTATTTTTTTTATGATGAGCTGTTAGATTTGATAACCACACTTTTCGGCCCAACTTTCTTCAGCGTGGAACAAAATTTCTTTGCTCTGATTAAATTTCTAAATAATCCTTTCTTATTTAAGCCGTTTTGTGTTACAAGGATATCGTAATACAATCGGAAAGATATTTCTTGGAGAAATGCACAATAATTTTGGTAAGAATTTATTTTTGAAATTCTTCTTGACGCGATAGCGTGTTCATGAATTTGTTTGGCTTACACAATCGTTATTTCATTCCAGTTTAGTGACTCTTCGCCTCTCTTGCGCCCTTTTAATGAACTGATTGGCGCGCTAAACATAATTCGTGGAAAAAAACGGTGAGTTTTTCTGATACATAACCTCGCGACCACGTGTCCACATTGTCACTTTCGTACAGAATATTAACGTATTTGTTTATGTTGTTCCAGCCATCTGGCGTTTTTTTCTTTATTTTATTTTCTCCTATTTTATTTTTCGGGATGGATACTTGAAGATTATCGTCTATGGGACCACGCCTGGAGTCTCCAAGTACCGGACGACATTCCTTTTTACACATTTAAAATTAACCTTTGAAACAGATGTAATAGTATCCCTTAACTAAGATTGTCTGAAACTACGGGTTGGGAGGAAATAAAAGACAAAAGTTCTGAATATCGGCTTTATTTTTTTCCCTTATTCCCCCCACTGGTAGATTAATGGTCCAATCTAGTGCCCGACCTAGTTATTCTGGCTATTCTCGTATCTCGACTGGCGCCCGAGGTCTTAATTTCTTATTTATTTTATTGTCGAAACACACTTTTTACATACACATTTTAAAACATTTTTTTTTATTTTTTATTATTACAACGTGCAAACATTATTTATTTTATTTTAAACTATAATAGTACATAACAGTCTACTTAAGAACTTTATTTGTTATTGTTATACTGTCAGTAACTAAAGAAGCTATTATTCATCCCTCATAATATTCATGTGCGCGAAAATCATGCTGCGCGCAAGTTTCTTGTCAGACTTTATTGATTCCTTCAAAAAGTGCAATGGTCATCGTGGCGACTACGTGCTCTATGGTCTAAATGATGATATTAAAGGGCCTATTACACTACGCGATATTCAGACCGTTTTAGTCTATGGTTTGACGTATCACGTAGTGTAATAAGGAGACTGTTTAACCTACTCAGGAAGAAAAATAAGACGAGTCTGAATATCGTACGCGTTATTCAGCGTAGGCCTTTACATTCTACTTTTTGTCGTTTAGTTTCTGCATTCTGACCATGACATGACAGATTGTACCTGGGCCGTAACAGCTTATTAAAACCAGTCCACCCAAAAATAAGTAGCATATTTGGCCCAGTTTATTTAGGGCATCTATGGGGGAGTTTGGTGACCCCAGCGTTTATACGCGTATTTCGGCGATGGCCGTGCACTAGCTTCTGACGTTTTATAAATACCACACAAGCCTATATGCGTACGTAAAATAAAATATTTTGAATTTTGTTTTGAATTTTGAAAATGAAGAATAATGGTGGCAGTAGAAACAGTCAGCTAAGCGCATTACTTTATGTAATTTATTTCTACACCACTCCTCTCAAAACAATGAAGAAAAACATCGTGAGGAAACTGGCGTGTTCAAGTAGGTAGAATCTAAAATTCAAACACATATTACATCCACCAACCCGCTCTGTGTGGTGGATCACAGCCCATTCCCTCTTGTAGAGAAGACGCTTAAATCCTAGCAGTGAGGACTTTATGGCACTGTGCATTCAAAAAGCACATGGGCCATTGATTCCTCCAACTCCATGCATGCTCTAAACAGAGGTTTATCCATCATGCCTATTGTGCGGAAGCGTATTTATGAGCAGTGTTGTAACAACCTTTATCGCGATATTAAAATTACTGATGACTGAATATATCTGTCTTCAAAAAGCTAGTCAAAGAACACTACTTCTCTACCATCTCGTAATTATATTTATTTTAGATATATGTATTTTTATAATTTATGTAATGTATCTATTTATGTGTACATTTATTGATGTATATGTACCTATGTATTTTGAGATTTAATTTAGATAATATAGTCTATTTAATTATATATTTCCAATTTATACACACTGTGTCTACATACCTCATCCAACTGTCCTCTTGCAGGTCTACTGGAAGAAATTTCGTTAGAGATAAGCAGATCCTTTGTACTCTTTTATGTTCTTTTCGATTTTAACTGTTTGTGTCTACGTAAATAAATAAAATACTTCCCAAAACTAATTATGAAGCAAAAGCTATTACACTAAAAATATTTAAAAACTTTCTAGTTATGCCCACTTACTTACACATTAGAGAGCAGTCTGGTGGTGGCCGAGTCGTAATGGCTCCGACTTACGAGTTGTAGGTCGCGAGTTCAAACCCTGTCAAGCGCATTACTTTGTGTAATTTATTTGATTACCACTGCTCTCAAAACGGTGAAGGAAAACATCGTGAGAAAACCGGCATGTCCTAGAACCAAAAATTCGAAGACATCTGACATCCACCAACACAGCCCGCGTGGTGAATTACGGCCCATTCCCTCTCCTAGAGATGAGGCCTGAGTCCCAGCAGTGGGAACATTAAAAGGCTGATGATGATGACTCACACATTAATTGTTTTATCTTATTTATCCTTTCAATCGTGGAAATTACGGACACAATAGTTATACGGACACAATAGTTATACGGACACAATAGAATAAGCCGCAATAAGTTAGTGTAAATAGTTAAATCATTAAACCCTATTATTCTATTACAATTGCGTATACAGCTTTTATATCGACTTTTATCAAAATTTTCACTTAAGTTCTGGTTTCAAGTTGTAGTTCAAAATTGTCCACATGTTTCATCATAATGTCAAACGATATTCTCAGCTTGGGTTTGCTTGGATTATTATTGTCCTCATTTGAGTCATTCTGCGTAGCTTTCATTGATTCGGTTGGTAAGATGCGGTACCGACGCAGTAATGCTGATAGAGCAGTCTTCATCGACAATATGGCGTATAGATAACCAGAATTTTTTTTTGTCAATTATTTTTAATCAGCTGAGGCGAACTGTTAGGCGGTAGGTACGAAATTTGCCTAGTAAATTTCGTACCTACCGCCTAACAGTTAATGAATGTAGTATATCTTTCAATATAGTCAACCGATAGCGATGAATCAAAGCCTAAGTAATATTTGTCAAGTTACACACAATTTTAATGTATGAAAGTTAATAAATCTACATCGATTTTGTACATTTTACGTGATGCGCGCACAACTAAAATCATCTACAAATTTATTACATGTGTAGATTATATAATTGTTTAGAAGTTTTCAGCCTTGATCAGGATCTTCATCTAGAATTGTATTTCTTTAAATATTTGCAGGTAGGCATACAGATATTTCATCACAACCAATTGTTCAAGTATTTGAACACATCAAGTATCTAATACTCTCATCTGTTTTAACCTCACCAAGATTTCGAGTGCTAAGCAAATATGAGACAAGCTACTACAATTTAAACTTTTTATAAACATAACACTACTTTTCAAGGTTTTTTATCCATAGATGAAACTAATGTGGATAGGACAATGAACCCTAAGTAGGTAAGATACTGAAGTGAAAAACTAGGACGTTAAATATTCATTATATTATACTTAATAAGAAACTAAATCAAATTATTTTTTTTTTCTTTTCTGAATATAAATCGACAATGTCCACTTATAGGCCATTGGAATGTAATTGTGAAACACTGATAACCTATTGGATATTTAAGGGACAAAGTTTGACCTATTGTGTACAGATTTTTGCAGCATCTAAATATTTTATATAAATTTTTCTCTACCATAAAAAAAATGTAAACATAAGGTATTTTTATTTATACATAATTTATTTATTTTTTTAGCAAAATCATACTTTGTGAATCAATTAGAGGGTTTTTTTTTTAAATTTATTTTATTATTATTAATATAATGGATTTTATTGAGGATTTTCGAAATAAACCACAAATTGTTTCTCTGAAAACAAAGGTTTGTTTTATTCAACATGCTTTTACAGTATAACAATTATCGTTTAACTAAAATTACACTTTTATCTCACCTGAAAACAAAGAAACGACATTTAAAGTTCACTAATATCGCCTCCTCAATTATATCCCTTTAATTATCTCTCTACAAGTTTTTATAACAATAAAATGCACAAAATAATCTAAACATCATCTGTCATTGAATGATACGTCACCCCGTATTCACAGCTTAAAAATTAAATTAATGAAATGTCATTTCCAAGGAGGTCATTTCATTACATCTCCCCCCCATAGGAACGAAAATTCTAAATAATATAATACAAACAATGCACCTGCAAGCTATCTTTATACCTATTCGTTTTCTTCTACTTCATCTTCTGCCGTAACAGGTTGTAATTTTGTTATGTGGAATAAAGTTGATTCTGTTTTTCTGTTGCCAGTGTCAATCTTATAAATGGAGTTCGATATTTTCTCTATTATCTTGAAAGGGCCTATTTTTAATTCGTCTAATTTTTTCCTGTTCAGTCTATTTCCATTTTCTACATATACACTGTCTCCTATCTCGAACTCTTGTATTTTCCTATTTCTATCAAATATTTTCTTGTTGTACTTGTGAGATTTTATTGTATTCTCTAATGCTAATCTTCTATCAGCAATCCTTTTCTATTGTTTTAATTTCATTTGGTGAAATACTGACATTTGTACCATCCAGTAAATATTTTGGTGCAAAACCTGTAACAGAATGGTCTGTTTCATTATATTTCTGTACACATTCTCTTGCCACTGTTGTCCATGTTCTCTTATTATTTTTCTCATTTATTTTACATCTTATTTTATTTACTATTGTTTGGTTTAATCTTTCGTTCAAGCCGTTCGAAAATGGCGTATTCACAGCTGTAAATATTAGTTTGATGTTATTCTCTTGCAAATACTGTTTAAATTCTTTTGAATTGATGCCTGGATATTGGTCTGTCAGAATTATTCCAATCTCATCTGTCTCGAGTACTTTCTTTGTTAGTTTTATAAAGTCACTTGCGTTCTGTGTTTTTGAAGTCACAATAAACGCATATCTTGTGTAGTGGTCTACTAAAAGGTGTAAGTATTTTTTTGTTGACCTAGATCCTCCAAAGCCACCTATAGTATCCATTGACATTACCTCAAATGGTTTTGTTGCTGGTCCCAGTTGTGACATTAACCCAAATTTTCCTTGACATCTAGATTTATTTTTTATGCATATTTCGCATGTTTTACAAATATTTATGATATTTTTTGTCAGGTTTTTAGCTGTATATAGTGGACTTATTTTTTTCTGTAATTGTCTGATTCCAATATGGCATAAATCTTCATGCACCTTTTTTATAATTTTTTTACTAAATTCTTCTGTGAGTATAATCTTTTCTAGTTTCTTTATTTTTTTATAATAGATTTTATTTTTATGTAGTAGATTTTGTTTCTTTTCTTTTATTGTTTCATTTTTTTCTTGGTCTTCAACTATATCTTTTATTTGTATTAAATTAACTATTTTTAATAGTTCCTCCTTGTTATCTTCTGATTCTAATACAGGGTTTCGGCTCAAACAGTCTGCTTCTATATTTTCTTTACCAGGTATATATTTTACTGTAAAGTCATATTGAGATAGGTAATATGTGAGGTTACCCAATTCTTCATCTGTCCTGCATTTAATATTCATGTTCTCTAGAGGTTTGTGGTCTGAGTAAATAGTGAAATGTTTTCCAATTAGCCAGTGTTGCCAGTATTTAACTGCTTCTTTCATAGCAATACATTCCAAATATATGGCCTTTTTTCTTTTTTGAGATTCGTTTAGTTTTTTTGAAAAATATGCCACCGGTTTGTCTTTACCGTCTAGTTGAGTCTGTTTTAATATTGCCCCGATACCCTCTAAAGATGCATCTGTAAAGATTTTTATTGTCGGTAGAGCATTGGACTTTTTTTTTATTGGTAAGTCTTAGTCGAATATTTCCAACACAGGTTGAGAACATAAATATCTTTTTATTTGATTAAATGATTCTTCACACTTCTCTGACCACACAAACTTTTCATTTTTTCTTAATAAATTATGTAATGGGTCTAAAATAATTGCACTTCTTGGTATGTATTCATGGTAGAAGTTAATTTTTCCCAAAAATTGTCTGATATTCTTTTGTGTCTTAGGAGTTGGAAAATGTCTTATCGAGATCAAATTGTCTTTTAGTGGTCTTACCGAATTGTTCTGAATTACATGGCCGAGGTACTTTACTGAGTCTGAAGCAAAGTTACATTTCGTAAACTTCAATCTAAAGCCTTCTTGTATTATTGCCTCTAATACATTTCTTATGTGTTTTATATGTTCTTCAAAGGTATTCGAGTATATCAGAATATCATCAATATAGTTTACGGAGTATCCTGTGAGATTGTGCTTTCTTAGAATATTGCTTAAAATTCTCTGGAAAATTGCTGGTGATGTTTTCAAACCAAAGGGAAGGCAGGTCCACTGGAAGTGGCCATCTTGTGTGACAAATCCTGTTTTATATCTATCTTCCACCCGTAATGGTATCGCCCAGAATGCTGAGTTTATATCCAGTGTAGTAAAATACTTACAATTTCTAGTTTTAACAATCAAATCATCTATTAACGGAAAAGGTTGAGCTTGTGGAACAACAATTTTATTTAGTTCCCTGAAATCTATACACAAGCGGGATTTCCTATTTTCACCCTTTTTTAATGCCAATGTCACTGGAGCAGCGAAAGGACTGTAGGATTCTTCTATTAAATTATTCTTTAGTAACATGGATATTTGCTCTTCAATTTCTAATTTATCTTCTATTGTACATCTGTATGGTCTTTTACTACAGTATCTATTTACTAGTAAATCTATGTGAGCTTCATAATCTCTAACTGTTCCTATATCATACTTGTCCTTTGCAAAAATTGTTTTATATTCCTTTATTATTTTCTCGATCTCAATTTTCTTTTCATTATCTAAATGGTCTGTCATACTTACAAACTCTTCTGTTTCTGTGTTCATTAAAATTTATTGCCAATGTTTTTATATTCTTTTCTTCATTTCTGTTATCTTTAGACATTTCATCTATTTTATTTGTTCTTATCTTTTGTTCTATCCACAAGTCCTCGTTTTGGGTTAGTTTGAATTTCTTTATCATATCCAATCCGATTATAAAATCATCAAAATATTCATTTTCTACTATGTATACATCCACTTCTTCTTCTTAATCAAATATTTTTATTTTTATTGTTATCAAGCCATCTGTTTTTTTCACACCATTAACCGTTTTCATATATGCTATATTCTCATTGTCCTTTTTTTCTTTTATTTTAATCAGTCTTGAATTTATTAAAGAGATCTGTGAGCCTGAATCATAAATGCTGCTCACTTCTAGTTTATTTTCTAATAAGAGCTTGATTTTGATTAATGGTGTACTTACTCGTTTTTTTTTTCAGTATTTATATCTACTTCAATAATAGAGTTGTTATTTACATTTCTGGGTTTAAAAACTTTTTCAGATTCATTTTTATTTTTCTTGAACCAACATGACTCTTCCGGATGATATCTAATTCCTTTGTCCAAAGATTCACAAGTGTTACATGGCTTCTTCTCATTAGTTTTATTTTTATAAAGGAATGTACGACTCTTTAATTGTACTTGAGTTTTTCTTGTACATCATACCTTCATATTTTCTTATCTCATTGAACAAATCAGTAGTGTCATTGAGTTCATCTCTGTTTAACCTATTTAAGATAAACCCAGGTAAACCTGTTGCAATAAGATCTATCATTGTTTTGGAGTCTATCGATTTGTTTATGTCTAGCATAAGCCTTTCTTTTCTAATAGCGTAATCAATTAGTAGTCCTTCTTTATATCTAAATGCGAGAGCATATGTAACTATGTCCCATCCTCGGTTTTTAAAAGTTTCTAAAAATTTGTCTTTCCATTCATTCCATTCAGCCTTTATTGTTAGTTTTATGGCCATCGAGCTATACCAATCCAAACAAGATTTTTCTAAAAATAATCTCAATATATCTATTTTTGTTTCATCTTTTGATATATTAAAGCGCTCACACTCCTTTTCAAAATTCTCAATCCATTGCATTGCATTAGGGTTCTTGCTTGTGAATTTTTCAATAATAAATTTCTCTGAAATATGTTTTAGGTTATGTTGATTTTCTTTTTTTGTAGTAGTTTCTATTAATTTTTCCAAGATATGTTGCAAATTGTCGTTTTTGTCTATAGGTTGTTTTGTGCTCATTTCTTCTAAATATTGATCTAAAAATTGCACATTACCTTCCCCATCTCTATATGTTTTCTTAAGATCTTCATCCAATTTTATCCATATTTTTCTACTTTGATGCCTTTTCTTTATACTATTTTTTATTTTTGAGAAAGTATTCATTTTGACAATATATATATGATGAATCACCAGCTTCAGCTCATCAGGTAAAACATAACATTTTCCTTCTTCTGTAGATATTGAGGTTATGGCTAATACATTTGATTTGCCATCATTTGAAGCTATCATCGTAAACTCAAATTGCAGCCGGTCCATCTTCTTTTAGTTAACAAAAATGTCGTTTTATAATGGATTTTATTAAGGATTTTCGAAATAAACCACAAATTGTTTCTCTGAAAACAAAGGTTTGTTTTATTCAACATGCTTTTACAGTATAACAATTATCGTTTAACTAAAATTACACTTTTATCTCACCTGAAAACAAAGAAACGACATTTAAAGTTCACTAATATCGCCTCCTCAATTATATCCCTTTAATTATCTCTCTACAAGTTTTTATAACAATAAAATGCACAAAATAATCTAAACATCATCTGTCATTGAATGATACGTCACCTCGTATTCACAGCTTAAAAATTAAATTAATGAAATGTCATTTCCAAGGAGGTCATTTCATTACATTAATATTAATATTATTTTAACAAGGTAACCTGCATTAACCGGGTACAATCAGTTAAAGTGTGAAATTTCATTTAAAGTAGCAGATTATCTCCACTTTACTTCAGGGTGGTTATAAAAAAAAATAACCACGAAGGCTAAGGTAAGAGCTCCGCTTTGATTCGTTCACGCCTTGGCCTTCTAATGTAATCTGTCCATGTATGGGTGCCTTAACATAAATATGCCGTAAAATGTTAGATTATTATTAAAAATTTAAATCTAATAATTACAATGAATTTGCCTGTTTTAGTCAAACAAAGAACCTGTTTTATAAGTTAACCGTATACTTGGCCGTTAGTCTGCTTGTTGGTTCACGGTATCCTATCAGTTCACCAAAAATTTATTTACAAATTTTCATTTGACAACCAACGATTAGCAAAAACTTGGTTTGCTATTGCATCCTTGGCCTGGTAATATACCGAGCCTGCATAGCACTCAGGTGTGTACCACTTGCGTGGCGTGAGGTGAAGGTTATCTTCATTCCCAAACCCGGCAAGACTGACTCCACACAATCTAAAGCATACGGACCCATAAGCTTGACATCTTTCCTGCTAAAGACTCTGGGGAGCCTATGTGATAGGCACATCCGGGATGGTCCTCTATCAGACAGACCACTCCACAAGCAACAACACGCCTACTCCACGAGCAAACCAACAGAATCCGCACTACATAATGTGGTGTCAAAAATAGAATGCGCAATACACCACAAATGCTCCTCTCCTCATTAGTTGCCTTCATCGTCATTGAAGGAGCTTTTGACAAAATCATGTTTCGAAGTATCAGCACAGCACTTAGGAGACATGGCGTCGACCCGACTTTAAGTGGCTTGATCACGAATATATTCAAACAAAGAGCAGTACAAGTCACCATAAATAGCCCAACAAGAGCCACTGTAGCAAAGGGTTGCCCCCATGGGGGTGTCTTATCACTTTTGCTATGGAACCTAGTCGCGGATAGCCTCGTCAAGAGACTCAACAATAAAGGTTACTTTACCGTGGGGTACGCTGACGACATAACCGTAATAGTAAACGGCGCTCATGAAAACACTTTATGCAACCTTATGAGCTAAGCCTTGAAATTAGTAGAGGACTGGTGTAAAGAATATCAACTAACCGTAAACCGGACCAAAACTGAACTGGTTTTATTCACAAAGAAAAGGAAACTACCTGTGCTGAGATTACCACGCTTCTTTGGCATTACCCTAAACCTTTCGACTGAAGCTACCTAAAATAAAAATACTTGGGTGTCTACCTAAACAAGCAGTTGAATTGGGCAAAACACACGGACTACACAACAAAAAAAAGCCAGTATATCGATGTGGCAATGCAGATGCATGTTGGGACGTAACTGGGGCATAAGCCCAAGAGTCAGCTTCTGGCTATATAGCACAGTCATCCGACCAATCATAACATACGGCTCACTAGTCTGGTGGCCCAGGACAGACTTGAGCATAGCCCAAAAAGAACTCGAAAAATTGCAGCGACTCGCCTGCGTAGCAATCACTAGTAGCATGAGCACGACACCCACTGCCGCCCTACAAGCAATGCTGGGACTGCCTCCACTGCATCTCATAGTGCGGGAAGAAGCAGCCCTAGCAGGCTTCAGACTTAAATTATCGGGCACACTTAAAACAGATTATCGAATTAAATATACACGCATTATGGAAGATGCCGTTAAGCGATAGCCCATGATGACGGCCCCCAACGACAAAGCCCCCAAGGCACTGCAATTCCAAAACACTACAGCATCCAACTAGCGTTGGTGGTGGTCCCTGGCACCAGGCTGCAGGCAGGCTAAAGAAGCAATGCCAAGTTTAAAATAAAACCCTAACCAGCAACCTTCTACGACTAGACAGAGGCAGCTTGCGTCTGGTGGCAGGGACCATAGCGTACAGCCAAGGAGTGGAATTCCCTGCCGGAATCTGTGTTTCCTGATAGCTACAACTTAGGAGTCTTTAAGTCGAGAGTGAATAGGTTTCTTCTAGGTAAGCGTGCTTCATCGTCGAACACATCATCGCTTACCATCAGGTGAGATAGTGGTCAAACGCAACCCTATCATTAATAATAAAAAAAAAAAAACCATCACCGGACACTGCTCCCTGAACAAACACTTTTTCACAATGAATATCACAGACAGCCCTCTGTGCAGAAGATGCATGGAATCAGAAAAAACTGTCGCGCATGTGCTCCTCGAGTGCACAGCCGTCAGCGAGATAAGAACACGAACCTTGGGTGCACCGAATTCATTGATGGACGCCCTAAGCAAACTGAAGAGACTTATCTGTTTCTGGGCTGATGTTATACTAATATACTACTCTTTATTCATGAATTGTTATGTTTAAGCAGCGTAGAGTCAGGGTGAACAGTTTCAGATTTTTTTAATTTGGCCTCCTTTTTGTTGTGCCATCTTTCGTTAGCCAAACTCTAGCTGAACGCACAAAAATTGTGTTCCCGAATCGTTCTGTACATATGAATGGGATGTCCACCATATTTCGAGTTAAAAATAAAGAAATAAAAATATGGTTAATAGAGAACTGTTTTTATACTTTAGGTGATTTTTTACTTTAAGAGTTAAAAGTGTAAATAAACTCTCTGGCGATTCAATGATTATTGTTATAATAAATCAATACAGTTTGGCATAATCTTGACATACCCTTTGTAATTTTGACATAAATCTTGTAATCTTGACACAACTCTTGTACCTTTGACTTAAATTTTATATTTTTGACATTACTCTTGTACTTTTTATTTTGACATGTATTAATATTATTATTATTGTTTAATGATTTCAATTAACTCATCGAATGCTGTAATTAGAGACACAATAGAAAGACAATTGCTTATGTCGAACTGTGTAACTTAAGACATTCAAAAGGTTAATGACACGTTAGAATGCTTCCTTTTGGATTTTTATTTGTAATTTTTTTTAAATGAATTGAAATATTTGCATGCCATTGTTCAAGGAAAAAATGACGATGTATTTTTAATTATAACATCTGTTGCATGCTGACATTTTATTTTTTGACGTTTGTACTGTACTCATGTTTAGGCAAATAATTGATTATTATTATTACTATTATAAAAAAGAATGACGTTATGTCTAGCAAAGGATAGGTCAGAAGCTTATGCTCATTTAAAAAAAAATCTGATCTATTTTTTAAGAATTATATATTGTTATTATATTATTTCTCTCGTGAATATTTATCCTATTATTCTATTGGGGCCAGGGTTTAGCTCCGGAAGGAAATCGGCCTCAGTATGAAAGACAATTAGGAACAGGGTGGGTTTTTTAGTCAGTAAGAGTCTGACAATCTCCCGCTCCGCCCAAGGGCGAAGGATGTCATTTGGATGATTTTTACCCACCAAAAAAAACCCTACTATTCTATAAACTAGACTTATTAGCTATACAAGGTTTGCCTGCGTCTGCGTAGATTTTGTTCCAGAATTCCACTCTTTCCTTGTCCAAGTTATTTGAGAGCTTCATATCCTGATTGAGTAGTAAGTATTCTTTGGTCGCGGAGGTGTAGGGCCGCCATTCTATGATTCCTTTAGTCGGTGTTGGATTACTGAAAAGAAAAGATAGTAATAAAAAAAATGTTTTATTATTATTGGTAATTTAAGTATTCATAGGAGTTGAACACGACGAAATGTCGTTCATTGCGGCCAAACTCAGTGGTTTTTTTTTGTTTTGGCCCGGCGTTGCATCTCCACGATGAAACTAAGTTTACAAAAGAGTAGTGATAATATCTCACCCAGTCTTAGCAAAATCTGCCCAAAATTTAGTAATTCGGTACACTATTTTTTTTAATTCGTCATTATCTTCAATATATTTGTGACTCATTTCATTGTGGAATATATAGAATAGATCATCTACATGACAAGCTCCTTTCACATGATCGAGACCAGTCATGTATTTCATTATATTCAAGTCTGTAACATAGTCAAACTTATACAAGAATATTGGAGCTATGTTTAGAAAGAACTGCAAAAATCTATGTGTTTGGTACATAAAGTTTATATCTGTCTGCACATCTGTAATAGCTTGAGTATCTTCCTTCGTTGCGTCTTTTCCGCCGAAGTAAAACTGCTTTATCCGTTGACCAAACTCTTCTAGCTTCTCCTTAGACACCGTTGTCGCTATATCTCTGGGAACTAGATACGAAGGGACTTTATTCAAGATTTCCAGCTTTTTAATATGATCGTTGACAATCACTATACCCTCTGCGGAATTGTAACCAATTAAAAGTGGAACTTTGCTAACTTTTCCAGCTAGAAGCAGATCTACGGGGTCTTCAGTCAAGAACTGTTCTTGTTCTTCGAATTTCTTTTCTATCGTTGGCGTAAAATACATGGGTACACCTCTTAATTTCTCATCTTGTGTTCTCGTTCTAATTGCAAGCTTGGCTAAGTCAAGAGCTGGAACTGATCTTAGATATTGTAATAGTTCGTTGACATCCTTTGTATCCTTTCCTAACGCTTTTGCACATTTAAATGCTCGTTCAACAGGTCTATGTGCTATTGCCCAGTAGGAAAAACATACTCCACTTTGTGATATCGCCTTGTTAAACAATCCTTGTGACATGGGTGACAACATATGGTAGGTCACACAAGCTGCACCAGAGCTTAATCCAAAAATAGTTATATTGTCCGGATCTCCTCCAAACTGACTAATATTCTCCTTAACCCATCGCAATGCTAGGACCTGGTCTTTCATGCCAGCATTTCCTGGGACTTCAGGGGTATCTAGACAAAGGAAGCCTAGTACTTCAAGTCTGTAGTTTATAGTCACTATGATAACATCGTGTTGGAAGAAATACTCCGGGCCGTAAGTTTCAGCGTTACCGGATCCTGATATGAATGCTCCTCCATGAATATAGACCATCACGGGGATCTTGGAGCTGGGTTGCAGTGACTTTGTGTAGACGTTCAAGTTAAGGCAGTCCTCACTTCCCTCTACAAAGTCTTTGATGTCAAACTGTGGACACACAGGTCCGTGCTCGGTGGCGTCGTGTATACCTTCCCAAGGCTTTACTGGTAACGGCGCCCTGGAAGAGAGATAAGTTAATCTTTAGTCTTATAGATGAAATGTCATATAATGAGTATGGGAGTATGGTTCATTTTATTATGTTTAAATATCACTGAAAGTGCACGCTCGCCTATGTACGCCCCTCACGTACTGAACAAAAAAAAAAAAAAAAAAAAAAAAAAAAAAAAAAAAAAAAAAAAAAAAAAAAAAAAAAAAAAACGTACTGAACCACTTTTTATTCCTCCTCGACTAAATAAAACATTTACCCGTTACTCATTTTTACACCGTTCTACTAACAATTATAACAAAGAATTTACAGACATAGGTAGATATTTTTAACATTTCTCTTAATAGTGTGAAACTAAAGCTAAAAAGTCGATATATCACCTAATCAAAACTTTTCCAATTTCACTTTACTTAGACTTCAAACAGGTAATAGTATATGTTTCAGTAAACTTTTCTCTATCCAAAAAAAAAAGAAATGTATAAAATTCTGATGTGTCTTTCCCTAATGGAGTGTATTGTGCTCAATTTTTACCTAAATATTAAATGCCAAACAAACAAAAAATATTTAATAGTATCTAGTCAGACGCCAGAAAGTCTGATCATGAGTCTATCCAAGAAGTATCGCGTTGTCCAGTTGCCGAGTTGTGGAGATATGATAAGCTGTTACTCCATGTAAATTACAAATATTCAGCCACATCCGGTTAGACTAGAAGCCGACCCCAACAAAGGGAAAAGCAAGCGAGATGATGACTTCGATAGATTACAATAAATGCGCCGAAAAATAATGCTTTAAATCTACAATCTCACGAGATAAATTAAAATCTAACGGTATTTATAATTTTATGGTAACTAATATAAATCATCATATCAACCTTAAAACTTTGCCATCATCATCTTTAATTCTTTAATTCTTTATTGTACACCATGATAAATAACAAATAAGTGGATATCAGAGTTCATGTACAAAGGCGAGCTTAACTCAAAGTTGAGTTTTCTTCCAGCAAACCATTGAGTGATAGAGAGAGATCACAGTAGAGGGTAAGATCCAGTGCACAATTTTAAAATTACAAATAATATGAATAAAATAATACATAAACATTCCTACATATATAAGTACATACTCACATAATATATACATAAATACATATATGAATACATACCCATATAATATATACACAAATACATATATATACCTACTATGTCATTGTGAAAGGAGATGCTCTTTAAGTTTCCTCTTGAAGATATCTAGAGACGGGCTGTCACGTAAGGAGTGGGGAAGAGAGTTCCATAGACGCACTGCAGTGACAGAGAAAGAGCCATCATAACGGCTGGAAGTGTGAAATGGAGTACGAAGAAGAAGAGAATTGGTATCATCATTAGATGATAAAATATAGGTATACGGTGACTGGTAATTAGTGACCGATACTTATACACGTTATCGTACTCATAATTACAAACAACTTTCCCAAAGAAACTTTTTTTTATACTCATTAGTTTTATCAATAACAAAATAGTTTTTAGCGCAAATTCGCGCGCGCGCCTGCGTAACGCTGTTGTCTCATGTATCTTACCTATAATAGTGTTAGTGCACCCGCGCCGCTTGCAAACCCATCGGTGTATGTAATCAGTGTAGGTACCTATATGTTCCGGTTAAATAATATAAGTTAAATAATGAGTATAAAAAAAAGTTTCTTTGGGAAAATTGTTTGTGATCATGAGTACAATCACGTGTATAATAATATCGGTCACTAATTACCACTCACCCTATAAAGATGTAAAACGAAGCTTACCCTAAACCTCAACTCTCCAACGGGCGGCTGTCCATAGCGAATACCTTTGAAGCTGTAGTAAGGACTTCCGTCTAAACAGTTTTTGACCGCTCCCTTCAATTTACCTTGTTTCACCGTCACCACTGGGTTTTTCTGCAAGACAACAGAAAAATGAGGCCAGATTTCTTAAAAAAAAAAGGTATTTTTTACCTGTCATCCTTTGGGCGGCGATGGCGCAGAAACAACATTGAATATTACACACTTTTTTTATGTATTTAAATATAAAAACCGGCCAAGTGCGAGTCGGAATCGCCCATGGAGGGTTCCGTAGCAGCAAGTAACATAATATAAAAGTTCTTGTAGTTTGTTGTAACTTTGATCGATGTTTTAATAATAGTGGATTTTTTTAGATTTATGACGTATTAAAAAAAAACTACTTACTAGATCTCGTTCAAACCAATTTTCGTTGGTAGTTTACATGGTAATGTACATCATATTTTTTTTTTTGTATTATCATTCTCTTATTTTAGAAGTTACAGGGGGGGGACAAACATTTTACCACTTTGGAAGTGTCTCTCGCGTAAACTATTCAATTTAGAAAAAAATGTTATTATAAACCTCAATATCGTTTTTGAAGACCTTTCCATAGATACCCCACACGTATGGGTTTGATGAAAAAAAAAATTTTGAGTTTCAGTTCCAGGTATGGGGACCCCCAAAATTTGTTGCTCTTTTTCTATTTTTGTGTAAAAATCTTAAAGCGGTTCACAGTATACATCTACTTACTAAGTTTCAACAGTATAGCTCTTACAGTTTCGGAAAAAAGTGGCTGTGATATACGGACGGACAGACAGACAGACAGACAGACATGACGAATCTATAAGGGTTCCGTTTTTTGCCATTTGGCTACGGAACTCTAATAATGCTTCTTCTTAAAATTCGCATTCTTGATGTAAAAGATGAACTCGAACTGTGAGGCTTGTGAAGTTATAAAAGATATGCATCATTTCTCAATGAAGTGTGTGTTTTTTTTTGTGGTGGGAAAATCATCTTATGACATACTGACTAAAAACCCACTCCTGTTCCTTCGTTGCCTTTCGTACCGGGGCTGAGCTATCTTTCGAACTAACCCTGGCCCCAGTAGGCTTTGACCCAGCTGGGCTCCTGGTGTTGACAGCTCCTTGAGGCGCGCGGGAACAGTGCGCGCCGTCGACGACTTGGGCTCGGTCCGGGCGGTTACCGTCAATTAAGTGTGTTCAGTATGAGACTAATGGGGCTTTGAAGTTGAACAAGAACAATATAAAAGGTGTAAGGGACAGCCCTCCACAAACTTTAAGGGCTTGCTCAGTAGACCAAACTGAACCACCTTCCACAAAATTTTTTTTCAGGAAACGAAAAAAAAAATCAGCCTCACCATACAAAATGACAAACTTGATTGGACAATTTGAATGGCGAAGCCGATTTTTTTTTTCGTTTCGTGAAAAAAATTTTTATGGAAGGTTGTTCAGTTTCGTCTACTGAGCAAGCCCTTAAAGTTTGTGGAGGGCTGTCCCTTACACCTTGTATGTAGACCGTGCATTCCAGCAAATATTAAGTAAACCCACTTCCGAAAATGCGAGAAAGTTGGACTTGTTCGTCAACTCGCTACTGCAAAACTCGCGCGCGCTCGCGAGTTGACCCTATCTGATTTCACCAATTTTTTTGTCATTAACTCGCTCGCATACATAATGTACAGTCAAATAAAAACAGTTTGAAACCAATATCTAGCTATTGCCCGCGGCTTTGCCCACGCTGACTAATATCTACTTGAAGAATCATGCCCATTTGATACCCAAAAAATTCTGAAAAAGTAAACTACCAATTGATCCTAAATAATTATCATTAGAATTATAATGTTAATTTGGAATCTTACAAAGGACTCCATAGAAAAATGTAATTGACTCTGATTTTTTGGATATGTGATTTTTTGTCTATCTTCATGACCTGGTACTTGACATGAAGCATTCTTCATTGCAAGTTTCTTTTTTTAATTTATCTTTACAACTTCACTGTACTGTACTATAGTTTCTAGTGTGGTATGGTTATTTTCTTTCTGTTGTTTACGGTCTTTAAATTTTTAGGTCTGACTTCAGTCATCGGATGGGAAATCACGCTGTGTGCATGGCTTTTGTCTTCTTCTGGCTGGACCTAATCCAATTTACTTGGGGACGGCTCTCCTTATCTTTATTTGCCATTGAGCACGATTTTTTGCCGTATTCAGCCAAGTGCAGTGTGGTCTTCCACGCATTTGCTTTGTCGTAAGCAGTTCTGAGGCAAGCTTCACCACATGATTGTCTGGATGTCTTGGCACGTGACCGTATCACCGTTAATGCTTCTCTTTACTCTAAGTATCGAAGCAACTCTAAAATTGCCTTTTATGTACTAATTACGGGTTTCATGTAGTAGTGTGACACCCGTTCCCGCATGGCTTGTCTTTGTATAAAATAAAAATAACTATTTAAATACAATAAAATGAACCATACTCACCAAATAACATTTCGTCTATAAAACTAACGATTAACTTATCTCTCTTCCAGGCCATCCAACACCGACTATAGGAAGCATAGACTGGCGACTCTACACCTCCGCAACCAAAGAACACTTACTACTCAATCAGGATATGAAGCTCTCAAATAACTTGGACAAGGAAAGGGTGGAATTTTGGACAAAATCTACGCAGACGCTGGCAAACCTTGTATAGCTAATATGTCTATTTTATAGAATAATAGCGTAAATTGTCACAAGGGAAATAATGTAATATTGTTAGAAAATAGTTCTGATTTTTTTAAACGGACAAAATCTTCTGGCCTATCTTTTAGATAGATAGATAGATTGATACTTTATTGTACACCAAAAATAAAAATTACATGAGAAACTTAAAATTAATAGGGTGTCACAAAAGGCGGTCTTATCGCTAAAAGCGATTTTTTACAGACAACCTTTGGATGGATTTGACAGAGAAGGAGAAAAAGATACTCGGGTAGTTGATGGTGTACTATCTACATATATACACATTACATAAACTAATAAATTACAAAACAATATATATATATACATATACTTATATAATTTAATGTAAGCAGAGAATTACTGCACATAATGACAACGTTCAGGAGGAATGGTAGTGATCCGTAACCTCATTTTTAAAAGTTGTGTGTGTATAAGACGATTCGTCATTTTTTTTAATTTTCATAATTTTTGTGCGTACAGCTACACCGTATTGGTGTTTCGCTTCCTTCCGATGTTTGTTTTCATAATACAATCTAACCTAACATTCTACTATAGAATGTCTTTATACAAAACGTTCACATTTTTTTGTCATCAGACAATACAAACATGTTTATTTTAGATGTCTTGAAAGAGCATCTTAAAATTGGCCATGTGAAAAACACTCAACGCTCAAATCTAAGCCTGCAACGTCTACAGCGGTAAGTCCCCTCTTTGAGGCGTGGCTGGAAAAACCTCACGGCATCCTCACCTTCCACATGACGCAGGATCTCACCAGACATAGTCAGTTCGGGATGTTCCTGTACCGGATTCGTGCGGCAGTGACGCCCGGGTGTCACCATGTCAGGTCAGTCAGTACTTCACGCCGAAACAGCTGCTTAAACTTTATCAAGCGAAGGTCGATTGTGTATGGAGTATTGCTCTCATCTTTGAGACGGATCTGCCCGAAACCAGCTTGATGCTTTTGAGGCAATTGCGAGGCGAGCCAGAAGGATAATTAGCGATGATACTCTCGTCGAGTCGAGGCTTCTACCGGTTGAATTTCGGGGAGTGTGCAAAAAAAAACCATTGTGTGGGCCGCCCGGAGGACACGGTGGAGCATAAGGTAGAGGTGTGGCCCGCTTGGGCAGAACACCACCATGTCCTTGTGGGGTCGATAGGTGGCAACGATTTCTCGCTCTGGGCCTTAGTACAGGCCATAGTCCGGAGCAAGGGGGAGTATCAGGCGGTCAGGCAGGGGAATCAATACATCTTCTCCAGTACTGCATCCGATGAGTATTTTAGTAATTTTACTGGCAAACGCGTGTCCTTGTAAAGTTTATGTAGATTTAAGAAAATAACAGGACAACTTACTTTTTATATCATTTTATGAGTTGGGAGTCCAGACGCGTTCAAAGAATTAAGAAATTCTGCAGGAATATGAACGGCTTCTTCCAAATCAAAAACAGTATTGTATATTTGCGTTGACGCATGAATCTTTGAAAGAATCAAGCTATTTACCTAAATAACTTGTTCGTTAGTTGGTGACAGAATCGCTCTTTCTTTAGAACAAGATTTAGTCTTACAACTTATGTTATCAATGTCGAGATAGACATTGTTGACCTACTCTTGGATATTGTCTATCAAAACACAAAAGGATGCCACCGCAAGCGCTATGTCCCTGCATTTTTAAATCTGTAATATCTTCGAAAATGTTCATTTAAATTATATAATGCAAGGGGCCATATTGATCGATATTAAATGCACTATGTATTTAAGTTACTTAATTAAATAAGGATTAATATAGTATTACTTAAAATCGCTTCGTTCTAAAAAATTTGTCATTATTTCTCGTGAAAAGGAAAGGATTAAAAATGGTTATTCTGGGTTGCACTTCCTCCTCCTTGCATCGTATTCCTCAATGCTTAGGGCCGTGACCCTGCTTCATCATTTTAATTTTTATAATGATCCTCCATCTATTCTTGTCTCCGGCGGTGTGTAGAGCCTTCAACACTATCCACGCCATCGCACAAGATAGCTGCTTTCAGAGGCAATTTCAGGTCATGGCATCCAAATGCTGGAACAACATTCCCCCGCTGATAAGGAATGTTAAATATCCTAACACTTTCAGGACACGGCTACGAAATTTCACATAACCTTACCGAAAGAACGTGGAATGTTTATTTTGAACATATCCATCATATAACCGACCTACGTGTTCTTTGTTTCTATAACGGTCTCATAGACGTGCCTACATACACCGTTCGGTAACTTGTGCTTGATGATTTAGTGCTTATGAAATCACTGTTTATGACCACTGTATTTATTTAAGTTATACACATATTATTTTAATACACATTATTCACTTTGTTAAATTTATTGTATTATGTATTACCATCTACTAAATTCACTCCGCACATAAGACTTCTCACACAAAATCAGCTCGTCTGAATGTCACCGCAAGGATCCAGCAGAAAATCAGTGTCAGGTACATTTGCCTGTCACATGCCTCAGCACACACACATGTGGATTCCCATTTGGAGCAACACTGGGATGCACACGGCACTATGACTCTCATCTTTTATTTTATTTTCTTTAAGTGCCTACATGATTGTGTTCATTATTTTTCTTTGTAGATGTTGTTCTTATTTGTATAGTTGCTTAGTTTTTATAATTTAATTGTGCTTTCGTGTATATTTTGTTTTGTAACAAATAAATGGTTATCTACACATATACACCGAAAAAATGTTTGTTAGAATCATGAATCAATAATTTTTTTCTTATTCATTTCGAAGTTATAATTTTATAGGTGTAAAAGATAATTATTATTACTGTTAGAATGTTGATCATTGTTTTATCGCTGTATCTTTATGTTGACATCGTGGCATTCTAATAAACCCTAGTTATGTGCCGGGAGAGCTCGCTTTACCATAATGTGTCTAGGGTGAGGGGTTGGATTAAGAGAGATCCAATCGGCAGGGTAGTTTTTTGGTGAACTATTGAGCAGTAGCGAGACCACTTTCCTGATCTCCCAGGAGAATTGTTGTCCTTATTTTTGGCTTACCTTTATTGGCTTTTCGTAGTGAAAATTGATAAGGAACAGATCTCCTATATAATTTCTCTCTTGCCTTTATTGGCTGGCTTGAGAAAAGCAGCAAGAGCAAACGTGTTCGGTAGAACGATGTATGTATTATCCAAGATTATATCACATACAAACGTTTTTCAAAATTAACTTTCTTTCTATCATTGTTAAATTACTGGACAATTCTATTATATTTTTAAAAGAACTAAGACTCACCTGGTTCATGATTTTCGATTCAGATCAATTAGAGAGCTTATTTTGTTTTGTAAATACAACACGGTCTAACGGAGAAGACAGATGATCCGTGGTGCAAATTTTAGTGTTTGAAAATAGAAGTGATTCCAACAATTATATATGTAGTAATGAGCACGACGCGCAAAAAGTTAGATGCACAAAATATTCTTCTAATTCTGACACAAGATCGCACCAGAGTTCACCGCACAAAAAGTGCGTCAAAAAAATAGAACTTTTGAACTCGCATTGAGAGACTATTTTTTTGACGCAGACTTAGCTGGCTTTGTGCTAATAATAAATTTTTATTTTTTTGTTTAACATAAAAGCACAATTTACGATAGCCTTTGACTTTTGAGATAGGTAGGCTTGTATGTCAGGTGTTAGCACTCTCCTCCACCACAGGAGACGCCTCGAGCGTCGAGAGTCGCAAGACGATCCCTGATCCCCGCAGTCGCGGGCTCGCGGGTGACAAGCAAAGGATAGCTCATCGTCCGGCCGTCCAATAAGAACTGGATACAAGTCATCGAGGGCGCGTGATGTTCCACGTGTGCCTCAAAGAGATGTCAGCAAAACCGTAGCTGCGAAAGCGACCGGCGGCCAAGCTAAACGCGCTCCGGAGGGCTAAAAATATCCGAGACGTGTGGAGATAGCACACAGCCTTCCGTGAAGCGGCGAGTCTCCTTGTCAACCTAAGTAAACGCAACTTTTGGTTGGGTCTTATTTAAAATTACCACCGTGTCCTCCGGCAGTCCCTTAAGGGAATGAAATGGGAATCTAAAGTTTGTATGCAGAAACCTACTTTTGCACGGGCGAAGCCGCTGGCAAAAGCTAGTATAGCATCATAAAAAAAGTGTATTGTGTTGTGTAATAATTGTGTTGCGTTTTGTATTTGTATATAAAAATAATTTTGACCTTCACCTTCCGTATGACGCAGGTCCTAACTGGACATAGTAAGTTCGGGAGGTTCCTGCACCGGATTCATGTGGAAGAAACGCCCGGGCCCTGAGCATACGGTGGAGGTGTGCCCTGCTTGGGTGGAGCACAGCGGTGTCCTTGTTGGGGCGATCGGCGGCAACGACCAGGTCTTGGTACAGCCCAAGGCAATGAGATCTCGATCCGGATTTCCGGCCACCGTAGGCATGGACTTGCGGACGACGAGCCGTCCAGCCGTCCGGTAGCCATCCAGACCGAACCCGAATCATCGAAGGCGCGTAGTGTTTCACGAGAATCTCAAGGATATGTCAGCAAAACATCAAAAAGCAAAGCAAAATCGCAGGGGCCCAGCAGGTTCGAAGCCTACTGGGGCCACGGTTTCACTTCTGAAAGGAAAATTCGGGGTCTTGGAACGCAAGGCAAAGAAGGAACATAGGAGTGGCTGTTAGTCAGTAAAAGTCTGACAAGCAAGAGAAGTCATTGGATGGTTTCCCACAAAAAAAAAAAAAAACTACAAGTGCGTATACAGCTTTTCTATATCTATTTTTATCTAAATATTCAGTGCTTTTATTACTTAAGTTCTTGGTTCAAGTTTTATTTCAAAATTGTCCACATGTTTCATCATAATGTCAAACTTTACTCTCAGCTTGGGTTTACTTGGATCATTTGAGTCATGCATAGCTTTCATTGATTCAGTCGGTAAGATGCGGTATCGACGCAGAAGTATTGATAAAACAGTCTTCATCGACATTAAGGCGTATCGATAACCTAGAAAAAAATAAAATAGTTAGTTAAAAATATTCAATATTTATGTATATTTTTTCAGTTTCATCACTTCAGCAGACTCAACAAGTAGACTAGAGGGTTGAGTCGCTGGCTAGTCTAATAAATGACTCTCAACTCAAAATATCAAGATTTTACAGTCGCACTATAATGACGCAACAGTGTAGTCAACATAACGCCTACTCAAAAGCGTATAGCAAACCTTTCGAGTCTAGATGTAGAGTTTTGAAGAATATTTGCTACGTTCTGTTAAGGGGGACCGGGACGTAACACGTCGGATCAACGCAGGATGGAGGAAATGGCGATAAGTCACGGGAACCAATTGTGACCCACGGATGCCCCTCAAGTTGAAGGGTAAAATCTACAAGTCCGTGATAATAAGGCCTGGCATGCTGCATGGATCAGAATGTTGGGCTGTGAAAAAGACGGATGAAAAAAGATTGCACGTAGCGGAGATGAGAATGTTAAGATGGATGTGTGGTGTGACGAGAATGGATAAAGTGAGATATGAGTATATTAGGGGAAGTTTGAAAGTAGCACCAGTGACTGAAAAGTTAAAAGGAAATCGTTTGTCTTGGTACGGTCATGTGAAAAGGAGGGACGAAACGCATGTTGCTATAAAAGTTATGACTTTACATGTGGATGGATGGAGGGAGAGAGGGAGGCCAAAGAAAAGATGGATGGATTGTGTGAGAAGCGATATGAAAGAAAAGGAGTTAGTGATAGTGTGACGAGTGACAGGACAGAATGGAAGAAAAAAACGTGTTGCGCCGACCCCAAATAAAACGGGACAAGGGCAGGTTTATCAATTCAAGGGCATCAATGCCCGAGGATATGCTCCCTCAAGAACGCCTATTGAAAATCGTATAGCAAACGGTCGAACTACGATATTGCAGCAATCTTATATTATTGTTTTTTTTTTCTACATGCTTTTTTTCGCTTATTGTTTTTATCAATATACATTTCAATTTACATTAACTGGAGCAGGTCGTTTTTTTTTTTATAATATTTTCCCTAAAATATATCTACCAGGAGCGATCTGCGACAATACCTCAACGAAAATTGGTTACAAACCTTGGTAAGAACGGTAAGTATGTTACAAATGTATTAAAAAAGGTTCTTATTTACCCTTATTCTGGGGAACCTTCCTCAATCAGTTGGAAACAATGCCTTCATAATCCACTGAAAAATCAGTTGTCCAAGAAATTCACTATCGCTTTAAATTAAATTACGTCGTTCATGAAACCTATTGCATTCTAAAGAGTTGCTTTGCCCTTTTTTCTCCAGAAGTTTATACAATAAAAATGATCCAGAACTTATGAGGACTAAGTCGATGGGAGTATCATAAGCCAAGATATCACAGAGGATATAAACAACTTTACGAAAGACTTGCAACTTTCAAAAAGTAAAGCTGAATTTCTTTGAGGCGAGGCTGGAAAGACGTCACGACGACTTCACCTTCCACATGACGCAGGTCCTCATCAGACATGGTAAGTTCGGGAGATTCCTGCACCGGATTCGTGCAGAAGAAATGTCCGGGTGTCACCGATTGTGTGGACGACCCGGAAGACATGGTGGAGGTGTGTCCCGCTTGGGTAGAGTACCGTAGTGTCCTCGTGGGGGTGACTGGCGGCTACGACCTCTCACGTCACTGGGGCACCAGTACAGGCTATGGTCCAGAGCGAGAAGGAATGGCAAGCGGTCGCCTCTATCTGCGAAGCAGTAATGCTTGCGAAAACGGTGGCCGCACACGTGAGAGACTAGCCTTCTTCAGGCCCCAGCTCTCTTCCGCACACAATATGTCTAGTCAGAGACTTGACCAGAATGCTTCCTTTTGAAATGTCGCATCACTAAATCAGCGGCGTGCGCGCCCTTTACATGAAAATTGATAATCATTGGATTTAACCACTTTTATAGACTCTGTAACGCTAACAGTTTGTATGCGTGCAGAGAACCCGATATTTCATCATGACTCGAGCCAGGAGTTGTAAATTCAGTCTGCACCTGCTGGCTTTCCACGTGGCGTGATCGAATTCAAAGGTTGGTGCTCCCCTTTCTAATAAGAAATGCTTCATCGCCTATCCCACGCCTGCAGCAGCTCAACATTATAATCCATAGTGTCACGCATCTATTTGGTTAGCCGTTTAACAAAATACAGTTCAATAAAACCCAATTATCATTAGCTATTGGCGCAACCGTAGGAAAAAAAATAGTTTTATATTCTCATGTAGCATCATATGTATAACCTAAGTGCAAGACCATCTACGAGTAAATATAGATTAGAATAGAATAGTTATAATACCTAGTTGTAGCGTTGTTAGAGTATGTCTAAAAGTCAAACAAGTGGGTTATCTAATGAAATAATCAAATTCCAGAAATCTGATATATTCAACACTGGTTGAACAATCAAGGTTGCAAAGAGATTATCATTGTTTACTAATAGAATGTTATAAAAAGTTTTGTATGTAATATAATGTAATAATAACAGATTTTTTTGTTAGTTTAAAAAATTCCAAGTCGTTTGACTTTTTAGACAGACTATAGAATAGTTTTTTTTTTTGTTTATGGTCTCTTTCGGATTAGTTTGTACATATATCTGCAGCAGCATGACAATTTTTCTTTACCATAAATTAAAAAAAAAACATTAAACATATGACCGTCTTTCGATTTGATTTTTTCATCTTTTTTTTTCTACTACATAGAGAATAAAGTTTCTCGCTTGTATGTAAGATGTGGACCGTGGACGTAACTATTTCTGTATCTTAAATAATGCCCCCCTTTATAATGAAAAAGTCGACTGACTAAATAAAAATAGAAAAAGAAAATGAGCAAAATTTAAAAAAGGTCATAATTATAAACCACAGCATATCTGCTCCAGCAATATTGTCTTGCATTTACCTATACAACCCCTCGGTCCATAGCTGAATGGAATGAATGCAGCAGGGTGCGTGGGCTGCGCGTCGAGGAATCGTTCAGGTCGGAACACGTCTGCGTCGTCTCCCCAGTACTTGGGGTTCCGATGGATAGACCAGATGCTAACGAAGAGGTTGCAACCATTCGGCAAAGTGATACCGGTAGCTGTAAAGAAAAAAATATAACGTTCATGTTTATGTTTATTATATCTGTGCTTCGTGTGAGTAGTGATACAACTCGACTGATATCATTTTTGAGATTATTTTATACATAGAATTAAAAAAACTGGGCAAGTGCGAGTCGGACTCGCACACTGAGGGTTCCGTGCAAACTACAATTCCCGAATGGTGTCTCGAAGATTTTTCGGAATTGCAATTTTTTTTTGTGACGTAGGTAACAACAAATTTATTGTTTTCAGATTTATTCCTATACTTGTGCTATAAGACCTTGCTTTGTGCCAAATTTCAGGATTCTGGGTCAACGGGAAATACTTTATGAATTTCGATCTTTGAGAGTATCAAAAGATACGTTTTTTTGCGACATAAATGGCCGTATCTTTTTTATTTGTTAACTTAGAAGTTTAATTTTTTCACAGCTTAATGGGACCGCTGACTTGAGTATATGGTTTTAATTTCAATTTGATACCTTCACGCGTTCTTGAGATAAAGGGTCTTGACAGACAGACAGACAGACGGACGGACGGACAACAAAGTGATTCTATAAGGGTTCCGTTTTTTCCTTTTGAGGTTCGGAACCCTAAAAATTAATTTTTTTTTGGTTTCACTCACGTTCTTCTGTGTCTCATAGTTTCGAAGATAATTTTGTGCAAAAAATCGTGAATATTGATAATATTTATCATCTCTCTTTTGAGAATTCTGTCATTTTGACTACATTTTACACTTAATGACACTAATTTGTATTGGGCTAGCATCAATGCAATAATGTCCCTCACAGAAAGGAGGCCTGTGCCTCTATGTTGGGAACATTGTCCTATATTGGACCTACTTAGCGCAGTCGTGAGACATTTTTATTGTTGACTAGCTGTGCCCGCGACTTCGTTCGCGTGGACTACAGGATTTTGAATTTTTTTTTCTAATATAAAAGTAGCCTATGTTACTCCTTATTACATCAGCTACCTGCCAAAAAAAGTCCTGTCAAAATCGGTCCAGCTATTTCAGAGATTAGCCCGGACAAACAGACAGACAGACAAAAATGTTATTTTGGTGTAGGTACCGTATTTAATATATAGTATTCATAAGAATGTAGTAAAAAGCAGTTATTTCAATATTACAGACACTCCAATTTTATTTATATGTATATAGTATATATGTATAGATTTTAATTCTTTTTTTTAATGTTTAATTTAAGTTTGCAATTACCGTTGGGTCATGAATCATGGTGTGCTAAATAAACATGCTTTTTTTTTCTTTATTGTGAGGTATTTATGGTTATGTCATACTATTGCATTATCTTATTCGGCGATATCATTTGGTAACCACAAAACTGGTTTTAACTGTTTGTCATGAGCTTTTTAAATTTTTGCCTTGAGACTACATAGTTTCTTAAATCCACTAACTTGAAGTTAAAAGAGATATCTTATATGTAACTTACGCAACTTTACATCCTTGTCGACTTTTCTAACAATAACAGGTGCTGGTGGGTAAAGTCGAAGACTTTCTTTGATTACTGCGTCTAGATACTTGAGCTGAGGTAGGTCTTCATGAGTCACTGGTCTGTCTGAGTTGTCGAATATTTGCTGTATTCTGGAGAAAATTCAGTGAAAAATTAAATTTTTTGCACTTCCTGACTACGCATTTGTATATTATTCACCACAAAATTACTAACTACCTCTTACTGGGCTTTCCATGTAGGATTTTGCAAATAAAATAAAGAGAAATGCATATATTCAAAAAAGCTACTTCATCATCATCTTCCTGCCCTAGTCCCGTTTTATTTGGGGTCGGCGCAACACGTTTTTTTCTTCCATTCTGTCCTGTCACTCGTCACGCTATCACTAACTCCCTTTTCTTTCATATCGCTTCTCACACAATCCATCCATCTTTTCTTTGGCCTCCCTCTTCCCCTCCATCCATCCACTTGTAAACTCATAACTTTTTTAGTAACATGCGTTTCATCCCTCCTTTTCACATGACCATACCAAGACAAACGATTCCCTTTCAACTTTTCAGTCACTGGCGCCACTTTCAAACTTCCCCTAATATATTCATTTCTCACTTTATCCATTCTCGTCACACCACACATCCATCTTAACATTCTCATCTCCGCTACATGCAATCTTTTTTCATCCGTCTTTTTCACAGCCCAACATTCTGATCCATACAGTATGACAGGCCTTATCACGGACTTGTAGATTTTACCCTTCAACTTGAGGGGCATCCGTGGGTCACAAGTGGTTCCCGTGACCTGTCGCCACTTCATCCATCCTGCGTTGATCCGACGTGTTACGTCCCGGTCCACCTCACCATCCCCTTGGACGAGCGACCCGAGGTACCGAAAGTCGGAACAGATCGGTATGGGCGTTCCATCGAGAGCTAAAGGCACTGGATTGGAGACACCGCCGAAATCGCAGAACAAGTACTCCGTTTTGGTTCTACTCAATTTCAGGCCAACACTCTTCAGTCTGTGCCACCACGCCTCCAATCTGTTCTGGACCTCTAGGCCACTCTCGGCAACCAGCACAATGTCATCGGCAAACAGCATACACCAGGGAGCCTCTTCCTGAATATCCGACGTCAGAGCGTCCATAATCATCAGGAAGAGGTAAGGGCTGAGAGCCGACCCTTGATGTAAGCCAACAGCCACATTGAAGCTGCCAGTGGTGCCAACTGTAGACCGGACTTGGGTATTACATCGACTATACATCGCTCGGATCAACTGCACATACTTCCCAGGCACACCTTTCTTCTTAAGGGCCCACCACAGAACCTCACGAGGTACTCGGTCGTATGCCTTTTCGAGGTCAACGAATACCATGTGCAAGTTTTTATGTGCACTTCTGTATTTCTCGCACAGCTGGCAAACGCAAAAAAGCTACTTGTAGAATAGAATAAACTTTATTGTACACCAAAAAGTGACACAGCTTAATATATTAACTTAAAATGGGTCCACTGGCGGTCTTATCGCTGACAGCGATATCTTCCAGACAACCTTAGAATGGATAAGAACTTAAAATAATACAGAGGGTAGTCTAATATAGGTATAGGTAGAGGAGGTAGGGTAATGTATTTATTGTATTGGTGCTGGTATCAAGATTAATAACCAAACAGTGGAGGGCACTTACTCCTCATATACTTTCTCTTGTACGTCAGGGTACATAGCCAACATAATTATAGTAAAAGCAGTTCCAACTGCTGAGGTGTCCGTACCACCTACTACGAGAACCAGGGTTTCTTCTCGTAGTTCCACGCTACCATAGCCTACTGGTGATTCTATGAGCAGTTCAAGGAATGTTTTCCAATTTTTCTTGTTTGCTGAAAAGAAAACAGAACTTAACAACACTTAACTTAAGAATACCTACTTATAGAAACGTATACAATTTCCTGTTCATATATCATACGGTGCTAGAATTTAACTAACTTTGCTTTGACTTTGATGATTCTTGATTTCTATTTTTCAAATCCTCCCATTTTGATTGTATTATCTGAAAATAAAATTTTATGTTAGTTATGTAATTATAATTTGCTTATCTTTCTCGGCTTTTACGAAGTTCTCGTCATGCGGAACGTATATGTCCACAATCATTGCACGCTTTTCGTTTTGGCTATCACCACTATATCAGGCTTATTCCTATCAGTGATGATAGACTATTCCCAGTACAGCGTGATATCGCCATTATCGAGACCTGGTTTGGGCACATACCTATAGTATGGCACCTACTGATTCCACAAGAGAGTACTACAGAGTAAGTTCATCATCATTTCAACCAAAAGACGTCCTCTGTTAGACATAGACCTCCCCCAAGTGTCGCACGAGACCCTTACCAGGTCGTCGGTCCACCTTGTGCGGGACATTTCGAAGCTGCATCTTCTAGTACGTGGTACCCACTCTAGGTTCTTTCGTCCCTATCGACCATCAGGTCTGCGAACAATGCCCACTTCCACGTAAGTTTGGCGATTCTTCGGGCTATGTCAATAATATTTATATTTTCAATCCTGATGCAATCACGCGAGGAAACTTCGAGCATAGCCCTTTCCATTACTCTTTGGGTGGCTTCAAGTCTTCTGATGAGTCGCATTGAAAGCTACAACGTTTCAGAGCCATATGCAATCACTGGCAACACGCACTTGTCATAGACTTTCATTTTGAGACACTGTAGTTTGATGGATGAAAAGATATCGCACAGCTTCCCAAACGCTGTCCAGCCGAGTCGAATTCAACAATTGACCTCTTTCTCAAAGTTAGATCTACCCAAATTGACCATCTGTCCCGGGTAAACGTAATCGTCCGCAACTTTGAGTGTAGAGTCTCCATTCTTGGAGTGGTGCTATATGGATGTTTACCATGATTTCGGCCGGTATTTATTCATTTTAAGACCCACTCTTTGAGAAACTCTACTGAGGTCACCGAGCATTGTACTGATATTCTTCGTAGTTTCAACTTTCTGGAATGGAGAAAGCTAGGCATAATTCGTCGTTTGTACTGCGGACTGGAACAAATTTCCTGCTGCGGTCTTCCCATCCGATAATAATTTAGGCGTCTTCGAGGTTAGAGTGAATAGGCTCTTAATAAACTAATGCGCTTCGCTATCAACGATTGCATCACTGCTTAACATCAGGTAGGATCATAGTCAAGCACTACTTTGTATCAATAAAAAAAAAAACATGTCGAAGTGTCTGAGATAGTCTTTTGAGGAAAGAACCACATACATTCCAGTCGAAATTTCCAGTCAGTGTAAGCATTAACTAGAATAACGACTTACAACAACAAAGAAACAAAAAGAAAGAAGATGAAGAAGACTAACAATAACAAAGAAAGTACATTTAGGTAGGCCGCATAAAGTGCTTAAACTACCAAACATAATAATATATTATGTATGTTAAAGTTACTGAAAGACGAAAATCGATTCCTATATTAATTATAATAATAAAAAGAATTGAACAAAAAATTACATTTTGGAAATTTTAAAATAAAAATGGCAATTTGTGAAATAAAAAATGTAATGTATTGATGCTATTTAAAATGAAAATCAACTTTAATGCCAGTGTCAAAACAGTAAGAGTGAAGGGCAATAAGCACGTCTGAAGAGATTGAGATTGAGATTTTTAAGCGTTTTTAAGTGAACTACAGTATACAGCAATTTAAACGCTGAAAATAGTGGTTCGAAGAAAATTATTACGAAAAAAAACCTAAATTGTAATGTGTAGTAGTTTCGGTATTGAACCGGTGCATGTTACCTGTGAAATATGGAATGTAAAAATGAGAAGTGATAACATGCAAAAAATGAAATACAGAAATAATAAGCAACAAACATAATAACAAAGTTAACAAGACGCTTTACATGCAAGAAAGATAGTAGGTACATAAATAATATTACTTTATTCATAAAATCCCAAATATATTTGATACTTCGTGTATGGGATTCGACTGTTTTCTTGTTAAAGATTTTGTTCACTGTATCGTTATAAAACCATGGCTCATAGATGCGTTTAGCATCTATACGGCAGCAGTTCTCGAAGTTCTGGAGGAAAGGCAATTCAGGTTCCAACTGGGTGTTCAATTTTATGCCTAAGGTCGTTTCTGTAATAACATGGGAAACATTTCAGGTTTGAGATACATCAATTTATAAACTGAATGATACCAAGAATATAATAAAAATATTTTCATTTAAGTTTTAATAATTTTTTTTTTAAAGGATCATCAAAACGCTTAGTTGACTCTTCGTATGACCCAAGGGTTGACCTCGGTTAGAGATTAAGCATTGCCATACAACGTGGCAATGCCGCCAGCCTTTTGGGCACACTTCCAGTCGATAGCGATGCGGAGCCCCACCAACCGTGTTCCCACGTTGTCGTCGTGGTGGGGCTTGCGTGTCTCAGTGACCTTGAGGGCTATGCCGGTAGAGCTACTCATGCCGGTAGGCCTCAAGCGACAGACCAGACCAAGAGGAACACACGGCGGAGTCCAGTCGGACCGCCGAGGGTGCGCTGTCCAGGAGCGCTGGCACCAACAGTTGTTGGCGCCTTCTGGACAGCGATTTTGAAGAGATAGGGTTGGCCTCCGGTACGTGTCTGTCCAGCAGACATGACCAGGATGGCGAACGTGTTATGGGGACCCCACCCCATTCAAAAAAGGCAAAGCTGTGGTCAGCACATCATGAGCGCGAATGGCAAAAAAACAACTACCCCAGGAGGGTACCTACTTGCAGGAGAATCCCTCCCCGAGCAGAGCTTGGGCTGCCCCTCGTATTCTGGGGGGGGGGGGGGGGGGGGGGCAACCATCGCCCCGGGTCTTCGGACCCTGTTCCGTCCTCCATGGACGCACAGAGCCAGGGTGGTTCACACTTCGGCAGCACGGAGTCCCTGGGACCAGTTCCCAGCACGTCCACGACGCCCGTGGAGGCCGGCCGTAGGTTCGGTTTGGAGGTGGACGAATTCACATCCAACGAAAGGAGGGCGTTCATGCGCGCCATGCGCTCCGTGTCCGACGACAAGACGAGACCTGCCCGGAAAATCTCGACGTCGGGGCAGGGTGCGGCCTGAAAGTCGGGCAGAGGGAGAGGGAGTGCTGAAGAAGCGTCCCGGTGACCCCCAGAGGTCGCGAACGAGCAGACCAGCGTCTCAGTGCCGAAGTTTCCTGGCGAGTTGCCAGAAGGCATGGAGGAGGTGCTGGCCAAGTGGTGGCAGCCGCTATTACAAGCGTGGCAAGCAAGAGGGAGAGGGTGGCCAAAAAACGCTCCATTGAGCTGGCCAACGCTTCGATTGAGGAGGCACTGGGGCTCATCTTCGAGCCCTACGAGCGCACCCTCAGTGGAAGGTTTGGCCGGCTCGAGGCGGCCGTGGCCGCTCTCCAGGGTTCTCGTCTCGAAGGGGGAAGCAGGCAGGAGCAGGACCGATCCCGACCCTCGCCCCAGGCGGAAGGCAAGGTTGTGTCTCTGCTGCGGCAAGAGCTGGCTGCTTTCAGGGAGCAGCAGCAGCAGCAGCAGTTCCAGGGGCACATCCAGCGCCAGCTCTCCGTCCTCGCTCCGAGCTCGCAAGGGCGGCCCCGGTGGCCAAGCAACAGCAGCGGCAGACTAGGTCGCGCCTGCCACCTTCTCCGCCCGAAGACCCCTCGGCTAGCGCCGAGTGGACGGTCGTCGGCGCCAAAAAGAAGGCGAGCAAGGCAGCAAGGGCGGCCAAAAAGCGCAGGCGGCGACAGGAGCGCAAGAAGCGGGCCATGGCTGCTCGTCTTCGCGCCCCGACTTTCGCAGCTGTAGTGATTACACTACAGCCAGATGCGGAAAATAAGGGCGCGAACTACGATGTAGTCATGGCGAAGGCGAAACAGGCGGTGGTGGGCCACCTGGACGAGTTCGGAGCCTCCGGGGGTTTCCGAATGAGGCGTATCGTGACCGGGGCCCGAATTTTGGAGGTCCCTGGGGCAGACAGCGGAGAACGCGCCGACGCCCTGGCCGATAAGATCAGGGCGTCCCTGGACGTCGAGGAGGCCCGAGTGTCCAGACCTACCAAGAGCGTAGACATGCGCATCATGGGTCTGGACGACTCCGTCAGGATGGAGGAAGTGGTGGCCGCCATTGTCAGGGCGGGAGGTTGCACGACCGATCAGGTCCGGCGGGCGGGCACCATCCGCGCTGACAGCACGGACATGCAAGCTATCACAGTGAGCTGCCCCGTGTCGGCGGCCAAGGCCATAACGGCCGAGGGCCGAAGGTTGTTGGTGGGCTAGGTTTCGGCCCAGGTAAAGATGCTGGAGCCCAGACCTCTGCGGTGCTACCGCTATCACGTGGGGCACCACGTGGAGGCCTATTGCGCCGCAGAGGACCGCAGTGACCGCTGCCACCAGTGCGGACAGCCCGGGCACAAGGCCGTCGAATGCCGTGCAAAGTCGCACTGCTACGCATGTGCGGCTGCAGGCAATTCGGCCGACCACCGGGCTGGGGGCAGGTCCTGCGACCTCCCGCCAAGGCCAAGGGCAAAGTCAGGCCCATCCACCCTGACACCCTCACCACCGCAGCCACCGCCTTGGCTGCCACCGCTGTCGCCGCCGCTCCCGCCGCGGCGGTGCCCTCACAGGGGGCTCAGGAGGAGACCGTAATGGAATGTTAATAACGACACCATTACGTCTCCTCCAGGTGAACATCAACCAGTGCGCCCCCGCTCAGGATCTGTTGCTCCAGAGCATGGCACAGTGGTCGATCAATGTCGCCGTCGTCTCCGAGCCGTACTACGTCCATCCCCGCTGGGTTCAGGACCTAAACGGCGGTGACGTTAATTTCGTCGGCCACCGCCGGTACCCCACCTCTCGAGGCCGTCACGAGGGGATGGGGTTGCGTGGCAGCATGGTTCGGGGACATTGCAGTGGTAGGCGTCTACCTGTCCCCGACCAGTTCTCCCGACGAACTCCATGTCTCCCTTATGGAGCTAAATGCCGTCATCGCTGGGTTTGGTACCCTCCCCGTGGTCGTTTGCGGGGACTTCAACGCCTGGAACACGGCTTGGGGTTCCCGGCATACGAACCCACGGGGTCGGATGGTAGAGGACTGGTCCTTGGAGCTGGGCCTGGTCGTCCTGAACCGGGGTTCTGTCCCCACGTTGGTGCGGAGACGGGGTGAATCAGTGGTGGACATTTCGTTCGCCAGCCCCGCTCTGTCGCCGCGTGTCGTTGACTGGCACGTTATGGAGGAGGTGGAGACGTACTCCGACCACCGGTACATCCAGTTTGACGTCTCCGCCGAAACCTCAGGCGCGCCGTTCCGACAGAGCCCTTGCGTTCCGCGGTGGGCGCTTAAGTAGATGGACCGGGAGCACCTCCTGGAAGCCGCGATGGTACAGGCCTGGGTGCAAGCACCGGACCGGCCTGTCGACATCGACGTCGAGGCGGAGTGGTTCCGGGAGGCCATGTCGCAAATTTGCGATGCGGCAATGCCCCGAGTCCGTCCAGGACGTGGTGGTCGCCGGATATCGCTGCACTACGCAACACGTGCAATCACGCGCGACGCCGATACGCCAGATACTGCAGGCGCCCCATCCGCCCGCCGGATGCGGAGGCCAGAGAGGCGGAGCTATACGAGGGTTACAGAGAGGCAAAACGCACCCTCCGAGCGGAGATTAAGCGAGCCAAATTCGAAGCCCGCGAAGTGTGGCTGGGGTCTCTGAACGCGGACCCGTGGGCGCACGTACAAATTGGTGTGGGAGAAACTCCGCCCCTGGGCTCCCCCGCTGACTCAGAGTCTCCGGCCCCATCTCGTGGAGGGTGTGGTGAGCGCTCTGTTCCCTGCGCGAGGGGAACACTCGTCTGACGCGGACCGCAATAGCGACGATGACGACAATGCTCCAGAGGTGACCGAGGTAGAGATGAGAGTGGCGGTGCAAAGGCTGAGTACCAAGAACGCCGCCCCAGGACCCGATGGCTTGCCTGGGAAAGCCTGGGTCCTGGCCATGGAGGCTCTCGGGCCGAGGCCCGACCCCAGGCCAGGACCCGAGTCGAGACTTAGAGGGCTCTTCAGTGCATGCTTGGGGAGGGGCCAGTTCCCACTTCGCTGGAAGACGGGGAAACTGGTCCTCATCGCGAAGCCAGGGCGCCCTGCAGACTCTCCGTCCGCGTACCGGCCCATTGTGCTGCTCGACAAGGTAGGCAAGCTCTTTGAAAGAGTGATTGCGAGCCACCTCGTAGCGCGCCTTTCACGAGTGGGGCCGGACCATTCGGACGGACAGTTCGGCTTTCGCAGGATGCGCTCTACGGTGGACGCCATCATGCGCGTGCGAGCCCTCACGACGGGGGATGCGGTGTCCCAGGGTAGGTGTGTCGTGGCAGTGTCCTTGGACATTGCCAACGCTTTCAATTCCCTGCCCTGGAGTACGATCCGGAGGGCACTCCAGTACCACCGGGTGCCCGAATACCTCTGTCGAGTAGTCGAGGCCTACCTGTCGGACAGATATATTGTCTACTCCGGTCAACAGGGAGACTGGAAACGTCGAGAGATGTCGTGCGGTGTTCCGCAGGGGTCGGTACTAGGGCCACCCTTGTGGAACATCGGGTACGATTAGGTGCTACGAGGCGACCTCCCTGACGGGGTCAGCGTGGTCTGCTACGCAGACGACACGCTGGTTCTAGCGCAGGGAAAGTCATACCGGGCGGCGGCCGCTCTAGCGACACGCGGGGTTGCGATAGTCGTTGGTAGGATCCAGGAGTTGGGACTCGAGGTGGCGCTGCGCAAATCCGAGGCCATGTGTTTTCACAGTCGCGGCCGTCGGAACGCGCCACCATCGGGTTCCCAACTAATGGTAGGAGGAGTTCGCATCGGCGTCGGGTCATCGATGAGGTACCTGGGACATCCTCGACAGCCGATGGAATTTCGAGGAGCATTTCCGACGTCTGGCTCCCAAATCAACCGGACTGGGGCCGCTCTCAAGCAGCTCCTGCCCAACCTTGGGGGTCCAGACGCCTCCTGCCGGAGGCTCTACGCGGGGATCGTTCAGTCCATGGCCCTCTACGGGGCGCCGGTGTGGGCGCCGTCGCTGCAAAAGCGACCGGCGGCCATTCTGAACGCCTACTAGAGTGTCATGGCAATTCAGATGGTGCGGGGATACTGCACGATTTCCCACGAAGCGGCGAGCCTTCTGGCTGGCCTACCATCGTGGGATCTGGAGGAGGCAACAGTCCTTGCACACATGCACGATATGCGCGTGGAGATGCAACGCCGGGGTGAAAGTTCTCTGCCGCGACAGGTCATGGCATGGCGGACAGAGCTCCGGCGGGATCTCATGGTGGAATGGCGTCAGCGACTATCGCAACCCAGTGCTGGGCACGCCACAATTATGGCGATAAGTCCCCTCTTTGAGGCGTGGCTGGAAAGACCCCACGGCGTCCTTACCTTCCGCATGACACAGGTCCTCACCGGAAATGGCAAGTTCGGGAGGTTCCTGTTCCGAATTAAAGCGGAAGTGACGCCCGGGTGTCGCCACTGTGCGGAACGCCCGGAGGACACGGTGGAGCACACAGTCGAGGTGTGCCCTGCTTGGTCGGAGCATCGCCGTGCCCTCGTGGGGGTGATCGGTGGCGGAGACCTCTCGCGCCGGGCCTTGGTTGAGGCCATGGTCCGGAGCGAGGAGGAGTGGCAGGCGGTCGCCGACTTCTGCGAAGCAGTAATGCTCGCTAAGGAGGAGGCCGACCGCATCAGGCAACGGCGCTCTCGCCGCCACCGGGATTCCGATCCCGATTTCCAACCACCGTAGGCGCGGGCTTGCGGACAGTGAGCAATGGGTAGCTCGCTGTCCGGCCGTCCGGTAACTGTCCGGACCAAGCCCACAAGCCCCCCAAATCGTCGACGGCGCGCACTGTTCCCGCGCGCCTCAAGGAGTTGCCAGCAGCAGCAGGGGCCCAGCCGGGTCGAAGCCTACTGGGGTCTGGGTTATCCGAAAGGCTTGAAGGAACGGGATGGGTTTTTTAGTCAGTAAGAGCCTGACACTATCTCCCGCTCCGCCCATGAGCGGGGGTTGTCATTGGATGGATTGGAATTTTTCCCATCGAAAAAAAAAAAAAAAACAGCGATGCGGAGGAGTTTTATGACGTCATATTTAGCTAGGCATTTAGTGTATATGTTACTGTAAAAGCTAGAACTACAGTAAATCCAGTAAAACCTAAGATTTACCAATTACTAATGGTAAATGTCCATGAAGGTTTGCGATTCAAACTTTTACCACCATTCACTTGGTATATCTTAGGATTTACATTAAAGGCCCGGTGAATGTTGAAAAAAAAGAACATGTCATCAAATAGTTCTGGAACATGATGGATGACATCTCGAATGGACGAAACAACTTGGACGTAGCGTTCGCCGGCCGCTGCCGCGGCACCCCTCGCTTCGCTCGCTCGGCTCACGCGCGGTAGGTCACAGTTCTAACCTAACCTAACCTATTTCACCCAGTTCAAAGTGCAATCAAAATACAATCACATTTTTACGAGAGATTGTAGGTATTATTCGTTATTTCGAACTGGCTGAAATAGGTTAGGTTAGGTTAGAATTGTGACCAACCTGCTACTTCTCAAAGTAATCATTATTTTATTTCTAAAACCAACATTTACCAGTCCACGTTGGTAAAACCTAGCATGTACTGAATTAGAATGGTAAAAGCCCGAAAAAATCGCCCCAATTTAATAAACACTTACATTTACCAACCCATGTCGGTAAATCTTAGGTTTTACTGGAAAGTCTTAAGATTTACCGTAGTTCGAGCTTTTACAGTAACATATTTACGAGTATTATTTTTAATTATTTAAGTGTATTTTACTAATTTTTCAGACAAATCAGTAATCCAAAAGATTCTTTGAGGATTCGCTTAGGTAGTGCACTCGTAAAATTATAGTGACCAGATTAGAATTTAATGAACAAAATCTATAAGCATTATACCGCATACTGAATCCATGTTGTAGGCAGTGATGTTTCTCCACACGGAGAAGGTTCCTTTCCCAGATACTTTACTAAGCTGTTCAACCATAACTTTGCTCTGATCAGAGAACACTTCCACAAAAGAGTTCAGATTCTTTTGACTGAATGTTGGAGCCAAAACCTTGCGTCGGGGACGCCATATTGGAACTGGAAGTAAATAGAATAATATCTGATCAGATTACCCTAGGGTAGCCCCGTGGACTACCTCAGGGTAATCTATTTGGGCTAGGATAATTTGTGAAGGAATTGAAAAACTTTAAATCATTCACATTCCAAGTCTACGAGAAAATTATTCAAGATAATTATGTACAAAATAAAAGTAGCCTGTGACAATCAGCGATAGTAAATTGAATTATTTGTTCTGAACATTTAAATAAACCATTTCACATCTCTGTAATGTTTATCGTACAAACTATGAGTAGATTTAGTCTGTCTAATAAGTCAATCGACTTGGGGAATTATTAGAGATGTAGTCAACGCTAATTGAATAATCAAGATTGATTAAGAGATCTTGATCGTTGTTTACTAATTGAACCTTATAAAAAGGATCGAATATTATTATTTTTTAAATGATTTAATATTGGAAGACTTTTTAACAATAAAAAACGCAAAAGGTTTTCATTTAGAATATACCTATTTCAGTATCTTTAATGATGTTCTTATTACAAAAGTAGGATACATTTGCAAAGATATAATAGTATCATAAGTAAGGTACTAACATAAAACTGGAATCGCTATTGAATTCGCTAATTGATTCATCATCACTAGCTATATACGAATACGACCAACGTCTGTTGTAGAACTAACATCATCCCAAAAAATAAGTGAATGACATCTAAAATTCGTGTTGCCAAACAACAAAAACAGATATTTTATTTCGTTCAAAAATCCCCAAGTCGTTTGACTGTTTAGACAGACTATATTCTCTAGCTAATACTGACCTTGTGCGAAGACACTGCCGTTTCCCATCATAACCCTTAAGAAAGACATAATATCTGCTTTCTCCAAACATGTCTTGAGCAGAACATCAGCTAACACCGGGTCTGCTATCACTGTAAAATTGACAAATGTTGTAGTTATAATTCTTTATAAGTTAGGTCAGCTATTATTAAGTTAGCCTTACTTTTTTAATATTGATGTACCGATATCGAGAACGGAGGGAGACCACGAAAGATATGTTTTAAATATTTTCCTTAGAAATTCTATGCCGCTGCAAAGATAATCTGGCCTATTGTGGTTTCCTTGACCCATTGCAAATACAGTGCCAGTGTGGAGCCCCTTCACGAGATATGCGTCACCCAGGGCCTCAAGTCTGCTATTACAATAGTGTCACAATGGTCTATCATTGTTGTCATAATTGTCGATTTTGACAAGTTTGGTAATCTACTAATATAATGGCATCATTATGACTTTCCAATGGTCAACCACTGACACTCCATTGAAAGAAGTGACATAGAATGGTAATCTCGTACATATTGACAAATGAATATTAGACGTTTGCGGTAATCTGCTAAAACTTTGACAGTTTATTTGATCAGTGTTTTACCATTAGAACGTTATTGTGCAGTTATTGGTTTTAATATGCTCGAAATTATCATTCTACCACAATTCTATTACAAGACCATTGACCGATCAATGATCGATCATTGTGAATTAGCAGATTACAAACTTTTAACAAAATGACCATTGGATCGTGTTGGAATGACGAATTTATAAAAATAGCAGACTTGGGGCCCTGCTTTTCTGCCCAGCACGCACAACTACCTGCACCCTCCATGCCTTTTACGAAGCTAACGACAGAACTGTCAAGGTGGCTCGGTGGCAACACGAGAAGAAGAAGTACATTAAAATGTTATAAAATGCCATATAGGTGACATCATCGAAATATGTAGATCGCTAAAAGTAAGTTTGTACTGGTTTAGTGGCAGGTTTAACATTCCGGTATTTTAAAATATGATTTAAATATTTTGAAATGATGTACATAGAAACTGATGGAAGAACGTGAAAAATTGCTATTCATTATATAGTTATAACTGGCATACTCACTGGATACTACTACTAAGTACTATTAATTTTTAGGAAGCTTTGACTTCATGAACATCGAGAATCAATAATTTTAAGTTCTTACTTAGAATAAAATACAATTCAAACAGGATCGAAAAATTATTAGTTTTCTGTGTAATGCGTTTTCTAATAACAGCCGAACTTGATTCATTGACCTCTTCGTAGGTTTTTTTTTATAATGTAAACTAGCGCTTGACTGCGATCCCACCTAATAGTAAGCAGTGATGCAATCGTTGATGGTAAGGCGTACTAGTTTATTAGTTAAACTAAGTTTATATGAACGAAGCTATGGACCATATAGCAGTGAGTTTCTAGAGTAAGAATGGCATCCTGAAATCATCTGTCTACTAATAAATTATCCTGTACTGAGAAAAAATAATTAAGACAGCTTCTTTTATCGAACCATCCTGGTTTCGTAGAATTTGTTCCTTAACCTTTTGAATGTCTTAAGTTACACAGTTTGACATAAGCAATTGTCTTTCTATTGTGTCTCTAATTACGGCATTCAAAGAGTTAATAACAGCGTCAGATTGTTGCCTGTCACGTCTAAAATCATGACAGGAATGGTTTAATTAAATTAGTAAAATTATGTAGATTATAGGTTTTGTCTTTAACATGTACACCGTTAAAGTTGAAATAGCGACACTGCGCAGATAATAATCAATACCTCTACCGTGAGTTTAAAGCAATAGTATTTGTCGATACTCGATACCGACTACGTAAATATGTTGTATAGCAAATTTTGGTTCCGTAAGTGACCGCTAGAGGCGCTGTAAAATTTGCCATACAAAATATTTACGTAGTCGGTATCGAGTATCGACAAATACTATTGCTTTAAACTCATGGTAGATGTACTGGTTTACGCTACGGGGACTACCGCCGACGCGTGACGTCACGCGACGGGTACCCGCGCGGACGCCCGCGCGTGCTCTCGCTTAACCTTTTAACCGCCGACGACGGATATATACTCCATAAACACTTTCGCGTTTATTCCACCAGGGTCGTACTTCCACGACCAAATATTCCATCTTGTCAGCTCTTCTGTCATCTATGGGGATTAAAGAGCTAAACGATATGGAGTATCCAGTCGCTAACACACGACCCTGGCGAATAGAACACAAAAATACAGTAATATCAATGTTGGCATAAAATTTTAAGGCATAATATAGTTTGGCATATCATTTTCGCATAACTTTTATTAGCATAATAATACTGCTGCATAATAATACTTTGGCATAATGCAAAGGTTAGCATAACTATCATTTAGTCTTATATGTTTTGGTTTATGTTGGAGTTGCATACATTTTAAAGGCATAATATTTATGATTTATTCCGTTTTAATACCACTTATCTAATACCATTGGTATTTGTTTGAGCTCGTGTTAATTGTCTATTCCGAATTAATACCAATGCTCCAACTAATACTAAAATAAATTTAAGGATCTAAAGTACAGTCAGCCAAAATGATTTGTATAGGATCTTTAATTGAAATAAATTAAGTTAAATCCAAAAAAAAGTATTTATTTAACAAAAATGTCTAGTTTAATAATAAATTGTGTACTGCAAACCTGCTCTAAATAACAACAAGCCACCATTTTTTTTTTATGCAAGTCAAGGTTTCTGTTTTCCCATAAGATGTTGAGGGTTGATTACAGCTTTCTCAGACATATCTAAAAAAATGATTAGTGTAGTGAAAGTTTTTGTATAATACGATCGTATAAAAATATTAGGAAACCAAAATTTTATTAGCTCAAGTCAAAAGCTGACTGTACTAAATTCAAGTCACTGGTATGGGTTCGGACATCAAATTATTTAATGAGTGGTCTCTGTTCAGAATAGGTAATAAAACTGCGTTCAAACAAATACCAGTGGTATTAGATGAATGGTATTAAAAAGGAATAAATCATATTTATGCATCTAATAATCATGAGCCATAAATATAAAAAGTCATAATTGGGTGAATGTAGCCAATAATTTAAAATTGATCTTTAGGCGATGCTTTTGTGGCGATGTATTATCGGTTACTAGGTTAGGTTAGGTTTTTTATTTTTTCTTTTGTTGCAGGAGTGGGAAATACACCATGGACGCCCATAACAATTAGGTCAAATAGTGTCTACAACTTACCGTTTAGAGTTATTTATAAGGGTTTAATAGTTTTATTCCAAAGAACATTATGTGTTTGTATCATTATGCACATAATGCTTTATAAAATTATGCTAGCAGTATTTATGGCAACAAGCATTATGGCAAAACATTTATGCCTAATAATATAATGCATAATGATCATTATTCTGAATTTCGTTATGCCAATATAAATTATGACAACATATTTTATGATTATCAATATTAAAGCCAAAAATACTCGTGGACCAATGACCAAACCGATGCAAGCGGTTAAAAGATTAACGCAGCGTTGGCCCTAAGACCTTGACGTGTCATAGCACTGTCACAAAATAGATAGGTACATAAGACAATCTCATGTTTGTACTAACTTATTATACCTACGCTCGGTGGACGCACACTAATGAACTTTTGAGCCGGAACTGTTCGACGAGCGGGCCGAGGCGCTCCGAGATTTGACTGGCCTGTTCACCTAGTGGTTAGTGGCCCTGACTGCTACGCCGGAGGTCGTGACTTCGATTCCCACAAATATTTGTGTGATGAGCATGATCAGTCTGGGTGTAATTTGTCTATAATATGTATGTATTTAGAAATATATAAGTATGTTTATCAGTTGCATAGTACTCGTAACACAAGCTCTGCTTAGATGGCGTTGTGTGATAGTTGTAAACTGTTATTATTGTTAGGATATCGTGTCAATGAGCGGTGTCTATGTGTGCATTGCTCGAGCGCGCTTTGTATGTAGATTAACTTCTGTACCTATCTATTTTGTGCCACTGTAGTGATGCGTATAATAACGATTGAAGAAAGTTACGTAATTTCACATAGTTGCATAAACACACAATTGAAAATAATTTCTACCGCATAGCAATAGCAATTTTTTACATTCAGCCATCAATTTTGATGATTCCATCTATATGGCATTTCCTTTCCCATTAACTATATCTATTCTATGCTAATAAATTGAGGTATGTATGTTCTATTTGCGTCAAGCCTGGTTTTTTTTAGCAGTCTTTCTTCTATTCTAAATACGCTTTTTTTGTGGTAGATAAAATCATCCAATGACAACCCCCGCTCTTGGGCGGAGCTGGAAATAGTGCCAGACTCATACTGACTAAAAACCCGACCCGTTCCTTCTAGCCTTCATACCGGGGCTCGAGCTCCTTTCGGATAACCCTGGCCCCAGTAGGCTTCGACCCGGCTGGGCCCCTGCTGTTGCTAACAACTCCTTGAGGTGCGCGGGAACAGTGCGCACCGTCAACGACTTGGGCTTGGTCCGGACAGTTACCGGACGGTCGGACAGCGAGCTACCCATTGCTCATTGTCCGCAAGCCCGTGCTTACGGTGGCTGGAAATCGGGATCGGAATCCCGGCGGCGGCCGCGAGAGCGCCGTTGCCTGATGCGGTCAGCCTCCTCCTTTGCGAGCATAACTGCTTCGCAGAAGTCGGCGACCGCCTGCCACTCCTCCTCACTCCGGACCATGGCCTCAACCAAGGCCCGGCGTGAGAGGTCTCCGCCGCCGATGCCCCCACGAGGGCACGGCGATGCTCCGCCCAAGCAGGGCACACCTCGACTGTGTGCTCCACCGTGTCGTCCGGGCATTCCGCACTGTGGCGACACCCAGGACGCCCAAAAGAGGGGACTTACAGCCATAATTAATTGTGGCGTGCCCAATTCTAAATACGTTGAGTTTCAAGATTTACACTGAACTTAATATATATTTTAATGCATACTTATCCAATACTCCATAGGCCCGTTCCAATGACCTAAAATGCCGCCTCTTTCATACGACTCCCTTCCTGTCTTGTCTATTTCTATCATGCGATCTGAAACAAAATATTCATAGGTGATTAGACTTATTAACATGCTGTTTTACAAGTCATATGTTTTTGAACAAAATTTCAAGGAGTTCGTATGGGATAGTTTTAAAAACAGTTCATGATCATTTACTTTTACAACAAAATAAAAGTACCTACTTTTTTTTTTTAGGTAAATCATTCAATGATTTCTCTCGCTCTTGGGTGGGGCGAGAGGGCGTGTCAGACTTTTACTAACTAAAACCCACTTTTATAGAGCAAATTCGACGAAAAAGGCCAGATTTGTGGAAAGAAAATTCTTGGATTTTGCACCACGATAATGCACCTTCGCACAAGGCCATCATTGTGAACGAATTTTCAACCAAACACTCAACAAATACCATCGAGCAGCCACCATATTCGCCAGATATGGCTCCAGCCGACTTCTATCTAGAATAGATCTAGATCTTCTGAGAAGAAATAAAGGAGAATTCGCAGCGAGAACTGAACTCAATTTTGGAAACAGCGTTTAAAAAATGTTTTGATAAATTGGATTATTCGTTGGCGTAAGTGTATCGTTTTTGAAGGGGCCTACTTTGAAGGTGACAAAATAAATTTGGATAAATAACAAAAATTTTGTGTATTGTTGATCTTTTCCCGGTAGTTTCTTGACAGAGTAGTGCCTACGAGTATGTATTGGTTTCATTTGTGTTATATTTTCTGTAATATCGCATCACTTTAACGGCAACGGCAAAGGCTCATTACAACCAAAAACAGTGCAATTGCGATTGAATTATGAATATTTTTCCGAATCGCAAAAAAAAGTTTTTTTTTTACCCGACTGCAAGAAGGGTTATGTTTTTCGCGCGTATCTTGTATGTTTGTATGTATGTAATATTCTTTATTACCTCATATCTTCCAAACCGCTGAACAGATTTTTATAATTAACATATCGTTAGATTCGTCTTGATAACCCAAGTGTTCTAAGATAGGTGACGTCAAAAAAAAACAACAAACAGACTGTGAGATGCTATATGTTAGAGTAAAAAAAAAAATATTTTTATTCTGCAATATGGGTGTCAAATTAAAGGGCTTCTTATTAGGATTTCAAAATGGTATGTCATGACCATATTAAAAAAAAGTACAACAGGAAATCTATGTTATTTATTTTGTACTGAGGCGAATGCCTAGGTGGGTTTTTGAACTTTATAGTGATTTTACGTCTAAAATATAGTGAATAAATAGTGATATTATAATTGTATCTAAAAAGAGTAAAATAAAAAATTAATTTAAAAAATAAAAAAACCCGACTGCGTATAAAAATACTTTAAATAAAAACTGAAAAGAATAATAAACAAGTTCAGTCCACAGTTCAGCAACAGTCGGGACCCCTTAAAATAATCTAGACTAAAATCATTATATCTAATGTGGGTCCCGACTGTTGCTGAACTGTGGACTGAACTTGTTATTATTCTTTTCAGTTTTTATTTAAAGTATTTTTTTACGCAGTCGGGTTTTTTTATTTTTTAAATTAATTTGAAGTTATTACTTTACGGTTTTCAGTTTTTCCTGAACTTGTGCTATGAGACCTTGCTTCAAGCCCAATTTTAGGGTTTTAGGTCAACGGGATGTACCCTATGAATTTTGATTCCCTTGAGACTGTCGATATACACGTTTTTTTGCGACATAAACGGCCGTATCTTTTTTTTCGTTAACTCACAAAATTGATTTCTTCACAGCTCCAAGAAACCTAAGGCCTAAATTTAAAAGGAAGAAAATCATAGGAAGAGATGACGGCAAGGACGATACAAGCTGACTGATAACATTACAAACAAATACTATTCAAATATATTCACCTTCATCTGAGCCTAAAAACTTATAAGAATGTCCCAGGATCGGTAGACAAATATCCTTTCGAGACAAAGTCTTCGCCAAAGCGATCAGTTTCCTGTTCTTCCACCTGAATACTGCTGTCCAGATCATCAGGAGTAAACCCATTAGGAGCCACATCATAGGTTTTATTTCACGAAAAAACTTTATTATGTAAAAAAAATACTTCTTATAAAATATTCGCGACTGTTTTGCATGCACGTTGTGTTTATAATGCTGCCAAAATTTTGGACAAATACCATATGCAACTAGCCTAACTGATTAGTTTTTTCTTGACTAGTAAATATGAGTAGGTTTGCTCTAATTTAAATTTTCAGATAAAAAGGTTTTTTTTTTGAGCTTCGTGATTTTCAGACTCAATAGATGTCAAATTATGCAATGATCACACGTACCGAGTAAACGGTCGAGACAGTGCTCTCGGCCGAATAAACAAAGCGCCGAGTGCTCGGCCGAGCAACATTTTACTGTCTCGCCCTTTTACTTGGTACCTACGTGTGATTCATGATATTCATGAGATCACACGTACCGAGTAAACGGGCGAGACAGTGCTCTCGGTCGAGTACTCGATACGTGTAAACACAGCGCCGAGTGCAAGTTACCACCGTTTCGTTTCTAATCTCTTTCATTGATCGCCTCGAGTCGCTAATTTAAACTTAAAATCCTTTGTTCTGACCACGTGACTGAGAATTGAGATGTCGTCATTCCCATACATTTGAAGTTTTTTACTAGAGTTAAAGATAGTAGATTATCAACTTGGCTAAGCCCTCTGGACTGACGGGTTTATGTGAAAGATGATCGTGTCTAGAAACTGAATGCAGAAAGAAACTTTTTTTTTTATAATGGATAGGCACGCGTTTGACCACAATCTCATCTGATGGTAAGCGATGATGTGGCCGACGACGGAGCACACTTGCCTAGAAGCAATCTATTCACTCTTGACTTAAAGACCCCTAGGTTATAGCTATCAGGAAACACAGACTCTGGCAGGGAATTCCATTCCTTAGCTGTACGCATAATGAATGTACTCCTAAAACGCTTTGTACGTATAGGTGAGATGTCCACCATGTACCGGTGGCGCAACGCCGTACGTCTTGTGGTCCGATGATGGAACGGACGTGGCGGAATTAAATTGTGTAACTCTAGAGCACACTCCCCGAAGTGTAAACGATAGAAAACAGACAGGCTAGCAACTTGGCGTCGATGCTCAAGACTTTGGAGTTTTGACTTCACAAGAGCATCATTGCCTATGATCTTCTTGGCACGCTTTTCAATAGACTCTAGTGCATCCAGCTGGTATTTGGCTGACCCATCCCAAAGATGAGAGCAGTACTCCATACACGATCGAATTTGCGCTTGATAGAGATTGAGCAGCTGTTCCGGCGTGAAATACCGTCTCACCTTTGCTAAGATCCCCAATTTTTTGGCAACTTGTTTGGGCTTTTGCCTCGATGTAGGAGCCGAAATTAAGGGTAGACAATAGCGTTACCCCAAGAAGTTCAAGGTGGTCGGTAATTGGCACGGTTACACCCCAGAAAGATGGAGCCGGGTGGAATTGGCTCCGTTTAGCGGAGAAAAGACATGCCTAGGTTTTCGTCGCATTGAACTTGACCAGATTGGCATCGCCCCATTCTGAGACTGCCGCTAAGGACTAGTTCAAGCGTTCAACCATAGCCTCTCGAAATGACTGGATCTGTGACCCACTAGCTCGTGCGTTAGACACATATCTCTCAGCAACAGTGCTGTCGTCTGCATACCCAAAGGTTCCGGGTTTAAGTAGGTCATTTATGTGCAGCAAAAACAGTGTTTCCGAGAGTACCGACCCTTGAGGGACTCCGGCATTAATATCCATTTGACCGGACGAGCATCCATCAATTACCACTCGGATGGATCGATCCCTCAAGAAGTCTGCGATCCAATCACACAGACCAGTGGGTAGACCGAAGGAAGGAAGCTTTCGTGCCAGACCCTATCGAAGGCCTTCGAGATATCAAGGGACACGGCAAGCGCTTCCCCATGCTTCTCAATGGCCTCGCTCCAGATGTGAATGGCATACGCAAGAAGGTCCCCAGTAGACCGATTTTGACGAAAGCCGTATTGCTGGTCGCTGAGGATGTCATTAGCTTCCAGGTATGCCAGAAGCTTCCTGTTAATTACCCGTTCCATACTCTTACAGAGGATGGACGTAACAGAGATGGGTCGGTAGTTTGCCGGGTCAGCTCTACTGTCCTTCTTTGGCACAGGCTGCACGTTGGCTTGCTTCCAAGCAATCGGCACTTTTCCAGTCTCATATGAGAGGCGAAACAGGCGAGTCAAGATCGGAGACAATTCAGGCGCACAAGTTTTAAGAACGACCGCTGGTATCCCGTCGGGGCCACTGGCTTTATTCACGTCAAGGTTACTCAAGACCCTACGAACGTCCTTCTGATGGATACGAATATCCGACATATTCCTCACGAACCCATCAGGAGAAACAGGGGGTCGCGCGTCACTGGAGTCCAGACGCGAAGATTCCGCAAAAAGAGAAGCAAATAGGTTTGCTTTCTCCTCAGCGGTGTGGGCCAGTGTCCCATCGGGTCTCAGCAGTGGCAGAAGTGAGGGACGGCAGAAGTTCGATTCAACCGACTTTGCCAGGGACCAAAACGCTTTACTACCAGCGGGGTATGAAGCAAGTTTGTTCCCTATTCGGCTAATGTGGTCGAACCGAGACTTTCTCAACACCTTTTTGCAGGACTTGGCAGTCCTGTTAAAGGCCTTCTTCTTAAGAGTCACGTCGCTGGCTTTGCGCATACGAGCATCGGCCCAAGCTTGGTATGCCGCATGTTTTTTCGCGTCGGCGCGAGAACACTCGGCGCCAAACCAAGGTCGAGCTCGATCCGACATTGCTACGTCAGAGAATGGGATGTAATACTCCATTCCCCGTCGCAACACATCCGTTACGGCATCAGCGCATGACGATGCATCCTTCGAAGAAAAGCAAGTGGGCTGCCAAAGAAAAGAAAAAAAAGAAAGAAAAATAATTTATTTGGTACATCACAAGGTCTAAACACAATACTACACAATAAACACATCAAAAATAAAAGAAGCCAAAAAAATAATAATAATAATAATATCATTCATGTTTGCCTCATGGCTGCACCAAAATAGGTCCAGTTCAGCATGAATGCCAGACAACTAGTGCCTGACGCTGGTTTTCAACTGAACCTGTGGTTGTGACGCAACGGATGTAAAACCGGTTTTGGAGTGCAATATAATATAATATCAGTGATGGGTATTTAAATAATATATATAAGGTATGTTTACATACCAAAGATAGCATGCGAAGAAAGACCGCATGCCATCCCAGTCTGCTGACCTGTATCGCCAAACCCGCCAAATGCCTCTAGGACTAGGATCGGGCGGGGAGTAGATAGACACAGATTTAACCAGACAGTGGTCAGAACTGCCTAAAGGCGAAGATATCGACACTGAGTAGCGGTCTGGATCTGTGGTCATCAGAAGGTCCAAACAATTGGCTGTGTGCGAATCCACGTCAGGTACCCTCGTTGCCCCCTGTACCAGCTGGATGAGATTCAATTCCCGCGCTAGCTTCCGCATCTCACGACCAGCATGATCTGTGCACTGGTATGGGAAAAGCCACTCTTGGTGGTGCGCATTAAAGTCCCCCAGTAACACCAATTGGGCGGAAGGGTACCGCTGCTGAGCCGCATCTGCCGCCTCACTCAGATGCTGTGTAAGCCCGGACGTCTCCTGATCTCCACTATGCGCACGGTAAACACAAGCGTAGATTATTTTATCTAGGCCTGTGTCGACCAAAGCCCAAAGCGTTGAGAACCTGGAGTCTTCAAGATTGCGGAGACGCCGATAGCAGATGTCGTCCCGGGCATACATACATACGCCCGCGTGTGGTTTGAAGTTGTGCTCCAAGGTAAACCCTGGGTATGAAAGATACAACACGTCGGACAGTCCTCTGATCTGCGTCTCCGTAAGGAATAATAGAGCTGGTTTTTCAGTCTCCAGGTGGTGATGGACTGCAACGAGATTAGAGTGCAGATCTCGTATATTTGAGAGGTGCACTTTGCCTTTACCTTATAGGGAAGTAGGCCTGCGAGAAGACTGTCGCACAGACACTATATTTGGGATAAGCTCAAGAGAATGATAATGAACTGGTCTGCTTTCAGTGTGCATGTTTTTGTAATTGTATGGATAACCTTAAACTTCAGAAAAACATATACTTTATTTTCCATACAAAATAAACTTGCAAATAGCCATTAAAAACTGGTTGTTTTATATAAAACTAGCTATTGCTGGCAAATGTCAAGAAAAAGAATGCATGAAAGCATAACATACAGGCAGACAGATATATTGTCATGTTTATGTATGTATTTTACATGTATAATCAATAAGTTGTTGCATTGTATTAAAAAAAACACTTAAATAGTAATAAGATGTTAAACTAAATCAATATTCTAATTGAGGTGTTAGGGGTCTTGCTTTTTGTTGTGTTAAAATGACTAAACTCTACAGCCACGTGCATATTCATAAATTATTATTATTTAATAAAAACAACACGTTGAGTCATTAAGTCCACCTTTGTATAGTGTTTATGTGCATAAAGTTTTAACAAATAAATAAAAACACGTCAATCAGGGTATCGAAGTGCGTACAAAAGTCAATTGCATGTATGTAGGTACTTTTCTTTTTTTTGTCAATGTAATTGTTTTGTATTTTTGCTTTCGAAATGTATTTTTTTTAATTTATTTTTTTATTTCAATAGAGCTTATTGCTAAGCTTACTTATTACCTTTTTTAATTGGAAACTAAATAGCATTGTATAATGTAGAAGCACTTTTTTTTTCAAGTTTTGTGAATGTGAAGCACCATGGAGCATCTTTATTAGGTTACAACTTGTTTGACATTACGAGCATGGCAGTTGAGAGTTTGTTATGCTCACCCACGGAACAGTAAAAACAGTGGAAGTAGCTTGAGAAAATGTTTGTTCCAGAACCGGTGTCGCCAAACTCATACATTTACAATTTACTCTTACTGCAAACCTAAAAATATGATTGGCTGAAAACAAAAACAGGGCGTAGACGAAATGCAAAAAAAAATTTATACGAAATGCAACTTTAATTTCAAATGACTATAAATCAAATTGACAAAAACAAGAAAGATATACATCTTTGACTACCAAGTACTGCCACTCGTCGCTAGATGGCATTGTTCAGTATATAATATTCAGTATGATCTGTAAGCACGTAAAAATAAGATTGGTATTTGAATGGCGTATCACTGACGCGAATGCGCTCGCTGCTACTCAGATAGGGAAGTGACCTTATTCGATCGAAATATGTATCGATTGTATGAAAACGTATTTAAAACATATCATGCAAAAAAAAAAAATGTATGCGATAGTGTGATAGTATTAAAATTATGAAATTAATATGATTAAAGGCAATTTTTAAACGTAGTAAAAAGGGTATTTATTTGCATAGTACATCAATTATCATCATCTCAGCTGAAATCATCGTCATCGCCCACTGCTAAACATAAGAATATTAAGTATAATTCAAACGCCCTATGTTGTTCCTAACTCTTTAACTAAATTTATTTAAATACATCACAAATATCATACCACAATTTTTATTTTATTATATTTATTAATTTAATAATTATCTGTATTATATTACTTACAAAAACTATTAAACTATAATATATATTTTAAAAAGGCAATGTAATACATATTTTACATATCGATTGATTTTATCGATAAAGTCACGCACTATTTGGATAGCGTCAAAAGTATAGGTAGACTAACGAATATTCCAGAAAAGCTAATAACCGAGAAAATAAAATCAACTTTGTTTTGATGTAACTAAGGACTAGTTTTGTTTGTATATCCTGCGCAATGTTTCACGTAATTTTATTTTTTCATTTTATTAAAATAAATCCGAAAATAATACTTTTCGGTGATATGATACACCTCCATGAGTTAGATTTTTAGTCAGACTATGGTTTTTAAAGTACAGTATGGGACAATAAGGCATTTTAATATTATTTTTCGTTAATTATTATGTTGCGCAGTCTAGTTAGAGAATGAGAGCGCTTGAACAGCAAGTGCGCAACGCGATTCTTACTAGCGGCGACAGTACCACGCCTACTTACTTCTTCCACTGTTTTTACTGTTCCGTGTGCTCACCCAAATGTCTTGCTGATGGTGGCACGTGTTATTGGGTCATTCGGTTCCCTTTAAAATGGTTGAGCTGAGTGGGGCTGATGCACGTGTCATGCCCGTGAACGGGTGCCATCGGTTGAGACTAGTCATCTCTTGGCTGCCAGTGGCTTAATTCGGTTTCTATTTTTAATTACATTTAAAAAAAAGAATAATAACTTATTATTATTACGTATCTACCTACATTGTGCTCACATATTAGAAGCAACAAGAAATATGTAACCAAGATCTATGTAACTCATAATAATTATGTTTGAAAAAGAGTGTCCATGGAGTTTCTTGCACGTTATTCTCCATAGAGACCTACGCTTTGGAACGTGCAATTTAGCTTCACTTTTCTTGGACTGACCGACATTTGACTATTCAAAAGTGCCTGCAAATGTTCTATTTGAAATAAATGATTTTGACTTTGACTTTGACTTTGACATTGGGATGATTTTTACCCACCCTTAGGCGGAACGGGAGATAGTGTCAGACTCTTACTGACTAAAAAACCCACCCAGTTTCTTCTTGCCTTTCATACCGAGGCTTAGCTACCTTTCAGAGCTAATCCTGACCCCAGTAGGCTTCGACCCAGCTGGGCCCTGCTGTTGCTGACAACTCCTTGAGGCGTGTGGAAACAGTGCGCGCCGTCGATGCCTTGAGCTTGGTCCGGACAGTTACCGGACGGTCGGACAGCGAGCTACCCATTGCTCGACGCCCGCAAGCCCGCGCCTACGGTGAAGTCTGCACGTACGTACGGTGTCATGTATGTACTTCAATTTTCATATCTACGCTCAGCGAGACAAAGTGCTCTACCAGACTGGCAGCGCGCTGTGCCTGACTGCCAACGACCTTACAGCCACTAGACGTCTTATAACAGGCGACGCATGAATGCCAACACGTTCTATGTAAATGGGAAGTACCCCATGAATTTCGATTCCCTTGAGAGTGTCGATATACACGTTTTTTGCGACATAAACGGCCGTATCTTTTTTTTTGTGGATTCAGAAGTTTAATGTTTTCATAGCTTCAAGGGACCGCAGATCTGAGAATATAGTTTTGTTTTCAATTCCTTACCTCCACGCATTCCCGAGATAAAGGGTCTTGATAAAAAGATAGACAGACTGACAACAAAGTGATCGTATAAGGTTTCTGTTTCTTCTTCGTTTCTATAAGGTTTCTGGTTCACAATAAAACTTGCAGTTTAGGAGAAGGCGTGCACAACCAACCCAGTACTACATATTTTAGCGCGCGCCTCAAGGAGTTGTCAGCAACAGTACGGGCTCAGCCGGGTCGAAGCCTACTGGGGCCAGGGTTATCCGAAAGGGAACTCGAGCCCCGGTATGAAGGCTGGAAGGAACGGGGTGGGTTTTTTAGTCAGTAAGAGTCTGACACTATCTCCCTCTTCGCCCAAGAGCGGGGGTTGTCATTGGATGATTTCCCCCCCCCCCCAAAAAAAAAGAGTCTGACCAATAATTAGTAGTGATTTCAAAATTAGCTTAGAGTCGTTTCCTTTTTATTTAAATAAGGTAATAGAGTCCGTCTTTTGAAAGACCTGAGAATATAAGGTTAAAACCAAACATTTAGAATGTGGTATTATTGAAATAAATTTATTTTATGCTTTCGCTGGTTTTATTTTCTTTGGAGCCAGAGCATTCTCCTTTCAAATTGTTTGTGTTCCATCTTATTTTTTCCTTCGTTCCAGCTGCACAGTAAACTTATCAGCATCTTTCATCATGATGTCAAAGGTCAGTCTGATTGGTTTCTCTTCTGCTGTACATTTGTTACTTCTGCTCATGTCGGTAGATACTCGGTATCTTCTGATAAGCGTCGCTAATGCCGTCTTCATTGACATCATTGCGTATTGATAACCTGTGAAAAGAACAGTATTTGAAAATGGTACTTCTCTATGTAAGTTTACTTAAAACTAAGTCACATTCCACGTAATGATATTAACTAGTGCTTAACTGCAATCCCACCTGATTGTTTAGTAGTGATGCCATCGATGTTGATGAAGCGCATTAGTTTATTAAGAGTCTTTAGCTCTGAAGACACCTAAATTATAATCGGATGGGAAGACGACACCTCATCCAATGATGTGACAGATTTGGCGGACTGATTGAGTTACAGTACTTTACAAGAAGCCACGCCCACTGCCTATCTGACTCTTGTAATATAGCACAAATCTATTGCACTAACTTTGGCATACGTTCAGACTCCAAACTGCTAATGAAAAATTCCCGGTGGAAATACCAATAACACATTGTCCGACCGGGAATCGAACCCAAAACTAAACGCTCAGCAGCACCACTGATGACCACTACACTAATGGAGGCAGGTTACAATTTTGAATCTAAAAAATACATTAAACCTAACCTAAACAATTCCTGGGTCCGTGGCTAAAAGCCAAGAAGGCAGCAGGATGCGTGAGTGGCGTGTCGAGGAACCGTTCAGGTCGGAACAGCTCCGCGTCGTCTCCCCAGTAGCGAGGGTTGCGCTGTGTGCCCCAGATGTTCACGAGGACTCTACAGCCTTCCACTAATGTTATACCTGATGCTGTAATAAAAAAAAAAAAAACAAATAAATTCAATCTGAGATACAAAATGGCTGAAGAGACAGCCGGAAAAAGAGCCAATGGTCTCATTTTGATTTATTTATCATAAGATTTTCTAAAGATACATCATAATTATAGTGTAAGTAGGACACAGTAGACTAAGAAAGATCTATTTTTCTTTATTATTATTTTATACCTTATTAAAGAGTTTTAAAAATCAATATCAATATACAGTAGTTCATCATCATCATCATCATCATCATCATCATCAGCCTTTTTAGGGTTCCGTAGCCAAATGGCAAAAAACGGAACCCTTATAGATTCGTCATGTCTGTCTGTCTGTCTGTCTGTCTGTCTGTCTGTCTGTCTGTCTGTCTGTCTGTCTGTCCGTCTGTCCGTCCGTATGTCACAGCCACTTTTTTCCGAAACTATAAGAGCTATACTGTTGAAACTTTGTAAGTAGATGTATTCTGTGAACCGCATTAAGATTTTCACACAAAAATAGAAAAAAAGCAATAAATTTTGGGGGTCCCCATACTTAGAACTGAAACTCAAAAAATTTTTTTTCATCAAACCCATATGTGTGGGGTATCTATGGATAGGTCTTCAAAAATGATACTGAGGTTTCTAATATCATTATTTTCTAAACTGAATAGTTTGCGCGAGAGACACTTCCAAAGTGGTAAAATGTGTGTCCCCCCCCCTCTAACTTCTAAAATAAGAGAATGATAAAACTAAAAAAAATATATGATGTACATTACTATAAAAACTGCCAACGAAAATTGGTTTGAACGAAATCTAGTAAGTAGTTTTTTTTTAATGCGTCATAAATCGAAAAAAATACAGTATTATTAAAACATCGATCAAAGTTACAACACATTACAAGAACTTTTGTATTATGTTACTTGCTGCTACGGAACCCTTCATGGGCGAGTCCGACTCGCACTTGGCCGGTTTTTTGTGTTTATTACTACTTAAAACAAAAAATAAATTAAAAAAGACGTGTGGCACTCGGGGACTGCCGCGGTAAAGCTATTGCATAGCATCACTCATTTGTTTTCTTATCGGTCACCACGCTCAAAACAAATGAGTTATTGCATAGCTTCTATCGCGGGCCTTGAGCGTGGAGACCGAATCCAGAAATTCCGTAACGAAAATAACCTAACACCCCCCACTCATTTGTTTTTTGAGCGTGGTGACCGATAAGAAAACAAATGAGTGAACAATCAATCAAAATTCAATTCAATGTGTGGAAGTGTAACTTCAATTAATACCAAAGAAAAAAAACAAAGGAAAAAAAATACTGCATAAATAAATATAATTGCATAAGTTGATAAAAATGCTATGCAATAGCTTTACCGCGGCAGTCCCCGAGTGCCACACGTCTTTTTAGGGTTCCGTAGCCAAATGGCAAAAAACGGAACCCTTATAGATTCGTCATGTCTGTCTGTCTGTCTGTCTGTCTGTCTGTCTGTCTGTCTGTCTGTCTGTCTGTCTGTCCGTCTGTCCGTCCGTATGTCACAGCCACTTTTTTCCGAAACTATAAGAGCTATACTGTTGAAACTTTGTAAGTAGATGTATTCTGTGAACCGCATTAAGATTTTCACACAAAAATAGAAAAAAAGCAATAAATTTTGGGGGTCCCCATACTTAGAACTGAAACTCAAAAAATTTTTTTTCATCAAACCCATATGTGTGGGGTATCTATGGATAGGTCTTCAAAAATGATACTGAGGTTTCTAATATCATTATTTTCTAAACTGAATAGTTTGCGCGAGAGACACTTCCAAAGTGGTAAAATGTGTGTCCCCCCCCCTCTAACTTCTAAAATAAGAGAATGATAAAACTAAAAAAAATATATGATGTACATTACTATAAAAACTGCCAACGAAAATTGGTTTGAACGAAATCTAGTAAGTAGTTTTTTTTTAATGCGTCATAAATCGAAAAAAATACAGTATTATTAAAACATCGATCAAAGTTACAACACATTACAAGAACTTTTGTATTATGTTACTTGCTGCTACGGAACCCTTCATGGGCGAGTCCGACTCGCACTTGGCCGGTTTTTAATGTTCCCACTGCTGGGACTCTCCTCTTTAGGAGAGGGAATGGGCCATAATCCACCACACGGGCCCAGTACGGGTTGGTAGATGTCACAATATTTTATTATGTTTTCGAATTTTTGGTTTCAGGACATGCCGGTTTCCTCACAATGTTTTCCTTCACCGTTTTGACAGCAGTGCTAATGAAACAAATAGTAATGCGCCTGGCAGGGTTTGAACCCGCGACCTACAACTCGTAAGTTGAAGCCATTACCACTCGGCCACCAGTGCTCTCTACACAGTAGTTCAAGTATAGGAATTACAAATTGAATGAACTTGTCTTGTGCAATTTAGCTTCACTTTTCTTGGACGGACCGACTATTCAAAAGTGCCTGCAAATGGTCTATTTGAAATAAATGCTTTGACTTTGTGCTAGTTTTCCCGTGAATATGCTCCCAAGACTTATCTTATAAGATTTTTTTTTCGGGGATACAAGTTTTTGCCAGTGATGTAGGTTTCTTTCAGTAAAATTAGTATCGAATCAGTAATTTCTAAGGAAACCGGTTTAAATTAAATAGGTTATATTGTTTCGAGTCAAGTAAGGGAGTCTTTGCCCAATTGGACCCTTTTGAAAATGGACCCGCGGAATCACTCAACCCAATAACATTTGAGTGGGTCGACTGGACCCACTGTGTCGGATTCATGCACGGAAATCTGTAAGTAGTTTGATTCCTGAATTAAACTGAGCACTTCTCTAATAAAAAATAAATTGCACTATGAGGAACAAGCTTAGTTCTGCCGTTGGAAAAAAGATTGTATCTTCTCAAAATGTGATTGCGGTGTTCATATCGAGTGGGTCCAGTTGTCATAACAACATGTAAATTAAATTGTCAATACGTACGCAGTTTGACATCTTTGTCAATCTTCCTGACAATGACAGGCACAGGGGGGTAAAGCCGCAGCGTCTCCCGGACCACTGCGTCCAAGTACTTGAGACGAGGCAGGTCCTCGAAGGTCACTGCTCTGTCGGAGTCATCGAACACTTCCCTTAATCTGAAAACAAAGATGTCTGACACACTTAAATTTATTAAGGCGAAAGTTTGTGAGTGTGTATGTTTGTTACTTCCAAGAAAGCGTATTGCAAGGCTAAGGACTACGTTGAAGACATGCTTGTTTGGCAATGACTACTTCTGCACATGTAGTTTCCCTGGCAGCTCATTAACTGTATTATCGTACAGTCATCTATTAACTGCTCCATCATTGTTTTAACTTTATTATTTATACTAAAACTCTTTTTTCCTATCCTATGTTTTTGCAATCTTTTTTTTATATTAATTAAACTTCAGCCACCTCAATTTCACTAGAACTTTTTATCCTTAGTTCACTAGTAATTTATTATTGTATACATCTTTCATTTATTGATAGGTTTATTTTATTTTTGTGTAGTTTCTTTTAATAATATATGAATGTGAGAACATCGTAGACTCTGCGAATTTTTATTTTGCTTTTGGTTACAAAGCTGATCACTCTACATTGTCCTCTCATGTCTTTTATTTATTGTAATAAGGAAATATTGTAGGAACATTTTTTTAAAGAGTTTCTTGCCGGTTCTTCTCCATAGGAAATGACCAGTTGAAACCGTGCGCTAGCTTCTGGCGTTTTATAAGTGCCCATGTAGGCCTACATGGGCACTTATAAAACGTATATGAAATAAATAATTTTGAGTTTGAGTTTGACTTCAAGGTTGAATGGCTGACTGGATTTTGATAAAATTTGGCGTAAGGGTAGATTATGTCTTGAAATAGCACATACAACATTGTTTTTTATTTCGGGAGTATGTTTCTTTAGGAAAAATTTTAGTTACACGCCTGGAACCACGCATTGGAACCCATACTGTCCATTTTTTGGGTTATAATAATAATAACCCTGTCGCCGTATCTCTACATTGACGTCGTGGTGTGGCTTGCGCTCCAATATACCCTAGGTCAGTACCGGTAGAGTTTGCTTTGTCGTAACATGCATTGCTTAGGGAGAGGGACCAGGCTAAGAGAGATACGCAGGGCAGTTTTGGGGTGAACTGATGGGCATTAGTGACCTTGGGGTGGGGTCCTTTTGGGCCCAGATCTTTGGGGAGAAAATTTGTGTCTCCTCTCCGTCTTGCCTTAATTGGCCGGCCGTAGTAACACTGACGAGGTACTCAAAAGAAGATTGTATAATCCAGTAAGGTGCCGGTGGGTAACTGTACTTCCGGAATTTTGCCCTGTGGCTTGTATCTCTCTTAGTTTGGTACCTATGTTACGGCAAAATAAACTTTGCTGGTAAAGACTTTGGGTTTATCGGAGCGCGCAAGCCGCACTACGATGGCAACGTAGAGATATGGCGGTAAAGACTATTAATACGATGTGCATTTGCGCTAACAGATTTCTGAATCGGTCCGCTATAGAAAAGTAATTGCTAGTGAGTGGTAACGGTATAAAAAAAAAACTTCGAAGATTAAGTAATCCCTTGTTTAATCTTCGAAGTTTTTTTTTTCCGAGTTCAATCGTTTCTATAATATAACTTTGATGACAAAACTCACTCTTTATACACTTTCTCCTGCACATCAGGATGCCGCGCCAGCATAGACACAGTGAAGGATATTCCGACAGCTGAGGTATCGGTGCCTGCCACCACGAGGACCAAGGTCTCCTCTTGCAACTCCAGGTCGGAGTACCCTCGGTCTCCGCCAGTCGCTTCTATTAACAGCTCCAGAAATGTCTTCTTGTCTTTATCGGAATCTGGAACGTTATTTATTTTTAACTAGCTTTGCCCGCAGCTTCTCCCGCGCACATAAAATATAGCCTATGTCAATCAGGAATAAAGCATCTTTCTATCGGTGAAAAAATTTTAGTAATCGGACCAGTACATCCAGAGATTACCTCCTACAAACAAAATAATAAAAAAATAAACTTTACCTCTTTATTATATTAGTGTAGATAATGAATTGTTAAGGTTCTTTATAATAATAATGATAATGGATCAAGGACTTGATTAGGAAAACGGTAATCCTGAACACGGTTCGTATAGTTAGGAAGTTCCTATCTTTAGAGCTCTGACTACCGGTAGCTTGGACCCTGTTCCCGATACCGGTAGGCGACTGGTTTTTTATATTTTTTAATGTTTTATTATTTATTTTTGAAATATTTAAAAATGTAACTGATGATGATGATGCATTCCAGCCGATTTCGGCCGGAGCGACCGCATTCTTTGGCTCCTCATATCAGTTTTTTGAGCTCAGCTCTGCTGCTCTGTTATGCGCCCTCATGTGACTTGCATATCCAACCCTGGCCGAAAAGTTAACTACAATGTTTTTTTTAACTGAAATAACAAACAGCAATAGGATACAATACAGTTTGCATTCCTGATTTCTCAAACTAGGTTTTTGCTTGTGATTGGGGACCAGTGATTCCATGAGGTTAATATCAAAAGCGGAAATCTGTTTTCACCAGTATCATGTTTAACATAATTACCAATTCAATGAAATTAATTTTTATTATCCTGCCACGCAAAGGTTTTGTCTTTCAATATGAAAAGACAGAGCATCATGCACTTCTACATGCTCATCATCATCTCCTTAGCTATTTTCCAACTAGCTTGTAGTCGGCTTTAAGTCTTACCGGATGCGGCTGAAGACCCGTCTTTTACTTCAGGATATGGAGAGGAAGGGCAGGGCTTTAGCGGTCAGAGGTAACATGCTGGTCCGCAGATTTTCCCGCTGCTAATCAACCTGCTAAACAAGTAAAGATTACGTTGTTTGGGGCGTATTGTTAAAGCTTTTATACGGGAAATCTGTGTGTCAGTTACACCAAAAGTTAATGATGAAAAAATGCTAGATGTCTTCATCATCATCATCATTTCAGCTGAAAGACTTCCACTGTTGGACATAGGCCTCCCTTAAGCGACGTCACAACGAACGGACCTGTGCGTCTCGCATCCATCGGATTCCAGCGACCCGGACCAGGTCACTCGGTCCACCTTGTGGGAGGCCTTCCAACGCTGTCTTCCAGTACGCGGTCGCTACTTCAGAATCTTTCAGTCCCAACAGCCATCTGTTCTGCGTACAATGTGCCCTGCCCATTGCCACTTAATTGTCACTTAAGTCTGGTTTGGATGCCTTGAACTTCCAGTATATTAACATGTTTTGGATGATATTGGGGCTGCCTCACTTCTGTATTGCATCGGGGATGTTTGTATTAAGTAATTTTGCAAACATAATTGACAAATGGCACAAAAAAAAAGCAGTAATATTACAAGTAGCTGTGCAAAGAAGCAGGCAGTATTCAACCATAAGTGCGACCACAATAAGCATAGATTGAAATGTTCTAATGAATTGGATAGCGCGATAAGAGAAACAGTAGGCTAGTATTTTGCAAATACAAAAGCGAGGTGACGAAACACGAGCACTTCAGCGATGCCAAACCTTTTACAGTAATTTAAATAAGAAATAATAACGGTTATTAGTTCTTAATTTTTGAAAATGATTCTAAATCTAGACATCTAGCATAGCAAATCAGCAATCAGCCTTTTAATGTTCCCACTGCTGGAACTTAAGCCTCCTCTCTAGCCTCTCTGGGCCGTAACCACGTGGGCCCAATGCGGGTTGGTGAATGTCACATGTCTTTGAATTTTTGGTTCTAGGACATGCCGGTTTCCCCACGATATTTTCCTTCACAGTTTTGAGAGCAGTGGTGATGATATAAATTAGACAAACAAATACGCCTGTTTGAGTTTGAACCGACCTACAACTCGTAGCGCCGGGCCTTGGTCGAGGCCATGGTCGGCACACACGCGCACACATGGACTCACATTAGATAGAATGATTTTAGTCTAGATTATTTTAATGGATCCCGACTGTTGCTGAACTGTGGACTGAACTTGTTTATTATTATTTTCAGTTAAATTCAAAGTATTTTTTTACGCAGTCGGGTTTTTTTTTTTTAATTAATTTTTTATTTTATGTTTTTCGCGCGTATCTTACGCGCGAAAAACATAACCCTTCTTGCAGTCGGGTAATAAAAAATCTGTTCAAGAAGCTGATCACAATTGACTAGTCTTTTGTGTTGAACAATGGAATTCCAGTTAAGTAGTTGATCTGGGCTTTTGGAAGTGTATAATTTAATTTTGGCTAATCTTATCCAAAATAGCGAACAAATTTTCGTTATTTTTTAGGGGAATACCTTTCATTTCTAAATTGTTCAGCCTCGATCTCTGGTTGCTAGCAAACAACTCCGACTTAATCAGATTAATGTCAGATTGAAGACTACAAACGGATTCCTGCAGATGTTAAAAACCAGCTACTTTAGTCTCGGTAAGTCCCCTGTTTGAGGCGTGGCTGGAAAGGCCTCACGGCGTCCTTACCTTCCGCATGACGCAGGTCCTCACCGGACATGGTTCGTTCGGGAGTTTCCTGCACCGGATTCATGCGGAAGTGACGCCCGGGTGTCGCCACTGTGCGGAACGCCCGGAGGACACGGTGGAGCACACAGTCGAGGTGTGCCCTGCTTGGGCGGAGCATCGCCGTGCCCTCGTGGGGGCGATCGGCGGCGAAGACCTCTCGCGCCGGGCCTTGGTTGAGGCCATGGTCCGGAGCGAGGAGGAGTGGCAGGCGGTCGCCGACTTCTGCGAAACAGTAATGCTCGCAAAGGAGGAGGCCGAACGCATCTGGCAACGGCGTTATCGCCGCCGGCACCGCCGCCGGGATTCTGATCCCGATTTCCGGCCACCGTAGGCGCGGGCTTGCGGACAGTGAGCAATGGGTAGCTCACTGTCCGGCCGTCCGGAAACTGTCCGGACCAAGCCCAAGTCGTCGACGGCGCGCACTGTTCCCGCGCGCCTCAAGGAGTTGTCAGCAACAGCAGGGACCCAGTCGGGTCGAAGCCTACTGGGGCCAGGGTTATCCGAAAGGGCGCTCGAGCCCCGGTATGAAGGCTCGAAGGAACGGGGTGGGTCTTTTAGTCAGTAAGAGTCTGACACTATCTCCCGCTCCGCCCAAGAGCGGGGGATGTCAATGCATGATTTTTTCCCACCATAAAAAAAAAAAATCTACTTTAGTCTCAATGTCCGCAAGTTTGACAGACAAATCATCCAGCCGTTTACCTTCTGACTTAAAACTGGCCTTGAGTTCATTGAGTTCCTCTTTTATGCATTTGACATCATCAGACAGCGAAGGCAGGCCAGCCAGTGGAAGCTTGAGCTCGTGAATCTCATTCAGAATCGTATCTAGAGACGCAAGTTTAGGTGCTGGTTGCGGAGACAGGGTAGGGGTCGGTGACGGAGAGGAAATCCGGTACTTAAGATATTTCGATGCCGCTCTTCACTGAGCTCCTAATTTTCTCCACCCAGCGGTAAGGTAAGGTACACTGAACACCATCATTAAAATGAGAATTACAGCTTGCACACTTCATCATAGTTTCCAGTGAAGTTACAGGATAAGTAAAATGTTTAGAACCACTGATGAAACGCCAGTACGTTTAGGCGAGGTGCAAGGGTACTTGCGTAGTAATTGCGTGAAGTACTGACTTGTATACAAGTATTTTTATAGTTTTTGAGTAAAACATAACACAACTACATAAAATCGAACATGCTTCGTAAAACTGCAAGAACACTATAGTAAAAATTAAGACGACTTAAGAACCTCCTGCTGTCGGTTGAAAATTCTCAAGAACGCGGTCTCAATAAGTTATATACACGGAAACTACATATACACGGACTCAGAATCTCTTCCTTATTTTCAAGTCGGCTAAACATGAGAAGAACACTATTAACGTTATTAGGATTTATCGTTTATACTATTGAACTAAAATCAATCAATACAACAGAAAATCCTGAATATTTACAAATCCAAGATATCTTAGATGAATCCCATGAGAACTTGAAAGTCGTACTTCAAGCCATAAAAACAATCAATAATATCAACGGACAAATAGACCAGTTCGGCCTCCTGAATGAAGATACCTTTTCAGACAACAACGAAACTGATATACCGGAGTGGATGTATAACCCGCTAGACAATTACACGTTTACACAAATCAGTCTGCATGAGAAGCCAGTTAATCCACACTAATATTAAAAAGAGGTAAAGTTTTTTTATTTTAATTTCTGGGAGGTAATCTGTGAATGTACTGGTCCGATTGCTAAAATTTTTTACCTCTAAAAAGCTGCTTTATTCCTGATTGTCATAGGCTACATTTTATGCATACGTAGCTAGTACTTCATTTATGTCGATAATAATGTACCGATATTTAAAATCTAAATTGTTTATTTGCATTCATAATCTACATACCGTAAAAAATTTAAGCGAATGACACATTCCGCCACAAATTGTCATCCTAATTGTATTTCTGAACTATTTAATAAGTATTTGTTTAATAAGAAAGATGGAACTAAGGCTTATGAAAAAAAAAAGACAAACTATTTGTAATAAGAACATACAAACATAAGTTATAGGATAAAATTTAGTAGGATAATGCATTGATATACAATGATAATGCAGAAGAAATAATTGGAATTGTATTGTATTAATATACCACATTAAATTTTAATCCCATGGAGGGTCGAACCAGTGCATGAAACACTATCGATTTGTAAAGATAAAATTAAAAAATAAAATACTTTTTTTTTAACAACTCAAACTAATTTTCGCATGAGTGAATAAATAATGCAAACCATTAGTAGGCACCATTCCACAATAACAATAATTATGCGTTCGCCTAGTCATCGTGGACTCACAAAAAATAGCCAATCCTAGATCAAACTCCGCCCCCAAACCCTATTTGACTGGCCACGCGACGCGGCGCGCGCCTTATGCGCCCCGCGCACCCCGCGCGCTAAGTGCAGTGAGTGAGTGACACACGTCAAGGAATAATTCAGTTTCTCTCAAGACGTCATAGGTGTGTCGTCCGGCGAAAATAATGGCGTCTTGGAATTTCGTGTATTCTAACCTGGAGTTGGTGACGAAATCGCGGGTCTTAATGCGCAGGCGGCTCGACGTTTTTACAGTGCCAAACCACTTGCAATCGTTGCGTTAAACGTGCAAGATTATGTATCCTAAGGAATGCTATGCTCTTGTGTAGTCTATCTAACCAGTGATGATTCAGAGGTGATTAATTATTAGGTTTATAACAGCCCCTAAGACGACCCATTGACCTAACTATTAACTCACTCTTATTACGAGTAATTGTTGTAAATAATTTTGATTAGGTGCCTACTTATGAACAATTTAACGTGTCGTTTAAGTGTTAAATAAATAAAAATACAAAGGCAATTTAGGTAAGTAACAGACCTTTTTTCAAATCATTGTTTGTACATAATTTTGATTCCACATTTTTAAATACGCCATAACTAGCAGGCCTGTAGAGATTTATTTTTACATGTAATGTAATTAATTATCTAACACTTTTAGCATAAGTAATAATTTTATTAGGTATGTCTACTACTTAACTGCTTTGTGCCTAATACAAAGCGGTTAAGACCGTCCTAAGCTTGTAAAAGTATGAAGGAAAAATTGAAATCATTTTATTTTTTTTACGTGAACGTCAGCTGAGCGAGTCAATGACCTTTTGACCGACGTCGACGCACGACGTAGGTACCTAGGAGTTGTTACTATTTAGTCGATGCATTCTGCGAGTATTACCTTATCACTTGCTGCTTTTTTTTATTTTAAAAGTTACATCGCTCTACAAGCTTTGGATGAATAGTATTTTATAAGTGAAACCACCGGTTCAAAGAATTAAAACGATTAAAATGTAATGGTGTATACAAACACAGTCAGTCAGTTAGACAGTCAGTGTGAGTAGTCAGCGTTACTTTGAACTCAGTCGCCGTTTGGGCGGTTTGGCCGTCTGTCTCAACTAGCAGGTATGCCTTTACCTGCCAGCTTGCACCCACCAGCCGATTAGGTGCTGAAGTTACATAACAATATTCATTTTTCTAGTGATGTCAGAAGTAGATGGTTTCCTTTTCGAAAAAAATATAAAGAAAAACCTTTTAGATTTTTTACTGAAAGAAAAGAAAGAAAGAAAGAAAAAGTGTTTATTCACGTCAAACATGACGCATACCATAAAAAAATAAATAACAATATCGAACTAAAAGTAAGTAACACACAAGATATGCGTCACATCCGCGTAAAACGAGTCTTACTACTACTGAGTACTGAGTCTTTAAAAGATGAATATAAATTCATAAGAGATTATTAAGAGTATGTAGGTTTCTCCATAAATATAGACATCCCGGAGAATATGTCTGACGTGAATATCGTATTCATGAGTTAATTCAAACTAGAGGCCACTTGGCCGAGACTCTTCACGACACGTCACGGAGACTTAGGTATCTTAGGAACAGTCCAACGGTTAGCCGTGGCCTGAGCCTCTATTTTATCCAGAAAGAAGTAAAATTCCATTGCACTTCATACTTTTTAGATGGAATTTTGAAAGATTCGAGAAATCGGTCCAGTAATTTTTGAGCTTATGTGTTACAAACAATATCTAAAAATACAAATCTTTCCTCTCTTATAATATTAGTATGAATATGAAATATTGGAACTGGATACGGTTTTATGGAATAATGTTGTATTCATACGGTTACGATATGAAATTATTTCGGATTATCCATTAATTTTGGGTAGTTTAGGTTAAGGCAGTTTATAAGAGTTTTAAAATTATAAAAGTAATGTGCAAATAGCAAGATTTGTGTTTTATTTCTAGTCTAGATTATCATATTGTTTGACCTAACCGGGCAAACTAACAAAAACCTGTTGTAACTTGTCATTTACACTTCGAATTAATCTGAAACTATCTGAAACCTGTATATCGGTTTCGGTACATGGTTACGAGACTACAGTTACAACGATTTATTATAATTGTTTATTCAAACAATGCATTCCCACATACATTCCATTTCATTTGGAAAAGGAAATGCGTTGGAGTTTATAAATTGAAGTAAACGGTAGATATTTAGTGTTGCTACTCACTCTTCTCGACGTCACTGCCATTTTCCTTCATGGTTATCCGTTTTGATTTGATCACCTGAAATATGAAAATTATTGTTTTTTCTTTCGAAAACTACAGATCCACCATCACCATAAACCATTAACTGTGAACTAAGAACCAAGAACCATGAACCATAAACATGAACCATGAACCATGAACCATGAACCGAGAACCAAGAACTAAGAACGAAGAACCATGAACCATGAACCAAGAACCAAGGATCAAGGACAAGAACTAAGAACCATGAAGTTGATCATTTCTTGCCAGATCTTAATAATGAGTTATACCACCAATGTATATATGGGTTATAATATATATATAATTAATGCTTACCCTGTGTTAGGAGACTAAGAATCGAAATAAAAATGCGTTTATTGACATTAAAAAAACGGCATTATAACACTTTAAAATTTTTCGTAATAAAGCTGATTAATGAGCTGAGTGATTCAATAATAAAAAAGGCACTTTATTGAAAATTATTTTGTGTTTCCTACCACCACACATAATGTCAATTAGCCAAAATACATAACTTAACACCCTTAGGCAGCCCAGTTAGTATTATTTCTTTGTTATTTAGAACAACATATTGCATAAAATGATCACAGGCAAGTACTCAATTCTAAAGAGGCCTCAACTTAACAAAAAGGTTTAAACACAATGTCGTAATAGTTACCTTATCAAGAAAACCGTAGATGGTATTCTTGCACCTTTCGAAGCTGGTATGGTAGGGGAATAGCTTATACACGGCATCTGCATACAACCACGGTGATACCATTCGAGCAGCAGTCAGTTTGCAGCACTCCTCGACTGCTGTCAGTAATGGCACGTCAACTGTCCTCTGGGTATTCACATTGACCCCTAAGGTAGTTTCTGTGAAAAATCGATAGTCTAGTATCAATAATTTTACGCATTGTCAATTAAAGATTTTGGAAGAATAAATATAGACTACTCCAACCTTTTTCTTTTATAATTCACATAAAAAAATAAAGTTGAAGGGAGTAAATAAGATAAATCTAGACTCGCAATCTTCGTTTTAGAGAAGTAATAATAAAAATATTTTGAAATATGCTGAAATTAACATCTAAATGGTCGCCGAACAGGACAAGATGCCGAGTAAGACCCACGAGTAGATGATGAAACGAGCTAAACAGTTTGTTATAAATCTTCTGCCAGCGGCTTCGCCCGCGTTAAAATCGGTTTCCCCATACAAACTTTGGACCCCCGTTTGATCCCTTGGGGGGGGGGGGGGTGAATTTCAGAAAATCGGTTCTTAGGATGTTTACACTCTATGAGGAACCTACCTACCAAATTTTAAGTTTTTAGGTGTTTAGCTTCAGAGATTTCGTGATTAATCAGTGAGTGGTATTTCGCTTTTTTTTATAATAATAGATTTATGTCCTTTCAGCTATGAAGGAGATCAGGCTACAACAACAAATACCTGTGCAAAGTGAAGGAAAGCCTTTGCCTAGTAGTAGGATAGACAATGATATAATTAAAGGTGCAAAACCGAATTTGGAGGTGTCAGGATGATAGACAAAATTAATAACTAACTAGCGACACATACTCGTGCAAATCATATATCTTCTCCGTTTATCCCTCATTCAAAAAGAAAGTGAAAAGAGTATCGAAATCCGTTGCATAGTTGACGATAACATTAGGCAATTTGGACTGAGTAAATTTATTCTGCATCTTTTCTACCATTTACCATTTTTTACAATTTTAGTTTAAATGGTTTAAGTTTGTTTGTTTATGTAGAGTAACGAATTATTTGCAAAATTAATAATAAATAATACCTCCGACATTTATATAAAAAAAAAAATCTACCATTACAGAAAATTTATTTTTATATGGATTCCAGATCCACTCGTTTCCATGTTACTTCATACCAGTGCAATATAAAGCGATTTCAATACTGCCATGTTAGAGACTTCATGGGTTTCACGAATGACAAATCTAAGCTTCTTGAGCCATCAAGAAGCTTAAAAGGAAGGAAGGCCCCTCGTGCTCGACAGGGCCCCAAGTCTGCTATTTTTATAAATTCGTCATTCCAACACGATCCCATTGTCATTTTGCTAAAAGTTCGTAGTCTGCTCATTCATAATGATCGATCATTTATCGGTCTGTGGTATCATAATAGAGTTGTGGTAGAATGATAATATCGAGCATATTAAAACCAATAACTGCACAATAACGTTTTAATGGTAGAACACTGATCAAATAAACTGTCAAAGTTTTAGCAGATTACCGCATGCGTCAAATATTCATTATTTTTATAATACAATATTCAGTTGTTGACCATTGGAAAGTCATAATGACGCCATTATGTTAGTAGATTACCAAACTTGTGAAAATCGACAATTATGACATTAATGATAGACTATTCTGACACTATTGTAATAGCAGACTTGAGCCCTGGGCCTCAAGTCTGCTATTACAATTGTTGATTTTGACAAGTTTTGGTAATCTACTAATATAATGGCGTCACTATGACTTTCCGATGGTCAACCACTGACACTTCATTGAAAGAAATGGCATAGAATGGTAATCTCGTACATAATGACAAATGAATATCTGACGTATGCGGTAATATGCAAAAATTTTGACAGTTCCTTTGATCAGTGACCTACCATTACGACGTTATCGCGCAGTTAGTGTTTTTAATAAGCTCGGTATTGTTATTCTACCACAATTCTAATATAAGACCATTGACCGATCAATGATCGATCATTATGAATTAGCAGATTACAAACTTTTAGCAAAATGACAATGGGATCGTGTTGGAATGACGAATTTATAAAAATAGCAGACTTGGGCCCCTGGTGAACGGATAGCAGAACGGTGCATACACCGGGCCATCAGTTACACAGGTTTTGGCTGCTCGGTATATTTTTAGAGATATGCAAAAATAAATCTAAGGCGCAATTTTTTTTTTTGCAGTTTCTAGTTGCCTGACAAAACTTTTTACCTTTTTTACCATCCACAGCAAATATTCCTGTCTGTCTTATCATTCCCCACGATATCACAATTCTTTTTTTTCATATCACTCCTCATACAGTATATTCCATGTCAATCCATATTTATTTAAGCCTCCTTCTGCTTCTTTAACCATCCACATTTATACTAATGTGTTTTTAGTAAATTGTGTGTCATCCTTTATCTCTTTGAACAGAATTAACGTAATGGCATTGCGATGACCTGGACGCACAGGATCAGTAGTTGTCATGACACTTGAAGGAAGTATAATTAATGTCTAACAGAGGACATCTTTCGGGTGAAATGAGGATGATTAAAACATACGATGCACAATATATTATTATATTATGTGGCACCATCAATGACGAACTTACCACAAACAGAATCCATAGTATAACTCGCCAGGTACTTCCACACGGAGATGGGCCCTGTCCCGGCGACTGGCTGCAGCTGGTCTGTCATCACGATGCTCTGCCGGGAGAATGTCTTCACAAAGTTGTTCAGATTCTTTGGAGTGAAGGTCGGGGCTAGAACCTTGCGGCGTGGACGCCAGATGCACACTAAGAAGGTTATGTTACAAGTTACTTGCTTGCAAATATCTGCCTAAATTCCTATTAATACTTGTTATAAATAGTTGAGCAAATCTGTTTGATTACATGTTTATTGATGAATAACGCCTATATAAAAAATAGATTTTTGAGCCTGGAAGAACCAAAAAACCAAGCAAAACCCTCCAGTATTGATCTCGCTCTGGACTATGACGTTGACAAGAATCCTTGGTGCTTCGCTTAAGCGGGGCACGCCTCCTTCGTATGGTTGGTTCACTTTGTCCTCTGGACAGTGACATCATGGCGTTTCTTCCACCCAGATCCAACATAAGAAGGTTTATTTTAGAGTATAGCAGTTGATGGGGCTCGCTAAAGCTGACAACTGCTAAAGCTGCAAGACTGTTGGAAAGACTCACCGCGGTCCTGGGGTGAGAAAAGCCGCTAAAAGAACACGGATGGTTTAAGTCAATAAACGTCTGACACTCCCTCTCGCCCCATCTAGAGCGGGAAGAGTTATTTAATATATTCCAGGCAAAAACAAGTAGTTTACCTGGCGCATATATGCTTCCGTTGCCAGTTAATTTTCGTGCGAAACGCATGACATCATCTTTTTCAAGCGAAGTCTTCAGGATAACTTCTAAATCAACTGGGTCTACCACAACTGCAAAATATAAGTTGGCATCAATATGAATGTACTTACAAAGAACATTTTATTATTATTAATAACAGAGTATTAGCCGCTCATAATTGCAATCTGATTAATTTGTGCCTGGAATTTGCTTTAGAATTTTCCTTTGGCCTGATTAATGCTACGAGTACTTGAAAAATTTGAAGGAACGTTATCCACTTGCAGCTGAACGACTTGTAGTTTACACGGAGAGACTGCCTGTCTGATCTTCACAACCCAGTTACTGAGTAATGTGATATCGCTTTGCGAGTCTGGAGACAGATTTTAAATCTTCTAACCAGGGATGTTTTGAAGCTCCGTAACCAAAACTGATAAGCAAATAAACAGATAATGAAAAAACATAAATAGATAGACATAAACAGATAAACGTATTTTATATTAAATATCTACAATGACAGCCGGGATTGCCCAGGACCAATGACTTAACGTGCTGAGTTGCTGACTGCTGACCGAGGCACGGTGGAGCCTCAGTATGTTATAGATGGTCAGTGGTCACCCATCTTCGTTAAGCATTTTCTAACTTTGAAGATCGACCCACAGGCCTGGCTGCGAGTTCCTTACAATTTGAGGAAGGTTTGAACACATGGCAAATGGGTTTGAACCTATGGTCAGCAGTCACCATAAAGTTAATTAAAAAAATTTAACCAACCTGTGACATATACTCCTTCTGCCCATACGTTAGTGAGTCCGCCATTTTTTATAGCTTCACGACCCAGCATTTGTAATGTTCGCATACAATCTGCAACAAAATATTACACAATTTTTCATGAGTTTTTTTGCGTTCTTTTATATAAGAAAGAAAAGAAAGAAAACATGTTTATTCTGCCCTTAGAGACACACAAATAATTACAAAATAAAAATTAATGAAAGACAAACAAAATAAAAATAAAAATTAATAAAAGAAAAACAAAATAAAAATAAAAATTAATAAAAGAAAAACAAGATAAAAATAAAAATTAGTTGCCATAACGTCAAGTGTACACCAGGCCTAACAGAATAGAACCATAGACAACTTTGTTGTCTAGGTTGTCTATTAAAACACGCGTAATAATAATATATAATCTGTGCGACGCCGGCCGCCTCGAGAAAGACAAACAAAAATAAAAGTTAAAAACAAAACAAATACAATATAAATACATTCAAATTGTGCGTCGCATCTAGGCAAGAATAGGCCGTTGCTCAGCTTATACTGTGACGCTGGACAAATCCAGCAATCTACAGTGCTGGTTTTCAGCAACCACCGTGAGTGACAAATTGGCGTCCCTTCCGTGAGTAGGTAAACAATAATCCAAGGTCAGTATACATTCTTCTAACATTGAGTAAATACATACATTATTAAAATTATACAATATGAAAACAAACAAAACATGGCCATAAAGAAAACAACATTAACCAAACTGGACTACATAATACAAAATTTTAACCATTTATTACACAAATATATTAATTTTCATGAAATTACATTCAAAATAGATGAAACTGATTCACCCACAATTATTTTTCTTGCAGCTATCATTTTGTATAGACGGCAAATACAACAACCCTCCGATAGCACCATGACATGGGGAGGCGGCACGATTGCGGCCACTCACCTAGACGGCTTGGCGAGAGCTAACCGCTCTGGAAAGCAAGAAATTTCATCCGTCTACATATAGAAAATGCAATAAATCATTTCTTCATCATCATCGTCATTCATCGTTACATTGAAATAAATCAATAGGAAGAAAAAGTGCACAGTATGAGATGAGGCGTACTTATACTAATTACTACTACTACTATATAGGTTATACATTATTCGTTTAATTCGAAAAAACCTTGACATTAATTAGGAAATAACCAACTTCACTACAAAAAAGCACTAAAACGTTCAAAATAACTCCAATTTCGGAAGCCGGTGTTATATAACCTAAAAAAATAACAAAAAAAAATACCAGAAACACCGACATTTTATTGTTTTTAGGGTTCCCTAGTCAACTAGGAACCTTTATAGTTTCGCCATAACTGTCTGTCTGTCCGTCCGTCCGAGGATAATCGACCGTTAGCACTAGAAAGCTGAAATTTGGTACCAATATGGATATCAATCACGCTAACAGTGGTAAAATTAAAAGTGAAAAAAAATGTTCTATTCGGGTAAAAAATCACTCCCAACTTTACGTGTAGGGGGGGTGCCCTACACGTAAAGTTGGGAGTGATTTTTTTTTCATTTCTACCCTAACGTGTGATACATTTTGGATATTATGTATTTAAAAATGAACAGGGGTTCACTAAAATAATTTTTGGAAATAATCGCTCCAAAAGTAAAACAAAATGACCCCCCCCCCACTAACTTTTGAACCATAAGTTTAGAAAATATGAAAAAAAAAACTCAAAAATAAAACTTTATAAAAACTTTCTAGGAAAATTATTTTGAAATTGATGGATTGAACAGTTTTTGAAAAGTTGTACAAAAGGATTTCTGAACTAAGTTTGTAATTTAGCCGTATATGCAAGCATTTTTTTTAACTTAATTACGAACGTATCTTCATTCAAATAAAAAAAGAATAATTAAAAATCGGTTCACGCAATCCAAAATCACTACCGAAAACTCAACAATAGGTATACAACCCGTCTGCGGCCGTATTATGACATCTTAAAACCATCATGTTTTCTGTGTGAGAAAAGGATAGTGCTATTCGTCCTGTATAGCTCCGTCTCTTTTTCACACCGAAAACATGATGGTTTTAAGAGGTCATAATACGGCCCCTGGTTTGTATAAATTAGTAACCCAATTTTCCGAGAGATGGCGCTGTACTTTGGGCTACATCGCGCTGAAAAGATTTTTTTCAGTTGATGGGGTCTCTTTTTTTAGTTATGACCGTCCCGATTTTAGGGTTCTGTACTTAGTATGTCAACTCAATGTAATAAATAGCCCATTTTTTTAACTCTTAGGTAAGTAGGGACACTTATTGTGGTGGACGAGAAACTACGGGACCCTACACAGAGCGTGGCCCGACACGCTCTTGGCCGGTTTTTTTTTTTTTTGTAGTGAAGTCAAATTTTTTTGCGTAAAATATTTTATTTCACACTTTTTATTTGTGATACACATATAACCAGAGTACACATACAGAGTACGTAGTCACATAATAATTCCAACTAATCCAAACACTGCTAGGATACATTGTTCTATTATGAAGCGTATCCACCTTCCAGTTTCATCATCAGATCAGTTTGATGGTACCTTATAGCTAAAGGGCTAATTATTTTTGAGGCGTATAACAACTTATGAGAAGACTAATTATAACAAAAAAAATATAAGGTGAGGTATTAAAAATAATAACTCTGGTGGCTAATATTAACAGTGGGATATCAAGCGTTGTATTATTGACAACTATTGGCTTTCCTTGGAATGAGGGATTGATCTGGATTTGAGTCAGTAAGCGTCTGACACTCGCTTTCATACCACCTAGAGTGGGAAGAATTATTTAATGATTTCCCAACTCTCAAAATAAAACTAATAACTTGAAGTAACCAAATTCAATTCTTGAACATTTGGACCACCACCACAAAACTACTATCACACAATCTACCTTAGTTCATATAAAAAAGTCTACTTACTCTCACCATCGCCAATAAACAAATAAGCGTTCCCCAAAAAGGGGTAAGCTTTTATATCGCATTTAATCTTCCTAGCCACTTCTAGTATCCTTCGATTTTGGAGCCGTCTGACCATAAGCCAGACAGCAACAACTGACATAAGTACTAGCCACAACATGGCGTGGTCTGCCCTCGTAGACAACTGTGAAATATAATAACAAACACTTACATATAAGTATATAAAGTTCTGAATAAACACATTATTATAATTATTATTATTATTATTAAAGTTAGTAATCAAGGAAGTCGTTTTGCTAAAACCCGACTACGACAAAAAAAACGACATTGAAAAAAAATGAAACAAGATTTTCAAGATAGTGAAAAACAAAAACGTGTGACTAGCGAGAGAATGCATTCGTTAATTGCTGCAGCCTGATCATTTTTGGGCGTCAAAATGGCCTGCTCACACACCTAAGAATTCTGTTGGTGCGGTATCCGACTGATGTCCCCGTACACACAGCGAATGAGTTCTTCTAAGCTGGATACCACTCTACCGAGAGACTGAAGCGCCACCTGTCCACCTCTCTCTTCTGTTAGAGTGCCTTCGCCAAGACTTAGCAGGACATTGGAGAATTCTCGAGCACGTGCATTGCCGCCGAGCCGAGCTCTCATATTAATGGTAAAGCGCAGCGTACGAACTCGTGACCACAACGAAGATCATTTCATCGAAGCATTTACCTCGTCAGCCCTCGATCCCCGCGTCACCACGGGAAGTGTTTGCCGGAAATCGCCACTGAACAAAACTGTGACACCACCCATCAAATGTTCGTCCTTGCGGATGTCACGCGGTGGTTTGTCCACGGCCTCAACTGCCTTCTTATTGGCCATCGTACACTCATCCCATACGATCAGAGAGCAATCCTTAAGCACGTGTCCCTTATCGCTGTTACGTGACACACCACAAACAGGTCTTTCGGCGCTATCTAAATCGATGGGAATTTTAAACATGGCATGTGCTGTCTTGCCACCCGGAAGCAGTGTGGCAGCGATTCCCGACGACGCAATAGCAATTTTGCCCTGCCTCCTGACCTCTGCAAGTATGCCAGTGGTAACAAATGTTTTTCCTGTTCCACCAAGAGCATCCAAGAAAAACATTTTACCCTGGTTTTGCCCATCGCTTTCAAGGACGGTGTCATAAATTTGTTTTTGCTCTGAAGAGAACAAAGCGACATGGTCATTTCGTATGGTGTTCATTTTTCCGAATGCCGAATCGTAATTTGTCTCAGCGTTATACTCCCGATTTCCACGGTCTTATTGCGGTGATGATTGTGGAGCTGGTAACCCATATTCGATCAGTGGATTACCGCTGATAGAAATTACCACATCTTGAAATGAACTGAGACAGGTGTTCAGCACGCGTTCATCAGTTACTTCGACTTTGTCTCTAATAGCAGGTCTCAAAGCTCGTAGAAAATCTTCAGACGGATGATGGCGATACTTCTCCCACAAAGCTATCGGGTTCGTGACTCCACAAATCACCAAGATGACGGCAAACAGATGACGTATGTGGCTGGGACTGTCACTGACGCTCGCTTCCGCAAGGGTGTCATTCCAATTTTGGTCACCGTCGAGAAGGTGACGTGCTACGCCGGCTGCGCGGTAAGTGGGATGCTCCATGCCATCAAATGTACTCAGAAAGGTGAAAGACGTTGGGCCTCGGAAAGTGTGAAGTAACAACCGCAGAAAATAGCATTCGCCATTATTCGGATGCACGGTATAATCCCTACCCAATGCGGTGTCCTTGAAAATTCCCAGAAAACCTTCCACAGCTCCTCCTCGTTGACGTCGGTTAAAATACACCCCTTTGCTTGTCGTACGGGTAATATGAAGGTACCTCATACGTAAGGGATCTCGCAAACTGATCGACTTCACAGAGCCTGAAAAATGTCACCATGTAATACACCACATTTTTTTAAATTGTCTTCCTCATCTCTGCTCAAGATGATGGTTTTGTTGGAACTTGAATTTGTCAAAACGAATTATACTACACAACTTTTATGAAGAAAATACACATTACCATCTATGAATTTTAAGAATAACTAACTACCAACCTCGCCAACATGATCAAATTATTAATTTCCAAAAAGTATTAACATGTAACTTGATTTGATTTTTATGAAATCTCATAGAAGGCGCTGCTTTAAAATTGTCTTTATACTACTAACATTCATTAAATTATGTTTCTCTGCCCAAGTTACCTAAATGGCGTAGTTTTTATAGTGTAAAGCTAGATAATAGCATGGCTTACTCAAAAACAACATTTAAATATGCTTCGTTAGATCACACCTTGTCCCAGAATGCGTAAGAAAAATAAAGATTCACAGCTCCTCCCCCGTAGGTGATAGCGTGATAATATGTAGCCTATATGTTGACCCGACCTCTTAGTAATATTCATGCAAAATTTGAAGTAAATCCATGCAGTACTTTTTGAGTTTATCCCGGACATACATACAGACAAACAGACATACATACATATACATACATGGGTTTGATATCGATTGTACATCACGCCCCAAGTATTCTTTAAAAAAAATATTGAATGTACAGTTTTGACTTTCCTACGATTTTATTATATGTATAGATATTATATATAAAACATATTATGCAAATTTAAAAATTTGAGTAACAAATTACTAATTCTAAAACTAATTATCTAACTAACAAAATCGTGCTGTGTGTGTAGTGTTCGTGTATGTATGCGTGTTTATGTATATGTGTATGTCCAGAAATATATTTTCGTATTTGTATTTGAAATTAAAAATTAAAAAATAGATTAGTATGATTTATTAATTATTTTCTCCACACTATCATAATCAAGAGATAAGAGCCAGCTCCGCACCTTTAACTTACAATCACGCAGGGTCAGCGGGTAAAGATTGAGAAGTCTATTAATTTTGTTGTAAACATATACAGAAAGGAATGCTTTCTGCCTTCTTGCAAAAGCCGTACGGCATCTAACCGATTCGATGATATTCGGAATTGTACGTTTGTTTCGAAGCCTATCGGGATCATACGGGGTACAGTAAGGCCGCAAAAGTCCATAGGAACGCTAAAGATTACATTGCTACGAACCGAGCGAGCGCGATACTTCCGTGCGTATGTGTGCGCATGTATGAGTATCCACATTCCACAGATAACACACACTAAGGAACTGTCGTCGCACTGAGCTTAAAAACATTATTATTTTTCTGTTCTTACCATAGCATTGATAAAATTCGCACAAATACGTCATGTGCTGGTAGCCGTGTGAACTAAGTGTTGGATTCGCAAATCACGTAACCCGAGTTCAAATCATGGTCGGTCCGTTGCAGTTATTTCTTACTTTGAAAATTCCTAATCTATATTGATATAGTTGTTTTTTTATATTTCTATGAAAAATACTATTGCATTTTTTGCACTAAATAGTTGCAAATTACGAATGTGATCTATTAACCACAAGAAGAATCACATTCGTAATTTGCAATTATTTAGTTGTTACATCTTTTCGATGTTATAAGGTGGAAATAAAAAGACGTGTTTAATAAAAATGTTTATTCTTTATATTTACAAATTAAACATTTATAAGAATTGTGACGTCGAATTGTTACCTAGACAAAAAGTTATCTTGTAACCGTTATCTATGTTACGCCTAAGATTGTTTGTTGGAAGTATACCCACTTAGACCATTCATAATATGAATAACGTAACAATGAACGGATATTCAAATTTTAATAAAATAAAATATAGGTAATTGTTTATATCCAGTTATTTATTGAAAAGTGATATATGATTTGGACTTTGTAAACATTTTATTTTTGTGTAACGGCACAATGAATGTATTGAGGTCATAGCTTAATTGTTCATTTTCTTGACGAAAAGAAGATTGAAACCAAACCTCAATTTCTGTTAAAAGAACTTTAGTTCTCACAAGATAATCGTCAATTAGATGAGAAAAATAAATTGAACTATAGTATTATGTTAAAACAGTGCGGGTAGAAGAATAAAAAACGAAATAGACTCATGATTATTGTCAACAAAATTGATAGCGAGTTCACTGCATTCTTAAGATGAGGCGATGGCACAAGTTAAAAGATATAGCTGTTTTAAACGAAAGTAAACACAATATAATACAGTGTTTGTTAACGAATAATCACAGATATGTTAAAATAAAATGGTAGGCCATTTAGTTTAGTTAACATTAAATATTTAGTGCGAAACGTAATCGTTCTTGTTTGTGCCTCTCTGTCAAGTACGGCTTTTTAGCAGGTTTTCTGTGATGCACGCCTTCAGCGTGAAATGCACGGCGAACAGTATCCATCGAGGTGTCATATAATTCCGCAAAATGTCTCGTTGGTGCGAAACCGTTCGTTTCGTATACGTCCACCATATGTCGTCGCTGCGCCTCGCTAATAAGCTTCGGTCTCCCACTTCTCTTTCGACTAGCAAGGCTACCTTCTTCCTCATATCTTTTTAGCCAAAGATTTACAGTATTTTTCTAAAATAAAAAAATATATATATTAGGCAGCTATACCTACTTCACTTCATTTTCATTATATAAAATGTTAATAATCATAATGATTGAATATAATTTTAAAATAAAACTGCATTTATTAATCCAATAACCAATCCAATAAACCCAACGATTTACGTATTTCTCTTTTAAACCTCATAAAGATACGATGAATGGATTCATAAATGGCATACGTTTTAATTAGAAGATTAATTTGTAATAAAGTTACAATTCATTAATAGCTATTATACTCACATTCAGTCCGGTTTCTTCAGATATTTGTGTTTTATTAAGACCACTTTTATGCAGCCCAATGATAGTCGCCCTCACTTCAATACTAATATTAGCCTGCATTATAATACTGTCAACCTCACGTCACTAACCAACAACTACAACCAAACGACAGTTCATTTCGGTTAAGTTAAAACTCATGTCTACCTCGCAGAAATCTAATTCTTTATTTAGTTTTTTTGTGATCTACCTTTCTAACTCTAAGAAATGTGTGAACAAGTTATTTTAAAGAATAATTTAATATATGTAATGCAAATACATAACTTCCAATCGGGTAAGAACTTACAAAAAGTCAATAATTGCGTGGGATTTGAACTTGCGGCACACTGATTTGCGCTTCAATCTGTGTGCCTATACCACTGGGCCATCTTGACTTATGATAAGTTGATGAAATTGTGAATTTCAATCATTTGTTGGCGAAACTTGAAAATAAAAGGTCGTAAGTCAAACTAAACGTCAAACGAATAAGTTTTAAGAATTCTTATGGACTTTTGCAAGTGATAGTACATACGTGCTGCTTTGTTATAAGGTGGAAAATAAAAAGTTGTCGCACAGTAAATACCTGGCATATCTCGTACAAAGACTTCGTGGGGATTCTGTATGGTTTGAATAGCATAGTCTTCAGCAGTGACCATTGTGCTCTTTCAAGGTGTAAGAGATACATTTTGCAAGCACCGTCCCAGGCTCCTATACAGTAGCCAATAACTGATTGGGCCAGTGCATAATAAACAGTACGGAGGAGATCGCTGTCTGCTACGTGCCTGAGATTTTTGAAAACCCATGTAAGTTTCCTAACTCTTGATGAGACCGTGATGATGTGTGGCTGCCAAGTAATTTTCTCATCCAAAAGAACCCCAAGATATCTGACCGTCTTAACTTTATTTACCACTGTGCACGAGCACTGTTGAGTGAACTGTGGTTGTGCACAAGTGTGGAAGCGAACAGCCACATTCGGTTGCTTTATGCGGGCGTTAGTAAACTGTATACATGAGGTTTTTGATAGGTTCACAGTCAACAGATTATGCCTTAGCCATAAACTGACTTCATGAAGCCCCATCTCCGCATTTCGTTGGACCTCGTTCCATGTCTCTCCCTGAAACACCAACGCTGTGTTATCTGCATAAGTAAATATTCTTCCGTGATGAAGTGTCATTTGACACAGATCGTTTATATACATGAGGAAGAGACTGGGACCAAGATGCTGCCTTGTGGCACTCCGTAAGTGACTGCGACATCTGAACTTATGGCACTGCCCACCTTAACTCTCTGCATATGGCCAGTAAGGAAATCTTTGAAGATTTTAAGTACCATTCCCCTTATTCCACACTTTTCCAGTTTGTCAACAAGAGCAGAAATCAAGACAGTGTCAAAAGCCTTGGCTAAATCGATTAATACTCCAATACACTTCTGTTTATTATCAAGGCAAGTGGTGACATAATCTACCAACGATCCAACGGCTCCTTCTGTACTTTTGGCTACCCTAAATCCAAATTGGGAATCGGACAGTATATTATTTTGCTCTAAAAATTTAATTAGTTGGTTATTGAGTACTTTTTCTAGTAATTTAGAGAGGGCAGGCAACACAGAAATCGGCCTATAGTTTGTTACACTATCTCGAGCCCCACTCTTGTAGACAGGCGTGATGATGGCTCTTTTAAAAACTCCCGGAAATACACCCTGCTCAATACACAGTCTTACTATTGTAGTAAAGTGCGGGACAACGATATGTTTTGCCAATTTTAGAAACCTATTAGATATAGAGTCCCAGCCCGTTGCAGCGTCATTTTTCAGGTTCGTGATAAGGGATTCCATTTCTGTTTCATCTGGTGGGAGCAATACCATAGAGTTAGGGACACGGGGTACAACAAACCTGTTCGAGGGGATTGTAGTATCGGGGCTATTATTATTTTTAATTTTATCCGCAAGCAGCTTTCCAGCATCCGCAAAAAAAAAAATAACTGCTTCCACGGCCTCATATGGGTCATTACTGTTCTCTAGTAATTCCTTGGCACCGAGTTTTTGCTTGACAGTTCCCGTGATTGATTTAATAGCTGACCATGTCTCCTTCCTATTCTTGGCATTTTGTAAAAGATTTTTTTCATAATTTATTTTCAGCTTTCGTAACAAAGCGTTGCAGAAATTTCTATAGCGCTTGTAAGTAACTTCAAGAATCGAGTTATTTGGATTTTTTGTAACCTTAGCATGCAACCTATCACGGTTTCGAATACATTGTACGAGACCTGGAGTAATCCACGGTTTTATAGTTTTCCTACGACTAGAAACGATCCTGGATGTTGTATTCGATTTGAGTGCAGTAGACAGCCTTTCAGTAAAAAGAGTTGCGGCTTCTTCAGCATTAGCTAAAGAAGAGACAAAAGAGAAATCCATAGTTTCTAATTGTTTTAAAGTTGCTTCAAAATCTGTCTTCAAACAGTTATTTAGTCTAGTTGGCAATGTATGCCCTGGAAGAAGGCCCAGCTCTGAAGTAAGATTTAAATATGATGGACTATTTCTGTCATTGTTATCAGGTTTTATATCAATGTTTACGTCTCCTATGATGATAATATTATTGCGCTTAGCTGGTCGAAGTATGCTGTCAATACTATTCAAAAAATTTTCTATGCAATAAATGGAGGGAGATCTATACGTAGCCAAAATTGTTATGTCATTGCCAATATTGAGTAGCAAAAAATTTCCTCCTATGGGATCTGGCTCCTCCACAGTACATTTTATATTATTAGTGACATAAATGACAATGCCATCATTTTTGTTTAAACTTTTCTTGGAAAAATAACATGAATAATTGTCTAAAAGTGGTGGTGGTTTGTGCTCGCTTAACCAACATTCGGTTAAAATGATTGCAATGCACGTGCATTGCCGCAGAGCCGAGCTCTCATATTAATGGCCAAGCGCAGCGTACGAACTCGTGACCACAACGAAGATCGTTTCAACGAAGCATTTACCTCGTCAGCCCTCGATCCCCGCGTCACCACGGGAAGTGTTTGCCGGAAATCGCCACTGAACAGAACTGTGACACCACCCATCAAATGTTCGTCCCTGCGGATGTCCTGCAGGGTTCTGTCCACGGCCTGAACTGCCTTCCTATTGGCCATCGTACACTCATCCCATACGATCAGAGAGCAATCCTTGAGTACGTGTCCCTTATCGCTGTTACGTGACATACCACAAACAGGCGTTTCGGCGCTCTCAAAATCGATGGGAATTTTAAACATGGCATGTGCTGTCTTGCCACCCGGAAGCAGTGCGGCAGCGATTCCCAACAACGCTACAACAATAGCAATTCTGCCTTGTCTCCTGACCTCTGCAAGTATGCCAGTGGTAACAAATGTTTTTCCTGTTGCACCAAGAGCATCCAAGAAAAACATTTTACCCTGGTTTTGCCCAACGCTTTTAAGGACGGTGTCATAAATTTGTTTTTGCTCTGAAGAGAACAAAGCGACATGGTCATTTCGTATGGTGGTCTAATCGCCCGGATCGTAATTTGTCTCAGCGTTATACTGCCGATTTCCACGGTCTTGATGTGGTGATGATTGGGGAGCTGGTAACCCATATTCGATCAGTGGATTACCGCTGATAGAAATGACCACATCTTGAAGTGAACTGAGACGGGTGATCAGCACGCGTTCATCAGTTACTTCGACTTCGTCTCTAGTAGCAGGCCTCAAAGTTCGTAGAAAATCTTCAGACAGATGATGGCGATACTTCTCCCACAAAGCTACCGGGTTCGCGACTCCACAAAACACCAAGATGACGGAAAAAAGATGACGCATGCGGCTGGGACTGTCACTGACGCTCGCCTCCACGAGGATCCCAATTTTGGTCACCTTCGAGAAGGTGACGTGCTACGCAGGCTGCGTGGTAAGTGGGATACTCCACGCCATCAAATGTCCTCAGAAAGGCGAAAGATGTTGGGCCTCGGACAGTGTGAAGTAACAACCGCAGAAAATAGCATTCGCCATTATTCGGATGCACGGTATAAACCCTACCCAATGCGGCGTCCTTGAAAATTCCCGGAAAACCTTCCAAAGCACCTCCTCGTCGATGTCGGTTAAATACACCACTTTGCTTGTCGTACGTGTAATATGAAGGCACCTCGTCATACGTAAGGGATCTCGCAAACTGGTCGACTTCACAGAGCTGGAAAAATCTCACCATGTAATACTTAACACCGCAATTTTTTTTTAATTGTCTTCCTCAACTCTACTCAAGTTTTTCAGGGTTTTGTTGGAACTTGAATTTGTCAAAACGAACTATATGATACAACTTTTATGAAGAAAATGCACATCACATCACATCACCATCTATGAATTTTAAGAATAACTAACTACATGATCAAATTTAAATTACATATTAATTTCCAAAAAGTGTTAACATGTAATTTGATTTGATTTTTATGAATTCTCATAGATGGCGCTGCTTCAAAATTGTCTCTATACTACTAACATTCATTAAACTATGTTTCTCTGCCCAAGTTACTTAAATGGCGTAGTTTTTATGGTGTAAGGCTAGATAATAGCACGGCTTACTCAAAAACAACATTTAAATATGCATCGTTAGATTACACGCTGTCACAGAATGCTTAAGAAAAATAAAGATTCACAGCTCCTCCCCCGTAGGTGATAGCGTGATAATATGTAGCCTATATGTTGACCCGACCTCTTAGTAATATTCATGCAAAATTTGAAGTAAATCCATGCAGTACTTTTTGAGTTTAGCCCGGACATACATACAGACAATCAGACAAACAGATAAACAGACAAACAGACAAAAATTCTAAAAACTATATTTTTGGCTTCGATATCGATTGTAGATCACGCCCCAAGTATTCTTTTAAAAAAATATTCAATGTACAGTTTTGACTTTCCTACGATTTTATTATATGTATAGATTGTAAGCTGATGATTAGATTATCCCACCATAATATACGATTATACCTTATCATATTTGGTAATTTCTTTAGTCTATTGCCCTTTTACACCAAATTATAGTTTCGTTTTTTATGGTGGGAAATCATTTAATGACTTATTCCACTCTAGGGCAGAGCACGAGGGTGTTCTTCCCTTCAGTAACCCTTTGCGTCCCAGGATCAAAATTTTCAAAAGTCGATTCATGGTCCTAGTGGTCTTCGGCCTTGCTGGGCTCCTACGATTTTACTGACATCTCTTTGAGGCGTGCGTGGAATATTATGCGCCATCGACGACTCGGGCTTGATCCGGACGGTTACCGAAGCTACAAATTGCTCTTCATTTGCAAGCCCACTTCTACAGTGGTTAGTGCGGCGTGAGGATTCATGTAGCAGCCCCACAGACCCCGCGGGATTTGCGCGACCGGGATACTTTAAATATTTTCATTTTATATTTCATTTTATTATTATATTTTAATTTTATATTTTTTTCATAATTTAATCAATTGCAATTGATTCAATCAGTAATTTTCCTGCGAATGTTTTTTTTTTTATGTTGTATCTATACATTATTGAATGATAATTAATTGTTAATTTTCTTAATTGTTGTTTTAAATTATTTTTTATTTTTTTTATAATGTATAACTTCTAATTTTAAATATGTTATTTAAAGCCGTTTTTTGTGCATGTGGTGTTAACCTTTAATTAATTGTTGCACTTGCAAATGTTAACCTAGTCTCTAAGTTAGAAATGTAAATGTGTAAACAATTGTTGGTTAATCTAAATAAATAAATTTTATTTTAAGGGGGACGATCAAAGGTAGCTCGTGAAATTTGCTCACTGCCACACTGACCTGCAATAAACAAAAAACTAAAGATAACTTGGACTACCTGCTTTCGCTTTACCTAAGTGGTAGATATTATAAAAAAAGGACAAATTAATTTCAAAGTATTTTGCATTAGTAACTAGAGACTAACGTAAATTCGAGTATGGTTTAAAAGCTTGTTGCTTCATCTAACGCAATCCAACGCCATTTTTGACGAAGAGGCAATGCAAAAAAAAAACAAAAATAATGCTTGAAAACTCTGTTGGCATTCGTTAATTATATGATTTACTCGAATATTTTATAAGACTTGTTCCAGGTCCCTTAAAAGGTTTTCTGAAAAATTGTCGTCATTCAAAATCTCAACTGAATGTGCAAGGCTTCTCTTGATGTACTTTTTTATATTTTTTAATATATGAGTACATTATGAAGGGCCAAAGTTCACGTAAAATAGCAGATTTTCAGAAGTCTTTACTAGATTAGTTTTACACAAAAAGTGCTTCTACATTATGACTGTAATGCTATTGTCTCCATATGAGCCCAAATTAAACATCATTTATTAAAAGATTTTACTTATTTGTGGCTCCTTTTTTGTACAATTGAATTAATAAGGAACTAAAATATAATTATATATCCGTTCGATAAATCGGAATGTACGGCGAAGGTCCATAATTACTTGCTGACCCTTTCTTATGAGGAAACAAAAAACCTGTTCTTCATACAGAAATGAAAATTTTGGTTTTGACTGGGTTACGGAAATAGTTTCAAAAAATAGTCGGTGTCTTGTTTTAATTACATTAACAAGGTTATTTGTAGAACACTTGCAGGACTGTCTTGCTAACATCATGAACATCATTTTTCGTACTTTGACTTTACAAAATAATATACATTTACCAAAAACAAACCTTCAAGATATCGTTGTTCTATCTAACACATTTTAACTCTGTATTTTGCTATACTTACCTACGTCTGTATGATGTGGCGCACGCGCATCAAGCACCCCCGCCATCCAATCCCCACTTCCTTCTGCTATTGTACTATCGCTTGCTTCGCATAGACTTCGCAATATTTAGTACGCTTAATTTCATTTTTTTTTTTTTTTATGAAAATCTTATGAACTAAAATATGATAGAACAAAAGCTGTTGTTTATGATGTTAATACAGTTCTGAGAGGTTGCCAGTGTTTTACAAAAAACCCTTTATTTATTTCATCATCATCATCATCATCATTTCAGCCGAAAGACGTCCACTGTTGGACGTAGGCCTCCCCCAAGTGTCGCCACAATGAGCGGTCCTGTGCGTCTCGCATCCATCGGATGTATTATGTATGTATTTATTTGATAGTTTTTAATTTTTCGTTAATACATACACTTGACATGTGCGCTGATTACAATTTGCGCGACGCCGGCAGCATGACCATTTTTTAATAAATTTAATGACTTCTCCCGCTCTAGGATGGAGTTGAAAGGCGTGTCAGACTTTTACTGACTAAAATCCACTCCTATTTTACTTGCGTTCTAGCCCTTTGTTTTTCTATCAGAAGCGAACCCATGGCCCAAGTAGGCTTCGATCCTGCTGGGCCTCTACTGTTTGGATGACATATTCTTGAGGCGCGCGACTTCCTTGGCGCGTGCGGCCGCACGTTACCCACATACATGGGAGCGATGCAACTGGTTTTTTGCATCCATTCTCCCTGTCAACCGTCGCGCTATCATTAATTCGATATAAAATTGCCGTATCGAAAACATTTTTACGAGTAGTCGATTCTACGTTAAACTGACAACATCCACGACTTAAATTATCTATATAATACAAACATGTTGTTAGAGTTACTATTACCGATTGTTATTGTTCTTTTAATATACCAACGTTGGGTTAAAAGAGATGTGTATAAATTAGGGAAACTGTTGAATTCTGGAGTACGGTCGTTACCTTTTATCGGGCACAGTTATTTGTTCTTCGGTGATAATCGCAGTAAGTACCTATCAAGACTGTGTTTATATTGACACTTTACCCTATTTCCCATCTTATATTATGTCAGCTGTAGCTATGAATATAACGGGCCTAGAATCGATCCCTGTGGGACCCATTTGTGTTTGTTCCTATTCAGTAAAATTAAACCTGCTCGGACTACGGTAGTCAGCTTATGAAGTGTTAGAAAAATTAGACCTGTTAAGTCATTAGAATGCTTGAGGCAAACCCTTGTCCAGCAGTGGACATCTTCCAGCTGAAATAATGGATGTTGGACAACTATATAGAACGTTTTATTTCTCTTTCAAAAATGTATATTTTCGAAACGTATTCCATTATTTTCACACTAGTAGGCTGGAGCACCCAGTGTGCTCCAGCCTACCTAACTTACCAGCCTAGTTTCATCGCACCTGAGGTATGGAATTATCTTTTGGGGCAATTCGACTGACAAGGATATACCTTTCAAAGCCCAAAAACGGTGTGTTAGGACGATGTTTAAATTGAGTTCAACTGACAGTTGTAAACCATATTTCATTAATTATAACATTCTGACATTACCATCTCTGTACATATTCGAAGTTGTCATGTTTGTAAAATGTAATCGGCACCTATTTCCACGCATGGCAGACAAAGTCAGTCGCGTCAGACGCGATAACACTTTGCTTTGCTCACATGGTTCCAAAACAGCACTAATGCGAAAAAGTGTATTTTGCATGGCGCCTTTAATCTATACATATAATAAAATCGTAGGAAAGTCAAAACTGTACATTGAATATTTTTAAAAAAGAATACTTGGGGCGTGATCTACAATCGATATCGAAGCCAAAAATATAGTTTTTAGAATTTTTGTCTGTTTGTCTGTTTGTCTGTTTGTCTGTATGTATGTCCGGGCTAAACTCAAAAAGTACTGCATGGATTTACTTCAAATTTTGCATGAATATTACTAAGAGGTCGGGTCAACATATAGGCTACATATTATCACGCTATCACCTACGGGGGAGGAGCTGTGAATCTTTATTTTTCTTAAGCATTCTGTGACAGCGTGTAATCTAACGATGCATATTTAAATGTTGTTTTTGAGTAAGCCATGCTATTATCTAGCTTTACACCATAAAAACTACGCCATTTAAGTAACTGGGGCAGAGAAACATAGTTTAATGAATGTTAGTAGTATAGAGACAATTTTAAAGCAGCGCCATCTATGAGATTTCATAAAAATCAAATCAAGTTACATGTTAAAATTTTTTGGAAATTAAGAATTTAATTTTGATCATGTAGTTAGTTATTCTTAAAATTCATAGATGGTGATGTGATGTGATGTGCATTTTCTTCATAAAAGTTCTATCATATAGTTCGTTTTGACAAATTCAAGTTCCAACAAAACCCTGAAAAAACTTGAGTAGAGTTGAGGATATGCGGTGTTAAGTATCACTACTACTCTGTGAAGTCGACCAGTTTGCGAGATCACTTATGTATGACGAGGTGTCTTCATATCCCAAACTCAACCGGGCTGGGGCTGCGCTCAAGCGGCTCCTGCCCAACCTTGGGGGTCCAGATGCCTCCTGCCGGAGGCTCTACGCGGGGATCGTTCGGTCCATGGCCCTCTACGGGGCGCCGGTGTGGGCGCCGTCGCTGAAAAAGCAACCGGCGGCCATACTGAACGCCTGTCAGAGGGTCATGGCGATAAGGATGGTGCGGGGATACTGCACGGTCTCCCGCGAAGTGGCGAGCCTTCTGGCTGGCCTACCACCGTGGGATCTGGAGGCAACAGTCCTTGCACACATGCACGATATGCGCGTGGAGATGCAACGCCGGGGTGAAAGTCCGCTGCCGCGATAGGTCACGGCATGGCGGACAGAGCTCCGGCGGGATCTCATGGTGAAATGGCGTCAACGACTATCGCAACCCAGTGCTGGGCACGCCACAATTATGGCGGTAAGTCCCCTCTTTGAGGCGTGGCTGGAAAGACCTCACGGCGTCCTTACCTTCCGCATGACGCAGGTACTCACCGGACATGGTTCGTTCGGGAGTTTCCTGCACGGGATTCATGCGGAGGTGACGCCCGGGTGTCGCCACTGTGCGGAACGCCCGGAGGACACGGTGGAGCACACAGTCGAGGTGTGCCCTGCTTGGGCGGAGCATCGCCGTGCCCTCGTGGGGGCGATCGGCGGCGGAGACCTCTCGCGCCGGGCCTTGGTTGAGGCCATGATCCGGAGCGAGGAGGAGTGGCAGGCGGTCGCCGACTTCTGCGAAGCAGTAATGCTCGCAAAGGAGGAGGCCGAACGCATCAGGCAACGGCGTTATCGCCGCCGCCGTCGCCGGGATTCTGATCACGATTTCCGGCCACGCGGCATTTCTGAGGACATTTGATGGCGTGGAGTATCCCACTTACCACGTCACCTTCTCGACGGTGACCAAAATTGGGATCCCCGCAGAGGCGAGCGTCAGTGACAGTCCCAGCCGCATGCGTCATCTTTTTGGAAAACAATGAAAAAAAAAAACGTAAGACATTATTTTTGAGCAGGCACTCTGACAGGTGGTGCAGCAAACTACATTTGGCTCCTGGCAGCAAACTACCAACGTAGTTTATAGGGAAGTGTTGTAAGGTATGATACCTTTGTACGTATTTTTACTCTTTTGTGTCCTGAAATGTATTCCTGCATTATTTTCTATATTTCCTTCAGTCTCATCTTATGACTGAACTCAGCAGGATTCCCATATAACTCTCTTCAGTTGCTTCGTTTGCAAAAAATACTTATATTTTAATGCTATTTTAAAAGTTGTTTACTTATTATACTATAGCGACACTGGCATCTTAGGTATTTTTGGTGCTGTAGAGCCTTCACGCAGACGATGTCGCGGGCAGCAGCTAGTATTTAATAAACTCCCTAAGGGATGGAAGGAATTAAGCGCACACATGCTAAAAAAGCGGCTAAAATTATATCTAACTAGTTGGGAAAGCATATTACAGTATTTTAGAATTTATAAATGACAAAGTGTAATATTACAAATTTAACAAATATTTACTGACATTTTATAATTTTGACATTTTATAATTAGAGGGACAATTTAATTCAAAGTAATTTATTGTTTAAATTTAATTTTTAGTTTGTGTGCAAATTTAATAATGTTTTTAGCCTTGTTTAAATACCTATGAATGACTTTTTTCTTACCTATATATTTGTATGCCACAAAGGCCGAACATGACGGATCTTTTTTGTTTATGAACAACCTGCATGCCTTATATGTATACTCATGTTTCTACAAATAAATGTCTTATCTTATCTTATCTTATAATCTTATGTACTTGTATTTATGCCAATTAGTAATGTAAATGTTTGCAGCACGAATGAAAGCCTTCCAAATTCTAGGCCGCGACGCCATAAGTAAAGAGAATGGTTTAACAGCAGTATGGCAAGGAAATTATTTATACACAAGTAAGTTATTAATTTTATACCATAGCTAGTTATAGCCACGCGTGTAGACACTGTGCGGATCGCCCATAGGACACGGTGGAGCATACGTTGGAGGTGTGCTCCGCTCGAACGGACCACCCTCGTGTCCTCATGGAGGTGATCGGCGGTAGCGAACTCTCGCGCCCAGCATTGGTTCAGACTATGGTCTGGAGCGAAAGGGAATGGCAAGCGGAAGCTTGATTCTGCAAAGCAGTAAATAATACTAGTAAATGAGATGGCTTCAACCCTTAGGGAACGAATTTCAAACGTCCCAGGAGCGCTCCGTGCGTCCCCAGAAGACGCTCTGGGGTCGCACGGCAATTTCTAGTCACAGTAGGCGCGAGACGACGAGCAATGCAGTTTAATTCGCTGTCCGATCGTCCTGTTCAAAGAGATGTCAGCAAATTTGTTATAGTTACCAATATTTTAATTTGTTCGAAAGAAAAGGTAACCTCTTCAGGGACACAAGAGGTTGGCTTATCTCACTCGCGCATTTTTCAATCTCATCAATTGACAGAAGTAGTAGTTTCCTGCATTATTTATGCAGAATTCTGTACTATTTATTCCTTACTTACTTTGGCAGAAACTTACGCAGAAAACTTATTACTTGCTTGTACTTGTTTTTAGGATTCCGTACCTCCTCTTGCGATCGGTGGACGCTTTTTTAACCCATAGGATGACATTTAATTTCTGATGCAAATGATTTTACATCCGTATGATCTGTTATTCCAATCTACGTTAAAATGATCCACGTGCCTTTCATTAGAAATTATGAGCTGAAGCGAAAAAGGAAGCATATTGCGCCAGCGGTATGTATCAGCGTTTTGTATTGGCATAAATGGAAACGAGAGCGGCGTGTATCGAGCTTTCATATTGGCATATAAGTGGTCGATGCCAGCCACAAAAAGTAATCTGTGAAGATTTGTAGCATGTAAACGGGACTAATCGAGATTGAAATCTTATATTAGGTATATTGCTTCTTTTAATATGAATCCTATTTACAGTGGTGGCAGATGCTGATGCCGCTGAGTTAGTTTTGAAGAGTTGCCTTGAGAAAGATGACGTTATGAAGAAGGCTACCCTATTTCTTGGCAATGGATCCATATTTGCACCAGGTATTATATAGTCTTAACAATATTAATTTGTTATGAAACATCAAATAAAAATCAGTGAATTGACAAGCAAGAAAAGATAATCTATCATCATAATCATTTTTTAATTTTAGTGCAGATCTGGCGACTGCGTCGAAAAGTTTTGGCCCCTAGCTTCAATGTGAAATACTTGAAACACTTCATGTCAATATTTGCAAAAGAAAGTAATATTATGGTGGACAAGATGAAAGATAAGGCAGGAACTGGTCCGATATCCGCATTTAAATACATTACTTCTTGCACCATGGACGCCATTGCAGGTACACAAATTAAATACTTTTTGTCTTAAATATAATGCTGCACTTGTATTACTACTATACGTGCAGATATCGGCAGCTCAGTAGACGGATCTCTCCAAGTCTCTGAAACGTTACCTTCGCCGCTTTAAAATACCGAGAGGATTAAGGACGTACAGTGGATACGAAGAAGACTGACAGTGGAGTCTACTAATAAGGTTACTATTAATAATTTTGGGTACAGACCCGTAAAAAACTGGTTTGTGCATGTCAAACTTTTATTAAAAAAATTAAATTCCAGAATCAACCCTAGGCTACAAAATGGGTGCCCAAAAAAGTACAGACCAAGCCTTCTTGAAAGCATTTGATGACGGGTTAGCTGAGTGCGCAGAACGTCTTTGCCAGCCCTGGCTACACAGTGATCTCGTTTATACCAATCTACCCGTATACGCAAGATTACTGAAGAACAAACACTATCTATGGAATTTCTTAAGAGAGGTATTCAAACTGTTCGTTATTATTTGGAATGTAATTTTTTAAATTTATCATAGAGCAGTTTATCACTGTGCCGAAGGTAAACAATGCGAGGCGTCAGACTAGCGTGAAAAAATTAACTAACCTAACCTTACCTAACCGGGCGCAACCGGCCGGAATTAAATGGATACATACTGGTACTGTCGCCTAGGCGGCAGTATGTGTCTATTTAACTCCTAATGTTTAAGGGACTATACGCCTTAGTCGCACATCCGTTTGTAGATCACGTATCACACTCGACGACCATTTCTTTTAGCCTGCAGTTTTGAACCTGTTTAATTAATTAAACCCCAAGCGAACGCTAGCGTTCGCGCATCTATTGTCTATGATCTATGATGATCTATCTATGATCTCAAATTGACGGTATCTGAAAGCTTTTTGCGTGTTTACATTATCTTATTTCGTAAATTAATCTCAATCAATAATGTACATTTTATCATTTGAATGGTAATCCGAATTTAATGCACTGATCAAGTAGGAGTTTAGATTACCATTCAAATGATAAAATGTCCATTATTCATATGAATGATGCTTCAATTGTGGGTACTATTTTATTTATTCGGACCAATATAGTCAGGATAAAAATATGAATGTATTTTTTAATTTCAGATAATAAAAACTAAGAGAACAGAAATGATAGAACAAAAGGATACTGAAGAACACAATAAAAGTAAGTTCCTATAAATCACACGTAATGAATTCTAGTAAACTCGTTTTGATTTTATGCTTTGTAATCTAATTAAACAAAACAACATTTAATTTTAATTTTTAAGTCTAGTTAGAATATAATAAAATTATTCATTATTATCAATTTGTTCGATACAATTATGTAATTATTATGAATAAAGATATTACTACCGCACTGGCGCTACAAAATATAAGATTAAACAGCAGGAGTTACCGCAATCGAATGAATAGCAATTGAAATGATTAATTTGCCCATAGCAGATTCACCAAAAGGGAATTCGCAGACATTTTTGGAGAGTCTAATAAGACTGTCAGGTGGCGATGACGGGTACACAGAGACAGAAATTGTAGAAGAGCTGATGGTTATAATGATAGCTGGTAACGACACTTCAGCAGTTGGAGCATCTTTCATATCCGTCCTGCTTTCAAGACATCCTGAAGTGCAGGAGAAAATTTATGAAGAGTAAGTTTCTTAAGATTATAACAATAAATATAAACTTGTAACACATAGATTAAAATGAAGCCGCTTTTTATACCTGTCTGTGTATCTACTATGTTCTTCAAAATTAAAATTAACTTTATGTAATTTTCACATAGTTAAGAGAAGCAAGGTCAGGTCTCTAGTTAGTAACATAGCATAGCATAATCAGCCTTTTTAATGTTCCCGCTGCTGGGACTCAGGCTTCTTCTCTTTAGTAGAGGGAATGGGCCGTCATACACCTTGCGGGCTCTGTGCTGGTTAGTGAATGTCACATGTCTTCGAATTTTTGGTTCTATGACATTCCGGTTTCCTCACGATGTTTTCCTTCACCGTTTTAAGAGCTGTGTTGATGAAATAAATTATTCAAAGTAATGCACCTGGCTGGGTTTGAACCCTCGGCCTACAACTCGTAAGTCGGGGCCGTTACCACTCGGCCATCACTGCTCTCATTGTTAGTAACATAAATAAAGAGAACGTTGTCTGTTTCAGGTTACAACAAGTGTTCGCTGACTCCGACAGGCTCGTCACTTTCGATGACTTGCATCGTCTCAAGTATCTGGATGCGGTGATCCGGGAGACACTGCGGCTGTACTCTCCTGCACCTATCGTAACCAGGAAAGTTGAGAAGGATGTCGTTTTACGTAAGTTAGCGAATATACTAAAGAAAGAACACATGTTTGGTACTAGAACTGCTTGATAGCAAGAAGCGGCTATCTTTCAAAATGTAAACGAAGAAGAAATTATCTATACAGTTATTAAAACACCAAACTAACTCAACATAGTAAATATACTGCAAACGAAAGATTCTGTTTTCATTAAGTTCAAAAGCGCGCCTACAGCAGAGAATCTGCAAAATTAGGAAGACTGTTGAACGCGGTATAGGCTAGGTTCATCAACAACGAAAGAACAATTGGGCCCTTCATAGCCGCTTGAAAACATGCGAAAGAAACGCCTGAGTTTCAGCGGAATAAGAAACGCCCGGGTCTCATCATTATGTGTACCGTCCGGAGGATACGGCGAAGCATACAGTAGAGGTATGCCATCCTTGGGCAGAACACCGCCGTGTACTTGTGAGGGCAATTAGTAGCAAAGACCTTTTGCGCCGAGACCTAGTACAGGCCCTGGTCCAGAACGAAGAAGATTGGCAGGCGGTTGCCTCCTCTTGCGATGCAGAAATGCTAGCAAAGGAGGTGGCCACATGCGCGAGGGAACGGCCCTCACGCCCCAGCTTAGCCCTCGTAGATGCGATCGGCGGCGGAGACCTCTCGCGCCGGGCCTTGGTTCAGGCCATGGTTCGGAGCGAGGAGGAGTGGCAGGCGGTTGCTGACTTCTGCGAAGCAGTAATGCTTGCAAAGGAGGAGGCTGACCGCATCAGACAACGGCGCTCTCGCCGCCACCGGGATTCCGATCCCGATTTCCGGCCACCGTAGGCGCGGGATTGCGGACGGCGAGCTATGGGTAGCTCGCTGTCCGACCGTCCGGTAACTGTCTGGACCGAACCCAAGTCGTCAACGGCGCGCAATGTTCCCGCGCGCCTCAAGGAGTTGTCAGCAACAGTAGGGCCCAGCTGGGTCGAAGCCTACCGGGGTCAGGGTTGGTTTCGAAAGACAGCTCAAGCCCTGGTATGAAAGCTTGAAGGAACAGGGTGGGTTTTTAGTCAGTAAGAGCCTGACACTATCTCCCGCTCCGCCCAAGAGCGGGGGTTGTGATTGATGATTTTCCTACCATAAAAAAAAACCAGCCAAGTGCGAGTTGGACTCGCCCATGAAGGGTTCCGTAGCAGCAAGTAACATAATATAAAAGTTCTTGTAATGTGTTGTAACTTTGATCGATGTTTTAATAATAGTGTATTTTTTTCGATTTATGACGCATTAAAAAAAAACTACTTACTAGATTTCGTTCAAACCAATTTTCGTTGGCAGTTTTTATAGTAATGTACATCATATTTTTTTTTTAGTTTTATCATTCTCTTATTTTAGAAGTTAGAGGGGGGGGGGACACACATTTTACCACTTTGGAAGTGTCTCTCGCGCAAACTATTCAGTTTAGAAAAAAATGATATTAGAAACCTCAGTATCATTTTTGAAGACCTATTCATAGATACCCCACACGCATGGGTTTGATGAAAAAAAAAAATTTGAGTTTCAGTTCTAAGTATGGGGATCCCCAAAATTTATTGCTTTTTTTCTATTTTTATGTGAAAATCTTAATGCGGTTCACATAATACATCTACTTACAAAGTTTCAACAGTATAGCTCTTATAGTTTCGGAAAAAAGTGGCTGTGACATACGGACGGACAGACGGACAGACAGACAGACAGACAGACATGACGAATCGATAAGGGTTCCGTTTTTTGCCATTTGGCTACGGAACCCTAAAAACGCCCCAGTTGCGGAAATCTCAATCTTGATTTTCAGCTACCGTAAGCGTAGGCTTGGGGACGGTGAGCAGTAGCGCCATCCGGTTGTTCGGTATCCGTCCAGGCCAAGTCGTTGACGGCGTGTAGTATTCTACGCGCGCCTCAAGGCCAAAGTCCTCAGGATCGAAGCCTTTTGGGGCCATGGATAAAAAAAGACCAAAAGAGTGGGATTTAGTCAGTAAAAGTCTGACATGCCCTCACTCTCCATCCAAGAGCGCGAGAAGTCATTGTATGATTAACTTAAAAAAATACGCTTCAAAACATTTTGAAGTAATGCCTTCAGAATAAGCTGTTAAAATTTTATTTTTCACTGTTTAATTCACAGCCTGCGGTATCAAACTGGTACCCGGTACCGGGGTCGCAGTAAACATCTGGGCGTTACACCGCAACCCTCGCTACTGGGGAGACGACGCAGAGCTGTTTCGACCTGAACGGTTCCTCGACACACCACTCACGCATCCAGCTGCCTTTATGCCCTTCAGCTATGGACCAAGGAACTGTGTTGGTGAGAGGATAGCTTCGTTACGTTCTTGTGGCAATAAGATAAATCATAAAACCTCCAGCAAAAGCATAATATTAAACAGCTTCTATGACTCACGATGCCACTAAATAACTTCGGGCGAGCCATTGTGTAGTTTTGTAGTGTGATGATACCAAACATTTTCAATGTTTCTTCTAAACTAAAGTACCTAATTAAAACTATGACAGGAAGTCTGCAAATATTGTTTTAATTACTTTATTATTAAATAAAATAGAATTCGAGTTTGTTAGAGAACAAAAAAAAGCCACAGTATACTAATTAGGTACTTATTTTATAAAATTATTATAAAAAAAATTGTTAATTACACACTGAGTTTTAGAGTTTAAAATATTTGAATATGTCATTGTTAATATTAGCAGACTAAAAGATGATGATGATAATGCTGGCCTAATTCAATTTGTGAAGCCATTTGTAGATATGATTGTAACCACGTTTACACACAATAAGTAATTTACGTTTATTTTATGATTTCTTTCTTCTTCTTTCTTTTAGGTCACCAGTTTGCTATGATGTCATTGAAGGCGATGCTATCTACAGTATTGAGACAGTACAGAATTCTTCCAGCCACTCCACCTAACAGCAATTCTGAGTACCCACCATTGCGCCTCAAGTTTGATCTGATGATGAAAGATGAAGACGACTTCCAAATACAAATAGAATCTAGGAGTTAATTACAAATAAATAGTATTTATATGTACATAGTTTTATTAAAAAATATACTGCATCAGGATACTGTGCGTATCCTGATTTATCTTATATTAATTATCTTATATTTTATATTATATTATATTTTATATATTTATTATTATTTCTTATCTCTTATTAATCAATAAGGTTTTATTGTAACATTCAAAACCTACAAACAGCAGAAGTACACAAAACAGCTACGAAACCTGTCCCGATTGAACAAGTATTTCAACACATTTTTTTTTTTTTTTTTTTTTTTTTCGATGGGAAAAATCATCTTATGACAACCCCCGCTCTTGGGCGGAGCGGGAGATAGTGTCAGACTCTTACTGACTAAAAAACCCATCCCGTTCCTACAAGCCTTCATACCGGGGCTCGAGCGCCCTTTCGGATAACCCTGGCCCCAGTAGGCTTCGACCCGGCCGGGCCCCTGCTGTTGCTGACAACTCCTTGAGGCGCGCGGGAACAGCGCGCGCCGTCGACGACTTGGGCTTGGTCCGGACGGTTACCGGACGGCCGGACAGCGAGCTACCCATTGCTCACTGTCCGCAAGCCCGCGCCTACGGTGGCTGGAAATCGGGATCGGAATCCCGGCGGCGGCGGCGAGAGCGCCGTTGCCTGATGCGGTCGGCCTCCTCCTTAGCGAGCATTACTGCTTCGCAGAAGTCGGCGACCGCCTGCCACTCCTCCTCGCTCCGGACCATGGCCTCGACCAAGGCCCGGCGCGAGAGGTCTCCGCCGCCGATCACCCCCACGAGGGCACGGCGATGCTCCGCCCAAGCAGGGCACACCGCGATTGTGTGCTCCACCGTGTCCTCCGGGCGTTCCGCACAGTGGCGACACCCGGGCGTCACTTCCGCTTTAATTCGGAACAGGAACCTCCCGAACTTGCCATTTCCGGTGAGGACCTGTGTCATGCGGAAGGTAAGGACGCCGTGAGGTCTTTCCAGCCACGCCTCAAAGAGGGGACTTATCGCCATAATTGTGGCGTGCCCGTGACGGGGTTGCGATAGTCGCTGACGCCATTCCACCATGAGATCCCGCCGGAGCTCTGTCCGCCATGCCGTGACCTGTCGCGGCAGAGGACTTTCACCCCGGCGTTGCATCTCCACGCGCATGTCGTGCATGTGTGCAAGGACTGTTGCCTCCAGATCCCACGGTGGTAGGCCAGCCAGAAGGCTCGCCGCTTCGCAGGAAATCGTGCGGTATCCCCGCACCATCCGAATTGCCATGACCCTCTGGCAGGCGTTCAGAATGCCCGCCGGTCGCTTTCGCAGCGACGGCGCCCACACCGGCGCCCCGTAGAGGGCCATGGACCGAACGATCCCCGCGTAGAGCCTCCGGCAGGAGACGTCTGGACCCCCAAGATTGGGCAGGAGCCGCTTGAGAGCGGCCCCAGTCCGGTTGAGTTTGGGAGCCAGACGTCGGAAATGCTCCTCGAAATTCCATCGGCTGTCGAGGATGAGTCCCAGGTACCTCATCGATGTCCCGACGCCGATGTAAACTCCTCCTACCGTTAGTTGGGAACCCAACGGTGGCGCGTTCCGACGGCCGCGACCGTGAAAACACATGGCCTCGGATTTGCGCAGCGCCACCTCGAGTCCCAACTCCTGGATCCTACCAATGACTATCGCAACCCCGCGTGTCGCTAAAGCGGCCGCCGCCCGGTACGACTCTCCCTGCGCTAGAACCAGCGTGTCGTCTGCGTAGCAGACCACGCTGACCCCGTCAGGGAGGTCGCCCCGCAGCACGTAATCGTACCCGATGTTCCACAAGGGTGGCCCTAGTACCGACCCCTGCGGAACACCGCACGACATCTCCCGACGTTTCCAGTCTCCCTGGTGACCAGGGTAGACAATATACCTGTCCGACAGGTAGGCCTCGACTACTCGACAGAGGTATTCGGGCACCCGGTGGTACCGGAGTGCCCTCCGGATCGTACTCCAGGGCAGGGAATTGAAAGCGTTGGCAATGTCCAAGGACACTGCCACGACACACCTACCCTGGGACACCGCATCCCCCGTCGTGAGGGCTCGCACGCGCATGATGGCGTCCACCGTCGAGCGCATTCTGCGAAAGCCGAACTGTCCGTCCGAAAGGTCCGGCCCCCCCGTGAAAGGCGCGCGACGAGGCGGCTCGCAATCACTCTTTCAAAGAGCTTGCCCACCTCGTCGAGCAGCACAATGGGCCGGTACGCGGACGGAGAGTCCGCAAGGCGCCCTGGCTTCGCGATGAGGACCAGTTTCCCCGTCTTCCAGCGAAGTGGGAACTGGCCCCTCTCCAAGCATGCGCTGAAGAGCCCTCTCAGTCGAGGCCCGAGAGCCTCCATGGCCAGGACCCAGGCTTTCCCAGGCAAGCCATCGGGTCCTGGGGCGGCGTTCTTGGCACTCAGCCTTTGCACCGCCACTCTCATCTCTGCCTCGGTCACCTCTGGAGCATTATCGTCGTCGTCGCTATTGCGGTCCGCGTCAGACTCCGCTGGCGGAGGCGGAGCCATGGGCGGGGGGGAGTGTTCCCCTCGCGCAGGGAACAGAGCGCTCACCACACCCTCCACGAGTTGGGGCCGGAGACTCTGGGTCAGCGGGGGAGCCCAGGGGCGCAGTTTCTCCCGTATCAATTTGTACGGGCGCCCCCACGGGTCCGCGTTCAGAGACCCCAGCCACACGTCGCGGGCCTCGAGGTTTCGGCGGAGACGTCCAACCGGATATACCGGTGGTCGGAGTACGTCTCCACCTCCTCCATAACGCGCCAGTCGACGACACGCGGCGACAGAGCGGGGCTGGCGAACGAAAGGTCCACCACTGATTCACCCCGCCTCCGCACCAACGTGGGGACAGAACCCCGGTTCAGGACGACCAGGCCCAGCTCCAAGGCCCAGTCCTCCACCAACCGACCCCGTGTGTTCGTGCGCCGGGAACCCCAAGCCGTATTCCAGGCGTTGAAGTCCCCGCAAACGACCACGGGGAGGGTACCAAACCCAGCGACGACGGCACTTAGCTCCATAAGGGAGACATGGAGTTCGTCGGGAGTTCTGGTCGGGGACAGGTAGACGCCTACCACTGCAATGTCCCCGACCCGTGCTGCCACGCAACCCCGTCCCCTCGCAACAGCCTCGAGGGGCGGGGTACCGGCGGCGGCCGACGAAATTAGCGTCACCGAGCCGTCCAGGTCCTGAACCCAGCGGGGATGGACGTAGTACGGCTCGGAGACGATGGCGACATTGATCGACCACTGCGCCATGCTCTGGAGCAACAGATCCTGAGCGGGAGCGCAGTGGTTGATGTTCGCCTGGAGGAGACGTAATGGTGTCGTTATTGACATTCCATTACAGTCTCCTCCTGAGCCCCCTGTGAGGGCACTGCCGCGGCGGGAGCGGCGGCGACAGCGGCGGCAGCCAAGGCGGTGGCTGCGGCGGTGAGGACGTCAGGGTGGATGGGCCTGACCTTGCCCTTGGCCTTGGCGGGGGGGTCGCAGGACCTGCCCCCAGCCCGGTGGTCGGCCGGCTTGCCTGCAGCCGCACATGCGTAGCAGTGCGGCTTTGCACGGCATTCGGCGGCCTTGTGACCAGGCTGTCCGCACTGGTGGCAGCGATCACTTCGATCCACCTCCGCGGCGCAGTGGGCCCCCACGTGGTGCCCCACGTGGCAGCGGTAGCACCGCAGAGGTTTGGGTTCCAGCATCTTGACTTGGGCCGAAACCCAACCCACCAATAGCCTTCGGCCCTCGGTCGTGATGGCCTTGGCCGCCGACACGGGGCAGCTCACCGTAACGGCTCGCATGCCCGTGCTGTCAGCGCGGATGGTGCCCGCCCGGACCTGATCGGTCGTGCACCCACCCGCCCTGACGATGGCGGCCACCACTTCCTCCACCCTAACGGAGTCGTCCAGACCCATAATGCGCATGTCGATGCACTTGGTGGGCCTGGACACTCGGGCCTCCTCGACGTCTAAGGACGCCCTAATCCTTTCGGCCAGGGCGTCAGCGGCTTGTCCGCTGTTCGCACCTGGGACCTCCAGGATACGGGCTCCGGTTGCGGTGCGCCTCATACGGAAGCCCCCTGAGGCTCCGTATTCGTCGAGGTGGCCCACCACCGCCTCTTTCGCCTTTGCCATGACCATGTCATAGTTCACGCCCCTCTTTTCCGCAGCTGGCTGTAGTGTGATCACTACAGCTGCGGAAGTTGGGGCGCGAAGTCTGGCGGCCATGGCCCGCTTCTTTCGCTCCTGTCGCCGCTTGCGCTTTTTGGCCGCCCTTGCCGCCTTGCTCGCCTTCTTTTTAGCGCCGACGACCGTCCACTCGGCGCTAGCCGAGGGGTCTTCGGGCAGAGGAGGCGGCAGGCGCGACCTTGTCGCCGCCGCGGCGGGAGTCCCCGCCGGCTTAGTGGCACCCGCCACCCTGCCCTTCGGGGGAGGGGCAGGCTTCCCTTGCCGCTGTTGCTGCCTGGCCGCCGGGGCCGGCCTCGCAGGCTCCGGCGCCGCAACCACGCGCCTGGCTTGCCCCGACGGACCTGCCTTCGGTGCTGTAGACGTGGCCGCGGCGACGGCGGCATACGATGCCGTCCTTTTCTGGCCGGAGGCCGCGAGAGGGGGGCGCAGGACAATGCCCTCCAGGACGGAGAGCTGGCGCTGAATGTGCCCCTGGAACTGCTGCTGCTGCTGCTGCTGCTGCTCCCTGAAGGCAGCCAGCTCTTGCCGCAGCAGAGACACAACCTCGCCTTCCGCCTGGGGCGAGGGCCGGGATCAGCCCCGCTCCTGTCTGCTCCCCTCCTCGGGACGAGAGCCCTGGAGAGCGGCCACAGCCTCCTCGAGCCGGCCAAACCTCCCGCTGAGGGTGCGCTCGTAGGGCTCAAAAACGATCCCCAGCGCCTCCTCAATCGAGGTGTTGGCCAGCTCAATAGACCGCTTTTTGGCCACCCTCTCCCTCTTGTTGGCCACGCTCGTTATTGCAGCTGCCACAACCTCCCGAAACTTAGCCAGCGCCTCCACCATCCCTTCAGGCAAGTCCTGAGGGATCTTCGGCACTAAGGCGCTGGCCTGGCGTCCCTCGCTGGCAATCTCAGCGGGGAGCCCTCTTCCTATGCCCGTTTTTCGGGCTGCGCCCCGCCCCGAGGACGAGATTTTCCGGGCAGGTCCCGTCTCGTCGTCGGACACGGAGCGCATGAACGCCCTCCTCTTGTTGGACGTGGACGGATCCACCTCCATCAAATGGAGGGGCTCCCGCACCTCCTCCACCTCCTTCCCGTCTGAGTTGAGTGAAGACGCGGCATCTGAGTCCGATGCCGCGTCTTCACTCACCTCCCTGAGGCCAAACCTACGGCCGGCCTCCATTGACATCGCGGACGTGCTGGGAACTGGTCCCAGGGACTCCGCGCTGCCGAAGTGTGAGCCACCCTGGCTCTGTGCGTCCACGGAGGACGGAACAGGGTCCGAAGACCCGAGGCGATGGTTGCCCCCCCCAGAATACGAGGGGCAGCCCGAGCTCTGCTCGGGGAGGGATTCTCCTGCAAGCAGGTACCCTCCTGGGGTAGTTATTTTTTTGCCATTCGCGCTCATGGTGTGCTGATCACAGCTTTGCCTTTTTTGAATGGGGTGGGGTCCCCATTACACGTTCGCCATCCTGGTCATGTCTGCTGAACAGACACGTACCGGAGGCGAACCCTATCTCCCCGACATCACTATCCAGAAGGCGCCAACAGCTGTTGTGCCAGCGCTTCTGGACAGCGCACCCTCCGGGTGGTCCGACTGGACTCCGCCGTATGTTCCTCTTGGTCTGGTCTCTCGTTTGAGGCCTTCCGGCATGAGTAGCTCTACCGGCATAGCCCTCAAGGTCACTGAGACACGCAAGCCCCACCACGACGACAACGTGGGAACACAGTTGGTGGGGGTATTTCAACACATCAAGTATCTTATGCTCTCACCTATTTTTATCCTAGCTAACTTTCGAATGCCTAATAAATATGACACTAACTACTACAATATTGTAAACATAATCTAATCATGTGATCATCAGACACATTTCAATTATCATCTTTTTTATTTACCACTACTCAGATGGGATACTCTATTATAAGGTTTGTATTTAAGTTGTTGATCGTAAACTTAACTGCCAACATATCGATGTCAAAGTAGCAATAACTTCAAACCGAGGAAGTCAAAAATGTTATGAGTTTTTTTCCATATTTTAATTTGTTGTAGTTACAACTAAATATATAAAGGAGATTTCATTAAACCATGTAACCATGGAAACACATTTAAATTATAAGTGCTAAAAAGTAATTTTCTGTAAACATATCAGTTAGAAGGTATTGCAACTTCAACGTCAATATAAGCTTGCCATATGGATCATTTGGAAAGGCCTTTGCCTTTCCTAGTAGTTTGACTGAAGAAAAATAAAAAAAGAGCACAACTTTTCAAAGATTGCAACTATGTATAAAGCACGGATAACTGCTCTGGCAGTGGTGATATCTCGTATTACCTAAACAACTTCTTGGTCCACAACTGAATGGCATGAATGCAGCAGGGTTCGTGAGCGGCGAGTCGAGGAATTGTTCAGGTGGGAACAGCTCTGTTTCGTCTCCCCAGTACCTACTTGGGGTTCCGATGGATGGCCCAGATGCTAACTAGAAGTTGCAACCATCCGTTATGGTCACACCTGAAGCTGTAAAGACAAAAATATTTATAGAAATATATTATCTACACTAATATAATAAAGAGGTAAAGTTTTTTTTTGTTTATGGGGGTAACCTCTGGAAGCACTGGTCAGATTGCTAAATTTTTTACACCGATAGAAAACTGCTTTATTCCTGAGTGACATCGGCTATATTTTATGTACACGGGCGAAGCCGTGGGCAAAAGTTAGTAATAAATTTTTATAATTATCATCTTTTCTCTTTGAATTCTACCAATCTGAATTCATTCTATAGAAACTTTGCCATTCCAATCCGTTCTGGGCTAGCGTGGTGGTAGAGAATCGCGTCTCTATGTCAGAAGACATCCGTGTAAATAAAAATATTTGCTATTTAGAGCGCCTTCACACTAGCGTTTGTCCAGCGTAGGCGTTCGATAAATGTATGCGCGGCGCAGACGCAGCGACAACGCGCCGCAGGTGTCGCGTCGCTGCGGCGTTTCCTCTGGAGCCAATTGAACTCTCGCGCTGTGCTAACACAGCGCAGACGTCACACAGTTGCGTTGTCGTTGTTGTTGTTGCGTTGTGACGAGGAAACTCTATTTTTGGCTTTGCTTTTAAAAAGAAAATTATTGCGAAAACGTGAAAATAGAAATAAAAGGAGAACCCATTAAAATGCGGTCACTGTACACATTCAAGGATATGTCCCGTATCACAGGACGTTCTTGTATGGCATAAATAAACATTTCGATGTCAAAATCACTTTCTGTTGTTGAACTCATTTTAAGTTGTACCTACTAGTTTAGGCGCTTGACTATGAATGAATAAATCAATGGATGCACAGGGCCGCGTCGCTCCGGGTGGCGGGGAGAGGTTGACTGTGAACTGGATTGTACATGACTTCGCAGTAACGTGGCGCATGCACAGAGTACATTTTACGTCGCGCACTTGCGGCGCTAACACCGCGTATATCGAAGAAAAGAAATGCGTGAAAGCGTAACACACAAACAGACAGACGGACTTACTTTCACGTCAGTATGAATCGTTAAGTAACACAGAACCAGGAATGAATCAGGAAGTAACGTAAATTACAATTTTAGTGGGTTCCCGGCACACGAACCCACGGGGTTGGATTTTTTTTTAAATTGTTGATAGGTTCGCGCTTGACCGCTATCTCACCTGATGGAGAGCGATGATGCGGTCGACGATGGAACGCGCTTACCTAGAAGAAACCTATTCACTCTCGACTTAAAGATTCCCGGGTTGTAGCCATCAGGAAACACAAACTCCGGCAAGGAATTCCACTCCCAAGCTGCACGCACAATTAATGTGTTCCCAAAACGTTTTGTGCGTGTAGGTGGGATAAGCACATGTACCGGTGGCGCATAGCCGTACGTCTGGTAGTCCGATGATGGAACGGGCTAGGCGGAATTAGATTATGCAATTCCGACGCACACTCTCCGAAATGCAACCGGTAGAAAACCGACAGGCTAGCGACTCTGCGTCGATGCTCAAGACTGACCTTTAAATCCATTTTCTTTGCGAAATATTGATTGATTTACTTAAGCAATGTTCACTTTGTAAAATATTTAACCATAAATTTTTATGTGTAAAAATGTTTCTAAAGGTCCAAGCCGTTTCAAAGGAGTAGGGAAAAGTTGCGAAATTGCTAAATATTTTTTTACACAAAAGTATTAATAGCACGAAAAAATCAAATGTTGATAATGTTGTTCATGAATCTATAATAAACATATATTTTTTTCAAACCTATTAACCTGGCCGTTACCGACTATTAGGCTTCAGGAAGTCACTGTTTTATGGCACTTTTCGGGCGCTTGGGCCTTAAACTAAATCAATATTCTAACTAACCAAGTTGTTCATGAATATGAAAAACAATTGGCCCGGAGCCATGAATTTGTAAGAAACATGTTCAACGAATGACTTTTGACCACAAGTTTACATAAATGTACGTCCCTTATATAAAGAATGCTTCGCATTACTGCAATGTTTTCTGGTTTTACAATTATGTGTAATTTGTTAACTATGATTTTATTTTTATTTTTTTTAATTGAGATAAACTAGTGCTTGACTGCGATCCCACCTGATGGTAAGTAGTGATGCAATCTTTGATGGTGAGGCGCACTAGTTTATTAAGAGCCTATTCATTCTAGCCTTGAAGACACCCAAATTATAATCGGACGGGAAGACCGCAGCCGGCAGACTATTCCAGTCCTTCGACGTACGCGGTATAAACGACGAGGCGAAACGCTTAGTCCGGACCGTAGACGTTTCAACAACGTAAGGGTAAATATTCGCCGTACGTCGGGTTGTCCGATGGTAGAATTGCGATGGCGGAATCAAGTCATGCAATTCCTGCGCACACTCTCCAAAATGCATCCTGTAAAACACCGAAAGGCTGGCTACCCTACGCCTATGCTCAAGGCTTTGATGGTTGGACTTAACCAAATCTGGATCACCAATTAGCCTCTTTGCACGCCTTTCCACCGAGTCCAAAGCTGCCAGGTGGCATTTTGCAGCACCAGCCCATATGTGACTGCAGTACTCCACACACGAACGGACCTGTGCTTTGTATAACATTAAAAGCTGTCCCGGTTATGATCCACTTTTGTCAAACGCCTTGCTAAAGTCAGTTCAGATTACATCCATTGTTGTCATGATCTAATTCAAAGCACTCAAGATTGGTACCAGTAGAACGGTCTTCCATGAACGCGTGTTGTTCAAACAAGCATCAATGTTTAGAATTGCTAGTCACTATCTATGAACCAAGCATTAGAACATTAGCATTTCCATTTAACGTGGTAATGCTGCTAGTCTTCTGGGCATATTTATAGATGACAGCCGGCGATGTGGAGGAGTATTTCGACGCCTAAGTGTACTTTGTGTTTTTGTTTATGTACTTAGTTAGGTTTTAGTATAAATATAGTATTCTTAATATTTAAGTTTTTTTTTTTTATATATTTGGACATAGGAAGGATATTTACCACTACACTATAAGACTGCACTTTCACTAAAAGTTTGTTTGCTGCATAGCTATTTTTTTTTTATGGTGGGAAAAAATCATCCAATGACAACCCCCGCTCTTGGGCGGAGCGGGAGATAGTGTCAGACTTTTACTGACTAAAAGACCCACCCCGTTCCTTCTAGCCTTCATACCGGGGCTCGAGCTCCCTTTCGGATAACCCTGGCCCCAGTAGGCTTTGACCCGGCTGGGTCCCTGATGTTGCTGACAACTCCTTGAGGCGCGCGGGAACAGTGCGCGCCGTCGACGACTTGGGCTTGGTCCGGACAATTACCGGACGACCGGACAGCGAGCTACCCATTGCTCACTGTCCGCAAGCCTACGCCTATGGTGGCCGGAAATCGGGATCAGAATCCCGGCGGCGGTGGCGGCGGCGAGGACGCTGTTGCCTGATGCGGTCGGCCTCCTCCTTGGCGAGCATTACTGCTTCGCAGAAGTCGGTGACCACCTGCCACTCCTTCTCGCTCCGGACCATGGTCTCAACCAAGGCCCGGCGCGCGAGGTCTCCACTGCCGATCGCCCCCACGAGGGCACGGCGATGCACCGCCCAAGCAAGGCACACCTCGACTGTGTGCTCCACCGTGTCCTCCGGGCGTTCCGCACATGCTGCATAGCTATGGCTGTGTCTAATATTCATCATAGGATTGCTTGATTTTCAAAGCTAATGTTAATGATGAAAATTAGAATATATCACTGCTTTAGTGGTACTTTAAACGAAGCTAAGTTTTTAAAACTATTTAAATAGAGCGACGGATTTATGTTAGTGATGTCAGATAAGACTGGTCATCTCTTAGCTGCCAGTGGATTAATTCAGTTTCTATCTTTTAATTACTTTATATTTTTATTTTATTATTTACATTGTACTCACATAATAGAAGCAACAAGTAATATGTAACCAAGCATTATATGTAACACGTAATATGATTTAAAAGAGTGTCCATGGAGTTTTTTGCACGTTCTTCTCCATAGAGATCTACGCTTTGGAACGTGCAATTTAGCTTCACTTTTCTTGGACTGACCGACATTTGACTGTTCAAAAGTGCTTGCAATATGGTCTATTTGAAATAAATGCTTTGACTTTTACTTTGACTTTGATGCGTGCTGAAGATCATCATCATCATCATTTCAGCCGAAAGACGTCCACTGTTGGACATAGGCCTCCCCCAAGTGTGTCCACAATGAACTGTCCTGTGCGTCACGCATCCATCGGATTCCCGCAACCCTTACCAGGTCATTGGTCCACCTTGTAGGAAGCCTGCTGCTTTGTAAAGTATGAAGTAATTTATCCCGCAAATCTAGCGATGCATCTCATGTCATGTTTTTAAAGCACAGTTTAGCAGATTCGCTCCATATAAATGGAACACATAGCTCAGCTTCACAACTTAGCTTCCTTGCACATTGCTAGTGGAACTGCTTGGCGTAACTAGAGATGTGCGGTTGCCGGCAATATGGGAATATTGCCACCAATATTGCCACCAATATTCATACTTTGGGCAATATTGCCACCAATATTCATACTTTGGGCAATATTGCTACCAATATTCATACTTTGGGCAATATTCCCACTTTACGGAAATATCTATATCTATATATCATCTCTAGGCGTTACGATTCATAGTTTGGAAATGATTTATTGCCAACTAGCGTTTGCCCACAGCTTCGCCCGCGTACATTAAAGCCTTTCGCTCACTCAGGAAAAAAGAGCTTTCTATATGAAAAAAATATAACAATCGGACCAGTACTTCCTGAGATTACCTCCTACAAACAAAAAAAATAGTAAAACAAACTTTACCTCTTTATTTAATAATGTAGATGTGGTTACAATTCAGTATTATTAGAAGTATCAGTGTAAATTTTAAAAGTTAAACTGTTTCATTTAAAATTTAAATTTTTGTTTTCGTAATCTAAAATCGTGGTAGCATGAATATAGATAAATCAAGTAGGTATTATTATTACACATTTGCGTCATTCAAAAATGTTGATTTTCAACCACGAAATGTTTCGTTTACTTTCTTTATTAATAGAATCCAAACTAATTTTAGATGGTAAAATAGTTTGTGTATATTTTTTATAAAAAATACCTCATCCCTGGAAGTGCTGATGCGACAACAAACATTTTTTTACTGATGCGAATACACTATTCTAGTGTTATTAGGTAACTTCTTATCCCAAAAAATACTTAATTTCGGTTGAAATTCAGGCCACAAGCATTTATAGATGAAAGAAAACTATTTCATACTATGTCCATCTTTGTTTGCTCGGCAGCAAACCTTCATACCGGGGCTCGAGCGCCCTTTCGGATAACCCTGGCCCCAGTAGGCTTCGAACCAGCTGGGTCCCTGCGTTTGCTGACAATTCCTTGAGGCGCGCGGGAACAGTGCGCGCCGTCGACGACTTGGGCTTGGTCTGGACAGTTACCGGACGGCCGGACAGCGAGCTACCCATTGCTCACTGTCCGCAAGCCCGCTTCTACGGTGGCCGGAAATCGGGATCAGAATCCCGGCGGCGGCGGCGACAGTGATAACGCTGTTGCCTGATGCGTTCGGCCTCCTCCATTTTTGAGCATTACTGCTTCGCAGAAGTCGGCGACCGCCTGCCACTCGTCCTCGCCCCGGACCATGGCCTCAACCAAAGCCCGGAAGCTATACTCATAAAGCGATTTACAATTTTGTTTTTTTTTTTTGTTTTTTGTTTTTAAGAGGTAATCTCTGAAGGTACTGGTCCGATTGCTAAAATTATTGATTAGATTAGAAAGCTGCTTTATTTATGAGTACTTAGATAACATAAGCTATATTTTATGTGCGCGGGCGAAACCGTGGGCAAATACTAGTCGTGAATAATGAAATTCAAACAAACGAATTGTTTCTGCTCAACGCCACCTATTTTATGGCGATAATGTTTAGTGACGATCATTCAATCGTCCGGACAAATGCAATGTCGAACCGAGTTAACTGCTTTTTATACTGGTACATTGTGTATTCAATAGATGGCGTTGTTTACGGCAGGTCAGATGACCAAGCAAAATTAAAATTGAATAATCAGAGCACAAAGAACAACGGTGAGGAAATTGTTTATGAAATTATTAAGTAAGTGTTTACATCATTGATTTAAAGAACCCATATATCACCATGATATTTAGTTGCGAGATAATTTACTAAGTATTATCAAATCACTTTAATAGCCAGTTTAGGCAGGGCAAAAATATGTAACTGGTCAAGTCATAATTTGAAATTGAATTGACTAGATTTTTTACTATAATAAATAATCATGGCCTAGCTTTTTTATTGCTGGCTTGACTCCATGGCTTTTGGTTAAACTGAATACATTTCCGCATTAGATAATAAACATAAAAATAAAAATATCTGTTTGTACTTAGAATATAGTGGCTAAAATGACACAATGTGACATTGTCACTACAATAAAATACAATATCGAGAATCACATCATCAGAAAAAAGCATGGCATTAGACATTTCAACTGCCATCCAGCCTAATCACTTTTAAAAAAGAAAACATGACATTATGACATGACAACTTGTCGTTTATTCAAAAATGCGATTTTAAAATTCATAAGGAGGTACGTAGGTATTATTGACATACCCAACTCAATATACGTAATCTTATTATTATTATTATATATTCTTTATTGTACACCACATATACAAAAATAAAATAAAAATACGGGACAAACATTATTAAAAGTATATCTTATCAACTTTAATTTGGAATATCTTTAATATACGGATTCTATTAATAGTAAGTAATGTCTAAGTAAAAATTGCTTGGAAAAATCTATATACTTTTGTATATTTTTATCAGTTGAAGATTCGAGAATTCGCCATGATCCTTTCAACTTATGAATGTCAATGTTACTGAAAAAACAACAAGCAGTCAATGTTGTTATAGTAAAATGGTCTCTTTCTCTCTCGCAATACAAAATTCACGGGACTTTGAGTACGTTTTGAATTGTTAGGAGATAAATAACACCCAGAGTTAAATGTAAGAATAATTTAAAACGGTTACTGCATCTTACCTACTTCACTTTCAAGGAGATAGCTGCTTATCTCAATCACATAGAAGCGGTGTTGAATTCACGCCCTTTTACTCCTTTTTCTTCTGACCCTAACGATTTTTGGCTCTCACTACCTTCCACTTCCTAATTTAATGGCCATACTCATAAGTACCACTTAGTCAGTTGAATGAAGCAAACATCACGTGGCTGGATCGTTGGAAATGAATTCAGCTCAATATGCAACATTTCTGGGGACGATTTCATAATTAATATACCTCTCTGCTGCAGACAAAATTCATGTGGTCATGAAAACAATCATTGGTTCACATTAGACCTGGATGGATAGAGCTATAGTGGCGAGAAGTTAGCCCGTTAGCCCAACTGTTGTGTATAAAAAAACGTTGACAGCAATCAGTAAATAGTCGCAGCACTAGTAAGTTAATAAAACTATGTACATATGTATACTTTATTAATAGTTAACACCTAGATTCTATTTGTATTTGGAAGTCGTCTTCATCTTTCATCATCAGATCAAATTTGAGACGTAATGGTGGGTACTCAGAATTGCTGTTAGGTGGAGTAGCTGGAAGAATCCTGTACCGTCTCAGTACTGTGGATATCACCGTCTTCAATGACATCATAGCATACTGGTAACCTAAGAGAAAGAAGAAGAAAGAAATCATAAAATAAATGTAAATTACTTATTGTGTCCAGAAATAGCTTCACAAAGTGAATTAGACCAGTATCATCATCGTCACCTTCTTGCCTGTTAATGCAATCTTGGACAAAAATTAAGAGATTAATTTAGCAATTTTTTTTAAAGGGGTAGATAAGTATACTTGCTTCTTTTCTGCTCTATAAAACTCGAATTCTATAAGAATTTACTAACGAATAAATTGAAATTGCCAACAGAAAAAAAGAAATAAAGAGAATCAATGACTAAAAATGTTTGATATCATCACAAACTACGTATAGTGCGCCTGATGTTATTTAGTGGCATGCCTCGAGGAGGCTATTTAATGTTATGCTTTTGCAGGCAGGTTTTATAATAAAATTTAGTGCCACAGGAATATAACGAAGATATTCTCTCACCAACACAGTTCCTTGGTCCATGGCTGAAGGGCATAAAGGCAGCTGGGTGCGTGAGTGGTGTATCGAGGAACCGTTCAGGTCTAAACACCTCCGCATCGTCTCCCCAGTACCGAGGGTTGCGATGTAACGCCCAGATGTTTACTATGACTCCGGTACCAGGTACCAGTTTGATACCGCAGGCTGTTAATAAAACATTGAAAAATATAATTTTAAGAGCTTATTCTGAAGGTTTAAAATGGTTTACAAGCGAATACAATTTGTCCAGTTGTTCTCTTGTTATTGAGAATTGCCTATATTCTAGCCAACCCAATCACGTTTGACCATTTTGTGTATTTTTTCTGTAGGCGCGCTTTTGAACTGAATGAAAACAGAATCTTTCATTTACATTATATTTATTATGCTGAATGAGTTTGATGTACATATATGTAGGTACTTACTTCTTCGTCTACATTTTGATAGGTAGCTTTCTGCTATAAGGCAGTTCTAATAACATACATGTTTTCTTTCTTTAGTATATTCGCAAACTTACGTAAAACAACATCCTTCTCAACTTTCCTCGTAATGACGGGTACAGGAGTGTACAGTCGCAGCGTCTCCCGGATAACTGCATCCAGATACTTGAGACGGGGCAAGTCCTCGAATGTGACAGGCCTATTGAAGTCAACGAATACTTGTTGTAACCTGTAATAGACAACATTCTCTTAATTTATGTTACTATCTAGAGACCCGACCTTGCTTCCTTATGAAACTATAAATCATTTTGCTCTTAAGTGAAAACTACATAAAGTTTCAGTTTAGAAGAACATAACAGATACACAGACGGGTATAAAAAGCGGCTTCATTTTAATCTCTGTATTGATTGAGAATAATAAGTTTATATTTGTTGTTATAATCTTAAGAAACTTACTCTTTATAAATTTTCTCCTGTACTTCAGGATGTCTTGAAAGCAGGACGGATATGAAGGATGCTCCGACTGCTGAAGTGTCGTTGCCAGCTATCATGATGACCATCAGCTCTTCTATAATTTCTATTTCTGTATACCCGTCATCACCGCCTGATTGCCTAATTAGACTCTCCAGAAATGTCTGTAAGTTCTCTTTTCGCGAATCTGGCATAAGTAAATTCATAATTTTAAAAATTATTCATTCCTTGTGGATGTATTGAATCTGGTAACTTCAGGTATCTTTACTATCATGTAGTGGTAATGTTATTTTGTTTGATTAGAATACAAGAAATAAAATCAAATAAGAACTTATTATAATTCATCTTGTATGATTTATAGGAACTTACTTTTATTGCGTTCTTCAGTATCCTTTTGAATCATTTCTTTTTTTTTAGTTTTTATCACCTGGAATTAAAAGTTTACATTCATACCCTGATTTGATTTGCTTTGAATTTAATAGACCGATCAAGTTAGAATTGGTATTTCCATTCAAATAAAGTGTCTACTATTTATTGGGAATCATTTGAATAACCACCATTTTTTAAACAGCGAGCCTGGATAATTATGATGCCTTCTTTAACCTATAGGTTGAAAATGGGTCCAAATCTAAATTACATTTTTTACCTAATTCCCTTGAGATAACAAAATATTTTAAATACGGTCAAAAGTGCTTGTTGAAAAAAAAAACTGGTCGTTGAAATATTTAGCGAACAGAACCCTTTCCAGGCTAGTCCGACTCTTTATATTGTTTACACCTATGATTCAGTGAAAAAACTGCTCACTGATAAAGAACAACAACGAGGAAATTGTCGATGAAATGATTAAGCGTCTACTTGTATAAGTACTTATTTGTATAAGTTACCAAGATATATACCAACGAAATAATTGATTTTGTTTTATCTAATCAAGATTATGGCCAGTCTAAGGACTCCAAAAAATCGTCATAATTGGAAACTGAATTGATTAGATTTTTGCGAAAATAAATAATCATGGCTTAGTTTTTTTTTGCTGGCTTGACTTCATGGCTTTTGGCTAAATTGAACTTTTAATGTTGCTACTAATACTTATAAATCTTGGTCAAGTAACACAATATGCTTGGTTTTATTTATTGATAATAAAAACTTAGGGTATACATTTCCGAATTAGATAATAAACATAAAAATAAGAATAACTGTTTGTGCTTAGAATATAGTGGCTAAAACATAATATAAAATGTCATAGTCACTACAAAAATACAATATCGAGAATCACATCACCAGAAAAAAACATGGCTTTAGACATTTTAACTGCCATCCAGCCTAATGGCATAAATAAAAAAAAAAATAACTTTTGACATCGCATTTTACCGTTTATTCAAAAATGCGTTTTTAAAATTCATAAGGAACTACTAAGTACTAGGACATAAGTATTATTGACAAAATATACGTAATTTGATCAACTTTAAATTGGAATATCTTCAATACATGGATTCTATTAATAGTAATGTCATAGACTGTTTAAAAAAACCTATATACATGGTTAAGCACTCATAATTTTTATAGTTTAAAAGAATTTTTTGACATGTAATGATATTTTATATATATATATATATATATTTTGAAATGTAATAAATTTTTTGGACATGTAATTTTTTTTTATATGTAATAATTTTTTTTTTTTTTTGACATGTAATAATTTTTTAATATGTAATAATTTTTTCTTTGACATAATAATTTGTAAAATATTTGCGTGCTGTGATTTAAGCAAAACATGTATGCTCTAATAATTTTTGACATAACACCATTGTACACCATGTTTTATAAAAATAAAAAATTGATTGATTGATTGAAAAAATTGTTTGGAAATTTAATCTCTCTGTACTTCTGTATATTTTTCATCACTATTCGCTAAAAAAAAATATACCTGCAAAATTTTGTTCAGGACTTCGTCACGATTCTTTAAAATTACATTTCAAATAATGGGAAACTAATTGATTACCTCCTTTATGAAATCCCACAAATACTTTTTGTTCTTCAGCAATCGCGTGTATATGGGTAGATTGGTATAAACGAGGTCATTGTGTAGCCAGGGCTGGCAAAGACGTTTTGCGCACGCAGCTAACCCCTCATCAAATGCTTTTAAAAATGGCTGGTCCGTATCTATTTGGGCGCCCATTTTGTAGCCCAGCGTTGATTCTGGAATTTAAATAGATAGCTAGGTAATTTTTAAGGTTCACCAAAAGTACAGTTAGACATAGCGCGCACTGGTGACTTTTGACAAAAAAGTCACCATGCTTATGAACCCAACATGTAGTACGCGCACTTGAAAACGTGACAGTGGGGTAAAAAAATTATTGTCACCGTGACAAAAGTCACCAGTGCGCGCCATGTCTTACAATAGGAACTTCAAATGATTATTTCACAGACAACCTTTGAATGGATTTGACAGAGAAAGAGAAAAAGAGAAAAAGATACGCAAGGAAGCTACTCATTTATGATTTTTTTAAAGTTTGATATGAACAAACCAGATTTTATTCTTTTCAATTGTATAGGTATGTGTAGTTTTGATACCACTAACGTGTTCTCACTAGCATTACATCGTGAAGACAACTTCGGTCAAAGCCAGTTGTCTTTTGTTGATTCGTAAATCGCACCATTTTATTTAATACCAAAGTTATTTAATGATTTCATTGTGTACCTGCAATAGCGTCCATGGTGTAAGAAGTAAAGTATTTGAATGCGGATAGAGGACCAGTTCCCGCCATATTCATCATCTTGTCCACCATAACATTGCTTTCTTTTGCAAATATTGACACAAAGTGCTTCAAATATTTCACGCTAAAACCAGGGACCAAAACTTTTCGACGCGGTCGCCAGATTGACACTAAAATCATAAAATGATCATGATAATCCATTATCGTTTCTTACTTGTCATTATTCACACAATTCATTCATTAAAAATGAATGATTCTTTGATTTTCCATTGTAAATTAATATTGTTAGGACTATAGAATACCTGGTGCAAATATGGATCCATTGCCTACAAATAGTGTAGCCATCTTCATAATGTCATCTTTCTCAAGGCAACTCTTCAAAACTAACTCAGCGGCATCAGGATCTGCAACCACTGTAAAAAGAACTCGATACAAGATTTCAACGTCGATTAAAAAATCCCTTCGTAAATGCTCATCAAAGTTAGACCGCACCATAAAACGTCACCACCAATCTACTCCTAATAGTCGGTGCACACGATGACACCAGTGTTTGCCATACGCCACAAATCGTCACTGCTCGCTTCTTGTGGTCAGCTACAACCACTATGTGCCAATACAAAATGCCGAGATACGCTGCTCGCAAACTACTCCCACGCTTTCTTCTTCGCTTCAGCTAATAATTTCCAATCAAAAGCAATACATGCGCGTGACCTTTTTGAAAGTAGATCGTAATAATGTATATTGATGTAGAATATTTATAATATAAATCAGAAATTCAAATTCATCAAGCATGTGTTTGAGTTTTGGTTTTCTGGGGCAACGCCACTAACAGGGATTTAGTCTTTAAAGCGCAAAAAGATGCGTCCGAGCAATTGCCCGACATCTGTATTCCTGACTCATGTCAACCCCATTTAAAAAAATTAAAGATATTGACCATTCCATGCATTTATATTTATGAAGTAGCCATAATTGTAAAAGTCAATGAAAATCTTTTCGATAAACTTAAATCAAAAAGACATATGTTAAAAATATCTAATGTACCACATAAAACGGCTCAGTTTACCAAAAGTTTCTTCGGCATGGCATCAAAAATATACAATAAAATACCTATTGACATTTTGAGCACTAAGGAACTTACCCTATTTAAATATAAATTACGTAATTTCTTAATCGATAAGGCTTACTACACGATCCAGGATTTCCTAAATTAATTAATAATTATGTATTTTTGACATCTATAATTCTGACTCCATTTTGACATTTATAAATCTGACTAAATTTTGAATCAATTATTTTTAAATATTTTTTTAGTATAATCTGTAATTTATTATTGTATGCCTAATTGGCAGGACATATTGGAACTATAATTTATTATTAAGTTTTAACATCTATATATAACCTATGCCCACAATAAAGACATTCTGATTCTGATTCTGATGGGTTAAAAAAGCATGTACCAACTGCAAGTGTCTACCACAAACCCCAGAAATGGCAGTGCGTTAGCTAGTTTTGCAGCCCCTTTTAAGATCAGAGACTTTATACTCAAAGTTTTGAATGACTACGTTTACCTGGAACAGACGGTTCAGATGGGTAGGTAATTCGACTCAGCCGGGCAACGTTCGGGAACCTGTGCGGTATCTTGTCTCGTCCACAGTGTCTCAAGATGAAAGTTTATGACCAGTGCATGTTGTTAGTCATCACTACGTATGACTCCGAAACGTAGTTGCTTACAATGGGCCTTATCAGAATAATTAAAGTCACCCAAAGAGTAATGGAAAGCTATGCTCGGAGTTTTCTTGTGTGATCATCAAAAACGAAGATAATATCCGCAGGAGAACCAAAGTTACCAATATAGCCTGAAAAATTTCCAAACTTAAGTCGCAGTGAGCATGGTACATTGCTTGAAGAACAGATGGTTAATGAGGACGAAAGGTTCTGGAGAGAAGACGCGGTGTTGGTAGGTCTCCCAAGGAAGGTGGACTGATGACCTAGTGAGGGTCCCAGGAATTCAATGAATGCGAGACGCACAGGACCGGTCTTTATGGCAATACATGGGGGAAGCTTATGTCCAACAAAAGACGTCTTTTAGCTGCAATGATGAAAATAATGCAGCTGCTTCTAGCTTCAGATAGCAGCATTTGTGACTGTTGCATATGGCAGTATGGTCCCTGTGTACGGCCAGGCTTAAGATGTAATGAAGTTCAAAATGTGCGTAGTTCGACAGAAACTACAAGGTATAATGGATGTTATTCGATTTGTAGTCGTACAAAAAAAAAAAAAACTAAAATACAATTATGAAAATAATCAAATGAAAAAGTTAATCTCAGATGGGCATCATCGTGTCGTTTCGTGGTTAGTCGAGTGCTGCATTTTATTTTTATTAAATCAGATTTCATCTTAATCCTAATAGAATTGAGCATCTATCTACATATTATAATTGCCTAATTTTTTACACCCATCGCATCATTTATCAAAATTTTTGGATTAATTGAAAAAAAACCTCATGTCGGATTTATTTTGGCAATAATTGGTTTGTGACGATTATTGTAAACTCCCCACAAATTTGTTAATACTATAAATTCATTGTAAATTCGCCCCACTATAAAAATAGATATTTATTCATAATAGGTAGATACCAACGTACTATACAGTTAAATTTTCCTAAGAGTCGGTGCTTAGGTAAATAAGAAACTCGAGGAAGATCGTAAATTTTACAACTTATCCTGATTTGATATTTTGTCCATTTATTTATACAGAAAAACAAGTAGGTAAATTGTCCTATTTTCTAAACAAGTCAATAAATCTATCAATTGGTGGGAATGAAAAAAGGTTAAAATGAGCGAAACTGACTTATGTTTTACCACCCCACCCTTTTCTTTTGAAAATGCATAATACGTATGTATGCAGAAATATTGGTAACCCCTGGGCTACGGTTTTGCTGACATCTCTTTGAGGCGCGCTTGGAATAGTATGCGCCGTCGCCGTCGGCTCGAGCTTAGTCCGCGTCGGCTGACCGAACGGCGAATTACCCATTGCTCGTCTTCACAGAAATTGCCCTGCTACTTACTAGAATGTTAGTAGAAACAAGTCCTAAAATTAATACGGCTAAATAATTACATAGTATTTAATTATATGATGCCATTGCCGCGGCGGTGTTTTACCTCGAGCGAGACATACCTCCACCGCAGGCTCTACTGTGTCCTGCGGGCGGTCCGCACAATGATCCAGAGCTTATGTCAAGCTGTTATATATATATATATATTTTAATTGATATAAACGTGTGCTTGACTGCGATCCCACCTGATGGTTAGCAACATCACTGCTTACCATCATCTCTGATGGTGAGGTGCACTAGTTTATTAAGAGCCTTTTTACTCTCGCCTTGAAGACGAATTATAACCGGACGGTAAGACCGCAACAGGCAAACTGTTAATGACTTACTTGTGTATAAATAATTTCCGTGCCACATTGATGATAAACCATTTTCTTTATTTATGGCGTCGCGGCCGAGAATTTGGAAGGCTTTCATTCGCGCTGCAAACATTCATGTAACATTACTAATTGGCATAAATACAAGTACATAACATAACAGAAAACTTTGACACCAGTGATTATAAATTGGACTGCCAGGGTACTCTAGTCTACTAGTGTGAAAATAATGACATTAATGTTGAAAAAATATTTTTTAAGGAAAGCAAAGAGTCCTAAGTATATAGTTGATCAACATTCATCATTTCTGCTGGAAGATGTTGATTACCAGAATATAGGTCAAATATTATTGAGAACAGGAACAAACAAAAATGGGTCCCGCAAGGATCGATCCTAGGCCCGATATGATTCATAGCTACAGCTGATATAAAAGATAATAAATTGGGGAAAGTGTCAATATAAATATAGTCTTGATAGGTACTTACTCTGATTATCACCAAAGAACAAATAACTGTGCCCGATATAAGGTAACGTCCTTACTCCAGAATTCAGCTGTTTCCCTAATGTATACACATCTCTTTTAACCCAACGTTGGTATATTAAAAGAACAATAACAATCGGTAATAGTAACTCTAACAACATGTTTGTATTATATAGATAATTTAAGTCGTGGATGTTGTCAGTTTAACGTAGAATCGACTACTCGTAAAAATGTTTTCGATACGGCAATTTTATATCGAATTAATGATAGCGCGACGGTTGACAGGGAGAATGGATGCAAAAAACCAGTTGCATCGCTCCCATGTATGTGGGTAACGTGCGGCCGCACGCGCCAAGGAAGTCGCGCGCCTCAAGAATATGTCATCCAAACAGTAGAGGCCCAGCAGGATCGAAGCCTACTTGGGCCAAGGGTTCGCTTCTGATAGAAAAACAAAGGGCTAGAACGCAAGTAAAATAGGAGTGGATTTTAGTCAGTAAAAGTCTGACACGCCTTTCAACTCCATCCTAGAGCGGGAGAAGTCATTAAATTTATCAAAAAAAAGGGTCACGCTGCCGGCGTCGCGCAAATTGTAATCAGCGCACATGTCAAGTGTATGTATTAACGAAAAATTAAAAACTATCAAATAAATACATACATAATACAAGGTGCAGTTTTAAAACTGCACAATATTTCAGGAGGTTGTAATAAAACTCATAAATAATCATGTAAAAATACGAAACCTGGTCAATAATCAGTAATACTTGTTATTTAATTTTTTAATTACACTAAACTAAATCGATTGATCGATGGCCGCGGGGGCGTGGCTAGGGTGTGGCGTGCGGGATGATGATTGGATGATACATTATTTATGAAACTATCGTTGCGAGTTAGTGTATGTGAAAACGCCCTTTATTGTTCCGTGTTTGTGTGTGTGAAAAAAAGCGCGGTTATAAAAAAAAAAAAATTACCTACTTGTTTTATTATTGATTCGGGTCGAGAATCACTAACATAATTACCTCCTGAAATATTTTGCATCTTCAAAACGACACCTTGTATATCCGATGGATGCGAGACGCACAGGACCGCTCATTGTGGCGACACTTGGGGGAGGCCTACGTCCAACAGTGGACGTCTTTCGGCTGAAATGATGATGATGATGATGATGATGAAATAAATACAGGGTTTTTTTGTAAAACACTGGCAACCTCTCAGAACTGTGGTACTAACATCATAAACAACAGCTTTTTGTTCTATCATATTTTAGTTCATAAGATTTTCATAAAAAAATAAAATATTGAAATTAAGCGTACTAAATATTACGAAGTCTATGCGAAGCAAGCGATAGTACAATAGCAGAAGGAAGTGGGGATCGGGTGGCGGGGGAGCTTGATGCGCTTGCATCGCATCATACAGACGTAGGTAGGTATAGCAAAATACAAAGTTGAAATGTGTTAGATAGAACAACGATATCTTGAAGGTTTGTTTTTGGTAAATGTATGTTGTTTTGTAAAGTCAAAGTACAAAAACGGATGTTCATGATGTTAGCAAGACACAGTCCTGCAAGTGTTCTACAAGTAACCTTGTTAATGCAATTAAAACAAGACACCGACCGTTTTTTGAAACTATTTCCGTAACCCAGTCAAAACCAAAATTTTCATTTCTGTATGAAGAACAGGTTTTTGTTTCCTCATAAGAAAGGGTCAGCAAGTAATTATGGACCTTCGCGGTACATTCCGATTTGTTGAGCGGATATATAATTATATTTTAGTTCCTTATTAATTCAATTGTACAAAAAAGGAGCCACAAATAAGTAAAATCTTTTAATAAATGATGTTTAATTTGGGCTCATATGGAGACAATAGCATTACAGTCATAATGTAGAAGCACTTTTTAGGGTTCCGTAGCCAAATGGCAAAAAACGGAACCCTTATAGATTCGTCATGTCTGTCTGTCTGTCTGTCTGTCTGTCCGTCTGTCCGTCCGTATGTCACAGCCACTTTTTTCCGAAACTATAAGAGCTATACTGTTGAAACTTGTAAGTAGATGTATTATGTGAACCGCATTAAGATTTTCACACAAAAATAGAAAAAAAGCAATAAATTTTGGGGGTCCCCATACTTAGAACTGAAACTCAAAAATTTTTTTTTCATCAAACCCATGCGTGTGCGGTATTTATGGATAGGTCTTCAAAAATGATATTGAGGTTTCTAACATCATTTTTTTCTAAACTGAATAGTTTGCGCTTCAAACACTTCCAAAGTGGTAAAATGTGTGTCCCCCCCCCCCCTCTAACTTCTAAAATAAGAGAATGATAAAACTAAAAAAAATATATGATGTACATTACTATAAAAACTGCCAACGAAAATTGGTTTGAACGAAATCTAGTAAGTAGTTTTTTTTTAATGCGTCATAAATCGAAAAAAATACACTATTATTAAAACATCGATCAAAGTTACAACACATTACAAGAACTTTTATATTATGTTACTTGCTGCTACGGAACCCTTCATGGGCGAGTCCGACTCGCACTTGGCCGGTTTTTGTGTAAAACTAATCTAGTAAAGACTTCTGAAAATCTGCTATTTTACGTGAACTTTGGCCCTTCATAATGTACTCATATATTAAAAATATAAAAAGTACATCAAGATTAGCCTTGCACATTCAGTCGAGATTTTGAATGACAATTTTTCAGAAAACCTTTTAAGGGACCTGGAACAAGTCTTCTAAAATATTCGAGTAAATCAAATAATTAACGATTGCCAACAGAGTTTTCAAGCATTATTTTTGTTTTTTTTTGCATTGCCTCTTCGTCAAAAATGGCGTTGGATTGCGTTAGATGAAGCAACAAGCTTTTAAACCATGCTCGAATTTACGTTAGTCTCTAGTTACTAATGCAAAATACTTTGAAATTAATTTGTCCTTTTTTTATAATATCTACCACTTAGGTAAAGCGAAAGCAGGTAGTCCAAGTTATCTTTAGTTTTTTGTTTATTGCAGGTCAGTGTGGCAGTGAGCAAATTTCACGAGCTACCTTTGATCGTCCCCCTTAAAATAAAATGAAAATATTTAAAGTATCTCGGTCGCGCAAATCCCGCGGGGTCTGTGGGGCTGCTACATGAATCCTCATGCCCCACTAACCACTGTAGATGTGGGTTTTCAAATGAAGAGCAATGTGTAGCTCCGGTAACCGTCCGGATCCAGCCCGAGTCGTCGATGGCGCATAATATTCCACGCACACCTCAAAGAGATGTCAGTAAAATCGTAGGAGCCCAGCAAGGCCGAAGACCACTAGGACCATGAATCCACTTCTGAAAATGTTGATCCTGGGACGCAAAGGGTTACTGAAGGGAAGAACACCCTCGTGCTCTGCCCTAGAGTGGAATAAGTCATTAAATGTTTTCCCAATATAAAAAAACGATACTATAATTTGGTGTTAAAGGGCAATAGACTAAAGAAATTACCAAATATTATAAGGTATAATCGTATATTATAGTGGGATAATCTAATCATCAGCTTACAATACTTAATATCCAAAATTGAATCATCATTAAAATAACGCTCTCTGTGTTTGATACACAAAAACATTGGCAAAATACCAACGTATGTGACCAAACGTATTAGTAGCCGAATAACAGAATCGATATTCGTGTCATTTACATTTTATGCTAATAGAGGACGCTACTAATACAACTTAGTAGAAAGATGGATTGGAGTCATTTATCGAAAGTTGCATTCAAGATATGCAAGATATGTTTATCAAATAAGTACTGAAAAGTTAACTTCTATACATACATACATAGCCTGTCAAAATCATAACCCTCCTTTGGCTTTGCCGTAGTCGGGTAAAAATAAGTAGGTATAGACGCTGGATTGATGAAAACGTTACCAATTCACATTAAAAATAACGTTAAGTAACGGTATTTCCATACAGATACTTGCATATCGGTATGATTTGGTAGCGTTACTTAGTAGCATAACATTATAAGAACGTTAAAAATTGCGATAAAAATTAACGGTATTTTTAATGTTATTGTGAAAATAGCGGTAATAAGTAAACGGTATATTTTGGTTATTTTATGCGACGTTGCCGTTTTCTCCAAGGCCGGGCGCCGGCGTGGCACGGCGGGTGGTGGCGGAGGCGCGCGCTCCTCTGACGCGCTGTTGCAATTTCGTTTGTCGTCTTCTCAACTCTCATGGCAGTCAGACGCGCTTACAGAACACGCTCGCGAATTATTTACTTCAATTTAGTTAGATTAGCTACTACAGCTGATTTAGTTTTTGTGTTTTGAGTAACGATTACGAAAAGTTCAACATGGAGCGTACGCAAAGAAGGTTTGTTCGTCAACTCGCTTAAGAGGCCGGCGAATGTCACTCGCAACTGCAAGTTGACGCGTATTCATAATTCGTTCGCGGAATATAGCTATCTCTGTTTGACAAAAACAAGTGACGGATTGATGCAGCTGTGTGTGTGTATGTGAGCGTCTTACAATTTATTGTTAGTAAAATAAGGTATATTCATTATTTGCTTTATTTTTGCCGAATACTTCGGGAATTGTTTGTGAATGTACGAACTAGTAATGCGTTTTTTGGAAATTTTATTACCGCGCCAATATCTCAACATATTATGATAACAATAGCAGATATGTCATACAAAGGTGGTCTTTTTTACGGTGGGAAAATCATCTAATAACATTGGCTCTTGAGTGGAGCGGGAGATAGTGTCAGACTTTTACTGACTAAAAACCCACTACTGTTCCTTCGTTGCCTTTCGTACCGGGGCTGAGCTACCTTTCGGAGCTAACCCTGGCCCCAGTAGGCTTCGACTCGGTTGGACCCCTTCTGTTGCTGACAACTCCTTGAGGCGCACGGGAACAGTTCGCGCAGTCGATGACTTGGGCTCGATCCGGACAGTTACCGGACGGTCGGACAGCGAGCTACCGATTGCTCGCCGTCCGCAAGCCCGCGCCTACGGTGGCCGGAGATTGGGATCGGAATCCCGGCAGCGGCTGTGAGCGCCGTTGCCTGATACGGTCGGCCTCCTCCTTTGCTAGCATTACTGCTTTGCAGAAGGAGGCGACTGCCTGCCACTGATCCTCCTCGCTCCGAACCATGGCCTGTACCAGTCTGGCACGAGAGATCGCCGCCGCCGTTCACCTCCACGAGGGCAAGGCGATGCTCTGCCTAAGCGGCACACTCGGGCGTCACTTCCGTACGAATCCGGTACAGTCCGAACCTACCGAACTTACGTGTCCGGTGAGAACCTGCGTCATACGGAAGGTGAGGACGCCCGCGCCGTGAGGTCTTTCCAGCCATGCCTCCAAGAGGGGACTTACTGCCATAATTGTGGCGTGCCCAAGGTGGTCTTCTTGTGGTCAAATCAGAAAATGTTATGGAGGCGAGAGCTTTTTTTTCATAGGTGGGAAATTATTCAATGACTTTTGCCGCTCTTTTAGTGTCAGACTTTTAGGGAAATGAAAACCGTTCTTTCGTTTCAAGGCCCCGATGTTCTCTTTTGCTCAACCCTTGGCCTCAGTAGACTTCGAACCTGCTGGGCCCCTACGGTTTTGCTGACATGTCCTCGAGACGCGAGTGGAACACTACACTACACTTGCTCGCCGTCCGCAACCCTGCGCCTACGGTGACTGGAAAAAGGGATCAGGATCCCGGTGGCTGGGGCGTGAGGAATGATGTTCCCTCACGTGTACGACTGTCTCCTTTGCTAGCATAACTGCTTCGTAGAAAGAGCCGACCACCTGCCATTCCTACACATTCCGGACCATGGCTTGTACCAGGGTCACTCCCACGAGTACACGGCGCGGCGGCTGTGCTCCGCCTGAGTGGAGCATACCATCGCCGTATGCTCTACCCTGTCCTCCGGGCGGTCTACACAATGATGACAGCCAGGCGTTTCTTCCGAACTTACCACGAGGTGAGGTGTCGTCATGCGGAAGGTGAGGATGTTTTCACGTCTATTCACCCACTCCTCAAAGATTGGATTTATCGCCATAATTATGGCTTGCCCCGAGATCCCGCCGGTACTCTGACCGCCTTCGTCAGTGGTTTTTTACCCCGGCGTTGCAACTCCATGCGCAAATTGTGCATGCGTGCAAGGACTGTTGCCTCTAGATCCCATGGTGGCAGACCAGCAAGGAGGCTCGTCGCTTCGCTGGAGAACGTGCGGTATCCCCGCACCATTTGGATGGCCATGATCCTCTGGGATGTGTTCAGCTTTGCCCCCAGTCGCTTCACACCAATGGGGTCAACACCGGCGCTCCGTAATGAGCCATGGACCAAACAATGCTGCGTGGAGCCTCCGGCAAAGGGCTAAGGACCTCTATGTTGGGTAGGAGCCGCTTCAGGGCAGCCCCAGTCCGGTCCAGTTTCGGAGCCAGACGTCCGAAGTGTTCTTCGAAATTCCAACGGCTGTCGAGGACAAGTACCAAAAACAGTCCGACCCATATCTTGGTACCGATCCCTGGGGAACACCGCACGACATCTCTCGGCGTTTCCATTCTCCACGGTGAGCGGGGCAGATAATGAACCTGTCCTTCAGGTAGGCCTCGATCACACGAATGAGGTAGACCGGCACCTGGTGATACCGGGGTCCCAATAGAGCGCTCCCTGCAAAAGCCAAACTGGCCATCCGCAAGATCCGGCTTCACCCGTACCAGGTGCGTACGAGGAATAAAGAACAGCGAAGCGCACCCTCAGAGCGGAGATACGGCTGGCCAAACTGGAGGCCTGCGACGTGTAGCTGGGGACTCTGAACAGAGACCCGTGGGGACGACCCTACGAAATGGTGCGTAACAAGCTCCGTACATGGGCTCCCCGCTGACACAGAGTACCGGCCCCTGTTTATGAAGGGTGTGATAAACGCTCTATTCCCGTCAAAAGGGGAGCATTCTCATCCGCCCATGGTTCCGCCACTAGTTGTAGTGTAGTTTATATTTTTATGTCACCGTTTTTTGTAGCCATATTTGCATACTATGTGCTATGCGACCTCCCCAACGGGGTCAGCGTGGTCAGTGGTTTTCACACGCTGATCCTAACGAAGGGAGAGTCGTAACAGGCGGCGGTCGAACTAGCGGAACGCAGGGTTGCAACAACTTCCAACCAGCCTTGGCCCCACCGACATCATGTCATATGGGCCGAATCGAAATGAGACGGCTGCGGACACAGCCCACCCATATAAATATGAGCGCGCTATCACCGCAGCCGCTTCTTGACTCCTTTACAAATTTCTTCGTCTTGTCCCCATGTTGCCTTTCTCCCCATCCTGGGGCGGCATACTAACGGTCCCCCCTCACGTGGGTAAGACAAACACACAGTACGGGTTCGCTGCCTGCTTACTCCTTAGTCTGTGCCATTCGTGTTCGAACTCTTTTGAGGCCATGAGATTTCAGTAGTAAGCCGGTCTCTCATCCAAGCGAGTGATCCCGTCCATCACATTTCGTCGCTGTTCGTCATAAGGGGGGCATCGCCACAGAACGTGATCAAAATTTTTGTCCTCATCACCGCAATAGCACACGCTTACCTCACATAACCGCATGTCATACAGTTTTTTCCAGAAATATCCATGTCCAGTCAGGATCTGCGAGACTTTGTAGTCCGGCTCGACCCAAGTTGCCTTGAGCCTAACCGCCACGTCAGGGAGGAATCGATGAAGTTCCATCGCCTTCTCTTCCTGCTCCCATCTCCGCTGCCAATTAGCCACAGGCTCACTTGCAAGAACAAGAAGAACCGCAACGCAGAGTTGCAACAGTCGTGAAGAGGATCCAGCAGTTGGGACTCGAGGTGGCACTGCACAAGTCCGAGAGCATGTGTTTTCATGGCCCTCGGAACGAGCCACCGCCGGTTTTCCAAATTACAATAAAAGTTTACAAGTATCTGGGACTCGTTCTCGACAGCCGATGGTATTTTGAGGAGCACTTCCGACGTTTGGTTCCCAAACGTGTTATTTATTGTTTATTTTGTGTTGCGCCTTGTCCTGTACCAAATAAATTATTTTTCTTTCTTTCAAACTGGATTAGACTGAAGCACTCAAGCGGCTCCTGTCCAACCTGGGGTGTCCAGACGCCTCCTGCTGGAGGCTCTACGCAGGCATCGTTCGGTCCATGGCCCTTTATGGAGCGCCGTCGCTGCGAAAGTGATCAGTTGCCAAGCTGAACGCATGCCAGGGAGTTATAGCCATCCTAATAGTACAAAGACAAAGCACGGTTTCCTGCAATATACCCGCATGGTTTCCTGCAGGCTTGCTACCATGGAATGTGGAGGCAACAGTCCTTTGCACGCATAAGCATGATTTACACGTGGAGATGCAACCCTGGGGCGAAATTCCGCTGCCAGGATCTCAGTGACTGTCGTAACGCAAATACTCACCGGACATGGCAAGTACGGGAGGCTCCTGCATCGGATTTAGGCGGAAGAAACGCCTGGTTATCACCATTATGTGGACGGTCTGAAGGATACGGTGGAGCATACGGTAGAGACGTACATATGTGCCCCGTTTAGGCGGAACACCGCCGCGTTCTCGTGGGGGCCATCGGTGGCAACGACCTCTCGCGCCAAGCCCTCTTTCTGCGAAACAGTAATGCTAGTGAAGAAGGCGGCCGCATGGACGAGGGAATACCCTGACGCCCCAGCAGCCAGGATCTCGACCTAGATTTCTAGCCACCCTGGGCTTGGAATTGCCGTCCAGCCATCCGGTAACCATCTGGACCGAACCCAAATCGTCAACGGCGCTTTTTTTTTTTACTCTTTTTTTTAAGGGGTTTTTGACGGCGCTTTTAGTCAGCTAAAGCCTGACATGTCCTCAAGAGTTCTGTTTTCCTTTTATTAAACTTTAAATTCTTACGTACTATTTTATTTAAGTCAATAGTGTCAAAAATATTACAATATTTATAACTCGACCTATGAACGCAACTGAAGTAATGACAGCACGCACACAATGACACTGACATCCCGCTTGCCGCGATAGCACTAGTAACTCTTGGAAATTTGCGATAAATTGGACGTGTTTCGTAATACCAAAAATGATGAATGAAAACTTAATGTTTTTCCAATTTGTCTTCTATCATTTGTAAATTGATAATATAATCTGTGTTCCTACATTGAGAATATTGGAAATATTGTTATTTTTAATACAGGAAAAGCCAAATGAAAACATGCCATTTATGTTGTAAAAAAGTGCGAATTATGATTCGCTTTAATTTCGTTTTAGGCAAGTTTTTTTTTAAAAGAAAGATGTAGGAACCTATATAAATATCGTCTATAACCGAATAACATCATAATATGTTGGAAATATACTCCAATTGCAAATGAGCGTGGTATTACGTTTGTATGAAAAATTCATCTGTCGCCGTGCTCTTAAGCGATTCGCGCGAGTCCGAGCGAACTGGCACTTTCCAATTTCACCTACTTTTTCTGTAGTCATCTCGCTCAAATAAAAACAGGTTTAAAACCATGACTATTAATAACTAGCTATTGCCCGTGGCTTTGTTCACGCAGGCTATACCGGTTATCTACTTAGATTTCAGGATATTACGTTAAAGGTGAGGAATGAGGCGAGTAGGATGCGGCCAATAGGTAGGTTAGGTGCCTTTTTGGCCTCGCACTGATTATATCTTTCTTTTTCTTTTCATTGTGTATTTTTAGTTTATATTATTGTGTGAGGCACAAATAAACGTTTTTCTTTTCTTTCCAATGGTGCACGGTACCCAAGTTACTTTAAAAATATTTTACGTTACTTTTGACTTTCTCATGTTACCTGCACCTGCATGGTCTTTACCGGACATGACAAGATCGGGAGGTTCATCATCATCATCATCATCATTTCAGCCGATACACGTCCACTGTTGGATATAGGCCTCCCCCAAGCGTCGCCTCATCGAACGTTCCTGTGCCTCCTGCATCCATCGGTTTCCCGCTACCTTCACCAGGTCATCGGTCCACCTTGTAGGACGCCTTCCAACGCTGCGTCTTCCAGTACTCGGTCGCAACTCCAGAACCTTTCGGCCCCAACGGCCATCTGTTCTGCGAGCAATGTGCCCTGAGAAAGAGACTTAGATGTACATAGCTATGCTGACGATGTGGTGGCTTGTGTTGTCGGCCCCTGTCACAGCACGGTATCATCTATACTACAAAGATCTCTGAACATTATTAACACATGGTGCACAGAAAACAATTTAGCGGTTAACCCGAGTAAAACAACAATAGTCAACTTTACTAGGAAGCGTAAGTTGGACAAACTTGTAACGCCCACTGTAAAGGGGACTCTCATACCATTCTCCAGCGAAGTCAAGTACCTGGGCGTAACTATCGACCAGAGACTGACCAGGAACACTTACATTAACAATGTGATCCAAAAGGCTAAAATAGCTTTAGGAATATGCTGTCGCTTAGCAGGGAAGAAATGGGGCTTAAACCCTAAAGTCGCCCTGTGGTTGTATACCGCCATAGTCAGGCCGATAATAACGTATGCCTGCGTAGTATGGTGGAGGAAAACAACTCAAGTGACAGTCATTAACAAACTTAATAGTTTGCAGAGACTTGCATGCCTCATATCAACAGGGGCCATGTCCACAACCCCAGGAGCTGCTCTAAATGCCCTGCTTAACCTACCGCCACTTCATCTATTCATTGCGAAGGAGGCGAAGGCAAGCATGTACAGAACAAACAGCACTGGCAAAGCAAACTGGCGCTCTCAAGCACTGAGATCGCTACACGAATCAGTACTGGAACACGATCAACTAGCTATGACAACAGACGTCATGCTTCCACAGTGTAATTTCACAAGGAATTACACAGTGGAACTGCCGAGCAGAGAGGATTGGTCAAACAACCTCATCACTTGCAAGGCTGGAAGCCTGATCTGGTTTACAGACGGGTCCAAAATGGGTGAGAATGTAGGATGTGGAATATTTGGCATTAGCCCGAAATTCAGCAAAAGCTTGAATCTGCGAAAACATGCTACCATATTCCAAGTGGAGGTATACGCCATTATAGAATGTGCGGAGGCCAACCGTCAACGAAACTACATAAATCAATTAATTCTGATTTACTCAGATAGCCAAGCAGCTCTTAACGCCCTGAACTCGAATACTTTAAATTCGAAACTGGTAAAAGACTGCGTTAACAAACTGAATGACCTGGGGCAAAGGAATAAAGTTATTCTGAGATGGGTACCAGGTCATTCCGGAATCAATGGCAACGAAAAAGCCGATGAACTTGCACGGGCTGGGGCTCAAGGTCATTAGATAGGTCCAGAACCCTTCTGTGGTATCTCAAAGAACCAGGCCATGCGAACCCTTAAGGGCAACTTATTTGGCGATTCAAAAAAGCACTGGTTGGTACAACCAGGTCTACTACACGCCAAATCTCTCATAGAAGGCTACTCACAAAAACGAACTGCCGACCTTCTTGAGCTTAGCAGGACAAACATCTGTGCGATAGCCCGCGCCTTAACAGGCCTCTGCAAACTAAACAGGCACCAATTTCACATGAAACTGAGTGACACTGATGTTTGCCGGTACTGCAATCAGGAGAGGGAGACGCCTAAGCACCTCTTGTGTGAATGCGGGCCCCTTATCCACAAACGCAGTGTCCATCTGGGCCGACACATTATTCGCCCGGAGGAGATCAAAACTCTAAAAGCTAGGAGTATTCTAAATTTCTTGGAAGGCTCCGGGCTAAAAGAGTTACTCTAACAAGGTGGCGAGTCACAATAGATCTTTTAGGTCGCAGTGACTACATCCCCTACACTATGGGTGATGCATAGCCCCTTATCTTCTAAATAATAATGTGCCCTGCCCATTGCCACTTAAGTTTGGCAATTCTTCGTGCTGTGTCGGCAACCTTAGTTTTCCTGCGGATATCTTTATTTTTTATTCGATCACGCAAGGAAACCCCGAGCATAGCCCTTTCCATTGCTCTTTGGGTGACTAAGCCTTCTGATGAGGCCCATTGTGAGCGACCACGTTTCGGAGCCGTATGTCTTCACTGGCAACACGCACTTGTCAAAAATTTTCGTCTTGAGACACTGTGGTATGTTGGACGAGAAGATACCGCGTAGCTTCCTGAACGCTGCCCAACCGAGTTGGATTCGACGGTTGACCTCTTTCTCGAAGTTAGACCTACCCAACTGGACTGTCTGTCCGAGGTAAACGTAATCGTCCACAACTTCGAGTGTAGAGTATCCGAACATTATAGGAGTGGGTGCTACATGGTTGTTAATCATGATTTTGGTTTTATCCATGTTCTTTGTTCATTTTAAGACCCACTCCTAAAAAAGCTCTACTGAGGTCATTGAGCATTGTGCTGAGCTCCTCCATAGTCTCAGCCATGACTACTATATCTTCGGCAAATCGAAGGTGAGTGGTGTACTCGCCATTGACATTAATGCCTAGTCCACTCCAGTCCAGAACCTTGAAGACATCCTCCATTGCGGCCGTGAACAGTTTCGGAGAGATGACGTTTTCCTGCCTCACACCTCGCTGTATGAGGATAGGTTTCGAGGGCTGGTCCTGGAGTCGGACTGACATGGTGGCGTTTTCGTACAAACACTTCAGCACTTTGATGTACCGATAGTCAATTTGGCACGTTTGGAGAGATTGCAGCACAGCCCAAGTCTCGATCGAATCAAAAGCTTTCTCGTAGTCCACAAACGCTAGGCAGAGAGGCAGGTTATACTCCACGGTCTTCTCTATGACCTGCCGTAGCATATGTATGTGGTCTACGGTGCTGAAACCTTTTCGGAATCCGGCTTATTCGGGAGGCTGGAAGTCGTCAAACCTGCGCGCGAGACGGTTCGTGATGACCCTGGAAAACAGCTTGTAGACATGGCTCAGAAGTGAGAGGGGCCCGTAATTCTTCAGCAGGGTTTTATCACCCTTCTTAAAGAAGAGTACCACCACACTTCTGCTCCATGCCTGTGGCGTTTTTCCCTCGAGTATGACGGAATCGAACAACTTCTGAAGAGCCTTTAGGACCGGTTTTCCACCCGCCTGTAGGAGCTCATCTGTAATTCCGTCCTCACCCGACGCCTTATTGTTCTTCAACTGCTTCAGAGCCATCCTAATCTCGTACATTTTATATCTTTCTTTTTCTTTTCATTGTGTATGTTTAGTTTATATTATTCTGTGAGGCACAAATAAACGTTTTTCTTTCTTTCTTTCTTTCGTACAGGCTGACGTCCGGGATATCTTCAGTGTAGTGTCGAGTCAATCTAGCTCTTGGGTCGTTTGCCAGATTTGTAGTGGGTTTGGAGATTGACGTGTATAACAGAAATTGCCCTGCTACTTCTGACATCTTCTGTTTAATACATTCCCCTTTCGCTCAGGACTATGTCCTGAACCAGAGCTAGGTGCGAAAGATCACCGCCACTGATCACCTCAGTGTTCAGTGTTTCGCCCGAGCGGACACGGCGCACATTGGTACAAGGGCGGAAAAACGTCCTTTGTTTAGACTTTGTTTAAAATGTCTACAATTTGGTACACACATACTAGAATGTTAGTAGAAACAAGTACTAAAATTATTACGGCTAAATAATTACACAGTATTTAATTATATGATGCCATTGCCGCGGCGGTGTTTTACCTCGAGCGAGACATACCTCCACCGCAGGCTCTACTGTGTCCTGCGGGTGATCCGCACAATGATCCAGAGCTTATGTCAAGCTGTCACATATATATATATTTTAATTGATATAAACTTGTGCTTGACTGCGATCCCACCTGATGGTTAGCAGCATCACTGCTTACCATCATCTCTGATGGTGAGGTGCACTAGTTTATTAAGAGCCTTTTTACTCTCGCCTTGAAGACACCCGAATTATAATCAGACGGGAAGACCGCAGCAGGCAAACTGTTTATGACTTACTTGTGTATAAATAATTTCCGTGCCACATTGATGATAAACCATTTTCTTTATTTATGGCGTCGCGGCCGAGAATTTGGAAGGCTTTCATTCGCGCTGCAAACATTCATGTAACATTACTAATTGGCATAAATACAAGTACATAACATAACAGAAAACTTTGACACCAGTGATTATAAATTGGACTGCCAGGGTACTCTAGTCTACTAGTGTGAAAATAATGACATTAATATTGAAAAAAAATTTTTTAAGGAAAGCAAAGAGTCATATGTATATAGTTGTTCAACATTCATCATTTCTGCTGGAAGATGTCCACTGCTGGACACGGGTTTTCCACAAGCGTGCTAATGATCCAACAGGTCTAATTCTTCTAGCATCTCATGAGTTGATTACCAGAATATAGGTCAAATATTATTGAGAACAGGAACAAACAAAAATGGGTCCCGCAAGGATCGATCCTAGGCCCGATATGATTCATAGCTACAGCTGATATAAAAGATAATAAATAGGGGAAAGTGTCAATATAAATATAGTCTTGATAGGTACTTACTCTGATTATCACCAAAGAACAAATAACTGTGCCCGATATAAGGTAACGTCCTTACTCCAGAATTCAGCTGTTTCCCTAATGTATACACATCTCTTTTAACCCAACGTTGGTATATTAAAAGAACAATAGCAATCGATAATAGTAACTCTACCAACATGTTTGTATTATAATAGATACTTTAAGTGGATGTTCTCTGTTTGACGTAGAATTGATTACTCTTAAAAATGTTTTCGATACGCTAGTTTTATACCGGATTAATAATAGTGTGACGTTTGATAGGAGAGAACAGATGGAGAAAACCTGTTGCTTCGATTCCTACGATGTTACCTACGGGTAATATAGGATATTAACGCTTAGACAAAGGGACATTATATCAATTAAAAGGGCCCAGGTGGTTGACACCTAGAAAAAGCTTAAGTCCACCTTTGTACTTTGGTGTGCTTATAGAATCATATGTATATGTATGTATTTGTGTTACATTGATACGACTGGACGAATTGATACTTTTATTCCGGGAGAAGGTTCCCACTAGAGTAGTGGTAATTGTGATGTCCTTTCTCTTACAGTTGCAACTGTAAGAAAGAAACAAGGAGATCCTTCGCTAGCATTATGCTGCGCTGTAGGAGGTAACCGTATCCTATTCCTTCTCGCCCAGACTATGGCCTGAACCAGGGTCCGGTGTGATGGGCACGCCACAATCATGGCGGTAAGTCCCCTCTTTGAGGCGTGGCTGGAAAGACCTCACGGCGTCCTTACCTTCCGCATGATGCAGGTCCTCACCAGACATGGTTCGTTCGGGAGTTTCCTGCACCGGATTCATGCGGAAGTGACGCCCGGGTGTCGCCACTGTGCGGAACGCCCGGAGGACACGGTGGAGCACACAGTCAAGTTGTGCCCTGCTTGGGCGGAGCATCGCCGTGCCCTCGTGGGGGCGATCGTTGGCGGAGACCTCTCGCGCCGGGCCTTGGTTGAAGCCATGGTCCGGAGCGAGGAGGAGTGGCAGGCGGTCGCCGACTTCTGCGAAGCAGTAATGCTCGCAAAGGAGGAGGCCGAACGCATCAGGCAACGGCGTTATCGCCGCCGCCGCCGCCGGGATTCTGATCCCGATTTCCGGCCAACGTAGGCGCGGGCTTGCGGACAGTGAGCAATGGGTAGCTCGCTGTCCGGCCATCCGGTAACTGTCCGGACCAAGCCCAAGTCGTCGACGGCGCGCGCTGTTCCCGCGCGCCTCAAGGAGTTGTCAGCAACAGCAGGGACCCAGCCGGGTCGAAGCCTACTGGGGCCAGGGTTATCCGGAAGGGCGCTCGAGCCCCGGTATGAAGGCTAGAAGGAACGGGGTGGGTCTTTTAGTCAGTAAGAGTCTGACACTATCTCCCGCTCCGCCCAAGGGCGGGGGATGTCAATGCATGATTATTCCCACCGTAAAAAAAAAAGGGTCCGGTGTGAGAGGTCGTCTTCATCGATTGCCTCCACGGAGACATTGTGGTACTCCATCGAATTAGGGCACACCACCGTTTGCTCCACCTTGTTCTCCGGGCGGTCCACATAATGGTGATATCCGTTTTTTTCCGTCTGAATCCGAAACATGAACCTCCCGACATGCCACATCCAGTGAGGACCTGCGTCATGTGGAAGGTGTGGATGCCATGTGTACCCCTCAAAAAGAGGACTTACCGTCGCGATTGTGGCGTGTTCAGCGGTGGGTTGTAACAGTCACTGTCACCATACCACCACGAGATCCCGCCGTAAATCTGTCCGCCAAACTGAGATTTTTCACGGCAACGGAGTTTCACTGTTGTATTGTATCACCATGAGCAAGATTTGAATGCACGGCCACAGGCTAGCATGGAAGCTCGCCGCTTTGCGAGAAACCATGCGTCCCCTCATTATCCGAATGACCATGACCTTCTGACACGCGGTCGTATTACGCTTCCGCAGTAATGGCGTCTACACCGGTGTCCCGTATAGATCCTCTGACAGAAGATGTCTGGAGCCCTAGATTGGGCAAATGTCACTTGAGGGCAGCCCGGCCCGCTCAAGTATGGATGCAAGAGATGCATTGGGTTTAAAAGATAAATAATAATAATAGTAAATCATTTATTATCAGGCATCTTGGGTCATAGATATATACCTTACAGATTAACATATACAGAGTAAATACAATTTATCGTTAGAAAATAAGACAAAGAATGGTGTATAAGTGAACATTAACCATTTAAATTCGTAAGGCCAAAACCATATCAGTAGCAGTCATTATCATCATCAATTCAGCCAAAAGATGTCCACAGCTGGACATCGGCCGTCCCTACCAGTAGTGAACTAATAGCGTACTAATGCTAACTACTAATATGCTACCACAATACTAAACTACAGTAACAGTAATCTCTTTAAAAAAAAAAAGCTCTCAATTCGTCGGAATAGAATAGAACAGCAGTCGGCAACCTATTGTCAGGCAAGGGCCACAAGGTGGTAAAATAAACTGAAGGCGGGCCGCACTTGTAATATTAACCCTAGATTCCACCTGATTTTAGGTTTGGGTTTGGTTTTTGGGGGAGGCCTATTTCTAGCAGTGGACGTCTTTCGACTGAAATGATGATGATGATGATGATTCAACCTGTACCTGCGTACAATTGATCATTTCTAGAAAAAAAAAAATGCTTTTAAAATTGTTACAACACGCTTTTAATTGAAAAATACGGGCCATTGAATAAACTTTATTGTAAACCAAAATAGTAACAATTTCACAGAAACTTAAATCTATGGATACAATGGCGGTGCCGGTGGCTGTGGCGGTGGTGGGTTGCAGTGGCGGAATTCATTTTTAACCGACTTTAAAAGTAGGAGGTTCTATGTTCAGCTGCATGTATTTTTAATTAATTTTTATAAGTGTGTTTATCGATTTCTCGGTCAATTGTGGAGCGATTTTGAAGATCATTTTTAGGGTTCCGTAGCCAAATGGCAAAAAACGGAACCCTTATAGATTCGTCATGTCTGTCTGTCTGTCTGTCTGTCTGTCCGTCCGTATATCACAGCCACTTTTTTCCGAAACTATAAAAGCTATACTGTTGAAACTTAGTAAGTAGATGTAATCTGTGAACCGCTTTAAGATTTTTACACAAAAATAGAAAAAAAGCAATAAATTTTGGGGGTCCCCATACTTAGAACTGAAACTCAAAAAATTTTTTTTCATCAAACTCATACGTGTGGGGTATCTATGGATAGGTCTTCAAAAATGATATTGAGGTTTCTAAAATCATTTTTTTCTAAATTGAATAGTTTACGCGAGAGACACTTCCAAAGTGGTAAAATGTGTGTCCCCCCCCTCTAACTTCTAAAATAAGATGATGATAAAACTAAAAAAAATATATGATGTACATTACCATGTAAACTACCAACGAAAATTGGTTTGAACGAGATCTAGTAAGTAGTTTTTTTTAATACGTCATAAATCTAAAAAAAATACACTATTATTAAAACATCGATCAAAGTTACAACGAACTACAAGAACTTTTATATTATTATGTTACTTGCTGCTACGGAACCCTCCATGGGCGAGTCCGACTCGCACTTGGCCGGTTTTTTTTTTTATAATTGAAATTGAACAATAATACATACTTCCAAGTTGGTCAAAATTTGACGGAGGAGTAGTTTTTTTTTACATAAAAAATATAACCGACCAATTCGAACGAACCGAAACGAAGAGACCAAACTATCTAACACCGACTTCCGAAATCAATGTTTTTTTTTTGGAATTTTTGTTTTTTTTTTTAGGATTCTGTACCACAAAAGGAAAAAGCGGAACCCTTATACGATTACTTTGTTGTCCGTCTCTATCTATCTGTCAAGACCCTTTATCCCGGGAACGCGTGAAGGTAAAATCATATACTCAGGTCTACGGTCCCTTGAAGCAGTAGAAAAATCAAACTATTAAGTTAACCAAAAAAAAAGATAAGGCTGTTTATGTCGCAAAAAACGTATGTTTCGACATTCTCAAGGGAATCATAATTTATAGGGTATTTCCCGTTGACCTAGAATCCTGAAATTCGGTATGAAGCAATGTCTCATAGCACAAGTATAGGAAAAAAACTGATCATGAAAAAAGGTCTAAAAACTGTAAATTTGTAGTTACGTAACAAAAAAAAATTAATTTTCTAAGATTCGGAAAAGTAATTTAATAAAGATTTAAATCACACAACTCAATTTAGGAATAACTGTTTTCATAGTACGTTTGTACGAAACCCACAGTACGCAAGACCGTTTTGCACTTACTCAGTTTCTAAATTAATATTGAAATCGGTTGTACCTATTTTTTTTTTTTTAAAAAAGCTTTTTTTTTATTAATGATGGCTTTCGTTTGACCACCATCTCACCTGATGGTAAGCGATGATTCTTTTATTTCGAAAATACGTTCCGATTAGCATACGTAGAATTCAAAGGATTATTCTTCTCTTTTTCTTTTCGTGGCTCTGAAACTATATTTCTTCTGACCAATATTTGGCAACCTGTACAGCTCTATCGTTGGCCTCGTATAGATCCTGAAAACTGCAGGTCGTTACACAGGATGGGCAGCATAGCAGGTGGCGCATGTCTTGTGGAGAGGCTCCACACTGGCACTGTGTTAGTGATGGGTCGAGGAAACCCCATTTGGCCAGATTGTTTTTACAGCGGTCAACCTGGGTTCGCAGTCGGCTTAGAGATTTCCAGATTGGCCACTGTAGTTCGATTTAAAAGGATTATTAAAACATAGATTAAAGAAATCAATTATTTTAAATTACCGGTAAATTGAATAATACCTCAAACGTGTTGAATAATCGATGAAATCGTCTTTATAACGCACATAATTTTTTCTTTAATTGGTTGTTGATCAGTGAGATTACCAAAATTATCGTCGTGAGATGTTTTTGAAACGTGATTTAACCTTGATAAAGTGTTTTTGTTAAATGCCTGACAGACCAGTAACTATAAATAGAATATTATTGCTGTCACAATCATCCCAGTTTGCAGCTACACTTAATATTTAATTTTATTTTAGGATATATTAATTGCAAGCTAAATAAAAAAAAAAACATTTTACAAAAAAAAAAAAAATACAACAAAATTCAATGTAAAAAAAAACCGGCCAAGAGCGTGTTGGGCCACGCTCAGTGTAGGGTTCCGTAGTTTCCCGTCCGTCACAATAAGTGTTCCCACTTATGAGTTTAAAAAAAGGCTATTTGTTACGTTACCTAACATACTAAGTACGGAACTCTAATAAATATGGAACCCTAAAAACGGGCTCACAAAGGACGGTGATAACTAAAACAGTATGCAAGTAGTAGAAATTTCAGCGATTGTGCACTCGTAAATTACGAATATATTTAAGAAGCAACGATTTTTTTACACATAAATTACATTTTTAAATATTCTTTTAAAGTCATAAAAAAAACAAACATAAAAATATAAAAAATAGTAGCTCACCGAGGTTCACAAGGTTCTCGTCATGAGGGACCGCTATATCAACAATCATTGTGCGCCGTTCTAGTCGATCTATAACCATTATGTCAGGCTTATTGGCAACAATCTCCTATCAGTGATGATAGATTGAACCCAATACAACGTGTTATTGCCATTGTCGACAACTGAGTCGGGCACATACTTATAGTACGGTACCTACTTTTGATTCCACAAGATTGTATTCAAGAGCAACTTGCTATTGGATAATCCTGTCTACGAGGTTGTGTCTATGCAAATAATCTCAATTAGCTAGATGAGAACACTCAGAAATAATGTGTCGGTTTGATTCCCCGGGCCGGAGGCATGCCCTACAGATGTCCACCGTACCGTCCTTCACAATGTATTTTCAGTAATTGTTTGTCATCATAACTTCGTCCATTATTGCACAGACAAAACCTTTGGTTACCTCGAAGAGGTCACCGAAGCGCAGTCAGGATACGGTCGCTAATAGGTCTACATCGGGTTCATGTAGGACCCGGTAAAAGCGCCCGTGAAGTTCCTTGCTGTGCCATACTTTCCTACGGTCATTAGTATCTAGCACTAAAGGTTGCGCCAGTTCCCATTGGCCAAGGAGAATGGAGTGAGGCCCTTGTCCACCGCTACCACATCTTGGTGCATATTCACCTCAGTTTCTAGAAAGCATTCCCTAAGACTGCATATCTCGCGGTTGTGTAGGGTCTTAGCATTTACAAAGCCACGACCCCCACACTACCGCGGGAAACACAGTCTTATCACCAATGACCGTTACGGTGATGTATTCAATTTGCGGTAAGCAGTGTGCGGACCATCCTATCCAGGGCGTCAAGTTCTGTCTGAGTCCATTTGAGTAGGCCAAAAGAGTACAACAAAACCGGCATGACCCAGCCGTTGAAGGCCTGATAAGAGATTATTTAGAACCTTTTTCAGGCGGCCAAAGAAGCGCTCCTTCAACGATTGTTTCACGTCAGTAACATTGATGCCTATCGCTTCCAACATACCCAAATACTTGTAAGTTTCGGTTGAGCAGGTATATGTGTTGTGTATAAATATAAGTGGGTAGAAGAATATGTGCGCGTGCCGCGCTTTGTAACTTCATTACGGTGTCAGTCCAATATATGCTTGAGTTGAATGCACGTGTTTTATTTATCAGTGGCGACGAGGACTATGAACTATACATCCTAAAGTACCAAATAATTGGAGAACTTATTAAGCAGTGTGTAGTGTGGTTAAATAAAAAAAATGTCAGTGGGAAAAGTGCGCGAATTTGACATTAAAAACGGCAATTGGTCAGCGTATGTCGACCGGATTGAAATGTATTTCGTTGCGAACAAAATAACGGAAGAATTGAAATTGCCAACACTCATAGCATTGATCGGTGAACAAGCTTACGAATTGTTAGCAACGTTGGCGAGTCCAAAAAAACCGTCAAGCCTCTTGTACAAGGATGCAGTGGATTTACTACAAGCACATTTGCAGCCGAAACCGTCTATTCTAGCTGAGAGATACAGATTTCGTCAAAGACGCCAATTGCCAGGAGAAACAATAGCAGAATACTTGGGGGACCTTAAAAAGATGTCTCGCTATTGTGAGTTCAAGACCACCCTGGAGGAGAACTTAAGGGATCAGTTTGTGTGTGGATTGCGGAGTGAGTTCATTCGTCAAAGGTTATTTGCGGAAGATAGTCTAGACTACAGGAAGGTACTGACTTTAGCCAATACCCTGGAGGCAGCTGAGCGGGATGCCGGAGCCGTAGAGGGATCGCGGGAACAAGTCTCGGAACGAGAACGTGGCGAGAACATACACAAATGGGGACTGGAAAAATGTTCAGCGTGCGGCGATGATAGTCATCAGAAATATAACTGCAAGTATAAAGATTTCGATTGCAGTTATTGTCGAAAAGTGGGTCATTTGCGAAGGGTGTGCCTAAAGCCTGCAATACACGTTGGCCGAACGTTGCCGAGTGAAGGCCAATACCAACATCTAGACAGTATATTTGCCTTGTCTTGCCATCGCTCGGTGTCGCTCGCCTAGTTGGTTGAGTAGACATGCGCCAATCAAAGCAAATGTGCGCCAATGTGTATAGACCTCATTTGGAATAGCTTGTCACGACTCGCAGCCGCTCGTGATCACTTGCCTCACTTCGGAGCGGTGTCGGTTTTTCTGCACAAATCAAAGGGGCTCGCGCGCGCTCGGCCAATAGTATTCACATGTTTGTCCGCGCCAGTGTTGCCAGACCTCCTGATTTTCCAGGAGATTTTCTGATTTTGCCAAGTTTCTCCTGATCTACTGATTTTGTTAGTAAATCTCCTGATATTTGTGTTTTTAATAGTAGTTTATGTGACTAGGGGATAAAGCAGTGTCTTTAAGTCGCGGGTGGCATATTGAATTCCGAACGAAACGAAGGTTGCTGATTGCAATCCCGAACGATAGTGAGGGACTTATTTAATTAACTCCCGAGCATTGCGAGGGAGTTAATAAAGAAACCTGAGTTAAGTGAGCAATTTAAGCCGCCCAAGACAAAGACAGCTTTATCCTCGTGTTGCATACTCTACTTTTTACACCTTCTGCGAGATAATAAAACAACCGGCCAAGAGCGTGTCGGGCCACGCTCAATGTAGGGTTCCGTAGTTTCCCATCCGTCACAATAAGTGTTCCCACTTATGAGTCTAAAAAAAGGCTATTTGTTACGTTGACATACTAAGTACGGAACCCTAAAAACGGACCCACAAAGGACGGTGATAACTAAAACAGTATGCAAGTAGTAGAAATTTCAGCGATTGTGCACTCCTAAAATTACGAATAGGTATATTTAAGAAGCAACGATTTTTTACCAAGGTAGGTCATAAAAGCACGGAAAATATTAACATCGACTTTTAAAAAGATGACGTCATTACGCAACGCCATCTATCGAACCATTTATGAACTGGTTTTTACCTTAACATTTTGATAGATGGCGTTTAAAAAATGAATTTTAGTTTTGTTCTAAATTGCCAGCATGTTCCTGATAGAAGTTTTATGTAGTTATAAGATAATGCCGCCAATACTGCGCCATCTCTCGGGGAATTGGGTTACTAATTAATACATAGGCACCAGAAGAAGTTTTCGGTGGTAATTTTGGATTGCGAGAACCGATTTTAATAATTATTTTTTTGTTTTAAAGAAGATACGTTCAGAATAATAAAATATGTAAACGAAGTTAAAAAAAATGCTTGCATATACGATTATACTACAAACTTAGTCCAGAAATTATTTTGTACAACCTTTTTGTCTTATTTGTACAAAAACTGTTCTTTCCATCAAGTTCAAAATGATATTCCTAGAAAGTCCTTGTAAAGTTCTACTTTTCAGATTTTTTTCATATTTTCTAAACTTATGGTTCAAAAGTTAGGGGGGGGGGGGGGGGGCAAATTGTTTTTTACTTTTGGAGCGATTATTTCCGAAATTATTGACATTATCAAAAATGATTTTAGGAAACCCCTATTCATTTTTAAATACCTATCCAACAATATATCACACGTTAGGATTGAAATTAAAAAAAAATCCCTTCCCACTTTACATATAGGGGGGCTACCCTAATAAAACATTTTTATTTTACCACTTTGTCGGCGTGATTGATATACATATTGGTACCAAATTTCAGCTTTCTAGTGCTAACGGTCACAGAGATTAAGCGAGGACGGACAGACAGACGGACAGACAGATATGGCAAAACTATAAGGGTTCCTAGTTGACTACGGAACCCTAAAAACAATTTGGTCGACCAAATCATATATTATAGAAATATAAGTATTATATTATTTACAAGTTCATCAAACAAACAAAATTCACTACCTACTCCAAGATTCTTATTGTTTCAATTTTCTATAACGCTCCCGTCAAGCACGTTTTATTCTATTTTCTTTTTTTGTTAGTGGCCAGTTTGAATTTCGAGTCAACTTATGCGATGCTTGTAAAGTCTGTCTAATAAGTCAACCGACTTGGGAATTTTGTATAATATTTAATCATTTAAGAAATACTTATATTCGATACTTTTTATACGGTTCTTCTGTTAGTAAACAATGATCTCTATCTCTTAATCAACCTTGATTATTGAACCCGTGTTGACTACATCAGATTTCATTAAATCCTAATGATTACCCAAGTCGTTTAACTTATTAGACAGACTCTACATTTTAATTCATAATGTTGACGATTTTTGATGTTCCAAATTCAAATCTCATTATTCCCTAGGGATCGGCCATACTGCATTATCTCCCTATGGATATACCTAATGACTTGCTTTATGTGAGGTTTGTAGAATAGAATAGAATAGAATAAACTTTATTGTACACCAACATAGTAACAATATGACTATATGGCTTTGATGGTTAGTTTGTATGACGTATAAAACGACATTATCGAGCAGGTGGTGTAAAATGTTGTTTTATACGTCATACAAACCTCACATAAAGCAGGCTTAACATCCACCACCGTCTTTTTTGTCTTTTCATTTTCACAACTTTAGTGCGGTATACAGTGACATAATAAATATAAGCGCTTATTAAGTAAATAGCAGCAGCCGCGATGACTTCTACGTCGTCCATATTGTTTAAATGCACAATAACAACTGACAGGGCCCAACATGTGGGCGTCTCCTCAAAACTCGTCTTATTGGCCATTTGCATTGGTGCAAGCTTGCCAAACGTGTAGAGAGGCGCTTGCCGTGTGGCAATTTGCCTTTATTTGCTTAGGCTCGCCAAGGCTCGCGTTGGTCTCAGCTCGGCCAACATTTATTGCAGGCTTTAAAAAAAGAATACGATCAACGGATTTCAAATTCAAATGTCAACGGTACGCGAGGAAGGACAAACAGAGGTCAAGCGGTCGGCCCGAGCCGCGGCAAAGGTGCCTTTGCCGCGGCTCGGGCCGACCTCGCACGAGGCGGGGCGGAGCTGCGGAGCGGGGTGCGCGCGGGCGCAGCCGTGCCAACGAGCGGGCTTCGAACGGTGCCGGTGCGGCGTACTGGCTGAGCGAGCCAGCTGGGCCACCGGGACACTCAGTCGAAGATGGCGACAGTCAAGCTATGTACCAAATGTCATTAACGAATTATAAACCGGTGTGTATGACACTAATTGTTAATAATAAACTGTTAGATATGGACAGGATCGACGTTATCCTGCATAAGCAAATCGACGTATATTAATCAATTTAAAGATTTAAAGTTAAAACCATGTACATTAAATTTAAAGTTTTATGATGGTTCAGTCATTCAACCTATAGGGTTCTTAGAGACTTACGTCAAATATAAAAATGATATAAAAAAGTTAGATTTATATGTTATCAATAAAGGTGCCACAAGTTTTTTGGGTAGACTGTGGTTGTCGGAATTAAATATCGAATGTATCAGAAACATCCGTTAAAACTAGTGATGTGCCCGATGTGCCGGAGATAGTTAGTCAAGGCCCTAGTGTACCAAACGTTAATTCATCTCCTGGTAAGATAAGGCGTATACGCAAGCCAGTAAAAAGTTACTGCATTGATGACTACTAGACTTATTAATTGTTAAATGTAACTAAGTGTAGTTAACTATTCTTACTGTTATATAATATCCCAGGTAAGTTTGTAAATAAGTGTATTATTTTATTATGTTGTAATTTAAGGGTGAAGGTGTTGTGTATAAATATAAGTGGGTAGAAGAATATGTGCGCGTGCCGCGCTTTGTAACTTCATTACGGTGTCAGTCCAATATATGCTTGAGTTGAATGCACGTCTTTTATTTATCAATATGGATTCCGAGAATTGAATTCCCATGGATTCCATCATAATCTCCTTTCGCTTTACATGTATGACTGCACATTTGTCCCCACCAAATTCCATCCTGATGGCACTACTGAAGGTTTCAGTAGCTCCATCAGTTGCAAGTTGTTGGGGGCAAAGAGTTTCAGATCATCCATGTAAAGAAGATAAAATGTAGTCTGATTCTCCCTTCTTAACCGGTAGCCAAAGCCCGAACCCTCCAGCAATGTGCTGAAAGGGTTCAAAGTTAGACAAAACTGTCACCGACACCGTCGGCTTACTTGTACAAAAACACGACAGTATTCCATCCAAGTGGGTCAAGTCTCTACAGCATGCTCCACCGTGTCCTCCGTGTATTAACACAATGCAATGATAACAAAATGAGTGTCTATTTCCGCTGAATATGAAATAAGAAATTCCTGAATCAGCTGTGTCCAGTGAGGACCTGCTTCAGGATAAAAGTGATGGCGTCAGGGCTTTAACCACTCTTCAAAGAATGGATTTATCCCCGCAATTTAATTTAACGTTATGATTTTGCTGTGTTTTTTATAGTTAATATTATTAACAAAAAAACACCGCCAGAAATTGTGGTTATGACGTACATTGTATTATTAATAGTTTAATTTGACAGGCCTGTTGGTCTAGTGGTTAGTGACCCTGACTGCTATGCCGGAGGTCGTGGGTTCGACTCCCACCCAGGACAAATCTTTGTGTGATGAGCAGGATCATTTGTTCTGTGTCTGGGTATAATTTATCTATAGTATGTATGTATTTAGAAATATATAAGTACTATGTTTATCAGTTGTCTAGTACACATAACACAAGCTCTGCTTAGCTTGAGACTAGATAGCGTTGTGTGATAGTTGTGGAATATTATTATTTTTTAAATATTTATCTCAGGACCCTGAGGTCCTGAGATAAATACCTTAATAAATACCTACCTGACCTTTAGAAGGCATACGATGAGCCGAAACCAACTCGCAGAGGCCCTTTTAGACGCTTGTATTATTATTTCCTTTATTCTCCTTAAACACAAATATAAATTATATTTTTAAACATTTCAATATAAAAAAAATATTTTTTTTTGTGGTTAAGGAGTTTTTCTAAACTAAAGTAATAAAAATCTCGATGTATCCTTCACCTTGTAAGTTTTATTTTATCAAATGTCGTTATTTTATCAATGAATTATGTTGTATTTAATATTTTAAATACTAATTTTGTACTATAATGATTTAAAGCACTGTTCAACTTCGTCTTCTGTTAACTTCACTAATCGTACAGACTCTTCCCAGAGTGCTTTAGCTTTCTTATCACTATAAGCATGATTTACAGCTCTCACTATTTCACAGTTCTTGAAGTATGCTCCACTCACTTCTCCCGCCTTCTTATCCAAAGCAGCGTGAAGAGCCGTCTGCGCGCCTTGCCACGGCGTCTTGAAGAATAAAAGGCAAGTCAATGTTAAAATGTATCCTACCACCTTATTCCAGGATTGATAGATCCTAGTACCCACTAATCCAGGATCCACATTATTAATCACAACATTAGAGTCCTTCAACCTCTTCGTCATCTCATTTGCGAATAACACAAGACAAATCTTGCTGTTACAATAAATACGAATTATGTTCCAGTAATTCGTTTTGTTCAAGTTTTCGATGTCTACTTTCCCATACATGTGGAGAAACGACGCTGTAGTTATTATCCTGCTCGACTCTCCCGGTTTTCCTGTCTTCTTTAAAAGTGGAAGAAGCAGTAGAGTTAGAAGGAATGTTCCGAAATAGTTCACTTGCATTATAAAGTTCATTCCGTCCGCCGTCAGAAAATCTGCCGGGACTCCAACTCCAGCATTGTTCAATAAAATATCGAGTCTGTCTTCAGTTTTTAGAATGTCTGCTGCAAATTGTTTCACAGACTTCAAAGATGCTAAGTCAAGGAGTTTGAAAACCACGTTTTCATTTTGAGTTTCTTGTATTATTTGTTTCTTTGCGTTTGTGCCTTCATCTTCGAAAGGGCAGGCAATGATGACCCTGGCTCCTCTGTAGGCTAGATCTGTTGCTATGTGGAGGCCTATTCCTGCAGTTCCGCCAGTCACTATAACTGTTTTGCCTTCTAATCTTCTTCTCGAAGTGCATATTGCGTTAGTTGTTTTTTGGTACACGGCCACTGATAGCGCGATAATGACAATGGTGGCTATAATAAGTAGCACTTCGTACATGATTGCGGCACACGCTCTGGCTAAAATGTAGGAGCAGAAGAGTGATAACTCGTTTTGTTCCTAGTCTGTTAAAAAAAAAAACCAAGCAAGTTACAGTTAAAACTAGTTACTCCACGCTTCATTCAAACAACTAACCAGTTTTACGTTTTTTGATGTATTAAAATATTAACATTCTAAATTAATGTTATAAAGAGAAAAGATTTGATTTTTGGTTTGTATGTTACGATTTATCTTAACTACTCGCCCGATTTTAAAACTTATTTCAATATTAGAAAGTTACATTTTTACTGAGCAACCAAGGCTATATTATATATTATTAAATAAAAAATTGGTATCTTTATCTAAATTGAAACAATGTAACCCAAGGTATTGAAATGTTGCCGCTTCGAAACCTATTGATGGTAAAACAAAATAATGTACTATGGCTTTGCAGAACACATTATTACCTATAAAAAAAGGTCATGACACTAGGTCAGTGGATACGAAACGGGGCACAGAGGAAAAAGACTTGGAAAATTTTCACTTAAAAAACAACGCCTAATCAAACTTTCGGGATCGGGTGGATGTGGGATAGTGGGATTAGAAGAGTGGGGAAACATCAGAGGACACTTCATGTGATCTTGACCTCAAAGGCAATGACCTTGACCCCTAGGTTAAATGTATAAAATGTTGGAAAACGCCTGCGACACCACAGGGCATGACCTATGGTGTTCCAGGCATTTTCTAACATTATATAAAGGAGGATGCCGGATTTTGTATGGGCACCGTCCCCACCCTCCAACAGACATGAGACAGGTGTCATTTGAAGCGTCTAGTTAAATAGAGTATTTTTTATTATGGCGACATACCTCAAACGTATGGGATTTAGGTTTTATAAAGCATTATATTTTGACCTAACCTAATCTAACCCAAGTGGTTTGGACCTTAAATATACTCATAATTTAGTACTGTCATATATTTTTGAATATATTTTTGAGAGCTCTGTAGATTCTGCAAAATTATTGCACAAAAGGCATTGTGTAAAACTGTTCCTAAAAATGATACAACAACAACAGCAACAACAGCAGGTGTCATTCGAAGCGTTTAGTTAAATAGAGTATTTTTTATTATAGCGACACATCTCAAAAGTATGGGGTTTAGGTTTTATAAACATTTTTATTTTAACCTAACCTAACCTAAGTTGTGCGCCTTTATCCATTATATGGTACATGGGGTTACTGAAACACATTGATTTTAATGCACCAGCACAAATGCTTGATAATATTGTAATAGATGACTAATAGTAAAAGTTTTTTTATGGAGAAATAAACTCATTATTACCAAGAAGATTTTTTAAATCAGCTGTTTTGTCTTTTGTGGATATAGGAATAAACAAACTGACATGCATTCCATGTCTGTTATGCGCACAATTTAGGTTAGGTTAAGTTAGGTTAAAATAAAAATTGTTTACAAAACCTAAAACCCCACATTTTTGAGGTTTGTCGCCATAAAAAAAAACTATTCAACTAGATACTTCGAATGACACCTGTTGTTGGTTGTGTCATTTTTGGTGACAGTTTTACGCAATGCCCTTTGTCAAATATTTTTATAGAATCGTCTAGGGCTCGCCAAGCCGTATTAAAAAATGTATGACAGTACTATTATTATGAGTATATGTCTAAAACACTTGGGTTAGGTTAGGTTAAAATATAATGTATAATAAAACCTAAATCCCATACTTTTGAGGTATATCGCCGTATTAAAAGGAACTCTATTTAACTAGACGCTTCGAATGACACCTATTTTAAATCTGTTGGTACCCACCAAAAGATTTGAAACAGGTGTCATTTGGGGACAGTTTTACACAACGCCCTTTGTGAAATATTTGTGCAGAATCGTACAGAACTCTTAAAGCCACATCCAAAAATATATGACACTTCTATATTATGAGTATATCTAAGGTCCAAACCACTTGAGTTAGGTTAGGTTACGTCAAAATATAATGCTTTATAAAAACTAAACCCCATACTTTAGAGGTGTGTCGCCGTAATAAAAAGTACTCTATTTATTTAGACGCTTCGAATGACACCTGTTTCAAATCTGTTGGTACCCACCAAAAGATTTGAAACAGGTGTCATTTGGGGACAGTTTTACACAACGCCCTTTGTGAATTATTTTTGCAGAATCGTACAGAACTCTCAAAACCGCATCCAAAAACATATGACACTTCTATATTATGAGTATATTTAAGGTCCAAACCACTTGGGTTAGGTTAGGTTAGGTCAAAATATAATGCTTTATAAAAAAACTAAGCCCCATACTTTAGAGGTGTGTCGCTATATTAAAAAATACTCTATTTAACTAGACCTTTCGAATGACACCTATCTCAAGTCTGTTGGTGGGTGGGGACACGTTCATGCAATGCCCTTTGATCTTGGGGTCAAGGTCTGACCCTTGAGGTCAAGGTCTGGCCCTTGGGTGTCTCAAGCGTTTCCCAACATTTTATACATTTGACCTTGGGGTCAAGGTCATAAACCTCGGGGTTAAGGTCATTGACCTTGAAGTCAAAGTCATTGCCTTTGGGTGTCTCAGGCGATTCCCAATATTTTTTACATTTGACCTTGAAGTAAAGCTCATTGCCCTTGAGGTCAAGGTCATAGGATAAAGGATTATTGTATTGTCATCAGTCTTTGATGGGTGTGCAAAGTCTAAAGAAAATCTGATCACCCAAAGTTGGTCAAAATCGAGCTCAAAGGCGGGCGAGCTAGTAGTATTATTTTTATTACCTTGAAATACTTGTTTGGTAACATTAACTTCGTTCCTCTTAGGCAGAGATTTTTTTTCCATATGAATATTTATAGTACTGTTTTTAATTTTAACATTAGAGGAATTGAGCCTAATTTCAGCTTTACTATTAGGGCTTTAGACATGTTTACCTCTGGCCTGTGGCCTGTGTGAATGTTATACTAACGTGTTGGTCAACCATATACAATTAGTATGTGGAACCGCTTTACTATTGACACTTGCATGCAAAATATAAAATTAATAATGTCGTATCGTCACTATTTTTAACGGACTTCATGAAAAGGACCCTATTCGGTCAATTTTGTAAAAATCTCAAATGTGAGAAAACGTTTTTGAAAATTTTACCCCCAAAGCACTTATACTTGTATTAAACATATTATTTTTGTATTTTTACTATACTTTACTGCACTGGTATTAAGCACTGGTCAACGTCGTCTTCTGTTAACTTCACTAATCGCACAGACTCTTCCCAGAGTGTTTTAGCAGTCTTTTCACAATATGCACGTTTCACTGCACCTACTGCTTCACAGTTCTTGAAGTATGCTCCACTCTTTCTGGCGTCTACACACTTCCCTGGCTCGGTGATGGCACCAGATAACATCGTACAAAATACTCCTCATATCCGCCTCACCAGGCCTTCAAATGAAGACTGGAGAAGAGCGGCGAGGTATTTTAGACCGAACAAGGTAGAATGGGCTATAGACTCATTCAAGCCAATTAAATCTGCAGGGGATGACGATGTCTTCCCAGCTCTTCTACAGCAAGGGAAGACTATACTCATCCCTATTTTAATCAAAATCTTCAGAGCAAACTTTGCCTGGGGATATATACCAGAGAAATGGACTATGGTTAAAGTCTGTTTTATCCTAAAGGCCGGTAAGAAGGACTACTCTCAACCAAAGTCCTTCAGACCAATAAGCCTTACCTCCTTCCTACTCAAGAGTATGGAAAAGGTTATTGACGAATGCATCAGGGATGGACCATTAAGGGATAACCCTCTGCATCCGAAGCAACATGCTTACCAAAAAGCAAAATCTACAGAAACTGCTCTGTTAGAACTAACAGACAGGATTGAAAGGGCTTTGGAAGATAAACAGATAGCCCTATGTGCTTTCCTTGATATTGAAGGAGCTTTCGACAACGTCACCATAGACGCCCTTTCCAAGGGAATGAAGGCGAAAGGGATTGACGAAACAACTACTCGTTGGATCGAATTCATGCTCCTCAACAGAACTATCAGTGTTACCTTACACGGAACTACAAAGAGCCTCAAAACAACTAAAGGGTGCCCACAAGGAGGCGTTTTATCGCCACTTCTATGGCTACTCGTTGTTGACCAATTGCTGGTTGAAGCCTCTACAAGAGACTTAGATGTACATAGCTATGCTGACGATGTGGTGGCTTGTGTTGTCGGCCCCTGTCACAGCACGGTATCATCTATACTACAAAGATCTCTGAACATTATTAACACATGGTGCACAGAAAACCATTTATCGGTTAACCCGAGTAAAACTGGGGCTCAAGGTCATCAGATAGGTCCAGAACCCTTCTGTGGTATCTCAAAGAACCAGGCCATGCAGACCCTTAAGGGCAACTTATTTGGCGATTCAAAAAAGCACTGGTTGGTACAACCAGGTCTGCTACACGCCAAATCTCTCATAGAAGGCTACTCACAAAAACGAACTGCCGAGCTTCTTGAGCTTAGCAGGACGAACATCTGTGCGATAGCCCGCGCCTTAACCGGCCACTGCAAACTAAACAGGCACCAATTTCACATGAAACTGAGTGACACTGATGTTTGCCGGTACTGCAATCAGGAGAGGGAGACGCCTAAGCACCTCTTGTGTGAATGCGGGCCCCTTGTCCACAAACGCAGTGTCCATCTGGGCCGACACATTATTCGCCCGGAGGAGATTAAAACTCTAAAAGCTAGGAGTATTCTAAATTTCTTGGAAGCCTCCGGGCTAAAAGAGTTACTCTAACAAGGTGGCGAGTCACAATAGATCTTTTAGGTCGCAGTGACTACATCCCCTACACTATGGGTGATGCATAGCCCCTTATCTTCTAAATAATAATAATAATAATGCTCCACTCACTTATACCGCCTTCTTACTCAAAGCAGCGTGAAGAGCCGTCTGTGCGCCTTGCCACGGTATCTTGAAGAACAAAAGGCACGCCTAAGTTAAAATTTTTCCAAATACCTTATTACAGGAGTCGAAGATCCTCGTACCAACTGCCCCAAGATCTACGTTATTAATCACAACATTAGAGTCCTTCAATTTCTTTGTCAGCTCATTCGCAAATACCTTCGTTGCAACCATGTGAAAGGCCAACGCTGTTGTTATTATCCTGTTCGACTCTCCTGGCTTCCCTATCTTCTTTAAAAGTGGGAGAAGGAGAAGAGTCAGAAGAAATGTTTCGTAACAGTTCACTTGCATTATAAAGTTCATTCCGTCGGCCGTCAGGAAATCTGCCAGTATCCCGACTCCAGCATTGTTCAATAAAATATCGAGTCTGTCTTCAGTTTCCAAGATGTCTGCTGCAAATTGTCTCACAGACTTCAAAGATGCTAAGTCAAGGAGTTTGCAAACTACATTTACTTTTTCAGTGTATTAATTGTTTCTTCGCGTTTTTACTTTCAACTTCGAAGGGACAGGCAATGATGACCCTGGTTCCTCTGTGGGCTAGATCTGTTGCTATGTGGAGGCCCATCCTGCGGTTCCTCCAGTCACTATGACTGTTTTGCCTTCTTACCTTCTTCTTGAAGTGCATATTGCGTCAGTGGACTTTTGGTACACGGCAACTAAAAGCGCAATAATGATAATTGTGGCTATAACAAGTACACACACACTCCGTACATGATTGGCGGCAATCCTCGGTCCCGACCAGCGCTGACTGTAATACCCCGTTTTATGATTTGAACTTGATCCAGCTAATATAATATTTGATCTGTTCAATTACAACACTATATAAAAAATTGCAAAGGAAGGAAAACCTGACACATATAAAATTTGGATTGGTTTTTTTTCGTACAACTATGTGCACACAACTCACTTTTATTACTGATCAGTTTAATAATTAAATATTTCACAGGTTTTACGTAGGCAGGTATTTTTGAATTGCAAAACCATTCATATTATAAATGGATTAAGATCGATGTTTCTAATGTCAGTAAGTTGGTAATTAATCTATATATATGTATATTGGAAATGTTTTATGTTTTGATGAACATCTCTTCACCCCGGAGTATTGAGATATCTGAGGTAAGAATTCGCTGCTGCAAGAAATTACAGTTTGAGAGTCATTCTGGTGGGATTTCATGGCGGTATGGAGACAGGGACAGCTGTTGCATTGCAACCCAGCGTTGGGCACGCCCACAAACGCCATGGTCAGTTCTTTCTTATTTTTAGGGTTCCGTACCTCAAAAAGACGATCATCGGTGTGTTATACGATAATTTTGTTGTCTGTCTGTCTGTCCGTCTGTCTGTCGGTCATGACTGTCTGTTTGCCAATTATCTCGGTGGCGCGTAAAGGTATCGAGTTGAAGTTAACCATATACTCAGGCCTCAAGTCTACTTTTACAATAGTGTCAGAATGGTCTATCATTGATTTCATAATTGTTGATTTTGAGTAAGCTTTGTAATCTACTAATATAAAGGCGTCATTATGACTTTCCAATGATCAACAACTGACACTCCATTGAAAGAAGTGGGATAGAATGGTAATCTCGTACATATTTACAAATGAAAATCTTACGTAATATGCGGTAATCTGCAAAAATTTTGACAGTTCCTTTGATCAATTAGAACGTCATTGTGCAGTAATTGCTTTTAATAAGCTCGATATTGTCATTTTACCGCAACTCTATTATACCATTGACCGATCAATGATCGATCATTATGAATTAGCAGATTAGGAACTATTAGCAAATTGACAATGGGATCGTGTTGGAATGACGAATTTATAAAAATAGCAGACTTGGGCCCAAGGTCTGCGGTCCCTTGAAGCTGTGAAAAAATCAAACCTCTAAACTAACGGCAAATATCTTTTATAGGCCGTTTATGACTCAAAAAACACTCAAGGAAACCAAAATTCTAGACGAGCGTCAGCTGAGCGAGTCCAATGACCTACGACTAACTATGACGCACTACTACCTAGAGGTCATTGGACTCGCTCAGCTGACGTTTTCTTAAAGAAATTAATTAATACGAGTTTTTAAAAAAAAAGGTACTTTATGTTTTAATTTTATCTTTACAAATCGATAGTGTTTCATGTACCGGATCGACCCTCCACGGGATCAAAAGGATCAAAATTTAAACTGAAACATAATATGTATGTATATGCGGTGGCACCTTACACCTATTACTTTGGGCGGAAACATAAAAATTGAATCCCAAGACGCAGGGTTCCCGCGGACTTGCGAACGGCGAGCAATGGGTAGCTTACCGTCCGACCGTCCGGTAACCGTCTGAGCCCAAGTCGTCCACGGCACGTAGTGTTCAAGGTTCAAAGAAATGTCAGTAACCATAGCGGCCCAGCAGGGTCGAAGCCTACTGGGGCCATGGGTGATGCGAAAGAGACCCCTGGGGTCCTAGAACGGTGTCAATGAGTGGGTTTTTAGTCAGTAAAAGTCTGACATTATCTACCGCTCCGCACAAGGGCGGGAGGTGTCATTTAGATGATTTTACCACCTAAAAAAGATGACGCAAGTTGCAAGGATCTGGTTCAAAACATTGGGATAAGTTGTCTGTATTGATATCAGTTCAAATGCGTAAATATACGTGACCTTGCAAATGCGGCACAAATAGAAAAAAAATTAGGTTAGAAGCTTGCACACTGACCTGGGCCTCAAGTCTGCTATTACAATAGTGTCAGAATGGTCTATCATTGATGTCATAATTGTCGATTTTGACAAGTTTGGTAATCTACTAATAAAATGGCGTCATTATGACTTTCCAATGGTCAACCACTGACACTCCATTGAAAGAAGTGACATAAAATGGTAATCTCGTACATATTGACAAATGAATATTTGATGTTTGCGGTAATCTGCTAAAACTTTGACAGTTTATTTGATCAGTGTTTTACCATTAGAACGTTATTGTGCAGTTATAGGTTTAAATATGCTCGAAATTATCATTCTACCACAATTCTATTACAAGACTAGTGACCGATCAATGATCGATCATTATGAATTATCAGATTACAAACTTTTAGCAAAATGACAATGGGATCGTGTTGGAAAGACGAATTTATAAAAATAGCAGACTTGGGGCCCTGGATTTCTTCCGTCGACCGAAGGCTGGACCTCCTGGTTTGATGTGAGACGAGTATAGGACAAAAATGGTCCTCTTCCACCTGAGGTCCATTGTAAAGGGATAAGGATTTCAGTACGACAAGGTTCGCATTAGTATCTTGTCTTTGATGGGATATGAATATTATCTAGGATCAAAGTGTTCGTCAACACAAATGGAACTAGACCACACTCGATGGTGTTATGTCATTTTATTGCGGCCTTCTGACGGGTTCCTATGGCCACCTTCAGATCAATAATTAGACCTTGGTTGATATATGGATCAAAGTAATCGTCAAAGCAAATCAAACGAGTACAAACTTGAGAGGGTTGTGTCGTTTTATTGCGAAGTTCTTATCGCTACATGCACCTTCATCATCAAACCTTGGTTGCCTATAAAATCAAAGTACTCGTCAATACGAATCAAACGAGTCCAAACTAGATGAGATTGTGTCGTTCTATTGCGGAGTTCCTATGATCACCTTCCAGCTCCATTATCAGACTCTGGTTACCTACCATATAGGATCAATCATCAAAGTACCCATCAATACAAATCAAACGAGTCCAAACTAGATGGGGTTGTGTCGTTCTGTTGCAGAGTTCTTATGGCCACCATTCAGCTCCATCATCACATCACATCCATGTCACCATAATTTTGCATTGTCAATAGTCGCGAGATTCACCTGTGTATATAAACAAGTTAATTAAATAACTTGATCTGATTGATTCTAATTTTCAAACTAAGTAAATAAACTAACTTAAATCTCACGACAAGCTTTTATGTCATATTAATTATATAAGGACGTTATAAGTTAATAGTAAAAGTTTAAAAGGAAAACTTTATTATATTCTGGTTAGCACATTCAATTAAAAGCTTGTTTTATAAAAAGTTTTTACTCTTAATTTTACTATTAACTAGCTTTTGCCCGCGGCTTTGCCTGCTTACTTAAAAATAACCTATGACACTCAGGAATGAAGCAGCTTTCTATCAGTAAAAACATTTTAGCAATCGGAGCAGTACTTCCAGAGATTACCTCCTCCAAACAAAAAAACATAAAAACAAAAAAAAAAAACTTTAACTCTTTATAGTGTAGATATTGCTTTTGCACTTGTGTTCAATACCCTGATCAGGTGAACACGGTATTGGAAAAATCCAATATTCGAAAGCCCTACTCGTAACTTAGCTTCACTCTCTTAGGATGCATCCATATAAAATTATACCATCCGCCTTGCTACTAACTAGTGCTCTAGTTTGCTATTCTACATCGGTATTTACACCAAAATAATATCATTAGTCATACTCGTTCTTGTATTCACATTCGCATTTGCATTCGCATTTATTTATTTACTTATTAAAACTTCATAGAACACAAAGGTACACAGGCGGACTTAATGCCTAGACATTCTTTACCAGCCAAGCAAAGGTGGTGAAGAGAAAACATGGCAGGTGCATAAAAAAAGAAATGATTATTAAGAAAACAAGGTTTCAAATATATACATATAAATAAAATAAACATACAAATATATTCAAAATAATATATACTACATACAATATAATACATTATATATATTCATATAAAGTAAAAGAAAAAGGTTTTTGAGACGACTCTGTTATTTGTGAAGAAAATAATTCTGTAACTTTCGCTTAAATGCATATTTCGCTTACCATCAGGTGAGTTTGTGGTCAAACGCGAGCCTATCAATTATAAAAAAAAAAAAAAATATAGACTGGTGGCTGTCCTGATGTCGAGAGAATGCACATTCCACAGAAGTAGAAAGAATTAATAAAATAAAATAAAAAAAGTGTGAGAAAGACAAAGCAGTAGAAAATTGTTATAAGAACCGCAGACTCTTAGCATGATAAGAATATAGATATTGAAAGGGTGATATAAGATAAGAAGGAAGGGTGATTGAGTTGAGCAGAGAAAAGCGTAGTTAGTGCAAGCAAACTTCTTTGGCGAATAAGCATCCATTTGAGCTCAGATCTGTAACTAACCGAAATATAGTCATATTTTCTTAAGTTAAATATGAACTGGATGCAGATTTTGAGGAGCCTGTCAAGTTTATCTAGCCATACCGCGTTATTTAGTTTATCTAGAAATTTGAGGAATTAGATAGAAGAATATCAAGACTGACAGCATTAAATTTGAGAATTTCGCATTCACATTCGCTTACTCCCACTCCTACGTAAAAAAAGGCAAAAACAAAGGTTCGCATATTTACATCATCACGCACAAGCATAATTATTTATTTCTATACACAAGAAACCTTGCGCACAACAAAACGCCTAATACACGATATCCGATCTTTGCACTCAATTTTACGTATAATTTCTGTGATTTTAGCGGTAGATGTTCATTATTATTTATTTGATAAGCCATTACATATTCTGATAATACGTTAATAAGAACTTAGTATTGGAATCATAATCTGGATGATGCTTGACAATAGTGTATCAAGCCATTTTATTATTTGAAACATTAAACATATTATATTGTGTCAAGTACCTAAACCGTGCTACAAGTTTTATTTAAACGTCTTGCTATTAGTTTAGCAATAATATCCTCATCATCATCAGCCTTTTTAATGTTCCCATTGCTGGGACTCAGGCCTCCTCTCTAGGAGAGGGAATGGGCCGTAATCCACCACGCGGGCCCAGTGCGGGTTGGTGAATGTCACATGCAATAATATGTTATGTTTCATAGTACAGTACAGAATATTGTTTTGTATTTAGTATCCATACCTATATCAAGTGCTGTTGGCTAAAAATACGGCAATCTGATCGGAACCTAAAATAATATCTTAATAATTACTGAATTACCTTGATGAAACCAACAGTTTATAAATATTATATTGGTCAATACAAATTTATTTATAAAGGGATTGTTTAGTTTTTGTCCAGATTTTGTGCTCGCCACTGCGCTAAATCACTGAATTATATTTCGCAATAAAATGTCAAGTATAAAAATTGCAAAAATTCCAGCAAAATTTTTGATCGAGAGTCTGCCATTACTCTTTATTGGAGTGTTATATTGGTAGCGAAATTTTAATTATTTCTCGTACTCTACATTTTACTATAACGATTTAAAACACTGGTCAACTTCGTCTTTTGTTAACTTCACTAATCGCACAGACTGTTCCCAGAGTGCTTTAGCAGTCTTTTCACAATATTCATGTTTTTCTGCACCTACTATTTCACAGTTCTTGAAGTATGCTCCACTTACTTCTCCCGCCTTTTTATCCAAGGCAGCGTGAAGAGCCGTCTGCGCGCCTTGCCACGGCGTCTTGAAGAAGAAAAGAAACACCAATCTTAAAATCATTCCACACACCTTATTTATGGAGTCAAAAATCCTAGTACCAACTGCTCCAGGATCCACAGTATTAATCACAACGTGAGAACCCTTCAACCTCTTAGTCAGCTCATTTGCAAATAAAACAAGACAAATCTTGCTGTTACCATAAATCCGTATTATGTTCCAATAGTTCGTTCTGTTCAAGTTATCGACGTCCACCTTCTTTCGACTCTCCTGGCTTCCCTGTCTTCTTTAAAAGTGGGAGAAGCAGAAGAGTCAGAAGGAATGTTCCGTAATAGTTCACTTGCATTATAAAGTTCATTCCGTCAGCCGTCAGGAAATCTCCTGGTAGCCCAACTCCAGCATTGTTCAATAAAATGTCGAGTCTGTCTTCAGTTTCCAAGATGTCTGCTGCAAATTGTCTCACAGACTTCAAAGATGCTAGGTCAAGAAGTTTAAAAACCACGTTAACATTTTCAGTCTCTTGTATTATTTGTTTCTTTGCGTTTATACCTTCAAAAAAAGGACAGGCGATGATAACCCTGGCTCCTCTGTGGGCTAGATCTGTTGCTATGTGGAGGCCCATTCCTGCAGTTCCTCCAGTCACTATGACTGTTTTGCCGTCTAATCTTTTTCTCGAGATGCATATCGCATTCGTGCTCTTTTGGTACAGAGCCACTGTAAGCGCGACAATGACAATGATGGCTATAATTAGTAGCAGCCCTAACATGATTGCAACGCCGATGTCGGCTGTAAACACACTGGAAAGCGAATGGTGCGATACTTCGTATTATATTATAGTTTGAAACTGGTCTTGCTAATAATAATAATGATGTATTAATTAGTTGAATTAAAATACCACATTAAAACATACGAGTAGTTCAATTAATAAAAAAAAATATTTCTTGTAAGGGAGTCCCACTTAAATATTTAGTTTATTCTATTTTTGGTATTTACTGTTATAGTGGCAATAAAAATACATTATCTGTGAAAATTTCAAGTGTCTATTATTACGGTTCATGAGATACAGCCGGGGCATACAGACGGACGGTGACATCTTAGTAAAAGAGGTCTGGTTTTACCCTTTGGATACGGAACCCTAAAAAGGTAGACAGTAATTTGACACAGCTTTATAACAAGTTAAAATAAATAAAATTCAAAATGATGTGATTGCACGACTGTTTTATGTTGCTTATCACCTAATAAAAGCTTTTGTTCATAACCGGGTTAGTGAGATACGAGAAACTACCGAGGAGATAGACGAGAGACGAGGAATTCTTAGGGATACGTGTCATCGAAAGAGAAATCTTGGCGGACTTCATATCTTACAGGCTAAGGTTGGTACATGCTCACTCTGATGGTCAGGCCCAGAGTTTTTAAAAATTCGTGAAGAGTATTGGCCAAATATATGCTCAAATTATAATAATTTACCTGAAATTAAAATTAATTTACTAGATAATAACCAACCAAAGAAATTTGTAATTGGTGGTTTAATAACCTAATGAATGAAGCAACTTTAAACGTAATAATGCGTTGAGTGGTCATTTATCCTAATTATGACAAATTATAGGAAGTTGGTACGAGCATACCACGAGTTACTCAAATGGAAATGTTTCATAACGAGGTTAAAGCATTTAGTTTAAAATACTAAGAAAAGGAGTATAGTTTCCTTATCTCCATTTATAGAAAACAATATAATCAAGGTGTCAGATTGCGCAACACTAACTACAGTTACGATATTAAACATTGGGATGTTGATTATCAGATAGATACGACACGTCATATTACAAAAATAATCTTTCGTTGTGAACATGCCAAACTAATGCATCCAGGGCTGATTTTGTCAAAAGAGTTGTTCCAGAGGTCCATGATTCTTCTAAAAATTAAAATAGTGTTTTAAATGTTCCAATTTTAGAAGAAAGAAAATATCAATTCCCAATGGGTCTACGAGAATTATCCAAAATACAGTCAGAAAAAACATACCAATAATAATAATAATAAAGTCTTTATTTAACAATCTTACAAAACATATTTCTTATCTACTAAACAAAATTTCTAATATTGACACTAGTTTTGCGAAGATTGTCATGTTACTCAGCATAGGCCTCCCCTAAAGCTTGCCATAGAGTGCGTTCTTGTGTCTCTCTTCTCCATGTTGTGCTTGCTATTCTTTTTATGTCATCTTCCCATCTCCGACGCTGTCTGCCTCTTTTTCTTTTGTGTTGTCTTGGACACCACTCAGTTACGTTTTTTGTCCATTTGTTCTTTTTGTTCCTCATCATGTGGCCTGTCCACCTCCACTTTAGTTTTTTTATACAATATGTCACATCTGTAACTCTGGTTTGCTTCCGGATTGTTTCCATATTGAAAAACATACTATCGTTAACCCAATTGGCTAGGTCCGCGTGAATTTTTGAAAGAGTTAACCATTAACCAGGATCAAATTCGGACACCTCTTCTTGCTCCACCTTGAAGTAGAAGAATTCATATGATGATTTCCCATCTCAAAAAAACCTAATTGGCTTTTCAAATTAAAGGTATATTTACCCCGTTCTAGAGTAATGTAAAAATTTTCACTTTTCTAGAACAATAAATTCGTAGATCTCTGTCAAATTTATTGACCTTTAGAAAGTAAAAAATCTGTCAAAAGTTAAATACAGAGATTTTTTTTTTTCGTTATATACAGAGTTTTATGTGAGAACATCGGTTCTCACATAAAACATCGGTTCTCGGTTGGGCAGCATTCGGGAAGCTACGCGGTATCTTCTCGTCCAACATACCACAGTGTCTCAAGACGAAAGTCTTTAACCAGTGCGTGTTGCCAGTGATGACATGTGGCTCCGAAACGTGGTCGCTCACAATGGGCCTCATCAGAAGGCTCAAAGTCACCCAAAGACCAATGGAAAGGGCTATGCTCGGGGTTTCCTTGCGTGATCGAATAAAAAATGAAGATATCCGCAGGAAAACTAAGGTTGCCGACATAGCACAAAGAATTGCCAAACTTAAGTGGCAATGGGCAGGGCACATTGCTCGCAGAACAGATGGCCGTTGGGGCTGAAAGGTTTTGGAGTGGCGACCGCGTACCGGAAGACGCAGTGTTGGAAGGCCTCCTAGAAGGTGGACCGACGACCTGGTGAAGGTAGCGGGAAACCGATGGATGCGGGACGCACAGGAACGTTCGATGTGGCGACGCTTAGGGGAGGCCTATGTCCAACAGTGGACGTGTATCGGCTGAAATGATGATGAATGATGATGATTTGAGAACATTGTAGACCCCATGAATTCTTAGATCATTTCTTATTACAACTCACTTTTTTATTACTATTTCTTTTTTTTGTGCTTTTGTGTATAATATTGACTGATCTACACTGTTCTTACATAATGTATCTATTATTACTGTAATATGGAAATATTGTATCAAAAACCACTTTTTTAAAAAGAGCAACCATGGAGTTTCTTGCCGGTTCTTCTCCATAGGAAACGACCCATTTGGAATTGTGCACCAGCTTCTGACGTTTTATATGTGCATGGGCACTTAGTCTATGTGAAATAAAATATTTTGAATTTTTTTATAATATTATTCATAGACTCGCGTTTGACGAACATCTCAACTGTTGGTAACCGTTGATGTGGTCGACGATGGAGCACACCTGCTTAGAAGTAACTTAATTACTCTTGACTTAAAGACCCCAAGGAAGGCTTAAAGTCACCCAAAGGGCATTGGAAAGGCCTATGCTCGGAGTTTCCTTGCGTGATCGAATCAGAAATAAAGGATATCCGCAGGAGAACCAAGGTTGCCGACATAGCACGAAGAATCGCCAAACTTAAGTGGCAATGGGCAGGGCACATTGCTCGCAGAACGGATGGCCGTTGGGGCCGAAAGGTTCTGGAGTGGTGAACCCGTACCGGAAGACGCAGCGTCGGAAGGCCTCCTAAAAGGTGGACCGATGACTTGGTGAAGGTTGCGGAATCCGGTGGATGCGAGATGCACGGGATCGTGCATTGTGGCGACACTTGGGGGAGGCCTATGTCCAACAGTGGACGTCTATCGGCTGAAATGATGATGACGATAAAGACCCCTAGGTTATAGCTATAAAGTAAGTGAAGTGTTTCAGATTCAGAACTCAAGCAATGCAACTAGAAATGAGCCAATTACCATGAACCCTCGTGCATAGTAATTGGCTCTTTAATGACACAGCTTAAATTTTCTTTTTATAATATCGACTATGCAAAAACAATGTGTCAAGAGAAGGAAAAAAAAATGTATATACTTATTAAAACAAAGGTGGAGCAGTTAATAGACATAATATTGATTATTTACCAGGGGGCACATGTGCAGAGGGGGAGAGTCATTGCCAAACAAGCGTGTCTTCGATATAGTCTTTAACCTTATAATATATGCTTTTTTGGTTAGAAAAAGCATATTACAAGGTTCTTATCAAATTCAGATTTAGAGTTAGAACTTGCACAATACGTATGTTAAGTTTTTTGCCTCTATATCGTTCAGGCTTTATTGGTATAACAGAAACCTGTAAGTGTACTAAAAAAAAAAACATTTGAAATTGATAGGTTTTTTTTTTTTCGATGGGAAAAATCATCTTATGCGTTCTCCTCATTTCACATACAAAGAAATAAACGGCTAAAGACACACGCGCGATCGTTTTTGCACTGTATCGTCGATTCCAAGTAATTTTGGTTAATAAACCAAAAGTATTGTAGAGTAATAAGTGACCAGTGTCGTAATTTCTAACACCTACAATCTTCCTCAACATATTAGCCAAGATCCTCAGTCTTATAAGAAAAAAAAAGGATTGAGTCATCACACGTTGACTGTATAACGATATATCCTAACTATCCAACACATTTTTGTAATTCCAACATTATATTCCACCACAAAAAAGGCGATAACTTCGACATCAAATAATTAAAGATCAATTAGGTAATAATAATAATTAACTAACTCCTAGAGCCGCCTACAGTACGTAGAGAAGCAACACAATCTTAATCACACATGGGTGCGTCTTTGCTATGAACATTCGGGCAGGCCCATAATTGCATAATTTAACTGAGACAATCGAAAGACCGGCCCAGTTTACGGGTCACAGTTGCAATCGTGCTCAAGGAGCAAAGCACCTTGACTGCTCAACACACTCCCTTACCGGGTTATCAAAAAATAAAGAAAGAAAAATATTCTATTACCGTAAAAGACGCAAAATTAAGACTAACTTATTTCAAATATTTTCCATGACAAAATAAAAATAAAAATTTATGCGCCACGTCCGAGCAAAACGGCCATAGACTCAGCATAATGCTGGGTTCACATGCAAGATGCGACAAGTCCACAGCGTACACATAATTTACACCTTTTCCAAGTGGCACTCAGTCACTCTTTGCTCAACACCCGTCCGAGAAATATATGCGCCCCTCCGTGTCCCACACCTGCATTGCGTAATGTCATCTGCAGTCGTCTTCTGGAAAATCCCGTAATTTCTTAGTCCCTGTTTAGAAACCTTAAGGTGTCAACGAAACTAAGGCTGCATGGAATGAACAAATCTGCAGATTCTCTTCAGAGTAAAGCAGTTAATAAAAGTTGGGAACTATAGTTTTGGCTTTGGGGGTCTCTGTCTTCAAGTCGTTTCCACAAAAACACACCTGGTGTCGGCTGGGTATACCTTTGCACTAGACCCAGTTAAGGGTTGGTTCGTACAATAAGACTGGTGGCCGGTTAAAAGTTTAAGACTGTCCAATAAGAGAAACAGTTACCTCCAACCAATAATTTGATAGAAGTTGTTAGGTTTCTCCTGTTGAGATTATTGATAAAATTGTGACTCTAAATAGTCCACCCACTTTACTCTTTTCACTTTCTTTCTGGTCCTTGAGGATTCTTTAAAGAACCTCAACTCCCTCGCCAATTATGGTGTTAAGTTTACGAAAATGCAAGCTAAAGCTTCCTCGATTGTCTCGGTTACTTATCTAATAGTCATAGTATTCTATTTTCCCCCGTCATCTTGCCACAAATACACTTCTTAGGCCAGTTTTCTAGAAATCTCTGTTTTTAATCGTTGTTAGTGTTAATCACCGACTGTTAATAAATTATAAGATGGGACTGTATTACATCCGTTTGAAAACTCACGCAATTCTTTCTCTCCTCGAGTACCTTATTTCCAGAGGTGGTCTCGAGTGAGTGAACTCGAGACCACCTCTGGAAATTTCAGATAATGTACGGAATCTGATAAGCGAAAAGATCTTTAAATCCACGCGTACATTGACCTTATCCCTGTGATGCACCAAAGCTCACATGCGTAACTTAAAGTGTGTTGTAAAGGATCAAATTGTTACCCCCCTAACCAAGTTACGACCGTTTCGTGTCGATTCTTTTTCGTCGATCGCCTCGAGTTGGCCACGCCTCTGATACCTTTGTTCTGATCACGTGACTGAGTGTTGAGTTGACGTCAGAACGAAGAAATCGGAGGCGTGGCCGACTCGAGGCATTCGACGAACGAGAATCGAAACGAAACGGTCGTAATTTGGCTAGGCCTGCTGAGCAGCTTGTAGCATAATTTTGAAAGTTATAATTCGTTGAGAATGTTTCAATGCCACCTCTTATTCGCCCTTATGAGGATGTCGCTTTTGATAAATCTGACAAAACGTAATGCCTAGCCGACAGCTTAGAGTTCCCCCATCTTCCTACTAGTAACCAAAGCTCACATTGACATAGTTGTTGCATTTTTTCCAGAAAAGGTGGATTTCTAATTACCCAGAGGCTTAAAGCTCGTACGGCTCTGACAGTCTCACAAACAAGTGCTTCACTTTTTTCCCCGCCTAACTCATTATAGGTACTTAATATGATAAAACCAATGTATAGAAACCACTTAGAATACTGTGAAGGGTTTATTTAACATAATTATTACAACATCATAAAAAGAACTATCTATTCGACCACGCTAGATCACAGACACAGATTCGAGCGCGTACAGATAATTAAGAGCTCGTTCGGATACTCGTAATAAATTCGGAAACATCCCCTTTTCAATCAAGCTGTATAGTCCCTCAAGTAGCGAGGCGTGGCCCTTACACGCTCACTGCGTCGTGGACCTTGATTGCCATCTACCGAGCTTCGCGAGTCTTCGGAGTTGAAAGCTGTTGATGATTCTGGTGCTAGATTTGACGATGGTGTTGAGAACTCTTCAATTGTAAAACCAGTTGACTCATTACAGTGAGGTTGAGGATGTAGTATTGGAGGTGCAGTCGAATCTGTCATTGCAGTCACCTCCTGCCTATGTACAGCATTCGAAGACATCCCAGTAAAAGGCCTGATATATACCCTATTTCTTCTGTACAATTTATCTGCCACTTTAACCATATAAGATCTCTCACTTATGGCTTTAGCGATCTTACCATATGCCCATCTAGTATTTATCTCAGGCTGAAGCTGGACCATCACCTTCTGACCAACATATAGTGGTGGTTTCTCACTAGCACCTCTATCAAAACGCTCCTTTACCTTCTCCTTCCTTTCTTTGATTTTTTCTGAAACATTAGGAATGATGGCCGGTTTGAGATGATTCATTAGGCAAGGTAATCCAGTCCTAGTACGCCTAGAGTACAATTTCTGGACAGGACTTGTATCATCCATCTGAATTGGAATATTTCGTTGATGAAGTAAACAAAACCACAGGTCCTGTTTAGTTTCTATACTTTGTATTACCAATTTCTTAGCTATTTTTACAGCTGCCTCAGCTTTTCCATTTGAAGCTGGATGATGAGGAGATGAAGTGACATGTTCAAAGTTCCACTTATCTGAAAATGACTTGAAATGCTCATTTACAAAATTAGTTGCATTGTCAGTACAGACTCTCTGAGGTATTCCATGTCTAGCAAAATTCTTCTTACAAATTAGGATTAGCTCACTTGCTGTAAGGGTCGAGATGCGATCCAGTTCAAAAAAATCAGAGTAATGGTCCACAGTCACAAGAAACTTTATATCTCTCACTGAGAATACATCCATTGAGATATACTGAAAAGGGTATTTAGGAACTTCATGACTGACGAGTGGCAAACTTTGTTGTGATGGAGCATGCACTGCACAAAAAAAACACTTTTTTAAATAGTTTTTAAGATCCATAGACATACCGGGCCAAAACATATTTTCTCTAGCCAGTCTTAAAGTGCTACCAAAACCGTTATGACTCACATGTACTTTTTGTAGCATTTCATTTCTTAAACTTTCTGGTATCAGTACCTGATTATTCCTGCATATTAATCCTTCTGTTGTGGACAATAAATGTCTGAATTTGTGATATATTCTAAGATCTTGAGGTAAGTCTAATATGTACCTTGGAAATCCATTTATGATAAACATAATTAATTTTTGTAAGTTTGTGTCTTCATTTGTGGCTTTTTTTATTCTCTCAATAAGTTTATCTGATATTTTTAAATACCTCACTGCAGATATTTTGCTTATAAGCTTGTAAACTTTTTTTTCTGATAATTTGCTTTCCAAATCATAACTTTCTGCACTTTCAGTAACAGGAGCTCTTGATAAAGTGTCTGCCACATGGTTATTTTTACCCTGTATGAACTCAAGCTGAACATTATACTTTTGAAGTGTCAACAACATCATTTGCAATCTTTTAGGTGCCTCTATAAGTGGTTTATTAACAATGTTGATAAGTGGTCTGTGATCAGTTCTTATAATAGTCTTGCTACTGCCTGCAATGTATTGATTAAATCTTTTACATGCAAATACAACGGCAAGCATTTCTTTTTCAATCTGAGCATATTTCTTTTCTGTTGCAGACAAACATTTTGATGCAAAACTAATAACATTATTGTCCTGATAGAGAGCTGCTCCAAGACCCAATTCACTTGCATCACATTCAATAACTACCTCTTTGTTGACATCAAAATATTTCAGTGTTGGTAGACAGCTTATAACATTTTTTAATTGCTGAAATTCTTCCTCAACTTTCTTAGTCCAGATAAATTCTACATCTTTTCTTGTTAGCAGTCTAAGATTAGCTGCCTTAACACTAAGATTGTCAATAAATTTGCTCAGATAGCCAATCATTCCCAAAAATCTAAGCACTTCTTTGCCACAAGTTGGAGTAGGCATGTTTTTTATAGCTTCGACCTTGGATGGATCTACTTTTAAACCTTCATTGGTTAGTATATGACCATAAAACTTTGCAGAAGTTTGTAACAGATTTACTTTATCTTTATTTAACTTACAATTTACTTCACGGAGTCTTAGGAGAAGTTTCTCGAATTTTTTGTTATGATCTAAAACCGCTTCTTCGATTGTATCTCCAACTCCATAAATCAAAATGTCATCAGCTATAACTTCTATACCATTTAAATCCTTAATGAGACCAGTGAGTCTTTGTTGAAAAATTTCCGGAGAAGAACTCAGCCCGAACGGGAGACGCAGCCATCTGTAACGACCAAAAGGTGTCCAAAATGTAGTAAGCTTACTACTTTTCTCAGAAAGTCGACATTGCCAGAATCCTTTCTTTGCATCCAAAGTACTAAATACTTTGGCTTTACTTAGCTCTGGTAACATTTCATCTAATGTTGTAAACTGAAAATTTGGTCTTTTAAGAGCTTTGTTCAAGGGAATGGGATCTAAACATATTCTAAATTTATGATCACGGCTGACTATTAAAATATTATTTACCCAATCTGTGTGCTGAGTCTCTTTTGCAACAATTTGATCCTGTTCTAAAGTGTCCAGTTCCTTGCGCAGCTTCTCTCTTAGACATACTGGAATTCGACGTGCCGGCTGGATACGTGCTGGAACTGTCTCATCTATTTCTAAATTAACTTCTCCTGGCAAGCTTCCATATCCCTCAAACACGTCACTGTACTTCTGCATGATATTTAATGTCTCTGTACGGTCAAGCTGGTTTGAAACGGTGACTTTTCCACAGTATTTAATAAAACCCAATGATACGCATGCTTTTTCTGATAAGAGTGGTTCATGATCTATGTCCACAATATGGAATACTATTTTAAACACTTTGCCTGAACTAGTTTTCGTTCTGCATTTGAAAAGAGCAGTCCCCAAATTTGGTATAACAGTTCCATTGAAACATTTCAACTTCTGATATGTCGGGGTCAATAAGCTGAAGTCATCCTTACCCGTGATCTTTTTATAGCAATTGGCTCCCATGACACATACCTGTGCCCCTGTGTCCAGTGTGCAGTATAGCTTACTCCAATGAACTGAATGAACGCCATCTGTTTTGAAGAACAGGGGTGCTTCTTTATGGCCACATGAGTTAGTGCGAATTTCTGATATTACGATGTCACTATCTGAGTCATTTTCCAAATCAACTGTTTTAACTGACTTCTCTTTCTTTTTACACACTTTCTTAAGATGATTTCTTCCACCACATTCCTCACATCTCTTCCCCCAAGCCGGACAGAGCTTTTTGTTAAATATGTGCATCTGCGCACAAAATTTGCATAATTTCTTGATAGACTCCTTTGTATTTTTAATAGTTATCTTGTTGACCGCCTCCTCTTCTTTTTGCACACTCGAAACATGCATTGATGCTCTTTCAGCTGATCTGCATAAATTTATGGCTGAATCCAAGGTTAAACTTTCTTGACGAAGAAGTTCTTTCATAACATTTTTGTCTTTAATGCCAACTACCACCCTGTCTCGTAATAACTCGTCACAAAGGGATTCTGGATAATTACATGGCTTGATTAATTTTCGCAGGTTTAAAAGGTACTCATCGAAAGACTCATCAAGTAACTGAATCCTTATGTTGAAAATATATCTCGAGTAAATAACATTAGTCTTCTTGATTATTTCCGATTCCATTTTTTTAAATATATTACTCACATCTTTCTTATCGCTATCCGATAAGTTAAAGTTCAAGTATTTCAGCATTGCGGCGTTGCCGATTGCGTTAAGAAGAATCCCGGCCTTAATTTCTTCCTTGTCAGAAGCCCACTTGTTCATACCTGTAGCGAGGCAGTAATTTTCCCAGCTCGTACGGAAACACTGCAAGTTTTCGAAGGGATCTCCAGACTCCACTTGCAGGGGTTGAGGCCACGGGACGCTGACACTGCTTTTAAGTTCGGATGACCCATTCGACGGCATGACGGCGTGTTGAAGTTGTTGCTGCATTAAGCCCATTTGTTTTTGCATCGCATCTAAGAGGAGAGCTTGCTGCTCGAAGAGCTTCTTAAATGACTCTTCTGCCATCTTCTGACACCATGTATAGAAACCACTTAGAATACTGTGAAGGGTTTATTTAACATAATTATTACAACATCATAAAAAGAACTATCTATTCGACCACGCTAGATCACAGACACAGATTCGAGCGCGTACAGATAATTAAGAGCTCGTTCGGATACTCGTAATAAATTCGGAAACAACCAAGATAAAACATTATACCTTATTTAAACAGCACGCATTTGACAATTTGATATTTTTACTTGTAAAAGGAGCAGGTTTTATGTTCGGCTGAATGTGTTTTTTTTTATGTATGTTCACCGATATCTCGGTGAATTGTGGACCGATTTTGAAAAAAAAAATGTGATCGTTGATAGGTTATGCTTCCAAGTTAGTCCCATAGAAATATTGTTATGATCAGATCATGAACTTTGAAGATATGGAACAGAACTCCTCATAGGATTACAGCAGAACTGTCGTAACAAGTAAAATTGCTTTGTTTATACGTGTAGTCGATGACTGACTGAAAACAAAGTGGGAGGGGATACGTATCGAACTGATCTGATGATGGAGCCGGAAGGTAGGTACATTAATGTAATCCAACCGTGTTTGGGATTATTAGAATCGTTATGAGATGCACTCTGGCTATGAGGTATTTAAGTTTGGCTGAGGGGTACTTTTTAGTGTTGGTACCATAATCAAAAAGTGTAAAATAAAAAACTTTTTACAAAAAAAAAAAACCAACTTCAATGTTAAGGGGCCTTTTACAGTCCACTAGCGCCGCCAATCGAAAAAATGTCATAACTCGTAAATAGAATCAAAAATACGAAATGTGGTCTATTATTACTGTAGAAAAGGCGATAACGTAATTTTATAACACATTGTCAACACTTGAAATATAGCTGTTTAGCTAAATCGTGCATTTGTAACAAAAACGGCCGTTTATGTTTTTATTGCTCTTTCTTCTATATATAAACGATTTGCCTATAGTAACTCAGAATAAGTGCGTGTTATTTGCAGATGATATTGCACTGGTAATAAATAACGAAAACAAAAATGAACACCACGAGGACAAAATAAATACTGCTGTAGAAGCCATACTAGAATGGTTTGAACAAAATAATTTAAGTGTAAACATTCCTAAAACAAAATATATAAATTTTTGCAATTATAAGATGACCAATAAAAGAATGAAAATTATTCGACGTAATACTGAAATTGACGAAGTTGACAATACAAAATTCTTAGGCATAGAAATAGACAAAAATTGCAATTGGAAAAAACATATTGAGAATGCATGTAACAGGATAAACAGCTTTGCATTTGCTCTAAGAAATCTAAGAAAAACCGTAGGAAGAAATGCCGCCTTGTTAGCTTATCATGGATATGTCGCATCTGTGTTGAGGTACGGTTTAATAATCTGGGGCAATTCTACGGACAGTGACAGGGCTTTTATTGTCCAAAAAAAGTGCCTAAGAGCGGTGTTCGGTATTGGTCCATTAGAATCGTGCAGACCCATTTTTAAAGAGAATAAATTGTTAACACTTGCATGCTTATACATACTGGAGATGGGTTTATTTGTAAAAAAACATCCGGCTTTGTTTAATAAGGCAGATAGCGAAAATGTTTATAAGATAGGCAAAAAGTCTAGGGATCCAACTAAATTAGCAATGCCTAGATGTGGGACAGCTTTTTTCCACAAAAACGCAAGTCGTATGGTAATTAAAATATTTAATAGGATACCTAAGCAAATCAGAGAATTGCCAATGAATTTTTTCCAAAAAGAGCTGAAAGCATGGCTCATGGACAAATGTTTCTATACGGTAAATGAATTTTTAAACTATAATATTAAAAAAGATGAATTAAATAATTTGTAATTAAATTAAATTTAACATTATGTAATATTTTAGTTATTGACAATTTGTAAATTTTAGTTTATGACATATTGCATCTTTTAGTTTTGACATTTTGTATTTTTTAATTTATGACATTTTTTATCATTTAGTTATTGAGATTTTGTATTTTTTAATTTATGATATTTTGTATCTTTTTGTTTTTGACATTTGTATCTTTTAGTTCTTGACATTTTGTATTTTTTAATTTATGACATTTTGTATCATTTAGTTTTTGACATTTTGTATTTTTAATTTACGACATTTTGTATCTTTTAGTTTTTGACATTTGTATCTTTTAGTTTTTGACATTTGTATCTTTTAGTTCTTGACATTTTTATCTTTTAATTTTTGAATTTTATTTATTGTAATTTTTTTTAACTATATTATAAATAATTTTTGATGAAAATAATTGAGAGTCAAGCCCATTCATAATAAATTTGCATGCTGATTAAGAGGCGGAATATGAAGAAACATTATTGTAATTTAAGACCTGTACCTGTAACCATATTTCAAGCAAATAAATGATATTATTATTATTATTATTATTATTATTATAACTTGTAAGCCTTGAACTGCAGGTTATTAACTTACCTATCAAAAAGCTAATAGGTACTTCTAAAATATAAGTCGATCAAAAAGCGCCATTATGATGTTTACTCATGTACTATTTATATCTCGCACTTTCCGTAAACAAGCTACTAAAAAAAAATATAATGATTACCATATAGTTTAAAGGTTTGATTCAAGTTCTTGTATCTACTAATCTTATCATTAAAATTTATGTATGAGCCCCTTCTAGTTCGGTAGGTATAATTATGCTAATTGACCTGATGTATTTTTTTCATTAATCTGAGAGAGGCCTAAAGTTGGGTGAAAATCAGTGTTGTGATATAGAGGAATGAGGACCATGTCGTGGGGTCGTTTTGATTTTTAATTTGTAAGGTCACTTCTAAGATAAGAGGTAGAAAAAAAGGAACGTTGAACAAATTAATATGGTGTGAAAACAGATGAGTCCACTACAACTTTGAGTACAAAGTCTCCGGTCTTGATAGGAATGGGCTCTATATAGTTATTTACCATGACCTTGGTTTTAACCATGTTTATTCTTTTGAAAGCTTTACTGAGGTCATCGAGTATTGCATTGTGGTCTTCTGTAGTCTCAGCTACGACTACTATATCGTCAGAAAATTGAAATTGAGTTACGGAAGTGGGATTACGACCGTAATCCCGTCATAACCAGCGGTGGAGATCGCTTTTCAAAGACTTCATAAATCATAAAACTATGACTATATGGACTTTTTACAAAGTCACAAATCCGATATCCTCGAGGGAAACCAGTACCCGCCATGCTGGCCTAAAATGGCGAACATTCAGATGTACTCCCGAAAGGGTAGTAGAGTCCGTCACTAGTTGACAGTCCGATATGAGCTTCTCTGGAAGTTTCACCACAGATTATCCTCTCTCTTATACCTTCTGCAAAGCAGTAATACAGCAAAAGATATCGTGAGGGATATCATCATAGCTCAGCCACCGCCACAGGAGAGCGGGAGTCACCATCGTTAGAACGGACGACGAACAGGGGAGGACTACGGAATTTTTTGAAAGAGTAATCGTCGCCCTAGCTAGAACACAGTAGATAACTAAAAGACACCTCTACCCCTAGACTGGGCGAAAACATTAGTATATTTCCCAATAAAAAAAAAAAACACTAATGAAGAGTAACTTACTATGACAGAATATTGACGTCCAACTCAAAAGCTGAACTCTGAAATCTTCTTCCATTATAAGTTGTTAAGTCTACAATAAAGAATTAAAGTATTAAGCTGCAGCTAGTAGATAACCCTGATTAAAATGTAGGTCAAACGATGATTTCATAGGCACACATAATCGAACATAGGTATTACAGATGGTCCCAGAGGACACGGTGGAGCACACAGTCGAGGTGTGCCCTGCTTGGGCGGAGCATCGCCGTGCCCTCGTGGGGGCGATCGGCGGCGGAGACCTCTCGCGCCGAGCCTTGGTTGTGGCCATGGTCCGGAGCGAGGAGGAGTGGCAGGAGGTCGCCGACTTCTGCGAAGCAGTAATGCTCGCAAAGGAGGAGGCCGAACGCATCAGGCAACGGCGTTATCGTTGCCGCCGCCGCCGGGATTCTGATCCCGATTTCCGGCCACCGTAGGCGCGGGCTTGCGGATAGTGAGCAATGGGTAGCTCACTGTCCGGCCGTTCAGTAACTGTCCGGACTAAGCCCAAGTCGTCGACGGCGCGCACTGTTTCCGCGCGCCTCAAGGAGTTGTCAGCAACAGCAGGAACCCAGCCGAGTCGAAGCCTACTGGGGCCAGGGTTACCCGAAAGGGCGCTCGAGCTCCGGTATGAAGGCTAGAAGGAACGGGGTGGGTCTTTTAGTTAGTAAGAGTCTGACACTATCTCCCGCTCCACCCAAGAGCGAGGGATGTCAATGCATGATTTTTTCCCACCATAAAAAAAAAGTTATTACAGATGGTGGTTATAAGAGTACAGTGCGCTATTTTGCCAAATATTGGCATACTAACTTACAGCAAGTATCAGCATGCATATTTTCACTTAGTTAAAATTAGAATAATATTATTAAAAATAATAATAGTAGAATAGGAGGTATATAGTGAAAACGACTAAGGTATTAAAATGATGCCAATGGTGCTGAACTAGTGGCCACGCCCAGAAAGACGCAATTAGCAGCTGAATAATTCGGATATAGGTCCCAAAATAAACAAGTCCGGTTATATTATACGAAACGATTATATGATTTAACCCGGCGAGCATGAGGTGAAAAAAAGTTACTTCAAGAATGTGGCAGGGTGTGACATACCCTTATCTTAATGTACCGTTTTATAGTTATTTTTATTATTATTTTTATTTTATTGATTTTATTTTGTAAAATAATGAATTATTTAATGGAGTTAAATGAAAGAAGTTCTTTATAAAATAATAATGATTTATTTATTCATATTTATTTTATACTATGTAATTTTAGGAACAAAGTATAAGGTTTTACAAAAATTAAGAATTCAACAAAATTATTATTCTTTGGAATGTAAATCAACTTAAAACTAAAAGATAATGAGATCCACCTCGTAAAAAAACTAATTAAGTATTTTTTTTTAATTGAAATATGATTAATCAGCACTGTTGCGATCAGCACAATTTTCGCAAATAAATTTTGCATGTTCCAAACATATGGGCTTGCCACAAGCATTGCAGGAATGTTTAGTTTTTCTGTCTTTCTTATATGGACAATCCTGGCATCTGACATATCGTCCGGGTGCAATTGTAGGTCTAGGTGAGGGCTCACCGAGCTGCTCTTCGATTCGCTGGTGGATGTACCTTGGAATATTTTTTTTAGTTTTTCGTGAATGTAGGTGTTCGTAAATCATTGATAAGCCCAAATTACGAATGAATTCTGTTCTTTTGGTCGTAACGTTTTTGTTTGCTCGATATATAATGCAAGCATTGATAGCTGCCATGTTCAAAATACCATAGAACAAAGTCATAGGCCATCGTTTACTGTTGCGACTAACGTTGTAATTAGCGCTCAATTCGTCAACCACGTCCACGCCAGCTTTGGTTGAATTATAAAATGTTATCATTTCAGGTTTTTGTTTCTCACCTGTAGATTCATCTAGTGAATTATCATGATGCATGGTGGACATAACAAGAACCACCTTGTTTTTCTTTGGCGCATAGGAAACAAGTGTAATATCTTTCTGAAATCCAAAGAGTGAGCTGTTAGGTTGCCTGTTAGTTCTAATGAAAGATTCAGGAATCTGTCTCTTTGTTCTTTCTTACAGTTCCAACCGACGTAAGGCGATGCTCCTTTAGTAGATGGATCATTAGCTCATATCCAGTGAACCAATTATCAAATGTTATGTTTCGGTGTGAACCAGAAACTAGTTGAATGAGTCTCTCCACTACCTCAAAGGGTTTATTACTAACTGCATATGGTCCCAACGGTTGTTTGCCTGCGTACACTTCCAAATTCAAAACATAAAAGCTTTTTGCATCGACTAAAGCTAAAATTTTTATGCCGTATTTAGCTGGCTTGTTTGGAATGTAGACGCGGAACAGGCATCGACCTCTAAATGCTAGTAACATCTCGTCGATAGTCAGAAACTCACTTGGAGAGTACGCATTTTGACAGCGTTGAACGAACTGATCAAAAATGCTTCGGAAGGCTGCCATATTATCAATTTGTTTACGCTGCTCTCTTGTGGCTTTATCATCGAAACGTACAGCATTTTGAAGAAACTCGAATCTCTGCAGTGACATGGTGGTACGAAATATATCAACGCCAGTTCCATCAGTTCGCCAAAGATCTTTCAAATTTTGACGATTAGATTTGATGAGGCCAGCTAAGTACAGTAAGCCAATAAATGCTTTCAACTCACATAAAGTGGTTTCTTGCATGTAAGAAGAAGCATTACTATTAGAATTATTTGCTGCACTTTTAATTTGTCTTTGGCGAATTTTCGAATTAGTGTGGATCAAGATTTCTTGAAGCATTTCTGGAGTCACAAAAATATTCCAGCATTCAAACTCTGTAGAAGCATCTTTTCCAATGTCTTTTACTCGAGCATGCTCGGTTACGATGTTTTCAGAACGAAGTCTCACGTTTGGACGCTGACAATTTTTATACCACTTGGTACCATCTTTAGACTTATAAAAAGGTCCACTTATTTGCCTAGAAGCTGATACTCTCTGCCTCAGTAGTGACAATGGTAAATCGTCCTCGGGGTCGTTACCTGATTGAGCTGTAGTAAATACTACAGCTTCTTCCTCCCTGGAGTTGGATGAAACATCAACTGAATCGTCACCTTCTTGCTCCGTATCAGAATTCACTTCGTGTTCACTACAATGATCAGTTTCTTGTTCTGAACTGGATTCTGCAGAAGAATCAGTTGCCGCCTCTTCCAACATAGCACGAATCTGTTCCTCTTGACTTTCAATATCCATTTTGGTCAAAAACTAAAACAAAATATAAAAAAAATGTTCAATAAATGAACGAATAACAAATTCATATAGTATAATAAAGAAATAACAAAACTCTAAAAACAACAAACAAAAAGCAACAAAATCTGAAATTAATTGAAAAAAAAAAAACTAGTAAAACAGTTAAAATTCATTATTAAATCATTACGTAAAATAAATACGTCAAAAATGAGGCAGGGTATAACATACCTGAGACAAGTTTGTGCACGTATAACTTCGCCGATGCCTCGCGCCACACTGCGATCACGCCACTACCCCGTCCCGCACGCCCCTACCTTCAGCTACTGACCGATCTAGTGTCGCCAGACGAGGATTTTAAAATATACAGTACTTTTAAATTTTAACAGGGTATGAGATACCCTGGATCATGCTCGCCGGGTTAATTGAATCGTTTATTCCTCAAAAACATATTTGTTCAAATTTCGTTCAATATATACACTCTAATTTATCGGAATCCATAGCAGGTTTTAAATAATGATTGTACTTATATTCAACACATCATTATTGTATTTTTAATATACTACAACGATTTAAAGCACTGGTCAACTTCGTCTTCTGTTAACTTCACTAATCGCACAGACTCTTCCCAGAGTGCTTTAGCAGTCTTTTCACAATATGCACGTTTCACTGCACCTACTGCTTCACAGTTCTTGAAGTATGCTCCACTCACTTCTCCCGCCTTCTTATCCAAGGCAGCGTGAAGAGCCGTCTGCGCGCCTTGCCACGGCGTCTTGAAGAACAAAAGGCACGCTAAAGTTAGAATCGTTCCATACACCTTATTTATGGAGTCAAATATCCTAGTACCAACTGCTCCAGGATCCACATTATTGATCACAACGTGAGAACCCTTCAACCTCTCAGTCAGCTCATTTGCAAATAACACAAGACAAATCTTGCTGTTCCCATAAATCCGTATTATGTTCCAATAATCCGTTCTGTTCAAGTTATCGATGTCAACTTTTCCGACCATATGAATAACCGACGCTGTTGTGATTATTCTGCTCGACTCTCCCGGCTTTCCTGTCTTTTTTAAAAGTGGTAGAAGCAGTAAAGTCAGAAGGAATGTTCCGTAATAGTTCACTTGCATTATAAAATTCATTCCGTCGGCCGTCAGGAAATCCCCTGGTATCCCAACTCCAGCATTGTTCAATAAAATGTCGAGTCTGTCTTCAGTTTCTAAGATGTCTGCTGCAAATTGTCTCACAGACTTCAAAGACGATAAGTCAAGGAGTTTGAAAACCACGTTTTCATTTTGAGTTTCTTGTATTATTTGTTTCCTTGCGTTTGTACCTTCAACTTCGAAGGGACAGGCAATGATGACCCTGGCTCCTCTGTGGGCTAGATCTGTTGCTATGTGGAGGCCCATTCCTGCAGTTCCTCCAGTCACTATGACTGTTTTGCCTTCTAATCTTCTTCTCGAGGTACATATCGCGTTCGTGCTCTTTTGGTACAGAGCCACTGTAAGAGCGATAATGACAATGACGGCTACAATCAGTAGCAGTCCTAACATGATTGCGACACCGGCGCCGGATGTAAACACACTGTAAAGCGGAATGGAGCGATACCTCGTATTATAGTATAGTCTAAAACTGGTATTGCTAATGTAATATTGATCGGTTAAATTATATAACCAGAATTAAATTGTACAGTGGAAGTAAATAAAAAAATATGTTTTTACATTGTTTTTTGATCTTCGAGTCCGTTTACATACAAAATACTTCTATTAAGTATTACAAACAGTTAAATAATAAAATATTTTGATAGTTTTGTGCATTGCAAAACTATTCATATAAAACCTAAATAAAATTCAGTTTTATTTTCAGCTAGGTTTCCATTGAATGGGTTAGAAAATACCAAACGTAAGAGAAAAGATTCGTGGAAATTAAGTTCCGTAAAGTTATTTTTTCTTTCAAAACAATTAAAAAGTTTTTCGCTCATCGATCCAATTTACTCAAAATAAATGTACGACACTAAAAATATTTTTTTTTTTGTCATTATTTTTTTTTAGAAATATGACTATACAGTTTTTTATCCAATTCTTACAATTTTTTAACTTTCAAAATTGATTTTTTTTTACCTAATTTATATTTTATTGTTTTATGTTTAAAATAATTCTTTGATTTTTTATAACATGGCTTGTTCTTATATTTTTTGTATTTTTTGGATATGTTAAATTGAAACGCTTCGTGATGGATCTAAATGACTTGAAATAAAGTTTTTTATTATTTTTACATAGGCTTAATCTTTATCGACTGGCAAGTTGCCTATTACTCAAGGTCTGCAAACCCATGCCTACAGTGGTCAGGAATCGATGGCTTCCGACACTCTGGGTGGGAGGCGTAAGGATGTGATTTGATGACGTAGCTACAGAAAAGAATGGTCCACTCGAATTCGTATAAACTTTTTTCAAGTTCAATTAGTAATTCAAGTATAAATATTTCAGTTTTTTAAGCATGAAAACGCAATAAAAAAACTTTAGCAATTATTTATTTTATTTCATTTCATTTTTGAATGATCATTTATCGTTTTATATTAAATTAGATTATCTAGTCCGATTGCCAAGTCAATATATTTATTTAAAACATAAAAGATTTGTATATATCAACATCAATAAATGGTCATTATAAGATGTTGCAAAAGGCCCCGTCGGTTAATTAATTATATTATTCAGTTCCTACTTGTGGGCCACAAGTAGGAATTATATAAATTAACCGATGTGGTATTACATGGATCTCACAACTTTTTACGGTAGAAGAACTGAGTTGCAAGCCTTGGTTTTTTTACAAGTTATGTTATTGATGGCATATATTCTTTACATAAAAAAATTAGATACGTGTATCGGGTTTCGCATTATACTGAATCTAATGTTGTATATAACTATTCTAATATATTATTAGAATGATATGTAAATTATGGGTTTGAATAATAAACAAACGACAACTACATGTCGTAGTAATTAAAGCGACAAGTTATACATTAACATAACTAGTCCAAAAAATTGGCACTTTAATTTTTTTTTCGCCAATTAAATCAATAATACAAGAAACAGGTTTTATTAATTTGACTTTGAATTGGCATATTATTCAAAGTATTTTTACATTCTATTAGATATATTTTTTTAATATTAATCAAGCCTATTAATGTTATTTCTACTTCTCTAAGTATTTTAAGGTGTTTTTTTTTTAAATCAGACTGATGATTTTATATTTATTATAAGCAGTGACATATTTATTTATTTACTTAAACTTCATGTACAATAGTGGTACATAGGTGGACTTAATGCCACAGGGCATACTCTACCAGTCAACCTTTGGGTTAAAAAAGACAACACTGTGGTAAGTTTATCAATAATTAAAAAAAGAATATGCTAACTTGCACAATTATATACACTACCGTTCATAAGTATTTGGGCACCTTTATACTCTACATGTCTACGGTCAACTGTAGTTAAGCCAATCTTTTATTCTGTGGCGTTTTTGTGATTGCTGATGCTTGTTTGGTGCTTTGCTTTGAATTTCCCTGATTTTCGGCAATCTTCCAGATCAGTTAATGAATTTACAAATATTTTAGCCGTTGCACTTGAGGAAACTTTGATTGCAAATAAAACAATGAAAACACTGTCAGATTAATGAAGTAATAAATCGGTATGTAAATTTTAAAACGAGAATTTATGAAAAAATATTTAAAAAGGGGCTCTGTAACTTTTAATAAGTTTTTGAAGAAATCGTAACACCTAGTCAACTTGCAGTACACTGAGTTTTCCGACGAGTGCAAGTTATGGCACGTCTTGAGCCAAGATATCTATCAACTTTGTTTGTTCATAATGAATATTTAGGTGTTATTTGTTAAAATATTATAAAAATTCCACATATTATTGCTAAAAAATAACTGATTATGTGGAATATAAGGGTGCCTAAATACTTATGAACGGTAGTGTATATCTATATAATTTTTATAACATTCAGATAGCGCCAGTTGCACTCGTCGAGGCGAGGCTTCAAAGTCTTGAGCATAGGCGCCGAATTGCCAGCCTGTCGTTTTTCTACCGGTGACATTTCATGAAATTTTGGAGAAATGGATGAAACTTTGGAGGGTACCTATAAGTAAACACAACTTTTTTATTAGCTCTTATTAAAAATTAATTTAAAAATAGTTTGTATATATTAAGTGTGTAACATATGCACTAAAAGTTTGAATTGTCCTCCGATGCACTGACTGCACTTATAAATTCTCCTCTCACTTTCACCTGAGCTGCACAAACACTGCATCAACAACAATGGATCTATATGCGAAGCTGTCAAGCTGTATGGAAGATCTGTCAGCCACATTCTCCTCACGTATGGATATCTATGAAAAGGAGTTGAAGAACGTGAGCAGCAATGACGTCACTCACAAGACCATAGCCAGCCTATCTCGGGACTTCATGGAGTTCAAGTGCCTTATATGGAAAACCATGAGTGCGTTGAAGACTCAAATGGAGTTGCTGACCGTAGGCTTGGATCGTCATGAAATGGCGTCTCGCAGGCAGGTCTTGATCCTGCATGGCCTCTCCGAGCGTAAGGATGAGGACCCCACCTCACAGGCTATGTTAGTGCTGAAGGATAAGTTGAAGATAACTAACATCACTCCTTCGGATATCTCATCCTGCCATCGCCTGGGAGCTGATTCAAGCAAGCCGCGTCCACTTCTTATTCGGTTCAGCTGCTGCAATTTGCGAAGTGAGGTATGGCGTACTAAAACTTTATTAAAGGGATCCGGTCTAGTAGTCTCGGAGTTCCTAACTAAGCCTAGACACGACGTATTTGTAAATGCCCGTAAGCACTTTGGAGTAAAGCAGTGCTGGACTTCAGATGGCAAGATCATCATTCTGCTCCCGGATAAGTCACGGCGAAGGATCGAGTCTGCGGCTGAACTTCAGCAACTTGTTGCACTGTTTCCGGCATCTACGTCTTCTAATACGTCATCAGATAAGACATCACGTTCTAAAAAATGATTGGCCCACAAACTTTTTCAAAATTACATTTTACGTTATTTATTTTAGATATTGTCGGTCACTTTAAATTATTATTTTTCTTTTTGTTATATTTCGTTTCGATATGACATGAATGACGTTTTCGTGGTTTGACAAGACTAACGTTACATTGATGTTAAACTGTTCGTTCGGAAATATTTCTGTTTTGGAGTGTTAATTAGTAATTTGGATATTAGTCTTTCAATCATTCTCCATATGTCGGGTGCATCGAGGATTTTTGAAATAGAAATAGCAGTCAAACTGTTATTTTTATATTTGCTTATTAAATATTGTATATTGTTTATATTATATATATATTTTGTTAATATTTTTATACTTGAGTCATGTCTGATAACGTTGATGGCAGTTTTGTTTCTTGTTCTTCTGCTGATTCGTCTGATGAGAGCAGGTATTCTAGCGCGTTCAGTGATGATTCTGTACATCTGCGTGACCAACTCTTTTCTGCTTTTTCTTGCTATGGTAAATTTTTTAATGTTGTCCATATAAATGCTCAAAGTGTTCCTGCTCATCACTCCGATCTAATATCTTTTTTCGACTCAGACCTTATTCACGCTGTCCTTGTATCTGAAACTTTTCTCAAACCTATGCTTCCCTCAACACAATACTCGTTGCCTGGTTTCAAACTTGTGCGTAATGACAGAACTGGCAAGGGCTGTGGAGGAGTTGCCATCTATCTCCGTGGAGACATTCCATGCAAGGTTGTTGATCAGTCCCCAAGTAATTATTCGAAATCTGCGGAACACCTGTTTATTGAAATTACTTTTAATCACACTAATTTACTTTTAGGTGTTTACGACCACACGATAATACTCGGGGACTTCAACACCTGTATGATAAAGGATGATGTGCGAAGCCGTAAACTCCAGTCACTTGTCTCTTCAGTCAACATGCATATCCTTCAGCTTAACGCTACCCATCATGCTCCCCACTGTAACCCTTCACTTCTAGACCTTATTTTAGTTTCCGATACAAGTAAAGTAGCCACGCACGGACAGCTTTCTGCATCTTTCTCTTACCATGACCTTATATTTCTTTCTTATAAAATTCGTCCTCCTAAACGTAAATCTAAATTTCTATTCCTTCGCAGTTTCAAGAACATAGTACTGGATCGTTTGGTGGAGGATGCGGGCAATATTGATTGGTCTCCTGTTTATGATAGCAATGATGTGGACACTAAGGTAGCTGAATTTAACACACTTATGATGAAACTCTTTGATGTGCATGCCCCTCTCAAAAAGGTTAGAGTGAAGCATCTTCCAGCTCCTTGGTTATCTGACAGTGTTAAAAATGCGATGTCTAAAAGAGACAAGGCTAAGAGGCGCTACAAAGGAGATCCTACTGATGAGAACTGGTCTGTATATAAGAAACTGCGAAATCGCTGCGGTCGGATGTGTAGAGATGCTAAAAGGCGTCATATCCACAATTCTATTCAAAACTTCAACACAAAACAAGTATGGCAATTTCTCAAATCTCTTGGCGTTGGTAAAGCTGTTGATGACAGCTCACCTGATATTGACCTGAACGTAATTAATTTTCATTTTTCCAAATCTCCTGTTGTTCTAGACGACAATGTTAAAGCTTCCACCCTAAACAATCTCTCTAAACTTCCTCTGCCAAGTTGTACTTCATTCTCTTTTCACCCGGTTACAGAAGGGGACATTAAACGGGCCATAACATCAATATCCACAAAAGCGGTGGGTGATGATGGTCTTCACCTCCAGATGATTCTTCCTATCCTGAATGAACTCACTCCTGTCATTCTCCATATTATCAACTATTCCCTTTTCACTGGCTGCTTTCCTTCTGCGTGGAAGAAAGCGCATGTCTTACCTCTACCTAAAGTCCTTAGTCCGTCCTCAGTTTCCCAATTCCGTCCAATCTCCATTCTCCCAATTCTATCTAAAGTCCTTGAGAGTGTTGTCAATAATCAACTGTCTCATTTCCTATCCTCTAATGGCCTGCTGAGTCATTACCAATCTGGTTTCCGTCCTGGTCACAGTACTGTATCGGCACTAGTTAAGATAACTGATGACATCCGACTGGCCATGGAAAATAGGTTTCTTACAGTATTGGTTCTATTGGACTTTAGCAGTGCTTTTAATTCAGTTGATTTTGACATCCTCTTGGGAATTCTATCCTCTCTTAATATATCTCCCCCTGTAATCGCTTGGTTTAATTCTTATCTTCGTGGTCGCTCGCAGTCGGTTCGCTCAGGAGAGACCTCCTCTGATTGGTGCGACCTAGCTGCGGGTGTTCCTCAAGGTGGCGTCCTTTCTCCTCTTCTTTTCTCTATTTTTATTAATGCTATCACAAAGGTCTTATCTTCACACTACCATCTCTATGCAGACGACTTGCAGATTTATCGACACTTTAAACCTGAGGAGCTTCCCAACGTTATTGATGCCATCAATAGTGATCTCAAAAATATCTATCAATGGGCTAAAAGTTTTGGACTCTTAGTCAATCCAACTAAGTCACAGGCGATCATTGTTGGTGGTAGATATTTCCTAAATTTACTAAATAACCAGTCTCTCCCTCCAGTACTGTATGATGGCGTCGCCATAGAATATTCCAAAAAAGTTAAAAACTTGGGTGTCCTTTTAGATTGTAACCTGACCTGGAATGTCCACATTGCGGAAGTAAGCAGGAGGGTGTTTTGCTCGTTTCAATCACTAAAACGTCTCCAGAAGTTCCTGCCTTTCTCTACTAAACTTACTCTTGCTCAGTCTCTCCTTCTACCTATTCTGGATTACGCTGATGTCTGCTTCCTGGATGCGACTGAGGAGCTTCTTAATAAGCTGGAGCGTCTGCAGAATCTGTGTATCCGCTTCATTTTTGGCCTTCGAAAGTACGACCATGTGTCAGAATTTCGAAGGCGATTGAAGTGGTTACCTGTTCGGCAGCGTCGGGATTGTCACATTCTATCTTTTCTCTTCTCTATTCTTCATAATCCCAACTCCCCCTTGTATCTCCGGGAACGCTTTGAGTATCTTGTTCCGAGAGGAAAGTCTTGTCGCTCATCATCCTCTCTTCACCTTCGATTTCCTCCCCATTCCTCTAGTCGGTACAGTGGTTCTTTTACTGTTCGAGCTGTTCGTCTTTGGAATTCTCTTCCACACTCTATAAGGGCTAGCCCTTCGTTGGACGTCTTCAGGGGAAGGATCAGGGAACATTTCCTGTCAATATGACTCATGTATATATATATATATGTATAGGTTTTATTTGTTGTATTTATGTAGTATGTTTTCTTTTATCTATGTAAATTATTTTGGTTTTTGTTGTGCATTTCTTAAGTTCTCCTCTTTTATAAAATTTTATTTATATTAAATTAAGGTTTGCTGTAAGAAAACCCAATTTTGGGTTAAGCTCGCCTGTGTACATCGGCTTTCTTACTCTGAATAATATGTAAATTTATGTACAATAAAGAATATAAGAATATAAGAATTTCGGGATTTGTACGTCGGAATTGCATAACTTAATTCCGCCTAGCCCGTTCCATCATCGAACCACCAGGAGTACGGCGATGCGCCAGCGGTACATGGTGGACATCTCACCTACACGCAAAAAACGTTTTGGGACAATTCATTGTGCATCCAGCTAAGGAGTGGAATTCTTTGCCGGAATCTGTGTTTCCTGATGGCTACAACCCAGGAATCTTTAAGTAAAGAGTGAATAGGTTACTTTTAGGTAAGCGTGTGCCATCGTCGACCGCATCGTCGCTTTCAATCAGGTGAGATAGTGGTCAAGCGTGAACCTAATAACAATAAAAAAAAGTTATTATCACGTTCGCGGACGCTACCACTTGAGACTGTGTACCAAAATGACACAGTAAATGTCCATACAAATTATACGACGTATGAGTACGTAGCCTCCCATGAAAATATATTGTTTTAAAGACATCATGACACAACCGTTTTATCACGTTATCGTATAAATACGTTATGTCATTAAAAGTAAGTTAACTAGACGTGAACGGACACAACGTGTAATAACGTCTAACGTATATATATAATACGTCTGATGTATTGCCTTGTGGGTCAAAATCTTTATCCGAACCATATTCTCCATGATCGTCTTGGTAAGGATCCGCCTCGGTAGAACTCTACCGAATCAGAATCATCAAAAATGCTTATCAGTCTTGTTTTGCGCTTATCCATCTAAAACACATAAAATAACCCATTAAACATCAATTTCACAGAGTAAAATTATTAATTCATAGTATAATAGTATACTGTCTGGCTAAGGAATAATACATAAATCAAATAAACTAAATACTTACGATGTTTTGTCGCGGCAAATATTACGATACGCCACGAAATGTTAAGCGAACGCGAGCGCACCCCGCAGTGACGCAGCCGCACTGAATGTAGGAGCGCGGTAGGCGCGCGCGACGTATTTACACGTCGTGCGTATGTGAGTACCGTTCCCGCCCACTGTCAACGGCACTTATTTGAAATAGTTTAAAACTAACTCTACGTGACAGTAAAGCTTCGGGTATTTTAAATGTTGTGACACAAGATACATTCAATAGGATTTTAACTTGAACGTTCATCGGAAATGTACGTTCTGTCGTAAAGTAAAAAAAATATTTGGACGTCATTGTACGTTGTGCCATATCAAAATTTCGAACGATGACGTATAATCACGTTCTGTCCGCGAACGTGTTAAGTTATTGTACTTAGGTACACTTCACTACTTATTTACGGTTTAGATGTCAATGAGCAAGGGTGCGTTGAGGCAAGGTTGGTTTTACGGAAAGGAATATGGAGTAATCTAGAGATGGGATGTATGGAAAATTTTGAAGGGATTGAATACTGAATATACTCTACATAATCACTGCATTCCTTTTGCTTTCCAAGACCATAGATTTCGGTAAGTCCTCTCTTTGAGGCGTGGCTGGAAAGACCTCACGGCGTCCTTACATTCCGCATGACGCAGGTCCTCACCGGACATGGCACGTTCGGGAGCTACCTGTTCCGGATTCAGGTGGAAGAGACGCCTGGGTGTCGCCACTGTGCGGAACGCCCGGAGGACACGGTGGAGCACACAGTCGAGGTGTGCCCTGCTTGGGTGGTGCATCGCCGTACCCTCGTGGGGGTGATCGGCGGCGGAGACCTCTCGCGCCGGGTCTTGGTTGAGGCCATGGTCCGGAGCGAGGAAGAGTGGCAGGCGGTCGCCGACTTCTGCGAAGCAGTATTGCTCACCAAGGAGGAGGCCGACCGCATCAGGCAACGGCGTTCTCGCCGCCGCCGCCGCCGCCGGGATTCTGATCCCGATTTCCAGCCACTGTAGGCGCGGGCTTGCGGACAGTGAGCAATGGGTAGCTCGCTGTCCGGCCGTCCGGTAACTGTCCGGACCAAGCCCAAGTTGTCGACGGCGCACACTGTTCCCGCGTGCGCTAACACATTCCAAATGAGAAGAATGTACATAGACACTCTTTTCAATCAAGTTGATGAAAAAAATCGTGTGGCACTCGGGGACTGCCGCGGTAAAGCTATAATGCATAGCATTTTTATCAACTTATGCAATTATAATTATTTATTTATTTTATTTATGCAGTATTTTTTTTCCTTTGTTTTTATTTCTTTGATATTAATTGAAGTTACACTTTCACACATTGAATTGAATTTTGATTGATTGTTCACTCATTTGTTTTCTTATCGGTCACCACGCTCAAAAAACAAAATGAGTGGGGGGTGTTAGGTTATTTTCGTTACGGAATTTCTGGATTCGGTCTCCACGCTCAAGGCCCGCGATAGAAGCTATGCAATAGCTTAAAAAAAAACAAAGGAATAAAATACTGCATAAATAAAATAAATAAATAATTATAATTGCATAAGTTGATAAAAATGCTATGCAATAGCTTTACCGCGGCAGTCCCCGAGTGCCACACGTCTTTTTTAAAAATATTTTTGTAGTCACACTTCATTACCATCATCACCATTTCAGCCAAAAAACGTCCACTGTTGGACATCGGCCTATGATACTCACACTTGCATTGTTCTTTTTTTTAAGCTATTGCATAGCTTCTATCGCGGGCCTTGAGCGTGGAGACCGAATCCAGAAATTCCGTAACGAAAATAATCTAACACCCCCCATTCATTTGTTTTTTGAGCGTGGTGACCGATAAGAAAACAAATGAGTGAAAGCAGCTGTCGGCGTTTTGGATGGGTGGGGTTAAGCAGCTGTTAGCGAGGTCTGGTTTTTGATGGAAGAGGTTAAGCAGCTGTTGGCGAGGTCTGGTTTTGGATGGAAGAGGTTAAGCAGCTGTTGGCGAGGTCTGGTATTGGATGGGTGGGGATAAGCAGCTGTTGGCAAGGTCTCATTTTGGATGGGTGGGGTTAAGCAGCTGTTAGCGAGGTCTGGTTTTGGATGGGTGGGGTTAAGCAGCTGTTGGCGAGATCTGGTTTTAGATGGATGGGGTTAAGCAGCTGTTGGTGAGGTCTGTTTTTGGATGAGTGGGGTTAAGCAGCTGTTGGTGAGGTCTGGTTTTAGATGGGTGGGGTTAAACAGCTGTTGATGAGGTCTGTGTTTGGATGGGTGGGGTTAAGCAGCTGTCGGCGTTTTGGATGGGTGGGGTTAAGCAGCTGTTAGCGAGGTCTGGTTTTAGATGGATGGGGTTAAGCAGCTGTTGGTGAGGTCTGGTTTTGGATGGGTGGGGTTAAGCAGCTGATGGCGAGGTCTGGTTTTAGATGGGTGGGGTTAAGCAGCTGTCGGTGAGGTCTGTGTTTGGATGGGTGGGGTTAAGCAGCTGTCGGCGTTTTGGATGGGTGGGGTTAAGCAGTTGTTAGCGAGGTCTGGTTTTTGATGGAAGAGGTTAAGCAGCTGTTGGCGAGGTCTGGTTTTGGATGGAAGAGGTTAAGCAGCTGTTGGCGAGGTCTGGTATTGGATGGGTGGGGATAAGCAGCTGTTAGCAAGGTCTCATTTTGGATGGGTGGGGTTAAGCAGCTGTTAGCGAGGTCTGGTTTTGGATGGGTGGGGTTAAGCAGCTGTTGGCGATGTCTAGTTTTGGATGGGTAGGGTTAAGCAGCTGTTGGCGAGGTCTGGTTTTGGATGGGTGGGTTAAGCAGCTGTTGGCGAGGTCTGGTTTTGGATGGGTGGGGTTAAGCAGCTGTTGGCGAGGTCTATTGCATAAGTTGATAAAAAATGCTATGCAATAGCTTTACCGCGGCAGTCCCCGAGTGCCACACGTCTTTTTTTTAATTGATGTAAACTAGTGCTTGACTGCGATCCACCTGATGGTAAGTAGCGATGCAATCTTTGATGGTGAAGCGCACTAGTTTATTTATTTATTTAGGATCGCCAACATTACAGGCACTGGGAATTTACATAATCATTTTATATAACTATTCAAGTGCTGTAACACTTATAGACAATCACTACATTAATATAGAACATTAGATTTTAAAACACATAAACATATAAAATTAGTTTATTAAGATTCTTCCATTGTCATTCCCATTATCCCATTATTAATCTTAGTTGTCACGCCTCGTTTACTGTAATAATTATGTATAGTCATAATGTCTTCCGTTAGATTGCTTTTAATTCTTATAATTTTCTTTTTCATCCTATGTTTATTTTCTGTTTGACATAACGTTGTCATTACTTACTTATTATCTTTTCACTGAACGTTTAGCTATATATAGTCCTTAAAAAAAATCTAGTATTTAGTAAGTATTATTATGATTTGATAAAAATAAATCCTAAATACCTATTCATGAATTCATTTTTATATGATAAAAGCAAATCCTATATACTTACCTATTCATGAATTCATTTTTATAAATTACTAGTATTTGCCCGCGGCTTTGCTCCCGCTCTACCCTACTCTACTCTACCCTACACTAACCAAATTTTTTTTTTCATAATTACCTTCTCCTCACAATAACAAACACAACAAAAAAACAACTAACGAAATCGGTCCAGCCGTTCACGCGTGATGGCGTGACCAAGGGAAATAGCGATGCATTTTTATATATATAGATTAGGTTCTGCCCGCGGTTTCGTTGCGTGAAAGTAATGTGCGTCTAATCTTTGCCCTCTGGGTGGCACAGGTAAATAGCGCTGGTTGTCTATCTGCATTAAAATCATTTCTCTCATTTAGAATTCTCTACAAAATCTGAATTTACGAACGAACTCGATAACAACTACATACATTGTCTCTCTTTGCGGGATGGTCAAACTTTGCACACCTCAAAACTAGCTACTACTAGTACTACTGACCAAAATTACTGTGTCCCAGGGCTAAAAACTTGGACTGGGCCTTGGCCTTGATGTTGATAAGTTAGTCAGTTGAATTGAATTGATACTCTAAAGAAAAAATAAATAGGTACATTGATATTTAGTTGACATATTTTTAATAAACATCTACATGAATATATTATAAATACTTTGTGTATAATACACAAGTACATAAGTATATCTCAAGGTAATTTTTTTTTCTGTCTATTAAATTTCGGATATGTGTTGTCAAGCAGCCTGTCTCGGAAAGTATTTTTAAATACCTGACACATTAGTGTCTAATAGTATCTATGTAATTCATGATAGCTTCTTGTGGTAAACAGGTAAAACAAAGGTGTTATAATTTATATAATAAAGTAAATACATCTATTGTAACCCGCCTTTTGGCATACATTAAGTAATTACACTTCTATTTATAAATAAGTGCTGTCATATGAGACATGATGGTAAATAGTACCTAGAATAGAATATAATATCGTTTATTTAATAAAAGTGGCACATTTAAATTAAATACAACTTACCAATTAACGAATACATTACCTACTCACAATTAAGCATAATTCTGCTGGTACTACACTGGAATGATTCGACATAATTTTAATTAATTACCAGTCAAGTATCAACTTTAGTTTTGTGTATTTTAAGTTGATTATTAAGAGATCATTTTTTTCCTACAAAAACTACGGTTTTCAAAAGATTTTGAACTTTGAAAGTATTGACATGAAGTTTGATGTACTATAATGTAATTATTTATATTTGAATTAAGAATTTGAGATAGTTGTCAAATACAACTATCTCAAATCCTTAATTCAAATATAAATAATTTGGTTATTAAGGGCAGCCAACCCGAGAATCTTCACCTTCCGCATGACGCAAGTCCTCACCGGACTTAGTAAGTTCAGAAGGTTCCTGCACCAGATTTGTGCAGAAGACATCCCCGGGAGTCACTGCCTGGGCTGAGCATCGCCGTGGGGGCGATCGGCGGCAATGATTGCTCGCGCCAGGTTTTGGTACAGGCTATGGTCCGGAGCGAGGAGGAGTGACAGGCGGTAGCCTCTGCCTTCGTTCCAGGGCCCCAGGGTTCACTTTCGCACAACCCATAGCCCCAGTAGACTTTAACCTTGCTGGGCCCCTACGGTTTACTGACATCTCCTTGAGGCGCACATGGAACACGCAATTGACGACTTGAACTCGGTCCGGACTAACCGTCCAGACGGTCGGATGACGAGCTACCCGTTGCTGGCTCCTACGGCTTTGCTGACATCTCCACCAGTAAAAGGGCTACTGATTGTTCGACAGAGTTACTGTGACCTTCGTAAAGGGCAAATGAGGGAACACTGTGGGTTTTAACAGTCTGATAATAGCCCAGTCACTAGTTTCTTTTAAAAATCTAGTTAAAAACCATTTCCTTTCTCTCTAATACTATACTGATCCTTCGTAATTTAATTTCTTCCACCAACCCTACTTTACTCTTTTTTTCTACCCTTTTTACTAATTAAATTGTGTAACATATTATAATATGTATGTTTATATATATTTATAATTGAGTATTGTGTTTTATATAGTTAGCAGTACACCACAGACTACCCCGTGTATTATTTTAAGCTCTTATCCATCCTAAGGTTGTCTGGAAGATATCGCTTTCAGCGATAAGACCGCCATAATTGTACCCACAAATTTAAGTTTTTGTATAAGCTGTGTTACTTTTTGGTGTACAATGAAGTCTATTCTATTCTATTCTGTTTTATAAAATAAAAATAAAAATCTTATATTTCAGACGAAGTTCATAGTTATTTAGTATACACAACTTAAAAACTAGTGTTAGTACTTATAACTAACGGAGACATTTTTATTTTATTTTTATTTTTTATAAGTCACAGGGGCATTTTTTTTTTTATGGTGGGAAAAAATCATGCAATGACATCCCCCGCTCTTGGGCGGAGCGGGAGATAGTGTCAGACTCTTACTGACTAAAAGACCCACCCCGTTCCTTCTAGCCTTCATACCGGGGCTCGAGCGCCCTTTCGGATAACCCTAGCCCCAGTAGGCTTCCACCCAGCTGGGTCCCTGCTGTTGCTGACAACTCCTTGAGGCGCGCGGGAACAGTGCGCGCCGTCGACGACTTGGGCTTGGTCCGGACAGCGAGTTACCCATTGCTCACTGTCCGCAAGCCCGCGCCTAAAGGGCCGGAAATCGGGAACAGAATCCCGGCGGCGGCGGCGGCGGCGGTGATAACGCCGTTGCCTGATGCGTTCGGCCTCCTCCTTTGCGAGCATTACTGCTTCGCAGAAGTCGGCGACCGCCTGCCACTCCTCCTCGCTCCGGACCATGGCCTCAACCAAGGCCCGGCGCGAGAGGTCTCCGCCGCCGATCGCCCCCACGAGGGCACTGCGATGCTCCGTCCAAGCAGGGCACACCTCGACTGTGTGCTCCACCGTGTCCTCCGGGCATTCCGCACAGTGGCGACACCCGGGCGTCACTTCCGCACGAATCCGGTGCAGGAAACTCCCGAACGAACCATGTCCGGTGAGAACCTGCGTCATGCGGAAGGTAAGAACGCCGTGAGGTCTTTCCAGCCACGCCTCAAAGAGGGGACTTACCGCCATGATTGAAGTCACAGGGGCATGCAGGCGTACCCAATGCTCCAGTATGGGACTGTCCCACCTGCCCGCTACCGACTTCAGGATGATGTTGGGGCTCATGCGTACCCTGCGTATGATGGAAGCGCATCGCTTGCGCATAATGGCATGAAAGCCATCAATTTCTGCAACTGCAAACATACCGGATGCACTGCAGTAGCGCGGCAACCCCATCAACACCCTAAGAGCATCATTGTATTGAACATGCAGAGCACTGTATATCCTCTGCGCTGACCTAAAGCTGACCTACAGGTTGCATGTATAAAATGACTGACAATACGCTCTAAACAATGTGGCCTTTACGTCAGTCGAGCATTTCGCAAACCTGCGAGCCAACATATTACAGCGGTCAGCCAAAGCTCTGCGCTCACGCTCAATATCCAGATAGTCTTTGAGGTCTCCAGAAACCCAGTGGCCCAGATACTTGAAAGCTGTGCTTGCTTTAAAAGGCTTCCGCAAAGTTTTAAGTGAGGTCGGATTGGGTAGCTTTTAGTTCTTGCCTTAAAAACTAGTACCTCACTTTTCTTAACATTGTATTTGAGCCCATGGGTCTCTGCATACCTCTCACATATCGTAAGCAGACTCATCATTGCGTTAATCGAATGGCTCAGCAACATCATATCATCATCGTAACTTATACGAGTATTATTGATGCATATGCCGTCAACATAACATCCTTGATACGTGCTGGTGAGCTCGACAATCAGCCGGTTTATATACAGATTGAAGAGGTGAGGGGAGGTCAGGCCGCCCTGCCTCACACCGCACTCCAGCCTATACACATCCGATAACGAGCCTGCCCACCTCACACAATTGAGTTGATGTATTATACCAATACCGTAGTATTGATATAATTTCCCTATCCACTGAGGTATCGTTCAATGACTTTTGCCACAACAAATCGTACGATACAAGATCGAACGCTTTGGAAAGGTCGAGGAAACAGGCGTTAACAGGCGATTTCCTTGACGTATAGTACTGAACAGTATGCTTGAGAGACAGTATGGCACTTTCCGTAGAGAGACCCGGGCGGAACCCAAACTCTGCGTCATGCAAATCGATGCGAGTTGTCATATGCCTATCAAGCAAACTGTCCAGCACCTCGGCTATGACAGTAGTAAGCGATATAAGCCTGTAGTTTGACATATCTGATGTATCCCCAGTCTTATCAGATCGCTGGGCAGATGAGCGTGGCTCAAACAGAGCGTGAAGAACATCGCCAGTACTTTAGGCAGGTGTACTCCTGCATGCTGCAAGTGCTTGATGCTGAGGTAGTCATGCCCCGCCAACTTGCCCCTAGTCATGCTTTTTATGTCAGTAGCGATATCTTTCGCTGAGAACCTGATATTTAAGTTCGTCAGACAAACCTCAGCATCGACCGACTATGATGCTAAACCTAGAGAAGATTCAACCTTAAAATGCTTCACAAACAAATTAGCACTCACGGGGACGCTCGGCTTTGGATTCAATGTTATAATCCTTCTCGTTCTTCTACGTTAAAAAAGCAAAAACAGGGTAACGATAGATTAAGGTAGAACTACATTGCGCACACGTGTGCCATACACGACGATCTCGGTGCTTCGGTCTCCATTCATTTTATATGCAAACTAGATTTGTAGAGTTACACTTGATTCATGACACGCGACGCCACGCGACGTCGTTTTAGGTACAAATAAAGCATGTTACATGTATGCGTCGATGTCGGTCTAATGTAGTTTTTATTGTACTTTAGACCATCACGCACAAGTGCCTTTATTTATTTTTCTATACAGTTAACCTTGCGCACAACAAAGCGCCTAATACACTATTTTCGTTCATTGCACTCAATCTAACGTATAATTTTTGTGATTTTAGCGGTAGACGTTCACTATTATTTATTTAATGACATGAAATATTCTGTTATTAGGTAAATAAGCACTTGGTATTGTAGACATAATTTATTGTTTTTTTAAGAAGTCTTGCGTAAATAGTATGTATGTTTGAAGGAAATATAAACAAAACCATTTTTAGCCGACTTCAAAAAGAAGGATGTTCGGCTGATTTTTTTATAAGTATCTTCGCCGATTTCTTGGTCGATTGACTGATTTTGGAAATTATTTTTTTGATTGAAAGGTTATGCTTCCAAGTTGGTCCTATAGAAATTTTGTTATGAACTTCGAAGTTATAGGTCTGGAACGCAACTTCTCATAGGATCACAGCAGAACTATCGTAACAAGTAAAATTGGTTTGTTTAAATGTGTTGTTGATGACCGACTGAAAAGAAAGGGGAGGGGATGTATCGAACTGATCTGATGATAAAGCCGGAAGATGGATACTGTGTAATAAATTAATATAACCTAATCGTGTTTGTAATTAATTATTAAAATTGTCATGAGATGCACTCTGGCTATAAGATATTTAAGTTTCACTGAGGAGTACTTTTTAGTAGTGGTACCATACATAACTAAAAAGTGCTAAACAAATTTCGTAAGTTAGTGTTAAATTACGAAGAGACAAAACTATTATGGAAAAAAAAGTATTGAAAAAATATCCCCTTTCATAGAGTTTACGCCCAGTAGTGTAACGACTAAGGAATTAAAATGAACAGATTATGAGGCTGTGCTGCTGGTATTCTGCCATCTCCCTCTCTTCTGCTTATGAGGCTGAATGGTACTGGAGTGGCGACTACACTCCGGAAGACACAATGAAAGTGTCTATCACCACTTAGCAGTTTATAGATCCTGCAGATAAAGATCACAAAATAAACAAATATGGTTATATTAAACGAAATGTATCCTTGATTAATTTTAATGGTTTATTCTTCAACATGTTTGTATTATTTATTCAAATTACATTCAATATAAGTATGTACACACAAATGCGTCGGCGTCGGTAACAGGATTTAGTTCATTCTTGTACTTATATTTAACTAACGTTATTATCATTATTGTACTGCCCTGCCAGGCGCATTACTGTGTAATTTATTTCATTACCACTGCTTTCAAAAGGGTGAAGGAAAACATCATGAGAAAACCGGCATGTCCTAAAACCAAAAATTCGAAGACGTGTAATATTCACCAACCCACACTGCACCCGCATGGTGTATTACGGCCCATTCCCTTTCATAAGGAGGAGGCCTGAGTTCCAACAGTGGGAACATTAAAAAGGCTGTGATGATGATGAGTACACTTTATTACAACGATTTTAAACACTGGTCAACTTCGTCTTCTGTTAACTTCACTAATCGCACAGACTCTTCCCAGAGTGCTTTAGCAGTCTTTTCACAATATGCACGTTTCACTGCACCTACTGCTTCACAGTTCTTGAAGTATGCTCCACTCACTTCTCCCGCCTTCTTATCCAAGGCAGCGTGAAGTGCCGTCTGTGCACCTTGCCACGGCGTCTTGAAGAACAAAAGGCACGCTAAAGTTAGAATCGTTCCATACACCTTATTTATGGAGTCATATATCCTAGTACCAACGGCTCCAGGATCCACATTATTGATCACAACGTGAGAACCCTTCAACCTCTTAGTCAATTCATTTGCAAATAACACAAGACAAATCTTGCTGTTCCCATAGATCCTTGTTATGTTCCAATAATTCGTTCTGTTCAAGTTATCGATATCCACTTTTCCAACCATATGAAGGACCGATGCTGTTGTTATTATCCTGGTCGACTCTCCTGGCTTCCCTGTCTTTTTTAAAAGTGGTAGAAGCAGTAAAGTCAGAAGGAATGTTCCGTAATAGTTCACTTGCATTATAAAATTCATTCCATCGGCCGTCAGGAAATCCCCTGGTATCCCAACTCCAGCATTGTTTAATAAAATGTCGAGTCTGTCTTCAGTTTCCAAGATGTCTGCTGCAAATTGTCTCACAGACTTCAAAGACGCTAAGTCAAGGAGTTTGAAAACCACGTTTTCATTTTGAGTTTCTTGTATTATTTGTTTCCTTGCGTTTGTGCCTTCAACTTCGAAAGGACAGGCGATGATGACCCTGGCTCCTCTGTGGGCTAGATCTGTTGCTATGTGGAGGCCCATTCCTGCAGTTCCTCCAGTCACTATGACTGTTTTACCTTCTAATCTTCTTCTCGAGGTACATATCGCGTTCGTGCTCTTTTGGTACAGAGCAACTGTAAGAGCGATAATGACAATGACGGCTACAATCAGTAGCAGTCCTAACATGATTGCGACACCGGCGCCGGATGTAAACACACTGTAAAGCGAATAGAGCGATGCCTCGTAATATATTTATAGTTTGAAACTGGTCTTACTAATATAATTTGATCGGTAATTCATAAAACCTCAAGCGAATGCGCCGGCGTTCGCTATTTCATTGTCTTTCTATTGTGTCTCTAATTACGGCATTCGAAAGGTTCAATTATTAAACTGTAAACTGGAAGTATCTATCACATTACATTGTTTTTTGATCTATACACTTGTAAATACAACCTGCTTATATTACTGCAAACAGTTAAATAATAAAATATTTTACTAGTTTTATGTTTATATTTATGAATTTCTTAACATTAAAAAATAAAATTTACATTTATATTTTGACCTGGGTTTCTACTGAATGTGTTTGAGAATACCATAAGTAAGAGAGGAGTAAACTTTAGTTTATATACATTGTAAAAAAGCGTGAAACTTTAAAAAATACTCATTACTTCCGCAATCAAGAGTCGTAAATTTTGCTTTTTATTTAAATTCAGTTAATATTTTTAACTCATTGAATCAATTTACTCAAAAAATAAATATACGACACTATCTTGTTTAAAAGGCACACTAAAAATATAAATTAGTAAGTACCCATCTTATCTGTTTGTTAATATTATATTGTTAGAAGCACTCTTACACTAGTTACATTATTTAAAAAAATATTTCATTTACTTAAATGATATTCTCTAACCAATCTTGTTTTTGAATTTTAAACTCTAAACTTTTTTGATGGCACTGAAACATGATCGCTTACAATGGGCCTTAACAGAGGTCTTACAGTCACCTAAAGTGCAATAAAAAAGGGCTATGCTCGGAGTTTCTTGCGTGATCGCATCAGAAATGAAGATATTCGCTTGAAAACCAAGCTCGACTATATGTCGTTTCCGACTATATGTTGGAAGAATCACCAAACTAAAGTGGCAGTGCGCAGGGCACATCGCTCGTAGAACAGATGGTCGATGGGACCGAAGGGTTCTAGAGTGGCGACCACGCACCGGAAGGCACAGCGTTGGCTTCCCACAAGGTGGCCCGATGACCTGGTGAGAGTCGCGGGAATGCGGTGGATGCGAGACGCACAGGATCGGTCGTTGTGGTGGCACTTGGGGGAGGCCTATGTCCAGCAGTGGACATCTTTCGGCTGAAATGATGATGGTGATGATGATGAAGAAACTTTTTTTAACATAAACCTTAACCGTATGTCATGCCAGTTTGCAAGTTAAGTATTAATGTCCTCCATGGTCACCAGAATATTAACACTGTTTTTAGTTGAGGAATCATTTAATGCCATTTCGTGCCCTTGGACGGTGAGGAAGGGCGTATCAGACTTAACGTTGCCTTTTTTTTAAATTGGTATAAACTAGTGCTTGACTGCGAACCCACCTTTGACACCACGATTGTAAGTAGTGATGCAATCGGTGATGGTGAGGCGCACTAGTTTATTAAGCCTATTCACTCTAGCCTTGAAAACATGTAAATTATTTATTTGTTTATAGTTAATTAAAACCGTACATGCCTACTTAAACTAATTAACATAGAATTGTGATATCGTAAATAATAATGAAATTGTGAGGAATTTTAGAATATAAATTGATTTTGATTATTATAACTGATTGTTTCAATAATACATCATTTTATTTTACATTAATAATAATTTGAGATCGAATACTATGATACAAATTAACATGGAACGGTGGACACCCTTGCATACTGTCCCCACATAACACCTGTATTTGTGGATGAATGGACTAAAAGAACACGTATTTGTCTCCATGTACCGTATGCACCACCGTGTCCTCCGGGCGATCCATACAGTGGTGACACCCGGGCGATTCTCCCGCGCGAATCCCGTACAGGAACCTCTCGAACTGACAGTGAGAACCTACGTCATGTGGAAGGTGAGGACGCCGTGAGGACTTTCCAGCCTCTCCTCAAAGAGGAGACTTACCGTGAGCCCAACAATATTAACACTTGCAGACGGAATACCACGGCCCCAATGAGATTTCTTATCGACATAAATTACTCATTTTCACTGATTTCTCGACCAAACATCCAGTCAGTGCATGAAATCGACTCACTTGCTCTGAAACGCATGTGGCTTGCGTTCATTATACTCTCGGCTGAATAATTTTTGTGCTTAGAGGGTGTTTGGTCACAATTTGTCTGGCTATTGAAATATAACTTTGTAATAGTTACCTTAAGCGCACTTTTTAAATAGATTTTCTTCGGTACCTATCTATTTTGTGTCTGTATGATGCGACGCAAGCGCATCAAGCATTCCCACCACCCGACCCCTACTACCTTCCGTTATTGTACAATCGCTTGCTTCGCATAGACTTCGTAATATTTAGAACATTTTTGAACATTTTTATTTTCTTATGAATATCAGGAACTAAAATATGATATTTTTTTAAGTCATAGAACAAAAATTGTTGTATATGCATAGTTCTGAGAGATGGCCAGTGTTATACAAATAACCCTGCATATCTTTCAATTAAGTCAACAATGTTTCTAACATCAAAAATAAAGGATTTTCCATATTAGTACATGATAATACAAAAGTGTGTATAATATTGGTGATTACCGCTGAGGCCGGTAATTACCTAGATACACGTGTATCATACAAAGTATTAAAATAAACTTGCGAACATAAATAATCTAATTAACTACTTATTCAACAGGTACTAGTTATTATGGTTTTTTTGTGATCAGGCGTAAAAAATTTAATCACTTAACTGATTTTTTTACTTCGTCCCATTTTGGCAGGCTACGGTTAGTAAATTTTTTAAATTTAAATGCGGGTGCAACATATTCTAATGTTTATTTCATAATCTTCTTGGCAAGCTTCACTGAGCTAGTCAATACTTCACTAAAATTCTCGTATTTTTACCCGACTACGGCAAAACCAAAGTAGGGTTATGATACATACATACATACATAGTCTGTCAAAATCATAACTTATGATTTTGACAGGCTATGCAAAAAGAAAAGCCGTAGTCGCTGTTATAGGTACCAACCAAAACACTTTAATAATGTGTGACTACGGCTTTTCTTTTTGTTCTGTTCCTGTTTTTCACTATCCTGAAAATCTTGTTTCATTCTTTTTCAGCGTCTTTTTTTTGTCGTAGTCGGGTTTTAGTTTTTTACTGATGACGAGACGGTATTGTCTGACCTTTGATTGTCCTAATGTGTATAGAAAAAAACAGTCTTAATTTTTTTACCGCCAAAAAATAAATAGTAAATTAAATTAGGTATTTTTCTTTACAAGTGTGTTAAACAACGTCGTATGGTACATATAAATAGTAATTACAGTCCTGGGCTCTCTTAAGACCCATGTCTTCGGATTGGATCTAAATGCTGCCTCAGGGGTAATTAATAACGTTACATACTTGTATCATAATGTACTATTCATAAACTGCCCGCCTAGCCAAGTTACAATCGAATTCCGTTCTCTAATCGGTAACGCCTCGGTGACAGCAATTGTAGAAAACGATAAGTTGGTAGCCATGTTGACGCGCCTGAGTCGGCCGCTCGTTCTACAATGTAGCGTTTGTATAACAAAGGATGTAGCGTTAAATATTGTAGAAACGATTTTGAACGACGTGAACTTGGCTACGAATGTCTATTCGTTTGTTCTGACCGCGCGACTTTACGTTGAGATGACGTCATTCCCATACGTTTCATCACTTTTCGACAGCGGTAACGATTGCAGAATAACAACTTGGCTAAGCGTGCTGTATAAATCATGAAATTGTAGCATTGTAGGTCCATGGGTAGCTTTTGATTGCAGTTTCGATCACATACATGTTACTCAGGAATTTTTACGCCATAGTATGGTGGGATATGCTGGAACTAAAATTGTAACATCTATTGTACTATACTTTGACATTTAAACATTTTTGATTTGATTTGATTTGAATAAAGCAACTTTCTATTCGAGAAAAAAATTAACAATTGGACCAGTACTACCAGAGATTACCTCCAACAAAATATATAAAAAAAACAAACTTTACCTCTTTACAATATTAGTGTTGATAGCAATTATATTTATTGGAACGATGACTTCGTTATCACCAAGTCTCGATCGAATCAAAGACTTTCTCGTAGACAACAAATGCTAAGCAGAGAGGCAAATTTTACCCCTGGTCTTCTGTATAACCCGCCGTAGCGTATATAAGTAGTCTACGGTGCTGAAGCCATTCGGAATCTGGCTTGTTCGGGAGGCTGGATGTCGTCATAACTACGCGTGAATATATTACAAATATTTTATATTACACAAGTACTTTTGTACATAATTATCTCAAAGTTATCGGTTTATGTTGTCACAATGTTTTCTGTCTAATAAATTAATGAATTCCGGATAAGTGTTGTTTGTCAATCAGCCTGTCTCAGCAGATTTTTTCAGATATTAGCATCTAATTACACTTCTATTTATAAATAAGTGCTGCTGTCATATGGCACGTGATGGTTTATAGGTATATATCTACTTACAAGTATGATACAAAGTTTGTTGTTTAAAATTTTTACAATTATCCCGAATTTTTAACTCAAATACATACATATCGACTCATGTATTTGTTGCAAAGATTTTATGTGCCCTACGGGTAAACCTATGTAGGTATAATATACAAACATCAGCAATTTTCTAATAATTTCTAAGAAAACTCAGTTCCCTTTGGTAATCATATTGGGAACAGTTTTTTTTTTTACCACTATCACACAACGCCGTCTAGTCTCAAGCTAAGCAGAGCTTGTGTTATGAGTACCAGACAAGTGATAAACATACTTATATATTTCTAAATATATACATATTATAGATAAATTACACCCAGACACAGAACAAATGATCATGCTCATCACACGAACATTTGTTCCGGGTGGGAATTGAACCCACGACCTCCGGCATAGCAGTCAGGGCCACTAACCACTACACCAACAGGCCAGTCAAAGTTGATACATAATTACATATTTTTTAATTGTTATTGAACTTGCATGTCTATATAATGTTTCAAATATATCTTGAACTATTTTAGAGTTAAATTGTCCCCTAGTACCTACGTAGCTAGTGTGTGAACACACAAGTAGTTCTGATTAGTAGATTATGAGCTATGAGGGAACAGATGAATTACATACTGACATACATACATACATAGCCTGTCAAAATCATAACCCTGAGACGTTGTAAAATTAAATAAGCATTTCTATTCTTTCCTTCACCTATACACAAATATTATTCCGTTTGTTGCACTCGATCTAACGTAATAATATATAATTTCTGTGATTTAGCGGTAGATGTTCACCATTATTTATTTAATAAGGCGCAACATATTCTGTTATTAAGTAAATAAGCACTTGATATTGTTGACATAATTTACTGTTATACCGTTGTGGTTATTTTGGAGTGTTGCGTAAATGTAAGGTGTGTTTGAAGGAAATATGAACTAAAGCATTTTTGAAAAAATATCCACTAAAAAAACAGTTCATTGAGCTTACGCCTAGTATAGGTACCGGCACGAATCTTGAGCGCTCAGCGTCAGAGTGGGGATCGCTTTGCGCATTTTATAACATTGGCGAGCCAATCATCGTCGTTGTTAGATACACGCAGCAAGAATAGGGAACTAATCACGAGTGACGTCTATGACGCGATTGCGCTGCGAGCCAATCACTGACACTCCCCGCCCCCGCGTCTCACTTCGTACCACTAAAGATACCGAATATTTGACATCTGCGCAACTTGAAGCCAACACTCAAGATCCGTGCCGGTATCTGTAGTATAACGACTAAATAATGAAAATTGACAAATTTTGAAGCGGCTACGTAAGGGGGTAGGACACATACTTTGTGAAGCTGAATGGTACTGGCGTGGCGACTGTGCTCCGGAAGATGCAATAAAAGTGTCCATCACCACTTAGCAGTTCAATTAACCTGATGTCATCATCATCTTCCTGCCCTTGTCTCGTTTTATTTGGGGTCGGCACAACACGATTTTTCTTCCATTCTGTCCTGTCGCCCGTCACACTATCACAAACTCCCTTTTCTTTCATATCACTTCTCACACAATCTATCCATCTAAAGCCCCAAATAAACAAGTCCAGTATATTAAACGAAATAAACAGTTACTTGATTTAAGATAATGCTATATTTTAAACTTGTTTGTTTTATTTATTCAATTATCTTTCAATATATAAACGCACAAATGTATCGGAGTCGGCAGCGGGATTTAATTAATTCTTGTATTTATATTTAATATACATTATTATCGTATTTTTAGTACACTTTACTTCAACGATTTAAAGCACTGGTCAACTTCATCTTCTGTTCACTTCACTACTCGCACAGTTTCACTGCACCTACTGCTTTCCATTTCTTAAAGTATACTCCACTCACTTCTTCCACCTTCTTATCCAAAGCAGTGTGAAGAGCCGTCTGTGCGCCTTGCCATGCAGGGCACCATAATTCAATAACACAAGCGATCACCGGCGTTCGCTCACTCATGGTCTTTCTAATGTCTCTAATTACGGTAATTCGGTTTCGAAACCGAAAGGTTAAAGAACAAAAGGCACACCACACCAATGTTAGAATCGTTCCATACACCTTATTTATGAAGTCAAAGATCCTAGTACCAACTGCTCCAGGATCCACAGTACTAATCACAACGTGAGAACCCTTATACCTTGATCCGTATTATGTTCCAATAATTCGATCTGTTCAAGTTATCGATGTCCCCTTTTCCAACCACATGAATGACCGACGCTCTTTTTAGGGTTCCGTAGCCAAATGGCAAAAAACGGAACCCTTATAGATTCGTCATGTCTGTCTGTCTGTCTGTCTGTCTGTCTGTCTGTCTGTCTGTCTGTCCGTCTGTCCGTCCGTATGTCACAGCCACTTTTTTCCGAAACTATAAGAGCTATACTATTGAAACTTTGTAAGTAGGTGTATTCTGTGAACCGCATTAAGATTTTCATACAAAAATAGAAAAAAAGCAATAAATTTTGGGGGTCCCCATACTTAGAACTGAAACTCAAAATTTTTTTTTTCATCAAACCCATGCGTTTGGGGTATCTATGGATAGGTCTTCAAAAATGATACTGAGGTTTCTAATATCATTTTTTTCTAAACTGAATAGTTTGCGCGAGAGACACTTCCAAAGTGGTAAAATGTGTGTCCCCCCCCCTCTAACTTCTAAAATAAGAGAATGATAAAACTAAAAAAAATATATGATGTACATTACTATAAAAACTGCCAACGAAAATTGGTTTGAACGAAATCTAGTAAGTAGTTTTTTTTTTTTAATGCGTCATAAATCGAAAAAAATACAGTATTATTAAAACATCGATCAAAGTTACAACACATTACAAGAACTTTTATATTATGTTACTTGCTGCTACGGAACCCTCCATGGGCGAGTCCGACTCGCACTTGGCCGGTTTTATTATCTTGACTTCTTAATTTTGTAAAGACACAACAGTGACCGCCAACAAAATTAGAATATTACAGGTGACATTAAAAAACTTGATAAAATCAATAAACAAAGCAATTTTAAAGAACAGAGTTATTTAAAACAACACTTTTTCATCAAAAAAACAATAATACAAAAACTGGGCAAGTGCGAATCGAACTTGGCACTAAGGGTTCCACGCAAACTATAATTCCCGAATGGAGTCTCGAAGATTTTTTCGAATTGCAAAAAAAGGACCGGTCATTATGGCGACACTTGGGGAAGGCCTATGTCCAACAGTAGACGTTTTTTGGCTGAAATGATGATGATGAAAAAAAGTTTTTTTTTTGTGATGTACCTACTTAACAACTTTAATGTTTTCTTAGTAATTTATTCTAAGCTATAAGACCTTGACATTACTATTAATAGAATCTTTATATTGAAGATATTCCAGTTTAAAGTTGATGAGATTACGTATATTATGTCAATAATACCTACCTACCTCCTTATGAATTTAAAAAATGCATATTTGAACGAACAATAAGATGTCATGTCAAATGCTGTGTTTTCTTTTTCTCTATGTCATTATGCAGTATGGTTGTTGAAATGTCTAATGCCATGCTTTTTCTGGTGATGTGATTCTCGATATTGTATTTATTGTAGTGACAACATCATATATTGTGTCATTTTAGCCACTTTATTCTAAGCACAAACAGTTATTGTTATTTTTATGTTTATTATCTAATGCGGAATTGTATTTCCTAAGTATTTATTATCAATACATAAAACAATAGTAGTTTATGTGACTAGGGGATAAAGCAGTGTCTTTAAGTCGCGGGCGGCATGTTGAATTCCGAACGAAACGAAGGTTGCTGATATAGTCTGTGCGATAAAAGAACCGTCGTGGCGTAAAGTGAAAACAACATTATAGATTTTAAGTAGCAACCCAACCCAGCCATCCGTCAAATGCCAAACGTCATATAATATTGGCACCAGTTTGTTTATCATGTTATTTTATTGTGATTTTTAATTGTAATCTTCAGAAATGTGATAAAAAATTTCACTGAACTGCAAGGGAAATAATATTTAATATATTACAGTTTTTCCAAAGATAACAAATGGCAAATCACACCATTATTGATCAAAACAAAGTCACGAATTTGGGAAACATTGGTATACTGTTTTTTTGGTACGTAACACTTTTATTTTAATGTTTTTAGACTTCCTAGATAAACTTCTGTCCCTGTTATCTCCAAATATATATAAATTAAACGGAAATTCATTTAAACATGACGATATTTATATAATTTGTTTTGGTCAATATTTTCTATGGCTAGTATAAAGAGTATTGATACTTTTTTATAATGCGTTTCGACTAACTTAGAATAATTCTTTTCAGGCTTGAGTACGGATACAGTAACTAAAATAAAAAAGGGCAAGTGCGAGTCTGACTCGCGCACTGAGGATTCTGTACAAATTTACCTATGAAATCAATTCCCGAATTGAGTTACGAAGATTTTTCCGAATTACAAACAATTTTTTTTTTTGTGGCGTATCTACAAAATTTACAATTTTCAGATTTTTCCCTGTACTTGTTCTATGAGACCTTGATTTATGCCAAATTTCAGGATTTAAGGTCAACGGGATACACCCTATGAACTTTGATCCGCTTGATTATAGAAATATACGTTTTTTTGCGACATAAACGGCCGTATATTTTTTTTTCGTTAACTCAGAAGTCTGATTTTTTCACAACTTCAAAAGACCGCAGATTTGAGCGTACATATAGTTTTAATTTTAACTCGATACCTTCAAGCGTTAAAAGGTCTTAAAAGATAAACAGACGGACAACCAAGTGATCCCAAAGATCTTATATACGAGATGGTCCCTTACAGGCTAAATAAATTTTTACAAATTATGAAGTGTACTTTATTTTCATAGTCATTAAGGTTATAGTTTTCATTGATTAGCAAAAGGGAAAAATGTACTGAGGAAGGCAACGAGAAAGTGGTAGTGTGTCCCATTTTTACCTTTATATTTAACTAGGGTAAACATAAACTTGCTGTTAGCTACAATATTCCAGTCAGTGACAATAGACCGATCCCAGTCAAAGTGATAGAACCATTTTCGTTGGCACTGGGTAAGTGACCACCAGCGACCACTTACCCAGTGGGTAAGTGGTCGCTGGTGGAATCTACCTAGAGATAGGCAGTACAGCAGTTTCTTCACGCTATTTTCCTTTACCGGTTTGTGTTTGCATTTAAATGTTCATCATCATTACAATCGAAAGACGTCCACTGTTCGACACAGGCCTCCCCCAGGTGTCGCCACAATTAACGGTTTGTTACTCATTACGCAAAAGTTATAAACGGATGAATTTAATGATAAACGTTGCAATAATATAGCTTATAACCTATATTTTTGCTAAGTTTCGTCACGTGAGCAACTTCAATAAATAGGCTACTAATATTATAAATGCGAAAGTTTGTGAAGATGGATGGAGGTAGTCGTATGTATGGATGTGTCGCGCAAAAACTACTAGACAGATGAACTTAACCATAAACATTACAATAATATAGCACATAAGCTATAACTTTGCAGTTTCATTAAGCAGTGAGCAAATTCAGCCAATCGGATAATTTTTATTATGGGGTGAAGCCGCTGGAAGAAGCTAGTCTAACATAGTTTTAAAATATCAAGATTTAACAGTCGCACTATAATGACGTCACAATGTTGCTTACGTAACAAAAACGATATTTATCTACAGCAGCGCCCTCAAATCCCACGATGGTTTACTTTCCGCACAGACTCTATTAATCCCGAACGATAGTGAGGGATTTATAAAATTAACTCCCGAGCATCGCGAGGGAGTTAATAAAAAAACCTGAGTGAAGTGAGGAATTCAAACCGCCCAAGACAAAGACAGCTTTATCCCCGTGTTGCATACTCTACTTTTTACACCATTTGTGAGATAATTAAAAGACAATTTGGTCGACCAAATCATATACTAGAGAAATATAAGTATTAGTCTGTCTAATAAGTTAAACGACTTGGGTAATTATCAGGATTTAATTAAATCTGATGTTGTCAACACGGGTTCAATAATCAAGGTTAATTAAGAGACAGAGATCATTGTTTACTAACAGAAGAACCCTAAGAAAAGTATCGAATATAAGTATTTTTTAAATTCCCAAGTCGGTTGACTTATTAGACAGACTTTATACGAGTATTTACAAGTTCATCAAACAAACAAAATTCACTACTCCAAGATTCTATAGTTTCAATTTTTTATAACGCTGATATTGTCTGTGCGATAAAAGAACCGTCGTGGCGTAAAGTGAAAACAACATTAAAGATTTTAAGTAGCAACCCAACCCAGCCATCCGTCAAATGCCAAACGTCATATAATATTGGCACCGGTTTATTTATTATGTTATTTTATTGTGATTTTTAATTGAAATCTTCAGAAATGTGATAAAAAATTTCACTGAGCTGCAGGGGAAATAATATTTAATATATTACAGTTTTTCCAAAGATAACAAATGGCATATCACACCATTATTGATCAAAACAAAGTCACGAACTTGGGAAACATTGGTATGCTGTTTTTTTGGTACGTAACACTTTTATTTTAATGTTTTTAGACTTCCTAGGTAAACTCCTGTCCCTGTTATCTCCAAATATATATAAATTAAACGGAAATTCATTTAAACATGACGATATTTATTTATTTTATTTTGGTCAATATTTTCTATGGCTAGTATAAAGAGTATTGATACTTTAAATTTATAATGCGTTTCGACTAACTTAGAATATTTCTTTTCAGGCTTGAGTACGGATACAGTAACTAAAATAAAAAAGGCCAAGTGCGAGTCGGACTCGCGCACTGAGGATTCTGTACAAATTTACCTATGAAATCAATTCCCGAATTGAGTTATGAAGATTTTTCCGAATTACAAACAATTTTTGTTTGTGGCGTATCTACAAATTTACAATTTTCAGATTTTTCCCTGTACTTGTTCTATGAGACCTTGATTTATGCCAAATTTCAGGATTTAATTTATTAAACCCCAAGCGAACGCAGGCGTTCGCACACCTATTGTCTTTCAATTGTGTCTGTAATTTCCAAGATTGAAAGGTTAAGGTCAACGGGATTCACCCCATGAACTTTGATTCCCTTGATTATAGAAATATACGTTTTTTTGCGACATAAACGGCCGTATCTTTTTTTTTTCGTTAACTCAGAAGTCTGATTTTTTCACAACTTCAAAAGACCGCAGACTTGAGCGTATGGTTTTAATTTTAACTCGATACCTCCAAGCGTTAAATGGTCTTAACAGATAAACAGACGGACAACCAAGTGATCCCAAAGATCTTATATACGAGATGGTCCCTTACAGGCTAAATAGATTTTTTACGAAGCAACATTACAAATTCTGAAGTGTACTTTATTTTCATAGACATTAAGTTCATATTTTTCATAGATTAGCAAGAGGGAAAAATGTACTGAGGAAGACAACGAGAAAGTGGTAGTGTGTTCCATTTTTACCTTTATATTTAACTAGGGTAAACATAAACTTGCTGTTAGCTACAATATTCCAGTCAGTGATAATAGACCGATCCCAGTCAAAGTGATAGAACCATTTTCGTTGGCACTGGGTAAGTGGTCGCTGGTGGAACCTACCTAGATAGGCAGTACAGCAGTTTCTTCACGCTATTTTCCTTTACCGGTTCGTGTTTGCATTTAAATGTTCATCATCATTACAATCGAAAGACGTCCACTGTTCGACATAGGCTTCCCCCAGGTGTCGCCACAATTAACGGTTTGTTACTCATTACGCAAAAACTTATAAACGGATGAATTTAATGATAAACGTTGCAATAATATAGCTTTTAACCTATATTTTTGCTAAGTTTCATCACGTGAGCAAGTTCAATAAATAGGCTACTAATATTATAAATGCGAAAGTTTGTGAAGATGGATGGAGGTAGTCGTATGTATGGATGTGTCGCGCAAAAACTGCTAGACAGAACTTAATCATAAACATTGCAATAATATAGCACATGAGCTATAACTTTGCAGTTTCATTAGGAGAGGAAATCAGCCAATAGGATATTTTTTATTATAGGGTGAAGCCGCTGGAAGAAGCTAGTCTAACATAGTTTCAAAATATCAAGATTTAACAGTCGCACTATAATGACGTCACAATGTTGCTTACATAACAAAAACTATATTTATCTACAGCAGCGCCCTCAAATCCCACGACGGTTTACTTTCCGCACAGACTCTAACGCTCCCGTCAGTACGCACGTTTTATTCTATTTTCTTTTTTTTTTAGTGGCCAGTTTGAATCATAGTGATTACATACTCTTTGGTTTGAATTTCAAGTCAACTTGTTCGAAGCGCCTACATTTTAATTCACAATGTTGACGATTTTTAATGTTCCAAATTCAAATCTCATTATTCCCTAGGGATCGGCCATACTGCATTATCTCCCTAGGGATAGAATGACTTGCTTTAAGTGAGGTTTGTATGACGTATAAAACGACATTATCGAGCAGGTGGTGTAAAAAGCATATTATGTTACTTGACCAAGATTTATATTAGTTCCAACATTAAAAGAGTTTCGTTTACCTAAAAGTCCATGTAGCCAAGAAAGCAAAAAAAAAAAAATAAGCCGTGATTTTTTAAGATAATGGCCAGTTTATAGAAACTGGCCATTATCTTGATGAGATAAAACAAAGTCAATTATTTTATTGACGACAAAGTGATCTTATAAGGGTTCCGCTTTTTCTTTTGAGGTAGGTACGGAACCCTAAAAAGCAAATCCGTAAATGGATAATATCTCAATAGCTTAGTGCCTAGTGAAGGCAAGGTGTAAACATTGAATGGAAGATTAATAATCCTAATATTATAAAAGCAAAAGTGTGTTTGTTTGTTTGTTACGTCTTCACGCCTAAATGGCAAAACCGATTTTGATGAATTTTGGTACAGAGATAGTTAGGACCCTGGAGACGGACAGGCTATTTAAAAAAAAAGTGAAAAAAGGGGGAGAAAGAGGCGGGCGAAACCGCGAGTAAAAGCTAGTAATTAATAAAATCCAAATTTTTTTTTATAGCTCTACAATTTTACAGAAGTGCGGAATATCAATTTTGACCATTTTATTTTTGCTACAGTATTTAAGGAGAAATGGTATACAATTTAAACTGGTAACTGTTAATACAATATTTTTATTACGTATTTATATACGCACATATTTTGATGTATTAGCACACAGTTATTCACCTCTAACACCCAAGCTAAGATTGAACTTGAGATCGGCACTTTAAAATTTATTCTGGTAGTTCTTTTTTTTTGCCTTTCATGTTACACTTAAATATAAGATGAACATAAGATCATTTCAAAAAAAGAATTGAGAAACGAAAAAAACTCATCAACCATGACAAATTTTCAGATTACAATGAATAGGACAGGCCCAAGTTCAACACAAAGATATAAATAAATACTTCCTTTATGAAATAAATATTAATATTTACAATACTGTGTGTAAGTACTAACAGTAAACAGGTACGTACGGAACAATATTTGACTGACAACGCACACAGCGTTAAGGTTAGTAATAAAAAAAAACATTATAACTTAGCACTATTATTATTATTATTGATACCAAGATTCTAAGTACATTACTACTTAAATCCTTATATTCTTATTAATATTAAAGTGATTTAAAGCACTGTTCCAGCTCATCGTCAGTCAATTGCACTAATCTCACGGATTCCTCCCAAAGAATCTTAGCAGTTTTGTCACAATACGCCCTTTCCGCTGCCCTACTAAGTTCACAGTTTTGAAAGTACCCGCCACTCACTTCACCAGCCTTCTTGTCTAAAGTCACATATAGAGCAGTCTGTGCTCCTTGCCACGTTGTCTTAAACATAAAATTACACATAAATTCTAAGATAAATCCGTGCACTTTGTTCCCCGAATAATGAATTCTCGTACCAACTGCTCCAGGGTCCACATTATTCACCACAACGTTGGAGCCATCCAATCTTTTTGACAGTTCATTTCCAAACATTATGAGACACAATTTACTGTTACCATAGATCTGCAACCTATACCAATAGTCCGTCTTGTTCAGATTGTCGATATCCACTCGTCCAATTTTATGCAACATTGATGTTGTCAATAATATCCTGCTCTTGTCTCCTGGTTTCCCCGTTTTCTTCAGAAGTGGGAGCAGTAAGAGTGTCAGTAGAAATCCTCCGAAGTAGTTCACTTGCATTATGAAGTTCATTCCATCGGGAGTTAAGAAGTCTCCAGGAACCCCAATACCAGCATTGTTAATCAGTACGTCTAATCGATCTTCAATTTTTAGGATATCTGCTGCAAATTGCCTGACTGACTTCAAAGATCCTAGGTCAAGGAGTTTGAAAACAACGTTTTCATTTTTCGTTTCCTGTACTATTTGTTTTCTTGCACTGATGCCTTCGTCTTCAAATGGGCAGGCTATGATGACCCTTGCTCCTCGGTGGGCGAGGTCGGTTGCTATTTCGAGACCCATTCCTGCGGTTCCTCCCGTTACAAGCATTGTTTTCCCTTGTAGTCTTCTTCTTGAGAGGCATATTGCGTTTGTATTCTTCTGGTAAATGCCAATAATAAGTAAAATGATTATGATCACTGCTGTGATGAGTATGATGCCGTACATAGTTCCTGTGTCAATGCCGATTGAAATCAAACTGTCAATAATAAGGTTAGCGCTTCAGATATAAGTTGATAAAAACTTATTTAGATTTTAAAACTTGTGAAGATGGACTCCAATCAACCGAGGTTGCCGGACTGGTTCGCTGTTGATTTTAAGCCGACGTAATAGCTTTGTTTGATCAGTTTTTTGCAGTCAAAAGCTGTGATGAAAATTCATATATGTGGAGGCCATAGTCGCACTTCCCAAAATGTGTAATTATAGTTTAGTCACCGAAGAAAAAAATATTCTGATAATTGTTATTTAATTTGAAAACAAGTAATTAATTTTTAACAGACAAAAAATGAAGGCTTTCAATACGTTTGTTTTGATGTTTTTAATCTTAGTACGTCAGCCTTTCGTTATTTATGAATCGATTTGAAATATTTTTCTTTGATTGGATAGCATTTTTATCAAAATCCAATTGTGCTGAGGGATTCATGCCTTATTCATCTTATAAAATATTATAGATACATATATAGCAAATAGTAAAATTTCCCCTTTTTACCGGTTGTATTTCCGAAAGCCCATTCTTAGCCTGCGTCATAAAAGAAAGTCCTGTGCATTTCATATTCTTAGTCACAATAGTTTCTTCTGTGCGCTAATGTATCAGTCAGTTAGGTACTCCTTTAACGTATATAAGTATTTAAAAGTACATAAATAGATTTTAGTACATATTTTTATCAAAGTCCGCTTTCCCAAAATACGCTTCATGTCAACAAGTATATTTTTTTTGTAGGAGTTCAAGGACTATTGTCTCCAGATCTCATGATGGCAGGCCAACAAGGAGGCTCACCACTTCGTGGGTAACCGTGCGGTATCCTCACACCATCCGTATGGCCATGACCCTCTAGTATGCGTTCAGCTGGGCCACCGGTCGCTTTTGCAGTGACGGCGCCCACACCGGCGCCCCATGGTGTAAAAACTGTTGGAATCCATTCAGTTACTGATCCTGCAGATACTATTATTCAGGTTTTGCATAAACTAAAAATAGTGTTGTAAAAATTACTTAAATCAATACAGTATTAAGTTAGACTCTGACTGAACTTCCTTGGTGGTCTGTTCTTGGATTCAATTAAAAAAAAAGCAAAAAAAATAGTAATTAATTGTGATATGTACTTTCCTTCTCGATATATTATAAGTACATTTTGTGTCTACGTGTGGAGGCTTGTAATTAGCGATTTGAAAATATCACAATTTTTATACCAATTATTTTGTTAGTCTGTAAGCCTTCTTTAAAATGGAATAAATAATAATAAATAAAAATCTATCTACTTTTGTATTAAAAAAAGTAAATGATTAACTGATGATAATTACGTACGAAAAGTTCAGTTTTTTTGTTACTTCTATGAAGGTTAATTTCTATGTGAAGTATTTAATGTATACCACATATTGCAGTTACAGCCTGTATGTAGTCCTCTCCATAATCTTATCAAGAATACATAAGTAATGTAATCAAGTCTAATAATTTATTCTTCGATTTTTTTTTTGGTATTTAAATTTTTTTAAATCCATTCTGGGTCTAAGAAACGCATAGCAGCAACTAGCAGATATACCTATGACCTCTATGATTTCAATTACGAAAAGCCAAATAACACCAAAACTGAGAAAAGCGATTGATTCCTTGGAACGTTAAACATTTGTGCTTAGTTTATATATTTTATGATAGTGTAGTAGTGTCTCTTAAAAGTTAGGAGGTAACCATAAAATAGACACGTTGGTTTAGTTAGGATGTATTCCTCTATTTTAATTAATGCAGTAATTTGTAACCCATAATGCACTTCGAGATTTACTTAGCTTTAACGCAAAACAAACGTTTAAAATCAAATCAATCAAAAAAAAAAAACAGTGATTTTTACAATAAAAAATAGTTAAGTGGTATTGGCAGTCTTTGATTTATATTTAATGTCTTTGTGACACATTTTCATCCGTACATTCTCAATAAAGTTCAGTTGAAATCTAGCGCCAGACAACTACCTAAAAGTTGTCTGGCCTTGACCTTTTTGGCGCAAACGTGAGACACGCGATGTTAGTTTTTTTTTCTGTTATCTTAATTTCAACATGTTTTATTTTTCTATGTGCGCAAATAAAATTTTATTCTTTCTTTTTCTTTTTTACATTCATATTTTTAAATTAAATGATGAAAATGAATACAACTGATAGTAAAAACCAAATAATTTATTTATAAGACACAATGTTAAGGCATGGTTTTTAATTTAAATTTAATCATTTTTCCTCTAATCTTTAAATAGTATATAAATATATAGCTTTTTTCATTCATAAATTGTGACTTAGATTACGTATAAATCTATAAAATATTATCACACTATTATTATGGTCATGACACATTTATCTATTATAAATAATTCTTATTTAATTTCAAAATGGCTGTTAAAATAAAACTTCCATAAAATACATAATTATTTTGTACTTACAATATTTTCACATCTGGCAATTTAAGCGAAAGCATTTTTTTATATTTATGACAGGATCACATTTAATTTTAATAATGCATCCCTGTAAGATATAATTGGCAATACAATATTAGTATGAGGATTCAACATTTATTAAAATGTTTAAGTTGGTAAGAATTGCAAAATCTACATAATGAAGTAATATTCATAAATTATGCATATATTATTTAAATTATCTTCTTATGCTATAACTTTTTGCAAGTTTATTTACAAATTCAATTAAAAAAAAAATACTTAGGTACTTACTTAAATATCTACACAAATCCTGTAATATTTATTTCTCATATTCTACAAATTTTTTTGTTATTGATTACAAAACGACACAACTTATATACTTGTCTGGGTTATTTTTATAAAATCTTAAGAACCTATTGATAAAAAAAAAACTTTTAAAATATCTACACACTCATTTTCTCCACCTTAATCACTTTTTACACATACATAATTGACACATTCACTCGTAAATCAAACACAAACATAATCAACTTTTAAATAAAACACAAGGTACATACCCTACACACACAGGGTACATACCCTAAAGCTGGTCGCTCACCAAGAACTAAGGTACACCCTATGCTAAAGATATCAGCATGATTAACGGGGCTCGCTAAAGCCAATGGAAGCTAGAGCTGCGAGATAGATTTAAAGAGTCATCTCGGCCTTGTAATTCAAAGGGCAACTGAAGAAACACGGGTGGGTTTAGTCAGAAAAAGTCTGTCACTCCTTTTCACTTCACCCGGAGTGAGAAATATAAGGCGAAAAATCATGAATACACTCTCTCTCACTCTACTTAGTAGTAATTAACTTAACGCAACTTTAGTAGTTAAGCGAAAGGGAGTGTTAACGTTAATTAACATTCTTAGCTCTTGGTATGCAGGCGGAATAAAGCATTATTTTGTATTGTATGTATGTATATGGGTAATACAAAATATGCTTATTTCAGCGCACAATAATTATATTTGACAAACTATTTACATACATAATTTAAAATAAAATAACTCCAAAAAGGGTACCTAATTTTTATCTTCATATAAAATACAATGGATCCCAAAAATTGCAACAACAATCTTATTGATTATAAATTGTATGGTTCACAATATTATAGTTAATGAAAAGCTATTTTTTATTTTCAATGTTAGGGGATGTCTCATAATGAAAATAGTTCATAACGATTACTATGCTCCTCACCATCAACGATTGCATCACTGCTTATCATCAGGTGGGATCGCAGTCAAGCACTTGTTTATATCATATTTTAAAAAAAACCTTTTCGGAGTTACAATTAACTTCAACAACATCTTAGGACTCAGATAGCGCGACTTTCTATCAGGTATAACAACTATCATAAGTCAAGTTTAATATTAACCACGAAGCATTTTAGTAACTCGTATATTATCTCTTAAATTTTGATCTTTTTGTCAATCATAATCACTGAAAGAAATACGCTTGGTCTGGATCTACTTGTATGCCCACTTAGCCGTTGTTTCTCCGTCACGTGGTATACAACGGTTCTGCATATAGTCTGGTTGGCACTGATATATTGCTGGCAGCTACCGGTGGAGGTTCTCTGGAGATTAGTAGTGCCTCACGAGCTCTTTTCTTGGCTGTAAGAAAAGATAGGTATAACATGTTTCATACAGGTTGACAAAATTTGGATCGAGAGTCTTAGGCTATTAATACACATTGTCCGTTAGCGAAGACGGAATTGTTAACTATATCCAAATTACAGCTACTGTGTTACTTACATATTCATGTAATAGTAGGCAAGTCTAATGCCATTTAAATTAATCCCGATGTAATATTTTACCCAAGCCGAGAATCAGCGACTGTTAGTAACAGTTATTGCTAGTGCACTCCAATAGCTGTTGCTAGTGGAATCAATAGCAATTAATAGACCAAAAATCTGGGAGTTAGATGCCTTCTAGCATGACGGTCTTCACCGTATTATTGACGTTTCCATTACGATATGGTTTTTCCATAATATGCTTACGTCAAATGTTCGTTTAACCAAATATTTTCGCTACAAGTGTATGACTAGCTCTTAACCCCACTTCAACCAGGTATTTACCGACAGATTTACGATTTTTAGTAATATATGACGTGACTTTTAAGTTTCAATCAGTTCACCAATAAGTTACGTAGGGATTTATGTGTTTAAATAGTGATTTATGCTTGTCATAGTCCTAACATGGGTCTACTTTAGTACGATGACTTTTTGCAGTTGCGTTGTTTTAAATACCTCCTTCTTTTATTTCAACAATACAAAATTGTCTATCAAAAACAGACATTCAATCAGTTTTTGTACATTTTTTTCTTCTTAATAATTACGTAAATTAATTCAGTTTACTTAAGAAGTTGTCGTTTTATGAAACATCTCAATTTGAACTGTGATAACTTTGGATTAACCCAGAGGTCAAAATAAACATTATTTTAATTCCTTTATTAAAATGGTCAGCAGTTTTCGATTTGTGTTTTGTAATGACTCCTTATATATGAAATTGTAGTTTTATGAAATTGCATACTTTGAACATGTTAGGTATATTCAGATTAACTTTAAGGTAAGTAATTGTATTCTATCCACGATGGAATTCACAATTTTAGTAGTAATTAGAGCGAAATTACAGAACAATAAAAAACACAAAGAAATAAATCAAGTTCATTATAACTTAAAATTCGGAGCCTAAACAAAATCACGAATTAAATGTGCAGTTTTAAATTGCGTCTATCAGATAATATTTGTGATAGACGCAATTGTAGGAATCCTGGAAACTTCAACAATACAGCGCTATAGAAACAAAACAATACGTACCACTAGAATGCATACAGCACAATACAAGGGTGGCTATGAAAGCTGCAAATGGCAGCACTCCAGCTAAAGCCAGCAATGCTTGTTGTGCGGGCGAATGTTTCGTCCGGGACACACCACAGCTGGTGATGTTGTGAACACTGTAATTTTCGAGAATTTTCTGGAACTCCGTGCCTAAAGCCCGAATAGTTGCCTTCATGGCTTTTGGTGTTAAAGCTTCACCGGATTCCACTTTTCGGAATTGGAAACATGGCCTGTGAACATGGATTTGAATTAGTGAAACATATAAGTTCAAAACAACTGAATGGGGCTAGGACAAATCATTATAAACTAGCTTTTGTCCACGGCTTCACCCGCGTAAATACATTATTATCTATGTCACTCAGGAATATACTAGCTTTTTATCAGCGAAAAAATTTTAGCAATAGGACCAGTACTTTCAGAGATTATATCTTACAAACAAAAAATAAACTTCTTTATAATATTAGTATAAATCAGTAATTGGAAAATAAAGATTAAAAGGTAATTTTCTGCAAAATTCTCTGTTAATTATTTAACAACGCTAATCCTGACCTTGCCCTGAGCGTGCGATTATAAAAACTGACGAATTCAAGTTGCCAATCATGTTTTGCTCAAAATATGTAAATCAATATTTTGTACGATCTCAACAATTTGTTACTTATTGCGTTCTAATGCTAATGAGAGATTTTTTTACTATTCCGATGTCTGTTTCCACGAAATAATACTATTTATATTTCTATGTTTGACGTTAAGACTATCGTGATAGAGTTAATATAATAAATGTTATTAAATATAAAAGAACATTTTTATTAGAGTGCATTTTAATCCCGACATGACTATTTTATCTATTCGTATTATGTAATTTAATGGATATTGAATTTTATTTATATTACATACACTATGCGTACAGTTAAAGAGTGGAATTCCGTGTTTCATGATAGCTATAACCAAGAGGTCTTTAAGCGAATAGGTTACTTCTAGATAAGCGTGCTCTATTGTTAACCACATCATAAGGAGATAGCGGTCAAATGTGAGCCTATGAATAATATTTATTTTATTTATTATTATTATTATTATTCCACAACTATCACACAGCTAGCAGAGCTTGTGTTATGAGTACTGGACAACTGATAAACTTACTTATATATTTCTAAATATTTACATATTATAGATAAATTACACCCAGACACAGAACAAATGATCGTGCTCATCACACAAACATTTGTCCTGGGTGGGAATCAAACCCACGACCTCCGGCATAACAGTCAGGGCTACTAACTACTAGACCAACAGGCCAGTCGAATTTAAAAATCTCTATGTAGGTATAACTTCGAAAAAATTCGGATTTATTTTTAATTTTTAGCTTGTTTTTATTTATCAGATTCAAGTTTTCTGTTTCTTTTTTCTTAATTTCTCGGTTATCAATAAGTGGTATTTATATTGTAATTCTAATTAAGATTAGACCTGGGACTAATTTACAGCCAGTATTTTTATCTTACCCAGGATTAGCGTAGAAGGCGGTGTTAGCATCATGGAGCTGCATCCGTAGTCCCTTCTGTGCTAAAGCTGCAGACATCCTATCGCGAAGGTTGGCATATTTCTGTCTGGTTCCACCTGGCATCACAAGGCGGAGAAGGTCTCTTTCTCTTACTACTACCACCTGAAGAAATATTATAACATGAAATAATAATATACTAATAATATTCCACAACTATCGCACAACGCCGTCTAGCCTCAAGCTAAGCAGAGCTTGTGTTGTGAGTACTAGACAACTGATAAACATACTTATATATATTCTAAATACATACACATTATAGATAAATTACACCCAGACACAGAATAAATGATCATACTCATCATACATACATTTGTCCTGGGAATCGAACCTACGACCTCTGGCGTAGCATGCAAGGCTACTGACCACTAGACTAACAGGCCAGTCTAAATGACGCCTATATAACCCAAACGGGTTAAAAGAAAGGTGTTTGGGATAAAATGAGGGTTGAATTGAAAATTTATATGGCTAGGAAGGATGTAACTATTGTACTGAAGTATTGAAAAAATACATGCTGCGCCGACCCAAAATAGCTTTGGATATGAGCAGGACGATAATGTTGATTTTAGTAGCATTGCCCTTTCCTGACAACTGACTTACGCTAGATAAAACGTGCTTGACAAAATTACCTCTACTAAGATATCGCTAAATCTTTCAGTGTCGTTCGTGTTATTCGCTCGGACCACCAATCTGAAACAAAAGAAAAAATAAACATATAGCGATGTTTTTTTTATTGAACCATATTATTTATTCCAAATGTAAAGCAATAATACTAACCTAAATATCCCATCAGCATAATGTATCAAATTTTTCATAATCTTTAAGTCTCCTGTCACATTATTCAAGACAATAACATCAGTGATATTGTTCAAAGATTTTCCTTTGATTGGTGACTCGAAACTCATGTTCACAATACTGTAATTTATAGGTCTTGCATCGGGGTCCTTATCAGTAGCCTTGATGGAAGCTATTAGTGTGTCTATAGGTACGTTCAGTCTGACTCCTACTGTCATGTTGGCACTCTCGAATTCAGGGAGATGGTCATCTACGTCTACAATCTTGATCAGCACTTGAATTTCTGAGGGGTCCTGAAAAAGTAAATAAATTTGATTTTAATTGATTTAATTTTTATTTTTTTATTTTGTGGGTATAGTTGGACGCTATAAGCATTTTAAAGAGATACATTGGCAATATCAGAATGAATCGCTTTTTTTAATCAATTGCTTTTTCAGATTTTTTAGTGGTTCTACAATATTATCTATGTTATACAAAAAGGCATTCGCGGCACCTAAATACTTACTTTACTGGTTAGATTGGAACCCGATTCAAAATTGGGATTCCATTTGATTGATTACATTTAGGCTTAAAAAGAACAACATCAATAACAGTTTTTGAAGAAATTTTTCTTACCAATCTATTATACGATTTAGTCAGTCTTGGTTTAGTGCCATATTTAAAGCACTTTACTGTAATTAGCTGTTTTGACACAGTTTCTCTGTCCAGTCTCGCTGCTGCGATGATCAATGCCTTGCTGTCGTTTGTTCTCTCCAATTTCAATAAACCAGAGTCGTTTCCCACTGAAAAAGAAAAGTATAGTTGTATCTCTTTTAAACATTTTTAGCTTCACTTTTCTTGGACTGACCGATATTTGACTATTCAAAAGTGCCTGCAAATGGTCTATTTGAAATAAATGATTTTGATTTGATTTGATTTGACATATTTATTGTGATTGTATTTCTATAACAGGACTGCTTTAAGAATAATCTATTTACCTGTAATAGCATAGTCTACTGCCGCGTTCTCATCAACATCTTCATCAATAGCCTCGAGTTGACCAATAAGTGTTCCTATGGGTACTTCTTCCTTGACAGTAATCAAGACTGGAGGATCGTCCTACGAAAAAAACGTTTTTAAATGAGAAACAACAATTGACAACTACTGACAATTAAAGATTATGTATGGAAATTTCTCTAAAATAAAATATTTTGTTTTCATTTGCTTGCCGATTTTTCTTTGATTGCCGTCAGACAATCCCATATTTGTCGAATCATATTCTGTTTTAGAGCTTGTTTCGATTCAATTATGCTAAGAGGGTGGCCGTATGGTGGCGTGGCGTTAATCTAGCGACGGATTTCGATGCCTCCCACGTAAGTAACTTCAGAACTGCAATTTTACTGGAGAGCATTTCAAAGATACTTCTTGCGATATTAACCACATTTTTTAATGAATCTTTATGAACAGTATGAGAATATAGTTTCTATAAGAGTAAGACTTATTTGACTTTTTTTTAATTTTAGTAACATATTACATATAATTAGATACTTTGAGTGAAAAACACAAAATCGCCATTTTGTGGGTTACAACAACTTACGTGGGAGGCATCGATTTGTTTACTCCAGTATCCGTTATTGAGTGTAAGAGTGTGCGTTCGGTGGCGGTTAAGTTGATAGTGGTCGAGCGAGAATTCATATTTTTCCCACCTACATGCCTACCGATTTGGTAGACAATCTTATTGAGTTATGGAATGTTTAAGCAAAGTACCCAGAAGACCAAATATACGCAGATGACATTTAATACACTTCGTGTGCAATGCTTTTAGGATGCTGATGTAACATTCACGTTTTCAAAATAGTAATAGTGCACTAGCTTTGGCTGTTCTAATTGGTCGTTTATTATAGAGAAAAACTGGCAGCAAAAGTCCAAAAAGGTGGCTTTAAAATGTAATTAACAACATGGTTCTTATGGAAACTTACCGAGTTTCTTCCAAAGTGGGGTTTATGGTCATCAACATCAGTCACCATAACTGTGACGATCCTTGTGCTCTGTTGAGGTGGTTGTCCTCTATCAGTCACGAGTAACACTAACGTGTATGATGCTTTGCGCTCTCTGTCCAATGATTGCCGGGTTGTGATCTGGCCAGAATGAGGATCTTAAAGAGGAAAGGAGCGTGTTTAGGTGTACTGGGCTTTTAATACTGTACAAATCGTTTTTTTTTTTGTTCAAATACATTATGAGACCGTACTATTTAATCACTGATAAATAAACTAAAATAAATAAAAAAAAAATTAAAAAAAGACGTGTGGCACTCGGGGACTGCCGCGGTAAAGCTATTATTGCATAGCATTTTTATCAACTTATGCAATTATAATTATTTATTTATTTTATTTATGCTGTATTTTTTTTCCTTTGTTTTTATTTCTTTGATATTAATTGAAGTTACACTTTCACACATTGAATTGAATTTTGATTGATTGTTCACTCATTTGTTTTCTTATCGGTCACCACGCTCAAAAAACAAATGAGTGGGGGGTGTTAGGTTATTTTCGTTACGGAATTTCTGGATTCGGTCTCCACGCTCTAGGCCCGCGATAGAAGCTATGCAATAGCTTAAAAGAAAATTGAATAAATAAAAATAAATAATTAAATTAATTACTTATAAAAAATATATTATAAATTAATTAATAAATTATGTATATTATTATTTATTATTATTATTTTTTAATTTAATTTTATTATTAAATTATTAATTACTTTGAATTATTATTAATTGAATCGAATGAATTGGTTTTGAAATATGTATGATATTTAAATTAGTTGTAGAGAGAGGATAAAATAAACCACTTTATGTGGATAATCGAAATTTCAATTACCTATTGCAAACGTTTTGGCATCAGCGTTGCTTGGTTGTATAGAATAGAAAAGTTGTCCAGAAGGTTGAGTCGGGTCATCTGGATCACTTGCTACCACTTGGTATACAGCAGATCCAATTGTTGCGTTCTGTAAAATAACCGAAAAAATACATAAATAGACATAGAGATATCTAATAAATCAATCTCTTACTCACTTTGTGTACACTTGTGCACACACACACACTATGCTATACCATATATGCATGCACTATTGTATGCATATTAAAAAATGTATTAAAACTATGTAGTTTTTTTTTACAATACTTTAGCTTCAGCTATCAGGACTATGCTATCCAGAGTTCTACATTATTTAATAAATTTTGAGTTAAAGTCAATTTCTCACCTCACTAATACTAAGTATTTCTCCAGCTGAAGGTCTAATGAACCTCGGCACACCATCATTAGCACTGACATCACCAATATACAAAGATAATGAAGTATCTCCAGAATGGCCACCACCGTCTGTCGCGCCAACTAGCAGCCTGTATGGATCAGTACGACCACGGCCGGTCAGGTCCTTGCGAGTTTTAATTTCTCCTGTGGTAGCATCTATTGTGAAGAGTCCTGAAACAAGACATGACATTAAATAATGATTCACCTTTTTTTTCCTTATAGTTTCTAATGTTGTGAATACTCCAGAGTTTTCAATGGAATGCTCAAAAGAATTTACTCTAAGAAATAAATGGATTCTAGTAGTATCGCTTTGACCATTGAAATAACACAGTGAAGGGTTATTTTTTATTTTCAGCTAGCCAGTAATTATTTCTTACCATTAGCCTCTCCCTCATCTAAGAAGTCATATTTGATTTCTCCACCTAATCCTTCATCGGGGTCTGTTGCAGTTACATTGATGACACTTATGCCGATTGGTACATTTTCGGGTACCACAGCTGTAAAAAGATTTAATTACTCAATTAGTTTCTGTTGTGAGTAGTTTACGTGCTAGTCAGTTTTTTGTATCTATAAAGAGATAAATGTGCTTTTATACATTATTTGAGCAAGAACCTTACCAGTATAAACAGTTTTCTCAAATTCAGGTGAGTTGTCATCAACGTCAAGAACATCTACAAGAATAGTAGCTGCGGTCTTCAACTTCTCAGCTCCACCTCTTGGAGTATCGGTTGCTTCAACTTCCAACCTGAGAACGGATTGACGTTCTCTATCTAGCGTTTTATTTTCGGCTACCTAGAACATGAGCAATGTTTTATAACACTGTTTGCCGCTGCATATACTATGTGAAAAAATTATGTCTAGGACATTTTTTCTAAAAAAAAGTACAATGGAGAAGTTTTACCTGTACAGCTCCAGTAACATTATCAATTTTGAACAAATCAGAATTTTCACCCTTCAATGTGTATCTGATGTCAGAATACCCTTTTATTTTATCTTCTTCAGTCAACACAGCATCTGCATCATGAGCCTTGACGGCAACAATCTGTTCTGGATATTTCACTGATTCTAGGACGCTTACTTTGTAAAACTGGAAAAGTAAACATAAAATGTTATGACTTTTAAAATATTGTTAATTTTGTGATTATATAAAGAACAATAATTAATTACCTCCTTTTCAAAAATGGGTGGATTATCATTGATATTCATAACTTCTATTATAATTTTAGCTATACTATGCTTACTGCCATCATTACTTGCCGCCTTAACAGTTATGGTTAAATTGGGGGTTGTAAGATCTTCATAATCTAAATGTTTGGTTAGCACGACTTGACCACTCAAAGGATCTACTTGAAGCAAACCCGTTTCTGCATTAATGACCTTATAACTTGAAACTAAATGTCCAGATACCGGATCTTCTGCTGTTAGCACGACAACAGTACTTCCGATGGGCTGTTCTTCTTTTATTTTATGATATATCACTGGGTTTGAACTAGTCCAACCTGCATTGGTAAATTGGGGATTTTTATCTGCGTACGGTTGAATATAAATCGTATGTTCAATCATAGCAAATTGTTTTTCTTTATTAATTTCAGCGTTAACGTCGACCACTTTGATTGTCAGTATGACTATCGATGCCATACTATAATCCAAAGTTCCGTTGACAAATATTTCTCCAGTTTCTTCATTGATCCGGAATATGTGCTTGTAGTCATATGGTGAATTAGGTTTTAGTTGGACACCAGCTTTAGAAAGAGCCTTAAGATTCACAATGCTATACTGTAGTTTTGCATTGACGTCAGTATCATAAGCTATTATTCTCGTGACTATATCATCCACCTTTGCTTTTTCAGATATGTGTGTTGTTGATTCAGTTACATTGAATTTTGGTGGTTTATCGTTTACATCTTGGATGGTTACAAAAACAGTAGTTGTAGCAGTTTCTGGTATAGGCATTCCACTGTCAACTGCGGAAACTATGATCTCATACCGGTCAGGATTTATGTCACGATCTAAGTTGGCGTCATTAGATACTGTTATAAGACCGGATCTGAATAAAAAAAACAGATTAAAGTGAACATTATTTGTACAAAGCAATATTAAAAGTTATTTAAGTACTTTAATTTCAGCTTCTTTTCAAATCAACAAATTGGTCTGTTAGTCAAGTTGGATTCTTACGAGTTTACGGATGAGTTAAAGGAGAAACTTACTTTTCGTTGATGATAAAATTATCTCTAGAGCCTGATACAATATGATAAGTAAGCAAATCATCCAAACCATCAGGATCATTAGCAACCACCATGGTAACATTCTGCCCAGGCTTAGCATCTTCCCTAATATTTGCTTTGTAGTTCATAGGATTTAGGTCAAAGGTAAAGTCTTCGGTAGTTTCTGGGCTGTGTTGAGAAACGGTGTACTTGTAGTGATGGTAGTTGCCTTTGAATGTTGGTCTCTGGTTTCCCGGAACACCAACTCGAATATAAACTCGAGTTTCGTTGTGGAGAGGTGGGATACCTGAAAGTGGATTTTAAGTTGGTAAGTAATTTTAGCTTGTGCGGAAAGTTAATGTAAGTTTAAAATATAAGTTTGTAATTTTTCTTTGCAAATATTTTATAATATTTTCACTTACCATAATCAGTAGCTCGCACTACAAGCTCATATTGACCACGAGGAGTATCCATGCTATCAACTTTCTCTATAATACTTATTTCTCCTGTATCTTCATCAATTGTGAAAACGTTGCCTTTCCGACTAATACTATTATCGGATTCCAATGAATATTTTATTTGACCATCGCCTTGTGTAGGCCCATCTGCATCAGTGGCCTAAAAATAAAACAAAATAAATGGGAAAAACAATACTTGTATTATAAGCATCAATTTTTATACCTCCATACTCAAAAATCAAGTTAAATACATTTCCAAATTAAATCATACTCACTCGAACAACGAATTGTGGTTCAAAACTATTAGCTCCATCTCTTATAGTTCTACTATACTCAGCCGCTTCAAATAGAGGAGCATTATCGTTAACATCCAAAACTTCAATAAAAATACTTGCTGTCGACCCCTTACCACCTCCATCTTTAGCAAATAGTGTTAAACTGTAGCTTTTTTGTTTCTCATAGTCTAGTATTTGTCGCACATAAACGCCTCCTGTATTCTTATCAGTTTTAAACATATTAGATCCAAAACCAGTTAAAGTGTATTCAATTTCACCAAATATTCCATAGTCTCTGTCAGTAGCATACACGTCACCAATTTTAATTCCAATAGTTGCGTTTTCTGGTATGTTGAATTTATAAGTAGATTCTTCGAATATTGGTGTATTGTCGTTCATATCAAGAAGTTTTATGTTGATTCTAGCTGATGATAATTCTCTTCCATTAGCTGATGTAACAATATCAAAACTAAATAAGCGTTTTTCTTCTTCATCGACTTCATAATCTAACCTCGAAGAATCTCTAACTTTTATACTGATTGGAGTTCTTCCTTCACCGTGATCTGTACTAATAGCAAACACGCCTTCAGAGTTCCAAACATTTCTTAACGTTAAATCGTATTTACTATTCTGTCCTATATCGTGATCTTCAACGTATATTGATAAACCAGGGATAGGACTTCCATTTTCTATATTTTCAGGTATCGATATATCAAACTCCTCTTTATTAAATTTTGGTACATGGTCATCAACGTCAGTAACGATTATTGTTATTGTCGTCACCGTGAAATCTGATGGTACTTCATTATTAATTAATTCTGTAGCCTGAAAAATAAAGTACATTTATAGAACGAGAAAGTATGGCATATGTACATATATATTAAAGGTGGCCAGCAGTAGATAGACCAAAATAATCTTGATAAAAATACCAAAAAATAATTTCAGTTAATTTTATTTCCTATCATTTATATTGTATAGTTAAGAACTTTACTGCTTCTAAAATTATTACAAAATGAAAAGAAACAATATTATAAATCGTGAATACCTTGACAAAGAAACTGTAAACCCCTCCGTTCTGCATCACGACATCACTTTCCCTGTCAATGGGAGTATCAGAAGCAACCAGTGTAGCTCTTCCTAAAGGTCTGTCGGGAAGTAACTTGAAGTACTGCTCCGTGTCGCCTTCGAGGGTCAGCAGAACTGGTCGAGGATTCGCGGTGTCTCCATCTTTGGCTACGATCTCCAATATGCTTGTGTTCTGAAAATTTTATTTTATTATATTAACCTTTCGAATGTCTTAAGTTACACAGTCCGACATAAGGTAATTGTCTTTCTATTGTGTCTCTAATTACGACATTCAAAGAGTTAAACTACCTAAAACACAAATCACAAGTCAAGGATGAAGTTGAAATGATAAAATGTGTTTTGTAATACATGAATTTATGCTAAGTTATTCTTATTTGTTATTAGCTGTGCTCGCGACTTCGTTCGCGTGGACTACAGGATTTTGAATTTATTTTTTCTGAAATAAAAGTAGCCTATGTTACTCCTTATTACACCAGCTACCTGTCAAAATCGGTCCAGCCATTTCAGAGATTAGCCCGAACAAACAGACAGACAACAGACAGACAAAAATTGAAAAAATGTTATTTTGGAGTATGTACCGCATATATATTCATATGCATGTAGTAAAAAGCAGTTATATCAATATTACAAACAGACACTCCAATTTTATTAATATGTTTATATGGAAAATTGTATTCCATTTATTTAACTTATAGTTATTTTTTATTACATAGGATTAACATTACTTGTTGTATTCTTTGTAAACCCATTTTTTGCGTTACAATTTGTATTTAATTAATTAACTGTTTGAGATTTTCATGTTTGGTCTCTAAAGAATTGTGAACTACATTCAAAGAACTGTCATAATACATACCGGAGCTGTATTTTCTGGCACTGTTGCTGAGAACGGAGCATTAATAAACAGGGGTGGTTGATCCTGAACATCCCAAACTGCTGCAGCAACACTGGCTAGGGCTCTCAGAGGTCTATCAGATGAATCAGTAGCCTCTAAACTGATAACGTAAGCTGATCTACTCTCAAAGTCCAAAGGCTGGTTCAGGAATAGTCGCACTTGGTATTCATTTGGTGTTATCTGTAATCCAAAAGTACGCATATGTAGGTTACTAATATTATACAAATTAAACAAAAATACTTTTCAGTATTGGATAGCCAAATATACATTGAAAATGTCTATATTCTATAATAACATTACGCTACGACCCATAAAAGTGTAATAGTAACCAAAAACTCGGGGAAAACCACGGGGGTCAGCTAGTATATTCCATTCATTTTGTAAAAGATATTATTATTGTCTGGCTCGTTTTTGACACTTTTTCATTTAGCACCTTTGCGGTGCATTCATATTCTTATGTTCATTGTCATCATCATCATCATCATCATCATTTCAACCGAAAGACGTCCACTGTTGGACTTAAGTTCCACCAAGCGTCGTCACAACGACCACCGCGGAACCAGATCGTCGGTCCACCTTGTGGGAAGCCTTCTAACGCTGTGTTTTTTAATCTTATGATACATTTACTTAACCCCTCTACCCAAGATGTATCTATCTTAATAGAACAGAATAACAGAGTATCTAAAGTATCCTTATTCTTTGCTTACCATATCAGTGTCAACTCTGAACGTAGCACATGCTACAGAATCACTTCCTTTTTCTTTGGTAGAACATATCACTCGTATTCTTGCATTATCGCCTTCATCGCGGTCTGTTACTGTTATCTTTGGGTTCACCTGAATATCATCAATAAGGTAAGTAACGGTAACGTTAACTTAATACCACTCAAAATGCACGATAAAATTTTATATACAAGTATTAACACAGAAACAGTTTTAAAAATGATACCTCGGTAGCAGAATAGGCAACAACTTTTTGTTGAATATATTTAAGTAGATTCCATTTTTTGTTTGTTTTTTATTTACAAGTAAATGAACTCTATACAAAAACAGTAAATATCAGACGTTTAGTATTGTATTGTTTTTATGTAACTTTTAAACGTCAATATTTATCAATCTTATTATTCTATCGTTATGATTAAATTGTATGCATACCTCAATCTCAGTTCCGACAGCAGTAGCTTCACTGATGTTTACAATGTAAGGCCTGTTATGGAAGACAGGCGGGTTATCATTGACGTCCTTTACAGGTATGACACGTCTCAAAGACACTGTATTCGGCTCCGTGTTTGCTATTCCTTCATCTGTAACAGGATTGATTTCTAATGATGAAGACAATACCTATTACTACACGGGTTTTTTGTTAATCATCTAAAACGAAATCAATTTGAAGTTGATACTTTAGAAACCTACGAAATACAGTGCCTTTACGGTACTAAGCACAAACGGAAATAATTAGCAACGTTAGCAAGGTATTGGTAACGAGAGAACTGATTACACAATAGGAAATGTTAAAATTGAGAAATGAACTTTCAAATCTTCCAATTGATCAGTGAGCCAGAAACTAGCTAAAAGAAGTAAATGAGTTAAATGCTTAAACGCTACAAAATATTGGTATTAAGAACGAGTATGCATCGTTTTAAGCAATGCTTCCGTTTACTGTAAATATGTATTTGATTAGATATGATATATAGATTGATTAGAGTATTTATACAGGGTAGCCCGGTTATTGACTGTAAATACTTTTACTTTATATGAACATAAATAATTTTCACGCTTGAAAGAACTCTTTGTATACAGTATATAGGTGGACACTTCACTGAAATGTTGTAGATAAGACCTTACCAGTTATACTGATGATAACTTCTAAGGCATTCTGCTCTTCCCTGTCCAGGGTCTTGGCAAGAGTGACGACACCCGTCAGTGAGTCGACTGAGAAATACTGTCCAGATATGGAATAGCGAAGAGGACCATTTTCTGGATCAACGCCTGAAAATTGAATTGTTAAAACGGTTAATAATATAAATTATAATAATGAAAATAAAGTTAGGTTTTCTTATTAGGATGGTGTACTTTAAACAAAAAACTTCTTTAAGTTTTGTAAGAGCAAAAAGTTGTTACTGAAATGTCAGTTTCTTAAATAGATGTTAATTGTTTATATAAATGATTAATGAAGATGAATATATTAATGATGATTAAGGTAACGAAAAACGTAGTTGTAGTATTAAAAATAAACAAAGACAGTTTTTTTACTGTTATATTCCTTGATAAACTATATTATTATATTTACACTTCACATTTGATCATACTAGCTCCTGCCAGCGGCTTCGCCCGTGTGAAAGTAAAAAATATGTAACATACACTGACTAAGGCATCAGTGATAAAGTAGCAACTAGTGAAAAAAATTTAAAATTGATCCAGTATTTTTTGATGTTACTCATTACAAACAAATATACATATCTTTTCTATTTATAGCATTAGTACCTATAAACTAAAGAAGGACTAATACACTACCTTTTAAATGATAAACCGGAGTTCCAACAGGCGTGTCTTCTGACAGACTGAACTGTGACATGTCCCCGATCTGCGGCACAAAGTGAGGTGCTCTGTTGATGACCTGGCTCCAGCATGTTTGTAGCAGCGAGAGGATTAACAGGATTATCAGCGGGTTTGGATCTGATATCACTGTCGGGATCTTTCGACGCTGGAATATTATTTCGGCCATTCTGGAAAAAAAGGTAAAAGTTATAACACTACATTTTGGATTTGACATGATAGTTTTTTGTTTACAAGAATTCGGATTCAGAGGATCTGCAAAAAGAAATAGCTGACTGAAATAGCATGATTTTAGATCACGCTATTCCAGCGAACACTCCAACACTCGGGTCTGGAGGCAACTGTGGAACACTTTGTGGTTTAAGTTAGTAAACATCTAAAAGACCTCTCGACCTGCCTTAGGACCGTAAATTATAGCATGAGGATTGTTGTTAATAAAAAATACCATAAAACTGAAGTATGATAAATGAAATTTATTTTGCAAATACATAGGTTTTAAAAAACATATTTACATGATAATATTTTCGTCAATTTAAACTAGATGAGAACGATATTTCCTAGTTGACTATCCTGAGAAGAAACACTGAAACTAACTCAGGGGTTTTTTTATGGTGGAAAAATCATCAATGACAACCCCGTTTCAAAGTCCATACAGCAAACATGTAATGGTCAAATCATATGGGAAACATGTAGATTAGTATCGGAGATGGTCTTATAAGGAAAGGACCACTCAGATTTGGATGGACCTATCCAGTCAGTGCAAGCATTTGTCTATAGCTTGCTAAGATGTTTGATTCCTTCGAGTTCAGTGGTTTTGATGTGAGAATCTTTTGATAGTAAAGTATAACAATTGTAGATAAACCAATAAATAAATCTTTGAACAGAACCCAAAAATATTGCCAGCCCTTTCACAGTGGTACAGTTTTCTAGTAGGCAGTTCATTAATTCCATTTATAACGGGACCCAGATGATGACTTCATTCGAGAGCATGCCCCAGAACTAACAATTCACAGAATATAAACAAGCCAAATACATTTTCGAGGTCTTCTTTCTTCAAGCGTGAAGACTCACAGCCATAACCACTCATAATAGTTATACGTAATTAAAAATACTTAACATTCATAACACTTGGTTACTCAGTGTTACTGAGTTAATGCATTACACAATATTATCAGTATAATAATGCAGATACCGTTATAAAGGTATATCGGGATGTTAGGGTTCTTAACGTAAATTCATCCAAGCATTACTGCTTCGTAGAAGGAGGTGACCACCTCTGCCATTCTTTCTCGCTCTGGACCCTAGCCTGAACCAGAGCCTGGTTTTTTTTTTTTTTTTTTCGGTGGGAAAAATCATCTTATGACAACCCCCGCTTTTGGGTGGAGCGGAAGATAGTGTCAGACTCTTACTGACTAAAAAACCCATCCCATTCCTTCAAGCCTTCATACCGGGGCTCGAGCGCCCTTTCGGATAACCCTGGCCCCAGTAGGCTTGCGAGACGTCGTTGCCGCCGATCACTTTATGCAGACCTAAACCTTCACCGTGTGCTCCATCTTGTCCTCCAGGTGGTTTACATAATGATGATACCCGGGCGTTTCTTCCGCCTGAATCCGATGCAGCAAGCGTCATGCGGAAGGCGAGGACGCCGTGTCTCATTTCGAGCCGCTCCTCAAACAAGGGACTTACTACCATGATTACGGCGTGCCAACCCGCACTAGGCGGGCGTGTTAGATTACGGCCCATTCCGTCTCATATAGTCCTCTCTAATATAATAAATAAATTATAATATATAATGTCATTATAAGGCCGACTATTTAAGTTAGCTGAAGTTTTAAGTTAGCTGGTTTGAGGTGTACCGTATTCGGTACACTAGTGCCTGAGAGGTTAAGGTATCACAAGACATTATTGTGATTTAAATTGTAATAATAACGTGCATATTCAAATAAGACCAGTTATTGAACAATCAACCTGTCGCTTTGGTTTCATTTCTCAATCGGCTGGCCACCGCCGCGAGCTTGTGACATTCTAACTCGTTGTACTTGTAATGTACGTACTTCTAATATAGTTCTCAATGTGTAATTTCCGAATATATAAAAGGCAACGTTACTTCTGCATTCTTCTAAGGGATAGACAGAAGTATGCCTATTTACTTCACAAAAATTTTGCAGCAGCTATGTAAAATGAAGATTTTATCTGTTGTATTTATTTATTATATTACATATTTGTGTATACATAATACACAAATAAAAAAAACCAAAAAAGTTCATTATAAGTATTAGTAATTGAGTAGTACAAAAGTACTGCTTATTTAAACAAAAAAATCCAGCAGACCTGCGAAAGAAGAGATTAGAGATTTTGTATTTATTCTTAATTTTATTTGGCGAGCAATAAATATATTTCTTAGAATCATATTAAACTAAGGAGACCCGGAATAAAAAAGTTTGGTGACTCATATTATGTTTGAAGGTGCACAACTTTATAATGACCTGCCTAGTATACTAACCTAACCTAATCAAAGATTAAGAAGAGCCGGCTGATAATGATGATAAAAATATTTTGAATTAAAATGTTTTGGAAAGTGAATTATCACTCTAATGATATAAACTAAAAGCTTAAAGTCACCAAAAGGGCAATAAAAAGGCTATGTTTGGAGTTTCTTTCCGTGATCGTATCAGGAATGAAGATATCCGTAGGAGAACCAAGGTTACTGACGTAGTCTGAAGAATCATTAAATGCTTAAGTTTGACGATTATTCGCAGTTCATATTGCTTGAAGAATAGATGGTTGATGGGTTGAAAGGTTCTGGAGTGGTGACCAAGTAACGGAACGCAGCGTAGGAAGGCTTCTCACAAGGTGGATCAATGTAAACTCATTTTAAGCAAATCTTGTTCTTATGAATAGGTAGATAAAATCTTTAAACCTAATTTTGCCAGTTAAGTTGTAAGACAGCAAAAATACTCAGAGCTGTTACTAAGAATCCGCAGACGGTAAAGCAAAAAAAAACTTGCCAGATCCTCTCGCCTAGGTGCACGCACATGCACTTGCAGCCATTAGAAAACCAACAAGGCAGGCGATGCCGAATTGTCTTTAATATTTATTTACTACCTGACCTGGTGAACCTCGTACCAATGAATATAATATATCTTTCGATATAGTCAACCGATTGTGATGAAACATAGCATAAGTAACATATCAAGACAGTTACACACAATTTTTGTGATGCGCTCACCATTAAAAACTTCTACAGATTTATTATGACAGTATAGATTTATATATTTATAATGTTAGATGGTCGGGAGCTCTGTCGGACTCGTACAGGTTGGAGTGCGGGGTGAGGCAGGGGGGGTTGACGTCACCAACGCTCTTCAATCTGTACATCAATGATCTTGTTGCCGAGCTCAGCAGCCGCCATGTTGGATGCCATGTTGATGATGTTTGTTTTAACAACATCAGCTACGCTGATGATATGGTGCTGCTGAGTGCGTCGATAGGTGGGCTCAGGGAGCTCATTGGCATCTGTGAGGAGTATGCTCTTACTCATGGCCTAAAATATAATATTAAAAAGAGTGAGCTTATGGTCTTCAAAGCTGGGTCCAAATGTCCGGCGGAGATTCCACCAGTGAGGTTGTGCGGGGTGTCCTTGGAGCGGGTATCAAGTTTTAAATACTTAGGTCATATTCTGACGTCTGACCTGAGAGATGACGACGATATTGAGCGAGAAAGGAGGGCGCTGTCGGTGAGGGCGAATATGATTGCGCGTAGATTTGCCCGTAGCTCCAAGGAAGTCAAAATCACCTTGTTTCGAGCCTATTGTACATCTTTTTATACGTGCGGTCTGTGGGTTTCATATGCGCATAAGTCCTACAGCGCTCTCCGCGTGCAATATAATAACTCACTTAGAGCACTGTTGCGGCTGCCTCGCTTCTGCAGCGCGTCGGGAATGTTCGCAGAGGTACGCACTGATTGCTTTTATACCAGTATGCGCAAGAGAGCGACCTCGTTAGCGAGTAGAGTGCGGGGCAGTAGCAACAGTCTTCTTGCTGTCGTTGCCTCTAGGTTGGATGGGCCCTTTATACGGCACTGGCAGGCCTTGCACGCACCTGTAAATCAGGCGTGGGGCAGGTAACTTTGTGTACGTTTCAATCATGCATTTAATTTTATTATTATTATATTAATGACATTTTAATTTGAAATTTTATTCTATTGACCATATTAATTTAATTTATTGTTTTGATCATTTTAATATTTAACTGACATTGTAATTGTAATTTATGACATTTTGATCTAGTGTGTAATTGGATTTAATACTCGTGTGCAATGATGAAACTATAAAACTTTGAACTAACATAGAAATAAGTGTTACTAACATACAATGTGGACCAAAAGTTGTCTTTTAAATAAATTATTATTATTCTTTTTATACATTTATTTATCTCAGGACCGTGAGGTCCTGGACCTTTGGAAGGACTTTATTATTATTATTATTATTTCCTTTATTAATTTTTTTACATGTTACAATATATTTTTAAATATTTCTTAAAAAACAATAAAAAAAAACATTTAAAAATATAAAAAACAGTATCCCACCGGTATCGGGAACAGGGTCCAAGCTACCGGCGGTCAGGGCTCCAGAGAAAGGAACCTCCTAACTATACGAGCCGTGTCCAGGAGTACCGCTTTCTGAATCAAGCCCTTGATCCAGCCGCTTAACGAGAGCCTCCTAAGGTGTTGGTCGAGGCTCTTGGCTATTAAGCCATTGGCTGACACGACTATCGGTACAATGATCGCTGAGTCCACATCCCACATGTCGACAACCTCGCGAGCCAAATCGATATACTTGATTTGTTTATCTTTCTCGGCTTTCACGAGATTCTCGTCATGCGGAACGGATATGTCAACAATCATTGCACGCCTCTCCCTTCGGTCCACCACCACTATATCAGGCTTATTGGCTACAATAGTCCTGTCAGTGATGATGGACCGATCCCAGTACAACGTGATATCGCCACTATCGAGAACTGGGTCGGGCACATACCTGTAGTATGGCACCTCCGATTCCACAAGAGAGTACTTCATTATTATTATTATTATTATATATACTTGTTTAGACAATAAGATAATAGTTTATTTAGTGGGAATCTAAAACTACTAAAAAAAAAAACATACAATTAGCGATCTTATCGCATTCCGCGATTTCTTCCAGACAATCTTTAATAGACAAAGATTGGGCCTGGGCACAAAATAAACTTCTTATTAGGTTGGCTTAAGTGGTTCTTATAGGTACTAAAATAGATAATAGGTACAAACTTATATACCTTCTTATTTATACGAGTATAAGCAAGAAAATAAGTGACGACTAGTTTATCGAAATATGTAATATCTCTGTCAGTGACAATAGACCTACGAAGCAGTAATGCTCGCTAAGGAGGAGGCCGACCGCATCAGGCAACGGCGCTCTCGCCGCCGCCGGGATTCCGATCCCGATTTCCAACCACCGTAGGCGCGGGCTTGCGGACAGTGAGTAATGGGTAGCTCGCTGTCCGGCCGTCCGGTGACTGTCCGGAGCAAGCCCAAGTCGTAGACGGCGCGCGCTGTTCCCACGCGCCTCAAGGAGTTGTCAGCAACAGCAGGGGCCCAGCCGGGTCGAAGCCTACTGGGGCCAGGGTTATCCGAAAGGGCGCTCGAGCCCCGGTATGAAGGCTTAAGGGAACGGGATGGGTTTTTTAGTCAGTAAGAGTCTGACACTATCTCCCGCTCCGCCCAAGAGCGGGGGTTATCATTGGATGATTTTTCCCATCGAGAAAAAAAAAAAAGTGACAATAGAAAGACAATGAGATATCGAACGCCGGCGCGGGCGTTTGCTTGGAGTTTGATGAATTAACCCATGTCATATTCTATTTACTATTCTGGGATGTGGTTTATCCCTGTGGTTAATTGCATCCGAATTCATTCAGTTGTTTGACTGTGAGGGAGTAATAAACATAATACATACATTGTTAACACCGTTGCGGCCCTACACCTAACGTGTAGTCCTACGATTAAACGTTTTGTCTCGTTGTTTATACAGCGTACATCGACTGGAACAATGTGCCCACTACAATCTTCCCGTCTGATTATAATTTAGCTATCTTCAAGGCCAAAGTGAATAAGCTCTTAATAAACTAGTGCACTTCACCATTAACGATTCCATTACTGTTTACCATCAGATGGGATTGCAGTCAAGTACTAGTTTGTATCATTCAAAAAGACACAAAATATAAGTGTACTTTTTGCATTTACTCCAAATTCAAAAAGTAAGAAACATTGTTCGGTCGTTTCGCAGGAAATACCATTTGTTTGAATAACCATTGTGTAACATCCGATTCGAAATCGACGTGGTTACCATTTAGTATCGATTTCTTCATTAGACGAAAAGTGCAAGTAGTATTGAAAAGATTTTTCAGTGTTACTTGGACAGAATTCTGAATTTATTTCAATTCTGAATTGACGTTTACTTAATCTCTGCTAGAATCAGTTAAGAGTCTTATTTAATTCCTTATTTTTGATTATTGTTAGGCTTGCGTTTGACCATTATCTCGCTTGAATGATAATTATGTGATTATGTGGTTGACTTCAAGACCTTTAGGTTGTAGCTGTCAGGAAACAGAGACTCGGGCACGGAATTCCACTCCTCAGTTGTACGCATCTATACTCTATACATATAAATAAAATTGAAGTGTCTGTTTGTAATATTGAAATAACTGCTTTTTACTACATGCATATGAATTTACGTACCATACACCAAAATAACATTTTTTACAATTGTTGTCTGTCTGTCTGTTTATCCGGGCTAATCTCTGAAATGGCTGGACCGATTTTGACAGGACTTTTTTTGGCAGGTAGCTGATGTAATAAGGAGTAACATAGGCTACTTTTATTTTAGAAAAAATAAATTCAAAATCCTGTAGTCCACGCGAACGAAGTCGCGGGCACAGCTAGTATAGAATATGTTCCCAAAATGTATAGTGCGTATGGGTGGGATGTCTGCCATATTGTATGCCGTCTCTCTTTTCGGAACAGGTTTATAGGAATTAAGTTATGCAATTCCAACGCATATTAGGGATTATATAGCAAAGTAATGATAGATCGTCTATGTGAAAATACTGATATAACAACTAATTAACTACAAATAAAATGAAAGGTTATGAGTAATCGCCATGCTCCTGGATAGTGCAATAATACGTTCAGTGGTCGTCGTGCATGCTAGACCGATCAGACCGACAAGACAAGACATTTGTCTGCTTCTATCAATGATGACAGTAGTAGACATGAGTGTGTCTGCAGCCGCACTTTACCGCTTGAGTACCGAACATACTTTATTACGAGCCTAAAAGTTGTAGTAGTAATGATCGGTTTTCGATTAAAAGTATGTTGAAAACGTCGTTTGATATTTGTGGGGAAATTGTCATTGCAATTTTTCCAAAAAAGTCTCTCTTTCGGCTCGGGCGTTGATCCTGCCTCGGCTGCGATGACATTTGACTATTTGTATTAAAATATACTATTTCCTGTTTAAGAGAAATTCTTATTCAAAACCAGGCAGCTCATTCAGTTATAGAATAGAATGGAATAAAATAAATTTTATTTTACTTTTTGTTTGTTTGTACTTTTTTAGTTTTTATTGTTGTGTTTATTTTGTTGTAACTTCATTGTATCTTGTAGGTAATTCTACAATTCTGTTCGCCCTTTAAGGCCTCTTTGGGAGCCAGCATGTTATAAACCACTTAAGTGTCGGTTTCACTGTGAGCTAAGTGAATTTCATTCTCTATTTATTACACCATCGGATATAATATCATTATTTGTCATTTGTTTCAACCGTAACTATACTTGAGCGGTTAATGCTATCGTCATTTGTAACGCCATTTTGGCTGTTATTAAAATGCAACCCATATATATTAACCAGATAAATTACAGCTGACGAAGAACTGGTTATCGTTAAAGTTAACCGGTGCAACTCACTCTTAGAGCCACGGTATATCCAGTCAAATGTTCTGGCCACTCATCGTCGCCCAAAGATCAGCGTTGCAAAACAATGCGATGACGTAAGTGTTTATACAAGAATGTCTGACCGCAAAACTGTTGGCATTGGGTAAGTGGTTCACTGGACTATGTTCACGCTACACTTTTTACAGTAGGATAAATACCTAGATAATTATTTCAGGACGATATAGTAGCTAGTATTGTTATATATTGAACTATGTAGGTTTTACTTTAAGGTATATTTGATACCTTTTTTTTTTCAGCTAAGGATTGGATTTTCCTGCCGGAATGTCTGTTACCTGATAACTACAACATAGAGGTCTTTAAGTTTAGAGTGTATATGTTACTTCTAGGCATACGTGCCCTTTCTTCAGCATGCTACATCATCGCTTATCATCAGGTGAGATAGTGGTCAAACGCGAGCTTAACCAAAATAAAAAAAATAACAACTTCAACTAACTACTTGACTAACTGACTATAACTGCTTGACTGAGTAGAACGTCGTACTCGTAGTCCACTTGTCTACTGAAGAATGTCTCAGACTTTACATCATATAAACCCACCTTTGTCCCTTCCCTATCCCAGAGCTACGATAATTCTTCTGACCTACTCGGTGACCTATCGTTATATGGATAATATTTCCAAGGCCCCATGGACTTGGGTCGCACACACGTCCAAGAGCAAGTCCGTCTAGTAAATTCTCTACTAAACTCTTCATCATCATTTCCCTAGCCTTTTCCCAGCTGTGCTGCTGCTGAATGTTTTACTTGGAGCGACTGCCTATCAGACCTCAATAACCCAGTTACTGGAATGATGGTTAGACCTTCTGTCGTTTGAATACCTGTAACGACTGTCAAAGATTTACGAATAACAACTAGCTCATGCTTGAGAGGCTTATCCCCGTAAAACTCTTACCAGGCAAAAAGTCCCAAGATATCTTGGAAAAGTTATTATCATATCACGTTTATTTTTAGCCCCATGTTTACATGCAAACAAATTACTGAGAATTGCATTGTTTTAATTGCTGCGCTTGCAGTTGTGATTGTTAACACATTTCAAATCGTGTCGTTTGCTCCAATTTGTTTGATTAGTATTATCTAAGTAAATATTATCGACGTGCGTGATTTATATGATTTATGTAATCATCTTTGAATTTATTCTTAGATATTTTTTTTTTTATTGAAAATTTACTGTAGCTGTACTTACGTTTTTTTTTTTTTGTAATTGATACATAAACTAGTGTTTGACTGCGATCTCACCTGATAGTAAGCAGTGATGCAATCGTTATTGGTGAAGCGCATTAGTTTATTAAGAGCCTATTCAATCTAGACTTGAAGACATCTAAATTGTAATCGGACGGGAAGACCGCAGTAGGCAAATTGTGCCAGTCCTTCGATGTTTGTTTTAATTTTTATGAATTGAAATATTTGTTTTAGCTTGTAGAGTGATTTAGCAAGACAGCAAGAAGCGTATTGAATATTTTTTTGCGTATTTATGAAATTTATTTTCTTCAAAATTGCCGATTAACTGCTGAAATCACTAAGCATGTCAAAAAAAGCAATCGAAAAAAAAATCGCATACCAAAATTACTTGCCACACACTTTTTTGCAACCCTTATTATATCAACCGACGCACAACGCCAAACAACAAAACATTTAGACAAAGGAATTAGCAGCGAAGTTCCTCTGACACAAAAAGTAGTAGCTTGAAGGAGCTCTAAGGTTGTGGCTACGAAATCAACAAGAAGCGGCTGCAAGTTAGGCGGACGCAACCGGGCGTAGTCTTCACTCGGTGGCACAATACTGGACTCTTACGGTCCGGGCTAAGCATTTTGCCACGTCGCTTATACCGCGTACATTGAAGGACTGGAACAATTTGCCTGGCTGCGGTTTTCCCGTCCGATCATACTTTAGGTGTCTTCTAGGCTAGAGTGAATAGTCTCTTAATAAACTAGTGCATTTCACCATCAACGATTGCATCACTGCTTACTATCAGGTGGGATTGCAGTCAAGAACTAAGTACTTTATATCATTTAGAAAAAAAAAATGCAATCAGCTAAGCCTGATCTGGTACAACTGAATATCCGTAATTTTTCATGGAAAACTTCTAATCCAGGTAACGCAATGGTTACATTTGATAACATTAAGGGTGAGTTGCACCATTTAACTATAACGATAACCAAACCATAATCAGCCGTGAAACGGCCGCCTATTGGTCAACTCGACGATTTGACAACTGTTAACGGCTTTGTTATCGTTATAGTTAAATGGTGCAACTCACCTTAAGCTGATTGTCAGGACTTTGGACTTCAGGCTTTTGTTACAACTGTCACAGATCTACGTTTGACCTGTGACTAAAATAATAATACGTGGACTTACAGACCACAGCATATCATTATAAGCGGGTCAGATACTAAGGTAGGTGCCAAATGATTGTGGAATAACGGTCATTGACCCTCCTAAATTTATTGACATTCTTAATTTAAAAAAGGGAATTAAAGACATAAAGCTGTCTTGAATCGACATCTATCGTGGTCCTTTACCTTTTCTGAAAAACAGTTCATTGATGGTTTTTCGGGTACTTTCGGTATATTGGAGATATTAAGAAAAGGTCGATGTACTTTATTTTAACCGACTTCGAAAAGGAGGAGGTTCTATGTTCGGCTAAATGTATGTTTTTTGTATGTATGTTCACCGATATCTTGGTCAATTGTGGACCGATGTTGAAAATTATTTTTTTGATTCAAAGGTTATGCTTCCAAGTTGGTCCCAAACTTCAAAGATATGGAACAGAACTCCTTATAGAAACAAAGCAGAACTGTCGTAACAAGTAAGATTGCTTTATTTATACGTGCAGTCGATGACTGAAGAAAGGGGAAGGGATGTATCGAACTGATCTGGTGATGAAGCCTGAAAGTAAATTAATGTAATCTAACCGCGTTAGGGATTATTAGTGGTGGTACCAAAACTAAAAACTGAAAAATAAAAAACTTTTTACAAAAAAATAATAAACCGACTTCAATGTAAAAAAACATTGAATAGTACAAAATAACTTTAATTTCGCAAGTCAGTGGTAAATAACGAAGAGACAAAACTATCTATTATAGAAACACCGACTTCCGAAATTAAAGTTATTTGGTACTTTTCAGTGATTTTTTACATTGAAGTCGGTTTAATTTTTAAGTTTATCTGGTGCCTTGTATTTGTAAGTTGCTACCGACAGCTTCACTACTGCTCCGCCCCGCTTGCCCATTGCTTATCGCTGGTTTCATGCCCCCAGCCTAACAATTATGGTGATTTCTCACGAGCATTGTGCTTGGTTCAGTGACACGAGGTCGGAATACAATGGCGTTGCGTTACCGCCTCAACCTAGAATAAATCGAGCAATTTATAAGAAGCTCTCGAACCCTGGAATAGGTTGCGATGTTCTTGTGGGCTTTCTTCGTAGAGTATAATAGTATAGAGAATGCGTAGAGTGCGTGGCTGCGTCACTGGTTTGATTTATGGATCGATTTAAGTTGCTGAACTCAAATCGACCCATGGCTTGAGTTGTTGCAAAGTCTAGGTTTTTAGACATAATCTTCACATTTATCATTATGAAATAGGTCAGACTAACGAAGTACGAGAGCAATAATCATTAATAACTTCTCCTGTGCTTGCAGTTAACCGTAATACTAGTGGATATGTTGGCATGATTCTTTAATCATACTAATATTGTAAGTAATAGACATGCAAGTGTATGTCTGTTACTTCTTTACATTTCGATGACTGAACGGAGTTCGAGTTATCAGGAATTTCAACGGGTAGACCATATCATAGAAAAGCATAGTATAATTTAATTTTTTTATGTACCCTTGGGAGCACTTTCACGCGGGCACAGCTGATAACACCACATAATTTTGTATAAAAAAAAATCCAAAAACTAGAACTTACTGTAGTTATCATTAAAGTTACAAATAACTTAATACTTGGTTGAATGATGATCCTGCTTTGAGCATTGCCAAACCATATCCCGACTACAGTATAGATCAGTATTGCATAAAGTTTTCATGACAGGTCAACCATAAATTGGAAAATGCATGGGAGCATGTTTAAGCAACCTCCCGTATGTCTTAGTATAGCATGAGCAACTCCAACTTGTTAGCTCATCGTATTAAGTAACTCATTTCCTACACTAACTATCGTTTACACGGAAAACTGTACATAATCACTAAGTTTTCCCACATACTTAGATTCTATCTTAGCTTGTATGTCTTCATTAAAAACGTCAAACGTTTTATCTGTGTTATTCCGGGAATGGGATGATGTGTGGAACTAGTACGTTTAACCGTTACTTCACATGTGAGTTCTAAAAGTTAGTATATCCATATAGAGAGTGAATTATATATTATTCAAGTGAGTTTGAATGGTCTAATCAAACTGTGAGGAATAGCGATAAAAGCTCAGAGGAGTCTTGAGTCTTGTCTTGAGTTATTAATGACTAATATACGAAATTGGATGGAAGACCACAATTTGGAGATTAATTTTACAAAAACTAAATTAATGCAATTTAGGCCCCGCCAAAAAAATCCTTTACATATTAATTTTACGTTTGACAGTATAAAATTGGAATGTGTCGACACTTTTACCTTGCTGGGTCTGGACTTAGATATTCACATGACCTGGAAAGCACATATACAGAAAATTAAAACCAAGTTATCTAGTTTTATCTATGCTTTACGTGAGCTAAAAAAGTCAACTAATCTCGAAACCGCACTATCTGCTTATTATGCATACGCATACGCATGGCTTTCTTATGGTATTATTCTCTGGGGAAACAGTGTAGATAGCAATGACTTGTTTATCCTACAAAAAAAATGTCTTCGGATAATTGTAAATATTAATCATGATGAAACTTGTAGACCGCATTTCCGTAAACTAGAAACTCTAACGTTACCATCAATTTATATTTTAGAAAGCTGTAAATTTGTAAGAAAAAACCCTAATTTCTATAAAAAAATAACAGACCAACCTCGCCGATACGCACCGCGTTCACAATTTGAAAACACGCTTGTGGTACCTCCATCAAAGTTAAAACTACACAGTTCGAGTCCTCATGTAGGGTCAATAAAAATATATAACAAAATACCGAATGACATTAAAACTGAGGAAAGTGACATAAAATTTATTAAACGGCTAAAAAAACTACTAGTCGAGAAATGTTACTATTCAGTGAAAGAATTCTTTGATGACGACTTCAAAAATTAATAACACCAATAATGACTTTTAAACATTTGACATCTTTTTCATTTTTGGTTAATAATTTGGTAAATGTATGTTTTTGTGAACCTTATCGATATTGACATTCTCAATGAATTTATTTTGACATTGTTACGGTTTTATTCTATCTTTTATTTTTTGACATTAACTTATTCTGGTATTTGTAATATTCTTATTTAATTAATTTATATTGACATCTATAATAAAACTTTTAACATTTGTAATGAATTATTTTGGTATTTTTAATCAATTTATTTTTGACATTTATAATTAAATTATTTTGACAATTGTAATGAATTTATCTTGACATTTATTGTGAATTTATTTCGACATTTATATTGAATTTATTTCGACATTTATAATGAACACGGCTCTGACAATTGAAAGAATGTATTTTGACATTTAATGAACTTATGACATTTATTAATTTTATCTTTTATTTTAGTGACATTTGTATTTCATTTAATTTGAGTTGTATATCCGATTATTTTTTATTTTTTTTAAATTATAATTCTCTTAAAATTGTTCTTTAAGAAATTGCTGTGCCCGACAGGGTCCATGTGCACTTATCTAACTACTTTATAAGATCTTATGTAACACATGTGTTATAGCAATAAAGATTGAATTGAATATTAGACTTTTGTAGATCAATATTGAGCCGCATTAGGTTAGATCGGAAGCTTGGGGTCCCAAGCTAGTTGGAAAAAGCTTAAGATATGAAGATTTTTCCTTTAACCAACCCGGTAGATTTTTAAGAACAAAATAGAATTCGTACTTAAAATAATTATTATCTACGTCTTTGATAGTGGAGCCAATTAGAATCTTTAAATTAGTATTCACATGATGGTACCCAGTTTAGACAATATTATAATAATTAATATTATATTCAATAGTAGGTACACAAATTTCAAACTTAGTAAAAAAGATACCTAAAGTAACCAACTCAAAAAGAAAAAGTATTGGAAATTGGACCTTATTATTGACAAATATGTTTTAAGATTCAATTGCTCTCTTTTTTGAGTTAGGTCTCTTCATGATTAAGCATGCGAATAATGACCACTTGGAACAATATACACTTACAAATTATAGGTCCCAATAACCGGTTTGGCCATACAATTTCGTATTTACTTATATCTTTACACTTTCATTTCCTTATGAGGAATTAGAACACTTTTATGGTGGGTGTTGTACTCCTAGTCAAACTTGATATTTGAACTAAAGTAATAAGGATTGCGGAACGTATGCACTTTATTATTAAGGTCCAAGCGCCCGAAAAGTGCCATAAAACAGTGACTTTCTGAAGCCTACTCCTCGGTAACGGCAGGGTTAATAGGTTTGAAAAAATTATATGTTTATTATAGATTCATGAACAACATTATCAACATTTAATTTTTTCGTGCTATTAATATTTTTGTCTAAAAAAAATATTTAGTAAATTCGCAACTTTTCGTAACCTTTCCCTACTCCTTCGAAACGGCTTGAATTTTTAGAAACATTTTTACACATAAAAATAGTTGGTTAAATATTCTTCAAAGTGAACATTGCATATGTAAATCAATCAATATTTCGCAAAGAAAATGGATTTAAAGGTCAGCCGCGCGCTTTCCGGGCGCTGTTGGCCGCAAATAAATGCACAGATTTGCGTAGTGCCGCCTAGGCGGGTGCGAGAGGTGCGTCCACATAATTTTGGCCAGATGGTTCAAGGGACTATAAGCCTTAAGTGTTCTCTGTGTTTTTGTTTTAGTGACTGACTACAATTTCAAATTATAATTAAGTGATAGTCTGTAAAAGTTTCACACTCTTTCCCTCCGTCTAAAGCGGGAGAAGATATTTAATGGGATAGTATTTTAGGCCTCCCCCAAGTGTCGCCACAATGATCGATCCTGTGCGTCCCGCATCCAGCAGGGAGGCCTATGTCCAGCAGTGGATGTCTATCGGCTGAAATGATGATGATGATGATGATAGTATTTTATAAATCTAAGTCATGTATTTATGATATGAGTGGTTATAGTCTGTCTAAAAGTCACACGACTTGAGAATTTTGTATAATATTTAATCATTAAAAAAATACTTATAGGTATTCGATACTTTTTATAAGGTTCTTCTATTAGTAAATAATGATAAAGATCTCTTAATCAACCTTAATTATTGAACCAGTGTTGACTACATCTGATTTCATTTAACCATAATAATTACCCAATTCGTTTGACTTTTTTTTTTATTGTTTATAGGTTCGCGCTTGACCGCTATCTCACCTGTTTCGATAAACACACAGTTCTTATCATACTAAAGGTCTGTCTGTTTCTGCATTGAGTAATTGTACGTGTCAAACACAGCTTTACTGTCAAAGATTGACAGAAATTCAGACTAAAGTAGAATTTGAATGACCCAAATGCTTAATTTAAACTCATAAATTCAGTGTTCTTATTACTAAGCAGTAGAATTCATTTATCGCAGCTCATTAAAAATGATGCAACTGTAATGTACGAAATATTGCACAGAGCAAACCATTCAGAATAGGAACGTAAAATGTCATTGTTCTTTGCATATTACATCAAGGTCCATTTATAATAGAAAGGAAGACGTGATCTTTAATAATATGTATGTATTTAAACTGGATGTGTCATAAATGAATGGTTAAGAATTAAAAGGAAACTATTTTAATTGTTTCCTGTACAGTAGACGAAAAACTCATTAGAGTTACAAAATTTCATTACAGATTATGAATGTCATTTTATTGACTACCTCGTCGGTCTTTAGGTCTTAAGTTTAGTAGGGGGGACCAACGATAGATCACGTTTGTCTACAATGCGTTCCAAATATTAATAGTATTGTCAAATCGTAAGAAATTAACTCAGGAGATGAGCAAAATTGAATAATTATATTCTGATTAAACTTTTTTCATTCACATTAAAAAAAAATTGTTTTGCTTACCATAATAGTTCTTCAATTTGACAAACATAGCAATCGATCCGATTCCTAATTTGAACGTATTCTACAAGTAACCTATTAATTTTCGACTTGAAGACCCATTTTTACGTGAGAAATCATCAAACAACTTCACCCACCAGCCCTCGCAATAAAAAAGGGCGACTTATGGAACACCTTAAGTTGCCCTTTATTGCAACAGCTGCGGTGATTCCTTCAAACAAGGGCCGATGCTCGCTAGAGCTGCAGGGATTTTCTGAAAAGGAAAGCCGCAGTCTTAGTACGCAAAGGTCAACTGAAGGACACAGTTTTAATCAGTAAAAATTTGACACTCTCTCTCGCCCCATTCAGGGAGGGAAAAGTTATTTGATGATTTACCACTTCAGCAAAAAAGCTTTTCCTACTGAGAAACCAGAAGAGCCAACTGAAAATCAGCGTTAGGTGGCTAACGCCCAGCAAATGTTGAGGTGCAGGACACCCTTTAGTTATTTTGTGTTTAAAACTGTTGTGCTGTATCTGTTCCGAATAAAAGTATTTCTGTTTTATTTTAGTCTAAGTATTGTTATGATGTTATTGTTATGTCTTGCCTATACTGCTCCCTACTGCACAATGGCCTCCTTCTATTCCTTCCATTGTTTCCAGTTCTTGCCGATGCCTAAGACACCTAAGTCGTCCCGTCATCTTCTTTTTGGTCTGCCACGACCCCGTCGTGCGCTTTCAGGGTAGGTACTAGCTTTGTGTATTACTGGCCCACCGCTCAACCGGCATGCGACAGACATGCCCAGCTCAGTCCTGCATAAGCTGGGCACTTGGGCAGCTTTTTGAGCCACATCAATAATCTGTATTGTGGAGCGCAGTACAGTGTGTTATGATGTTATTTTTAATTAACTATAGTATGATTTAACAATCTTCTAAAGAGTTCAAGGGTCATTCCGAATGAACACATCGTTCATAATTAACATAGATTTTTTTTTCGATGGGTAAAATTCATTCGGATGCCATCCCCCGCCCTTGGGCAGAGCGGGAGATAGTGTCAGAATCGTACTGACTAAAAAACCCACTCCGCTTCTTCTTGCCTTTCATACGGAGGCCGAGCGTCTCTTTCGGAAGCAGATCCTGGCCCCAGTAGGTTTCGACCCAGCTGGGCACTTATGGTTGCTGACAACTCCTTGAGGTGCGCATAATAAACGTGGATAGCGGAAAGGTTCTCGTGACATATCGACATGCCATAAGAATCAGTGATGTCAGTATTCTGAATATCTCCGCGCCACTGACATACAAATTGTACCGTTTGGAACTTGTTCCAAAATTCGTTAAGGCAGAATTTCAATACATTGATCGGCCCAAGAGCTGTCTCGCAGTCAGATTTAAAATGAAGAAACTGATAATGTAATAAATCGATTTCTGACTTCCTCAATAGAAGAGTAGTTCTTTAAAATGGTAACCAACATCTTTTTGTAAGTAAATTACTTCTCGATTTGTCGAATAATTTGCCTAAGCATAACAGTTTCAATTACCGACTAATTCATATTTTCCAGAAGATGTGAAAATATACATTTATGTATTAATTAACTTGCCCTCAAAATCGTACTTGAGAACTTGCATACGTAAACATTTAGAAGGTTTCATTTACAAGAACAATATACCCGGAAGCGAATGTACTAAAATATTAAGTTGATTGTAAGTATTTTTGTATAAACTTGGAAACTGCTGAGCCAATAAATATAAATTGTTAAACGTATAAATGACATGATATCATCATTTTTCGAAATGCCAACCTAAATAATACTCATCTTTGATTTTTATTGACTTTATTTAATTTATAAATCAAAAGGTCAGACTACACTATAGATATATTTTGACCTTGATGACTAACTAACATGTTATGCAAAGAAAGTCCAGTGTAAATACGCCTTATTGCAACATTTTACAAATTCCATCACGTACCTCAATAAAAGTAATTCCAATAAACACAAGGCACTTCACAAATCTCACAATATTACATATTTTTATTTATAAATAATAAATAACACTAACGAAACTAAATACACTATACACCAACTCAACTACTCCGCTAACTTTGATACGTACTGTCAAAAACTTGCACCACCGGTCTACGGTACCGGATTAGCATTCTACCTTTCTCTTTCTAACATGTAAGTTTAAGTTCTACACGTGAATGAGACAGCGATAGCTCGTCAGCATCGTCTGTTTACCTCCGCAGATAGAGCCTTTTTGCACAGGTAAAAGTAACGGGGTTTTTCTTAAGATGCGTGATGTGAGATAGGAGATATTAGGTCAATGTTGTTAGAAAGAGAGGAAAGGTGTACTAGGTCACGTTCTAAAGGGGGTCCGTTGTATTCACAGAAATGTTTTGGTACTAAGGGAACTTAGTATTGGGGACTAGTGTTGTCTTTCAATAAAGGTTATTTTACCTTTTTTTGGGTCATTCCGGAGTAGCCGTTTGGAACGTAGAGGAGTGCCTTTTTTTGGTCGTTGTATAGTCAAAGCCGGTCAATGGATCTATGCTAATAGAAATGCATGACTGTTTGACGGTTGCATGGGAAAAAATCATTCGAATGTGTGTAAATTCATCTCCATACGATTTGATATGTAAAATAGTTTTAAAAAGCTTTGTGCAAGATTCAAGGACAGAGCAAAAAATATATTAATAATGATGATATCTCTAACTTTATCGAATATCATATAATTGCAAATTGCTTTTATTTTTCTACTTTTCTTTCACCATAAAAAGTGCCCAAAAGGCGCCAGTGACCTCCTGAAATTCTACGATTATTGGAATCATATCTATTGGCATCAACCGGGTCATCATCATCATATCAGCCGAAACACGTCCAGTGTTGGACATAGGCCTCCCCCAGTGACGCCACATCTCGCATCCAAAGTATCCCAGCGAATCTCACCAGGCCGTCGGTCTACCTTGTGGGAGGCCTTCCAACGCTGCGTTTTCCGGTGCGCGGTTGCCACTCTAAAACCTTTTGGCCCAATCGTCCATCCATTCTACGTGCAATGTGCTCTTAACCGGGTACACAACCAAAATCTGGGTTGCTTCGTAGAACCACAACATTTTTCTCAACTCTGAAGTCAAACCAGAGACCTCACGCTCAAAAGTAGCACTTGCAACCACTAAATAATCCAAACTTTATTTTTAGATGCCACAAAAGTCAGTCAGTATTCACACGTTCCTTAAAAACAAGACATTGTAATATATCTCGGCCGAGATCTGAATCAACGAGGTATCTAACAAAATGTAGAACTCGCGACCATTTGAACAACATTCAAGTTACAACATAGTGCCAAGGTCTATTTATATATGTAGTACCTTTCCATGTATCTTCTATAAAACTGTTTCTCATAACTGAATAGAAAACCTCTGTGGTTTAAATTAACACGTAAAGTGCAATACCAGGTTTAAACATCTTGTAATACGTGTCGCTTACAGTGCGGCTAAAAAAATATAGACTTCCTTGTCGTGCGGAAGGCATAACTTCAATTTAGTTCGGTGTAGGAAAGAGATATATTTTTACATGAAGCCAAAAATAGATTAAGGTTTCTTAAAAGTTACAGGGTCTATATACCTTTTGCCGTCACATTTGAAGTTTTATTATCAGGTATAGACCTTGTACCGCAGGAATGGAAAGTATAGAAAAATCACTGCCGCAGCGAATCTGTTAAGGTAGAATCCTTCTTTCCTCTTCATGTTCGTGACTTAAACTATGTCTTTGTAGTTGTAACATGCTTATCTTCTCCATACAGATGTTGGTAAGTACGCTTTGGAATAGAGTTTATTATTAGCCTGTTGTGTGTGCCACTGCTGAGCAATGGCCTCCCCTTTTTCCTTCCAAACTTCTCTGTCTAGTGCGAGTCTCTGTCTCTCGGCAAGTTTGCCCCGGGAACATCAAATCGTCACACCACCTTTGCCACGGTTGACCTCGACGGCGTTAGGTCCTCACCGTCGACGCCTTCTGGCGTCCAGTGAGCAAAAATCCTCGCCCACCTGTCCGGGTGCATTAGTATTATTCGATATTTTTGTTTATTGTTGATAGGCTTGACCACTATCTCACCTGACTAAAAGCGACAATATCGTCAACAATGGAGCAAGCTTGCCTTGAAGTAACCTATTCACTCTTGACTTAAAAATCTTGTATCTTTGATATGTTCACAAATATTATAATCTCACATACACAAGATATGCAGAGCCAAAAAAACAAAATATAAGCCATACAAATATTTTTTCCTTGCGGGAATCGAAATCAATCAATCTCTCAACCACTGCTCCAATGGCCGTCTAACATAAATTGTATACGCCAACAAACAGTTGTAATGATAATATTCCACAACTATCACACAATGCCTTTAGTCTCAAGCTAAGCAGAGCTCTTGTGGCAACTGATAAACATACTTATATATTTCTAAATACATACATAATTATAGACAAATTATACCCAGACACAGAACAAATGATCGTGCTCATCACACAAACATTTGTCCTAGGTGGGCATCCACACAATCGCACCCACAACCTCCAGCATAGCAGTCAGGGTCTATTACCACTAGACCAACAGGCCAGTGAATTGTAATTCAAACCTATGGACGGAGAACGACTGACAAACTTGCATGTCGACATTTAAAACTGCGTATAACATAACTAACGTAACATTAAACTTTTGCAAGAGCCCGTAGTCTACCTACAGTAACAAGTGACGGTTAGCCCATTGTCTTCCAAGATTGTGAACGTAAACGGTTTCCTGTTACTGACTTTTACAATGCACAGCCTGTTATATTTTAATCTCCGAGCGATAGAATATTGTAACAGATATAACTGTTACAATATTTTATCGTTCGTTTGTAAGCATTTGTACAATGTTACTTTTTCTTCAAGCAACCTGGGATATGAGAAACAGAATGATGAATATGTTTTTAGCATGTCGTTGTTTAGGTGGGAAAATCATCCAATGAAGTCTCCCGCTACTGGGCAGTGCGGGAGGGTGTGTCAGACTTTTACTGACTAAAAACCCAGTCCTGTTCCTTCTTTGCCTTTCATACCAGGGCTTAGTTGATAAGAAAATATGAATTTATTTTACAGATCCCGAGCTACAGACTCCAGTAGGGTATTGCAAGAAAAGCATCATCATCATTATCATCATCATCATATCAGCCAAAAGACGTCCACTGTTGAACATAGGCCTCCCCCAAGCGTTGCCACAACGACTGGTCCTGTGATCCTGATCAGTGCATCGGTCCAACTTGTGAGGCCTTCCAATGCCACGTTTTCTGGTACGCGGTCGACACTCCAAAACTTTTCATCCCCATCGACCATCTGTTTTTTTTTTTTTTTTTTTTTATAATGGATAGGCTCTCGTTTGACCACAATCTCACCTGATGGTAAGCGATGATGTGGCCGACGATGGAGCACGCTTGCCTAGAAGCAATCTATTCACTCTTGACTTAAAGACCCCTAGGTTATAGCTATCAGGAAACACAGACTCCGGCAGGGAATTCCATTCCTTAGCTGTACGCATAATGAATGTACTCCCAAAACGCTTTGTACGTATAGGTGGGATGTTCACCGTTCTGCGTACAATATGCCAATTGCCACATAAGATTGGTGATTTTGCGAGCTATGTCGGTAACCTTGGTTGTCCTACGAATATTTTAATTTCTGGTGTGAGCACGCAAGGAAACAGGCAAGGGAAGAAAAAAATAATGATCATGATAATAATTATCCTTCATTTTTTCCTTACCTTAATTTTAAATAAGGCCCCCTTTAAAATATGGCACCTACCACTACCCTGGCCTTGAACACATCCGCTTCGATATTACATGGTCTGCCTGATCAATTAAGATGTTAACGAAATCTGTGCCAAGAAGACAATGATCCGGCTGTAGATAGCCGTATAAATTGTGATTGGTTCCTGACCTACACCGAGTGCATTTAACTTGGCACCTTTATAATTTCCCTGCAAACGACTAGAATTTGAGATGGAAATGCATAAAATAAGAATGATGAGAATACATAAAATAAGGAAGACTAAAAAATATTCCATCTAGGACTTCATTTTATTTTGTACCAGTACTTTGTCAGCGACTAAATCTGCGAGAATGTTTTCATTAATCCCATTACTTCATTTTGAGAGTAATCATTTAATCATTATTATCAATATTATATTCTTACCATCCCCTCTTCTTTTCGTTTTTCTCCTTTTCTCTCTTTTTTCTTAACTAATTTCAGCCCGGCGAACTTCATACCGCATAAGATTCAATGAATGTAGTATATCTTTCGATATAGTCAACCGATTGCGATGAAACAAGCCTAAGTAATATACCAAGTTAGGTACACACAATTTTAATATATAAAAGTTATCTACATCGATTTCGTACATTTTGCGTGATACAACTTAAAACTTCTATAGATTGCTAGCTTGGCAAATTCTTATTAAAATTTATACACATAATTTGTATAGATTTTAATAAGAATTTGGCAAGCTTCAAGTGTATACCCAAGAAAAAAGAATCCCACATACAATTTTTAAACCCACTAAATGGTTCTATTTGGTTTCTACAATAGTTCTGAAAACAAATAATAACAACCGTTATTATTTACTGGAGTTAGCGCTAAATTTTATAAAGTATAGTGTATTGGCAAGTAAGTATATTGGCACACAGAATGAGATTTTGCATACAAACGAAACACACCCTTTTCACTCCCAAAGGTTCATTTCTCAAAACTATTTCTTAGTTCTCGCCTACGTCATAAAAGGGAGCCTTATGCATAATTTTATATTCCTAGTCCCTGTAGAGTGTTAAGTATGCGTTGATATATCGATTATAGATATTAAGTTTCTTGAAAATTGATTGAAGTTAGTTACAGTTGTATAAATAGTAGTCATGGTTATACTCCTGTCATATTTCTTAGAAATCTTCAGTAGGTAGACGACATTACAATATGATATGGTGACTAAAATCGCCTCTCTCCTCCTTTTGTATAGGGTAAACCCTATAATAATAGAGTTGCATGACACTGTTTTACGAAATTTTCAATAATGATAGTGCGTTCTCACTCACTTTCTACGTTCTTTATGAATCAATATTTACCTCTAACGATGATGATACGGTTTGGCGACTACTGGCCAACGTTTCACATACATTTTTCTTATGTGAAAGCTTAAAGAGTCAATTTCCGATTTGTGTCTTTATTCTGAATTGTGTAATTTTTGAATTCCTTTAAACTTATAAAAATAATTTTATGATGAGGCATTTTCAAAAACTATCTTAATTTAAATATAGTATTATCTTCATATCCATAATAACTCCAAGACGCCGACGGCGCGTATTTGTTCCACGCGCGCCTCATGAAGTTGGCAGCAAACCGTAGGGGCCAAGCAGGGTCGAAGCCTATTTGGGCCAAGGGTCTGCTTCTGAAAGGAAGATTCGGTCCCGGTACAAAACGAACAGGACTGGGTTTTTTTAGTCAGTAAAAGTCTGACACTATCTCCCACTCTGCCCAAGAGCGGGGTATGTCATTGGATGATTTTTTCCATCTAAAAAAAATATCCATAGTAACTGGGCATTTTTATTAGGTTTCTTAATAAGGCTTTTGTATCTTAAACATAACTGTAGATGTAGTTAAACCTCTGTTTACCTATGTATCCTCTGGCTAGCTTAAATTATATAGGATTAATAGTGCTGCCATCTATCCAACGATATAATAACAACCGTAAATATAAAAAAGCTATTGCGCGTAAGCACACAACAGACGACCACTGTTTTAAGTGTGTAGTTAGTTCCTCCTTCGCTCACTACAGATCTTGGCGCTAACGGTGGGAGTTTATTTATTTATTCCTTATTAGATATACAGACATACACAGTTATTTCAGAGATATACATATGAAATCTTAAGAGTGCTGGTGTGTCTGCCCATTATAGGTATACACAACTTACACCATGATGAACAACAATTTTATTATTATGAATTAAAAATTATAAATTTCAAAGTGTTTTACTAACAAATAGAATATGGCGTCATAAAATTCCTCCGCATCGCTGTCGACTGGAAGTGTGCCCAAGAGGCTGGCGGCATTGCCACGTTGAATGGCAATGCTTAATCTCTGACCGAAGTAAAAACCAGCCTCTTGGGTACACTTCCAGTCGACAGCGATGCGGAAGAGTTTTATGACGCTATATTTTAGTAGGGAGTAGCCTTTAGTGTGTATAGTTAGGTTAAGCATACTTAAATATATATATTTTTTTAATATTAAGTAATTACATTAAAACACCTTATGTAATGGCGATATGACAATTTTTATATACAAATAGAATGAATAAAAAAAACAACTATAGAGCTTAAAAATATAGAAATAGCGTAGACAGAGTAAACATTATGGAATTGTACACTTAATATAATACTAGGTATATCGTTGATCTGATGTACTAACTCTTTTTTTTTTTCATTTAAATTAAATGTCATGTGAAATTGTGAATCCCAAAATTTTACGTATTTTATTTAGACTAGAATTTATAATTAAAATATTTTAACTGTATTATAGTTATTAGAAAGGTAGAGCAACAATGAATTTATTCCATAAAATCAATAATCAGGGTAGGTTGGTTTTAGTACCTACTGTACCTACCTAGGTACCTACTTGTAATTCCCAAAGTACATTTACTCCTCAATAGTTAGATATTTAAATGAAAACATTGGGAATGTGAAGTTACTTCTGCCAATATTATAATGTGTTGCTGATGATCACACAAATAAAACTAACTTCCATGATTTATATTTTATTTACAAACGTTCCCACAAAGTTGAAATTAGCTCAAGACACATTAATGGGTAGCAAGTAAAGTCGGTGGGACACAGAAAATAAATATTATATAATATACAATGAGTAACTACCTAATCTATCGAGTAAATCTACTTATCCAAATTGAAGATTTTATTTTAAAATCACAAAAATACATCATCAATATTTACCATTGTTATCAACATTTTGATCATTTTCATCAACAACATCGTCTTGGCTAGATGTTTGAGTATGATTTCTTTTAATTTCTACATACATTGGAACATAAGTATGAAAACCTGACACAGACTGTTCTAAGCGTTTTTTTCTATTATTCTCTGGATTTGCATCTAACCATACATTAACGTTCTTTGAATTTTGATTAATGCTTCTATAATGACCATTAATTTGAGGTACATACGTCCACACTGTTGTGGTTTCTTCAACTTTCTCTGTACTTTTATCTAACTCGGAGGCTTTGGTAGTGGTTCTTACAAATTCGTTTTTAAGCTTAGCAATAAGCGTACTAGGTTCTTCGTGTATTTCTTCTTGATCTCTAGAATTTCTTCTGCTGATCTCAATATTTTGATAGTAATTTGTTCTTCTCTCTACATCAAAATACTGATTTGGTACTTTCGCGTCTGCGGCATTGAATTGTAATATTTCAGTTGGAGCAGGCCATGGATATTCAGTTGTCATTTCAAAGAAAGGTTGCGGAGTTGTTTCTTTAGGCAAAGATGGTGTTTCTGATATAACTTCCACGGGTATGTACCCTGAACTGCCCATGTGATGATCTTCTATTTGTGAAGTTGAAAGTTCTATGGGAGCTTTCGTAGTGTATGGATTGGTTTGCGTCGATGGTATCACAGAATGTATTCTTTTCGTTGTTTCGTTCCTTTCATCAGTTTTTTCTTCAGGACTGTACACTTTAACGTGTACTATCATTTGAGTACCGGTTTCTGTTTGTTTATTTTCTTTATTTTGGTCTTCTTTAACTTTCGCTATTTTGTTCTGTTTATTTATTAAATTGCTTAAATATCTTGGTCTTTTGTATGGAGTATATATGCGCCGGAATGCAACATTGGATTTTCTTTTAAATTGTATTACAGGCCGCGACGTTGTAAGATAAATATTATCTAATAATGCTGTAGTAGTCATTGGTTCTTTTTTAATGGGATATAAATTAAGCATAACGCTGAATGATTTATTAGTGCTAACAGGTGGTGCTTCCGTTTGCCTTACTTCGCTTGAACTCGGTGATAATTTATGACTACCGCTATCATTTTCCTCACATTTGTTACCTAGACAATTCCTTTTGTGGAATGGAATCTGTCGGAACATTGGATATTTCTTGGAAGTATCTAAAAGACTGGGAGTGGGAACTGGTGCAAATCTCAAAAAATCATCAGCTAACAGATTCACATCTCCGGGATTTTCTGGTTTGAAATTGAAGAGTGGATCTGCTAGATGATTAGCCTTGAATATTTTAATATTTTCTGAACTTTCTTGTTGTAAATCTGATTTCAAATCTGTATCAGACACTGATTCTTTGTTTTCCAACATGGGTTCTATATAAAGACCTGTAAAAGCTATATGTGTGTTTGGTGGTTTAACGTTCATATCTCCAGATTTTGCATTGATTGTTTTTTCTAAATATTTTATGATTTGTCGTATGTTTTTTAATCTTTCTTCGTTTCGATATTTTTCTATCCAACTTCGTGACCCATATGTTTTGCTGAAAGGTAATGGAGTCGGACTTCTATATTCAAAGAAAAATGGTCGTGGACTGGTTCTCCTGACAGCATTCGGTTTAAAAGTAGGTCTTGTTGTTGTCGGTTTTATTATTGTCATGTTATATCTTCTTCTTTTAGCGAAGGGTCCAGACGTTTCTAATGTTGGGTCAAAATAGCTACTTTCCTGTAAAGCGTTTATGAGGAGGGGCATACGTTCATAATAATCTTGGTCGAGCCCAAAGTAGCTTCGGTCGAGTCTATCGGCAAATGGTTGATCGCCATCGGTTCGGTTCACGCCCTTCTTGTTTTGTACTAAACTCCATTCTACAGCAATCGCGTATTCGTAGATCAGTAGAATTACCTGTAAGTACAAACATGCAATTGTTATGATGTAATCTTAAAACTGTCAAAAAAACTATATTAATAACAGGAATGTGGGAAACACTAAGTACCAGTACTAAAAAATGGGCTCGACAGGAGGACACTAGTTGGCAAGAAAAGTGTTAAACAATTAAATAATTCTACCACAATATACAATTAACTTTACATGAGCTTTATATATAAGGTAAATATAAATACTTCTAGCATAATAATATATTATTATTTTTTTACAGAAAACACGTTTATTTTAACATGAGTACACAACAGTATCAGTAAAAATATAATAATACTCTATTCTAAAATTATTATTTATTTGCTTCTATTTGCGCCAATTAAGCAATTAATACGTAAGTACTTTAATCTTCCATTATATTACAAATAAAATTCTGTTATTAATCTGTTAACTTATTTTTTTTTATAATAACTACAAATAAATTAGTTGATTATTATCTACAATGTCCCAAACAAAATAGTAATTATAATCATACAGTGACAAAATTGAAGACAAAACACCAAACAAATACTAGTATGAATGGCATCCCCACGTACCGAAATTATGTAATATCCTGTTGATCAAGCTACGAGTAAATATTAAGCTGGAGTGACTCTTGAAACTCTGTCTCTTGAGACTCTTTTTGATTATACTCATTATATCAAAATGTAGGTGTTACTTGAATTTTTCGGTCCAATAAGGGATACATGTTTTTTTTCTTTAACGCAGGTTTTCACAAATGACGAGTTTTCACTCGCAATTACATTATACATGCAAGGTTTAAAAATAGTACCTAGCAATAAAAAGCAATACATACAACTACAAAAAAACCTAAAAAGAACATTGCTTGTTGTATAATAATTCTAAATGCAGTATTCTAATCATCGTTGAATGGTATATTGCTGTTGAAATTATAAAGATCGTAATCGCCCTGTTCATCTTGTTTCCATTCATTATTTCGTTGAATTTCTAAATAAATCGGCCGCAGAGCAGGCAGCATCGATGCAGATTTAGTTAAAGCTTTCTCTTCTTTGTTTATTGTAATCCATGGATTACTGTGTTTCAAGATTTCCATGCTAGTGTCAAATGATTTCGTAGAATTTTTATATTTGTAAGATGCTATGGTACGCTCTGTTGGTCGTAAAAATTCATCTTGAAATTCATCAGTGTCACCTACGATTTCACTGGCTAGTTGATCAGTAATAAATGAATGTGGTTGATATTTAATCGTGGTTTCATAATTATTGGTTGTTGTTTGAATATTTTTAAAAGTTCTGGGAAATATATTCTTTGTTGTCGAATCAATAGAACTTTCAACGGAATTTGGAACTTTAGAGTCAACTTGCAATTCGGAGTGTTTGTATTTTTTATGTGGCGGAGATGAAAGTTCAGGGTCTATGGTATATTTCCACACTTTAGAGATTTTTTCTTGAGGAAGATATATCATATCGGCCAATTTTCGCATTGATGTTAAGTCTAAATCCTGTTGCTTAGTAGTTGGATTACTATGTAAAGGTTTTAAATTATCTCCTGCACCTAACCCCATGTCCTCAGTGGAGCTCATCGTTTTAGTTTTTAATGTTTCCATACTTTGAATATCTATGTTTTCCAATACAGTCGTTTTCCTATGTTTATTGTAAAAATAATCATCATACTCTTCTTCTTTCTCTACTGGTAAGTTCAAACGCGAATCTAAAGCATATGCTTGTAACCATTTATCAGTGCTAAACTGCAATGGTTTGGAAATATGTCTTATTGGAACAATCGTTTCTGTAGTTTCATGTTTTACTCCTGAGCTTTTAGTAATTTTAGTATTTGGTGACACACTAGATGTAGAAAGTGAACTGTAATCTGTGCTAGATTTTTCTGTTGGAAAGTCTTGCATTTTTCTGTATATTTTTGTTGGCACTTGTATTATATTGTCTTCAATGGATTTTAATTCAAATTTATTAGGTGCAGGTGCTTGTGTTGATGATTCAGTAACTGTGGTTGTACTGGAAGTAGTTTGCGGGGTAGTTACGGTACTAGTGGATGAGCTAGTAGTCGTACTCGATGTGGTACAACATTTTGGGACTGTTTTTATATCTATTAAATTTTTTTTCATAGTCTTTCGAGTTGATCTCATTGCAACCGTGGATAAATCATTAACTCGAACTTTTGTTCGTCGCACTGGTCGTGCAGTAGTTAATTGTTTCAGAACTTTAACATGTTTTGTTTTATTTTTACATATATTCATACCAAGTTTATCACCAATGACTTGTGGGACCAAATCTTGTAGAGTTGATATCAATTTACTTAACAGTAGTCCCAATTTTTTGGGACAGCTACAAATAACTAGACTTTCATGACCTTCCGTTTTTATTTCTTTCTGATGAGGATAAGGCGACTGCTGAATTATTCTCATTTTCTCTGTTTTTGTCATGGGCACAGTTTTAGCTGTTAAAGGAGTTTCTGTATATTCAAATTCTTTTTTTAGTCCAACTTTATCATTGATCATTTTGTCGAAATAATTCAACATTCTTTGGTAATCTCTTATCTTCCTTATTTTCGTAAGATATTCCAAGCGTTCTGTTGGAGTTTTCCAATTTATCAAAGGAGATGTTTTATGATCAGTAGAGTAATGCCTAGTGGTCGGTAACTTTAACCAATATTTTGAATCCGAGAAAACATTTTTCGTAATAGTAGCTTCAGTAGAGTCTCTTCCTTCATAAGGTGGACTGGAACTAGAATACTCTTCTAAGATTCTCTCTAAGTATCGGTTCTTGTTCAGTGCCTTTAATAATATTGGCAACAGTTTAAGTGTTGTTCTGTCGAAATTTATTTTCTTATTAAACTTAGAACTGATTGATGTAATATCGCTATCGTTCATAAGTCCAATCCAATTGGGTTTTAATGAGTTTTTTTTATTAACATTATTGTTCTCCGAGTTGATACTATATTCGTAGACCAGTATGACACTCTGAAAAAGAAAAAAACAACCGTTAGAAGATGATTTGAGTTGGATGTTTTTTTTTTTTGTTAATTTGAGCATAAGAAGGTTTAATAAGTATCTATTGGTTAACAACAATACGTTAATAACTTACCATTATCCTTGCAGAGACAAAAGTACATCTTTATTAGTAACACAGTGAGTGCACCAGTGCTAAATAGTAATAATAATACATAGTGCATAATTTTACTCAAATTAAAATATTATATATAAAGAACTAGGAATCAAAGCTGACCCTTAAAATGTTATTATCAATTTTTGTTTGTTTTATGTTATTACTAACAATGCAATAGGTATTAGTCAATAATAATTACATAAGTAATTGTACAAATTAAGATATTTATTGGCACTAAATGTTGCAAAACTTTTGCTTCACAGTCGTTAAAAACAGATTTATCTGAGGATAAAAACCGTCATAATGTTGTTTATTGGTTCATTAATCCATATCTTTACGAGAATGGGCGTAATTTAGAATCTGCATAATATCATACTGTGAGAACTGAAACATTGTGTTATGTTATTTGACATTGCGTAAACGAAGTATACATTTTACGCTCTATATATCGCATTGTATCATTATTACATTTAATTTGTTTTTTTTTTTCTGACATTCTTTATCTTCATCATCATTTCAATCAAAATACGTCTACTGTTGAATATGCCTCCCTTAAACGTCCCCATATCGACTAATCCTGTGAGTTTAGCACAGATCGGGTTCTCATGACCCTCAGCATGTTACAGGTCTATCTTGTGAGGCCTTCCAACGCTGCATGTTCTGGAGCGAGGTCGACACTCTGTAACTTTTCGGCCCCAGTAACCATTTATTCAGTTCTGTGGATTGATGTATGTCACACAATATGTCTTTGAATTTTTGGTTTTAAGACATGCCGCCTTCTACATGATGGTTTCTTTCACCGTTTTTAAACTAGTGGTAATTCGAAAAAATAAATAAATAGTGAAGCGCCTGCCACCTTTTGGGATGAGAAAAGTTGACCAATGAAATGTCGGGATAATGATATCATAAAGAATGCAGGAAAAAAAAATACGGAGATAGCTGGAGGAGGCTTTCATTCAAAATGAAATTCATACCAGTGAATATACATTTATAAAACCAACTTTATTAACAAAAACTAGTTCAAGTGAACTACTAACACCATCAACAAATTTTAAAAATTAAAAATAAGGTATAAAAATGAAAAGCAAATAACTATAAATATAAAGCTTGACCTTGAGCCAGGCGCATTACTTTGTGTAATTTATTTCATCACCTACCACTACCACTACTATCAAAACAGTAAAAGAAAACATCATAAGGATATTGGCATGTCCTAGAACCAAAAATTCGCAGACATGTGACATCCACCCACCTGCACTGGACCCGCATGGTGGATTACGGCCCAATCCCTCTCCTAGAGAGAGGAGGCCTGAGACCCAGCAGTGGAAACATTAAAGGGCTGATTATGCCTGCCTAGGTTTAAACACGACGTACAACTTGTAAAATGGGGTGGTTACTCCGGGACGGGGCTACCACTACTACACATACACTTTGTACACATTTATTATACCTTGTTTAAACTTACATTGACTAGTGACATTGTTTCATTGACAGTGACTATCATAAATCAGCGCCGTATTGCAAGTATGCTGAATTACTTGTATGTGAATCGTTGCTGCAAGCTTTCTACCTGGGTGTTGGAAACGTTTATAGCAGAAATCCGCATTTTAAGTTGGTTAAGTAGCTTTAGGATACTAGTACGAGTATAGTCGAAAGAAATTATTGTTACTAACATTTTTGGTCTTAGTTACTTGCAAAATATATCTTATATTAATTCTTTTGAACGTTTGTTTGTCACCTAACTCTTCTTAAACGGCTTGACCGATTTGAATACAACTTTGTATGTATATTTGAGTGGGTCCGTGAATTGCATTAAAATACAATTGGGACTGGTAGGAGGTGCTGCAATCGGGGTCTCAATTTCTTCCTCTGATGAAAATCTTTAGGCAAGACAACGTCTGCCAGAACCGTTAATATATTTTTGTACCTCAGAGGTAAACAATAATAACTACACTTTTTTTTAATGTTTTTTTTGCACTGTTAAAATCGTAAGAGCCAGTTCTACGTAATGGTATAGAGCATCAAGTCCTACGACATCTAGGAAGAGAAATATCCAATCATATATGACAAAAACAAATCGGGTATAGGACTTAAAATGAAGATAAGTTGTTTACTCCTTAGGTTTACGCGCACTTAATGTTGTTCTAAACTTTATTGTAATTATGTGCAATACATAATAATTCCATCTAATAATTATAAAAGATAAAAGTGAGTTTGTTTCAATATCTTTTTAGCAACTATGTCAAAAATACAATCATTTAAAGTTTCTATTCGCGCGTTTTTGCCTCTCCTGTAAAATTTACTTTTTGGCACATACTGTTGTTTACCTCTGAGGTACAGATTTATATGTAAATGTATGGAATTGTCAAGAACTGACGTAATCGAAATGTCACATAAATCAATCTCTCATAACTGTTACTTTGACTAACATGAATGACACCTGTCTTCAACCTTAAGTTAAATGTTAATAAGTTCTGGTTACACTCGCGTTAATCCTATAATTAAGTAAGGGAAACTTGGTTGGTAAACTGTGAACAACAAACATTTCCGAATTGCTTTTTGTGAGATTGACAGTTTTGCCAATTGGATGTTAATTGATGCGAAAGCATTAAATATTAATTTTACATGTTCTGTGAGTGACATTTATGTTGTTAAGACTAGGTTAACCGACGCTTAAGTGTGTATATCACGCACTCTGCGTGCATCCGCCACGCAATTAAGCATTCTTTTTTCTTTTGGATTTTTGCTGTCCAAAAATCATTTATCGCCTTAAGCAGGCTATAATCCCCCCCCCCTCTTTGAGGCGTGGCTGGAAAGACCTCACGGCGTCCTTACCTTCCGCATGACGCAGGTACTCACCGGACATGGTTCGTTCGGGAGTTTCCTGCACGGGATTCATGCGGAGGTGACGCCCGGGTGCCGCCACTGTGCGGAACGCCCGGAGGACACGGTGGAGCACACAGTCGAGGTGTGCCCTGCTTGGGCGGAGCATCGCCGTGCCCTCGTGGGGGCGATCGGCGGCGGAGACCTCTCGCGCCGGGCCTTGGTTGAGGCCATGGTCCGGAGCGAGGAGGAGTGGCAGGCGGTCGCCGACTTCTGCGAAGCAGTAATGCTCGCAAAGGAGGAGGCCGAACGCATCAGGCAACGGCGTTATCGCCGCCGCCGTCGCCGGGATTCTGATCCCGATTTCCGGCCACCGTAGGCGCGGGCTTGCGGACAGTGAGCAATGGGTAGCTCGCTGTCCGGCCGTCCGGTAACTGTCCGGACCAAGCCCAAGTCGTCGACGGCGCGCACTGTTCCCGCGCGCCTCAAGGAGTTGTCAGCAACAGCAGGGACCCAGCCGGGTCGAAGCCTACTGGGGCCAGGGTTATCCGAAAGGGCGCTCGAGCCCCGGTATGAAGGCTAGAAGGAACGGGGTGGGTCTTTTAGTCAGTAAGAGTCTGACACTATCTCCCGCTCCGCCCAAGGGCGGGGGATGTCAATGCATGATTTTTTCCCACCATAAAAAAAAAAAAAAAAAAGGCTATAATCCCAAAATCTCGATAAAGAAAATCCACGCCAGCTTAAAAATGGCAGTTCAATACTTAGATTATGAAGAAGAATTTTTCAAATCAAAATCCAACCTATAGTTTTTACTTGCACTTTTTAATACTTGCAATTTTTTACCAAACAATCTTTTTTGTCCATTTTTGAACAGAATATTTTGAGTCAAGAACGCAGCAAACCTTACTTTGATGCCAAAATTTAACAAGTTTTTTGAGTAGAGTTTGAGAAATAATTTATTTATTGTTTCTTTATTAAATTAGGTTCACCAAAAACACATATATAAAATTAAACTTCAACTCAACAATCAGTTAAAAGTAAACAACTCATGCAAAAAACATTATATTAGAGAATTAAGCTACCATAAAAATCTAAAAATATTAATAAAAAATAAAAACATAAATCATAATGTATTCAACTTCATATGCTTAATAAAATCAGAATTCATGGATTAATCTTCTTGTAATGGATCATTAAATTCTTATCTCAAAGAACCTTTCACTAAAACACTAGACTATCTGAGTCATCTGACGTCACGCCGCGCGCCCCTGCGACGATCAAGAAAGCAGAAAGTATGCACATTACGCTCAATATGTTAACTACACAGCATTGTTCAGCTCGTACATTATATATTTGCATTTTATGTTATTTCCATATACTGTGGATGGTACTCGTATATCTCTGCTCACCACGCAAGGAAGAATGTGTTTCTAAGTAGTATGATTTCTATTGATTGGCGTCGCATGGGAAGAAAAGCAAGTACTAGAATACCTCGACAAGGGGGTAAAACTAAATGTAGGTATTAAGACAATTTGCCTGCTGCGGTCTTTCCATCCATTTATAATTTAGATGTGTTCAAAGATAGTGAATAGGCCCTTAACAAACTAGTGCGCTTCACCATCAACGATTGCATTACTGCTTACCTTCACTTGGGATCGCAGTCAAGCACTAGTTTATATCGAATAAAAAAAAGACAATTATAAGAGTCACCTAGTGATGCTATTTATTTATTATATAATAAGTACCTACCTACAGATACATGTGGACGTATATTCAGAGAAGTATAAGGGTAACAACAAACACAAACTGCTACACTTTGTGTTTGAAACGATGACCTATTGCCTTTTTTTTTAATCTCCTGGCTACTGTTAAAAAAGCTAAATTGTGTAAATCCGATAACAATGAGAATGAAAATTAAAAAAAAATGCTGGATAGAAAAAGACTTTAAGCTCAGAAATAACTGAATGCATTTTACTAAAAACACATTTAAAAATATAGAAATATATGGACTGGCCTCCTGATAGAAAGCAGATGCCAGTAGTCGGAGAAACAAAGTTGTGATGTCGTTCATGCCTATAATTACACCGACTACATTGCCCTTTAAACCAGATCTAAGCAATGTTGTTAAGCTGGATAAATACGACTAGTGTTCCTAGTACAGAACTACAGATTTCAGTATCAAAGCAAATCTTATTTTTTATTTTTCTTTATGATATAAAATAGTACTTGACTGCGATCCCGCCAGATGGCAAGCAGTGGTGCTGTCGGTGGTGGTAAGGTTTATTAAAATTGTCTATTCGCTCTGACCTTGAAGACTCCTAAATTATATTCGGACGGGAAGACCGCAGCAGGCAAATTATTGGCTAAAAACCAATTGTAAATAAACATAATAATAAAAATATGCACTATGACGTCTTTACTGACGGACTACGACGGGCTAAAAGAGTTACTCTAACAAGGTGGCGAGTCACAATAGATCATTTAGGTCGCAGTGACTACATCCCTACACTACGGGTGATGCATAGCCCCTTATCTTCAAAATAATAATAATAATAATAATGACGTCTTTATGAGAAAATTAAATACAAAACAAATAGTTCTAAATAAGAAACAATTTGAATATATGAAACGTTTGTTTCTATTTGTCCATTTTTTTTATGAAATTTTAAAAACCGAATATCATTGATAATGGACAACTTAGGGAAACAGCGTATGACAAACAACCAGGAAATATAGTCAACAAAAAGGTAGGTGAAGAAAGAAAAAGTCGAAACAATAATTCATGAATCCAAGCATTTGACTTATGACGAAATCAAATCAACATTGATGACAGCACAACGTTAATTATAAACAGTAATAGCAGACAACGTAATACGTATGCGTGTATTAGCTTATGAAGAGCAGCTAAACGCGAAACTGTTAATGTCTATAAATATAATGATTTACGATAATCCTTTCATGATTTCAGCAAAAATTGTTAAGTTACTATGAAACACGATCTTAGTAAAGAGTAGATTACATCAAGTGTATATGTGATAATATTTACGTAAAAATTTAATTACAAAGAGGGTCGATACGTTCACTAAAATCCTTTAACACATTCACTTCACTGGTATAAAATTGAGTTTTATCCAGTACATCAATTATGTCTAAAATACATATTACAGAAAAAAAAACTTTTTCACAACTATTTAAAATGCTAGGTTAGTAATAAATACTTGCATTTACTGTATGAGTTTAATGAAAAAATGGAAAAATTTCGTTATCAGTATATTTTAATTTGAACGAGCATCATAAAAAAAACTATCGCGTGCTAATAAAAGGAAGCAAATAACTAATCAGTGCATAATAAGTGTTTACAAAATAAAAAGTGGACAAAAAAGAAACAAGTGCGACTATGTATACAAACGACGACGTGTTTGGAATATTAGTGAGAGATGACGTCACAAGAAAATGCACGATAATGTGTATCTAAGACTGCCAGAAAAATATTACCTACTAAATATTAGAGAATGTATAACCAATCCATGTTCCAAAGTATAAGAATATCAAAACGTTGACTAAAGCCACTAACCAAAAAATGATACACGCGACACAATTTAAGAATTCGACTTTTTACATCGATCTATTAACCAATATGCAATGACTGATGATGACTTGGCTATAACAATAGATTCATCCGAAAACCACAGTGAAGATAACAGATAAATATAAAAGAGGAAATCCTGAGCTGGCTTATATTATATTAGAAAAAGAAGAAAGAAGATGATGACATTCAACGTAAACATAATCTAACGTCTATCACTTTTTGTCATGATCAGTCATATTCTTATGCTGGAACAATATAGTCTAACAGATGACAATAGATTGAACAGTGATTAATGTTTTTATAACTCTGACAATGTCTTTGTTTATAAACACATATTGTTCATAATCATTGGTATTATTGCCACTGTGGTCAATAATGCTTCCGTAAACCAATATATGACTGTCATTATGCCTGTTTCCTTCGATTAATTTATTAGAGACATGAATTACTAAGTTACTTTTTCCATTGTGTTTAACACAAATATGCGCTTAGTCTGTTATATGTTTCCCTAGATTGATATTACTTGAATTTTCACTACAGGAAATTACAGTAGATTATACAGAGCTGCTTATGTAGAAACAAACCGTTTTTATTAAAAAACAACACTAAATTTTAGATACTTATTAGTAAGATGTAAGGGCTCAAATTAGATATTTAGAGAAAACTAGTTAAGCACTTAACAATGTACAAAAAATAATTATTTAAAAACACATTACCAAAAATGTATTGTTGCAGCTATTTATTTTTCTACACACACAACAAAAACTCACATACACAAAGTTAGCATAAACCAACTACAATACAACATCCCTTTTATAAATTCCCCAAATACTAAAACAAAAAAACACACTCACAACAACAACGGTAACTGTGATCGCCGTAGATATAGCAGCACAAGCGCATCCTTGCCTGATCTGCCTCTTCCTCGATGACCTTAGAAATTCCTCAGTCCTCGCATCAATGGTCCTGTACAACCCGAACTGTCGGATCCGAGATCCGCTGGACGTCACAGAACCTTCACTGGACATGATACCGACACATCACTACTGCAGGAATGGCTTGTTTGCTGCGCGCGCGTCGATCGCGTCCGCACTAGAAAATGTGACGGATTCTTCGCGCAACGATAATGTTTTCCTTTGAGATTGTAGAGTTGGGTTGTGGTACGGTGATGTCGATAGTTTGCGGTGTATTTCTTTTTTGTACAGTTATATGAAACAATGAAATATCCATATTATCATTACCGTCTGTTTGCCTATGTCCCGGTATCGGCGAAATATCTTTTTTCTTCCGTATAATAGTTAGTAAAACAGAAAGTATAATCATACCTATTATTTAGATACGGTTTTACTGTAATATTGAAATCTGGGTCAAATGATTTTATTCTAAGAAATTTCATTCTCTTGAAAAACATGCATTTATAGGAAATATGTATTTCATATTAGAATTTGTACCAAAATCTAACTTGAAAAATTAAAATAGTTTTCTGTTTTCTAGTTTTTCTTATAGTAACTAGCAAAAACATTTAATCCTCTTTCGCTTATCGTACATACTACAATCACAGCACTGGGCTTTGAATGAAGACCATAAGCTATCTTTCCATATGATGTATTGTTTTTTAAACTAGTATTGTATTCTCAGGGTAGGAAAAAGAATTTCTTCTTTATTTTTTTCTTCCATTTTGTCCTGTCACCCGTCTCATTAACTCCCTTTTTGTTCATGTCATTCCTCACGCGATCCATCCATCTTTTAATTTATTGATTAGGTATTGATTTATTGAAACAAACGTTTTGCAGTTCAATTAAAAGTTTTTAAAAGAGATGTTACTAAATCATCGACATCAACTTCTCCCATAACTAGTCAACACGATGCGCGGACGCAAGTCACCGAAGCGTACCGGCCAGCGCTCCCACACGACCGAATATATTCGTAACACCAGTGAAAATCACAATTTTGTGTAATATATTCACATCACTACTATGTTACAATGTAAGGTTATTAAACAAGCAATTTTTGTTTATTTTATGTGTACTAATCTCATAAATTGCCCAGTCTTTTTCTATAATAGAGTAGAGAGTGTCGTATACTGTCAATTGCTCTGACGTTAGCTCATTGCGTCATTTGACCGAACTTCCACCATTTTGGAGGACAAATTGCTAGCATTTTCATGACAATTATGTCAGCAAATTGCTTTTTGAATGTGAATGTGAGTGTAAAATAAAACTATGTATGCAAATTAAACAGACATCTGTTGTTAGAGAGAGTTTTTGTTGTCATTGAACTAAACATTAGTTATTCTCAGTTCTTTGAAAGAAAGAAGTCAGATAGAAAGAAAACATAATTATTTGGCACATGGGAGACGATCGGCTGGCGATGACCTCCCGCGCCATGCCCTTGTTCAAGACATGGTCCAGAGTGAGGGGAAATGGGATCCAGCTGCTTCCTTCTGCGAGGTACTAATACTAGCAAAAGAGATAACCGCAGCTGTGTGGGAACGCCTTCGCATGAGAGCGTTCTATCCTGTGTTTGCCAACAATCTTCAAAATCATGTAGCGACATTTATGACGCCACATAGGAACTAAAAATTCAAAATCCTGCGTTGCGGTATTAGAGTTCTCCGCGCGTTCAGAACATATACAACAGCACGAAATCAACTATTACGCAGTTGCCCGAAAAAGATATTCCACCCATACCTACGCACAAAGCGTTTTGGGAACACATTTATTGTGCGTACAGCCAAGGAGTGGAATTCCCTGCCGGAGTCTGGTTTTTTGATAGCTACAACTTAGGGGTCTTTAAGTCAAGAGTCAATAGGTTACTTCTAAATAAGCGAGCTCCATCGTCGACCACGTCATCGCTTACCATCAGGTTGGATGGTGGTCAAACGTGAGCCTATCAATAAAAAAAACCGGCCAAGTGCGAGTCGGACTCGCCCATGGAGGGTTCCGTAGCAGCAAGTAATATAATATAAAAGTCAAACTAAAATATGGCGTCAAAAAACTCTTCCACATCGCTGTCGACTGGTAATGTGCCCAAAAGGCTGGCGGCATTGCCACGCTGTATGGCAATGCTTATCCTCTGTCCGAGGTAAAAGCCAGCCCTTGGGTCACGCGAAGTGTCAACTAGACGTTTCGATAGATCTTTAAACAACTTGTGAGCACTCGGACCCCACGATCCAAGAGTTTCAACCCCAAACGGTTCGAAAATATAACTTCCAACAAGGTTGTTATATTTCCGCCGCTTGAGGTTCTCCGCAGCCGCAGCGGCAGCACCAGCACGACACGACGAGCTAGGAAGATGTGAAGGCGCAAGAGTATCGACACAAGTAGCGTCCCATACTAAAGGCCTTCCCATCTTCCAAGGGAATAACGACATGCCGTCCGGTCTCTTGCCATCGTCGCGTGCCAGGCCATGGGGTTCCAATACGGCTGGAACGCCGACGGTGACAAGAGCGCGTCTGATTATATCGTTGATATTCGCGTGTCGCGCTATGCGACCCGCACTACGGCTGCATGACAGACCGTGGTGTCCGAGGCTGTTGACGACTTCGCCACAGTGGCAGCGATGAGGAGAACAGCATGGAGCACCTACACGTAAGGCAACAGCGAGGCGGAAAGTGTTATCATCGAGCAAGGTGCCAATGTTCGACGACGGTAGTGCGTGAAGCCAGAGACCCGACTCCCACTCTCCCACAGCCAGCAGGCGCGCTCGCTCTGCAGGAGCAGTAAATGTTGCAATCAGGTTTTCCTGAACTACTTTGCAGAGCGGCTCATCCCACCGTCTTTGGGATGATGGTTCGTCGGGCGGATTAGAATTCGGGCAAGCGAGTCTCCAGGCATCTATAGCCTCGATGAAGCACGGCACATTGAAATCATTCAGTAATGGAGATAGAATATTCCTGATTAATTTCTCAGTGCCGTGAACCGAGGATATAAAGGCTGGTAAGCTAATACTCGAAATTTTGCGGACGCCGAGGCCACCCATACGGATAGGAAGAGTAGCCTGAGCCCAAGCTCGGTCATCCATGGCTACGTTTAAAATTGATGTCAGAGTATGCCGAATAATTTGGTCCAATTAGCGTAGGGTTTTAGTATTATTATTTTTTTAATTTACTGTAATTATAGTTTTTAGTTGTGTATGTAATAAGTTAAATTGATTTAAAGTTAATAAATAGTGTATATAAAAGTTCTTGTAGTTCGTTGTAACTTTGATCGATGTTTTAATAATTTTGTATTTTTTTTAGATTTATGACGTATTAAAAAATAACTATTTACTAGATCTTGTTCAAATCAATTTTTGTTGGTAGTTTGCATGGTATGTATATCATATATTTTTTTTAGTTTTATCATTCTCTTATTTTAGAAGTTACAGGTGGGGGACACACATTTTACCACTTTGGAAGTGTCTCTCGCGTAAACTATTCAAGTTAGAAAAAAATGATATTAGAAACCTCAATATAATTTTTGAAGACCTATCCATAGATACCTCACACGTATGGGTCTGACGAAAAAAAAGAGTTTCAGTTCTAAGTATGGGGACTTCCAAAATTTATTGCTTTTTTTCTATTTTTGTGTGAAAATCTTAATGCGGTTCACAGAATACATCTACTTACCAAATTTCAACAGCATAGCTCTTATAGTTTCGGAAAAAAGTGGCTGTGACATACGGACGGACAGACAGACAGACAGACATGACGAATCTATAAGGGTTCCGTTTTTTGCCATTTGGCTACGGAACCCTAAAAAAGACAACATCCGTATGGTTGAAGGATTATCTCTTTTCGTCAGAGATATGTGTGACTTTACACCCTGTTACGCATACCCCTGAAGCTAGGGTTCATTTTAGGATTTCCGGAATCTTACGACCACCTAAGTCAAATCGCAATACAGTGAGGATGATATGTATTACTACATAATATTTGATCGTAAAATAATTTGAGTGTGTATTTAAACATTCCTAAATCGCACACGGCTGTTTGTGCACAACATAAACGTAGTCATAAATTATAATGTGTCTGAAGAAAGTTATAGCACTATACTTTATTGAAAGATCTTAACTGACATTTATAGATTGTATCTGACACGTCTTACTTTTTAACGTGAGTTTTGCTTCCAGTGTATTAGTAAACCGGAAAACTTTAGGATGAGAATACAACATGGTAGGTACTAACGGTCAACGCTTTGCAAATAATTCTATCAGCAGCAGCTTTTAGATGTAGCCTTTTTGGTACAACAGGTTGTTCCAACGGTAAGTACTATTGCTGTAACATGATAGAATTACTGAAGACCCAGTTCTAAGGGGTGCCTTCTAGGGGATTCTTTGCTTATAACAGCTCTTTGTTTATAGGTCATTAGCATAAACATAGCATAATAAACCTTTTAATGTTCCCACTGCTGGAACATTAGGCCTTCTCTTTAGGAGAGGAAATAGACATTAATCCACCGCGCGCGCCAGTGTTAATTGGTGGATGTCACATGTCTTCGAATTTTTGATTCTAGCACCTGCCGGTTTCCTCAAGATCTTTTCTTTTATCGTTTTGAGTGCCAAATAATGCAATTGGTTGGGTTTGAACTCACGACGACAACTCGTAAATTGGTGTCATTATCACTTGGCCACCTCAGCTAGCCTAATGGATTTTTCGCCTAATAACTTAAGCGAAAAATTAAATCATCATCATTTCAGCTGAAAGCCGTCCACTTGTTGGACATAGGCCTCCTCCAAGCGTCGCCACAACGAGCGGTCTTGTAGGTTTCGCATCCATAGGATTTCTGCGACCCTGACCAGGGGCCTAAGTCTGCTATTTTTATAAATTCGTCATTTCAACACGATCCCATTGTCATTTTGCTAAAAGTTTGCAATCTGCTAATTCATAATGATCGATCATTGATCGGTCAATGGTCGGAACTGTCAAAATTTTTGTAGATTACCGCAAAAGTCAGATATTCATTTGTCATTATGTACGAGATTGCGATTCTATACTATTTCTTTCAATGGAGTGCCAGTAGTTGACCATTGGAAAGTCATAATGACGCCATTATATTAGTAGATTACCAAAACTTGTCAAAATCAACAATTATGAAATCAATGATAGACCATTCTGACACTATTTTAATAGCAGACTTGAGGCCCAGATCATCGGTCCACTTTGTGGGAGGCCTTCAAACGCTGTATCTTCCAGTACGCGGTCGCCACTCCGAAAAATTAAATGTCGAAATGCAACTTTGTCAATTCATCATCTGTTAATTTTAGTCTTGTTTTGCCACCAAGTAGATCCCTAAGCTCGTATTATTATTATTTTTGATTCGTCAAATAACATCTCCAAATCTGGGTAGAGCAAGAGGAAGAAACACTTTTACTGACTAAAATCTATCCGTGTTTTTTCAGTTGTCTTATACGTTCCAGGGCCGCAGTAACTCAGCTTGATCGGACCATCGCACAGTGACAAAATAACACTTAGCTTCTAATACCAGATCCTTATGTGGTACTGGGTCTTACAACCCGTGCTAGATAAAAATCTTTATTCAGCTCGCTGATACCGAGTGAGCCCACTTACCGCGCTTGAGCGCAGCGCTACAATGGCTATCAGTTTTAATTAACAACTGCGATATGTTATTATCGAGTTTCATTTAGCTTTACGCTCTTTAGTTGCGTGGGATTAGCAGATTATATAGTGCTATAATGATGGTAGGCGATACAAGTCTCAATAAGTAAACTTTTTTTTAATTTACTTTCAGCATTCTGCTACAAACCCGCCATTAGATTCCAAACCACTGCAGCTTATAGAAGCTAGAGTCTGCTGTGACAACCACCAGAAATACGCCGAGTAAGAGAAACTTGACGAGTATTTTCAAAACGATTGATTTTTATTGGATCCCATAACATATTCATATTATTCTTCTTGCGTATTCGCAAGAAGTTGGTAGAAGCATCACAGCACTGATTGGTTGGATTTGTTTTTTCACTACAACATTGCTTACTTATATTATGTATGTATCTGAGGATGTATTTACTATTGTATTTGTTTCTCTTCTGTCTGTTTATTTATTAAGTTGCACTTGCCATGTTATATTTCTGCACCACCCTAAAGTCTACTGGTAGATAATGCCTAGGGTATTAAGCTCACCTTTGTACAGTGCTAGGTACATAAATCTTTTAAAGCATAGGTAAATAAAAAGAATCTGAAAAAATCAGAAGAAGAGTAACAAAAACATAATTTTCACTTTTTATCAAGCAGGAATCAGAAAAAAGTGATGACAATATGATGCATGAAGAGACTTATAAAACTGGAGCAAGCACAATTACTAAAAATTATGAATTAGGAGTAAAATTAATAATATATATTGATGGACTGGGTATTTGTTCTATATTAGAAAACTGTAGATATAACCTGAACACTAATGTACACAATGACAACACAACATAATTTTGCACTCAGTTTAACAAACTGAGTGCAATGAAAAAATAATGCAATAGCATGTGATCACTGTGCCACCGTTCTTCTTGGGGTCAACTTGCCAGTAAATAGAGTCCCCAATCTGGCATGCCTTCTCGCTCCACTTTCAAACGGGAGAAGGTCTTAGATGATTTCTTACCTCCAAAAAAATAAGTCTTAAATTGCCACATGCATTTATTTAACACTTAGTGGTCGTCACAGGCGTTGCCACTTTTTGTACACATATCTTTTTATTGCATCAATTGTTTAGTTAGGTATTTAGATTGGCTAGCGTTCTATGCAAACAATACTGGTGCAATGACTACAATGAGACAATTTTGTTGCAATAAGACTGTCTCATCACAAAAAGGTCTAAAACCTACAAAAAAGTCTGTTAACGACATGATTAAAATAAAAATAGCCCGCGCACATAAAATACAGCTTTCTATCCGTAAAAAAAGTTGTAGCCATTGGACTAGTACTTTTAGACATTACTAATCTACATACAAAACAAGCATAGTACATTTTGATACAAGTGGGGAAAATTTGTCTTTGCAACCGAGGTGAATTCACCCTAACCGTATAGGCGAGAGTGTTATGGAGCCGAGTGCTGCAGTGACGAATCTCCACGTGTATCAAACGACGTTTTTCAATACACTTACGAAGAAATACTTACTTTCTCTGAAAATTACGGCGCATTTTTTATCATTTTGTAGGGAAGAAAATTTTCCAAAGTTGCCATACATTTAAGTTTTGCTTTTAATGGCAGCAAGCTATCGCGAGTATTTTTTAACTTAATCACAATATCTGACGGCGCCGGCACCATCTAAAGAATTTTCTTCAAATCTTAAATTCATCATTTTTTTTACAAAATATACCTAACACAAATAAAAAAAGTTTTTCTTTATAATATTAGTGTAGATTTTGGTTTTGAGCACCATCTAAAGAATTCTCTTCAAATCTTAAATTCAACAATTTTTTTTTTCACAAATATAACTCAAATAAAAAAAGTTTTTCTTTGTAATATTAGTGTAGATTTTGGTTTTGATTAGCGTTTTGTCTAAGGGCGACGTCGGACTCTAGACAGATGTCACTTAGGTGTTCTATAAGCTACAAAGATTCAAATATGTGAGTACTAGTATTTATTTGAAACCGATTTCATAAATACTCTTCTTTTAACACAGTGTAACCTCATTATCATCAAATATTTTTTAATTTATTCTTTTTCAGTTCTGCGGGAAAACATTCCTATAGAAATCAGCAGTTCTCCAATATTTAATTAATGTATTGTTATCTATTACCTATTGTTTCCCTGTGTGTACAACAATTGTAAATTAAATGAATAAGTGCTCTCAGCTCAGCTCGCAAATGAGTAAGAGCTCAGCTGTTGTCCTTTACATTTTAGAGTTGCAGTAACTCTTCACATTTTAGAGTTGTAGTAAATAAATAGAATTGATAATGTGGCATACCGGAAGTAAATATATATTAACCTAATACTTTTAAACACTTAAAATCATTATTACTATTAGAAAGTTACCTATCTCGCCCTCTAATATTACAATCAATGGCTTTGTCTATAGATAGATCCAATGAAATGGAATCAAATTCATCTCTCCATTTGTTGTATCATAGGCTTTATAGAACCCAGCCGGGTATTGTACAATATTCATTACATCATGACCACATCATAGATACATTAACGCTATTAGAATTTTAATGAACTTTCCAATCCATATAGGCGTTGATAACTTGAAAATGATGGGCAATAACTAATACTCGTAGTGGGTGAATTCGATTTATTATGACAGACCGTGATGCATTGTTGCTTATGCTCTCTCTGAGGAAACTGGTGTTACGTGTTTTTATTGTAAAAATAAACAAAAGAAAGCAGTTTTTGCTACAGTTAGGGCTCCCACACAAAACAACTGCGCGATGCAACACGACGCCGCATCGTAGAAACCTGCCTTATGAATTGCTGCGATGCAATTTTGTACGTCAAAGTTTTCAGTATATTACAAAGCACTACTAACATTACCTGTCGCTGTGAATATCGATAGTCGTCATTTATGTACAGATATTTTCTGTCTATAGTTTTTCAATAATTATGTATCTATTTAGTATCTATTATACGACATATCCATATAGATATCCATGTATCTATTATACAGCATATGTATATATGTATCTGTGTATCTATTATAATATAATTATTATGTTTAATTCTGGTCTGTCACACCAATGACAGCCCCATTTCTTGTCCAGGCAATTACTGTCCATTCCAGGTTGTCCAGAAGAGATCGCGGAATGCGATAAGGCCGACCAATGGAAGTAAGTGTTTTAGTTTCCTTTTTGTATGTGTAATGGTGTACAATAAAATATATAATAAATAAATAAATATTCTGTGGACAAAGCACTGGTTGAGGTGACCATACAAAGTGCGATGCGAACTAATTCGCAAGTTTTTGCAATGGGTTATTCAAACTCGTAAATTTTTACCAAGCGACGCCTCACTGCACTTTTGCGTAGAGACATCTCGGTTGCCTTAGTGGTTGAACGATTGGCTATTGCGCTCTGTGTCACGGGTTTAATTTCTCGTATAGAACTAAGAACTATTTGTATGGCCGAATTCCAGGTTTGAGTGCCTTTTAATCTTTGAGAAAAGTAATGAAATTTGTATTTTTCTTTTAGTATCACTTAATACAAAAAGTTGTGATAAGCCATCAGAGACTTATCCAAAAGATGTTGATGAGATGTTGCTTGTAGACACGCTATGCGCTGCGCGCTGCGTACACACACACATACAAATATTAGCCACGCCCCCAAACATCTTGTTACCTATACATACATACATATAAATAAAATTGGAGTGTCTGTTTATAATATTGAAATAACTGCTTTTTACTACATGCATATGAATATGAATATATATAAGGTACATACACCAAAATATTTTTTTGTACAATTTTTGTCTGTCTGTCTGTTTGTCCGGGCTAATCTCTGAAATGGCTGAACCGATTTTGACGGAACTTTTTTTGGCAGGTAGCTGTAGATGTAACATATATATACTTTTCTTTTAGAAAAAATAAATTCAAAATCCTATAGTCCACGCGAACGAAGTCGCGGGCACAGCTAGTCAAAACATAAATTGCAATATTTCCTTCATACTTTCACGGGCAGGACCGTAAATTTCTAAAAGACATGTCGTTATTTAATAGTACAAGGTGCCAGATAAACGTGGATTAAAGTACATTGACCTTTTCCTAATATCTCTGCATAGGTAGGTACCCGAAAATAAGCATCTTAACATGTAACACCTATAATAAGGATCTTACCATGTTTATTATCTACACGTTAATGCAAATAAATAAATCTGAATCTGAATCTAATGTTGAGAGATTTTATGATGACGTGCAACACTATTTCTTCAAGGCGTGTTACTACTGTGACCATAAATGGCATCTTGGATATTACAGAGATCTTATAGTCACAATTTATTCGGCTTTTTCGTTCGACCCCTCTTGAAGATCAAGGTAGGAGGTACAGCTTGTGCTATATTTTTGTCATACTCACAAACTACATACAGACTATCATCATCATCATCATCATTTCAGCCGATAGACGTCCACTGTTAGACATAGGCCTCCCCCAAGCGTCGCCACAATGAGCGATCCCGTGCGTCTCGCATCCATCGGATTCCCGCAACCCTCACAGGTCATCGGACACACACGTACAGACTATAGACATACTTAATGTTAAGTTTAATCAAGGATGGAATAGAGTTATGTTAGAAAACTGTATGTGTATGAATAAGACGCATCACCTAACCAACAATTTTGACAGTTACTTTGCATAATAAATTGTCACGATGATCGATGTCCTTATTATTCTCTGATCGATAGTTTCATAACAGACCTCGTACATCAAGCTGTCATCATTTCTTTCAGTAGTTTCACTTAGGATCACTGTAAAATTCCTAAGTCGAAGCGCATTCATTATAACAATGATAAATTAATAGTGCATCAGCAAACTTCGCGCTTCAACGAACTGTGTTGATTTATTAGGTAAAAAAGTAAAATGAAACTTAATATTTGGTTGAATATGTTTGCTTATTTTTATGATCTTGTACTTTCACATCGATCTATTAATCAAGTGACTTATATAAGAAAATAGATACTAATGTAACAGTAACTACCTATATGGTCCCCTTTAAAAAACAAAATGTATAGAATTGATCATTGCCCAAAGAATCGTCAAACTTAAGTGGCACTGGGCTTTTGCCCAGTGCTACTTAAGTTTGACAATGCTCGCATAACAGAATGGTTGATGGGGACGAAATGTTCTGGAGTGGCGTCCGATGAACGGTCGCGGAAATCCAATGTGAGACGCAAAGGACTTTTCATTATGGCGACACTTGGAGGAGGCCTCTGTCCAACTGGACGTTTTTGGCTGAAATGATGATAATGATAAAATTACCACAAGTGCTGAGTATGTGCTCTAAACGTATGCCTATTCCTGGTAGCTTGGATCGACGGGCAATTTTTTTTTGTAGATCTGAAAAATCAGAGAGGCCATTTTGTCCGGGGGTTCTGGGATGTTGTTCTTCTTCTTCTTGGTCATTTCACTCTTGCCAGAGTGGTCGTGGTTATCACGCCGGTAAGTCTCCGGAAGCTGTCAGGGTACGCCGCATGACTTCCCGCCACTTTTGCCTGCTGACAGTCATGCGGGTACACTCGTTCAATGGACATTTCTCTTGTTCAGTAATTCTCCATTTTTAGGCAGTTATTTTGCAGTTTTTATGGCTCTTTACAAACGTTTTCACTATTAGATCCATCACGAAGTTGTGCACTTCAGGTACACTCTCCAGGATGTAGTGACTTCTAAATTCAACATCTTAAGTAGTTATGTTAGCGGATAAGTAATAAAAGAAGCCAAACATATATTTATCTTTTCTTTTATTAAAAAAAAAAAATATTTTACAATCTTAAACGTAGAATTAGTTAAAGGCAGTGATTCCGCGTTTCATTTTTGAGTATTACCGTTACATAATATATATAACTAGTTACTAATATACATATAAACAAACATTAAAACAAGATATTATTATAATATTATTGCGACTGTAAGTACGTTGTACTTGTTTGGTATCACAATTTTATGGCAACTTATTTTACACTGTAATGCACTAAAATTATTTAAGGTTTTCTTTTATTTTCATAAATTGCATTGAGCTATATCAACAAATCATTAATTGACTAAATTTAGAAATATTTTACTGTCAAATCTATAATGATCGTGCTTTGAATTAAGTGTACATAAAAACTTGCTCTTTATAAATATTTTGAAGAATCATTTTGGTTTTTCATCAAATTGGCTAATCGAAATATTTTACATCAATTCATGAAAATAACAAAATGTGAGTTGCATTGTGGTGTAATTTTTAAATTAATTTTTATCATACCTGTATGCAAGTGATCCCAATTTCAGACTATGAAATTAAAAATTTTCTATAAGAAAAAATTTAATTACACTATAATCTGCATTGGAATCACACTCAAAACTAAACATTGTTGTATTTCTTACCTATTTTTCATATAATTATTTTAATTTTAGTGCATCAAGTTTCTAGTTAAACTTAACTAAATTAGAACACGAACGGTACCAAAGGTTTGTCGTAGAAATAGCCCTTGTCTTCGATGAAAGGCGGTCGAGTCGTATAAGGTATTCTAGTGGTCGAAGGAGGAATGTATATTGGCGGCCGAGTGTACGGCGTTCTAGTTGTTTGGGGAGGAATGTATACCGGCGGTCTCGTTGGAGGGGGAGTGTAGACTGGTGGCCTCGTAGTTCTAGGTGGGACGTATACTGGGGGATTCGTTTGAGGTCTAGACGTGGTTGGGAAAGTGAAGGGTACTCTAGGTGTGGGGTAGTCGTAGCCTGTCGTTTTGGTAGGTGGTGGTCTAGTTGGAGGTGGAGTGGGTGGTCTTGTTGGGGGTGGTGGAGGTAAATATGTAGGAGGTCTGGTTGGTGGTGGTGGAGGCGGTGGTGGCCTAGTTGGGGGTGGAGTGGGTGGTCTTGTTGGTGGTGGCGGAGGTAAGTATGTAGGAGGTCTAGTTGGTGGTGGTGGTGGCGGTGGAGGTCTAGTTGGAGGTGGCGTTGGTGGCCTGGTTGGTGGGGGTGGGGGTCTAGTTGGGGGTGGTGTAGGAGGTCGAGTTGGTGGCGGTGGTGGTAAATAAGTAGCGGGTGTTTTAAAAGTTGGAGGACGCGTCGGGGGTGGGGGTGGTAAGTATGTGGGAGGTCTGGTTGGCGGTGGTGGTGGTGGCGGAGGTCTAGTTGGAGGTGGTGTTGGTGGTCTGGTTGGAGGTGGTGGAGGTCTAGTTGGAGGTGGTGTTGGTGGCCTGGTTGGTGGTGGTGGCGGCAAGTATGTTGCAGGTGTTTTAAAAGTAGGAGGACGCGTTGGGGGTGGGGGCGGTAAGTATGTGGGAGGCCTGGTTGGGGGTGGTGGGGGTGGTGGAGGCCTAGTTGGTGGTCTGGTTGGAGGTGGCGGTGGTAAGTATGTGGGAGGCCGCGTCGGTGGTGGTGGTGGAGGTGGTGGAGGTCTCGTTGGTGGTCTGGTCGGAGGTGGTGGTGGTAAGTATGTAGGAGGACGTGTTGGTGGTGGTGGAGGTGGAGGAGGCCTGGTCGGAGGTGGTGTTGGTGGTCTAGTTGGCGGTGGTGGAGGCCTAGTCGGAGGTGGTGTTGGCGGAGGTGGTGGCAGATATGTAGCAGGTGTTCTAAAGGTCGGTCTGGTAGGAGGAGGCGTTACAGGAGGTACATAAGGCTTTTTGGTTGGATAAGTGAACGGTACTTGTGGAGTCGGGTAGGTGTAGCCTGTGGTTCTAAAGGACTCGTAGATGGTTGTTGCGCGCTGAGTAGTTGGTGGAGGTGGCGGTCTTCTTGTTGTTGGAGGCGGAGGTCGTCTAGTTGTAGGTGGAGGAGGAGGGGGTGGAGGTCTCCTCGTTGTTGGCGGCCTGGTTGGGGGTGGAAATGTAACGCGTGGTGTTGGGTACGTATAACCAATGGTTGGTGTTGGTCTAGTTATTGGGGGTCTAGTTGGCGGTGGTGGAGGTGGAGGAGGGGGCCTAGTCGGTGGTGGTGGAGGTGGAGGAGGGGGTCTAGTTGGTGGTGGTGGTGGAGGTGGCGGTGGCCTGGTTGGTAACGGGAAAGGTATACGAGGAGTTTCGTATACATATCCTGTAGTCTGTGGAGGTCTCGTTGGTGGTGGTGGAGGAGGAGGTGGAGGTCTAGTTGGTGGCGGCGGCGGCGGAGGAGGAGGACGCGTCGGTGGGGGTGGAGGTGGAGTTCTTGGAGGTGTTGGTGGAGGAGGAGGTCTAGTCGGAGGCGGTAGAGGTGGTGGAGGCCTAGTTGGTGGTGGGAATGGGATGCGCGGAGTTTCGTAAGAATAGCCCTGAGTTGGAGGTCTGTAGGTTGGTGGTGGTCTGGTTGGTGGAGGTGGTGGAGGTGGTGGGGGCCTAGTTGGTGGAGGTGGTGGAGGTGTTCTTGGTGGCGTTGGTGGAGGAGGAGGTCTGGTTGGAGGTGGTGGTGGTGGTGGCGGCGGTCTGGTGGGCGGCGGTGGCGGTGGTGGCGGAGGCCTGGTCGGCGGTGGCGGCGGCGGTGGCGGAGGCCTGGTCGGTGGCGGGAATGGTATGCGCGGAGTTTCATACACGTATCCTGTAACTTGAGTTACCGGAGGCCTTGTTGGTGGTAGCGGCGGAGGTGGAGGGGGCCTTGTTGGTGGTGGAGGTGGAGGGGGTGGAGGCCTCGTCGGCGGTGGTGGTGGTGGAGGTGGGGGCCTTGTTGGCGGTGGTGGTGGAGGGGGCGGGGGCCTCGTTGGCGGTGGCGGGAAGGGAATTTTCGGCTTCGGGTAGAAGTATCCATCTTCATCTAGTGTTGCTGAGATCGGGGCACCGAGCACCGCATAATTTTGTGGCGAGCCAAACTGGATGGCCCGTGTCTCTCGCTCTGCTTTGCAGGTATGGTACACTGCAAGCAGCACTACTGCCAGATGCAGTGACAGCCTCTGGAATAACAGAGAAATTGGGGTTAAAAAATGCATAAAGTAAAAAAAATTATGACTGAACAAAACAATATAAGTACTTTTAAATTCAGTTAGTGAAATTCAATTAACTGAAACAGCGTCTGGGTAAAAGCTTCGATATTAAGGAAATTCCAACGGATACATTTGTCCTGAAAAGCAAAATATAACTGTCATAGTTTGTATTAGAGTTTACTTTTGCTTGCTTCTTTGACTTTCCGCCTAACCATCGGCAGAGTAGGTACTAGTATTTTACGTGGAGCTACTACCTATTTGAACTATACAAGGAACAAAAGTCCGTCAATTCCACGGATAATATCGGATAATCTTCTCCTCTTCGTACTTCATTTAAATCTCCGTGTCAGGGCCAATATTTCGTAACGTTGGCTTTGGAAACATATGACCCCTTGTGGTCACAGTTTGACATCGTGCGAACATATTAATCATAATATCTTATGCAACGGACAATGTCATTAATATTTAAATATCAATTAATTACGCTCAGAACTTTTAATTCTATTAATAAATATGTAATTTGTATTTTTTTGTAATATTCTTAGCTAATTCCTCCACTCAACTTGAGTAATGAGAATCGATAGTTATCTTAGACACCTATGTAGATAGTTTGTAATTTATTAACATTAATGAAAGGTGTTTTTTCTTTTGTCGAAATCGAGCAGAAAGTCGGATTTTTTTTTCAAATGGACTTTAAAAAATCAAATGTGTGTCTGGATTAAAATTTTATACCTTATGAGGTTTAATTCTAGGTTTCATTATATTTATAATGGGTCAAGAACAGGTTTTTCCTAAAATATTTCAATCCAATACAATAACGAAAAATAAAAATTACAAAATCTTTTTTTTTAACCTGATTCTCTCTTAATTTTAATGTTGGTATTTTTTTTTCGATTACCTGACGATGCCTGGATTGATTTGAAAAGACGACACCGATCTATTTTTATGAATTTTGCAAATAGACGAAACTAAAAACTGTAGAATAAAAACAAAGGTTTTTACAAAAAATAAAAATCGTCTCATACTAAACAAAGGTGCAAAATAACTTTAATTTTGGAAGTCGTAACAATGAAAAAAGACAAGAATCTTTTTTATCATATTCTGAAAATAAAGTTATTATGCACTCTTTAGTGTTTTTTTTTTTTAATGAAAAGTTCTTTACAAGTCATAAACAGGAATTAAAACGCTTATAGAGTGAAAATTACATAGATTGGCGCCTGATCTAAAAGTTCTATCAATAAGTAGTATTTCTGTTTTTCGAAGCAATGAAAAAGTCAGTTCCTTCATGTTTTGTTAATGAACAAATGTTTTTCTTTACTTCATTTTTAAAGTTAACCAAGATAAATGAATTCCATGAATTTTACGAATTTTGATCGAATTCTTATAGGCTCTACTTGCATTTATGTTCAAAAATATTGAAATTAAGTATTTGTTATGCTTTGCCTAAAAACCTGTAAAACTTTAGCATAAATGGTTTAATCCGATGACTCTAAATTCTTAATTCAAAAAATGACACTGAGAAAGTAAAATGAATCAGTGATTCATACTTATGGTGAGAAATTGTTCTTAGATGCCTGACGTTAACATGACCTATATCAATCTTACTTGTACAGCATTAGTAAAACTAATTCCGCAGGCGTTCTCAACAACTAAAAAGGCTGGCATATTAAACAATTAATATATGTCATCAATGTAAAAAAAGCTTCTGTTTAACAAGAAATGTATTAAATAATTACCATACTAATGGTATTCACAAACAGTTACGACTGTCCGTATATAATATGCGTCAGTGAAACACATTCGGTTGAAGAAGCTCAAGGCGTTCCGGTTAGCACTGGTAGAATTCTACTTGTACGTCGTTTGGTCCAAGGTAAGAGCTTTCGTCAACTGCCGTAAAATTTTATGGATGGATTTATTGCCTCGTTTTGTATTAAATTAATCGATTTATTATGGGTTTATTCAGTGTTGGGAAATTATGTAGGCTTTTTGTTGCTTTATATGTATAAAATGGTGTAGGCAAAGGTAATGGCCACTAGCTTTTCAAGGATCATTGACTTACTAATAATGTGTTAACATTTAAATTATTTATAATTATCAATTATGTATATTAAATATTTATAAGTACCAATATAATAAATCATCGTTCCATACAAAATCTACAAGAAATTAAATAACTGTCGTTGTAGTGTGACCTACAACGACAGTTATTTAATTTTTTTGAATTGCAAACATTTGATGTTTTTTTTTTAAATATTACAAGTTCAATTAAACATTATTGATTTTGATTTTTGAAAGTTATTTATAATTTACTCTTGCATAAATTAATTAATGTTTCTAAACAGTATTGGTACTTAATTTAAAAAAAAACCCTATGTTTTTTAATAAAATCAGTATTTAAACCAATAACAACGGTTAGGTTATTTAAAAAAAAAATCATTGTCGAAAAATCAACCAATTGCAAAGTTTGTCTAAATAGTTTAAAATAAGTTACTTTAAACAATTTAAAGCAATTGGTGGAATGCTAACTTTACTGTGAACTTTTTAATATCCTAGGAGTTACTGTCATTTTATTGTGTACTAGCTATTGCCCGCAGCTTCGCCCGCGTACATTAAATATAACATAATTATGTCATCATAAAGCAGCTTTCTATCGGTGAAAAAATTTTACCAAAGGAACCAATACTTCCAGCGATTACTTCCTACGAACAAAAAAATAAAAAAACAAATTTTACCTCTTTATTATATTAGTGTAGAAGAGTTTTGAAATCATCTCATTGAGTTTTTTATTTTGAAACTCTACTGTTATGAAAAAACTAAAATGCAATCGACGGTTTAGGCTCTAGGGTATGCCAAAAAATATACATACATATACTCGAAAAATATTCCTTCTGGTGCAGTTTGGTTAGAAAACACCGACCGAATGACTTTGGAGGTATTCGGAACAGAGTGTAATGTCCCACAAATCACCGTTGAAAAAGGAGGATCCTCCGACCAGACGGGTGTTATGTCTCGGGATCGGCTATTAGTTTAACCGGATGCAGCTAAATACCCTTGTTTTACATGGAATGACTTCCACAATCCAGTTACTGGACAATACGATACTCCTTGGATAGACTGATATTAAAACCTTCCGGCGTTTGACTACCTGTAACGACTGTCATCTACGAATGACAACAGATACCAACAGTTTTACGTGTTCTCCGAGACACGGAGTGTCAGTAATATCTTCGACAAACTTAGGAAAGTTATGAATTGAAATATTCCTAATAGTACTTGTCCGGTTTCCAACTCTCAACCTCGTGCATAAGAGGCTTTAATCAATGGGTCATTACAATATTAGACGTATTCAGAATAGTTAATTTTAATCATTAGTTAGACATTAAAAGTATCATTTATTAAATTCAATAAAAAATATTCAACATCCAAAAATCAAGTGATATTAATTATTTTCCTCAATAAATCATTTGGTTTTTTTTTTTAGTAAATTCTAAATCAGTGTATAAATCATCTTAATTCAAAATATTTAGTCGCGTCAACCTTGTAACTTGGACCACAAGTTGACATTGATGAAGTATTTTGTCACTAACAATGATTTAATTATGTCAACAAAGTCGTCTTCAACTGTTTTTGTTGGCTGATTGCTTATTATGCGTAATGACCATTTGTCCTTCGTTTTATTCAATTTTAATCATTACTTGTAATGGTAATTGCAGTATTGCGAATTTATTTAAAACAATTTAAGTAATAAAGGTATGCATAATTGGTGTGTTGGTTGGTCCTCCGTCCCCTCATAAAATCTTCCTTATGTGTGAAACTTAATTGTTTATTTATATTTATTTTTCATTTACAGGTTTTTTTATCTGTCAAGATGTCGATGGCATGTTAAAATAAATATTCTTTGATTGCTCCAAGCACAGTTTAAGCATATAAAAAAGATAATTACGCTAGATCGTGGATGATAGCAGATAATGTCCTAGATAAAACTTGAAAGTACATATTAATTAAAAAACTCATGTTGGTACCTTGATTTCAAAGCCACTACCCCAAAGCCATGAAATATATTATTGCCTTAGAAAATAAAAGGATAATGGAGTTATGGACCTTGAGCTTTACCAGAAATATGTTATTTTTTGGCGTTTTGGACCTAGAATAGTATCAAGTTTTTTTTTTTTACAACTATCACACAACGCTGTCTAGTCTCAAGCTAAGCAGAGCTTGTGTTATAAATACTAGACGACTAATAAACATACTTATATATTTCTAAAAACACACATACTATAGATAAATTACACCCAGACACAGAACAAATGATAGTGCTCATCACACAAACATTTGTCCTGGGTGGGAATCGAACCCACGACCACCGGCATAGCAGTTAGGGTCACTAACCACTAGACCAACAGGCCTGTAAAAAAGTTGTGGAAAATGTCATTTGAAAGTTCATATTAGTAGCTTCATTTTTTTGCATGTTACACAAAATGAAGTTAGACATATAAATCATTTTAGCGGTCAATTCGACCTAACAAATTTATATAATTTGACGAAATCTGGGTGCAGCTAGGCAGAGCCTGGAGTAGATATCAATGGACGAGCGGCAGGAAAGGTGCAGGTTATGTACCTGAAGATTCATTTTTGGAGGTCCAAGTTACCAAAAGAAGGATCGCCTACATTTTTTCATATTGATTGATTGATATTATTTATATCTACACTTTATTGTACATCATAAATAAAATTACAGTAGCACCTTGAAATAAATAAGGCAGTCTTATCGCTAAAAAGGATTTATAAAAAGTGTAAGGAACAGCCCTCCACAAACTTTAAGGGCTTGCTCAGTAGACGAAACTGAATAACCTTCCACAATAATTTTTTTTTTTCAGAAAACGAAAAATAAATCAGCCTCACCACACAAAATAATAAACTTGATTGGACAATTTGTATGGCGAGGCCGATTTTTATTTTTCGTCTCGTTCGGAAGTTTGTTTAGTTTCGTCTATTGTGCAAGCCCTTAATGTTTGTGGAGGGCTGTCCCTTACACCTTATATACATATTTTTATCAATATAGACACGAACTTTTTACTTTGAATAAAATGGAAAATAGGCTATGACTTGGCAATTTTAAGAGAGCCATATTATATCAAGAACCAGATATGCATATAAAACATCCCAGGCTGTGGGATTTTTCAAAATAGTTAACACTGTTCTGGAACGCAAAAGTCAACTGAAGAAACATTGAAGGCTTTTATAATAGTTAGTAAAAGTTTGACTTCCTCTAACTCTAGCCAAAACGCGAGAAGTTATTTGATAATTTCCCACCTCAAAAGACATGTCGAAAACATGTGATATACACCAACACGCACTGGGCCAGCGTGGTGGGTTACGGCCTATTCGCTCTCCTAGAGAGGAGGCTTTAGTCCCAACAGTGGGAACATTATAAGGCCGACTGTACTATGCTATGCCACCTCAAAAGGAACATAGTGATGGCAACATCACCAAAATAATAATTTTATTCGGAAGGTGTATATTAATTGCTTCAATAAATAATTGGCACGCGTCGGCGTTAGTGGGCATTTAATTACTTGTTTCGGCACAAACAATGGTTTTGGCACCACGCTTGAATGTGCAAGTTTAATTGTATGGTAATCTAAGTATTCGATGATAGAGATAACTAACACTATCGATTTGTACGGATTTTGAATTTTAATTAACCATGTGACTCGTTAAGAAATTAAATAATAATTAATAAGTACCTGTTATCGACTCATCTAATTATAAAGAGGTGAAGTTTGTTTTTTTGTTTTTAGATTTTTTTTGTTTGTTGGAGGTAATATCTGAAAGTACGGGTCCAATTTCTAATTTTTATTTCAGTAGATAGCTTCCATTTCTGAGTAGAATAAGCTATACTTTATGTACGCGAGTGAAGCCACGAGCAAAAGCTACGTTATTATATTTAAAAATTACCAGCTCAGATGTCTTCGTGGTAAAAAGACCATATGAAAGTAGAACACAAACTTTGTAGTCTTGCTGAACACACTCTCCTCAATGTAAATAGGCTTATTTGTCACTTCCTGAAAGTAAAAAGATAAGAGAAATTCTCCAAAAAGCCTATAATTACTAAACACAATACTGCTAATAACTAAAACAATTTGCAACTTAAACCTAACAAAGACATAAATACTAGACAGACATTGACAGACGTAATTTCATGCAAGTAACGTGTTCTACATAACAAATTTTCTTTGTTCATTGACGGAAATTCTAAATTGTAAGTACACACGTGGTATCTACATACAAGAATTTGTAAATGAGTTGTAAGTAGGTTACAAATTTACAACTAGTACGGTCCAACACCGGTTTTTAGGGTTCCGTAGTCAACTAGGAACCCTTATAGTTTCGCCATGTCTGTCTGTCCGTCTGTCCGTCCTCGCTTAATCTCTGTGACCGGTAGCACTAGCACTAGAAAGCTGAAATTTTGTACCAATCACGCCGACAAAGTGGTTAAGTAAATAAAAATTGGAAAAAAATGTTTTATTAGGGTAGCCCCTCTATATGTAAAGTGGGAAGTGATTTTTTTTTTAATTTCAACCCTAACGTGTGATATATCGTTGGATAGGTATTTAAAAATGAATAGGGGTTTACTAAAATCATTTTTTGATAATGTCAATAATTTCGGAAATAATCGCTCCAAAAGTAAAAAACAATGTGTGTCACCTCCTCTAACTTTTGAACCATAAGTTTAGAAAATATGAAAAAAAATCTGTAAAGTAGAACTTTATAAGGACTTTCTAGAAAAATCATTTTGAACTTGATGGAAAGAACAGTTATTGTACAAAAAGACAAAAAGGTTCTACAAAATAATTTCTGGACTAAGTTTGTAGTATAATCGTATATGCAAGCATTTTTTAAACTCATAATTGGGTACACTTATTGTGACGGACGGGAAACTACGGAACCCTACACTGAGCGTGGCCCGACACGCTCTTGGCCGGTTTTTTTTCTTGAATTTGGTTTTGCTTATCTCTTGACGTTTATCAAGGTAATGGATCTATGAAACGCCTCGCACTGTCAGCAATATTCTTAGAGTGGTCTTTGTAACATAACTCTTTTAAAATAAACAAAATTCTGAAACAAAATAGGTAAATAGCTAGTGTTTTACAAAGGCAAAAGCTTTCCCCAAAAATGTCAATCTAAACATAAAAAAATAGATATGACAAACATGAAACATAATCATTCAGATATAAATGTAAACGAAATCAGTAAACAAGTCGAAGGCAATACAACCGATACAAATACCAAAAAGCCAGCGATTCCTAGGCCATTTACATTAGCAGATGACACACAAAAATTAACAAATGGCCCCGAAGGTCGCACGACATCGTCCAAGTAATTATTTACTTAAGATATATAATAGCCAGCGCTGACCCCAAGTTGCAACAGCTGGCAAACATAAGACGTGAGCTACTGGTGATGAGTAAAATGCTCAAATTGACGAGATATCTAGTTTTAATCAAAATACTAATCTACTGCATTTTTTTGGGGCGCGTTGCTCTTTTTTTCTATTTATTGCCATCAGTTATTGGACATAGTCTTGGTCATAGTAGTGGTGTTTGTCCTGTAGTTTTTTGTATATGTGGTGTACAATAAAGAATATATAATAATAATAATAGTCTAAAACGCGCCACAACCGTAACACCCGGTTCTTTGCTTGAAATAAACTCACTATGAGATATCTTTAAACTGACAAAAAGTGTAATTTCATAAGTGTATGATGCAGTATTAATAAATATAGGCAGTGAGGAAAACTGTTGAGTTGTTCCCAGTAATACTAAAGTGTTGTTATATTCAAATTGAACTACAACTCATAAGGTTACAACAGTAACTGTGCCACTTTCAACGTTTGTTTGGGGACTGACTCGCCCTATTAAGATAAAAGGACACGTTCTAAACGTAGCAAATTGATTGGCAACGGTTTGCAATATATTGGTCAAGTGGTTTAGAAAAATGAGCATCTTTACAACTTTATCACACCCTTTGTAATATGAATTTAGACATCAGTCTCCATAATGAAGTGATCATAATCAGAATGAATTCTTTGTTGTTCATGTTTATCACGAGCAGTTTTGAGTTAGTGTTAAATGTTCATTAAAGATGTGCGAAGACAAAAAAAGTCCCATTATACTAACAGAAGTGTAAATAAGAATAGAAGAAGAATATTAGAAGAATAACTTATGACCACCATGGCCTACGTACAATGGTCCGCATAGGACTAAGTGCGAAAACCATATTCAGACATAAGACATAAGAGTATAATAAAAGGTGAGAGATACCTTGTGATGATAAGGAAAGCCCCAATCCCGATTACCCAAAGTTAAGCAATTGCGTTACATCTCACACGTCAACACCAAACATTAGTAATAATGTCACTATACATAGGTCACACCACTTATCACACTGAACGTTAAGCTTATGAGATAATTAATTCAAAGTCAACAAAACCAATAGTCAATACCAAGGCAAGTTTAAAGTAAACTATAGCGTAATGACATGATGCAAAGTTGCCTTGTGCAAGCTAATGGCGTTTCTTAATTCCAAGTTATATCAATTTCTTCATCATTATCAAACTTAATCAACATAAATTTAGTTTCCGTTTGAAGCTTGGCTAAAAAGTTTGATTACTGTCATTTAGAAATCACATTTATAATATTTGATGATGATCATCATATGAAATCTTAAGGAGTTTCAATACTATCGGGCCTGATAATGCAATTTTACGCTTCCAAATAATAAGATACGCCTTACAAAATCTTGTATCAGGTATTTTAGTTTTACACTCGAATATTACTACTTTCGAGTCAAAACAGAAAATACCTGAATATGAGAATACGCACCTTTACTTTATGATATTTTAATTCAAACATATTTGCTTACCACATATTTTTTTTATAATTGTTTTTATTCAAGATTTTCTGTTTGTTAGGGATAATAAAATTTAACAAATCCTCACCTATTTGCTGTTTAAAGATGCACTTTTCTTCTGTCGTGTTGATTAGGTATATTAAAATAACTAACAATATTCCGCTTATAATTTTCAAAATTGACATGTTCTTTCAGATAACCCTACGGAAAAATTCAAAACTATAATTTTTTTAACTTTCTATAACGATTAAAATTCACATTGAAACTTTAGAATAGAATTACGCAAATGAATAATTAATTATTACAATAACATATTTTTTTTACACTACAAAAAATACATATTTATAATTATTGTTAGTAATAAAACAGCTACAATTTGTGTGAAATATAAGCATTTACTGATAAACAGTAGGTAGTTATAGTTTTAAAATCAATCTAAAAAAAATAGCAATTTTTTACTAAAAAATGGATATCAAATAACATTAAAAAATGGCCTCAAATCAAAATGGTAGCAGAAAAACGTTGTGTCATCAGATTTGATTATTTAATATACAAAACCAAAAGAAACTCAATAAGGTAAAGTGATAAGTAGCCGACCACCTTGATCCTATAACAGTTATAGGACTAGCTTTTAGTTAGATAATGTATTCAAAGATGAATATTAAGACGAACAGACGTTACTCAGACAGAAGTAAGATACTAAAAATATTCAAAAATAATTTGAAGTCAAACAATATTTGACAGCAGCTGATAAGTACTCTTGGTTGATGAAGAACTTGTGTAGGATGCAAAACAACATAAAATGCAATACAAAATCCAATAACAATAAAGCTTTTGAACTGTAAACCATTTATGATACAAGTGCTTAACATTACTAAAATAACAAGCAGACAGATTGGTGTCAAGTGGCCCTTATATCACAGTTAAATTGATCAAAAGATGATGAAGAATCCATTGTTTGCTTCAGATTTCTTAATGTTTATAAATTAGACGTTGTCAATAATAAATTGTAGGGTACCATGATCGATGACTTGAGTTTTGACAATGATTTAATTTCAGATGATAGAATTTTGGGAGTACGTGTAATGGTTATATTGTGTAAAGTTGGTTTTGTAATTGGTGAAAGGGAGGATGAGTTAAATGTTAGATTTGTTAGTAAAATGGTCATGAAATAATGTTTAGTAATAATAATACTATTTTTTTACGATTGCGATTAACCCAGTGATCACACAATAGTGTATGAAGATTTTATAGTAGGCCAAGTGATATGAGTTGATATGATCTTGATAAATTTAAAGACTTCCTTGATAATTTTAATCAATTAGTGAAATATGCTACAGATATTCCAATGTTCATTCAAAACGTATTAGAACATGTTTTCCGCATAAAGCAATACATCTCAATTGGCTAATATCTAACAATCTGTCATCATAACGCCTTAGGGTTTCACGCTAATTACATACACATTAATTCGATGCTCATCAACAACCTTCACCTTTACTTTACCGGAATCATTTTATCAGCAATTGTCGTTATTACCATTTATGCCTCCAGGGTTGGTAATTTTTAGCAATGTTTTAACTTTTTAAGTATTGTTGGTAATTGTTTATTACATACATGTATATAATTGCGTTGGTGATGATGTGTTCTTTTATATAGGCTAATATTAGTTGGATCTTTGTATTAATACTGATTTTAATTTTAATGATTATAAAATTAACATATTTGCACTTTAAGTTATAACATGATTGACGAGTCTCGTTAGGGTTGAAGCCTGTCAGGGCTGCTGGATTGTTCAAAAGAAATACTGTACCCTGGAACGCAAAAGACAATTGAAGGGACACGTGTGAGTTTTAATCATTAAAATTCTGGATCGTCCTCTTGCTCCACTTATAGCGGGAAAAGTTATTTTGTGGTTTCCCACCTTCAAAAAGAATACTTAAGGAAGATTTTTAGAAGGGAAATGATAGTTATAGTCATTTTTGTTTTACATTTTTTCGAATTTTCTCCTTGTTTCTCAAATATACAAATTTATTTCATTCTAAAGCAGATTACTATTGAGAAAAATATTTACATGTATTATATACAACTCATCAATTCAGAGTTTAGTTAAGTATAAATTTTATAGGAATCGGACAAAAGTAACTGCCATTTTAAAATGTAACTCGATACATAAATGTTTCGTGAGATATATCTGCGTTTTTATTACTAGTATTAATTTCAAAAGGTAATTGACTTAAATATATATTGATAAATCACTTTTAAGCCTTCACTTTATTGTAAATTCTATTAGCGCCGTTGTTCATACGTATTGAAGCAGTCAAGAACCAGGATTGTTTACCGCTCTCAGTTACTTGAATTTCATTTGTACGACCCGATTGGGTATCTTGTCCCAGTCATGCATAAACACCAGTTGTGTTTTACTGCTAGAGCCTACTTTCAATTTTACTATATTTCATTTAGTGCAGTATCATTATACATGCAAATAAAGGCAAAAGTTTCATCATTATTATTGTGATTACAAATTGAAAACCGTTTAGCCTTTAAACTTGAAGCAGTAACAGAGAGCATATGTCCATACATATTTACACATGCTCGCTTTTATTAGTGTGATGTTTCCTTTCTCTCAAGGTCATAGGAAGTTTATATTTCACACAGTGAATTAATTTTTAAAAGTTAGAAATAATGACAAAACTAACTCAGTTCCAACCAGTTTGTCCAGAAACTGGTGAAAGAATATGTGGACTTCCAAGGTTTTAGTTAAACTACCATTAAGTTTTTGTGTTAACTGCTTTATAATACAGTGTTAGGACACGTACATTCAAGATAACTAGGATTTTAATTATTCGATGTATCTGTACATAGAATGCTATTTAGGAGTTTAATTTGAAAACATGGAGATGAGAATAGTAATACATTAGCGCTATGCCTTTCAAGATTAAACATTTAGAAATAAACAGCAAAATGTTTAAGCAAATTATTTCATTTTGGCTAAACTCCGAAAACTATTTCTCGTTTTATGTACGTTTAGTTTATAAATGATAGAAGTTATTTAAGATATCTTTTCGTAGATTCTACATACATATTTCTTTTTATCATTTTATTGAACACGAGAGTTGAATAATTCGACTAATCACTTGATTCTGCAACTCTTATTGCAACGTTTTCGTCCTCAACTGAGTCTCCACCTGTTTATATTTTAATATCTTCTGCACCTACTCAAAATGTCATCTATAGATAAATTTAATCAAACTAAAACAAACCAACACACCTTGGCCCTATTCCGTCCCTTCAAAACACTAAAATCATTCTTACATCTCAACAAAATTCAATCGAGACCATTTTTATTGTCTTTTGGTGTCATCGTCCCATACATGGCTTGTCCGGTTGGTTCACTTGCGTAATTTCAAGTAACGCAAGCTTTTGTAGGATAGTAATGAGGACCTCGAGAACGGTAATTATTTTTAAGATGACAGTTATTTTAAATTACGTTTTGAGTTCTAGACATCCTTTATGTTTTGTGTTGTTTATGGGTTAACTTAGGGCAGTAATTTATGTCGAGTGAGTTGCAAATGTAAAGTATAGCTTAATTTTAATGCCTACAGTATACGTACAAGTATTTGAACAGTTTCACTAGCAGACTTCAATATCAATTTCGGTTGTTTGGTAAGCGAAGAACTAGTCTCAGTTTCGAAACTCGAAAGACGCCAGGAATTTTATTTATAAAAAACTTTATAATCCAGGATCCTTGGTCCATTTTTGCATTTGATTGTTATCAAGCTAATTTTCTGTGAGTAACTTCAATTTGATGAGGCACCCAGAGCTAACGAAAAAGTATTTGTCCTACAAAATGTACGGTTTGATCAAAGAGTCAGTCCTTCCAACATGTTTCGATAACGAGGTCATAAATGATTACTAACCAGCTGATTTTTTTTTTGTTACTTAGTTTATATTTATATAATTTAACAGTCATATTGTCCGACAAATTGTGTGGTATGTTATCCCGGAAAATTGGCTTGACAGTAATCAAGTGCAAAAATGGACCAGAGATCCCGGACTATTACTAATTTCACATCATAAAAAGGAAAATAATATCAATATTTCTGGTAACTGATTATATTATGGTAAAAATAGGTTAAATTAAGATGACCATTAAGCTTACAAAGCCTACATTTAAGGTAATGTCCTTGTAACTAGAGGCTCTCGTTAGGCGACTGGATCAAGGGCTTGATTCAGAAAGCAGTTCTTGTGGACACGGCCCGTATCGTTAGGAGGTTCCTTTCTCTGGAGCCCTGACCGCCGGTAGCTTGGACCCTGTTCCCGATACCGGTGGGATACTGTTTTTTATATTTTTAAATGCTTTTTTTAATTATTTTTTTTAAGGAATATTTAAAAATATATTATCACATGTACATAAAATAAGAATAAAGGAATAATAATAAAAAAAAACGTATGCATCTGTGCTCATAAATTGATTTAGGCGATGTGGGATGCACACAGATAGGTGATTAAAATAAAGGAACAACCTGTATCACTCTCAAAACATTCCTTAACTACATTATGATTAGAAAAGCGGGTGGTCAGTCTGATGCGGTGTTACGCTCGCTCGTTCAATCGACAATTTTTGGCGTCTTATTTTACTTATATCCTCTTTGGATATAATTATGTGGTCTGGAATGTGATATTTATTGTGTTTTAGTTAAGCAAAGTTTTTTTTTGTGTCGATGATTATGATGCACGGTAAAACTCTAATGAGTTTATGATTTGCATCATCTGTATTGTACCTATTACTTGTATTTTATAAACAAATAAACGAAAAAAAAAAATATCATGTCAACCCAAATACTGGATTGTGAAGATCAGACAGGCAATCACGGGCATATAAAATACTGATATTCAAGTGTATTTGGTTATACTCGAAGTCGATCCTAATATACTTGGGAAAAGATTGGGTAGAATATGATAACTAGTGTACTACTAACAGAAGTATAAAATATGTACCAATAGTCTGGAAGACTAAACGTAGAGCGACTGAATATAAAAGTGTGGTTAGTATATTACTAAATATCTAAATCACTAAATAATCACTGAAACTTATACAATTAAAACTGGCAACAATTAACTAATAACTAACTTTGTTTCACGAGTTATCAATAAACCACAAAATACATAATGATGAAACTCCTCAAAGCGTACAGTAATAACATTTAGTAACCACAAAGCTTCAAGAGCATACATTCACAATAACCGACGCTAACATTTTGCTAAAGAATCTATCATAAATCAAGTAATCAAAAGAACTAGTTATGATCAATTTTATTAATATACTCCGAACCATATACGTCATATTGAATAGATTCCGAATTGCAATGAAATATGATTCCTGGATATTGCTAATTTCAGTCATAAATCAAGTTAGATGGTTTATTTACGGGCCTTGACATTTCGGACATATGCTTGTTTGGGAATTTGTCCTTGCTCCGGTATTTGTCCGGATGGTTTTCGAAGTTCCGGGTCAGATGATGAAACTGAACGTGGTTTCTACGTTTCCAGTTTCGTATTGGGAAAACATTCTGCATATCTCTTCTTGTATTCTTTACTTGTCGTGTATATGTGAGACGATGTTTGTTTCTATGTTTGTGAAATATTGACGAATTGTTTTTTGTTAAAGTTTTTCTATTTTGCAGTTTTATCTTGTTTTATTGTTTTAATTTCCTTTCTTTATTTTCTATCTAGCGTTACAGTAATATTGTTTGTCATTTTGCGAAAAACCTAGCAGATATGGTCAAAGGCCCAAATGCCTTTGACCATATCTGCTAGGTTTTTTTCAGTTTTTAACCTATTACTGCTCAATGTGGTCATTCTTAGTACGTACTGGTATTTATGAGCGTTTTCTCACTACGACCACTTTAACGAACAATCCTAAGGTTTCACAAAATTTATGCGCATATTGGAGAGTCCAATGCCCTTTTCCTATTGACGTCCTTAGCTTGCGCAAATAACACATACCTTATGTTTCGGGTTTTCCTTTATCTGCCGGATACTATCAAATTATAATAATGTCTTAGCAGAAGACAAAGTAGTTACACCTATAAAAAAATTTAATCAATATTATTCTAGCAATCTAAACCACAATTGTTTGGCCTTTATGTTGAGCAACAGTTCACACTTGACGTTAGATGGCCTGATTGATGAATGATAACATTTTGAGGTCACCTGCCTATCGTATTTTTGCATTCTGTGTTGAATGATTTTTACATTTTGAATAGATAAGAAATAGGGTTGACTTTGATTTTCTTGCATTCAAATGCATCAAAGGGCGGTTTATGACTTTCTATTGTTAAAAGACACATATAACTGTTCACCTTATTTCCATATAATCTTGATTGAAATATAAATATATTTTTATCTGAACATTTTCAAAATAATATTATCTCTCAATGATGACGGTAGTGATTTTAAATAATTCCTCCAAAATAAAAATAAAAACATATTTAAACACTACAAGGATATTTAATAATAAGAAAACATAACTTTGGTAATTAATAGTCGTTTTTAAATCTTATAATTAAGATGAATCCTGTTCAAGTTTCCTGACCTTAAACAAGTTTCTAGAATGCTATTTTAGAAAAACATCATTTGACTATTATTAAAGTGGTTTGCAATTTATTTAATATTGGGAAGAACACAATTTTTAAATTTATGATATCTGCATTTTAGTCTCTCAAAATGGTTGGGTCGTCAAGCCATACTGGTTCGTTCCTTACTGTGACTTCATCAGGTTTTCAATTAGCAACAGTATTTGTCTTTACCCTTGGCCCTGTTCCATTACTACGTCTTCTTCTTCTTACTATTCTTTTTAAAAGCGTAATTCCATATCAGTATTTACTCCTGTATCATAAATGTGTTCACAAGCATTTAAAATGAAGACACCCAAAATAACTATCTGAAGGCCAAACAAATATTTGTTCCGTGCGGGAATCATATCCGTGACACGCAACCCAGCAACCAATTACTTAAATACTTCGACAACCGTTTCGCCTTCAATTATAACCGGGTGAGGCTCTAATAAAGTTATATTGATATGCAAAACAATAATTTTGTCTTTGATTTTATTATCATCACATATTTTTCCTGTAAATCTGTATTAGAGAGATCTTTAATCTGGAAAAGATAAGTTTGCCGTTGTAAAATTTTTGTTCAATAAATACCTAAACTGACAATTCATTTTTAATTTAATGTGATCTAAGATTTTTCTACATAAGATTAACTTACAGACCTACCTCAAAAATACTATTTATTTGTTCCACCATAAAATAGATGCCATCTCATGTTACCAAACACAATTGGTCATATTTAATGCAACAATATTCCAATTCCGTTTTTATTTGCATTTGGCATTGAGTACGAAATGTAAGTCGAATTGTAGACAAAGGAGTTGAATTCCTATCATTATCATTGTGTGTGTATGTGAAGGAAAAAAACGTATTGTCTTTTGCTATTCAATCGGTAAACATGCGAAGTTGGGTAAAAAGTTTGAAGTTTAATTGGTTATTAATTATTCGTTGGATGCCACTTTCTTCATTTGTGTCAAGTGCAAATTAAACGGTGTTTAAATTTAAATACCATATTTATAGAAAATTGCAGAAGCGATTTCAGCATAGACTATTATAATGAAATAAATTTCATAATGAAAGAATGTGAAGTACAATTTAATGCTAGAAGGCACTTTTGACTTTAATATCATTGTCTTATAGACGATGTTCCTATAAAAAGGTCTACAGTAATTCTATAAATTAAACCAAAAATAGTATTTGTTCCAAGATCTAAAAGATTTTTGCAGGCAGTAATTAGTGCATTTTGTACGTTCGAATGTTCTATGAATTAAATTGATCAATGAAAAACCATTAAGTCGAAAGATAAACCAAGCTACAGTACGACCGTATTCACTCATTATATAGGTACAGAAGGCAAATCAAGCTTACATAAACCGTACCAAAAAGCCAGTACAACAAAAATTGATTAGAGGTTCATTATAGAACCGCAAAGGAAGCTCTTGACCCAGAGCGCCTACACTAAATGCTCCTACCAATCATCTGGCATCTATATGAGGACAGCTGAGGTGTTCCAAACGATCATCTGGTTCCCATATGAGGACATCTAAGTTACAATGCGTAGGACATAGATCCGGGCTTTCAATGTCAACGCAATGTCATCTGAATCAATTCATATTTTGTAGTGTTATGACACTTTTGATCTGATTCATTAATGTTGGCTTCGATAGTATCTATTTTTTTTTATCAATGGATATGTTTTAGTTGTTTTAGTAGCTTTTACTTTTTAACTCACTCACTCACGGTCTCACTCGCAGTCAAGTACTAGTTTTTATAAGACAAAAAAAAAACTACACCCGACATAATTTAAACTTGATGTTTTTTAAGCAAAACGATGGTTTAAATTAGATGCTTATAAATATCGTCTGTTAGACGGGGTTTTAATTTCATTTGTTGTTTTTTTTTTAGATTTTAAATATAAATATTAATTATTTAAAGGTCCCTTGACTCTTTAAGAGAAAACATTTATTAAATTATCTCCTACATACGTATATTATTATTTAGTTCTACAGGTGGCCAAAGGTGCCAATTATTATTAAACATTATTATGGGTAAATTGGAACTGGTTTTATTTATAATAATTTTATCTTTCTTGTGGTGTAAGTGCCGAAAGATGAGGTCAATGGAGACATGGCACATTTTATTTCAAGATAATTTAATAAGCGTGAGAAGGTAATGTTGTTACATGTACAGCAAAAAGTATGTAGGTACTAATTATGAAATCAGAAAACCGAAAACTGCACTCAAGAATGACTGTTAAAAAATTCTGAATCTAGATAGGTTTACGAAAGCTAAGGTAAAAATACTCTCCATAGTATAAATAAATATTGATATGATTAACTGCAGCAGCTCTTGTGTCATCTGTACACACGTATATTGAGATGATCTTTTTATATTTTAACACCGTAATCACCGTATAAGGAGAAAGATTCCGGTATAAAATAAAAGGCTTCTAGAGCCTAATCAGAAAAAAAATGTGGTATGTATTTATAATAGTATCTTATTAGATCATCCCGGATGTAATAAAGTTTTTTTTTTTACATATAGAGACATTAACAAGCAAGTTTTGTTCTTTATCACTGAATTAGACATAAATTAATTAATGGAAAAAAACTATCTTTATTGAAATTAAAATACTCGTTTAGAATTTAAACTGGTTGGATAGTATTAAATGTTAAGGAATTGTTTACAATAATTTCAATTAATTAAAGATTTGCGGTTAAGAAATAAGAAAAAAGAAACTGGCGTTGTTGATACAATTTTGGAAATGAATTATTATGTGAAAATTCAAATTATTTTCAATCTCTAATTGGACTGTCTTCAAGATATAAAGGTGACTGGAAGAAAATGTCTATGGCATTAAGTTCGCCTCTGTACTCTTGTGTGCATAAAGTGTTAAATAAATAAATATATACATTTTGTCAACAACATTTTTAAAATCCAACTGCTCAACCAGAAAGTTTCAAAATAGTTATTTTTTCTGGTAGCCTAAAAATTTATTTTAACTCTAATTATACGTATTCAATACTACATAATTATTTTGGTTTCTAACAGACGATATCACTGATGAAATATTACTTTATCTATAAAAATAGAAGAATATTCTAACAGTGTGGTGTGTGAAATACCCTGCATATGTCTAGCAATATTGGTGATCGATGGCGGTGACCTTTCGCACAAGGTTATGGTCTGGAGCGAGGAAAAATGGCAGGCAATCACCCCCTTCTACGAAGCAGTAATGCTAGCGAAGGAGGCGGTCGCACGCGTGAATGAAGAGATATCTTTATTCCCCAGCCGCTGGAACCCCGACTCCGGCTACTTGCTACCGAAAGCATGGGCTTGCGAATGACGAGCAGCATGGGTAGTTCGCCGTCTGGGCGTCCGATAACCGTCCGGGCCAAGCCTAAGTCGTCGACGGCGCCTAGTGTTTCACAGATTCCACGCGCATGTCTAGCCATATTGAAAATAGCATACAAGAGCCAGAATTGCGTAACACAACATTATGCGTAATCACGCCAATAACTTTACCTTCTGTATCGATGATTCGCAAACTTGACCATTGTGACCCCAAAATGACCGTAAAACGATATAATAGGATTACGTGTAGAGTACATCGAACAACCATAACTGATGTTCTTGAATTATTTAGACTCACTCAAACGAAAATAATCACAGAAATAATATAACTTTAATTTTTAATTAAAAATAAACAGTACAGGGACATTTTTCTTTTGACCAATGTAAACTGAATCTACAATAAGTATTTCTTTATAAAAACTAGCTTTTGTCCACGGCTTCATCCGAATACATAAAATAATACTGCCGTGGTATAACTAAAATGCCGTTATCCAACATTTGGTCGATTTTCAACTTTTGATGCTATATTAATAAGAAAAAAAAAATCTATCGATCTGTGTTTGCGAATTTTTAATATCTTGAATAGTTTTGGAAATATTAATTTTAAAAATGTCGTTAAGTACAAATTTCTTACTTGTGAAATAAGCAAAAATAACGTTAAATAACTTTGTGAGTCTATAAAGCCGCTTAGGTTCATTAACTCATATTTTTATCATGTAAAATCCATATGGTTACCAGTCTAGATTGCCGTTAGCAGCCTTTTGTACACTAAAAAGCGGTTGAGCCACTTTAGCTGCTTTTTTGTGATTCTTTTTTTTATAAAGGAATTCGTTTTTCATAAACTATAACGTCGTTAGTTGAAAATGTTAGACTTAAACTTGATTACCGATGTTTAACGGCATTATTGCTTCATATTTGACATACTTATATTTTGACTTAACGTATGTTACAAGCCCGTAGCGGCATTTCCAAAACTAAACAAAAATGTATTGTCCGTCATTATTAGACTAGAACGACGTTATCTCACACTAATACACTAGAAAGCCGTTAACGGATCTCACTCGGGGCGGAGGGACACCGGCAACGAACCATCTTGTACCGAAATCAAAGGGGTCGGGGGTGAAATTAGTGCATCGCCAGGAGCTTGTAGGTGAGGACGTGTGTCACTCCGGGTTTTTCCCGCCAAATTCACAACGATCGCGATATGGCGAACCATCAATTTAGGTAAGTTAGTTTTTATTTAACCGAACGACTATGCCTCCGCAAGCGCTGTAAATCCGTTGATGGCAATTATTGCTCCACTTTGTCAGATATAATACAACTACCACGCAAAAGAAGGAAATATAACACCCCGTTACAACAGCGGAGATTGGATGCCAAAAATAAAAAAAGCGAACATAGTGTCAAGCCTGGGTGCAATGAAAATTGTCTAAAGAAATGTGTGACCCTACTGAACCAAGAGGATAGAGATGCTATTAACAAATCATACTGGGATATGTCCTGGCAGGAGCAACATGCATTTGTTAACACACACACCTACGTAGCAGTACCAAAAAGAAAAATTACGAGCGAACCCAAAAGGAATCCAAAAAGAAGTTTTGTAATGAAAAAACGAGATGGCACTAGAGTAGATGTATCAAAATATTTTTCCTTACCACTCTAGGATATTCGAAAAATAATGACAGGATACTACATACAACTTTTACTAATTCTTCAATACATAAACGAGGTAAACACCAGAAAACACCAGCATTTGATCGCAATTTACTAAATCAACACGTTGAATCGTTTAACCCATTAGAACCACACTATAGGCGTGAACATGCACCTTTGCGACGATATCTACCAAGTGACATAAATATAACTCAAATGCATAAACATTTTTGTGAGAAATACCCCGATAGACAAGTTTCGTACAGTTTGTACAGGTCACATTTAAAAAATATGAACACATCCTTTACCGCCCTCGGTAACGAGGAGTGTGAACATCACATGACGCCACAGTCCAGATACTTGAAGAGTGTACAGTTTGTATGGATTGGAATAGTCATCATCAAAGATATACAAAGACGCGAGATCTGTATAAAAAACATAAGGAGGAAAAACAAAATAATTCACAAATATTCTATAGCTCTGATCTAGAGAAAGTAATTATGCTTCCTAGATTGGAGATGTTTAAAGCCGCAATTTTCTGTCTGCGGCTTTCTGCCTACAATCAAACCTTTGCACCACTTGGTAAGATTACCGCAGAATTTAAACCCCTGACAGTTATCTGGCATGATGGTATTGCAGGGAGAAGGCAAGAAGATATAATGTCAGCATTTTATAATTTTCTATTGCGTAACAGAGATGTAGAAAACGTACATATCTGGCTCGATAATTGCAGCTCCCAGAATAAAAATTGGCTGTTGTATGCGATGCTCACTCATATGATTAATAGTGAAGATATTGCCACACAAAGAATAACTCTATATTACTTTGAACCCGGTCACACTTTTATGAGCTGCGATCAAGTGCATCACCAGGTAGAGTTGGCTATGAAGAAAAAAGGTAAACTTTATGATTTTACAGATTTTGAAGAGTGTGTATCTTCCATAAATAAATCAAAAGTCGTCGTTAAGTCTATGTTGCCAGAAAACATTTTAAATATACCTAACTACGTGTCCCAAAGAAGGATTCAAACATCCAATCCAAGAGCTTATTTAAAAAATATAGTTGAAGTATGTTTCGTACGTAAAAGTTATGATCTTATGCATAAAAATAATTTCGATGATGCATCATATACAACTCTTCGTTTCATGAATGATAGATATTTAAAAAATCCACGTACGATGGTATTTAAATTTAGAACTGAACCGAAAGGTATCGAACCTATGAGAAAAGCAGATTTATTTAAAAACCTTTCGAACATAATTCCCCCTCACAAATTGTTATTTTGGAAAAACTTACCAACAAGACAAAATGAACATTCCGGTACAAGTTCTGATTAGAATAGTGACACTATTCTGTTTACCGAGACTGATTTTAAGTAATAATAATAATTTCATATAATAATTAATCATTTTGTAATGTGACTGTAATACGATTTTGAATACTGTATTTTAAGAATATATAATTTTTATCAAAGAGGCTTTAATAAATGTAGGTAAAAAGTTAGATCTAAAATTAAAAAATAAAGAAAATTGTTTTTTTATTTTTCAGTTGATGTTTTTTAAATGATACTAGAAATATAAAGTTTTGAGTTCGAGGAGAAAATTAGACTTATTTTTGATTGTTTGTTATCTCAAGTTCAATGAAACACTGAAGTTTGTATGTAAATTTTGTTTTATGTTATTTTAAAGTACAAGTGATAAATGACTGATGTGATTTTAGTGTTATTCTATAGAACTAAAAGTTCCTAAAAAGCTAGTATTAAGTAAAGTTTTGTGAAAGTTATAAGTTTAAGCATAATTACATGTTATTTGAAAAGCAATAAAGACTGGTTGATTGATAAAATTATGACTTTTATTTAAAAAATATCTTTAATTTCAACAAATTTAATTCATTTTGTGCAAGAAAATAGTTCACTATTTTTTTATATTATTACGCTATAATGTCGCTAAACTGTAAGGTTTTTAGTTTAACCATGTTTTAGCTTAACAATTATTCAATTTTGTCCTTTTAATTAATACGCATCTAAAGGTTATCAGACTTAAAGGCAGTAAAGTACCGTTAAACGCACTAAAGTTTAACATGAATCAGTTTTATAAATACATAATCATAAGCTTAATTGTCGTTATGTACAATAACGCCATTTTAGTTAATCATTGAAGAGATGAAATTTTTGCATTTTAAAAAACAATAATTTTATATGGAATAGATACACTAAAACGCCGTTACGCTTTACGTAGCGGCGTTTCAGTCTAAGATACATTATGATTTCGGTTACATCTCTGATGAACTAAAACACTTAAAACGCTTTTTCGTGAAATTAAATAATATTTACGATATGATAGGGTTAGTAGTTCGAAAGTATGCGATTTTATCTATGTTTTGGTACCTTCAAATCTCTAATAGGTGTTGTCATCGAAAAATTACATTGGTTTAAAATTTTGCCGCGGTTTTTTTGTGTTATTCAAAAAAATGAGTTTAGCAGATAACGGCATTATAGTTATACCACGGCAGAATAGCCCATGTCACTCAGGAATAAAGGCGCTTTCTATCGGTAAAAAAAAAATTGCAATTGGACTAGTACTTTCAGAGGTTACCTCCTGCAAACAAAAAAAAAACAAAATTTAACTCTTTATATTATAGTGTAAAAAAACAAACTTGTTTATGAAATACTCAAATTATAGTAATAAACATTTCGTTCAAGTAAATTTCTAGAAATATAAATTTCATAGCAATTATAATAACGTGACGGCTAATTTATTTATTTATAAATAATGATAAAAAAGGTCAAACTTTGAACAACCTTTTGAGAACATAAAAACTAATTATTAGGAGTGGCATCATAAATTCTTGAAAAGTGATTTTAATAATTACAGTGATTATATTAAAATATGTAAAAAGCTTTCTATCTATGAAACGCTATATATCTGTAAAGTCAACGGCCTTTTTTCTATATAAAAAAATATATCATAATAATATATTTTCATAAATGGACAGTAGTCAAATGTTATTAATAATAACCTCAGTTTTATAAATTCAAGTGATGGTTAATAATAATATGATATATTGACAAAATACTAAATCACTACAAAATATTCATAATCATTTCGTTCAATGAGTTAGTGAGATAAAATTTAATGATTATTTTATACAGTAAAAGTCAACAAACAAAACAAACAACGGATATCGTACCGCTCATTGTTATACCCTATTCATTTTAAGCTTCTACTGTAATATTTATTGGTACACAATAAAGTATAAGATATCTATCTATATTTTTTAGCAACATTGTATGTACCTGTAGACACTTCTGGTTCTTCAAAGTTTATTCAAATAAGACATAAACATCACTCATTAGTTTATTTCTTATTTGCTGTCATAAAATAGTAGCAAACTATCAAGTTTTGATATCTTTTTATTTATATTTTATCTGATCGGTATTATGAATGAATAAACAAAGGTTTATGTTGTGAATATGACCGTTACTAAGGTAACATTATGTTAGATTAGATTCTTTTTTTTGGGAAGCCTGAGAGCAGAGAGGGAGTATCAGATTTTCACTGATAAAACCCATCCGTACTCCTTCAGTTACCTTTTGTATTCCATCATTGCGATGTCTCTTTCGAAAAATCTGGCAGCTCTGGAGGTTACATTAAATTATAAATGCTTGAATTATAAAACAAAATACTCTTTGAACATAAATGCTTTATTGCATAAAAGTGCGTAAGTATGTGCCACCGTGACATGAAAAAAAACAGGCATTTTTTTCAAAAGGATAAAGAAATATTTACATAATAATGGATACATACAGTTACATCATTATATCCACTTGTCTCCAGCGTGGGAGGGTTAAGTATCCAGCCTACCGAATATGTCACATTATGGCTGTGGGTAAACCATTATTAATTGACCACTTCAATCGAGATGAGCCTTGAATTCATAATTTAACTGTCTGTTTAAGAAACTGCTGTTAGTAGGATATGGTTTGTAGGTTATCAAATTTTTCCGGTCATTTTCAACACTCGACCCGATTGGGAAATCATTCTGGAAGAGTTTGTTTATATGATTAAACCTTACAAAAATGGTCTTAAGAAGTTCACGAATAAAAAAAAATATTAAGACTAAAATTTTCCGCTTTAGATCCATAAAATAAGGATTTCCCTAAGTAGATTATAAAATGAGACATCGAAATTAAAATTTACGACACACTTGATACAATTTAAGCCACTGGTATTTATGACCCTCCACTAATTAGCATCAATATGCAAAACTATGAAAGTTCAAGGATTTTTTACATCAATATTCAAATCATTAATTTCTCGCAAACTTACGAACGTTTTGCACAAATGCCTATGACGTAAGTGACGGTTTGTAAACAAGTAAACACGAACTTTAAACATCTGATCATACAGTTCGTTTTCGCTTGTACTTCCGCGAAGATGACACTTCAGACCACCTTTGACATATTTGCTCAATAATTGACATTGAAAATTCAAGTTTATTTGCGCTTTTGTTAATTATTTTTGCTTGGATAATAGACTTTATATCGTATGCACTAAAAGCGTTTATGTTAATCGGTATGTAAAGTTGCGATAAGTGTTTTTATCAATAAAAGTACAATATCAAGGATGTCCTGGTGTAACCGATTACCTTCATGGAAAATCGTTTTTTTTTTTAATTCATAAAATTATTGAGGAATATTAATGCAAAAAACTATATCCGTGTCCATACAAGGAATTTATAAATTAAGAAGTTGTGGTCAAAGCTTTTGGCAAAACAGGATACACGACTGTTAGCGAAATTAGTATTCATTAAAAAAACTGCAATTATTTTTTAGGTATTCATTACAATTATTTGCCTTAAAAGAGCCTTAATTAATAAAAATCATATACACATAAACTCTTAGTATTTAGATAGATACATTGATTATGTTTTTTATTGTACCCAAAAAAAAAACGTAACAATGGGGTCTTATCGCTAAAAGCATTTTTTTACAGACAATCTTTGTATGGATTTCACAAAGAAGGCGAAAAAATACACGTGTATTTCGTGGCGCAATTAGCGCAATTTTCTTTCTTTCCTTTTTTCGGCACAGTTGGCATAGTGTATATGTGTACGATTAGCTACCGCGCTGTGTGTCATGAGGTCGATTCCCGCTCGGAACAAATATTTGCATGGCCTAAATATAAGTATTCTGGAACTAGGTGTTTTATTTATATGAATTTACAGGTAATATCCTTGTTGGAATAACATTTTTAGGCAAACAATAATATATTGTTTGGCATAACGTTTTCGCATAATTTTTTTAGCATAATATTACTGTTGCATAATAATACTTTGGCATAATGCATAGTTTAGCATAACTATCATTTAGTCAAATACGTTTTGGTTTAAATTGGAGTTGCATAAATTTTACAGGCATAATTATTTATTCGTCTAATAATCATGAGCCATAAATATAAAAAGTCATTATTGGGAGTATGTAGCCAATAATTTTAAATTGATCGTTAGGCGATGTTTTTGTGGTGAACGTATTGTTGGTCAGGTTAGGTTAGGTTAGGTTTTTTTTTTGTTGCTGGAGTCTGATATCCATCATGGACGCCCAATAATATATTACAACCAATAAGGTGAAATAGTGTCTACAACTTACCGTTTGGAGTTATTGATTAGGGTTTATTAGTTTTATTCCAAAGAACATTATGTGTTTTTATCATTATGCGTTTATAACATTATGCTTTATAAAATTATGCTTCTTTATTATTATGCTAGTAGTATTTATGGCAACAAGCATTATGGCAAAAGTTTTGTGCCTAATAATTTTATGTGTAATGATCATTATGCTGAATTTTGTTATGCCAATATATTTTATGCTAATTATTAGTGAACCGAATTTACATGTTTGTGAACGTGCCTACGATACAGGAGTATGTCCTAGTCTAGGGCAACATTTCATTTAAAAATAGAAAAACGTTTGTGCCGTACATAACTACCAAAATAAATATAACATAGTTTAGCTTAGTGCACCGTATAATTAACGGTCAAAAACAATGTGTGTGAATTTATTAACTTGTCTTTTGTGTTATATTTTTCTCATAACGTCTTTTGTGAGCAAAATGTATTATAAGGTTAAGGACAACTTTTAAAAGCATGAATTACCAGCTGGCTGAGTCATGAAACAAACAAAAAAATATGTCGATATTTTTTTAATGTGGTAAATCATCCAATGACTTCTTGTGCTCTAGCGTGGAGCAGGAGACGTGTCAGACTTATAGCGACTAAAAGCATACATGTGTCACCTTTTAGTTTCTAGGAGATCACGGGTTTCCTTTTCAGAAAATCTCGGTGACTTTAGAGGACGTTAGATCTTGTATCCTTATATTTCTTACCTGTGTGGAAATTTTAAACCGCTTAGTTTAAATTTTTTTAAATACTATTTTTTTTAGGTGGGTAATCATCCAATGACTTCTCACGCTCTGGGGCAGAGCAGAAGGGCGATACAGGCTTACTTTTGAAATAATTTAAATTGTAAGGACAAAATAATAATATACACTTTTAGTAAAGATATGCGTACAAAATTATTATCTTACAGCTGCATATTTGTTTCGCAATGATTCGATAATAAGGGTTACATAATGATGAATCACCTGATTACGGCGGCCAAGATATGATACAATCGGATAAATAAACATCTGTCATTTATTTTGTCCCAATGAATAATGAAAACCAAGTTTTGTAAGCTGGCTTTCGAAGTAAGTTTACAATTTTTATCGAAAAGGGGCATATTAATACTAGCAGTCTAATGACAGATAGGCTCTTTAACCGACTTCGAAAAGGAGGAGGTTCTATGTTCGGCTGAAGATATGTTTTTTTTTATGTATGTTCACCGATATCTCAGTCAATTGTGGACCGATTTTGAAAATTATTTTTTTTTTTAATTCTACAAAAGTAGTGATAAATGCTAGAGCTCTTAATAAACTAGTGCGTTACACCATTCAGGATTGCATCACTGCTTACCAGGTGGGATCGTAGCCAAGCACCAGTTTATATCAATTAAAAAAAAACAATTAGTTATCAATTTTCCCATCAAAACTGGAATATACTACTATACTACTACTGGAATATAAACTGGAGTACATTTAATAAAAAAGAGAGAGAGATTCATTTGTTAAAAAAGTCACTATTGAGTTTCTTGCTGGTTCTCTTCCATAGGAAACGACAAATTGGGACCGTGCGCTGGCTTCTGACGCTTAATAAGTGCCTACGTATTATGTGAAATAAAATAAGTTTGAGAATAATAAATTAACTTCATTTTTTTTAAATAATATAAACTAGCGCTTGACTGCGATCCCAATTGAGTAGTGATGCAATTGTTGATGGTGAGACGCACTAGTTTATTAAAAGCCTATTCACTCTACCCTTGAAGACACCAAAATTATAATCGAACGCTCATGAAAAATAAAATAAATGCAGCCTATGAAAAACTAAAAGACAACATATAAAATGATGACTGCACATCAAAGGGAAGATGCTTCGTCGACCTTTAAGGCGCAGTTGTAAATTCTCATGGTCCTATAATTTCCCCAATTCAACCTATTCAAAATGTGCAAAATTGCTTATTGCCAAATACGTAGTGACCTATCAGGTTTTCATAGGATTGCTAAAGTGGGATCACAAATGGTAGATGGTAGCCAATATATGAACACAATCAAGCAACCAATTTTACGAAGAAACTTTAAGCCATAAAATATAGCAATAAATAGATATTAAGAAAATTTAATACTTCGGATGACCATTTGTTTCATATAGCCACATTGGGGGATCTCTTGTTACAATTTTATTTAAATACAATTGTGTTTTTGTATATTGTGAAACTAGATTTATGACGTAATTTTATTGGTAGAATTTTAACAACTAGGTAAAACGGTTTTAGGGGAAAAAAGTAAATTTTAATTATGTTATATAACATTATTTCTATTAAATATACGAAATATGAATATAGTTTGTTCTTAATTAGTAACTGAATCGATTCCAATAATTTTTACACTACGAGTATGTTATATTTTTTTCCAAAAATACTTAAAAAAGATCACAAGTTGGACCACCGACACTAAGTACAACACAAGTCACGGCAGGTCATAGCGGCCATTAGGTGCCAGCGCACAGCTGGGTGCGGGAGCAAAACAACCCTTTAGTTGCCCGGATGGTCCGGTGACCAAGTACCATACTATAAATGGCTTATAACCATGTGATATATCATAATACAGTTTTGTTAAACCTATAAGACAGGTGTTTTAGGTTTACCATATGCTAAAAGTAAGATTGTATATTGAGTTATTGATATACCAATTACATCCTCATTTTTTACTAAAACTTTGGTTAGTTGATGATATTTTGTAGCAAAATCAACTTTAAATTTATTTTGATGCAATCTATAGTAATAAATAATATTGTAAAAAATATAATCAGTATTAAAATGCTTGAGTCTAAAAAATATGATTTATAGTGTGTTATGTACATACACGTAGTATTTTTAGTAGGAAATATCTAAAACCTTAATTAAGATGTTAAACATATTATTGTATAATTATTTATACAGAACTTTAATTACGTACCGTCAAACACATTTATAGCATAGCATAGACAGCCTTATAATGTTCCCACTGTTGGGACTCAGGCCTCCTCTCTAGTAGAGGGAATACATTTGGTAAACAGTGATACATAGAAGCACCTAGATATTTCAAAATTTTTGCTAAATGTAAGCTTTGTAATTGGTATTGTAATACAAAAATTAATCCCTATTCCCCTTGATCACGTCATCATACGCTTGAACAGTTGAACCAACTACGCTATATTTTTTTTTGCTGTGTTTGTCATTTTCAATTCACCAGGAGAAACTTTCATAGGAAAGGCTACTATGAAAGAAACACAAGAACTTTGCGCAAAAAATTAGAAAATTAGACAGGACAACGTCATTAAAAACTGACTTTAAAAAAATTATCAATTCTGCCTATCGTACACACTTTTTCCTATTACATCAGAAGTCTAATATTATAGTTTAAAACAAGAATTTAGGAAAAACTAAAAAAAAAAAGGAATAAATGCAATAGAGAACATTCTGTTTTTCTACATAAGTAACTGCTAATCAGAGTTACATAACACGTCAAACACGCTACTGAGTTGTAACACTTCCAGGTACTATCGCGAACGTTTGTGTTTCCAATATATATTTTTCAAATTGTAAATTCCGATGTTTTAATAAAAAAATGGAGTTCATTAACAAAATGTGTTATTTTAATTAGAAAATCAAAACAAAATAGATTACGTGTGTACTCGAAGAAGAATGATTTAATTATGTAATAATCGCGGTCAACATTTTTAATATTGTGAGGCTTTGAAATAATTAAAAACTCTTGTCTGTGTTGAATGTTTTTAACAAACTCAAAAAAAAAATACAAATGCCAGCAGAAAAAATAACAATGGTATTTTGCGATAAACCTATTAGGAAGAAGTTTATCATTCTTGAAGCATTTCAAATTAAAAGGTCTAGGTCCCATAATAAGCCTCTAGTATTTTGAAACATCAAGTATGACGAAAATCATGTTTTTGTATAGTTACTTAACTTAATTTGCTGTTCAAGACAAAACAATCAGATTTCTCAACAAATAATTTATATATTTCTTTATAAAGTATTTATTGCACACCATGATTTTAATATTAAAAATGAAAAACGTGCACTCAAAACATACAATTGGCAACCTCCTACATTCCGCGATTTCTTTTGGGCGACCAGGAGATTGTTTGGACACAAAATGAGGTTACACTGGGTACAAATAATAATATGTTAAACTAAAAAGAATATATTTCATAATTTCCATAGACATCTTCTGCTTCATTATCTAGACTCACTTTACATCACTTTTCAAATGTAACAGACTTGTGTAAAATTAAACTAAAAAGCAATCTTATAAGATAAGTTTACTTTATTTTAATGAAACACTAAAATCGTCTTCTTTTATTAAATAATAAATTCTGATCACTTGTCAGCCCGAGTGTACGCTGTTGGTAGGTTGTCAGGTGGCTAAACAAAGCGAACAACACAAAACTATCTGTCGTTGCATCTTGTACAGTAGGACGCGTTGTGCGTACATTTCTTAAGTTGGGACCTAGGTCATAAGCGCCAGCGGGTTTATAAATTGGTTCAAAAAGACGTGACGTAGATTTATACAGAATTCAATTTTTTTCGTAATCCAATTTTTGTACACAACTCTTATGTTATTACTGTTTCTTTGGATAAGTAAAATAGCGAACCGCTGTCAGTGACGTAAGTCAATATATTTTTTAAATTTAATTAATCATAAAAAGAAAATAGAAAAAATTAAAATAATATTTAATCCTTATAATTATATACTTATATTTATTTGAATATATTTTTACCAAATGCATTCATCCAAATAAGTTACCACGTGTTTTAAGTTTAAGTTATGTTGACTAAACCATTATTGACTGTGGCGCCTAAAACATTGTGTAACCAAAACAAACCTTCAACTAGAAACACATAACTAATTCATATTAGTTCTTTAAATACTATTTATTTATGATAAATTATGTTGTAAACACGCGGCATTGGTGTACGTACAACTATTTATTTATTAATTTTAAACATGCTTTGACCTTTACTAAGCGTTTCTAGTAGTGTTAGTATGATTTATATTAATATAATCGCATCATTTGTCTTGTGTTAATGCATGTATGCTTCTCTGAGGTCATGGATATTATTTTGACATTAGGCAGAGTATGATTTAATTATGATTTTTAATTTGTATTGACTGCCAATCATTCAAATATTAGGAAGAAACAAATGATGAGTTTCAGACGGTTTTAAACAAGAGATAAGCTAGCAATAATTTAGAAAACGCAGTCAAGTAAAAATGCAGTAGTTATGACAGCTACTTTTGATCTATATTCGTCCTTACATTTGATTGATACGGCCTGTTTTTATTGAATCTTTTATTTTAATACGTAAAATACGCTGATCAACCAAATCCCCTTTAAAACCGTTCTCTTACAAACCCTTTGTATTATAATTGCACTCTGAAATCGCTATAACATCATTACTTGGATCACACACTTACCATAGAGAAGAAACAAACGCATGTAACATTCCTCTAGTTCTATTGTTTATGAAAATATTTGCTGAAAAAAATACTTGTTTTGTTGCTCCAACAATGAAGGATTACGAGCCTTTTGTTTATTAGGCAATGCGTTTCGGTTACACCTTTGTTCAAAAGATAAGTAAGATTAAATTATATAGAACTAGCGTCTTCCAGCAGCTTTGTCTGCGTGAATGCGAATTACGGATGAAAAGCCGAAGCCAGATAAAAAATATCCTACGAGTATGTACTTCCTTGGGGTCGAAGCTTCCTCCGTACCAAAATTTTAACAAAAATGGTTCAATAGTTTAACAGTGAAAGCGTAACAAACAATCAGATTTACCTTCACCTTATAATATTGGCATGGACAAAATAATAACGTACATTTCATGTCATCAGTACAAAGTTACTTTGTCACTAAGTGACATAAGTTATATGTTTTCTACATACGGACAAAGCCTTATAAACGAGTGAGCAGTAGATTGTTATTAGATTAGTTTTATTTTCAAATTTAATGGGGTTATGAAGAGTATCTTTAAATAGTGTTCTAGGCTATTTTTATAGTTTATATGTAATAGAGGTGACAAAAAATATATGACCGATATATTGTAAAATACGAAATGATTTAAAAGAGTGTCTTTATAGGTTTTTGCACATCCTTCTGCATTGAGATCTACGCTATGGTATGAGCCTTCAGCATAATTTTCTGACCGACTAACTTCTTGACAATTCAAACACACTATTTTGAATTGTCAAGAAGTTAGTAGGTAAATGATTTATCTATACATCTATTCATATAAATAAAATTGGAGTGTCTGTTTGTAATATTGAAATAACTGCTTTTTACTACATGCATATGAATATATATACGGTACATATACAAAATATTTTTTTTTTATTTTTTGTCAGACTGTCTGTCTGTTTGTCCGGGCTAATCTCTGAAATGGCTGGACCGATTTTGACGGGACTTTTTTTTGGCAGGTAGCTGATGTAATAAGGAGTAATATAGGCTACTTTTAATTAGAAAAAATAAATTCAAAATCCTGTAGTCCACGCGAACGAAGTCGCGGGCACAGATAGTTTGAAATAAATGCTTTGATTTTTTAATTCTTCTTAGACACATCTTGACCTATTACGACCTAATGTACGACTATCAATTCATTTTGACCAACAACTATGAAATTGAATTATACGCACGACACTTAACAATAATGTTTTGAAAGCCTTAGGTCAGAGATTAGGACTTTGTGCTCAATACACTTGCAGACTTTATTTTGTTGCAACAGAACAAAAAAAAAAACAGATATTTTTTTGACACGTTGAATTTTATTTCTTTTGAAAATTCCTATCTGTCTAAAAATTGGTCGCCGCATTTACCATTTTACTCACTTTAGTTCTGAAACATTTCTGAAAGGAAGATTCGGGCCCAGAACGAAAGGCAACGAAGGAACAGGACTGGGTTTTTAGTCAGTAAAAGTCTGACGCTATCTCACGCTCCACCCAAGAGCGGGGGATCTTATTGGATGATTTTCCCACCTAAAAAAAAGCGTTGGAAGGCCTCCTACAAGGTGAACCGATGACCTGGTAAAGGTTGCGGGAATCTGATGTATGCGAGACGCACAGGACAGTTCGTTGTGGCGATACTTGGGGGAGGCCTATGCCCAACAGTGTTTTTTAAAGTAATTTAGACAAAACTTCATCAGCTTGACTTGTCCTTCTTACATTAATTTGTAAGTGGCGCCTTGAGTCATTAATAAATTTTATGATTCTGTTGTTAGTAATGTTTTAAATTCATTACTTATGTTGCTGGTCATACGCAGTGACTTTGTAATGAAGCGCGTGTAGAAATATTACCTTTGGATAGAAAATAAACTTTTAAGAGTTATTGAAAAACTTACTGCGGGTTGTAAGCCGATCGATTTTGATTGCTTTGTGGTTGTTTTAGTGGTTATAGGCTCTAGAACTTCGTTTCTGTTACTTTACAGGCTTTTGCTACTGATACTTTCAAAAATAGCATCATTGACTTAACACTCAAAAATAAGACTGTCATTAATAACATTTCTAAATCGGGATACAGGAAAATAATCAGCCAGTAAAAATATGACAGCTTTAACGCTAAGTCATACAAGAAGCTGGCATGCCAGAGAGCTATAACAATTTCTGAATGGCATGCTAGCTACTTGCATACTTTAGTGGTAGTTACAGGCATGTGTATTTCAGCCTTTACAAATTAGTAATAATAATAAAGCAAACCTTTAAATCTACACCAATATTATAAAGAGGTAAAGTTTGTTTTTTTTTTATTTGTAGGAGGTAATCTTTGAAAATACTGGTCCGATTGCTTACATTTTTTTCACCGAAAGAAACCTGCTTTATTCTTGAGTGTCATAGGCTATTTTATTTATTTATAAAATCTGTATGCACTAGTTAACACTGTACATATGCTGAATTAATGCTTTAGGCATTTTTTACCAGTCGATTTTAGAGTGGTGCAGAAATATAACAAGGTAGGTTCAACTTAATGGCAAACAGAGAAATTTTATAAAAAATAAATACATAATTATATAAATAAATCCATATACGCATATTTATGTACGCGGGCGAAATATATCACTCATAATGAGCCTCTGGTCGTCACAGTATGCCAAACACGCGCTAATAAGCCAAGCCTCCTTAATTGCTAACTGCTGTTAATCCGATAATAATTACAACTTATTTACCGCCAGTCATAATAAAAAGAAATATAATAAAACCTTTTATAGCTACATCATTACATTAAATATGTTTTAATTAATACATTCTTAAGTGACCAATGACAAGTTTGCGTAACACAACCTTGGTCTCTGCTTTGATATTCAAATATACAAATATTAAAGGCTTCTTCATATTGTAGAATATGACGTCGTTACGTATGTGGAAGCAGCCTGTAGTAGGTAGGGAGATACATTCCACCTTCTTCTTATTTCGGAACTGGCTTAGTACTCCAGGTTAATTAAAAAAAAAAACGCTATACGGAAGAATATTCTTCAAAACTGAACTCCCAAAAAAAAAAACTCATCTTTAAGTACAAATTATATTCATTAACTTGATAGACTATGGATATTTTTTTTTTTAAATCAATTGTAACACTCGTTCAGTTTCCTGAAGACAAGATTAACTGAAATCTCGTAAAGAAAGAAAAAATAACTTTTTATTTAGCTGAAAAGGCACAATCTTAGGACTAACCGTCGACTATCTGTGTATAATATACAGCAAATTACATATTTTATTAAAATTCGTCCTTCAAAGTCTAACTTTACCAATGACAATATAATATCATTGCCTATAAAAGGATGGCATGGTAACTGATTTTGTATATGCAAAACGAACAGACTAGGCTCGTATTGCATATTAGATCTATAAAATCTGCATTTTTTTAAGATCACAGCTGCGCTATATTTATGTAAAATAATTCTATGGTTACGTTTTATAAGGAGTGACCAATAAAGACGATTTTTTTTACGTAAGACAGAACCTTGGCATGCGGTTATATTTAAATACACAAATATTAAACGTCGATCGATTTAAGAATTCCTTTGTTCAAACAATAGGTTTATTTGACCTGATAATATTTTGTAACCGGTTTTTTGGCATATTAATATAAAGTAACGTAGGTTTAGATGATGTTGTTTCATTCCGCTTTGCATTTATAAAAAATAAGATATCATTAAGCAAAGATGATCAAGACGTTGTTATGGTCTATGACCATGAAAAAATATAGAACTGGTGCGTCACTCGGTGATTTAGTTGGTGATTTTTACATATTAATGTGGTGCAGCGGTTTTTGAATAGTGGCCAAGGAATGAACAATCTGACCTTATTTGTATACGGTTAATTTGTGTCATCACCGGATGACGAGTAAGGCAACGGTAAACTTATTGAGACTGAAAGAGTTGTTTAAAAAAAAACAATAAAATACATACCTAAGTGTGCGTGAAAAGTTTTTCTGATTGAAATTACTCTAGCTATTATCAAGGATCGAAGCCTAATGGGGCCATGGGTGATGCGAAAGAGAACCACGGGGCCCTGGAGCGAAGGCAAAAAGGAATAGGAGTGGATTTTAGTCAGTAAAAGTCTGACACGTAGTCCCGCCCTGCCCATGGGCGGGAGATGTCATTAGATGATTTCCTGCCTAAAAAAATAGTCTTAGGTATATGCGCCATTAAGTTTATTTTTTTTTTTTTTTTTTTAAATAGAATTGTCGAAGCCAATTACACTTTTTTTAACGTATATAAACTAATGCTTGACTGCGATCACACCTGATGGTAAGCAGTGATGCAATCATTGATGGTGAGGTGCACTAGTTTATTAAGAGCCTATTTACTCTAACTTAACATATACCTAATTTCTTGCATTCTTCTCACAACAAAACAAATGTTCTGACAATATCATCTTCCATTCATCCGCAAACACATTAAGACCTGTGTTTGAGTTCAGGAGAGTGTAATTAGGGGCTAATGTCATGGGCTGTTCCCAGTAGGTTTACCCACTTACCCGACCCAGCTGGGCCCCTGCTATTGCTGACAACTCCTTGAGGCGCGCGGGAACAGTGCGTGCCGTCGACGACTTGGACTCGGTCCGGACCGTTACCGGACGGTAGGACAGCGAGCTACCCATTGCTCGCCGTCCGCAAGCCCGCGCCTACGGTGGCCGGCAATCGGTTTCGGAATCCCGGTGGCGGCGAGAGCACCGTTACCTGATGCGGTCGGCCTCCTCCTTTGCTAGCATTACTGCTTCACAGAAGGAGGCGACCGCCTGCTGCTCCTCCTCGCTCCAGACCATGGCCTGTACCAAGGCCCGGACCACACCTATGTTCCTCTTTGCCTTGCGCTCCAGGTCCCCGAGTTTACTTTTCAGAAGTCAACCCATGGTCTCAGTAGCTAAGTTTGGCAATTCCTTTAAGAATTTGAAGCACGAGTACTCATACAATTGTTTATTAATTTTAATGACGCTCTTAATATGAAAGGCGTTCCCCATGACATCTGCCATTTAGAAAATCGAATAATGATGTATCAGCAAGAAAACTTTTCATTGACAGCTGTGAATTTATCGGACGAACAGATCTCAGAACATCTCTCAATACGAAATGTCGGCAACATTTGAAGTTACATTCGGTAAACTTTACTGTACTATATGTTACGTATTGGGTTAAAGATCACTGCATAAGTCATGACATGCCGCTAACGTATCGATACAAGTATCGCTTAAGAAACAATATCTGTGCATTTTATTTTAGTTTAATTATTTATTGCATAATAGCATAGCATAATCCGCTTTATAATGTTCTCAGGCCGCACCAGCCAACCAATCCGAGCTGGGCCCGCGTGGTGGATTACGGCTCATTCCCTCTCATAGACAAGAGGCCTTAGTCCCAGCAATGGGAACAAAAAAAGGCTAATGATGATGATGAATGTTCTCAGCTATTAGAAGACGGCCGTAATCCACCACGCGGGCCCAGTGTAGGTTAATGGATGTCACATTTCTTCGAATTTTTGGTTCTTGGACACGCCGGTTTCCTTATTTCCTTTACCATTTTGAGTATAGAGGTGATGAAAAGAAATTACACAAAGTAATGCGCCTGGCTAGGTTTAAACCCGTGACCTTAAAAATTTTACGTCGGAGCCGTTACTAGTCGACTTTTTTTTATTATTAGCCTATACTGTCTCACTGCTGGGCAAAGGCCTCTTAATTTAGTCGAATTAAAGAATATACAACCAAATTGAAAACCTCCTTTTTTAAAGTCGGTTAAAATATGAGTTTGACTTTGAAACTTAAACAATAAATTCTTGTCCTATCATATCCATAATGATTAAGTTGTTTAAACAAATATTTGGCAGTTACATAGTTATTAGTAATAAAATATATGCACGTTATAAAAAAGCCGCCGCTTCAAAGTCACGCCTGACGGAACTTGTAGTAAATCCTCAAAACGATGGTAGTTATAAATAACTATCATGTAAATTATTTTTATTGCATAGTTTTAGAATGTACCTAAAAATAACAGAAATATTGAGTTATAATAATTGTATCTATATTAATTTGCGATTTAAAAAAAAAAAGTTTACTTTTCCTACTGTTGTTGTTATTATTATTAGTGGAAAATAATTTCCCTTAAACTACTTTACTACCGACTTTAAATCTAAAACTTACACTAAGGGCCGTTTTCATTACCTGTTATCAAAGTCCCGAATAGCCTATTTGTCAAATTAGAACTGTCGAACTCATACAACAACTATAAGGGTGAGTTGCACCATTTAACTATAACGATACCAAAACCGTTAACAGTTGTCAAATCGTCGAATTGACCAATAGGCGGCCGTTTCACGGCTGGTTATGGTTTGGTTATCGTTTTAGTTAAATGGTGCAACTCACCCTAAAAAAAAATGAAAATTTAATTGACGAATAACCGAAGATGGTGAAATCGGTACTTAATATCTTATCTATATAAATTACTATATATATCAAACGAAAAAAAATCGTAAGGCTTCTGGTCCTATGCACAGATAACTTCAAAAATCTAGAAATGTTCACATAACAGCTAAACCAATGAGATAATGTTCTATTTTTGGACATCATAAAAAAAAAAACATAAATTGAAAAGCGCTATAAATGCTTATATTCCAGTTAACGCCGGTCGAATCTGTCGTTCGGTGGATGTGACCTTTGCGCGGCGGCCTTCTGCCTTGCGTAACTTTGTCCTCCGGCGCAAGCGCATCTTTGTAGCTTCACTATTTTGCTTGTAACAACGTCGCACCCTAATTACTAGTTACCGTTATTCAATTATCCACGATTTAGTGGACCTGTTGCTTTTGATATCACGTTTTCTTGGAGTTGAGAGAATAGCTATTATTATTTGTACTGCGATAAAGTGCAATGTCGATTAGCTTTAAGGTTTTTACAATCAGCACAAGTTTTTGAACCAGTTGATTCCTATAGAAATTACCAAAAAATCTCTGAATTTGAGCCATGAGCATAACTTTACTTGACCAAATGATGTCAAATATTTAAAGGACCTACTTACCAAATAACAATAAGCCAATCGAGTACGTAGCTAATATTATTATGTGTACTCGAGTAAACACATGCAAAAAGCTTTACATAATAATAAATCAATTATTACGACTCCGCGAACACTATTATTTACGAACATTGTGACATAGATTAGGAATGTATTACGATTATGACATTTAACAGATGATGAATCGACCGCTAATTTATTTTTTAGGGAAAAAATTGCGAAAATGTCACAGTTTCACACTCATCGATTTTAAATATCGCCGAAAAATTGCGTCAATCTTAGTGGAATTTATAGTAGTGGCATTGAAAATAATAATATAATAGGCACTAGAAAGTCCATTCACTTGAATTATAATAAAATCAAAAAGCTAGAAAATTTTAAGATATTTAGTAACCTCAAGTTTGCATTATTTTTTTTGCCAACAACTTTTTGTATTATTGAAAAGTGGTAACTAAGAACAGTCAGTCAATTTTCAGTTGACTTTTTTATTCAGTAAACGCTTAAAAAGTAGTATTCAAGAAAAGTGTAAAATGGCACAATTGTTTTCCACTAAATAACTTAACCATAGAAGATTTTACAAAAAGGAACTTTGGTCGCAAAAGTAGACACGCTTATCACAATTACACAAAAAACCAATTCTAAAAAAAAAAAAAACAAAAGAAAAAGCACAGAACTCACCATTTTTCCTTCGCTTGGCTAACACATACACTGCATATTATTGATCTATAGATCACACTGCACCAAACGCGTCTCACTCTGAGCGTGCGCGAATACGTTTGAGCTTACTCGAGACGTTCGCATATAATATATACCGCCTACCAACTTATATACTAGCCTGAAAATTTGACTGACATTGATGTACTGAACAGATTGAAGATCATTTCAGTTTCAGTGATGACCTATAGTCAGTATAGTCAGAAAAAGGTCAGCCCTTAAAATTCATAAGGGAGGGGGAATCGATCTATATCGAATCGACTGTTAATTGAATTTAAGAAGCTAATTTTTGAAGCGGATCTTTCCTGTTTCTTCGAGTTCCTGTATCATCTTCGTGTGAGAGCAAAAAATTGCGATTTCAATTTTCCCGACCACAGATGTTTGTGTTTTTTATAAAATTGAATTTGAGTTCGGTCTAAGTGCTATTATAGTTAGTTAATATTGGATACTAGCTTTTGCCCGCGGCTTCGCTCGCGTTAAATTCGGGGTAAAACGGTTCCCCTTTCTGTGGGGGGTTAGAAAGAGACAAAAAGTAGTCTATGTCACTTTCCATCCCTTCAACTATCTCCACTTAAAAAATCACGTCAAGAACGACGGACAAACAGACACACAAACACACTTTCCCATTTATAATATTAGTATGGATATGGATCTTAGCCGTGTGCAGCGCCCCTTAGTGAACTCCATTGCACCGACGTAACCTACGACAAACTTATTATTTGCGGTTGGTACAGTAATCGGGTCTAGGGATCGAACCGCAAAATTAAGTTTGTTTTTTATTGTATATAGTTTTCCGGGATAAAAAGTATCCAGTGTGGTGCCCAGGATATTAAAGAATAATTATACCAAGTTTCATCGTAATCGAACTGGTAGTTTTTGCGTGATGCCTGAACAAACAGACAGACAGACAAAAAAATTTTTAATCACATTTTTGGGTTCGGTGTCGGTCTAGTAACACCCCCTGCCATTTATTTTTTTGATATTTTCAATGTACAGAATTTTCACTTCTACAGATTTATTATAAGTATAAGATAATTGTATTGTTAGATTAAATATCTACTTTGGAGTCTTTTTGGAGATCCAGAGTAAAAAATGTATGTAGCTTTGTGGTTATAGTATTTAATTTCATTGTATTTCATATTTATTTTTAGTCACTTCAAATGAAAATAAAGGTCAGACAGACAACAATACAGAAATATTTGTCGTTATTAAAATTTTGTTTTCGTGATGATTTTTCCAAACCCTGACATCTCCCGAGTATATCCCGAGTCCTTATTTTGTGGCGAAGTCACTCAAGCTAATCTTCTAGTTCAAATAATAGTAGCCAAAGTCGGCATATGAGTAGGTAGCCACTCATTACATGATCAGAACCTTCCGCACTTTGAAATACATGTTGAAAACAGCTTGCACAGGCTGTTAATTCTAATTTTTTGAATATTTCGGGTAGTCCATGGTTAGATAATCAAACAATGGCCTTTCAAGAGTTCTCAGGTGCCAGAAAGTCTAACCATCAACTCAGTCTATCCACGAAGTAGCGTGTTGCCCAGTATCTGGGTTGAAGAGGTCTCATAAGCGTCGCTCCGTGTAAAACAAACATTTTCAGCCGCATCCAGTTAGACTGGAAGCCGAACCTAAACTAGTAGGAAAAAGGCTAAGAAGAAAATGATGATGATGGCTTAGCAAAAGTTACTCAATTATTGTGTGTTATAGAACTGAACACAGGAAAGTTTAAAATCTAAATCAAAAGCGTGGTCAATATTAAAGACTCAATAATAGGCACGTTTTAAATGTCAAGAAGTCAGCCGGTCAGAACAATGACTACGTTGAGGACATGCTTGTTTGGCAATGACTTCTACACATGTGGCTTTCCCGGTAGCTCATTAACTGCATCATCATGTAGCCGTCTATTAACTGCTACATCTTTGTTTTTTTTTTTTTTTATTTGAATCATATTGTGGAGGTCATAGGCCATTGCTTCATGTAAAATACTGGTATTCTACCATATCCGGTTAATTACAGGAGCTCACATTTGACACTCGAAGTTCTAAAGGCCACGCCTCACTCCACATCCTATATGGACAGGTGGCAATCATCTTTCGCATCCGCGATCAACTGATAAGAAATGCGGAAATCTTTACATTGTTTCTCAATACAATTGCTTATCAACATTATTGGCGGAACTTGCTCGGAACCGGAGCTTTTGTTAAACAAAGGATCGTTAACTAAGGAGAAAATGACTGACTGACATATCAATACACAGCCGATACTACTAGGACTAGGAACGTGTAATTTTGTACAGTTTAATTTTATGCTCTATGCTAGCATTAAGAGAAGATTTTCCGAAATTCACCCCTAATGGGTTGAAACAGGATCCAAACTTTGTATGGTGAAACGTACTTTCATGTAAGCAAAGCAGCAGGCAGAATCTAGTTAAATATAAAATGTTGAAGCGCTTATCCTTGATTACAAGAAAACTTGTTTACTTACTTTGACAATAAAACCGAACCTGTATAGAAATATGGACAAATGTTCCCACATATATCTAATCCACCCTCAAAACATAGTTTTTATAATAATTCATTTATGTCTAATTTTTTTTTTTACATAAGTGAATAAATGTACCTATTCTTATGAGAATAAAGTTTATCTCGAATCTCATACAGATATCGTCTGTTGATTTCTATCCATCATAAAGATCATCTACGGGTCGGCGAAGCCGTTGACGTTTTCTTCAAATAAACTGAACACAAGTTTGTTAAAAATTCTTTCGTCAGACAATTAGTTAAATAAGCTTAGAAATGTTTTATATTTGAGAAGGAAAAGACTTGTTATTAGTTTAAAAATTCGATGTCCGGATTTGTGCTCGCTTAAAGGTAGTACATATGCATAAACCTTTTTTAATATTGCTATGAGTTGCTGTGCAGATTTCTTAATCTACTTACAGTAGTTAGACTAATACAAATGTCCCTAAGAGCATACCTAAGTATCCGGTAACTGTCCGGACCAAGCCCAAGTCGTCGGGGAACGGGATGGGTTTTTTAGTCAGTAAGAGTCTGAGACTATCTCCCGCTCCGCCCAAGAGCGGGGGTTGTCATAGGATGATTTTTCCCAAAAAAAAAAGAGCATACCTAAGTAATGAGTGAATCTGTTTATCATTTGGGGCTACGGAGTTGTTTAATAGAGTCAAACTAGCCCTGAAAGCAAAGACTGACAAAAAAAGAAGGAATATAGGTGGGTTTAAACAATGAAAGACTTACACTCAGTCTCGTTCGACACAGATCAGAAAAAGGTAAAAAGAATTTACAGAAACCCTGAACATTTGTTGATCTCTAGGTTTTCTACAACTCTATATCGTGATATCTCAGAGAACACTGAACACAAAGGGCAACTGGAAGAACACAGGTTATTTTTTTCGGTGAGAAATCATCCAAAGACTTTTCCTTTTTTGCCTTCGTTCCGGGCCCCCGGGTTTTTCGCATAACCCATGGCCCCAGTAGGCTTTGAGCCTGCTGATCCTCTGCGATTTTGCTGACATTTCCCAGAGGCGCGCTTGGAACACGCTCTAAGCGTCATCGACGACCCGTTACCAGACCTCCGGACGGCGAGCTTCCCATTGCTTGCCATCCGGAAGAATATAGGTGAGGCCTAATTAGTAAAAGTCTGACACATCTAGCTCCATCCAGAGTGAGTGAAGTTATTAGATTTATTTTCATACAGTAAAAAAATAAAAACTATACCTATTTCATCAAAAGCACATTCCTCCTTTACATTAACATGAGCAACTTGTACCTGCATCCTGGTTATAAAGTAAAATGAATGGATGGACATGCGTTAAACTATGTCACTTCATTAACATAACTGCTTGCCACCATAAAGGCGGTCTCATCTTGCGCGTCTCATCTTGTCTCGTTGCTGGTATCTCCTTAAGGCGCGCGTGTAACACTACGCACCGTCGAAGACTCAGGTTCGGTCCGGTTACCGGACGGCCGGACGACGAGTTACTCAATATTCGCCATCCAGAGGAATATAGGTGAGCTTTAAACAGTAAAGGTTTGGCAGTCCTCGCACCATTCAGAGTGGATGAGGTTAATTGATAAGAATTATTTTCACTTAATAAAAAAAAAGTGTTTTTCAATAGCACATTCCTCCTTTATTATAACTTGGGCAATTTGTGCCGATATCCTGGTTATAAAGTAAAATGAATGGATGCATCGTTAAACTATGTCATTTCATTAACATAACTGCTTGCCACCTTAAAGGCGGTCTCATCTTACAAAAACAATGAAATAAAAGAAATATCAAAGTACTGTATATATAGACTTCATTTTATGATCGACAAACCTTATTTAATTTAGCTATCCGCCCACAAAACTATAAATAGTGCTAGATTAAGAAACAGAGTTCTCGGAACAATTTCATTATTTTAGTAAAAGTGCGTACCTACCTATATGTCGGCACTTGTACCTACCTGTTTGTTGAACATATAACCCAAACTACCATAAATGGCTATAGGCCAATGGTTGAGCCTCGTTGCATCGAAGTAAGAAATTATTAATACAAACGCCATAATTTGCAGTAAGTAAGTACTAAAACACAGCAATCAATGAGGATCAAACCAAGCACTCCACTTGCGGGAGTTTAAAAAAAAAAACTGCGAGTCTTTTTTTAAGTTTGGTAATCATCCAATGACATCTCCCGCCCTTGGATGGGCCGAGAGGGCGTGCCAGACTTTTGCTGACTAAAACCCACTCCTGTTCCTTCTTCGCCTTCGTTCCAGAGCCTCGGAGATCTCTTTCGCATCACCCATGGCCAAAGTAGGCTTCGACCCTGCTGGACTTCTACGGTTGCTGACATCTCCTTGATGCGCGCGTGGGACTCTATGCGCCGTCGCTGATTTGGGCTCGGCCCGGACGGTTGGACGGCGAGCTACCCATTGCTCCCCGTCCGCAAGCCAACGCCTACGGTGACCAGAAATTGGGATCGGAATCCCGGTGGCTGTGGCGTGAGGGCCGTTGACTCACGCGTGCAGCCGCCACTTTTGCTAGCATTAGCGCTTTATAGAAGGAGGCGACCGCCTGCCACTTCTCCTCGCTCCGGGCCATGGCCCGACGCGAGAGGTCACTGCCGTTGAGCGCTCCCACGAGGACACGGCGGAAAGAATCATCGCGGGCCTGGAACCCACAGAGCAACTGAACAGTGGGTATTTGTCAATCAAATTCTGACACTCCTCGTTTCACACAGAGCGGTAAAGTTATTAAAAGAAGCCACAAGGTTGTGCCAGGAAATGAGCCGTACAGGTGGAGGCCAGCTACCTATACTTCAGAATCAGAAAATGCTACTGGCTGTTTAATAATAATAATAATATGTACCTATACTTTATTTCAGACTATAGTGTCCATTTAATGTTCAGCAAACATCCCTGATGCACCACAGAATCGCCAGAGCCCCATCAACACCCTAAGCGCATTATCGAATTGGACTCGGAGGACACTTAGTAGAGGATACGATTAAGAACGACCTTCACCGGTCTGTTTATTGCATGAAACTTATTTCATGTCAAACCTAGTATATTAAATAACATAACGCGGGTGGGTTGCCTAAGAAATTCCTGGCCAAACTATTATTAATTAAAAATTGAAAATTGACTTTTTTTTGGAAAAATGCACAACCGTTATTCATGCCAGATTTTTTGCAGACAACCCTATATAATCGTATTCGTAATGAAACAGCGTTTATATTGATATACAATTTATTTATTAAAAGTAGGTACAACTAGTATTGATATACCTGTTTATACCTGGCAACCCATAGTTAAGCCAGGAAACAAATAGGCAACCCAACGTTTTTATGTTCTAAAGGCTTCATACTTTCGGTTAGTATTAAATTTATTCGTTAAACACACCGGTGCATTTTTTTTTAAAAAATTTTTGCTAGGAATTTCTTAGGCAACCCACCCGCGTTATATTATTTAATATATAAAATTTATTACATTAAACAGACCGGCGAAGCTCGTTATTAATCGGATCTTAGACTAACTGTAAGATCGGCCCACAGGCTGCTAAAGAATGAATAGAATAAGACTTACAAAGTGCAATTTTTACTTCTGTCGAATAACGTGCAAACCTGCAAGCTATCACCAACCAGCGCCTTCCGTTTACTCTTGATTTCATCTTTGTTCTTGAGGTCAGAGGTCAGCTAGCATATGCCCTAAGCACTAAACTTTAAACACCCTACGCAAAGCTGTTCCATTAAGCGTAATGCTAGGAAACACGTTATATGTACTGTTTCCTCATCATAACTTTACTTTTGAGTGGATTACATTATTTAGAAAAGAAAGAAAGAAGAGTATTTTATTTGACACACATAGATGCACACAGTATAGAAAAAACATATTGAAACTTAAGGTAACAAAAAAACTGATATCGCGTGTCTCACGTTTGCGCCAAAAAGGTCCAATTCAGCGAAAATGCCAACTAATACTTCCAACCAAACAAATACTGATCTAAACGCTCTATAAGACCTCCGTCACGCGACCGACCTCAAAAAAGATAGCAGGATGAGCCAAATGTCTTCCGTGAACACTGGTCTCACCTTAAATAAAGATTTGGATAGCTCGCCGTCTGGTTGTCCGGTAACCGTCCGGACCGAGCTCGAGTTGTCGACGGCACGTTAGTACTCCATGTGCGCCTCATAGAGATGTCAGCAAACCGTAGGGGCTCAGCAGTGACGAAGCCTACTGGGGCTAAAGGTCAACTTGCTGTGTTAATGTGCGAAGCGTAACTGAAGGAACATAGGTGTGGTTTTAGTCAGTAAAAATCTGACACACTCTTTTGCCCAGCCCTAGAGTAACGTGGAGGGTGCGGTGAACGCTCTGTTCCCTGCGCGGGGGGAACACTCCCCCCCGCCCATGGCTCCGCCTCCACCGCCAGCGGTGTCTGACGCGGACCGCAACAGCGACGACGACGATGCTCCAGAGGTGACCGAGGTAGAGATGAGAGTGGCGGTGCGAAGGCTGAGTGCCAAAAACACCGCCCCGGGACCCGACGGCTTGCCTGGAAAGGCTTGGGTCCTGGCCATGGAGGCTCTCGGGCCTCGACTGAGAGGGCTCTTCAGCGCATGTTTGGAGAGGGGCCAGTTCCCACTTTGCTGGAAGACGGGGAAACTGGTCCTCATAGCGAAGCCGGGGCGCCCTGCGGACTCTCCGTCCGCGTACCGGCCCATTGTGCTGCTCGACGAGGTGGGCAAGCTCTTTGAGAGAGTCATTGCAAACCGCCTCGTCGGGCGCCTAACACGGGTGGGGCCGGACCTTTCGGACGGACAGTTCGGCTTTCGCAGGATGCGCTCTACGGTGGACGCCATCATGCGCGTGCGAGCCCTCACGACGGGGGCTGCGGTGTCCCGGGGCAGGTGTGTCGTGGCAGTGTCCTTGGACATTGCCAACGCCTTCAACTCCCTGCCCTGGAGTACGATCCGGAGGGCACTCCGGTACCACCGGGTGCCCGAATACCTCTGTCGAGTGGTCGAGGCCTATCTGTCGGATAGATTTATAGTCTACCCCGGTCACCAGGGAGACTGGAAACGTCGAGAGATGTCGTGCGGTGTTCCGCAGGGGTCGGTACTAGGGCCACCCTTGTGGAACATCGGGTACGACTACGTGCTGCGCGGCGACTTCCCCGACGGGGTCAGCGTGGTTTGCTACGCAGACGACACGCTGGTTCTAGCGCGGGGAGAGTCGTACCAGGCGGCGGTCGCTCTAGCGACACGCGGGGTTGCGATGGTCGTTGACAGGATCCAGGAGTTGGGACTCGAGGTGGCGCTTCACAAATCCGAGGCGATGTGTTTCCACGGTCGCCGGTCTCGGAACGCGCCGCCATTGAGTTCCCAACTAACGGTAGGAGGAGTTGACATCGGTGTTGGGTCGACGATGAAGTACCTGGGACTCGTCCTCGACAGCCGGTGGAATTTCGTGGAGCACTTCCGACGTCTGGCCCCCAAACTCAACCGGGCTGGGGCTGCGCTCAAGCGGCTCCTGCCCAACCTTGGGGGTCCGGATGCCTCCTGCCGAAGGCTCTACGCGGGGATCGTTCGGTCCATGGCCCTCTACGAGGCGCCGGTGTGGGCGCCGTCGCTAAAAAAGCAACCGGCGGCCATACTGAACGCCTGTCAGAGGGTCATGGCGATAAGGATGGTGCGGGGATACTGCACGGTCTCCCGCGAAGCGGCGAGCCTTCTGGCTGGCCTACCACCGTGGGATCTGGAGGCAACAGTCCTTGCACACATGCACGATATGCGCGTGGAGATGCAACGCCGGGGTGAAAGTCCGCTGCCGCGACAGGTCACGGCATGGCGGACAGAGCTCCGGCGGGATCTCATGGTGAAATGGCGTCAACGACTATCGCAACCCAGTGCTGGGCACGCCACAATCATGGCGGTAAGTCCCCTCTTTGAGGCGTGGCTGGAAAGACCTCACGGCGTCCTTACCTTCCGCATGACGCAGGTACTCACCGGATATGGTTCGTTCGGGAGTTTCCTGCACTCGATTCATGCGGAAGTGACGCCCGGGTGTCGCCACTGTGCGGAACGCCCGGAGGACACGGTGGAGCACACAGTCGAGGTGTGCCCTGCTTGGGCGGAGCATCGCCGTGCCCTCGTGGGGGCGATCGGCGGCGGAGACCTCTCGCGCCGGGCCTTGGTTGAGGCCATGGTCCGGAGCGAGGAGGAGTGGCAGGCGGTCGCCGACTTCTGCGAAGCAGTAATGCTCGCAAAGGAGGAGGCCGAACGCATCAGGCAACGGCGTTATCGCCGCCGCCGTCGCCGGGATTCTGATCCCGATTTCCGGCCAACGTAGACGCGGGCTTGCGGACGGTGAGCAATGGGTAGCTCACTGTCCGGCCGTCCGGTAACTGTCCGGACCAAGCCCAAGTCGTCGACGGCGCGCACTGTTCCCGCGCGCCTCAAGGAGTTGTCAGCAACAGCAGGGACCCAGCCGGGTCGAAGCCTACTGGGGCCAGGGTTATCCGAAAGGGCGCTCGAGCCCCGGTATGAAGGCTAGAAGGAACGGGGTGGGTCTTTTAGTTAGTAAGAGTCTGACACTATCTCCCGCTCCGCCCAAGGGCGGGGGATGTCAATGCATGATTTTTTCCCACCATAAAAAAAAAAAAAAAAAAAAAAGCCCTAGAGTAAAAAAAGTCATTAAATGATTTCCCCATTAAAAAAATCTCAAATAAAGAAAAGTTAAAGTAAAATACATGTAGGTTCTTTTCCCCTAAATGACCGGTGACTTGACAGTTAATAACTGCCTGTAAACAGAGATCAACGCTTTAGAGCTCCATTTTTCCGATTTACTGACTCCTTGACAGGTCAAAAATACCTGTAAATAATTTTACTGAAGTGACTAGCTGCTGCCAGCGGTTAAGTTATAAAATTCTCTCAAGAGAACATACTCCGGGTATAAAAAGTACCTAACTTATGTCCTATTTCAAGACAAAGTCAACCCGTATGCCAAACTTTGTTGTACTTCATTGAGCGTGAAAAACTAACAAACATGCATTCAAAAACTTTACACCTAATAAAATTAGCGTGATTTGGGCCTATTATCCCCTTGCGAGGCTTAAAGTCACCCAAAGAGCAATGGAAAGGGCTATGCTCGGGGTTTCCTTGCGTGATCGAATAAAAAATGAAGATGTCCGCAGGAAAACTAAGGTTGCCGACATAGCACAAAGAATTGCCAAACTTAAGTGGCAATGGGCAGGGCACATTTCTCGCAGAACAGATGGCCATTGGGGCCGAAAGGTTTTGGAGTGGCGACCGCGTACCGGAAGACGCAGTGTTGGAAGGCCTCCTACAAGGTGGACCGATGACCTGGTGAAGGTAGCGGGAAACCGATGGATGCGGGACGCACAGGAACTTCGATGTGGCGACGCTTGGGGGAGGCCTATGTCCAACAGTGGACGTGTATCGCCTGAAATGATGATGATGATCTCCTCGCGCAGAGGTTATGTTATTATTACTCAATATTATGCGAGATTTTTTTTTTAGTAAACTCACAAAAAAAATCTGTTCTTTTCCAGGAAAAACAAAGATATAGAACAATACGACAATTAAGCATTTTTCAAGGTCATTCAAGTTATACAACCGTATGTAAAATCAGCGCTCGAGAGGATAAAAATAAAATAATAAGAACTAATACCAGTACTTTTACAATCATAACTTATTGTCTCACTAGAAAAGACTAATCATAATCTTATATACGCCAATATGGATATCAAGCATTGGATTAAAATACTAAAATTGAACAATTTCTCTGGCCAACACGTGGCATTTATCCAAACATAAATTGTGATCTATATGATTCCATAAAAATCTCCATAAATAGAAGCAAATATATTTCTAAACGATTGATACATTTCGTTCTCATCAATATTCATAAATTTCATTTTATTTAACGAAGTTTTGGCTCTGTTTCTTTAATGGATTTAGTGACCGTCGCGTCGCAGCTATTTAGTAATATTGATTTTCTTGCGGTTTTCTGTGTTGTAATTAGAGTTAACACACGAATCTTGGCGAGGTATGTCTAGTGATGCTGACATGAGACGCAATACTGGTCTTACTTCACCCTAGATAAAATACTCAACATAGGGCTCTGGGATTTATTAAATGAGTTGTCACAGCCCTTTTTTTGGTGGTCATTTAATAACTAATGATGTATAATTATATAAGTATTTTTAATAATATATTGAAAATTATATGTATGTCTTATTTCTTATGTAAGAAATAAGACATAGAATTTTAATTCATTAAACCCCAAGCGAACGCCGGCGTTCGCGCACCTATTGTCTTTCTATTGTGTCTGTAATTTCCACGATTGAAAGGAATTAGTCTAGTAGGAGGTAGTAGGGGGATATTATATTAGTCTAGTAGGTCTAATATTATATTTATGATTTTAGACCTACACTCTATTGTCTACATTTCTTTTAATCTCTCCTTTCACAGGTCTGCTGGAAGAAATTTACAGCAGTTTGTAATTAACAGTATCTTTTTAATTATTTATTTTTTTACACTGATCTGTACTAATTATTATGTGTGTGCACATAATTTACAAAATAAATGACATCTCCAATTCTGTGTGAAGTAAGATCCCTCAAACTTTTACAGATTACAATCCATCTATGTTTCTACAGTTGACAGGCCTGTTGGTCTAGTGGTTAGTGACCCTGACTGCTATGCCGGAGGTCGTGGGTTCGATTCCCACCCAGGACAAATGTTTGTGTGATGAGCACGATCATTTGTTCTGTGTCTGGGTGTAATTTATCTATAATATGTATGTATTTAGAAATATATAAGTAGGTATGTTTATCAGTTGTCTAGTACCCATAACACAAGCTCTGCTTAGCTTGGGACTAGACGGCGTTGTGATAATTGTGGAATATTATAATATTATTTCGTTTATTCAAATATTAACAAATAAATTATATTTTTAAATATTCAATAAAAAATAAAAAACATTTAAAAATATAAAAAATAGTAGCCCACCGGTATCGGGAACAGGGTCCAAGCTACCGGCGGTCAGGGCTCCAGAGAAAGGAACCTCCTAACTATACGAGCCGTGTCCAGCAATACTGCTTTCTGAATCAAGCCCTTGATCCAGTCGCCTAACGAGAGCCTCCTAAGATGTTGGTCGAGGCTCTTGGCTATACTATTATTATTATTAGTTGCCTTTTGCGTTCAGCAGTTGCCAACCTGTTTCTGTAGAGAACCAGGTACAGAACATAGGTATAATATTTTTTGAGATATCACGATAATGCTTGTCATTTTGACAAATAGTTATGGTTTTGTACATTATAACCTTATTATCTTGTTCCGAGTCAAATGCGGCAGAGTATCAGATTTTTACTGATTAAAACCCACCCGCGTTTGATCAATCCCGTAAAATTAAGAGTTATCTCGAGTTGTAATTATGTGCAATACTCATTCATAACTTAGAGACCAAATTTTAAATACCAAGCAAGGACATAAAAGTATGAAAATCACGACGCTCATCATTAGGCATTTTGTAAATAAGGTAGGTAAATAACAAGTTTTTTTATTTTTATCATTACAGCCATTAGCGCTTATAATTAAAATATGCTAAAAATTAAAATTGCATTATTTATATAAATTTTCGCAACACTATGTCAATCATTTCGTAAATCAATGTCGTTTTTAATTATTTAGTTTTAGGAATGTTTGTCACTGGGTTATTTATGAGAAATATGCCTGTCTAATTCAAACTTAATTCTAAATTATTATTGATTTATTTAAATGTTGCATTAAAATTAAGATTTATTATAATGAGGCATCTTGTGCACCTGTCAGTCTACTTCTTAATTGTTAATCAGGATAATTTAAGAACAATAATTTAGTTTTGATGGTGGAAATTTTCGACAGTTCTCTCCAAAATGGAAACACTTATCATAACTAAAACTATTGCTAAAAAAATATAGTATCTTAATAAAATCTAAACTATAACTATCATATCTAAAAGAAAAAAAAAAGGAAACAATATCGCACATGGAAGGACAACCTCAATCATATCGCGAGCATTACGCGGAGGAAAAAGTCATATGACCACATTCTGTAGCAAGCTTTAAGGGAGGCCTATGCTGGGAAGCAACAAATCTCCAGTAAACTGTTTTCCATTAATAAAAAATAGCATGTAAGAAACATGTAGATTAAAAAAAACTGTAAGAATTATATGAAGAACTGCAAGAAGGGTTATCCATAACCTTTCGACGACAAAAAAAAGAAACTTAACCGAATTCACATTACATTTTACCGTAAAAAAAGGGAGCTGGGTTAGCTAAACGGAATGGATGAGAAAAACATGTCGTGCTGACCCTTAATAACAAGAGATAAGGGCAGAAAGATGATGATGGTGATTATTTTTTACCCGACTGCACCAAAAAAAGGGTTATGTTTTTCGAGTATTTTTATAAAAGTATATTTCTTTGGCACGGCCTAGGCTCTAGGGCCTGGTGCCTGATTGGCTTGTTTCAGGCTTGTTGCATTTTAGCTTCAGAGGTGTCTTGGTTGCAAGAGAAACATTGGGTAAATCAAAATTAAAAATTAAAAAAAATGTGACCAAAACAAATGTTGTTTTTTCATGACCGTCATACAAGGTATCAAATAAAGGGCACGAGAAGACGATTTAAAAATATCATCATCATCCTGCCCTTGTCCCGTTTTATTTGGGGTCGGCGCAACACGTTTTTTTCTTCCATGCTGTCCTGTCACTCGTCACGCTATCACTAACTCCCTTTTCTTTCATATCACTTCTCACACAATCCATCCATCTTTTCTTTGGTCTTCCTCTCCGCCTCCATCCATCTACATGTAAATTCATAACGATTTAAAAATACATCTTACTAAAATGTAGTATGTAAAAAAGTTATAGTATCAATCAAAAGTTGTAATCAAGTCACTAGCGTCTGATGCATTTGATTTTATATAATTTGGTTTAATAATAGTGCATAGATTAGTTTTTTTTTGTCTGTGGGCCTTAGTTGCCTGATAATAAAGAGTTATTTTTATTGCTTGATGACGTCATATACAATTTGTCGGTTTTTTATGACACTTTTTACTGTTTTTTTTACTTACATGAAAGACATATCCTCTTTGGAAAAGTCTTCCACGCAAGTATCCTACCACCGTCGATGGCATTATATATTGGCACAGTATACAGTCCCATACCCATTACATTCATGAACACTCATCAGTTACCCCCAGATGCAATGAAACACGGTGTCAAGGCACACAGGACAGATGTAAAACGGCCATGGGTTTCATGAATGTAACGCAATACTTTCCTACCTCCAAAACTCTGCTATCAACGGTCCCATAAAAGCCCAATTAAGCAGGTTGTACCATTAATGAGTAATGATATAAACTTAACTTTTTAAGTGTCGCATTCTTGGCACTTGTCATCGGTTTCAATTTCAAGACATCGTGCCAAGGATAGCGACATAAGTGGGTATTATAAATTTTACGACACAACACAAACTCTATTGTTGTTCTGTTAATCTAGCCATGCATGAAAATATGAACAAAAACTATTTAGTTTGTTGGAGATAATTGAATAAGTTGAGTGGCTGTAAATCAGAAGCAACTGTTACTTAGTTTGCAGCGTGAGTTTGTTTGGAATCTAGTATATGTTACAGTTACAAACAATGAGATATTAAATTAAATAAACCCCAAACGAATGCCAGGTTAACTCTCTCATTGTCTTTCTATTGTGTTTCTAATTACTCTATTCGAAAGGTTTAATGATCACGGGACCAACTTGTGACCCACGCATGCCCCTCAAGTTTAAGGGTAAAATGTACAAGTCCGTCATAAGACCTGTCATACTGTATGGATCAGAATGTTGGGCTGTGAAAAAGAAGGATGAAAAAAGATTGCATGTAGCGGAGATGAGAATGTTGAGATGGATGTGTGGTGTGACGAGAATGGATAAAGTGAGAAATTAGTATATTAGAGGAAGTTTGAAAGTGGCGCCAGTGACTGAAAAGTTGAAAGGTAATCGGTTGTCTTGGTATGGTCATGTGAAGAGGAGGGATGAAGCGCATATTACTAAAAGAGTTCTGAGTATACATGTAGATGGATGGAGAGGGAGAGGAAGGCCGAAAAAAAGATGGATGGATTGTGTGAGAAGTGATATGAAAGAAAAGGGAGTTAGTGGTAGTTTGACGGGTGACAGGACAGAATGGAAGAAGAAAACGTGTTGCGCCCACCCCAAGTAATATGGGATAAGGGCAGGAAGAAGAAGAAGAAGAAGAAAGGTTTAATGATCACATTTGATATCTAGAGTAACTTCCGCTATTCAAGAAATAAGTGTGCTATAAATGGTTGTTACATACCTAACCATCAAATAGACAACGTACCAATAGTCAACGTTATGACAACTACAATACATCTTACATGGGTATCAATTTCAGTTTTTTTTTATTTTATTTTATGATTAATTTATCACAGATCCACTTAAGTTTTTTTTTTTTTTATCTGTTATAAACTAGTACTTGACTGCGATCCCGCCTGATGGTAAGCAGTGATGCAATCGTTGATGGTGAGGAGCACTAGTTTATTAAGAGCCTACTCACTCTTGCCTTGAAGACACCCAAATTATAATCAGACGGAAAGACCGCAGCAATTTAAGTTGCAGCCTTTATAGTCTTTCTTCATCTTTTTCCTCAAAAACGTAGTCTAAGTTCCTTACTTTGCCAAGTTCGAATCTTCTACTGTGTCTTGTCAATTGGTTTACTGTCAGAAACGTTACTAGTAGAAGTAATATTCTCATAAGTTTTTTGGTTTTTCATTGACCTCAAGATCAAACTAAAACCTCTTGCTAACACCTAGCATAAATACTTTTCAAATGAGATACTGACAAATGAGTCAGTGAGCCCAAACTCTGACCTGAATGTACATTGCGTAGATACAAGTCAGTGCAATGTTTCAAGATATTTATTTCAAGTCAACCTTTACGTCGCCCATAAATAATGCGTCGATTGTCGGCGCCGCAACCGAATTAATGAGAACTTAATGTGCGTGATATTTAGTGATGTTATAGAGGAAGAATGAGAAGAATATTATTAAATGATAAATGATATTTATTTTGTAAATAGGTTTAAAAAACACTTTTACACGTCAATTTTTTTCGTCAGTTTATGCTAGATGAGGCCGGAGTTTCCTATCTGACTACCCTGAGAGGAAACACCGAAACAAACTCAGGGGTCAAAGTCTCTTTTAAAGTCCATACAGTAAATATGTAATGGTCAAATCAAATGAGAACCATGCAGATTAGATATTGTTAAAGTAGAGCTTCTTGTGAAATAACATGTCACGGAAAGTTTTTTTTTTTAAGATGGATTTCCCATCTTAACAAATTTCCTCTGACTTTTCCCGCTTTAAAGTGGGACTGGGCATGTCAGATTTTTACTGACTAAAACCATACCTATGTTTCCCTATATGCTCTTTGCGGCTTTGTCAACCTAGGGCTCTAGCAGGTTCAACTGAACCCCACATCGGTGTCGGGTCGACGATGAAGTACCTGGGACTCGTCCTCGACAGCTGGTGGAATTTCGTGGAGCACTTCCGACGTCTGGCTCCCAAACTTAACCGGGCTGGGGCTGCGCTCAAGCGGCTCCTGCCCAACCTTGGGGGTCCAGACGCCTCCTGCCGGAGGCTCTACGCGGGGATCGTTCGGTCCATGGCCCTCTACGGGGCGCCGGTGTGGGCGCCGTCGCTGAAAAAGCAACCGGCGGCCATACTGAACGCCTGCCAGAGGGTCATGGCGATAAGGATGGTGCGGGGATACTGCACGGTCTCCCGCGAAGCGGCGAGCCTTCTGGCTGGCCTACCACCGTGGGATCTGGAGGCAACAGTCCTTGCACACATGCACGATATACGCGTGGAGATGCAACGCCGGGGTGAAAGTCCGCTGCCGCGACAGGTCACGGCATGGCGGACAGAGCTCCGGCGGGATCTTATGGTGAAATGGCGTCAACGACTATCGCAACCCAGTGCTGGGCACGCCACAATTATGGCGGTAAGTCCCCTCTTTGAGGCGTGGCTGGAAAGACCTCACGGCGTCCTTTCCTTCCACATGACGCAGGTACTCACCGGACATGGTTCGTTCCGGAGTTTCCTGCACTCGATTCATGCGGAAGTGACGCCCGGGTGTCGCTACTGTGCGGAACGCCCGGAGGACACGGTGGAGCACACAGTCGAGGTGTGCCCTGCTTGGGCGGAGCATCGCCGTGCCCTCGTGGGGGCGATCGGCGGCGGAGACCTCTCGCGCCGGGCCTTGGTTGAGGCCATGGTCCGGAGCGAGGAGGAGTGGCAGGCGGTCGCCGACTTCTGCGAAGCAGTAATGCTCGCAAAAGAGGAGGCCGAACGCATCAGGCTACGGCGTTATCGCCGCCGCCGTCGCCGGGATTCTGATCCCGATTTCCGGCCAACGTAGACGCGGGCTTGCGGACAGTGAGCAATGGGTAGCTCACTGTCCGGCCGTCCGGTAACTGTCCGAACCAAGCCCAAGTCGTCGACGGCGCGCACTGTTCCCGCGCGCCTCAAGGAGTTATCAGCAACAGCAGGGACCCAGCCGGGTCGAAGCCTACTGGGGCCAGGGTTATCCGAAAGGGCGCTCGAGCCCCGGTATGAAGGCTAGAAGGAACGGGGTGGGTCTTTTAGTCAGTAAGAGTGTGACACTATCTCCCGCTCCGCCCAAGGGTGGGGGATGTCAATGCACGATTTTTTCCCACCATAAAAAAAAAAGGTCCAACTGAACCCCTACAATTTTACTGACGATTCTGTGAAGCGCGCGTGAAACACTACGCGCCGTCGATAGCTCGGAATTGGAACTTTGGTGTATTCCAGTTTGAAATACACAGAGCCACTGAGCTATTTCAAATCTCTCCGTGAATGCATTTGCAAACTTTCGTGGTACAATCAGAATAATATTAAAAGAAGATAAACTTTAAAAGAAACCGTCACTCAATACTGAACTAAAACGATAAGCAGGTTTAAACAAAACTTTTTACAAAAAAAAAAAAAAATAACCGACTTACTAAAACAAACACTAAAACCATCAAAATAACTTTAATTTCGGAAGTCGGTGTTTCTATAATAGTTTTGCCTCTTCGTTATTTAACACCGACTTCCGAAATTAAAGTTATTTTGATAGTTTTAGTGTTTTTTCTAGTAAGTCGGTTATTTTTTTCTTTGTAAAAAGTTTTTTATTTCACACTTTTTAGTTGCAATACACTTACAGCCAGAGTACCTTTTTCTCATGACAATTCCAATTAACTCAAACCCTGCTAGGTTTTATTATGAAGTTCCCGTGTCTACCTTCCGGCTCCATCATCATCATCAGATCAGTTCGATAGTACCTTAAAGCCAAAGTGCATCTCATGACAATTCTAATAAGCCCAAATACGGCTAGGATACATTGATTAATTACGGAGTTCCGGTGTCCTATCTTCCGGCTCCATCATCATCATCAGATCAGTTCGATAGTACCTTAAAGCCAAAGTGCATCTCATGACAATTCTAATAAGCCCAAATACGGCTAGGATACATTGATTAATTACGGAGTTCCGGTGCCCTATCTTCCGGCTCCATCATCATCATCAGATCAGTTCGATAGTACCTTATAGCCAAAGTGCATCTCATGACAATTCTAACAAGCCCAAACACGGCTAGGATACATTGATTAATTACGGAGTTCCGGTGCCTATCTTTCGGCTCCATCATCATCATCAGGTCACATCGATGATATCATTTTCAACTTACCTATTCAGAACTATTCATTTATTTGTGACTATGTTCATTGGGAGATCTGTGTGAGTATGAACTTCCGTTGGCCATTTCTGATCTTCTTCACCAGTTCCACTTCATCAAATTTCATGTTTTGACTATAAATGCTTAAGTCTTTGATGAAATTACCAAAAGAACTATATGGTTGCCTATAATATTTGAGGAGTTCCCTCGATTTCGCCAAGATTCCATCGTCAGATCCCAACTTGGTGACTATGGGACCATTTGAGAAGTATACCCTTTCCAACAAAAAAATAATTTTTCAAATCGGTTGGCAAGTGACGAAGTTATGCGCGAACATACATAAAAAAAATACAAACATCCGAATTGAGAACCTCCTCCTTTTTTAGAAGTCGGTTAAAAACTTACGGCAATGACATTACCTGCCACATCACTTTTCACGTGACTTCTTTGCAGGTAAATTCATTTACATACATATTGTATTTAGCCTTTGTGGGGAACGCTAGCAGAAAAATCATTTGCGTAAGCCAGCAGTACTATAAACTGAACGCGTTGATGTCTTTCTAATGCAATTTTATCGTCTTGTTCAAAAGCGAGTTTTAAGTGTAAGTCTATAAACCCAAGTGCGGGAGAAATCATACAATGAATTTCCCACATTAAAAACATCATCATAATCAGCCTTTTTGATGTTCCCACTGCTGGGTCTCAGGCCTCCTCTCTAGGAGAGGGAATGGGCCGTAATCCACCACGCGAGCCCAGTGCGGGTTGGTGAACTAACATGTCTTCGAATTTTTGGTTCCAGGACATGCCGGTTTCCTCACGATGTTTTCCTTCACCGTTTTGAGAGCAGTGGTAATGAAATAAATTACACAAAGTAATGCGCCTGGCAGGGTTTGAACCCGCGATCTACAACTCGTAAGTCGGAGCCATTACCACTCGGCCACCACTGCTTTCATTAAAAAACACCTTAACTTATTTAGCATAATAAAACCAGTAGCCTAAAGGTAATCATTAGGGAGCTCTTTTATATATATTCGAATAATTAGGATATTATAATTTGTTTGACACAATTTTAATGAAATGTATCCACGACCTTCGGCTCCATACCATGACAGCCAAACAGTACTTAATTAAGAAGACATCTTTCAATCTAGCGAAGGCTCATTCATATTTATAACTTACGTGTAGTGATTAAAAACGAATACATTATTAACTTAATTGATTTATTAATGAAATGATTGTGAAAATGTTAGTGGTTTTCTGTAGAATGTAAACAAATCAAATGTTGGTACGGTAATACATATTTTACTATTGTATGAGTATTATTTTATGGTACGAGTATTATTTTCAATTTTAGTTTCAAGCCAAATACCAAGCCTCAAAATAACTAACTTACAAGTTAATGTAAAATATTTTTAAGAACAATAAAACAGGGTTTGTCACGGTCAGAATCATTATATATATACAATATACATAAATATATATATTTTTTTATTTTGGCATTCAACCATCATAAACAATTTAATCTTAACATAATTGTTTCCTTACGATAGACCTCTATTGATGACAATGTAATTTTTTTTTTTTATTAAAAAAATTGGCTCATTTTGCTCATAGAAATAGTGGTGATTGAAACAGAGCGTTGATACTTACAGCAAGCTTCTACCAGCGACATTGCTCACATGAACAATGGAACACACTCCAGAGTAATAGTATGATTTGTCATAGCACATAATTATAATACTATGACATGGTCTACCCACGTGCAGATTTCATTAACCTTTCCAATACCGTCGATTAGAGACAATAGAAAGACAATGACAGCGCGAACGCCGGCGTTCGCTTGGGGTTTAATGAATAACACAAGCAGCCATTAAGGCATAAAATGAGTCAAAGAGGCTGATAGTGAGATGAAGAGTATATTTGAATTGTGAGTAAGTTTTATACAAAGAAATAATAAACAAATTAAACAATAACTTAAATAATTAAAAATAATATATACACTAAACGCCCAGCTAAATATGACGTCATAAAACTCCTCCGCGTCGCTGTCGACTGGAAGTGTGCCCAAAAGGCTGGCGGCATTGCCAGGCTGATAGTTACTTTTACATTTTTAATATTGGTATGGATAAAACCCATGCTTGTTAGGGTTCCGTAGCTAAAAGGTGCCAACAGGACCCCTTTATTAAAAATGTCCATTCGTCGGTTTTTGATTCCCGGGTTGTTAGCCATCAGGAAACACACTCCGACAAGGAATTCCACTCCTTAGCTGTACGTACAATGAATGTGTTCCCAAAACGTTTTGTGTGTGAAGGTGGGATGTCCACCATGTACCGGACACATGAAAATTTTACAGAACGTGTATTTTTATTACAACTAAAAAAAATAATTAAAATATAGTTCAAAATAAAATTGGGTTCCCATACGAGAAACGTCGTTTGCTGTGTGCGACTCGCACCTGACCAGATTCTGGATCAGTCAATTCAATCGTTCCACCAAGTTTTGATACGTTCTTCCTCCTTTTCTAAGACAGGTCCATCATTATCATCATTTCAATCGAAAGGCGTCCACTGTTCGCAGCAGATCATTGGCCCACCTTGTGGGAGGCCTTCTAACGCTGCGTCTTCCGGTACGTGGTTGCCACGCCAGAACCTTTCGTTCCCATCGATCATCTGTTCTGCGAGCAATGTGTCCTGCTCACTGTCACTTAAGTTTGGCGAAGGATTCGAACAGGTTAACTCGCATCAATACAAATATGTGACGCTAAACAAATGTCGACATTGTTCATGTTTAAATAGAATGTTGGCATCGGAATGTTCAAATTATTACGTCGATCTTGACCTATTCACAAATATATAAACTGTTTTTCTTTTTTTGTTATAATTTCAGGTTCGTCGTGTAGTCTTTTTTGGGTCAGAAAGAACGTTTTTTGCAGGTGTGTTACTGTTATCACTAAATCTTATGCTTTAATTAAAGATAATTAATATTCTTTTAATTCACTGTGAACCTAAAACACACTATTATTTATTACGTCCTTTTCTAATGTTAGACCAGTTGTTTTTTTTTTTTGTTTTTAATCACATTTATTTACAAAAAAAAAATTGTAACATATAATTTTAATTATACAGTTTTAATTTTAGTTTGTTATTGTTAATTATGGTTTGGGGGAGGCCTATGTCCAACAGTGGACGTGTATCGGCTGAAATGATAATGATAATGATACAATTAAACCGACTTAACAAACATTTCTTAAAAACTAATTAAATGACACTTTCTTCAAAAAGATTTGCCAAATAATTAATTAGCTTCAAATAAATTCGTCCATTTATGAAGCAAAAATTCGAATTGCTGTTTCCAGTTTACAGCGAACATTGAATAAGACCCGTTTATGTAATCACAAAATAAACAAATATAGTTTAAGTTGTCAGTTAAGACCTTATTATGAAGTTAGTAGTAATCTGACATGGTTTACTACATGGTTCACTTCTTTTAAACCCGTTACGAAATACAAGCGTGAAATCCTGGCAATTTTATCTCCATATTTATTTAAGGTTTATGAATAATCATGAAGTAGTTAAGTATCCCTCTCTCCTAGATCGGAGGCCTGAGTCCCAGCAGAGGGAACATTAAAAAGGCTGATGATGATGATGATGATAAGTTTAGTATCCATGCCCAGCAATTGTTACTGATCTTATTAAAATTAGCTTTTGCTTGCAGCTTCGCCCGCGTACATAAAATATAGCCTATGTCACTCAGGAATAAAGTAGCTATCTATCTGTGAAAAAATTTCAACAATCGGACCAGTACTTCCAGAGATTACTTCCTACAAACAAAAAAACAAATTTTACCTCTTTATTAACCGACTTCAAAAAAAGGAGGTTATCAATAATTCGACCCGTATGTATGTAATATTTCCAGAACTGCCCAGTTTTTATATTAGTGTATATATAAAAAATATATTTTTCTTTATTTCATTACTAGTTTCTAATAGCTTCGTCCGCGAGAATATTGGGTTAATAAAAACCTATATATATCCTACGAGTATCCATGAATTTTCTTGCAAATTCTTCTACATAGAGATCTACACTTTGGAATATGCAATTAACATAATTTTTCTAACTGTCTTCTCGATACTTTCAATAGAAATAAATGCTTGATTTTGTAATTCTTTTAGATATTTTCGCGTTTGTATTATAGAAATTTTGTTGAAACAAATAAATACAATGAATTGCGACACTTCTTACAGACGACATGTAAAAAGCAGAGCTTGGCGCTATGGTGACCTAACACTCTTTTCGTATATTGATAATGGAATATGGTTTGAATGGTAATTTAAAGTCTAAGATTGTAAAGAAAATGACTATGTTGCACTAAATCACTAAATACAGCACTTAGTTACAAGATAGGTAAAATATTAAATAGGTTTTAAATGCGAGTAGCTCGAACTGCTCCACATTTTGGTTGACGAGCAAATGTGCATACTTGCATTCGATGCAATTATGCATTTTCGCTTAGTGTTCAATTAATACTCGAACACCATATTTATTTATAAATCTGTTTTTTTTTTATTATTATTGTTAGGCTCGCGTTTGACCACCATCTCACCTGATGGTAAGCGATGATGTGGTCGGATTTACGCCAAATTAGGTGTTAGCGTTTTACTAACTTACATATACTTTAAACAAAATAATTTCTATAAATCACCGTAAACAGTAAATACTTACGAATGCTGTTCTTGACCCAAGCTTTCAACAAAGTGCGCGCATGTATCTCACGTAGGTACCCTCTGTGATCTGTCAGATGTCAATGGAATTTGATGTCAATGTGATGCTTAGCATATTTTCAAGAATTTATTTGTTTTTGCCTTTAATTTAGTGTTTCGTGATAGGTTGTACTTGTATTATATAAGTTCAAGTATTTGAGTGAGAAGGTACGGCGAAACAGCTGTGCTACGCGTGAGATCTAACTTTATAAATGATAGGAGTTATTACTCTGTTATTTATTTTATTCATACAGAAAAAGCTGGACAAGTGTGAGTCTGACATGCACATAAAGAGTTCTATGCTACAATATTAAAATCAAGTAAAAAAACACCGACAAAATAAAACTTCTTGTATGGGAACCCCTTTAATTTTTAACTCCATTTTAATTATTTTTATTTTGTCATATTCTGTGAAAAATGTTGTTACTTTTCTGGAATGTAACCCTATACATTTTTAGATATCATTTGATGAGCCAATCGACAACAACTACTCCTAGTTCCGGTTGTATTCTTTTTGGTAATAAGAATAAGTGTTTATCTATATCGTGTGCTATTAATATGTTAAACCTCTAAAAATTTCGCTTGGTGTAGTTTACAAAACGTATCTACGTCTCTTGGTTTTGACAAATAATGCAGTTCAATCTCAAAACAACAATCAAAAATCAATGAAACAAAAAAATAAAAAATCAATAAAAAAAAAAACCTGCAATATTTTTATTTGTATTTTTTTATGATAAGTAGGAACCTTCTTGCTTGACCACTAACTCTTCTGATAGTAAACGACGATAATAACTGTGAGGTTCACTGCAAGTTCACACTGCACTGCTGCTGTGTGTTGTTGCTTTCGCAACCTTAATTGCTTAAATACATGGATGTTTTAGTACATTTATATATTACCTACTATAAATGCACACTAAATTCGCAACTCCATTTTGGCAAATTACTTCATCTGCTTTAAGTAAGTAAGTAAAATAAGTAACCGTACAAAGATCAAGATGCATCATTCGGTTTTAAACTGAGGTCAAATCCGTTTGTAATTCATCACATTTGGCGTTAGTTACGAATATAATATAATACAAATACAGAAGCAATGACTTGTTAAACGTAAAACGTTGCGACATCGCAATTTGAGATAGGTCTTGCATTATGTATTACAAATCTTAAATGTAATAGGCACATGTCATCCACCAGGTAGTAACCATTATAAGGGTATGTACACATCTTTTAATACCAATCTGTGCATGGGTCTTTTTTATAGGTTCGCGCTTGACCGCTATCTAACCTGATGGAAAGCGACGATGCGGTCGACAATGGATCGCGCTTATTCAGAAGAAACTTATTATTATTATTATAGGTCAAATTAATATGTGTGTTTCAAGAGATGAGCCTTTTATTGGATTAAGAAATATTTAAATGACTGGTGACAACTATATCTGTTCCCTCACAAATGCAATTATCTTGCATTACCTACTGCTTTGCAGAAGGAGACAGCTACTTCACATTTCCACTCGCTCCGGATCATAGCCTGAACCAAAGCCGGATGCGAGAGGTTGCTGCCACCGATTGCTGAATCCGCAACCATTCTCTTAAGACCAATTCGTCAATGGACTCTTCGACGACAGGTCGGTTCATTTATCTCCGCTTCCTCAGCAGAATCTTCCACCGACAGGAACTTTTATTCATCAATCCAATGAAGCATCGGTCTTAGGAGAACGGTTGCGGAATCCCATTTGTATCCTCAAGGACACGGCGGTGTTCCGCTCAAGCCGGGCAGACTTCCATTGTATGCATTATTGTGTCTTTCGGGCGATACCTGGGCGGTTCTTACACCTGAATCCGAAACAAGCAGTGGCGAAAAACATAAGGAGAAAAGTCCTCGTGGCGCCTGTCTAGCCACTCCTCAAAGAAAAGCCTTACTGCTTAGTAAATGCAGGAAGACGCAGTGTTGGAATCAAGGTAGACAGATGACCTGGTGAGGGTTACGGAAATTCGATAAATGCGAGACGCACAGGATCGGTCGTTGTGGCGTCACTTGAAGGAGACCTATGTCCAACAGTAGACGCCTTTCAACTGTAATAATGATACATAAAAATGTATACATACATATCGCTTTTCTTATATTAGTATATGGTCATGCGCATAGACCCTAACACAGGTCAAGAATGAATAGACCTATTTTATTGACAGTCTGTCCGCTGTGCTATATAATCATATTGATTGATATGGCTTTGTTCATTAGTTGAAAGAACTCGTACAAAGACAATGTCGATATGTCTGAATGATGATTCAATTGAGCCTATTCTTACAACCTTTAAAGCTTTTTTCAAGTTGCAACATAAGAATATACTCAACTTTGCGTTATACCAATATTGATAATATAATGGAGTGCTGAGACGTATAGAACCGATCATTGTGGCGACACTTAGGGGAGGTCTATGTCCAACAGTAGACGTCGTTTGGCTGAAATTATCATGATGATAATGAATGAAGCGCTTTAAAAATATATATGTTATGTACTTTTTAGATAACATTTACATAGTTTGTACAATCAAAGCATGATTTTTTGATTGCATAATTTAATTTCTACCCTATACTTTATTGTATATATAGAACCAAATACATAACAAAAGAAAATTTAAAATTATACAATTTTAATTTTATTTTAGGCGCCCTTTAAATATCATTCTACGATTCCTTCCAGGCAATCTGAAATGAACAGTAAAATTATCAAGATATGAAATCCCAATATTATATTGCCTATCTATGGCTATACCAGAGCACATGGGTATTGCAATATCTAATGACCCGACAAAATTAAAAAAAAAAAATATTTCACACATGCCTACATGGGCACTTATAAAACGTCAGAAGCTAGTGCACGGTTCCAAATTGTTTGTTTTCTTTGGAGAAGAACCGGCAAGAAACTCCATGATTACTCTTTTAAAAAAGTGGTTGTTGTTACAATATTTCCATATTACAATAATAATAGATATTATGTAAGAACACTGAAGACCAGTCAGAATTGTACCCAAGAGCACAATAATAAGAAGTTATCTGAGAATTCATGGAGTCTACAGTGTTCTCATATTCACATTATAAAAAACCGGCCAAGAGCGTGTCGGGCCACGCTCAGTGTAGGGTTCCGTAGTTTCCCGTCCATCACAATAAGTGTACCCACTAATGAGTTTAAAAAATGCTTGCATATACGATTATACTACAAACTTAGTCCAGAGACCAGAAATTATTTTGTACAACCTTTTTGTCTTTTTTGTACAAAAACTGTTCTTTCCATCAAGTTCAAAATGATTTTCCTAGAAAGTCCTTATAAAGTTCTACTTTCCAGATTTTTTTCATATTTTCTAAACTTATGGTTCAAAAGTTAGAGACATTGTTTTTTACTTTTGGAGCGATTATTTCCGAAATTATTGACATTATCAAAAAATGATTTTAGTAAACCCCTATTCATTTTTAAATACCTATCCAACAATATATCACACGTTTGGGTTGAAATTAAAAAAAAAATCACTTCCCACTTTACATATAGGGGGGCTACCCTAATAAAACATTTTTTTCCAATTTTTATTTTACCACTTTGTTGGCGTGATTGATATACATATTGGTACCAAATTTCAGCTTTCTAGTGCTAACGGTCACAGAGATTAAGCGAGGACGGACAGACAGACAGACAGACGGACAGACAGACATGGCGAAACTATAAGGGTTCCTAGTTGACTACGGAACCCTAAAAAGAGGCTATATAAAAAAGGCCAGAAAAATATAAATAATTGCAACTATCAACAAAATGTTAATAATATATATTACCAACAAATTTAAGATGGTTGAAGTCTAAATAATTTAAAAAATATTTCAAAAGCAATGTATTAGAAAACAAAAAAATATGTATATATTAAAACAAAATGGATCAGTTAATAGACACAATATCAATGAGTTACCAGGGGGCCTCATGTGCAGAGGTAGTCATTGCCAAACAAGGGTATCTTTGACATAGTCTTTAACCTTGTAATATGCTTTTTTGGTTATTTATTTATTTATTTATTTGCACACATGTTGTAAATAGTTGTTACATAATTATATTGTCTCAAACATGGACCCCGGAAGGGCACAGCAACATTTATATTGTGTAAACTGCATTCATTATATATATTAATTGATTATTATAACAAACATCAGGTTAGGACACTCTTGATATGAGTTTTAAATTTTTCCTCACTAAGATCAGTTACCGCCTTTGGCAGCTTGATATAAAGGTGTATGCTGTTTGCTAAGATGACTTGCTTGTCTTAGCTAGTCGCCATTTGGGTAATACAATTTCGTGTTTACTACGCGTATTTTTGTTGTGAAAATCGCTTCTAATTTTAAAGAGTCCTAAGTTTTTATGAACATACAAAATGCTTAAGATATAAAGAGATGGCAGAGTAAGTAAATCGATTTCTTTGAATTTATTTCTGAGGGACTCGCAAAGGCTCATTTTATAAATAGCCCGGATTACTCTCTTTTGTAATATGAAAATTGAGTCTACACCAACTGCAGATCCCCACAGTAAAATGCAATAAAACATAATACTGTGGAAATAAGTATAGAAAACTAACCTAGCTGTGGCTACATCTGTCAATTGCTTATTTTTCTTACTGCTTGTATATGCAGCTGAGCTTAATCTTCCCGAGAGAGTTCTAATATGAGCACCCCACCACAGTTTAGAGTCAATAGTTATACCTAAAAACACAGTTTCTGTAATAACATCCAGTTTTTAGCTGTCAAGAATTAGATTGAAGTCAACTTGAGGGACATTCGGTAATGAAAACTTTATACATTTACTTTTATTCGCATTCAATACGAGATTCTTAGCTGCGAACCATTTCGAAAGAACAGCCAGGCTAAGGAGTGAAATTTCTTGCCAAAATCTGTGTTTCTTGATGGCTAAAACCCAGGAATCTTTAAGTCAAGAGTAAATAGGTTACTTCTAGGTAAGCGTGCTCCATTGTCGACTGCATCATCGCGTTCCATCAGGTGACAAAGCGGTCAAGCGCGAACTTATCAACAATAAAAAAAAAATAAGAATCTATCAGCAACATCATACTCCCAAATTGTGTCATTGCAACCAGCAAATGTTGACATGAATACTTAGAGCTCAAATATAACTTGGACTTGAGCAGCCTTATTTGTTCAACACAATAAAGGCAGTTCTTACAAAACTAGTTTTTTTAAAAGCTATTATTACTTAATGAAAATCAAACATTTCACTGTCTATCCTCCGGCATCTCATGATGTAATTGTGACGCTCCCTCGCCGACAGTGATCTAACGAAAGACCCAAATTTGTTTTTAATATCATCGTTGAACTTGACATTAAAATTATTTCATTAATGTGACATTAATGTATGAATTTGCAGAAGTGGTAATCGCTTAGTTGTTGCTGTAGGTTGTGGTTTGTGGGTTTAAGATCTGGTAGATAAAAGCCACCGTTAAACTGTTTTTGCATTAACATACAGTTGCCATCACGGATCTTGAACGCTCAGCGTCAGAGTGGGGATCGCTTTGCGCATTCCATATATTGGCAAGCCAATCGTCTTTGTTGTTAGATACATGCAGCAACGCAGTGAACGAATGAGGAGTGACGTCTATGATGCGATGGCGCGGCCAGCCAATCACTGACACTCCCCGCCCCTGCGTCGCACTTCGCACCTCTAAAGAGACCAAATATTTGACTCCTGCGCAAATGTTCAAGATCCGTGATGGCAACTGTACTCGTGGTTTTTACAGGTAGCTCTTACTACAGCCTAGTGGGTAATTCTCATGAGTATAAAATATTTGCAATAGTTTGGAGCCTGCAGATTAATAAAAAAATATAATAAGTTTGATACCCGATTGTTGCTGGAACAATACTTCTCCTCCTGACTGCATTTTGGTTACGTTGGCCAATTTTATAGGGAAGAGAGTGTGAGTGAGAGACAGTGAATGCGCGTGTTTGAACACACACACACACATTTGTCAGACTGAGCGGAAGGTATCATACTGACAAAACCAGCTTATCAATCTTGGTTTTGTGCACAAAAAAAGGCAAACTGAAAAAACTTTACTGGAAAGCCATCCTAGAAATAACTAAGTAGGGTGTTGATTTTGTAAATGTTTTTAGTTCATGTTTTGGTAATAAATTTATTGTTGCCTGGTGTTCTATTGCTCACTTCTCTCAACAGACTTATCATTCAATCATCTTAGACCATGACTCACAAATCAGAATCGCACAAATCAAGACATAATTCTAATCACCACTGATGGCTCTGTAATAAGAATATTGAATTTAATGAGTTTATCTTGCTCACGCTACGCACATAAGGTTAATTGAGGTCGTATTAATTATTTGTATTTGCATACGCCTTGTAGTACACTAAATAAACAAATTCTTCTACTTTAAACTGAGTCAAGACAGTAAATAACATACAGAAGTAAAATTAATGACAGCTCAGAAAATTATGAATTTGAAGATTGATTGATTGATATAATGTAGGTTCTGGGCTTGCAGACGAGAAGCAATGGATAACCGGTAAGCCAGAGCCGTCAACGGAACATAATGTTCACACGTGCCTTAAAGAGAGGACAGCAAAACCACAGAGGCTCAGTAAGGCCGATGCCTGCTGGAGTCACGGAAATTTTCGAAAGAGTTTTCGTGACCTTGGAACGCAAGAACAACTGAAGGACACTCGTGGGTTTTATTCAGTAAAAGTTTGACACTCTTATTTTTTCTTATTCATTATTGCTTCCAAAACGATGAAGAAAAATATATGTATGTACATGGTATTTCTTGCACGTTCTTCTTTGCGCTTTGAAACATACAAATGGCTTCATATTTTTTTCGTTTTTTAGATCAAATCAAGCAAGTCAATTCAATTTTTTACTGGAACGGATTAGGAAATTAGCGCAAACCTATCAACAATAAAAAAAAAAATTTTTTTTTTTTTTAGTTTCTATTATGATGCAATAATACCTCAGAAACATTATTCCCTTTATTTTTCATTTGCCCTCTCGATATACCTTTACCGAAAGTCGTCGTCAGAATATATTTCTACACTTCACTTACAAAGTAAATTATAAAATTGAAAGATGGTTTTCAATTTGCCGAACACACTAACACCATCAAAAAATATAAGCTAATATTCAATAAACTAAACATAAATTGTGTCAAACGTAATCCGGCCCAAACCGTGTCACCATTTATACAACAATGGGCGTTGCTCTTTGATAAAGCCTAGGCTTGATTTATTGGCTAAAGTTAATTAATTAAGGCCCACACCTAAAAATGTTAATATTGCATCAATGTTTATAGAGAACACTTTGACATCGGTCAAACATGGCGCTTAAAAATTGATGTTGACATATTGGGTCGTATTTTATAAAATTGGCTGGTTTTAATTTTTATAAATACAATGTTTTTATATCACTGTTTTTTTTTTTTGTATACAATTGCATTTATTGCTTACAATGGTTTTATTCGTTTTCATCATAGCGTGTTCGTTTTGAAAAACTACGATGAAGTTACCTAAGCTGAAAACCAGCGTCAGACAACTACCTCGTATTTGCCTGGTACTTTCGCTTAATTGGACCTTTTTGGCGAAAACGTGAGGTACAGGACGTTATTTTTAATGTTATCTTAAGTTTCAACATGTTTTTTCTACACTGTGCAAACCGTTCGTTCCTGTGCGTCTCGCATCCATTGCATTCCCGCGACTCTCACCAAGCCATCGCATTTTTAGGCAGATAACGGGAACCAAATGCGATATTTTACTTATTTTCATCCATTATACGTACTACGCACTAGATTAGGCGTGCCGAATACTCAATTCAGTCGACTCACGTGTAATGTAGTACGTACACCTTGAACATTACACTATGTTGAACAAAACGCGTAAGCGCCACGCCAATTCATGGCGTTTAAGACATTTTGGTAGAAAAAAAAGTATCCTATAAAAGCTATCTTAGCGCTGTATGTTTTAACAGTTCTGTTAAACGACATAATGCAATGTAGCGCTGAAGCGAACTTTTGTTTTAATTTTTCAGTATTTTGACAAATTGCTTCCATGAACGTGTTTATCTATCACAAGAATATAAGTCGTTTATTCTAGATTAACTATAATATGCCAAGTCATGTCCCTCTACTCCACTCCACCTCGAGAGGAGTTCCATCAATCTGACTTAGAATATATGCTGTCTACGTTGCTATTACATTATTTTCGCAGATCTGTTACACCACAGCTAAACATGCCCTTATTAATTTTTACGACAAGTGTTGACCTAAACATTTCATCAATGTATTAGGTTGACTGTTGGTTTGCCCGAATGTCCGTCACCTAGTACCACTAATACAACCGGTTCTGACTTAACCCAGCGCAGAAAATCAGCCAATTAGCGTTACTCTAGGTTTTTTAATGAGCTACGTAGTACTAAGAGATATTCAAATCTTTCGTAGAATCGTTGACATAAAAAGAAAAGTCTCTCTCAATATTGGTCCAAGGATTTCGTCGAGTGGATAAAGGAAAAAAAAAAATGAAAACACAGAATAGAAAGAAATATCTTATAATAATAATATATATGTGTCTTCAAAGCAAGAGTGTATAGGCTCATAAATTAGTGCGCTTCACCATCAGAGATTGCATCACTGCTTACCATCAGCTGGGATCGCAGTCAAGTACTAGTTTATATCAATAAAAAAAAAATTGCTCAGAATGTATCAAACCAAAATTGCACAGATAGATCTTTTACTATTTGGTCATTGAAGATCTTAAAATCGAAGAGGTCACGGGGTCTTCTATGCACTGTTAGAGATCACTGAGGTAGTTTTAATGAGGTAATAATCTCACACTCCTGGATTTTGCACCTTTTAAAGTTTTAATTTTAATGTTTAAAGGATACTTCAAGCAGCTGCTGCTTTAGCTGAGTGAGCTGAGTCAACTGTTGAATGTTCCCCAAGTGTTGCCTCAACGACTGATCCTGTGCGTCTCACATCCATCGAATTCCCATAACCCTCACCAGGTCATCGGTCTACCTTGAAGGAGTACTTCCAACGCTGAGTCTTAATACGCGGTAGCCGCTCTAGAGTATTTCTGCCCTATCAACAATCTGTTTTCTACTATTATTACACGCCAGACCACGTCAGTTTGCAAGTTGTCACTAAATATGTCAAGCAATGCTGTTTTATTTTTAGTTGATAACCTATTTAACGGAAAATACCAATCAATGTTTTACCTACTTTTATCTTTAATATTTAGCTGAACGGGTTTCTTTTATTATGTTTTACAATGTGCGTGGGTAGACAAATAGGTGACAAAATCTGGTCCATTGTGAACCACTCATAAATATTATTCAATTCAAATTTAAAAAGATAAAAACGTAGGAATGAATCCGTTATTAAGTCAGTAATCCAATTTGGATTTATAATAACAAGTTATGTCGTTCAGAGAATCATAAATTTTGATAGGATGTGGTAGAGGCGTGTCTGTGTATCAACATCATTATTATTATTTATCAACAGTTTATTTTATTTCTTCTAGAATAAAATAAACTGTTAAAAATAAAATAAAAAAGAAGAAGAAGAAGGAAAATATGGAAGAAAAAAACAGGTTCACAAACTTGTTGGATATAGGAAAGAAAATTTCATTAACGATTGCATTACTGCTTGCCATCATGTGGGATCGCAGTCAAGTACTAGTTTATAACAATTTAAAAAAAAAACCACCATTGGTAGGCCAGCAAGAAGACTTGCCGCTTCACAAGAAACCGTGTCGTATCCCCGCAACATCCATATTTCCATGACCCTCTGGCATGCGTTCAGCTGGGCCCTCGGTTGCTTTCGCAGCGACGCACGATTGGGGTGAAATGTTCACTCCTTTAAGGTGAAACTCGGATCTAAGTATTTTGAGATATGAACATGAGAAACCCTAGTTTAATGATGAATTTCGACAGGTTTTAAAGCCTAAGTGCAGTTAGAAAAATACTTAACTTTAAACTTTTAATTTGGATATCGAGAATTTAGTAAAAAACCACCCTTATTATAATGTAATGTCTTTTCTGGTCCTTTTCAACTGATGCTTACAAATCAGTGTCTCAATATTGACAGATTCACAGCAAAAAACTAGACTAATAAAAAAGTTTAGAAATAGACTGTTCTTGTAGTTTGACATTTGTAAACCGACGCCTTTGCATCTTCGTTTGTTTCATTAATATTTACGGTTGACGATTTTAGAGACTTTTAAAGCTTACGATACGACTTTCCAACTTTAAAAAAAAAAGCAATTTTTTTATTGGGTCTTTGCTAAATTTGTATGCATTTTATGAATAATTATTCAGTTTTTGTTTCATTTGAAGCGCATTTTTAACACATTGGAGATTTAAAAAAGTTATATGTATAAAAGCTAAACAAAACACACACACATTCCTCACACACTTTATTACATTCCTCTATTTAATAATTGGAAATACTCTATGGGCATATTACATAAAAAAAACATACATTCAGCCGAACATAGAACCTTCTCCTTTTCGAAGTCGGTTAAAAAGAAGCGATGATTTTGAAAAAAGAACAACATGCCTTTAATATGAAGTTTATTTGGATTAGGAATGCTAAATCAAACTAGCTATTACTGTTCAAATTGGCCGGTTTATTCGTAACAAAACGGCATTTTCATAGGTACCCAATAATGATAGCAAATGCTCTTTGCGTGACAAATAGAGGCAATAAATAACACTGGTGAGTCTTTTGCTTGTGGTTTATTTGTCTCGGCAATGCTCACCTCAATTTTCAACAAAATGTTTGGCGTTAGAGTTTTCATCCATGCCAATAGTAGTTGTTGAGGGCTAAAAAAAATACTGCAATCCTAGATCGCTAAGAGCCACGGAAGGGACAATGGTGGGTTTTATCAGTAAAAATCTGACACGCCCTCTCACTCTACCCAAAGTGAGAGAAGTTATTTGATTGTGTGTCTGTGGGTGCATTTGGTCTAACAGTATAATTAGTAAAGTAAGGATGATTTCTGGGTAAAAACATAATTAAAATTTTCAATGCATCAGTCAGTTAATCTATCAACTTGTTTTGTCACTTCTAAGTAAAAAACGGTAGGTATGTATATATATGACAAATAAAAAAAAAATGTGTTCATCATTTTGTTTGAAAAATCAACCAATTTCTCTCTGTCAGTCCCAATTTCTGCACTTTCTGCACCAATCCAGTAGCGATGATTAACGGGAGATTGAATTGCCTTTACATCGGACATTGCCGTAGCAGACATGTTGCTGGCTGTATCCGATAGTGTAATGTTTTTGTTGATGTGTATGTTCTATTTTGTGGTTATTATTATGGGTGATATTAGTTGCCTGAAATAAATGCTTTTTGTTTATTTTATTTTTATTTTACTGTTGACTGGTCCGTCTCGTACCTTATAAAAGCACTCCTTTATCTCACACCTATGCATATGTGTGGTTTATTTTAATTTCAGGGCCGTCCACTGCTATAAAGTTTTGAATGATAATTAGCATGATTATTATGAGCGCATCGTTTTGATATTATGTTTGTTGAATCCATTACGATAGGAAATAGATTAAGGAACTTTTAATGGAACTTCCTTGACCTTTTGTATTGTCATTGACAGGTATGTGGATCACGAGTTCTTTGGAACTAATTATGCTCTATAACATTTTATAGGGCGATAAAAAAAAATATTGATGTCTCCTCTCAAATATATTGTATAAAGTTATGTCAGAAAAAATATAAAATACTCGTATTTTAAATAACTATGCCGTACATTTTAATTTTGACCATGAAACAGGACTTTTTTTTTTGGTGGGTTTTTTAGTCACCAAAAAAAAAGTCGTCCAAATGACATCCCACGCCCTCGGGCGGAACGGGAGATAGTGTCAGACTGTTACTCACTAAAAAACCCACCCCACCCCGTTCTTTCTTGTCTTTCATAGCGGGTCCGAGCCTCCTTGTCGGAAACAGACCCAAGCCCTAGTAGGCTTCGACCCAGCTGGGATCATGAAATTTTTACTTAGAAGAATCGTTTCTGGAGTGACAATCGCACGTCGGAGAATGCAGTGCTGGAAGTCCTTCTAAGAAGTGGTTTGATTACCTAGCAGGTAATAGTCATGTTCTGCTGGATACATGAAACAGAACTGATCGAAGTGACGATGCTTGGAAGTGACTTTTGTCCTACAGTAAACGGAATTCGAATGAAATTACGATTTTTAAAAGATATCTGGTAGACATTGTTTGCTAAAAAAAAGTGTAAACACGATAAATTGGATTATTTAAAAGGTTTTAACCTTTCCTGGTGTGTGATATTTATGCTTTAATTTACTAAAATCTGGTATTTTATCAACCAGTTTAATATGCAGCAAATAGTTCTGTACCCCTAGCCATGTTGCTAATCTGCAATAGTTAACGCTTGTAGAAAGCTTCAAATGTACGGGAATGACGTCGTCTTAACGCTCAGTGACGTGGTCAGAACAAAAGAATTGGCGGCAAGATCAACTCGAAGCGTTCGGCGCAAGCGAAACGGTTGTAACTTGGCTAGGGGGGCTGGTGTCTACAAATAAACGCGCTTGTTTTTAGGGAAAGCGAAATGTACATATTTTGAATCCTAGCAAAAAAACACAAAAAATATATACTGATAAATATTTATTACCTTGCTGACGGGTTTTATTTATGTAAAGAAGACTTGATCTGGGTGTTTTCATTTTTTCCCGGTTTGTGAAAATACATCATCATCATCAACTAAAAGACGTCCACTACTGGACACAGGCTTCCCCAAGTGTCGCCACATCGAACGGTTCTATGCATCTTACATCCATTGGATTCCGGCGACCCTCAGCAGCCTCACCCTCATCGGTCCTCCTTATGACAAGAAAATACGTTTGGCCTTATTGTAATTGATTTTGAAATTAATTACAAAGAAGTTGGTTATGCCACATATATCTTTGACTACCTCTTTGGTGTTTGTAGGACGATGGTCTATATTTGCTGAGACGTAGTCAATGATGCTTTGTTAAAGATTTTGTTTTATTTTTATTTATTTTATTTTATTTATTTATTAGACCTACATACACCTATCATTACAGACGAATCCAATGCGATAGTGTAGTTGTTAAAGAGTAATGTATAAAGGTCTACCTTCAACTACAATCAGCTGACAACCTACAAGCATAGTAACGAGCAGATCAATTATTATAATTTTTCCAATAAATTGCTTTTTAAATATTTATTTATCGTCTTGTCCTTGTTTGCCGTTTTGGTAGCAATCAATCACATAATATTATCAATAATTGTGTTTTTATTACGTGTAAATAAGATTATGCATGTATAAATAAAATGCAGTAGGTATAATAAAAATAATATCCGCTATATTTTTGGTATCAGGTGCCCACGCAAATATTTAGTTATTTTTAAACTGTAAATAAATATGTGATGATGATGATGATGACGTAGTGTTTTGTGTATTTTTAATATGTTCTTGAAGTTTATGAATTCATTGAAAGATGCGCATCATTTATCAATATAAATCGATATCTAAAATACTTGAAAATTATGAAATTGTAAGTATAAGGCGGGGTGTATGTGTCTCTTTCTCTTTACTCAACCGACTTTTTTTTTATAGCCTATACTGTCCCACTGCTGGGCAAAGGCCTCCACCAACCTCTTTCTAGGTCGACCTTGGTGGCGTCTTCCATCTTCAGGTACCCACTTTGTGGAAACCCTTGCCCAACGGTCAGAGTGAATGCGACTAATGTTTATTATTATTATACATTAGTCGCATGCACTCAACCGACTTACTGTTCCAAAACATTTTAGTGTTCCGATAGAATGAAACATCAGTAATATATTAAATGCTTCGTTTGGAACACTGGAACTCTATTTAATTCGCGGGCCGGGCACACTGCCAGCGAATCACACACTTGAGAGAGACACAAAATTAAGAGCCACCACCCGCCAGTTAGTGAGTGAGTGGGATATAATATGACCAAGTGAATACAATTAAGAACTTGTCACGTTACTCGTCACTTGACTTCTCTGCAGGAAATAGGAAATGTCTTTGTCATACATTTGGTACGTAGCGTTTGGCGACAACGCTAACTGAAAAATGCCATATAAATTATTTTACGATTTTTTTTTTATTTTACGCATCGTAAATATGACACCTATGGAGTGAATGGTGTGACTTGATACGCTCCTGACCTCTTGAACTTTGCTTATCGTAAGAAGGGCAAAATATTTGACACCTGTTTTTAAGTAATTCCATTTAAGAGGTCATCTACTCGATATTGGTACGAAGTATGTGAGGACAGATCATGCAGCGGTAGTATGATTTAGCCAACCGGTATTTGGTGGTAAAAAGAAAAATAATCAGAAACCTAAACGATAAACCAAAGCTTTTTTGATTTTATTTATATTTTAGTTTAGACATACATTCGGCAGATATTACAGAAAGTTAATGTGATAATGCAAACAAAAATAAATTATTATATTTCAATTAAAAATTTAAGTTATTTTGTTTCAAAAGAACAACCAGCAGATCTGCGATAGGAGAGGTGGAGCTAGAGTAGTGACTGATTTTTAACTGATTTTTGACCATTTTTAACTACCATGTTACTATAAAGCTATATGAATATGATTAATGGTCTATGAATACTGACTATGAACTGACACTTTACAATATAATTCGTGCAAGGCAACACAAAAGTGCTGATTGACAATGCGTATGCTGTGCGATACATACTCGCATAGGCATTAAAATAATTTATCGTAATAGACTGTTAATTGATTAGAAGGAATGAACCATTATGCTTCACAATTTAATAGACGCCGTAATAGTTAATATGAGAAACAAAATTAAATAATACCTTAGAAGATCATTCAATTATAAGTTAATAATTTTAGTATCCAATTAAAATTTGTTTCAATAAAACTGCCAAAATTACAAATTAACCTTTAGAAAACCATTGACGAATTAAATGATGATTATCTAAGAAGCAATTAATAATTACCACATTATCTTATGTACAGATGGGCATGTTTAAATGCTATTGGGTCGGTCATCACGTACAATATATTAAATAAAGCGTAATAAAAAACAAATAATAGTACGGTGGCTTACACGTAATGCTAATATTAGATAACATATATACGAAATATTAGTATGTAAGCTAACCGCTATATAAATAATTAAATATTTCACACAAAAATCTTCAAACGTTATAAGTAAAAATCTAATTTTGGCCGAAAATAGTTCTAGTTTTGATGCGCCTAGAGGTTATTTTGAAATATCATGATATTGAAGATGTTACACTTTGTAAAGTAGTGTTTTGTTAATGACGGTTTTGCAAAAAAATGTCGTTGATTAAACCAAAATTACATTACAGGAGGTTATTTGTTCTAGCTTTTGTCAATTGTACAACAGTGAATTTTCAATCATTTGTACCTTGTACCCACAAGGTGGAATTCCCTGCCGGGGTCTGCGTATCTAAATAGAACTACAACCTATAGGTGTTGAGGTCCAGAGTGAATACTTCTAGGCAAGCGTGTTCCATTATCGATCACATCATCGCTATGTATCACGTGAATATAGGGAATGCAATCCCGCACCTTTTCTGCGGGATTGGAAATGCGGGATTACTCTCGGGAGGATCTCGCACGTCTGCGGGATCTCGGACGTCTGCGGGATCTCGCACGTCTGCGGGATTTAAGTTTTTTATAAGGAAATTGGATTCCGACGACCTGCCGCCGTTTAGATTATTTGTTTCATCCTCATTAAAAAGTGATGAAATAACTTTACATGAAAATCGTGACATCTTTACAGTATTTGTCTGGAAATAATTATTTTGTTTTCGATTTCACCTTGCAGTTAAATAATTTTTGAATTTCTATTTTATGTTGTGCGAGTCCTATATCGCAACTGAAACAGAACGTAATCAATGTCAGCGTTCAGGGGCAAAATGTTCAATTCTCAAAATGTCCATCGGTGTCAAAATGTCCAAATACCCAAAATGTCCAATGGTCAAAATGTCCAACTCCCAAAATTCACATACACCCTCAGCACGTGAATCTTATTTTCTAAAAAATGAAGGTCCGTTAAATATTTTATTATTTCATAAAAGCAGCTGAATTCTTACGTAAAAAAAAAATTTTTTTTTGAAAATCAAACTATTTACAAAGGTAGGTTTTATGTGAAACCCTCGATGTGCAATTCCGTCTCGCACTTAACTGTTTTTTTTGTTTATTACTACTTAAAACAAAAAATAAAATAAAAAACCCAATCCCGCAAATCCCGCGGGATCCCCGGAATTGCTGACACCAATCCCGCAGGCGTACGGTATTGCGATTTTGATGCGATACACGTGAGATAATGGTCAAACGTGAGCCTGTCAATAATAAATAATAATAAAAAAAGTGTAATCAATATTGTTGACCTACTCGTCAGTAGCTCAATCTAGCACTCATCTAATAATTAACCTTACAAGAACTATGTATGTCGAGAATGTCACAGCATAACAACATCCATAACTGCTTTAATTATAAATCATTATATTTACATTGCTTATTGCAACGTGCGTCTGCATAATAGGTATGAAAACTTGGCCTAGATGAGTTAACATTGCTTTGAGAGCTACCGGTAAACACTTGAGATTAAAATGGTCGACTTTTTGACTCCTGAAATGAGTCATAAAAAGTCTTAAAGCAAGGTTGGTTGCGGGTTTGTGACCTCACTGATTACTAATAACTGTTGATGAATAACATAGCATAATCAGCCTTTTAATGTTCCCACTGCTGGGACTCCGGCCTTCTCTCTAGGAGAGGGAATGGGCCGTAATCCACCACGCGGGCCCAGTGCGGGTTGGTGAATGTCACATGTCTTCGAATTTTTAATTCTAGGATATGCCGGTTTTCTCACGATGTTTTCCTTCACCGTTTTGAGAGCAGTGATGAAATAAATTACAAAAAGTAATAATAGCGACCTACAACTTGTAAGTTGAGGCAGTTACCACTCAAACACCACACACTGTTGATGATTTTGTTGATGACTTAGATGTATTTCTTAAAAAATGTGTGAAATGGCAAACAGAGCTAGAAATTGTGGAAGGTATGAAGGGAGGCTTGCGACAGCGGGACAGTAAGGCTAGATGAAATAATCTAGTATATAAAAACATCGTGTCACCATGTTTGTTATTGAACTCCTAAAATGGACTCGAAATGGCTTAGTTAGTGTCCATGGAGTTTCTTGCACATTCTTCTCCATAACGACCTACTCTTTCAAAACGACCTACTTTTTCGACATTCAAAAGTGCCTGTAAATGGTCTATTTGAAATAAACGTTTCTGATTTCTTAACCAATTTTTAAGAATTTTTGTGTATATTTGGTAGGTCTGAAAATAGGCCGTTGGCAATTTTTTGCCCTCCTGGGAGGTGGTCCTTATTTTTTTCTTTGATAATTTATATGGCAACATAATGTTTGCCGAGTTTAATATAAATATTTTAAACCGAACTGGTTCGGGATCATGTGGATATGTATGTAAGTCTATCTACTCAACGTGAACTGGAGTAATTTTTATTCAAGAAAGTTTAAGACAATTTAACTTATTACAAACACAACTAAAAACTATAATTACAGTAAATTAAAAAAATAATAATAATAAAACCCTACGCTAATTACAACTAACTAAAATCAAACTAAAATATGGCGTCAAAAAACTCTTCCACATCGCTGTCGACTGGTAATGTGCCCAAAAGGCTGGCAGCATTGCCACGCTGTATGGCAATGCTTATCCTCTGTCCGAGGTAAAAGCCAGCCCTTGGGTCACGCGAAGTGTCAACTAGACGTTTCGATAGATCTTTAAACAACTTGTGAGCACTCGGACCCCACGATCCAAGAGTTTCAACCCCAAACGGTTCGAAAATATAACTTCCAACAAGGTTGTTATATTTCCGCTGCTTGAGGTTCTCCGCAGCCGCAGCGGCAGCACCAGCACGACACGACGAGCTAGGAAGATGTGAAGGCGCAAGAGTATCGACACAAGTAGCGTCCCATACTAAAGGCCTTCCCATCTTCCAAGGGAATAACGACATGCCGTCCGGTCTCTTGCCATCGTCGCGTGCCAGGCCATGGGGTTCCAATACGGCTGGAACGCCGACGGTGACAAGAGCGCGTCTGATTATATCGTTGATATTCGCGTGTCGCGCTATGCGACCCGCACTACGGCTGCATGACAGACCGTGGTGTCCGAGGCTGTTGACGACTTCGCCACAGTGGCAGCGATGAGGAGAACAGCATGGAGCACCTAGACGTAAGGCAACAGCGAGGCGGAAAGTGTTATCATCGAGCAAGGTGCCAATGTTCGACGACGGTAGTGCGTGAAGCCAGAGACCCGACTCCCACTCTCCCACAGCCAGCAGGCGCGCTCGCTCTGCAGGAGCAGTAAATGTTGCAATCAGGTTTTCCTGAACTACTTTGCAGAGCGGCTCATCCCACCGTCTTTGGGATGATGGTTCGTCGGGCGGATTAGAATTCGGGCAAGCGAGTCTCCAGGCATCTATAGCCTCGATGAAGCACGGCACATTGAAATTATTCAGTAATGGAGATAGAATATTCCTGATTAATTTCTCAGTGCCGTGAACCGAGGATATAAAGGCTGGTAAGCTAATACTCGAAATTTTGCGGACGCCGAGGCCACCCATACGGATAGGAAGAGTAGCCTGAGCCCAAGCTCGGTCATCCATGGCTACGTTTAAAATTGATGTCAGAGTATGCCGAATAATTTGGTCCATTTTTTCCAAAAGCTGGGGGTGTTTCCATAAATGAGAAGCGCGAAGGAAATAAGTTAATTTAGGGCCGAAACAGCAGAAACGAATTATAGTGATGGCCGAATGCATGTTCAATTGGAGTAATCTTTTCGAAACATCATTAAAATTTTGAATTTTTTCCTCGACAAAGTTGGGAAAGGAATCTTCGAAAATAGGAGACCCCAGGAGGCGAAGAGAGCTTTTTTCTATGATTTTAATTTCTGGGGCAATTTCTACTCAACTAGTTTTAAATAATTAAATAATAACAATCCTGTGACCCCACAAGCTGCAGCCAAAGCGACTACTGCGATACTTCGTGCAATAGGCAAAGCTTTGGGTCAATCAAATTTAAATGATGATACAATGAAGTAGAATACTGTACTAGGACAATAAGAATTTAACGGAAGTCAGATTTACATGCCATTTGGTACGTATAAATTAATATACATATACTAAAAGCCGGTCTCACAATTAGGCTAAACCAAAACTTTAGCCTTCACAGCCTTCCATAAAAATAATTTAATCCATTTTCAATACAGACCGCATTCTTGGACGATCTAAATCATGATGTGAATTATGTTTTCTACCTTGATACGCACGATGAGTATTTTATTGAGATTTGGTTCAGTTATATATTACACTAGCTGTCCTCCACAGTTTCATCCACGTCTTATTTACTGTTCCGCTATCTATAGTCGTAGCCGTAATATTATATAACATATTATTATAGCCTTCATCGATTAATGGGCTATCTAACACTAACTAAACTACAATTAAGTCAAGAGTTAGGTGGTGGTGGTAGTTTTCCATTTGAACTATTTTTTATATATTTGTTTATTGTGCAAACCTGCCACAGTGTTGTCTTTTTTAACCCAAAGGTTGACTGGTAGAGAATGCCTTGTGGCATTAAGTCCGCCTATGTACCACTATTGTATATGAAGTTTAAATAAATAAATAAATAATAAGAGTGAATAGGCCCAGAAGTACTAGGCAAGCGTGCTCCATCGTCGACCACATTATCACTTACCATCACGTGAGATAGTGGTCAAACGCGAGTCTATCAATAGTAATAAAAAAAAACTACGGCGACGACAATCGCGGTGGGCCCTGGTACAGGCCATAGTCCGGAGCGAGCGGGAATAAGCAGCGATTATCTCCATCTACGAACTAGTAATGCTAGTAAAGGAGACTTGCGTGCGGGAACGAACAAACTCATGCATCAGCCACTGAAACTCCGTCCCCAACTAACAGTCATCTTAGGCGTGACCTCGTAGACGACGCGCAACGAGCAGCTCGCCTTCCGGCCGTCCGGGTACCGTCCGAACCAAGCCCGAGTCGTCGATGGCGCGTAGTATTCCACTTGTAGTATAATTAGTTATAGATGCAAAACCGTAGAGGCCAAGCAAGGCTAAAGCCAACTAGGGCCATGGGTTGACTTTTGATAACCCTCACGTACCGCACTAGAGTGGAAGAAGTCATAAATGTTTTCTCATCTTAAAGAAACCCTAACTTAACGAAAATAAATTTCCAATGTACACCAGTAGTTCTTGAGATTTACATGTTGAAACAAATAAACAATCTCTACAGATTTATATTATTATTATGACCATTTACATAATACATAGTGACCTGCTAGTCGCCATGGGCAATATAAAAGATACAAAAATAAATTTTTCAAATGCTAAATGCATGATTCATTTTGAACAGGACGTAAGATCGATGAGTGAATATATTTTATTTAAAATAAATTGTAATTGTGTTTATCTTTATGTAGGCGTTTCTGAATTGATTCACCAAATTGATTTTATTCAGTAAATTGATTTCAACTTTTTTTTCTCACATTCTTTGCAGTTTTAAAAGTTTACTAGTATCATTAACTTCGCATCATTAATCTGTATCTAAACAAGTCCTCTAGTTTAAAGGTGAATCTTTTTTTAAGGAAGTAATTTAAAATCTGATGGAAGATTCAATTCGCTATCTTTTGCTTGCTAGTCTGTATCTTCAGGTTCTAAATGGCAACTGGCTATGAGCAGGGCACATTTCACTTAAATGGACGATGGAGACGAAAGGTTCTGGAGTAGAGACCACGTACCGGAAGATTGAGCAGAGCAGCATTGGCAGACCTTACTTAAGGTGGACCGATGACCTGGTGAGAGTGGTGGGAATCTGATGGATGCAAGGATCACAGTTCCTAACACAATCACAGGACCAATTGTCTTGGCGACGCTTGGGGGGGCTATGTCCAACAGTGGACGTTTTTCAGCTGAAATAATGAAATAATTACCATCGAAATACTCATAATCTTGAAGAGTATGTTCCCTAGGGATAATTTTCTTCATTCATGCGGGCAAAACTAGTAGATGCTACGGTGAAATAAAAGTTTTTGTGTTGAGATAAATAGCAGCCAGTCAGACTGCTTTGTTTTAGAATCATTGGACAATGGCATTTTATTTGAACAAGTCACGGAACAGCCCAAACGCCAACTGAAATGTCAGGCAGTTACCTAGCAAAAGATTACGTCTGTCAAATCACGTCCACCTAAACGAGAAAATCCAATGAGTCACTGCATCGCACACGTTACCTGGTGTCAAAGTTGTAGATGTTCTTGTTTTGCTATTTTATCAGCACAGCCACTATGTTTACTAATAGCGCTTTAATTCGTTAAAACCTAAGTGAACGCCGGCCATTCGCTCTCTTATTGTTTTTCTATTGTGTCTTTAATTAAGGTTTTCGAAAGGTTAATAAGTAATATTCCTACACTACTGGCTACCGTAGGCGCGGGCTTGCGGAGAATAGGTAATGGGAAACTCACTGTTAGCTTGTCCGGTAAAGGACTGAACCCCAGTCGTCGACAACACGTAGGTTTTCCACGCACGTTAGGGTAGTTTCCAGGGTCAAAATAATTACATTTTATTTAGTCCGTATTTTAGATTATAAAAAAATGTCGGACAAGTATTTTTTCTTTTTTTGATTAAACAAAAAATAACAAAGATATAGCCCATTAAATTTACGTGTGACGTCACCCCGTGCGAAAAAATGCAGCACGGCATGACGTTACACGTAACTTTAATGGGCTATATCTTTGTCATTTTTGGTTTAATTTACAAATAAAAAAATACGTGTCCCTTATTTTTGAATAATCTAAAAGACGGACTAATTACATTTTTTATAGCAACTAGCCTATTGTCATCAAAACCGTAGGGGTCCAGTAGAGCCGATGCTCGCTAGGGCCATAGAGAATTTCTGAAAAGGAAACCTATGGTTCTAAAATGTAAAGGGTAACTATAGGAGCATAGGAGGGTTTTATTTAGTAAAAGCCTGACTCACCCTTTTGCTTCACCATAGAATGGGAGAAGTCACTAGCTGATTACCCACCTCCAAAAAAAAAAACTTAACTCACTGTTTAGTTTTATGAATGTTAGGATTATAAAAATAATTCCTGAAAAAAACATAATTTTTTTTTGATATTTCAAGGATGTTTCATTATTTTTTTTTTTCGAAGGGTATATTTTTTTTTAATTGATATAAACTGGTGCTTGACTGCGATCCCACCTGATGGCAAGCAGTGATGCAATCGTTGATGGTGAGGCGCACTTGTTTATTGGGAGCCTATTCACTCTTGCCTTAAAGACGCCTAAATTATAATCAGACGGGACGACCGCAGCTGACAAATTGTTCCAGTCCCTCTATGTACGTGGTATAAACGACGAGGCGCGAAACGCTTGATCCGGATCGTAGAGGTTTCAACAACATAAGGATGGATACTCACCGTTAATCAACTTGTCCGATGGTAGAAGTAAGATGGTGGAATCAAGTCATGTAATTCCTGCGCACACTCTCGTGTGATTATATTTAGATAAACGCAAGGAATAGGTAGACGCAATAATAATAGTTTTTAAGCTATTGCATAGCTTCTATCGCGGGCCTTGAGCGTCGAGACCAAATCCAGAAATTCCGTAACGAAAATAACCTAACACGCTCAAAAAACAAATGAGTGGGGTCATTTGTTTTTTGAGCGTGGTGACCGATAAGAAAACAAATGAGTGAACAATCAATCAAAATTCAATTCAATGTGTGAAAGTGTAACTTCAATTAATATCAAAGAAAAAAAAAACAAAGGAAAAAAAATACTGCATAAATAAAATAAATAAATAATTATAATTGCATAAGTTGATAAAAATGCTATCCAATAGCTTTACCGCGGCAGTCCCCGAGTGCCACACGTCTTTTTTTCTGTCTATTTTCCGATTATTCCAGTTATATCTTTTTGTATTTTATTATAAATACATTTTACACATTACATTACTTACTTTACAATATATTTTTTTTACTTTTTGTCTATTTTTTTTTGCTTCTTCTTGATATGAATTGTTAAATAAATAAATGAAAAAAAAATACAATATTATGACATTGAACTTTTATCTAGAAAAGTCACTGCTACTGTTAATTGTTTTGTGTCGAGAGATTATCATAAACACAACATTCCTCCAAGGTCAGGCCCGCTACCACCATCCACATACCACCGTGATCAACATTCCAACACCAGGAGCACTCATTACTGATGTTGGTATTTATTGCACTCGTGTTGTTGCGACACCAACGAGCGGTAACATCCTATAAAACACATTTTATTGAAGTATCTTTTACCTATATTTTCTTTAAGAGCGCCCTATCAATAATATTGTGACGACTATGAAGGTCACATATTAGTTGTAGTTAAAACTGGCCACATAGTGGATCGTTTAAGGTTTACGGTATTAAAAAAATAGATTCGAATGATGATAGATGTCAACTAAGAAAAATATTAATATAATTTTATATATAATAAGATAATTCAGAGGCTTGATAGAACATAATTAAATAAAGTAAACAGAAAGCCTTTTATTGGCGTCTCCCCACGTTACAAACTTACAATATTTTTCTCATACAACAATGTGACAGCCGCTCAGATTACGTGATTACGGCATCAATGCACATATTTCCCTAGATATTTCGGAAACGCAGATATCTAAGTTAATATTGAAATCGAAGCACATTTCTGTAAAACTACTCGTAATCCAGAAGACCTCTGAAAATATTTTATTTTGCCTCCACTCGTGTCATCAATAACAGTATTGGATCCTACATAATGTACTCATAAATTAAAAGTTAAAGAAAAAAAATTATTGAAACATTGCAATTTTAATCTAAATTTTGGATGATGAATATTTTTCCTAAAAACTTTTAAGGTATTAATAAAAATCCGTATTTCCTAACACAAATTTTGTGAAATTTTCGAGTGAGTGATGAAAGTTATCAAATGCCAACAGAGCGTTCAGACGTTAACTCTTTTTTTCGAAGAAACAACCAGCTACGATTGATGGATCGGGAAGGGTCCTCTTAAGAAGCAGCTTGGGGATGCAGAAGATCGATATCCCAAAATGTCTTATCACGATCCTCAGTACGACTGCCCTACTGCTCAGGTCTATTTGAGTTCTAATATAGAAAATTTTCATGAGTCAATGTTTGGAATTCAAAATGTACATACAATTCTCATTAGTTACTTTAATTGCTTGACTTGCGTAGGAATGAGCACTACTGAATTAATTGTTAAAGTTGGTTAAAGTAAATGATATGTAATTTAGAGTTTATAGGAAAGGATGGGTTATCATTTTCTTGACAATTTTACAATTTATATGGAAAATTCTGATCGTATTTTCATTTTTATGTTAAAAAGATAAAAATTAAAATATGATTAGACCTTTACTTGAACAGATGTTTTCTTCTTGTGAAATTCACGGTCAATGCCTAAGGCATACTTACTGTAGTAGATCAATTAACCGACTATGGTATTTGCTGACATATGTTTGTGCAAACGCATCCTGTCTTACGCATTGCACGCCATGAGAGTTATTTACGATGTAAACAGTGGCACATGGCAAACAGTTTTTAGTAATAGATTATTTTATCAGAATTCTCTTTTGTAATATGAAGATTCGATATAATTTGTCATATTCAGTTTGTACAGGGTGGGCCAAAAATTTTTGCACTTTTGAAACATGCATAGAAATAAAACTACAAATTTTATTTAGTTGATAATTTATCGTAATAATCATTTAATTAAAATTGGCCTACCCTTTATTTTAACTGAATAATAAATTATTTGCTTCTGTAAGTCGATCTTTTCGTCACTACGTCATCTATTTACCTAAACAAACAAAACATTTAGATGCAATCGAAGAAAGTTTGCCATTGCGACCATTTGCCGCCCGAGCCATTGGCGAGGGTGGGCTGCAAACGACGTTATTCAATACACTTCCGAAGACAACATAAATAAACGAGGGTTGACGCGTGACTCATGGGGGTCACTTAGCACCCAGCCTAATATGATAAAAGTAATAAAATTTTACCGGGAGAGAACACGTGCACTTTTCTGCACTAGTGCAAAAACAGTAAATTTCATGCCTAAAAACAGGAGCATTTTTGAGTAAGTGTATTGAAAAATACACAACTTTTGACTTATGTGCGATGCAGGACTTGATAAAAGCTATTTTTTTTTTGTTTTATTGTATTCATAATGAAATATGGGATTCTCAAACTAAGCAAGCAACAAAAACCTAGATGAGTGATTTCAATTCACACTTAGACATTATCTTTTGTATTTTTTTAAGATAAAAATCAAATTAATTATCACATCAAATTCAAAGTCACTTTACGTAACTTTTGTCAATTTGTGTGTATATGCGAACACAGTGTCAATGTTTTATGTACTAAAATAAATAAACAATTTTCAAGTACAGTTTGTGAACACAGTAGCAAATGACCCTTTAAAGTTTTTAATCAAGTAGTTTTACTTATTAGCACTTCAGCAATAAGTAGTTGATACTTGAAATACTATAGGAATCAATTTTTTGGGGATATCGGCAAGCGTTCGTCCCCCAAGTGTCGCCACAATGAACGGTCCTGTACGTCCCACATCCATCAAATTCCCGCAACTTTTACCAGGTCACCTGTTCACCTTGTAGGAGGCCTACCAACGCTACGCCTTCCGGTACGCGGTCGCCACTCCAGAACCCTTCGGCCCCAACGGCTATCTGATCTGCAAGCAATGTGCACTGCCCATTGCTACTTAAGTTTGGTGATTCTTCGTGCTATGTCGGCCACCCTGGTTCTCCTGCAGATATCTTTATTTCAGCAAGCGGGTAGTTGTATCTTCATGTGACCAAAGGCTTGGCCAGAGATGAGATGATAGTCTAAGCAATGTCGGGCCCAGAAGGAGGGTTAAGCAAAATTACACTATATAGGGTTACTGGTAATTAGTGTTTGATACTTAAACACGTAATTGTGCTCATGATAACAAACAATTTTTATTATGGGAGCAAAGCCGAAATCGCGAAAAAAATATCAGCTGTTCAGTACATTAGGCAAACATAAATGTACTGAACAGCTGATTTTTTTTCGTGATTTCAAGTTTGTTCCCATAGTAAAAGTTGTTGGTTATCATGAACACAATCACGTGTTTAAGTATCGTACGACTAATTGCCAGTCGCCCTATATATCCATACCTATTTGCGATTCATTACTAAAATCAAGCGTTATTGATATATGCTGGTTCTCACAACCACTCTTTACATTACGGTTTTTACAAAATATTCTGCGATGTGATAGATAGATTTATTTTAATATAATTTCTCCCGCTCTAAGGTGGGGCGAGAGGGGCTATCAGATTTTTAGACTAAAGGTAAAACTACACTGCTTACACGTGTGCCAGACTTGCCGATTTGGGCGCGTCGGTCTCCATACATTTAAGGGTCTAAACAGACGGACTGCATTTCAACTGCAATCCAACTGCAAATTGCGTTTAAGTGCAATTTGAATGCAGTTCACACGACTGCAACAGAACTGCAAACACGACTGCAATAGAACTGCAAACCAAACGTGCAGTCCGATTGCAGTCGTGTACACACCAACTGCATCCGAACAGCACCATGCGCAGGAGGGCGGAGCGTGCGGGCGGGTGTGTACGACATGTGTGCGTCGGTCAAATGTAGTTTCAGCTTAAAACCTCACCTATGTTCCTTCAGTTTCCTTTCGCGTTCTAGAACCACGAATATCCCATTCATATTTATTCTCATAGCCCTGTTTTTTCTCTTAGCCCCTGGGCTACATAAAAACAGGACTTTGAGAAAACCGTGGGCGGTTTGCTGACATGTCTTTGACGCGCGCATGGACGCAACACTACACGGCTTTGACGACTTGGGTTCAGTCCTTATAGGACGAGCGGACGGTGAGCTATCCATAGCTGATCGTTCGCAAGCCCGCGCCTATGGTGGTAAGCAAATAAGAAAACGCCGACAAAAAAATCCACGACTGGAGGGGTCCCGAATCATATAATGAATTCATGGTACACGTTTGTGCGTCTGTATCTAAGACATGGTTTATACTTGTTTCATCATCTCCATCATTTTGGACAAAACACGTCCACTGCTAGACATAGGCCTCCCCCAAGTGTCGTACCTACGTACCTTAGTACCTACTATACCACGCGATAAAACTTTGTTATGAAAAAAGGATTCCATTGAAAACTTATTCATATTTTATAAGATTTTATATTTTGATCTGTCATTATTGAAAGACGTAAATGATATGTAAATATGTTGAACAACCATAAATTAAGTTTATATATTAGTCCATATAATGAATTAAATGAAATCATGACATTTAAGAGAACTATATATTCATACTACAGTTCCTATTTAGAGAACAATGTTACTTATTTGTATATTATTAATTTATTTAGATTTAGAATTTTTAAGGAAAAAATCATTATGGGCTTGATGATAAAAAGTATATCGCTGTAAATTATTACCTTTTTATTTATTTATTTATTTAGTACATGGAGGACTTTCAGCTAATAAAACCAAACAAAAAAACCATAATCACTAGAAAGTCAATTACAAGTCCTCACGTATAGACATTATAATATACATTAAATAAATATGGTGTGAGCACAAAAACAAAAAACCGGCCAAGAGCGTGTCGGGCCACACTCAGTGTAGGGTTCCGTAGTTTCCCGTCCGTCACAATAAGTGTACCCACTTATGAGTTTAAAAAATGCTTGCATATACGATTATACTACAAACTTAGTCCAGAAATTATTTTGTAGAACCTTTTTGTCTTTTTGTACAAAAACTGTTCTTTCCATCAAGTTCAAAATGATTTTCCTAGAAAGTCCTTATAAAGTTCCACTTTTCAGATTTTTTTCATATTTTCTAAACATATGGTTCAAAAGTTAGAGGGGGGGGGACACATTGTTTTTTACTTTTGGAGCGATTATTTCCGAAATTTTTGACATTATCAAAAAATGATTTTAGTAAACCCCTAATCATTTTTAAATACCTATCCAACGATATATCACACGTTAGGATTGAAATAAAAAAAAAATCACTTCCCACTTTACATATAGGGGGGCTACCCTAATAAGACATTTTTTTCCAATTTTTATTTTACCACTGTGACTGTCTGTCACTTACTCCAAATTAATAACAAAATGTTATATTTTATTTTAAACACCACGGCACTTTAAACACGTGGCGCTGAACGAAGGGACATAAATTGCCTTTTAATGTGAAAGGAACAATTACAAAAAAGGAAATATTTTAGCACAATAGTAAAGAAATGGATGCAATTTCTAAAGATGGAACATGTGCACGCTGGCCGCGTCGTTGGACAAAGACGACCCAAACCTTTTAGAAACTATACAAAAACAAAGATATAAAAAATTAGTTAGCAAAGCGTGGGAATGGAGAAGCGATACTGGGCCGTAAGGCGAGGGAAGGCACGGGGTTGACTCGGATAGGATAGCACACTTAGCGTCAGGGCCGAGTAGGGAACACACGTGGAAGAGACTTGGCTTCAGGGCCCGAGAAAGGACACGTTCAGCTAAGCCATCTGACTCGGTATATCGTAGAGCAACGTCCCGTTGTAATTCTTAGGAGTGCCAGTATTGTGATACAGTATTAGATATTATAGGTGGACTGAGTCCAGTTTAGGCTTGTCAAATATTTATAATACAGATCTGTGCGTTTGAGTCAGAGTACCAATGGATGGGCGTTGATAGTGATCTAGTGAGTATTGTGTAAGTACGCGAGTGAATCTCAGCGGCTGTGTTGACGACTGAATGGGTGAGTGCTGTATGTTTTATCCTTCCCTATTCCACCCTATGACAAGGTAACCTAAGCTTGCGGTTGGTGTTAGGGAGTCGGAGAAGGCCTTCCTTTGGAGTGAAGCTTGACATTGACTTTCCTTCGAGTTGACTTGACACTTCCCGCCATACTTGGCGCAACCATGACTGAAACACTGCCAATTGAAGGTCGAACCGAATAACTATTCGTTACATCCTAAGGCCAGTTTGAGCTATACGGAGATCACAAACCACCAAACGTTAGCGATGGCTACCTCCCCTTAGAACTGACTGACAGTAGAATATCTTACATTGTTCTTGATATGCGCACACTTCCACAGAGATTGGGGTAGTCACCGCCAAGTATCCTAAACATTGGTAGTCGTTCTAAGGAACGCTAGGGATCGTATCTCGTTAAAACACACTCGGCTTTCGGGCCTCTTACTGATACAAAAAAATAATATTTAGCGAGACACGAAATTTGGACACATTTCAGAAAAGTACCTCAGCTAGACGTAGCTCGGAGGCGTGCCGGTTATGTTGTCCTCACCTTGGGGCTGTAAGGAAGTGAGAAGTGCCGATAAACCACTTCGGCGTCTAGCAAGGCAACTGTAAATAGTTCAGCGACCGACTGACGATGCGTCACGCTTGTTTAAGTTTTGTATTGTCTTAGTGACGAGTGAGTAGGCCGTTATAAGGAGTCAATTGTAGAAGAAGTGTGTCTTATCCAATAGCAGAGGCCTCACAACCCTTTGCCGTAGGATTGGTCAGGACACGCACGAGCGAAACGGATTAAAGTAGTTTCTAAAATAATTTAACTTGTAAATACAAGCGTCACGTGTCATATACCCTTTTGCAGCCCTCTCAGTCTCATAATATTCATAACTCAAAAGAAAAGTAGATTATCCTTCCTTATCCCTTGGATTTCCAACCCTATTTGATTTTAACTTTGTTTTTCTCAATCCCCCACCTAATCCCCTAGCTTTCAAAGTCGGGAGAAGGTGACATATTCCTTGGAAATCCATTACTGTCGGTGGGAGCTTGTCCATGTCACTGGTTGAAAGCTACAAGAGCGGGCGAATGGTGGCGCTCGCCCTCTTCTCTCTCTTCTAGGGGGAAGCCGACCTTCATACCTTTATGTAGGGAAATTCAGGAAAAACGAAAATTTTATCAGCCTAGGGTCTTATTGGAACAGTCACATGTGGTGCCGTGACCAGGATTCTCGTCATTAAATGTACTGATTCACTTCAGTGCAACGAGAAACGATATTTATGGGTTACTACTAAAATAACAAACACAACGTAATTTTCTAGAGATATAAACTGTTAGGACTATTTAGATGTAGGAAGAATTACAACGGCTAGGTAATGATCTGTGTTTAGTATGAAGTTGAATTCTTCAACCAAATACATAACTATAAAAGTATATTTAGCAGGTTCGACTCCTGCATGATTTGTTGGTTTAAGTGCATAATTCTATATTTTATTTGACATGAAGTTTGGGTTCGACTCCCGATTGATTCGTTGGTTGATAAGTCCTGGAGATCCTGTATCACGACTGTGGGTTCAATTCCCGCTTGACTTATAATGAGTTATTAGAATTTTATTTCTGTGTTTATCAGGGTTCGATTCCCATGAACATGGAAATATTCGTAAGTTGCTTACAACATGTATGGCTGAGTGTGTTTGAATTAATATGGTACTAGTAATGGGTTCGATCCCCATATTTATATAAGAAGGTAACGTTATGTTCTAGCCAATGTTAATAGTATAAAAACTAGGGCCCTGAGCTAATGTCACAATGGGTTCGACGCCCTGTAATTATAGATAAGTTTTAAATCTAAATGAATGTTTGTGAAAATGAAGTGTGGTTTTGAGGTTGAGATTTGTATGTGTTAAGTGAGAGGAATGAATATGGAATATTTAGCACCTAGGCCTAATAGGCGTGTAAATTATTTACACAATGGCAACTAGTTTATATTACAGTAGTAGGTACAGGTACCAGTAATTATAATCGTAGAATATTGAGTTATTGCAAACTCGGCAACGTATGTTATGTTATTTGAGCAGATACTTGTGTGGCCTTATTATAAATTCCAGGATATTTAAATCTACTCATCGTTGCGCCTACGCTGTATCTAAACTTACGGTTTCTGCATTGAGCTTGGCCGGTGGTTCATCTGAGAGCTGACACCACCTGATTCCAGTGATTGCTGTAGCGCGGTCTATGTTGCGAAGCTAAGTTCCACATTTATTTGACTTTTGTCGTTAGGTATTCCGCGTATGATCTTTGTTATGACATTAAATATTATTGATTGGGGTTATAGAAGTAAATCGCTTCCAAATTTATACCAGCGATTAATTATGTTAATACTATTAAGAGCAAGGAGCCATTATCAGATTTCTCAAAGTGTCCACATTCACAGGAAATGGACAATTTCTAATGAATCAATATTCGTCTCAACTCTGTTAGGATATCCAAAACTATCTGTTCTAGCAGAATCAGTATCAATAACTTTCTAACACTTGTATCATTTCAGAACTAATATAACCTCTTAGAATCAGAGGGGGGTCATTGCACCTTTGAAATGTAATCTAATATTCCTATGTGCGAACTATTTCAGCTGTTCCTGAAATTGACCTCGGCAGCTGACATAGCGCGGAGGTGCGTAAGGAATGGCCTTTGTCCTGCGATAACTGCGATAGGCTGAGTTTAGAACGAGCGAGCACCGTAGGTACCGCACGAATAACCTTAGAAGAGACCCTGGTATGTAAAATTAAACTATAAGCATGCACAGGTCTACTGAAATGCAGTTGTTTGAACAATGAACAGAAATAGGTTCAAAACTACCAGCTAGGTATCAAATTAACGCCAGGTGGGTGTTGATGATTCTATTATACATCATGCAATAGTTAACATTTTAATATACGTACATCTGAATTGATTCATGGTCCAAATCGGACGATTATGATTAGTATTAGCTTCTTTTGTCATACCTACCAGATAATATTTATAGGGTTTCATTTCTTGTGACACTTATATAGAAATTCTAGCGCTGACTAGGTTTATGAATGTCGATAAAATCGACGTATAATTTACTCATGACGACCAAATATATTTACTACATAGACTGGCTGCATCGAGCCACTTCAAAGTACTCTAAATGTGTATTTTACGACTTGACAGCCTGTCATTTAGTTTTAAGAAAGACAAAAAATGCTATCCGTTTTGGAATAGCTTAACACAATAATAGGCCTCTAAAAAAAATCACTTGGCCTGTGTTTTTACGAAACAGACCCGCATATGTTCGTCATCTGACAAAAGCAATAATTTTTGTCAATTGAGATGCCAAACTCTCCATAAATTCTAAAAGTCTATAGCAAAATGACCTGACGCACAATATGGCAGGAAAGAAAAAAAAATCTAGTTATCGAAATGTGGCCGACCCTTACAATACTAAACAAAAAAGGGGTCTTTTAAAGATTTCTAAAATTCAAGAGGCCAATAAAGCAATTGAGCCCGAGCACATGTTGACGGTTTTAAGTGACTAAGAAAATGTCTTGGTGATAAACTACAAGAGCAAACAGTCGTCACACTGAACTAAAATAAAAAGATGATCTTAATGATTTTGATGGACTTATAAGTCGAAATAATTTTAACCGTTTTTATGTTTCCGCAACACATTACTGAATTATAATCAGCATCCAGACTTAAGATTAATGTGCCTGCTGCACTAGTTATAATGATTAGAATATTTTAACATACCAGAAGGGTACAACTCTATAGGATTCTGTATAATTATGTTTAGTTATATTAGTCCTATTAATTCATAATGACTTGTATGTAAAACAAGACTATAAACATACTTGTCTTTTAATTTGGTTTCATAATGTGCCAATTTTAAGGGATTATAAATGATATAGGCTGAGTGAATGTATTCACCAGAGGATGCTTCCATATTGACGTCTAGTACGTTAAATGTTTTGTCTTATTGGAATCAGTCCAATTAGATTATTTTAACACACCAACTAAGAATGCAATAGGATTTTTGTCTTATTGGACTAAGTAACACGTCCAACTAGATTATTTGATATTTTAATCCGCCAATTGGGAATAGGACTCTATTTTAATTTTAATGAGAATACGAAGTTTATCCTATTGTGAAAGCTCATCCGCTGAACTACGTCACGCGTCTGATTTTCAGAGGGGGGAATGTGACTGTCTGTCACTTACTCCAAATTAATAACAAAATGTTATATTTTATTTTAAACACCACGGCACTTTAAACACGTGGCGCTGAACGAAGGGACATAAATTGCCTTTTAATGTGAAAGGAACAATTACAAAAAAGGAAATATTTTAGCACAATAGTAAAGAAATGGATGCAATTTCTAAAGATGGAACATGTGCACGCTGGCCGCGTCGTTGGACAAAGACGACCCAAACCTTTTAGAAACTATACAAAAACAAAGATATAAAAAATTAGTTAGCAAAGCGTGGGAATGGAGAAGCGATACTGGGCCGTAAGGCGAGGGAAGGCACGGGGTTGACTCGGATAGGATAGCACACTTAGCGTCAGGGCCGAGTAGGGAACACACGTGGAAGAGACTTGGCTTCAGGGCCCGAGAAAGGACACGTTCAGCTAAGCCATCTGACTCGGTATATCGTAGAGCAACGTCCCGTTGTAATTCTTAGGAGTGCCAGTATTGTGATACAGTATTAGATATTATAGGTGGACTGAGTCCAGTTTAGGCTTGTCAAATATTTATAATACAGATCTGTGCGTTTGAGTCAGAGTACCAATGGATGGGCGTTGATAGTGATCTAGTGAGTATTGTGTAAGTACGCGAGTGAATCTCAGCGGCTGTGTTGACGACTGAATGGGTGAGTGCTGTATGTTTTATCCTTCCCTATTCCACCCTATGACAAGGTAACCTAAGCTTGCGGTTGGTGTTAGGGAGTCGGAGAAGGCCTTCCTTTGGAGTGAAGCTTGACATTGACTTTCCTTCGAGTTGACTTGACACTTCCCGCCATACTTGGCGCAACCATGACTGAAACACTGCCAATTGAAGGTCGAACCGAATAACTATTCGTTACATCCTAAGGCCAGTTTGAGCTATACGGAGATCACAAACCACCAAACGTTAGCGATGGCTACCTCCCCTTAGAACTGACTGACAGTAGAATATCTTACATTGTTCTTGATATGCGCACACTTCCACAGAGATTGGGGTAGTCACCGCCAAGTATCCTAAACATTGGTAGTCGTTCTAAGGAACGCTAGGGATCGTATCTCGTTAAAACACACTCGGCTTTCGGGCCTCTTACTGATACAAAAAAATAATATTTAGCGAGACACGAAATTTGGACACATTTCAGAAAAGTACCTCAGCTAGACGTAGCTCGGAGGCGTGCCGGTTATGTTGTCCTCACCTTGGGGCTGTAAGGAAGTGAGAAGTGCCGATAAACCACTTCGGCGTCTAGCAAGGCAACTGTAAATAGTTCAGCGACCGACTGACGATGCGTCACGCTTGTTTAAGTTTTGTATTGTCTTAGTGACGAGTGAGTAGGCCGTTATAAGGAGTCAATTGTAGAAGAAGTGTGTCTTATCCAATAGCAGAGGCCTCACAACCCTTTGCCGTAGGATTGGTCAGGACACGCACGAGCGAAACGGATTAAAGTAGTTTCTAAAATAATTTAACTTGTAAATACAAGCGTCACGTGTCATATACCCTTTTGCAGCCCTCTCAGTCTCATAATATTCATAACTCAAAAGAAAAGTAGATTATCCTTCCTTATCCCTTGGATTTCCAACCCTATTTGATTTTAACTTTGTTTTTCTCAATCCCCCACCTAATCCCCTAGCTTTCAAAGTCGGGAGAAGGTGACATATTCCTTGGAAATCCATTACTGTCGGTGGGAGCTTGTCCATGTCACTGGTTGAAAGCTACAAGAGCGGGCGAATGGTGGCGCTCGCCCTCTTCTCTCTCTTCTAGGGGGAAGCCGACCTTCATACCTTTATGTAGGGAAATTCAGGAAAAACGAAAATTTTATCAGCCTAGGGTCTTATTGGAACAGTCACACCACTTTGTCGGCGTGATTGATATACATATTGGTACCAAATTTCAGCTTTCTAGTGCTAACGGTCACAGAGATTAAGCGAGGACGGACAGACAGACAGACGGACAGACAGACATGGCGAAACTATAAGGGTTCCTAGTTGACTACGGAACCCTAAAAAGCTGCGCTTCTTAGCATAAGAAAAACAAAAGTCAGATGCAATATTTTAGTATACCTAAATATAGTTGGTTTAGAATCAGTAACTAAATCGATTTTAATATTTATTTAGTCATATTTTTTCCCAAAAATATTTAAAAGAGGTCACAAGTTGGAAACCACCGACACTAAGTACGACACAGATCACGGCAAGTCATAGCGGGCATCAGTTGCCAGCGCACAGCTGGTTGTGGGAGCAAAACAACCCCTCAGTTCCTCAGATGGCCTGGTCACCAAGTATTTGAGCGGACAATCAGGTAACATAACAAGTTTATAACTTTGTGATTTTTCATGGTAGTTATTATGTAGTGCATAAATCCTTTACATAAAAATACAAGACACGTTGGGGCCGAAAGGTTCTGGAGTGGCGACCGCGTACCGGAATACGCAGCGTTGGAAGGCCTCCTACAAGGTGGACCGATAACCTGGTGAAGGTACCGGGAAACCGATGGATGCGGGACGCACAGGAACGTTCGATGTGGCGACGCTTGGGGGAGGCCTATGTCAAACAGTGGACGTGTATCGGCTGAAATGACTAGACACGTGTATCGGCTGAAATGACTAGACACGTGTTTCGGGTTTTGCATATTCTAAAACTATAGGAATTTCATGAACTAGACTAAGCTATACAATAACTTAGTGTAGTTCATGAAATTCCTTCGTACCATAAGTATTCTACATATCCGTCTTTTTTTTTTCATGAAAACAAAATCAAGTATTTTCTAA